>JAVMKO010000007.1:95501022-96905490 GCA_032164245.1 Sternotherus odoratus
ACAAGAAACCTGAGACAGAAGAGATCATATGACTCATAGGTGCCCACATTCCACTTCCCCACTCCTCCGGAGGCCCCAACCCCACTCCACCCTTTCCCCAAAGCCCCCCCCCAGCCTCTTCCCGCCCTCCACTCTGCCCTCTTCCCTGAGCACACCCTGCTCTCGCTCCTCCCCCTCCTCCCCAGCACCTCCATATGCCACTGAACAGCTGATTGCAGAGGGCAGAAGGTGCTGCAGGGGAGTGGAGCTGGTGGTAGCTGCTGCACACCCCCTATTTTTTTCCTATAAATGCTCCAACCCTGGAGCACCTATGGAGTCAGCACCTGTGCTATGTGAGGAAGAGATGGAAATGGACTGGGAGTTGAGATGGAAGGAACTGGGACTGACTGGCCAAGGAGACTGGGGCTGAGAACTGGCGGGCGGGAGGGAGGAGACAGATGTGGGGAAGAGCCGCGGTGTGGGGAGAGAACTGGCATGGATGGGTAGAGATAGTCCAGGATGTGTGGAGGCGAATACTGAGATTGGATGAGAAGCCCAAGGAAGGAGATTGGCACAGGGACCCAGTGGGGATGGAGAATGTGGGAGATCAGATGAGGGACAGGGGGTGGGGAGACTGAAACTAGCTGGACAAAGATGCTGGGCCCATGGAGCTGTGGATTTACAGGGGTGGGGAGAGCTGGGAATGGCTTGGCAAGGAGACTGGGAGTAGGGTAAGACTGAGACAGGGAGTCCCGAGGGGTGAGACTAGCCTGGCTGGGCAAAGAGAATGGGCCTGGGATGGGAAGCCTGAGGAGTGGAGACTGGCTCGGTTTGGAGAATGGGACTAGGACCAGGAGCTGGGGTGGAGGGTGAACAGGACTGGGACAGGGACAGCTGGAGGGGAGGAGGCAGAAGGGGTCACCGTTAGGGTGGAATGGGCAGAAGATCCTGTGCCCACTAGAACACACTCCCCTCCAGAGACTGTAACAAAGCCCAAGATTCCTGAGTGGTACCATTCCTCTGTGGTCAGCAAATATCAGTGAAACCCACGGGCAAAGGAACCCCTCCAGTGCTGATCTACGTGAGGATCACAACTGACTGCCATGGTCTCACTTGCTTGGGGCAAAAGTAGTCATTGGTTTGCGCCTGGCTTTGGTCCCTATGCTCTACTTTTTGTGCCCCCTCTCACACTTTGCAAGATATAATATAATCAAATATAATGTTCTATGCGCTGGCATAACTTTGTCCCCTCCCTCCCCCTAAGAATTTTTCTGAAATGCCGCCCGTGTCAATTACTGCTATCAATTACTCTGGTAGCTCATCCAACCTTTATTCTGGCATTTCCTAAATTTCTGAGTGCTTGACTTTGCAGCCTTGATAATGTTCTTTTAATGTAGGTTTTCAGTGTGCATATATAAATACAATTTAAATCTTAGTCATGTTACAAACATTTTAGATAAATAAAACTGAAAGGATTTCAGAAATCAGATTTACTTTCTACTACTATGCAGTTTGTTTACTTTCTGCCTTTCTTTCCATTTGGACAATTTAAATAGGCTAGGCAGTTTCACTTTTTAGGATCTGGAGCTATGCTGCAAGGCTGAGTTTGCAAACACTGTAGGAGAATGTTCATTTTAAAAAAATCAATTGGTTTTTTAAAAAAAAAAATCATGGAAACATTTCTATTGGTCTTAGACTTTTCCAAAAAAATATTTATTTTACAAATAAATGTCATTGGCTACTAAATCCAATAGTCAGGGTGGTAGCCGTGTTAGTCTGGAATAGCAGAGTTAACAAAGTCCTGTGGCACCTTAAAGACTAACTATAAAGTTTTGAAGCATGAGCTTTCGTGGGCTAATACCCACTTCGTCGGATGCAAGCAGTAGAAGTGTTCACAAACAGGCAGTTATAGAAAAGTAGGTAAGAGCCAGGTGGGAGGTGAAAAGGTTAGTCCAATTAAGCTGAGCCAGCTTGTTATCTCCGATCAGGGAGTGTGGATTATTCGTCTAGCATTTGAATGGGGTCTGTGGACATGGAGAGATGAGAAACAATGCCTGTAATGAGCCAACCATTGTAGATCCCGGTTCAATCCCAAAGTGTGTGTGCCGAATTTGCAAATGAATTGAAGCTCTGCAGTCTCTCTTTGCAGTCTGGATCTGAAGTTCCCTTTCTGCAGAATGGTGACCTTTAAATCCGCAATAGTGTGTCCAGGCAGGTTGAAGTGTTCCCCTACAGGTTTTTGTATATTGCCATTCCTAATATCTGATTTGTGTGCATTTATCCTTTTTCGTAGGGACTGTCCAGTTTGGCCAATGTACATAGCAGAGGGACACTGGTGGCATATAATGGCATATATGACATTGGTTGATGTACAGGTGAATGAGCCAGTGATGGTATGGTTGATCTGGTTAGGTCCTGTGATGGTGTTGCTGGTGTAGATATGTGGGCAGAGTTGGCATCGAGGTTTGTTGCATGGATTGGTTCCTGAGTTGGAGTTATTGTGGTGCAGTGTGCTGTTGCTGGTGAGAATTTGTTTAAGGTTGGCAGGTTGTCTGTGTGCCAGAACTCCAACTCAGGAACCAATCCATGCAACAAACCTCGATGCCAACTCTGCCCACATATCTACACCAGCAACACCATCACAGGACCTAACCAGATCAACCATACCATCACTGGCTCATTCACCTGTACATCAACCAATGTCATATATGCCATTATATGCCACCAGTGTCCCTCTGCTATGTACATTGGCCAAACTGGACAGTCCCTACGAAAAAGGATAAATGCACACAAATCAGATATTAGGAATGGCAATATACAAAAACCTGTAGGGGAACACTTCAACCTGCCTGGACACACTATTGCGGATTTAAAGGTCACCATTCTGCAGAAAGGGAACTTCAGATCCAGACTGCAAAGAGAGACTGCAGAGCTTCAATTCATTTGCAAATTCGGCACACACACTTTGGGATTGAACCGGGATCTACAATGGTTGGCTCATTACAGGCATTGTTTCTCATCTCTCCATGTCCACAGACCCCATTCAAATGCTAGACGAATAATCCACACTCCCTGATCGGAGATAACAAGCTGGCTCAGCTTAATTGGACTAACCTTTTCACCTCCCACCTGGCTCTTACCTACTTTTCTATAACTGCCTGTTTGTGAACACTTCTACTGCTTGCATCCGACGAAGTGGGTATTAGCCCACGAAAGCTCATGCTTCAAAACTTGATAGTTAGTCTTTAAGGTGCCACAGGACTTTGTTAACTCTGCTAAATCCAATAGGTGCTTTTAAAAATCTAAATTTGGAGCTCCACAATATCCCTTTAATTTAGGTCATTATGTGCCAAACTGTAAATCTTTGTGTAAGTCTCTGGGATATTACTGTAAACAACTAACTAATGTAAAATGTACCTATCTGTATTCTGCAACAGTCTCATAATCTTAACGAGGTGAAGCTTCATACTTAAAAGCAAGCTCGTGAGACACCTCGTGGTCATTGGGGGTATAACAGGAAGGGAAGATTTAGCACCAAATTACATTTTACCAAGATGCACTAATCAGCAATGCCAGTCTCACCAAGTGTAGTTGTAGCCATGTTGGTCCCAAGATATTAGACAGACAAGTTGAGTGATAATATCTTTTACTGGAATGACTTCTGTTAGTGAGAGAGACAAGCTTTTGAGAGTGGCTCGGAAGCTTGTCTCTCTCACCAGCAGAGGTTGGTCAAGTAGAAGATATTACCTCACCCACTTTGTCTCTCTAATCTCACCAAGGTCATCCTATCTCCCAGTGCATGTTAACCTCTGGTTTTGATGATAGGAAATGATTTAATTTTTGTTTGTATTTTTGTCAAACAATTTGGTTTGAATGCATCGGGGACCGGATGCAGGATCTGAAAGTAGAAGGGTGTGATTGTGTGGCTTTTAGAAGAGCGTGAAATAGCCAGAAAACAGTAAGTGCAAAGAATCAGAGAGGTAGCTGTGTTAGTCTGGAATAGCAGAGGTAACAAAGTCCTGTGGCACCTTAAAGACTAACTATAAAGTTTTGAAGCATAAGCTTTCGTGGGCTAATACCCACTTCGTCGGATGCACGAAGTGGGTATTAGCCCACGAAAGCTTATGCTTCAAAACTTTATAGTAAGTGCAAAGTACACTTTGGAAGAGCAAGGGAAAGGAGAATTTCATAGAGCCATGGGGCAGAGTCAATGGGACTGAGTCAAACCTCTCATCTCTTGCATGTGTCGTGCTAGAGAGCCCTGGGGGTTTGAACTTGGAACTGGGGATTTTAAAGCCTCTACTTCTTGAACTAAAAGACCATTTAGCTAAGGCTGCAGCAGGTTCAATCTATACGTGGTCCAACTACCACTAGAGGGCAACAAAGCACTCCACCCTTTCAAAAGAGGCATGTGCTCTGCTGTGAGCTTGGCCAGCCCTGCTAGCCAGAGCATAGGAGCTGGGGACCATTGCCCTGGGGTCACCCTCCCCCTTTAGTTTGACGTTTGCCTCCAGGGGTACCAGGAAGAAGCAGTCCCTGCCCCCATGGGAGCCCACTGGTTTTTGAGCCACCCCTCATCTGCTCCCGTGGTTGCTGGTGATCAGTACAGCAGCCTGCCTCTGGGGAGCACACTCCATTCTCAGAGCTCTTAGCCACAGCCAGCCCGGGAAGAGAAAGATCAGGAGCAGGATTTGAACCTGGGACACCCACAGTAGCAATAAGCAAAGCATTATCGCTACACTGGGCAGGAAAAGTCCCTTCCAAAGGGCCTGATCCTGGGAGCTGAAGTCAATGGGAGGTGAGGGCACCCAGCATCTCTCAGAAGGTGTTCAGTATTTCCCGGGACTGGGCCCAGAAGCTGTGTGCCCTTGGCCTTGACAATATCCTGGGGTGGTAGAGAAGCATGAGTATCCTCAGTTTACGGATGGGGAAAAGAGGTAGAAAGAGATTAAGAGTACTGTATGTATCAGGGATCGATGTATCACGTCTCATCTAGACATGATAAATCGATCCCTGACGATCTCTGTCGACTCCAGAACTCCAGCTCCACAAGAGGAGTAAGTGGAGTTGACCGGGGAGCCACTGCAATCGACTCGTCGCCGTGAGGACGGCCAGGTAAGTCGCATATCTTAGTTCGAGTGTATCCCAGGCCTAAGAGACTTGCTCACAGTCAAGAAGAAGATGATGGCAGAGCTAGGATCTGAGTGCCTATCATAAACGCAAGACCATTCTTCCTTCCTGGTATTGGCCTTTTTAATATTATGTCTGTTTTTTTAAAAAAGGCTATCTTGGGGGCTTAATGTGACAGCACCCCTTTAAGTATCTGTGCTCAAGTGATAACAAGTGGCTGTGACTTTTCTTTTTGTAGGCAGGACAAGCTAAAAATCCACATGCGGAAACACACAGGAGAAAGGCCATACCTCTGCATACACTGCAATGCCAAATTCGTGCACAACTACGACCTAAAGAACCACATGCGCATTCACACGGGTGTCCGGCCTTACCAGTGTGAATTCTGCTACAAGAGCTTCACTCGCTCCGACCACCTCCACCGCCACATCAAGCGGCAGAGCTGTCGAATATCCAGGCCCCGGAGGGGGCGCAAGCCCGCCGCCTGGAGGACGGCCAGCTTGCTGTTTGCACAGAATGGCCAGCCAGATGAGAAAGGCTTCATGATGCCTCCGACTCTGGAGGAGATGAGCAGCCATCTTGGCACCACGGCCATGTGCCTTCCAGGCCCCAGCCACAAGCACTTCATGAGCGGGGCCAAGAATGCTCTAAACCTGCAAGATCTAGAGAGCCAGTTGGAGGAAACCCAAATGAAGCTGTTTGGGAGGACGCACCTGGACATGGAAAGGAATGGGGGCATCTTTGCCTTTGCCCTGGGCCATAACGAGAACATCTCGGCACGGCCATACTTCCCTCTCCCTGACCCGTGGAGCACAGGATTCAATGGACTGCCCGGACTAAACCATATGGCCCCAATTTCTGAGGCTAGCAACTAAACCAGTTCTACCCATGCATTGGGTGTGGTAAGTTCCGTACCATTCTTAAAGAGTGAATGACTCTCTCTCTGATTCTCACCTGCTGTCTCTCATCATCTCACTCCAAAGAAACAATTGGTTGCCCATGTAAATCTAGACTGTGCCGTAGGATGGTAGGCGGAACCACACCCACGCAGACAATGGACATTCTTCTGATTGAGGGGCTGCTGTTGGTATTATTCTGTGATTGTACTAGGAAGTGTAGGTTGAGTTTGTCAGTGACTCCCCAGCACAGTCTGCTTGGGGTGTCCTTTTAGACCATTTGTAGGGCACTTGGCATAAGAGACGACTCCTCTCAGCAGTTGAGCCTCCATTTAGTTCTTGGAATCCAATTTTGAGGGAGTGGAAAGGGTCGAGCTCCAGGATGCAGACGCTTGGTCTTTTCAATGCTTCTGAAAACGTCATCTGCCTTAGTTTGGAGGTCAAGACAGTGCTTCGGAAGGAGATTTCCGGGGCTCTCCATTCGTGATACCAGATGGTCAGCTGGACGTCAATGAAGATGGGAAACCATTTTTTGGTCACTTCTAAATTCCTTGATTTTTTTTAACCCCATAATCAAATGACAAAAACAATCTGAAAGGGCCTCGACATGGGCCAGATTCTTAGCTGGTGCGAATGAATGAATACTGCGCTGTGCAACTGTGTTGATTTATGGCAGCTGAGGATCTGACCTAGGGTCATTACCAATTACTAGCAAATACGTCACATGTCAGAATCCCTTGATGAAATGCTGAGCATACATAGACCCTGCTGTATAGGATCATCTGGGGAAAGGATTCAGATATCCTTGAAAATTAAAATGATTGAAAATGATTATACTAAAGATTCCACAAAACAAGACTGTTACTGAGTGCTAGTAGAAATCATACTTCTTCAGCATTTGTCAGCTCAGAAATATAGGGCTTACAACATAAAATCTGAGATACTCCCCTGAAAGAAGGCTTTGATAGCCTAGTTTCCCCTTTTAAACAATGATGGTAACTTTTTAACAGTCTACTGATGTGACTTGCAGTTAGTTTGATGCCAGTACAGAGACTGGTTTGAAGTTTAATCAAGGTTCAAAAATGTAAATTTTAAAAAGTCTGGCGTGCTCTCTCTTCTTTTTACTGTTATCTTTCAGTTTCAACAGAATCAAAGGGAACCAGAGGACCATAGTTTCTTTCTTTAAAATTTCAGTTCATTCATTAAAGGTGATGCTCTTCAGTCACAATTCAAGGAGGGTCTCTCTGCTGGAGCGTGGACGTTGCTACATCCCCAGGACAAAACGAGCACCCTCTTCGAAGTTGCTCGCACATATGATTCCCTTTGTCAAGAAGCACTTCGAGCATAACTAATTCCTTTCTGCTCTGAGAACACATTTAAATGAATGATCCTGATGAACTGTCTGATGCTAGCTTTCCCCCCGTCCCCAAAAAATAAAATCGCAGAGACCCTGTGTGCAATGAACGGTGTGGACTGGAAAGAAAACTTTTTAAAACTGCATCAAACTTTTTTTTGTATATGTACCAACTTCTTATACAAACTACATTTTACAGACAACTGGTTATTTCAGGTGTTTTTGTCTACGATTTGGAGTCATGTAAAGTATCCAAAGATGCTGAGTACTGTATAATCTACAAGAACTTGAAGCAAGGTGTGTTTTTGTTTTTAATTTTGTTTTGGTTTTTAAATTTTTTTTCCTGTTTGTCTGTGGGGAAAAAAACTTTGGACGTTTTCTATTTATAACTATTTTTATGTGATTGCTTTATGTACAAAAAAGGGGGGGGGGGTAAAAAAAGATACACAAACAAGTTTGCCTTAGTTAATCATGGGACAATCATCCTTAACTTTTGTTGAACCTATAGATTTTTTTTAAAAGACAAGCTACTTTTACATATTTATTAAACAGTATTAATTGAATCTCTGAAATTATGAGGAGGACTTGGTTCTTGTGTTTGTGGCAAACATTGGAAAGCCAAACAATTCCAGAAGTCCAACCAATGGCAAGTTTTTACAGCTACATTTAAATGCCAGTTTGTTTGCAGAATATACAAATTTGGCAGTTTACAAAGGCTTTTTGTAAAATATTCACTCCTTATTTAATTGTCTAACTGCAATGTTTATGGTTAACGGAAACCATTGTTATTATGATGATGATAAGAAGTTAAGGCTGATTTTCCCTGAATGAACTCATTTTGGTTGTATGTAGCTGGCTGAGATCATTTCATGGTGGATGGAATATAACAGACTCTATTTCTGCCTTGCAGTTTCTTTACATTTCAATGTTGTGTGGTGATGTTGGGCCACAGGTATATATACAGGTGTTCATTGGAGGGAGCATTTCTGTGCATTCTCGATGACCCTTGCATAACTCAACTTTGCTCTCCTAATCATGAACTGCATGTCAACCGTCCATGACTGTCAATGAGGTTCTTTTCAGCTGCTCCCTGGGAGTCTGGGACTGATAACATTTATAGCAGTATAACTCTATTAGTTGCAAGGGAGTCCCTTCCAATTTCAACTAGTGTGAGATCAGATTCAGGCCTTTTGCCTGGAAGGAACTAGGTATGGCCTATTCTCTCCGAGCTAGTGGTGAGGTGAAGGGTGGTCAGATAACAAGTGTGAAAAAGTGGGACACTTTTTTTTTTCGGGGCTGAGGAGACGGGGAGGAGGTAATATAGTTGCGTATATAAGACAAAGCCCCTAACATCGAGACGGTCTCAATAAAATTGGAACGTCTGGTCACCCTAGTGAGGTGCCATCTTCTTCCTCTTCTCATCATTGTTAATTATGGCCCAGATACTGGAGGTACTTAGGCATGCGCCTAATTTTAAGCACTTGTGGAGCCCCGTTGACTTCGGGGCCTATTATTCTTGTCACAGTTGAAGAACAACATAGCTCTCAGTTTTTTAGAAAAGACCAGACGCCTGAAAAATGGAACTAATACATTGAAAGACCAAAACCAAGAGAGAGTTTAACTTTCCTCATAAGAGCAGTGACTAGAAATCAGACAGGAAACCACATACAACTCTATCCAACTGGTAGAGCCCCAGATCAGTCACCTTGAGACACCAGATGTTTGAGTAGCTATAATTCAATGAATCAAGTGAAAGGATAAGTTCTAAGCCCTGGTTAGCTTTCCCAGCTGGCCACACATTCCTACAAACGGATAAGAAAACACGCAGTAGTTCAGTTCTATAGTTCAGACAGACAGCACCCCCCGGCACCAGAAAGAGGTGGATAAACTGGTTGATAATTCCCACGCACAAAATATATTTGCACTATATCTACACACGCACGGGACATGTTTTTCTGTCCTGATGCAGGCACTAATAAGTGATGTCTGCACTGTAGCTGAGTGTGCCTCCCAGCCTGGGTTGCTGTGTTTGAGCTAGAGCACAATTAAGTAGCAGCATGGACATTGTGCCATGGTCTAGCCATCTGAGTCCAAGGCTGCTCCAAACGAAGGCAGCTAGCCCATACTGCTGCCTGTGCCGCAAAGCCCGCGCTGCTATTTTTAGTGCACTAGCTCGAGCAGAGCTAGCGCATGTCTGTCTATCCGGGCGGGGCGATGTGCTCCCAGCTCAGGGTCAACCTGTTCCGACCTGGAAGTCTATGAGTCTATGGAGGCTACGATATTGAAAATCGGGTGCTGCAAACATATCGGGAGCCAGTTCTGAGCACTCTCCATTGCAATTGTCAGGCTTAGAAAAATAATGGCATCTCCTTCCTTTTGTCTCTGCCCAAAGGCAAAAGAGAGAACATACCTTCAGAATGTTTCATTCTGTACAGACAGGAGAGCAGGAGTTTCTTGTGTCCCTACAAACGGGCAGGGACAGCTGGAGAACGGAAGCAGCTCTTCCTCCAGTTGCCTTCCCCATTTGCTGGGAAGAGTAGCTGGCTGGGTGTGTGAGGGTAGAAAGCTACTGCACAGATAACAGGTGAAGGAGCCAGCGTTCCCAACTCTCATTATTTTATCATGAGTCTCAAGATAATCGGTATGTCACTTGAAGCCCCAGCTCCTGGAGGCAGGTGATTACAGGAGAATCTCAGTTTGCATCAGCACAGTAAGTGTAGTACTTCTGCTTGCAGAGAAAAGCTTGACAATGTCCCTTGCACGCAAGGCTCAGAAACCAGAGAGTAAATTAAAAAGACTCCAGCTTGTAGTGTTCTTTTTAAATCGTGTGCTGTTTATGCCACACTTGTGATTTCGGGGGTGGAAGGCGGGCCTGACTGAAAGGGTTGAAAATGCTAAGCTTGAATGTGCTTACTAGGTGCTTTCCCATTCTCTCTCCCCCCACCCCTGAGGGAAAAATGTAACCACCTCACAGCACAGTGTATAATACCTGTGGCCTGGAAATGCCTTTTTAGTTGTTTTTATGTGTCGAACCAATGTTTTACTTGACTTGCACTAATTGCTGTAGAGCAGTATATTGTTAGATTTCTTTGGTTTGATTTATTTTTTGGTTGCAATTCCTATTGGCTAACGAGCTGGCAGTCCTATAAACATACCTGTTGCACATTTACACCCCTGGACAAAATAAAATATAACCTGAAACAGCCAGTGTCCTAGATATTCTGAATGTAGCCACTTTGCATCCCAATATCCCTGCCAGCACCATGGAAAATTGTGCTTCTTTTTGCAGAGCATCTAAAAACCAGCAACACTTAGGGCTTGAGCTTGCAAGTCCTTGCTCAGGGTGCAGCCTCCAGTGAAGGTGCAATGGATGCTCCATGTGGACTCCAGTAGAGTTAGGTGCTAGGTGAAATCATCTGGGCTGCGGGTTTGTCTACAGTTAAAATGCTGCGCCGGCGCAGCTGCACTGTTTTAGCGCTTCAGTGAAGACACTATTTATGCTGACAGGAGGACTTCACACAGTGGCATAGGTAATCCACCTCCCCGAAAGGCACTTTAGCTATGTAGATGGACGTAGCACCATCTACACTGGGAATCAGGCAGTATAACTGCACTACTCAGGCTTGTGGATTTTCCACACCCCTGAGTGACATTGTTATACTGACATAAGTTGCTAGCGTAGACCAAGTTTGAATGACCATAAACCCCAAGTTCCCTGCAGACTCAGGCCTGTATTCAGGAGACCATTCACGAATTGAGGGCGCACTGCCCTACTCACCTGTGCGGGATACAAAAGGGTGGAGTGGAGGCAAGAATCAGTGTTTCTGAGGGAAACTAGTCCTGAGGTCATCCTCGTGTTCATCCGGCACTCAGATCCAGATTTTGAAAGGCGGGGAGGCATTGCAAGGAGAGCTGTGCGTGATTTTGCAGACAAAGGTTTTTTCACCAAAAAACGCAGTTTAGGATCAACCAAAACATTTTGCGATTTCACATCGAAATCGCTGAATTGCTTCAGTCCAAATATATATATAATAATAATAATAATATCAGGAAGATTTTAAAAAAACACATTTTGTTTTGACATTTACTAAGTGAAACGCTTCAGTTTTTCAATTTCAACGACTTTGTGGTCAAATTTTACTTCAATTTTGTTTTTAAAGGTTGAAAAGAAAACCTAGAAAACAAAAAGATCCGTTCAACCTGAAATGAATTTTTTCTCCTTTTTCAGTTTGCCAAAAAGGTTGGAAAACATTCACCTTTAAACGTCACAAACCCTGCATCTTGGCAGGGGGTTAGACTAGATTATCTTTGCGGTCCCATCCATCCAATGGCTCTATGATCTTGGGTCACCCTGGAACAATTTTGTTTTCCATTGTCCAGTCTGGACATCCAAGCAAAAAATCGGTTATTGGTGCTTCACGTGTCTCACTGCAATGCTGAGCAAATGGGACTCCATTGCACCGCTGAATGGCACAATGCCTTAATAGCCTGGCTCCCTCTTGAGCCTGACTTCTCTTGCTAATAGGCAGGCATAAGTCAGCAGCTGCCCAGCACTGTGCTAAGGAATGCAGGCGTGGATTGCCCTGCACTCCATCTCCTGCACAGTGCTTACTTTGCTCTTCTGCTCCCAGCTGAGCACACCTCTGCTGCACGGGATCAAGCTCTGATTGCAGTACTGGACCTGTTCTTACTCTGATTTAAGGTAGGTCTACACTTGCGGCTACGTGCTGAGTACATACACAACACCCCGCTCTCGGCACAGGTATAACTAGCGGTGTAGTGAGGCACCGCTCAGGCGAGTGATATACAGATACACCAGAACCTTAGGGTCTGCACCCTACATGCCTCTCTGCACCCCCAAGCAGCGCCTCCCCGCCTGCATTGCTATTTTAAAGCTGTGTGTTGTCCCGTCACCTTCCTGCTTGCAGGGCGTTTCCCTGATGCCTCCTCTTTGCCAAAGCCATTGGCTGCTGCATGGAGCTATGCACTGCAGTGTGGGCTGGACACAGCGTACCTTGTTCACTGTGGTGTCACGTTATGGAGCTACACCTACCCATCATGCCATCACCAGCATAGACCAGGTTGCTGTTGCAGTCCACACTGACCCCTGTGGATCTTTGGCTTCCCTCAAGGGGCTGATGGAACGAGCCATTTACAATCTAATCTCATACACCCTGATCAGGTGCTGCGCTAAAGAGACAATGCCTGCCCTGGAAGGCTTTCTCCAACAAGACAGGTAGCGTGGCCTAGTGGATGGAGTCAACGGTGTGGGAGGCAAGAGATCTAGGTACTTTTCCTACTGGACCAGCAAGTGTCTTTCCACTCCCGCCTTCTTCTGTCTTGTCTGTTTAAACCGTCAGCTCTCTGTGGCATTGTCTCTTACTATGTGTTTACACAGTCTTAGCATACCGGGGGGCAGAGAGGGGCTGATTTTGTATAGGCTCTCTAGGGGTTACTGCTATACAAATAATACCCTACTAATGTCTACACGCGGAGGGGAGCCCGTGGCTCTCAGTGGGTGTGCGTCAAAGGAGGGAGCTTGCCACTGCTATGGGATGGTCTCCCCAGTCCCCACAGAAGCCTTGTGACTGCGGATCTTCTGTGGGGTTCCAGCTCTAAAGGAGAGGGCAGGTGAGGTGAATGTGTGTGTGTGTGGGGGGGGGGGCACAGCCGGACTCTGCTGGCTCTCAGCAATGCTGCAGGAGGGTCTTGGTTTGGGGGTGGGGGGGGGTGCTTCTAGCAGTTCAGATTCTGTGTTGTGCAGGAGTCAGTGAGTCAGAAGGAGGAAGAAACCGTGAGAGGCCCTGGGCCTCCAGCATTGCTGATCTCTGTGGGGTTTGGCCTTGGAACCTCCAACCTCTTCATGGGGTAGTGGGAACGGAATCCCATTCTCTTGACAGAACCGTGCCAAGGACTTGTGGGAGTTGGTTGGGTTTCTACGCTCGTGTGGGTGACGGCTCGGGGGGAGAGAATGGTGACAAAATTAGGCACTGTGGTGACTCCACCTCCTCCCTCCCACACAGGGAGCCAGCATCACTAAGCCTACCCCCACTTAAGCAATAAAAATGGATTGTCAATGGGACTTAGGTGGCACATAGACCTGGGCTGGCCTCCCTGCATCAAGGGGAATGTCCCCCATGGACTCTAAAATGTGCAAACCAAAAGGCCAACACCCAGTGGCAAGCACAGTAGGAAGAGCAGGTGAGGGTTACCGCCTTGGAAAGGGAAAAAGCCCTCCCACCGTGCAAGCCTGTTGCAACTCCAACCACAAGGCAGCCCCCCCCCCCCCCCTTTCAACAGCCATTAATAGTATCTGGAGAGAGAACAGGGAGAGATTAGACTGATAACATCATTTCCTTATTTAACCGCAAGCCTGGGAACACTGCAGCATCTTTAGCTGGACCCAGAAATTTCTCCCATTCGATACCCCCAGTGCATTGTGGGAATAATGTAACTCTTTAGATCCATGTAAAAAAAAAAACCAGGATGGTTACATTATTTTTCTGGCAACTGGCAAACCCATGAAAAAACCCAGCCAGGCCAGCAAATCCCAGCCAGGTGGGAACCTGAGCTCCGCTGGCTGAGTATAACAGATGTGCCTTTGGCTGCAGTACACTGGCAATCCTTCCTGCGTCTGCCCCATCACAAGAGTGTCCAACTAGAAAACAAAGGGGCTGTGACTACTAACAACATTATTGTGTCCCTCCAGCTTCCAATGATTCTCAAACTCACACGCCCCCGTGTGGTGGCCTTGTGTTACTACACTGCCATTTTAAATAATGGGATTACTGGCTGTTTCCAGGCCTGCTAAAGGTTTTATATGTGACAGAGTCCTGTGGCACCTTAAAGACTAACCAAAGTATTGAAGCATAAGCTTTCATGGGCTAATACCCACTTCGTCAGATGCGTGCAGTGGAAGTATCCGGGGCAGGTATAAATAGGTAGGCGAGAACCAGGTTAGAGACAACAAGGTTAGTCCAATCAGGCTGAACTAGCTTGTTATCTCTAATCAGGGAGGTTGAGGTATTCCTCTAGCAGCTGAACTGGAGGTGTGAACAGCGAGAGAAGAGAAACCGCTCTTGTAGTTAGCTAGCCACTCATAATCCTTATTCAGTCCTGAGCTGATCGTGTCAAATTTGCAAATGAATTGCAGCTCTTTGCAGTCCAGTCTTGAAGTTTTTTTGCTGCAATATGGTGACCTTTAAATCTGTATCACCATTCCTGATATCTGATTTGTGTCCTTTTTCGTAGGGACTGTCCAGTTTGGCCGATGTACATAGCAGAGGGACATTGCTGGCATATAATGGTATATATTACATTGATAGATGTGCAGGTAAATGGACCAGTGGTGGTGTGGCTGATCTGGTTAGGTCCTGTGATGGTGTTGCCAGTGTAGATATGTGGGCAGAGTTGGCATCAAGGTTTGTTGCAGGGATTGGTTCCTGAGTTAGAGTTATTATGGCGCGGTGTGCTGTTGCTGGTGAGAATATGCTTGAGGTTGGCGGGTTGTCTGTGGGCCAGGATAGGTTTTATATATTTTTTTTTCTTATGTTGCCTGATATTTTATTTGTTATTGGGGGGTAGTAGCATGGTTTGTGCCTCATCATTATGGGCCTGATTTTCCACTGCCTTACATGTTGTGTAGCTATCTGCACCTATCTATGCAAAGTTGGTATAGCTAGCTATGTTTAGGCCCATAGGTGCAAATGTACTGTTGATGTCAATGGAAGTTAGGACCCTAAATACTTTTGAGGATCTGGATCTAACTACACAAGCTACAAGGCAGGGGAAGATCAGGCCTAATGTCTTTAAAAACATGCAGGTGAGGTATTTCCAGTAGAGATAAGGAGGTGTTAGTACCTCACAAATCACTGGTGAGACCTCATCTGGAATACTGTGTGCAGTTCTGGTCTCCCGTGTTTAAGAAGGATGAATTCAAACTGGAACAGGTACAGAGAAGGGCTACTAGGATGATCCAAGGAATGCAAAACCTGTCTTATGAAAGGAGCTTGACTTGTTTAGCCTAACCAAAAGAAGGCTGAGGGGAGATATGATTGCTCTATAAATATATCAGAGGGATAAATACCATAGAAGGAGAGGAATTATTTAAACTCAGTACCAATGTGGACACAAGAACAAATGGATATAAACTGGCCATCAGGAAGATTAGACTTGAAATTAGATGAAGGTTTCTAATCAGCAGAGGAGTGAAATTCTGGAATAGCCTTCCGAGGGAAACGGTGGGGGCAAAAGACCTATCTGGCTTCAAGATTAAGCTCGATACGTTTATGGAGGAGATGGTATGATGGGATAACATAATTTTGGCAATTAGCTGATCTTTGACTATTTGTGGCAGATGGGCCCAGTGGCCTGTGATGGGATGTTGGATGGGATGGGATCTGAGTTACTACAGAGAAGGCAAAGAAAAAGAACTCCATCAGTATTCGTTTTTAAAGCTCATGATTTTTAAGCCTGTTCCACAATTTCTGGGGCCTGGCCTGGCTCGTGAGTTTGAATACTTAGGGTTGGTGACATTGCAGTCTAAACATGCTGCATGTGACCAAGGCACCCTTCTATAAGCTCTAACTGAGTGGGGCTAATACACACATGGAGAATCTAAGCTGAGATCTGGGGGGGGGGGGTGGGGGGAATGAGGCACATGCTTGACTGAAGATGGCACATAGCCCTCCGCAGAGAGCTGGCAGAGCTGAGGGTAATCAGTACTCTCGCTGAGTTGTGGCCCAGGTACAGATTCGGTTTCAACCCACTGGATTTGTACTCTACGCATTTCATTTACAATATATACCGACCTCTTATATAATACTTGTCCTCCATCGATCTCACTGTGAATTACAAAGGAGGTCAGTATCATTAGCCCCTGTCATAAGTGTACAGGGCTGGAGAGGGTTAATGTCATCTGAGAACAAGTAATGTAGAGTTTCCCTGCCATGAGGGAGGGAGGGGTTTTAAGTCAGTTTCGTTTTGCTGGCCATGCGGCAGGGACCAGGGTCCGTGAGCTCATCTTTAGCTGTGAAGATGACTCAGCTTTCCTTCTTATATTCCTACTTAGCTAAATGTATGTAATATTCTGATTTGGCATTAAGTCTGTGCCTATCTGGGTGTCACTGTCCATTTCAGATAAGAAGTAGAGAATTCTAAATTGTAAGCTGTACTGTGTCTCTGTTCTATAATCTTTTTCTTTATTAAATCTTGTTAGTTATAAAATGTGTGGTTTACTTCCCTTAAGGCTTCCTTTGCTTCCAGGTTGGGAAGAGAGGGGGGAAAAGGGGGGGGTGGTAGGTAAAGGAATCAGCTCAGGTTATCAGCTAAGGAACGGAGTCGGTCTCTGCCTTCAGCCGGGAAGGGTGAAGAGGGAGGGGACGCAGCCTCCAGGTGTCTGACTCTGGCTTTCAGGGTGGGGAACAGAGTTGGGGTTTTGGGGAAGTCTGGGGGGCCCCCTCCAAGGTTTTGGAAGTACACCCAGATGGTGGCAGCCGTGGTACCCCAAGAACCCCTCTGGTAAAGGGGGGAAGTCTATGGGTGTAGGGACTTAATTTGGCTGGGGAGCAGTTGAAGTTTTGTTGGTCTGGCATACAAGAGTCCTTTTCTCTGTACTCAGGAGCACAGGGATCTGGGTACCACTCTTACAGCCCCATTTTACAGATGGGGAAACTGAGGTGCAGAGAGGTGATGAAACTTGTTCCAGGTCACCACCCAGCAAGAAGAGCCAGCATAGAACCAGAGATGCCAGAACGGGAGTTGGGGGGCATGGCCTCCATCACTTTTAAAAATGGAGGGATGCCAGTGTCCCCCCCCACACACACACACACTTTTAAAGATCTTCCTCCACTCCTGGATAGAACCCATATATCCTGAGTCCCAGTCCTGTGCTCATCAGGAAACAGTGGAAACCACAGAGTTTCACTAAGTTTCCATGGCAAAACCATGACTTTCACATGACCTTAATGCAAAACCCTCAGTAAGCCCTGCACTGAGCTCATGTTCATGAAGCCTTGGGTGAAACCCAGCTACAATTTGAGTTGGTAACAAGTTTCCCTTGCTTTCAGATTCTGCTTAGAGAGGGCCTCGGCTGAAGCGTTCAGACCTCAAACCCATTCTCTTCACAGGCTGGGTGTGGAGGTTTAGTGCAAACAGCCCTAGAGGCAAGAGCTAGCTGCTAAGTCCAGTTTGGAGCCAAAGTTTGGGAGCGTTCAGGTGTGGGGGTGTTGACTGAGTCTGAGGCCCGAGTCGAGTTCTGGTGCAAATGTTTCGTTCTGCTCTACTAGACCCAGCAGTGTCAGTGAGAGTGTGACAATCCTGCCCCAAGCTGAAAGCACATCAGCAGGCAGGAGTCTCTCCCACGCTGAATACAGAAAGAGAAGAATGCAACGTCTTCAGATGATTTACTGGTGGGGACATTAAAACAATCAACAAAGATCAAGAAAACGGCGCAGAGACGAGTCAAAAAGCTAACGTGGGAAAAAATCCATTTCCCTCTGATGTTTTGATTAGCAGCTTCAGCCACCATCCCAGAGTAAATCCACAGCAGCTGTGCACAGAGTTCAGTGGCTGCTGCCTAACAGCCTAATTGGGACGGCATGTTAAAAGTTTAGGGACAGATTCACATTGTGCGCATGAGGTTTTTGGTTTGGCATGAGCAAATGAAGTCCAGGAAGCAGCATGCCAGCCACTCTCTTAACTCCCTGTGGGCCAGGGAAAGAGCTCACCTGTGAGCCATGCTACATTAACTCAGAGATCGTTCCTGTCATTTTTAGGAGAAGGAACCTGACAGCTGAGCACATGGAATCAGGTACATTACAGAGCTGGTAGGATGATGGGGATCTTTGGGCCTGGGGTCTAGAATGAAGAACCGCAGTGAGGGGTATATCTGGCTTCTGCAGCTCCCTCTGGGAGGCCCTGTAGTTCTACTACACCCCACCCTAGGAAGCTGCAAAGTGACAGGAAAGATGCAGCAGGAACTGAGTGAGATTCTTTGACCTCTGTAATGTAGGACAGACTAGATCATAACGGTCCTTCCTGACCATAGACACTATGGATCTATATGTCCAAATGAGTCGAGTGGGCTTTGAAGGCCTACTGCCAATGACCCAACCGGAAAAGAACACAGACGTCTTCCCATCCTGCAGTCCTCCCATGTGCAACTTACCCCTGTCAGAGCACAGGCCTGGGGAGAGGAACTCGTGAGTTCTAATCCCAGATCTGAAGTCCTTTGGGGGAAGACAGTTCATCTTTCTGCCTTAGCTTCCTCATGTGTCAAATGGAAAGAATGGCCTTATTGACCCGGGCACATTAGTATTTTATTGGTGACACTGCCGTACTTTGTGATGGTAAAGCTTTATGTAAGAGATGAGTATTAGTCATATTGGTTTCCATGACAGTTACTGGTTATTGTTGTAGGAGTTCTGAATGGCCAGGGAGGTGGTCAGTGCTATTATTAACGGGAGGGCAGATGTCCATAGGTCAGTCTCACTATTAAAATGTCCGCACTATGATGAAGTTTGGAAACCCCTGAGCTATTGTGTAAGCGCACATGATTTTCTGTAATGTTAAGTGACTGTGAGTCCATTGTTCAAGTGTTTTGTGGAAAGTTTCTCCTTATTTTTGGCTTAGTTCACAAAAAACATGACTAATCAAATTATATGCTGGCAGGTTTCAAAGGAAGGGCCCTCGGTGGCAGTTGCAGTGAGAGATCACAAGCCCTGAAGATACTGGTTGGTGGGGAAATAGAACAAATAAAATAATCCAGCAAAACTGAACAACCCAATAAATCACGTATCAGGAACTTGTGTAGAACAGGGAGGGTAAGCAGCTTGCACTTAGTACAGTAAAAGATCAGTGAAGGGCTTTAAGGAGGAGAGTGATGTGGCAAGAACGGATAATGACTGAAGAAGTGGCAGTGAAGAAACCTGGAGAGAAGATGGTAAAGATAGTCCAGGGGAGAGAGGGCCGAATGGATGGGCCTGGGTTTTATTAGCAGGGATGACAGCGAAAGAATGGATTTTCAGCAATAGAGGAAGTCAGAACTCTTCCATCATGAACAGCAATGGAAGAGGTGGAGTGTGCTTGTGAGAAAGGAAATAAAACAGCACAAAGCCAATGGTCCTGATTCTCCTCTATTTTGCGCCTGGTTTACTTATTTACATCAGTGAAAAGCAGTTGTGCATTTGCTACCAAATCAGAATGGAAACATTTAATGTTCTGTTTTGTCATTTGTAGATGACAACACAAGATGCAAGGCAGGGGGAAACCAGGCTAAGCCGCCACCTCCATGCTCAGATGAGTTTATTTTCATCTCTTCTCCTTAATGTTGTCCTCGGAGTAATTTTTCCTGTAACCAAGAACTCAAGTTGCCACAGAGAAGGTGTGTGATGGAGGCCAAGAGGGGAGTAAAGAATCGCCAAAGACGACACGGAGTAGGAGAGGGTCTTGAGAACATTGCAAATCACATTCTGAAGCAGACCTAGGTGTGCTCTCCACTATCACCCCTTCACCTTCTCTCTATTAAGCTACATGCATTCCGCTCTTTGAATGTATCACTTTGAAGCATGTTTTCTAACCCTAGTCAGAAAGGAAAAGAGACATTCAGATGCTTGGCATTGATAAACCAAGTGAGAAGCAAAGACACAATACACTCCAAAAGGATTTTGCCCAGGACAGTGTATGGCAGGATTGGGTGCAAAGGAAGGAGGCATGTCAGAAGGTGACGCAACAGAAACTCTGTGGGAGATGGCCTAGTCCTAGATACACATGGTAGGGTGATTTGGAATTGGTGACCAGTCTTTGTTAAAGCATAGGCCTGGGATTCAGGACATCTGGCTCCAATTTCCTCCTCTGCTACAGCCTCCCTGCGGGACCTTGGGAAAGCCCCTCTGCTTTGGTTCCCCATCTGTAAAAAGGGGACAATCAACTTTCTCTTCTGCTGCCCTTTGTCTCTCTGGTCCATTCCGGGCTGGATCACAACATTACAATGTAGACCCAAGCGCTCTGTTGTTGGGGCAGCCCGGTGTCACAACCTTTGTCCCAGTCTCCCCGTCGCCCTGGGAAGGGGTACACTGTGACAAGCCTATATAGTACCTAGCACAGAGCACACTGCTTGATATGCTGGAGTAGCTATGCCTGTGGTGTATTGGAAGGTGTAGTTCATATACCACCCTTATTCTCCTTTCCTGTCTCTCTGCATGAGAGGGGATCATTGTAGTTCTGGGCAGCCTGCTTTCTCGCGTGTGTAGGAAATGGCTGTATCACACATGGGAGAAAGGGGGTTCTGTTTGCCTCCTTACCACCTTGGACTGGCATGCAGAATGGGCCACAACCTGGTCATCAAACTGGAAGCTCCATAGGCCGGTGATTGTCTCTGTGTATGTACAATACCTAGCACAATGGAGCCCTCTCAGTTGTGGTTTCCAGGTGACACTGCAAAATGAGCAATTACAGTTCATGGCAAAGCTTCCATTGTCTCTGCTGATGCAGGCTCAGGGTCTACTCTAAGAGAATCTGTGGGCAGAAATTGCTCTCACTGAATGTCTGAAAAAAGCTTGCAGCAACATTTTAAATACTGCCTTTAAAATGGGATACAAAGGGCAGCGATTTATGAAAGATAACTGGCTTGTGTTTGCTCTTCTCTGCCCAAAGTAATTGCAGCTGCATTGTTCAGGAAAGTGTAGTTAACAGGATCTCTTTCATTAGGCAAATAAATGGATTTATGTGATAAGGCTCAGGGAACCTTGACATTTTGGTGACTGCTCTTGGTTCTGCTGACGTGAATGGGAGCTAGATTGAGCCTTAACCTTCATGTAGAAGGTGCTGTCACCTCCCGAGCATCCCTTTGCGGCTGAGTGTGGCTCTTCTGCGGCCTGCCTCAGTTCCCCCTCAGTGATATAACAATGAGTCCACTTTAACAGCCTGGTCAAGGAGAGGCCAAACACTCTACAGCAATGTATCTCCATTTAATAAAGCCTTCTTTCTGACAGGAGTACTTGTACCAAGGTTTCAAGGCTCTTACCTCAGAGCCCACATAAAACTTAACACCCCCCCCCCCCAAGTCTCTGGGTTCTAGGGTGACCAGATTTTATAAGGACAGTTCTGGTTTTGGGCTCTTTTTCTTAGGTAGGCTCCTATTACCCCCACCCCATCCTGATTTTTCACATTCCTTACTGGGACTGCAACGCTTCCTTCTACTGTAAGGCCTCAGGCTTCCCTGGTGCCTGGAGAGCTCTGTAGTCTCTCCTGCTTGGTCAGGGTCTCTTCCAGGCCTCTTTGCTTGAAGTGATTTGTAATTCCCTCAGCTTTCCTGCCTCAGGAGCATGGCCTCTCCCTCATTCACACTCCCCTCCTTCAGAGCCTCCTTTCCTCAGGAGCTCCCCTAACAGAGCTCCCCTAAACCTTTTATTAGGCCCTGATGCTCTTACTTAATTAGCTGTCTGCCCACTACTCAGGCCGTTAACTATCCCCAGATGACCCTTGGTTGGCTAATGAGGCTGGGCATTTGACTCCCCTTCGAGGGCTAGCCCCAGGACACCTTGCTTTACTATTGTTTATGGCTTTAACTTCTGTACACAGACCATCCATATTCACAGATTTTAGGGCTGAATGGGGCCATTGTGAGCATCTAGTCTGATCTCCTGTATAACAGAGGCCAGAGAATTTAACCAAATGAGAGCTGCAACAAGCCTATAATTTCTGGTTGAGGTAGAGTGTTTCTTTTAGGCCTTGTCTATACTACAGATGGCCCTGTAGCGTGGTGGTCACCCCACTTCTACCCAGAGGTCTCAAAACAGCCCTGGGAGAGGGCTGCAGCAGGGAAAGGGGTTGAGAACAGCTGGGGGGAAGCTGACTGGGTAGCTGACCACAGCTATGGCCAATGAATCAGGGCCCAGATGGCCCCGGGCATTGGGCCAGGAGCAAACAGCCCCTCTCTACCCTTTTGAGAGGGAGGGACCTGGCTGCTGGAGCTGAGCAGGGTACCGAGACTGGAGCAGGGCTGGGGAAGGCCAGAGGAGCTAGGGAGCTCTGGCCAGGAAATCCCCTAGGCTGTGGGCCTAGCATAGGGCCAAATAGGTACAGGGGTTGCAGGGGGCAGCCCAAGAGTAGGGGGAGGCAGCTGGTCCAAACCCCCTCCCCTTGCCAGTGATGAGTGGCAATTATAATGTAGTCCGCCCCACTGAATGGGGGCTAGGTGGTGACTGGCAGTTACCCTATACTGAGGCAAGGTGGGGATAGGGGGGTTGGGGGTTCCCTGGGGAGGGGAGACCCAGCAAGACTATGGGATACTGCAAGGGTGCAGAACCCCAGAGAAAGGGGCTCTGGGGTCCGGGAGGGACACGGGGCCAGCAGCAGCAAGACACTTGCCTGCAGAGGGCGCTCCTGAGGCTGGAAGCGCTAATTACCTGAGAGACCAGCAGGAGGCGCCACAGGGGTGAGTCTCACACCGTGACAGGCCCCTAATGTAGAGGCAGCTTATGCTGATAGAAGACGTTTTTCTGTCGCCATGGTAATATCGCCTCCCCGAACAACATTAATTATACCAGCAGGAGCACTTGTCTGTCGGCATTGCTGTGTCTACACTAGAGCAGTGGTCCCCAACCTTTTTATCACCGCGGACCGGGGGACCGCAGACCGGGGGACCGGGGGGAGGGAGGAGGGCGGCGTGAGGGCGGCCCGGCGGGACCGGGGGACCGGGGGGGGGGGCTGCTCCTCGCGGACCGGTACCAATTGATCCACGGACTGGGACCGGTCCGCGGCCCGGGGGTTGGGGACCACTGCACTAGAGTTTTACCAGCATAGCTTATTGAGGTAGGGTGTGTGGTTCTCACTCCCATTCCCCCCCTTCCTGACTGAAGTAGCTCTGCTGACAAAACTTTTCAGTGTACATCTGGCCTAAGAAACAAGTCCATTCTAATGGGCCATCCACCGTAACTATTCAAAACAAAACACGTCATTTCTAGGAATGGGTGATTCCCCTCCCCAACCCCTTTTTTTTTTCATTAAAGGACACTCAGGATATTTCTACACTGCAGTTGAAGACCCACGACTGGTCAGTACCTGCTGACTTGGGCTGCGGGGCTGTTTCTTTGCAGTGTAGACGTTCAGACTCGGGCTGGAGCCCGGCTCTCGAACCCTGCAAAGTGGCTACACCATAACTCAGGGGTGGGCAAACTTTTTGCCCCGAGGGCCACATGGGGGCTCAAAATTGTGCGGAAGACCAGGTCAGGAAGGCCATGCCTCCCCATACAGCCTGGCCCCGCCCCCATCTGACCCATCCAACCCCCTTCCCTCCCCGCTCCTTGACTCTTGACCGCCCCCTCTGGAGATGCCCCCCCCACACTCTAACTTACCCCCCAGGAACCTACCCCCTATCTAGGCCTCCCTGCTCTTTCTTCCCTGATTGCCCCTCACCCTAACCACCACCCACAGGAACGTCAACCCCTATCTAAGCCCCCCTGTTCTTTGTTCCCTGACTTCCCCCTCCTGAGACTCCCCCACCCTAACCACCACCACCCCCGACTCCACCACCTAAGCTCCCCACCGCCCTTTCTCACCTTGCTCATCCGGGCGCTCCAGCTGGTATGGGCCCCGCAGATCCTTAAGCTCCGCCCGGCACCCTGGCCTGGGGGTGCGGGGCCCCGCGGCTGGTGGCGCTCCAGCGTCCCGTTGGTGAGCTGGCAGAAGCTGGTGGCACTTGGGGTCCCATTGGCGCTCCAGGGTCCCGTTGGCGAGCTGGCGGTGCTCGGGGTCCCGTTAGCGAGCCTTGCTCGGACCGCCCCTGGCCCCTGAGCGCGGGGCTCTGCAGCTCCCCGCGCTCGGCTGACCTGGGAGTGTGGGGTCCCGTGGCACCCTGCGCTTGGCCCTGTGCCCCAGCTAGGGAGCGCAGGACCACCGGTTGGCCAGAATAAAAAATGGCCGCTGTGCCACATGTGGCCCGCGGGCCTCAGTTTGCCCACCCCTGATCTAACTTATCTAAATTGTCATTAACCTGACCAGCTTTGCCTACATGTACTCTGAAATGAAACTGGAGCAAACTAATCTGCATGTATTTGTGTCCTTCGGCCGATCTTTTATTTCACAGAGGAAAAAAATCTAGTGGAAGTCAGAAACTGTCACTTCAAAGGCAAGCTGGGATGGGAATATGTGTTGGCTTGTGACGAGTATTACAAGGGAAATGTTTTCAATTATCTGAAAAGGTAAAACAAATGGTTTTGACCGAACAGAAAACCCCTTTAGTTGCTCTCCTCTAAACAAAGGAAGGACCGTTAGCGAGTGGGGGACACTGGGATTCTTAGTGGAAACTATTTGGATCTCTGGAGGAATAAAGGCCTCTTTATTGTGGCTAATTGAGGAAATCTTCCTGTTTTGGGGAGGTCTTTATAAGTGTTTTAGAGAGCTGCCCTTATGTGTGAGGATTGCGTTTTGAGCTGGTCAGAATATTTCCAACCAAATGTTTTGCCATCAGAAAATGATGGTTTGTTGAAATGTAAATGTTTAGCAGAAACGTGTAGATTGCTACAAAATGTTACTTGGCGGAAGGGGATGTGTGTGACAATAAGATCAGAATGGCATGTTTTGACTTTTCCCTTTCAAAATGACGCTTTGTCTCAATTTTCAAAAGAAATTATATTATATAATTAACATTTGAAAACTGAAACATGTGGACCAGAAACTTCTTTCTGAGTTTTATTTTGTGGAAGATTTTTGTTCCCTTTTGGAATGGAATTTTGATATCCAACAAAATGGAAAATCTGGTTCCTGCCCAATTCTGGTTAGCTTTATTATCCTCATTCTGGTTTTAATGATTTGCCCAACTAACAAGAGAATTAGAACAGCTAAGGGGTGGGATTTTCAGTAGTGCTTAGCCTCACTCTGCTCCCATAGAGATCAATAGAAGCAGCTCTTGAAAAGCTCACTTAATTTAGTGCAATTTATAACATTATAAATATTGACCAAAACATGTTAGAATGACACTGCCTGAGAGAGATCTCTGTTTGATAAGCAATATGCATGCTGCATGGATGTTTAGGCCATGTGGCATGAAGCTCTAGGGGGTGGGAGCTCTCTGCTCCCATGTGTTGATGAACAGGGTGAAGAATGGCTCTAGAAAACTCCATTTGCATAAACTTTCTACCCAGAATTCCTCCAGTGACACTTTGACAGTCACCATAATTGTATACCAATTCAGAATTGGTAAAGTAATGGGACTGCAAGAGAGGAAGAAGAGCTCATCCTTAAGTATTTTACTTAACGGTTTTATGCTGCTGGTTCCCTTCCAGTGAAACTCCTGTCTAGAAATCCCCTGGAAGAACTTCTTGAAGAAGCTGCAGAAAATAACAGCAGAGCTGAGTGAACTTTGAGGTTCTGTTGTATAGTTATTGATTTCAGAGGCCAGAAGAGTTAAAGGTGTTTATTAACCCTTATTGCTGTTTAATGTTATACAATGAAAGTAGGCTTGGGGTTATTTTAAACAGAGGCTTTGGTTTTACTTGGTTACTTGGCAACACTTAAAAGCATTAATTTCAATTAAAAGTTTATTGATTAAACAAGAAAAAAAAGACATCAAAACAGACATTTGTATTGAAACTGGCTGAGTGATTATGTCAAACAGTCAAAACTTTTAAAGCTTTTCTCCTTTTGGAGGCTAAAAATCAGTTTCTCATTTTCAGAACAATCTTTCTTTGATGAAAAGCAAAGGATTCATTTTCCTCTCAGTCCTGATGTGTAGAAAGCATTTACTTATCTTGTTGCTAATAAACAGACAGACACAAGGTGGAGGAGAGACAGAATGGCAAAGATGGGTGAAATACAGCTTTTGGTGATATTTTTGAAACAGTGGATTGCTGGTTAGTTACGAGTGGATGC
Organism: Sternotherus odoratus; assembly: GCA_032164245.1. Classification (NCBI taxonomy): domain Eukaryota; kingdom Metazoa; phylum Chordata; order Testudines; family Kinosternidae; genus Sternotherus; species Sternotherus odoratus. Next base: position 95,527,252 of record JAVMKO010000007.1, read on the forward strand.
TTTTGGTTGGCAAGTCACGACACCTGTTGCTTGGATACTGGTTTACAATCTGGTTAGGGACATCATCTGGTTTGCCTTGTTTAAGAAGAAAAGAGACAGCTTGGATGAATACAGCATAGCTGACTTCAGGATTTGATGAAAAGCTAAGAGAGTGTGAGAGAGAAAGGATAGAAAGGGAAGGGGCAGAAAAAATCACAAGGGATGGGGAAACAGTGCAGGATCTTACGTGTTGGTCATTAGATATCCCCTCTGACGGCTGAGGACTGGATGTCATGACAGTGTGGTGATTTTCAGCACTCGCAAGTGAAAACAAAATTTTCTGGAAAAAAACAACAACCCATCAGCAGTTCAGCTTTTCCTCTCATCTCCCATTCTGTCCCATCTCCCAAACTGCCAGTACAGCAATTCATCAATGGGACGTTTCCCTGAGAGGAAGGTCAGCTGGCCTTAATCTTGTTCAAAGTCTCTTTTTAAGGAACCCAAAGGGGGAGAAAGTGGGCATCACAGTTCATTTTCCTCATTATTTTGTCCACCGATTAGGCCTAATATCCCTCATGCCAATTTTGGTCTATTAACCTCCAGTTCCACATCTTCTGTTTTGACCAAGCATAAATTCAACAGTCCTTGGATTATATCAGAGTGTCTTCTTGGTTTAGACTAATCCAGCTTCTTTTTCTGGTTCTTTTGTACTTGTTACAACATTCAACATCAGAAGCAACTTGACCTGTGTTTCATGGCTATTGTAACCTCTTTTGAACTTACACATGCTTTTTACATTTGAGCTCCTACTAGGCTTTGCTGGTCCAATAGTCACAACAATCCCTCCTACCTGGTCACTAAATAAAGCTGAAATCACTAGTGCTGGTCTAAGAGTTGGAGCCTCAGGAAAGAACCAGGCAGCATTTCCCAAGGAATTGGAACCCGGCCTGCCTGAGAACTCAGGGGTTGCTACCCATGAGGAAAGTGACATACTAAAAAGACATTTGCCTGTTGGACATTCGTGACAACAGGTGGGGAACCAAGTTAACAGACTACTCCCAAAGTTACCCTGAGGCAGTGCTTCATTTATCAGTCATATAGATAACTGCTCAACATCTTTATTAATGATCTGGATGATTGGGGTTAATTGCACCCTCAGCAAGTTCACAGATGACACTAAGATGGAGGGAGAAGTAGATACATTGGACGGTAGGGATAGGGTCCAGAGTGACCTAGGCAAATTGGAGGATTGGGCCAAAAAGAAATCTGGTGAGGTTCAACCAGGACAAGTGCAGAGTCCTGCATTTAGGAAGATAGAATCCCATGCACTGTTACAGGCTGGGGACCGACTGGCTTAGGAGCAGTTCTGCAGAAAAGGACCGGGGGATTACAGTGGATGAGAAGCTGGATATGAGTCAGCACTGTGCCTTTGTTGCCAAGAAGGCCAACAGCATATTGGGCTATATTAGTAGGTGCATTGCCAGCAGATCAAGGGAAGTGATTATTCCCCTCTATTCTGCACTGGTGAGGCCACACCTGGAGCACTGCATCCAGTTTTGGTCCCCTCCACTACAGAAGAACCATGTGATAACAAATGTGGACAAATTGGAGAAAGTCCAGTGGAGGGCAATGAAAACTATTAGGGGACTGGTGCACATGATTTATGAGGAGAAGCTGAGAGAACTGGGGTTATTTAGTCTGCAGAAGAGGAGAATGAAGGGGGATTTGATAGCAGCTTTCAATCACCTGAGGGGGGCGGGGGTTCCAAAGAGGATGTAGGTCGGCTGTTCTCCGTGGTGGCAGATAACAAAACAAGAAGCAATGGTCTCAAGTTGCAGTTGGGGAGGTTTAGGTTGGATGTTGGGAAGCACTATTTCACTAGGAGAGTGGTGAAGCATTGGAATGGGTTACCTAGGGAGGTGGCAGAATCACCTTCCTTGGAGGTTTTTTAGGTCAGGCTTGACAAAGCTCTGGCTGGGATGATTTAGTTGGGGTTCGTCCTGGTTTGAGCAGGGGGTAACCCCCTGAGGTCCCTTCCAATCCTGATATTCTATGATTCTTTCCTTTGCAAGATCACCAGAATTGCCAGGAGGCCTAGTCAGCCCTTAGCTAGGGCTGCTCTGACTTATGCCAACTAGTAAAAGCTTTCATGTGGCCAGGAGTCTGGTCAGGGATTGCTGGAATGCACCATCCCCCTATCTGGTTCCCTCCCTGGACCCACCCCTGGAACCGCTGCCACTATCATATATGATTTGGAAGTGGTGGCTATAGCAGCTAAGAACCAAGAAAAGCCACACACCATGGGAGGGAACTGGGCAGCTCTATGGGGAAAAGAGGCCCTAGCATGTGTCAGGACCTGGCCTCCAGACTCACTCCATGGCCAGCTTCCAAATCCTTCAGCCTCATTCTTTCCATCTGCCTGTCTCCTTTCGTGACTCTCTCCTCCCAATTAGTGAACTCTTTAAGCACAACCATTGTCCTGTCCTTGAATAGCTATCAGAATGGTAACTGTGTTAGTCTGTATTAGCAAAAACAATAAGGAGTCCTTGTGGCACCTTATAGACTAACAAATTTATTTGGGCATAAGCTTTCGTAGGCTAAAATCCACTTCATCAGATGCATGGGGCGGAAAATACAGTAGGAAGATATATATGTGGTCTGGATGAAAGCTGGAGTCATGTAGGTAAGTATAGCGGTCAGTAGGTTTCCGGTATAGGGTGGTGTTTATGTGTGTATTTATTTGCACTGTAGTGTCCAGGAAGTGGATCTCTTGTGTGGACTGGTCCAGGCTAAGGTTGATGGTGGGGTGGAAATAGTTGCCTCCAGCTTTCATCCAGACCATACCACATGATCCATTGTCTACAGCCAAGCTCTAAGATACAACCGAATTTGCTCCAATCCCTCAGACAGAGACAAACACCTACAGGATCTCTATCAAGTATTCTTAAAACTACAATACCCACCTGGGGAAGTGAAGAAACAGATCATCAGAGTCAGAAGGGTACCCATAAGTCATCTATTACGGGACAGACCCAACAAAGAAAGCAACAGAATGCCACTAGCCCTCACCTTCCGCTCCCCAACTAAAACCCCTGTAGTGCATCACCCAGGATCTACAACCTATCCTGAAGGACAATCCTTTACTCTCACAGACCTTGGGAAGCAGGCCAGTCCTCACTTACAGACAGGTCCCCCTCCCCAACCTGAAGCAAATACTCACCAGCAACTACGCACCACACAACAAAAACACTAACACAGGAACCTATCCCTGCAAGCAACAAACCCCGGTGCCAACTCTGTCCACACATCTATTCAAGGGACACCATCATAGGACCTAATCACCATCAGGGGCTCGTTCACCTGCACATCTACCAATGTGATATATGGCATCATGTGCCAGCAGTGCCCCTCTGCCATGGATATTGGCCAAACCGGACAGTCTCTATGCAAAAGAATAAATGGACACAAATCAGACATCAAGAATTATAACCTTAAAAAAGGTAACAAAGTCCTGTGGCACCTTAAAGACTAACTATAAAGTTTTGAAGCATAAGCTTTCGTGGGCTAATACCCACTTCGTTGGATGCAAGCAGTGGGTATCCGACGAAGTGGGTATTAGCCCACGAAAGCTTATGCTTCAAAACTTTATAGTTAGTCTTTAAGGTGCCACAGGACTTTGTTACCTCTGCTATTCCAGACTAACACGGCTACCTCTCTGATTCTTAACCTTAAAAAAACAGCCGGAGAACACTTCAGCTTCCCTGGACACTCAATAACAGATTTAAAAGTGACAATCCTTCAACAAAAAAACTTCAAAAACAGACTCCAACGAGACACTGCAGAACTGGAATTAATTTGCAAACTGGACACCATCACCTTAGGCCTGAATAAAGACTGGGAGTGGATGAGTCACTACTAGAACTAAAAATACCTAATTTCCCCATGCTAATTTACCCCTACTGTTGTTTACACCTTCTTGTCAGCTGTTTGAAATGAGCCACCCTGACTACCACCATAGAAGTGATTTTTCACCCGGTTGATAATAGCCCACTTTAATTGATTTGTCTCAAACCCCCTCCCCCCCCCCCCACTGGGAAAGGCAACTCCCATCTTTTCATGTACTGGTATATATCTTCCTACTGTATTTTCCACTCCATGCATCTGATGAAGTGGATTTTAGCCCACAAGAACTTAAGCCCAAAGAGAGTAAATTTATTAGTCTATAAGCTGCCACAACTACTCCTCATTGTTTTGAATAGCTATGTAATCTAACGGTATGCCCAGGAGTGGTTTACACTAATTAGAACATAATAGGTCCCAGATTTTTGGATAAAGAAGCTGTAGACGGACAGTAAGATTAAATAGTGTCAAGACATGAGACTGTTTCCCTTTAGTTAGCCTCCCAGGCTGGAGCTAGCCATGAGCCACAACGTTCTGATCGTCTCCGAAGTTTGGGAGTGTTCAGACTGGTGCGTGCATGAGCAGCTGTAGTGTCCCTATACACATGCAGACCTTCATGCTAGCAGAAGGGAGAGCATTCTTACCTACTCTGGGCTAGATTTCTATGGTAGGCACATCCCTGAGCAAAGGATGTTGCATGAGCTGCGCTAACCCAGAAGTAGCCACAGAAGGCATTATGCTATGGACACACTCACTGAGTCACCATTCCTCCCCTGTTTCCTCTTTGCTGCTGGGATGATTTTCTGCTTCCATATACTGACATTAAATGAATATCCCCCACTGGGTGGCTCCCATACTCTGACTCAAGTTCATTTACTGGCTGGCCAAGGCTCCGCCCATTGCCCACTCCACCTGCTCAGGGGTGGGTTAAGGCGGTGAATAGTTCCAGTTACTCAAATGCCTCAAATTCTCGTTTCCATGACCGAGTTTAGACAGAAGTGTCTCCTTAGAGTCAGAATCTAGCCCCCAAAGAGGCATCCTAAAGATGAATTAGTTAGGAACACTCCTAGGAGTAGGATACTGCTTAATGTAGCAGTGGCAGATCAGAGCCATTAATGTTTATAAAGATCTTTGAAGGACTAAGCACTTTGGTGCATGAACTGTCTTTTGTTCTGTGTTTGTACAACACCTAGCATAACGGGGTCCTGGTCCATGCCTGGGGCTCCTAAGTGCCAACACTATACCAACGATTAACAACTCTGAGCTATGTGCTAGGTATTATTTAGAAAAGGCTTGTGTTGGTCTGTAGAACCACAGTAATAATTAATTTGTTACACATTTAATATTATGGAGCAGGAAAAAACTCCCGAAAATGTCCATCCGAGCTTCAACACCGTGTCAGCCTGAAGCGATTTGAAGAGGCCAAGCTATTAAATCCACAAATCAGGGTCTGAAATAAGAGTATAGGTTTGGGTTCTATTAGTACCACTCCCCATAGTGAGACTTACAATATCCAGTGTTAAAGGTTAATGCACATTTTTCTTTTAATCAGCCAGGATAAGAGGTTTCTAAATTTAAACGGTTAAAATTGTCGCCATTTAGAATAATGTTCCAATGAGAGGTGCTGAAAAATAAATCGATGCTGAATGGCAGAATGAGAAAAATGGAGTAATCACTTATCCAAATCATAATTTCATCCATCATTATTAGATGGCTTTAGATTGCTTGCTCACTCAAGATTAGGGGCTTGAAGTAAATGACTGAAATCCTCTTTAGAATCCCGAACTGCTAAATCCTTGGCTAGTTCTCCATTATCATGCTTTGTTTCTGATCCATCTCTAGGTTCAGGTCTTAATTTATTTGCAAATGAACTCTTCTTTTATCTTAAACATGGTCTCCTACTTTTGAGTAACAGCCATTCCTTTCATTTAAAAAAAACAAACCAAAACTATCTCCAAGGCGAACACTTATGCACACGTCGTTTTTACTCACGGGAGTAGCTCCGTGGCATCTTGCTGTGTCTACTCGCATGAGTAAAGTTATGCAGGATGCATAGGTCTTTACTGTTTTGAGGCCACAGAACCAATTGATTCCATAACAGATATTACTCTTGCACGTTCTCCATTCATTTCAGCTGTGTTCTCAACAATGATACATGCAAAAAAACTGGGAGGGAGAAAATCATTAGTCCCCACTTAAGCACATTCTTCATGCTTTGCTGAACTGGCTCCCGAGGTGCTGAAAGGTTTCTATTGACTTTGTTGCACTTTAGATCAGATTCCTTAATAATTACAGCATCTTACATTGTTAAACTTCCATCCCCGGGTTTAATCTAAAGGTTCATCATGATTGCTGTTGGCCTGCCTTTTATAAGGCTTCTCGGGGCTAGAGCCCAGAGTAGCTGACATGCCCACATTGCCACCACTGGAAGTGCCACCCAAATGGTCCAAAGTGACAGCACCCTGTGAGCTTCTGATTGGCCCGTGCTCACTCTTTAACCCTGGAGGGTGGTCCAGGAAGTTGTCTGGGTAACCATGCGGACTTTTGATCTGCTGAGACTCCAGACCTTGCTTGCTGATCTCCAGTCTCTGACCCAGCCTGATTCCAGGCTGGTAACTACCTCTGATCTCCGGTCTCTGACCTTTACTCTAGCCTATCGATCCTGGCTCTAGTGATTACTCTGATTCCTGCCTCATGCTTGTCCTTGACTCGGGGACACCACTGCAGCTTGCACCCTGATCCCTTACAGTTTGCCCAGACTCCATGAAGCACCGGATCAGTGGAAGTGGTTTGCTCAACTCCAAACCAAAATTATGTGCTTTGGGCCCAAGTAGATCAGTTTCCAGCAGAATATCAGATGCTCTGTGCACAGCTAGTGTGGTCCCAGGAAGAGAAGGCCATGCTCCAGGCTCGGGTTGGACACTGCCCTCACAACAGGGTCCTTCAGTACCTGCACCCCAATGTTTTGAGGGGGTTCCTGAACCAATGCTGTCTTCTCTTCCAGCTCCCGCCACATTTATCCCACTGACCAGGTCAGGGTGGGACTAGTGATCAGCTCGTTCATTGGAGACGTGCTGGATTGGGCTTCCCAGCCAGAGCAGGACAACTGGAAGGCCTTCCTGAGAGCTTTTTCTGCCATTTTTGATGACCTTCCTTGCAGTTGCTCAGTGGAAGCTGCACTCTGAAGGCCCCTTTCCTGATCTGTGCCAACAGCCACCCCTGCAGGTCCAGGCCCAAGGGCATGAGGAATACATCTAGTCCATGCTATCCTCAACTTTAAACTGCAGAGGGGGAGACTGTACTACTCAATAGATGGGGAGGGCTATGTTCCTGAAGAGGTTTCTTCAAGACAACCAGCTCCAGCTCCGTCCCTGAGGAAGAGTGCTCCTGAAGGTGGGGAATAACAAAGATCCACATGGCTCAAATGTGGGTCTCCAGAGGGTGCAGTACCTAATATTCCCACATCACCCTTAGGAGGCCATGTAGCACCACATCCATGGAGCATGGTTGATATTAGGTACCACAGGAAGTACTGACTAAAGGGTCAGACTTTGACAAGGTTGCTTCTGATTGGCCCATGCTCTCTATTTAACCTTGGGTGGGGATCCAGGAAGTTGTCTGGGCAACCATGTAGACTTCTGACTTTCTGTTATGACAGACCTCACCTCGCTTGTTGATCTCCAGTCTCTGACCCCAGCCTAACCCTGACTTTTGCCTATTGATCTGGCTCTGGTAATTACTCTGATTCCCTTCTTGCTGACTACCACCTTGTGAACATCCTTGATTTGGTGAAACCACCCCAGCTGTGACCACGAGGCCAGACTGCCTACGTTCCAGTCCCTGACACCATTTCTCTCAGCTTGGGCAATGCAAATAAACAGGTCTGTTTTGCTTATTTATTTTTTTTAAATAGCTGGTTTCTAGTCCGTTTTGCTTTTTATTTTTCAGCCCTAGCGCTATGATTTAATGTTACATTTACAAACTATGCAGTAAACTTTTTGAAACGACTACTTCTGGAATTAAAAGCAACCATGAAAACATTTTAAACACTTTTTTTAAAACCAAATGTTACTTGAGAGATCTCCATTTAATAGCCTGAGTGGTACCACTTTAGCCTAACTCTACCACACTGCCCATCTCACTTCCCTTTAGCTCCTGGCTAGCAGAGGTCTCTGGAGGTTATCAGACTGAGGGATGTGTGAAGAAGGGAGGGGAATGCCTGGTGTTCCATGGAATGTCAAGTCAGGGATTCTGGCCCAAATCCAAAGATGCTGCAAACTGGCATAGTTCCATTTAAGCTAATGGAGCTATGGATGCTGATATACAGCAGCCAAGGAGCTGGCCTTTATTGGGATGGGAGTTAATTTAATACACCAGGGGGAATTCTGCACCAAAACAATTAAAAATTCTATGCACAATATTTTAAAATTCTGCAAAATTCTGCATATTTTATTTGTTGAAATAACACAGTATAATCCCACCAGTTTCAATTATTTTGGTAATTTCTATCTGTCAGGAAGAATGTTTCTAACAATACAGACAACAAAAAAGATTTGTGGTAACTAATACAAGCTGAAATCCTAGGAAAGAAAGTAGTTTTAACTCAAGTGAGCAGGCTGAAGGTAAAGGCTAGTAGGGAGCTTAGGATTCACCTTAACCTGCTAATTCATGTTAACTTGAAACTACCTTAACTCACCACAGATTTTACCTTCTGGTAGTTACACCATCTTTAGCTAATATGAGGAAATTCCAGTGCAGACTGTTATTCAGAGGCCAGGTGTCTGGGGGGACTTCCCATCAGTGTAGCTGTAAATTAATTGTTTACTGTCTGTCTAAAGTACAAAAATATGCGTGACCTGCACAAATGTGCTGCTTCCCTGGAGCTAGAATTCAAGATGTGACGGAGAGTCTGCCAAGACTCATCAAGCCTTCAGACCACTACCCCTTCCTACTTATCCACCTGGGCATCAGCGAGACGGCCAAGAATGGTCTTGAGCAGATCGCTGCAGACTACATGGATTTGGGAAGAAAGATAGAAGAGTTTGGGGTGCAAGTGGTGTTCTCGTCCGTTCTCTCTGTTGAAGGGAAAGGCCTGGGCAAGGACTATCAAATAGTGGAAGTAAATGGGTGGCTGCAGGTGATTTCAGCGAGAGGGCTTTGGCTTCTTTGACAATGAGCTGATGTTCCAGGAAAGGATCACTGTGCTGGAATGGCCTCCATCTATCAAATACTGGGAAGGGTATCTTTGGACATTGTGTGGCTAACCTCATAAGGAAAGCTTTAGACTAGGGCCCATGGGGGATGGTGACAAATATCCAGCCAATGTACATCTAGACTCAAATAATGAAGCTAATAATGGGCTAATTTCAGGAGAAAGGTCTGGAAATCAAAACTGCATTAAAAAGGCAAGAAGAAAAGCAACAGGGTGGTATAAAAAATATCTTCAATGCCATATACAAATGCAAGGAGTCTGAGGAACAAGAAGGGCGAACTGGAAGTCATGTTATATGAAGAAAATTATGACTTAATTGGCATCACAGAGACTGCTGAGAAGGATCTGGGAGTTGTGGTGGATCACAACCTCAACACAAGTCAACAATGCGATGCTGTTGCAAAAAAAGCAATACAATTTTAGGTTGCATTAACAGAGGTATAGCGTGGACATCATGGGAGGTGATAGTACTGCTCTGCTGGATGCTGGTTAGGTGTCAGCTGGAGTACCATGTCCAGTTTTGGTCACCAATGTATAGCAAAGGACGTAGAGAAACTGGAAAGGATCCAGAGGCAAGCGACAAAGATGATCAAAGGGCTGGAATGGAATGGAAGGCATATGAGCAAAGGCTGAAGGAACTGGATATGTTTAGTTTAGAAAAAGAGAGATAATGGTGGGGACAGGATAGCGGTCTGAAGATACTTGAATGGCTGCCGTAAAAAAGATGGAGAAAAGTTATTCTCTCCTGTCACAGAGGACAGGACAAGAGGCAATGGGTTCAAATTACAGCATAGGAGATGTAGATTAAATCTCAGGAAAAACGTCCTAGCTGTAAGAAGAGTAGGACAATGGAACAGACACCTCAGGAGGTTGTGGAAGCTCCTTCACTTCTTTCAAAAAGAGGCTGGACAGCCATCTGGCTTGGATGGTTTAGACACCACAAATCTTGCATCTTGGTGGCGGGGTGGTGGTAGACTAGATGACTCTTGTGGTCCCTTCTAACCCTATGCTATGGAATGGTCCAGTGAGGGAGAGAGGAAGCATATGAGGCAACTCTTAGAAAACTAGGGTTCTAGAAAATGTTTAGCTGTTTTAATGGTCAAGTTAAAAAGAGACTAAATGGGCACCCCCCCCCCCAGAACGCCTCATAACGGCAGTTATCATTTAAATAGTCAACTCTTTTCTATCGCGGCTGGATTTCCAGTTATTGCTTCGTTTCACTGAACTGTCCTTTACTCGCTTGGCATTTTGTGCATTTTGGTCAGATTTCCTTACACAGGGAGAAATATAAGGCTAGTTAAGAACAGACAAGTGATTAAGCCTTAAGTGAGGTTTAATCCTCCTTAATCGCATTTACAGAGCTGGTAGCTGGATATAAGATTAAAGCTATTAACAGGCGGACATTAGTGCCTATAATTTCTTTATCTAACAAACACTGCTGTTTTTATTTAAATCTGGACTCTTTATGCATAGGGGCTAAATACAGACTAGAGGGATAATCCGCTCCCCCCTCCTACCTCGACTCAAATGTTCGGGGATGTTGTAGTCAGTGGTAAGACTCCCTTCCACACAGGGGAGCACAAATGGCAGCATTCTGGTGGGTGCCCGGTTGAAGGAGAGAAAGGTCTCTTGATGCCCACTCACTTCAGTGCCCTCACAGTCGGGCACCTTTAATATGGCCCATAGGTGCCGACTTCTGCTGGCGCCGGTGGATGCTCGACCTTCCTCTGCCTCTGACCCTACCCCGCCCCCGCCCCCTCCTCCCCTTCCTGTGCCTATTACAACCTCTTCCCCAAATCCCTGCCCTGGCCCCGCCTCTTCCCCATCTCCTCTCCTGAGCGTGCCGTGCTCTCGCGCCCTCCCCCCCCGGAGCGTCTTGTGCCGTGAAACAGCCGTTTTGCAGCAGCAAGCGCTGGGAGATAGGAGGAAAAGCGGGGATGTGGTGTGCTCCGGGGAGGAGTTGGAGGTGAGGCGGGGCAGGGAGCTGGAGAGGGGGGTTGGCTGCCGGCGGGTGCAGAGCACCCACTAATTTTTCCCTGTGAGTGCTCCAGCCCTGGAGCACCCACGGAGTCGGCGCCTATGAGATGGCCTTGGGTTGGTGGAAAAATTAAAGATCTGTGTAAGGCAAAGAATTCTCTGCAGACCCTTTCATCCCGCAGGATCACCGAACATGTCCTCAGCTGTATGTACAGCACTACTAAAACGCAGGCAGTTCTGGGGTGCAGGGCAGGAAGCAGGTGGATGACCGGCGAGCAGGATGCTGCATAAGCATGATAGGAAAGAAGACTTTGGCTGAAAGTTCTTGGCCAAACGCCTATAAAGAGAGTGCCATAAAGTTTTACAGGCATACACGGCCACCTTTCAGGAATCACATACAGGAGACTCACACCGAATAAACTTCACAGTATTCACTAGAGCTGGCTTGAATTTTTTTTTTTTTGGTTTAAATTTTTCAAGCCTAACACTCAGTTGTCTTTTTCAGAGGGGATGTGGGACTGAATCAAACCACTGAGATTTGAACTTGTGATTCTAGGGAATTTAATATATGCCTAACATATAACCCAGCTCAGCCCCAGGCCCTGCCTCCACTCCGCCCCTTCCTCCAACCCCCCACCTCCACCCCTCCTCTTCCCACCCCAGCCCTCACTCGCCCCTTCCTCCAATGCCCTGCCCCCAACCGCCTCTTCCCACCCCGCCTCTTCCCGCTCCTCTCCCCCCAACCCCCGTGCCTCTGGCAGGGCGTGGAAAAGCTGATCTGCGGCCAGGAGGAGGCATTGGGAGGGAGGGGGAGGAGTTGATTGGTGGGGAGGCCAGCGGGCGGGAGGCGCTGGGGTGGGGGAACTGACTGTCGGTGTGTGCTAAGCACCCGGCACACACACAGAGTCAGTGCCTGTGCTACCATGTTGCTAACGCCATTTCTCTTCTCCAACTCACATCGAACACATCCATTGATCCCTCGCCACTTGTGAGCCTATCAGGTACCAGGCTGTTCCAGCCCCCTTCTGTGCCTTATACAGGACAACCCTTCCTCTTCCAAAATCTTTGGATGAGTGCGAGATAGCTCACAGACCTTTTTAAAGGACCTTGGCTTTACTTACAAAAGACAAATGAATTATAAGATGCTAGGAGAGGAATCATGGGAGTTGTTTAGTTTAAACCTAAATCCAAGAATTCCAGTAGATTCTGGTAAGGATCACACAATTTGCTGTGAGAAAAATCACAGAGAGCATAGAACCTAGGGGAAGAATATTTCACCCTGGGATATTTGCCCAGAATGCCGTGTGGTTATTTGAAAAAGCACAGAGCTGTTGAGTTTAAACTTTCGGCCCTGGCTCTGACCTGAACAAACAGTCTCTGACCCTTTTACAACCCCGGCAGCCATATATCTATTGTCCCTCTTATTAGCATTTCTCGAGCAGTTGTAACACTGGTTTTAACTGGATACAACCAGGAAAGACTTGGTTGATCACGCGTGCACATCATGAACAGCTAAGTACTTTGTTGACTCCTTCCTATAAATACTGCTGTGTTTCTCAAATAAAGTTGCCACATGCCTCTCAAGCTACTGAGCTGGGGAGGGTGTGCGCCCCTTGATCAAAGTATTTGGGTGTCTGTATTACTTGGTCTCTGACAGTGTGTGAGCCCTAATTCAACTTCACACAACTCGGGTGGGGAAGGTGAGTAGGACCTGCTATTCTTACCTAACAGAGCTGTGTGGACACAATGATTCACAAGACAAGTGTCTTGAACTGGCATAAACAGAATGTGTGGGTGTATTCTTTTGCTGTAACTATTCCCCATTAGTTATAGAAATAAATACAATAAATCCAGAAAAATCTTTACTTTTAGAAAAGGTCTAACTGGCCTTTGCCACAGGGGTTGACTCCAGTTCCACTGATCTTCCATATCCACAGGTTTGTATTGTCTCAGGAAATGACCCTGTATTGTAGCTCCTGTCCCATAACACTGGAGAAACCTTTCAGGTGATGCCTTTTATGGTCTTGAGAAAATAAGCAACCTGATGGTTTCCGTGGGCCTGTTCTAGCTGTGACTCTAATCAGGTATGTCACAGCTCATGATTTGTTAGCCATGTCAGTTGATACTCTATCATGGGGCTCATTAAAGGGCAATAAAAATGTTGGTGTGTGTATATGTGTGTGTGTTTGGGGGGGGGGTGCATAGCAAGATTCCCCTACTCTAATAACCTCATCTTTATTGAATTTTAAATTATTTTTTTAAACCTCTCTGGCAGTTCAGTCTTCTACCTCCTTCTCCCCTTTGAAGATATTGGAGAGTTGGGGAAGAAACTAATGAGACAAACTGTTTGAAACAGATGTTTTTTTCCAAGCAACTTCATTTCCAGATCCAAGCTGAGCTTAAAATACCTTGGCTCTGCCTCTGAATTCATCTAGCAGCAGGAGACCATTATCCACTGACATTATCTGTTAAATAACTGCAAAATACCTGTTGATAACCACAATATGCATGTGCTTAGAGAATCGTCTGCAAGACTGAGCTTTTGCCCTGGATGCAGGTAGGAAAAAACCCAGAGCATCTTAAAGAGACTGAGTCAATGTATAAAGTCACTGTCCTCTGAAAACAGTGTACCCACCACTATCACAAGTAAACTCTGAGACGATGACTTGAAGAGCTTAGAAAGAAAAATAGTTTTTGGCTTTTCGTTTTGTTCACTTTCTGCATTTCACAGCACTTCATTATGCCTAGATGGTTCCGGAGGTTAGCTGATGAGCAGTTGTTTTACTTTGCATGCTTCCTGGGGCATTTACACATACTCTTCTCCAGATTCTGCAAGAGCTGTTTACCAGTAAAAGAAACAGCACAACTGAGAGTTAAGAATCAGCAGGAGAGAAAGGAGAGGCAGGAACCACCACATCTGCTGGTATTGCTCTTGGACCTGCTCAGTTGCCCAGGTAAGGCCAAGTCTAGCTAAAAAGCTAAACTGACCCAGTTACATCACTCAGGGTGTGAAAAATCCACACATCTGAGTGACGTAGTTAAGCTGGTATACAAGGTGATAGGTTGACTGAAAAGAGAACAGAAGTACTTGTGGCATCTTAGAGACTAACATGTTCCATTCTATGCATCCGATGAAGTGGGCTGTAGCCTATGAAAAATTATGCTTAAATGTGTTAGTATCTAAGGTGCCAGAAGTACTTCTGTACTTTTTGAGGATACAGAGTAACATGGCTGCTAGGTTGATTGAAGAATTCTTCAGGCCATATCTATCCTACAAAACTCTGTCACTCTAATTTATGTTGGCATACAGTCACTGCAGTTATTAACTTGCTTGTGTGTGCACACTTAGCACCAGGAGTGCTTGTATCAATTGTATTGTCAGTGTGGGGCATTGTGAGAGAGGTCCTGAAAGCCAGTAACAGTTGACGTAAGCAACACAGTGGCTCCACTGACACTGTGTTGACCTAATTATATCGATTGTGACTCTACACCACTCGGGGAGGTGGTGTTACAAAATCAGTGTAGAGAGGCATTTAGGAGGTTGGCATGAGCCAGATTTAAGTGAAGACACTTCCACAGTTAGGTCGACACAAAGCCGTTTATGTTGATGTGACCGTGTAGTGTAGACCCAGGCCTCAGTCCTGGGGTGCTGAAACAGAGATGACTGGGGGCCATGGCCCCATCACTTTTTACCTGCTTTAAGAGTAAGCAATAAGGTACAAGGGGTGGAGAGGAGCGAGGGTCCGGGCAGGCCTCGGGGGGAAGAGGCGGGGTGGGCATGGGTTCTTGGGGGAAGAGGCGGGGGTGACAAGAAGCAGAGTGGGAGTGAGGTCTGAGGGGAGGGGCAGAGCATAGGCAGGGCATTGGGGGGGGGGGCAGGGTCATGGTCCAGGTACCAGTAGCCCTCCCACTTCTAGGGAGCTTCTGGCACCCGTGCCTCAGAGGACCTAGCTATCGCCTCTCAGGGAGGTAGATTAATTACAGTGATGGGAGAACCTTTCACTTAGTACAGGGATGGCTAACCTGAGCCTGAGAAGGAGCCAGAATTGACCAATGTACATTGCCAAAAAGCCACAGTAATACATCAGCAATCCCCATCTGCTCCCCAGTGCCTCCGCCTGCCGGCAGCCCCCACCAATCAGTGCCTACTCCTCCTGCCCACCACAGTCAGCTGTTTCATGTGGATGGAGGCTATGGAGAGAGCGGGGAGGAGCAAGGACATGCAAGGCTTAGGGGAAGGGAAAGGGGTCTTGGGAGAAGGTGTGGAATGGGGTCAAGTCTTGGGGCAGAGCAGGGGGGTGAACAGTGAGAACTCCCCAGCACATTGGAAAATTAGCATCTATAGCCCCAGAATCAGCGCCTTGGTAAGGAGCCACATAACCCCTGAAGAACTGCATGTGTCTCCGGAGCCTCAGGTTGGCCACCCCGACTTAGTGTCTACGCTAAAGCGCCACAGTGATGCAGCTGAAGCAGTTTAAGTGTAGACGACCTAAGAAAGGACTGTCAGCTACAGCACTGCAGCTATCATCAACCACCATTCCAGCTAGTGGGATTTGTGTTGTAATTTTATTGTAGGCGTACTCCCACTTTCAAAGACATGACAGAGTGAAACTCGAGACCCACAAAATAGTTATAGTAGAAGACATTAAGACAGTTCCCTGGAGACGATTCTTTTGGTTTTTACTTTAATTTTCGTCAGAACTACAAGAACCAACGTCTGTAGTGGTGTTAAAGAGTCTTGTAGCACCTTGTAGAGACTAACAGATGTTTTGGATCATGAGCTTTTGTGGGCTAAGACCCACTTCATCAGATGAATGTTGTGGAAATCTCCAGAGGCAGGTATAAATATGCAGGCAAGATAGCAAGGTAAATTCATTCAGGGAGGCTGGGGGCCTTGCTGACGTGTGAAGTTTTTACTTGTGCAAACCACAGTTCCCTTTATGCTTCAGAACCCCAACCCAGGGGATGATGGCGATATTAATAAATAAAACGAGGAAGACTTTGTAGCACCTGAAGTGAGCTATAGCCCACGAAAGCTTATAAATTGGTTAGTCTCTAAGGTGCTACAAAGTCTTCCTTGTTTTATTTACGGATACAGACTAAGCTGCTAATCTTAAACCGGTGATATTAATGTCACTCCCCACTTGGTCTACATTATAAAAAGTATTTACATCGCTTTGCATATTGTTGGGGAAATGATTTATTTTAGCAATAAGCATTTATGGCACCATATGTTAGACATTTGTCTTTTTCAGGCATTGCTCTTCTTTACAAGCTGTTGCTCTACATCAGGGGTGGGGAACCTTTTTTCTGTCAAGGGCCATTTGGACATTTATAATGTCATTCGCGGGCCGCTTCCCCCCTCTCCCCCCCAGGAAGCCCAGGCTGGCAACGGGAGCTGAGACCCCAGCTGGCAAGGGGCCAGCGGGGGAAACCCCAAAGCACTGGCAGGCGGAGTGCTTAGCCTTGCACTGCTTTGGGGTTTTCCCCGCTGGCCCCTTGCCAGCCAGGGTCCTGCCGCCTGCCCCAGTCAGCTCCCGCTATTAGCCTGGGTGTAGGGCAGTGATGGCAAACCCGTGGCACGCGTGCCACTGCCGGCACGCCGAGCCATCTCTGTGGGCACGCCGCTCGTGAGCCAGATGTGGCTCTTTTGAGCCTGTCATCTGGCTCGCGCGGCGCTCTCTGTCCGCGAGGCTGGGGGGCGGGGGAGGCGGTGTGGCGCGGCGCGGCGCTCTCTGTCCGCGAGGCTGGGGGGCGGGGGAGGCGGTGTGGCGCGGCGCTCTCTGTCAGCGAGGCTGGGGGGCGGGGGAGGCGGTGTGGCGCGGCGCTCTCTGTCCGCGAGGCTGGGGGGCGGGGGAGGCGGTGTGGCGCGGCGCTCTCTGTCCGCGAGGCTGGGGGGCGGGGGAGGCGGTGTGGCGCGGCGCTCTCTGTCCGCAAGGCTGGGGGGCGGGGGAGGCGGTGTGGCGCGGCGCTCTCTGTCCGCGAGGCTGGGGGGCGGGGGAGGCGGTGTGGCACGGCGCTCTCTGACCGCGAGGCTGGGGGGCGGGGGAGGCGGTGTGGCGCTCTCTGACCGCGAGGCTGGGGGGCGGGGGAGGCGGTGTGGCGCGGCGCTGCTGTGACCGCGAGGCTGGGGGGCGTGTCGCTCCTCTCCTTCCCTCGCTGGAGTCGGGTCACAGCAGCGTGACCCAGCGAACAAGTAAGCGCCGGGGGGGGGTAAGCGGTGTGCAAGGGGGTGTTGGGGGAAGGCTGGGCTGGGAGCGGGGGTAAGCAGTGTGGGGGAGAGACCGGGCTGGGTGGGTCAGTTGGGGGGGGTTGGAGGAAAGGAGGTTTGGGGGGGAGAGACCTGGCTGGGTGGGTCAGTTGGGGGGGGTTGGAGGAAAGGAGGTTTGGGGGGGAGAGACCGGGCTGGGTGGGTCAGTTGGGGGGTTGGAGGAAAGGAGGTTTGGGGGGGAGAGACCTGGCTGGGTGGGTCAGTTGGGGGGGGTTGGAGGAAAGGAAGTTTGGGGGGGAGAGACCTGGCTGGGTGGGTCAGTTGGGGGGTTGGAGGAAAGGAGGTTTGGGGGGAGAGACCTGGCTGGGTGGGTCAGTTGGGGGGTTGGAGGAAAGGAGGTTTGGGGGGGAGAGACCTGGCTGGGTGGGTCAGTTGGGGGTTGGAGGAAAGGAGGTTTTGGGGGGAGAGACCTGGCTGGGTGGGTCAGTTGGGGGGGGGGGTTGGAGGAAAGGAGGTTTGGGGGGGAGAGACTGGGCTGGGTGGGTCAGTTGGGGGGTTGGAGGAAAGGAGGTTTGGGGGGGAGAGACCAGGCTGGGTGGGTCATTTGGGGGGTGGGTGGGAGGGAAGGAGGTTTTGGGGGGAGAGACCGGGCTGGGTGGGAGGGAAGGAGGTTTTGGGGGGAGAGACCGGGCTGGGTGGGAGGGAAGGAGGTTTTGGGGGGAGAGACCGGGATGAGTGGGTCAGTTGGGGGGGGTGTACAGTTGTTGTTTTTTGTTTTGTTTTTTGTTTTTTTGTTTTTTTCAATTAAAAAAATGTTTAATGGAAAGCTCTGTTATTGTGTTTTTCTTTTTAAACAAAAGCTGTTAATTAGTTTGAAAAACTGTACGAATTGTTTTTTCTAAACTAAAACCTCGTTATTCAGGTTTAATTGCAGTGTTGGCACTTTGAAAAAAACAAGTCGTTTTGGTTTGCAGTTTGGGCACTCGGGCTCAAAAAGGTTTGCCATCACTGGTGTAGGGGGTGATCTTCCTTTACCCCCGCCCAGCCTCCCCCCATCTAACCGCCTTTCCTCCCCCCCCCCCGCCTGACCCTGCACATCCAACCGAACCTAACCTCCTCCCCCCTCCCACTCCCAACCCAGCCTCCTGCCCCCCATGCCTGACCTGCCCAGTCCAGCCTTCCCCCCACCAAACCTCCTTCCCTCCCGCACCCACACCTCACCCACCCCATACAGCCTAGTCTCCTGCCCTCCTCCCCGCCCGCCCAGCCAGGCCTCCCCCCCCCACCGCCCCCTTGCCTGCCCCCCAGCCCAGCCTCCCCCCCCACCCCCTTTACCGTCAGCTCCCCGCGGCTCCTCCATTCGCTGCCCGGCTAACGGTGGCCGCGCGGCGCCGGCGGCTCCCCCCAGGCGCGAGTCAGCCCTGCCTGGTGGCTGCGCGGCGCCGGCGGCTCCCCCAGGCGCGAGCCGTCCCCGCCTGGCGGCCCGCGCGCGTCCCTGGCCGGCAGCTGCGGCGCGTCCCCGGCCCCGCCGCGGGCCGGACAGAATTATTTGGCGGGCTGTATAAGGCCCGTGGGCCGGAGGTTCCCCACCCCTGCTCTACATCTTCTTTTAGTCTGTTTCCCTTTGTTTTGTGTGAAGTGTACATCTTCCAACAATTCTAATGCTTTCAACATTTGTAGCTCTTTCTTTGACTGATTGCTGCTGTGACACAGATCAATGACTTGATTTAGTTCTGATTGCTGCATGCAGTGTAGTTGTAACTGTGTTGGTCCCAGGATATTAGAGAGACAAGGTGGTGTGAGGTGATATCTTTTATTTGGACACTTTTCACAAAGCGAGCACTCTATATCTGACCTATCAGTCCTCATCCTCCAAGGAATCATACTTGCAGAAGAGGAGCCACAGAGCTTAAATTCATAACTCTGCTAGACACTAAAAATCATGGACTGAACAGAGACGGGGTTATGCCTTAACAATCTGCAACCCACTAATCCCCTCTTTGTCCTATGGCAGCAGAGGTGTTAAAAAATAGAGAGGTAGCCCTGTTAGTCTGGAATTGCGGAAGTGACAAAGAGTCCTGTGGTACCTTAAAGACTAAAGGTGTTAAAGGGCCACTCAGCCTTGAATGGTCCCTTAGAACATGTGCTAACTACTTCTGTTAAACAGTCTGCTCCACCTTGCATTTAGCTGTGACTCTGGGAGTATAGTACCTTTCTCAGACAGTCCTGAAGAGCTGTGTGTGGCTGGAAAGCTTGTCTCTCTCACCAGCAGAAGTTGGTCCAATAAAAGACATTACCTCACCCCCCCTTGTCTCGCTCATTGTTGTAGCAGATGTGTTCTGGCTTCATTATCTTTGGTGCCTAAAACTATATGATCTTTTATAAGTCTGTCTGTGAGTGTGCCAAATTTGCATGAAGAGGCTAACGAGCATAGCCTGGCTGTGCACTGTTCTATAGTTTCAAACTGGAAAATACACTTTTCATGCATGGCATATCTTTTAGGCACAAAGGGCTGAATACACAAAAAGAGTTAGGCACCTAAGTCCCCTAAAGAGTTAGGCACCTAAGTCCCTATATTAGGCTCCTCTGCTGCGGTTTTGTCATCTCAGTGATGTACAAAACTCCTGCCTAATCCCTATATGTGCTTAAACTTATTCAGGGTAAAAATTCCCAGGATGCTTATGTTTCTGCCACAGGGCATGAACACTGCTGCTTCCCTGTGGCATTCAGATGCCTATCTCCTGCCTAACTCCCAGAGTGCTTCACAAACCGGGAGAAGACAGACGTTTGCCCACCTTGGTCAAAC
Organism: Sternotherus odoratus; assembly: GCA_032164245.1. NCBI lineage: Eukaryota > Metazoa > Chordata > Testudines > Kinosternidae > Sternotherus > Sternotherus odoratus. The sequence continues at coordinate 95,547,337 of JAVMKO010000007.1, forward strand.
ACGTAGGCCAAATACGTGATCTGGTACATGTGCTCAGGCTATTTATCCACAGCAGAACAGTCAGAGGGTCAGAGAGAGAATGACTCTGTAGTGTAGGGGTTCGGGCACCCCGCTGGGAGGCACCTAACTAAAAAAAAAAGGGTTCCTGGCTGAGAGCCACTAAGCTAACAGGCAGGCACCTCCCTGCATTTAGATGCCTATCTTTTAGAGAAGGGTGGGGTTTAGCATGGCCTTGGTAATTGGCATCTCCCATGGACTAATTTAGATGGGGCGTGACCTTGCATGATGGCTTTTGTGAATTACAGTCTCAAAGGTGCCTCTTTATCTCCATTCATTGTATAGGGAGTCTGGGAATAACTCAGGTTTTGTGACTCACACTATTGTTCCAGTGATTTTTCTAGGCCTGTCCCACCTAACTCCTTTTGTGCATTCACCCCCAAAGGATCTTTCTAAAGCATCTAAGATAATTCCATCTTGTCTTTCTCCATCTGGCAGTCCTTGCCCACTGCTGTATTCATAACAGCCACTCTGTACATCATGCTTTCGTCATCTAGGCTTCCCAGTTTCTCAATGAGTCCCTGAAGAAGCACCAGTTTTCAGAGACATCACCATGCAGTCACAGTGCCTGCAGGAATGGAATGTTGCTCACAGCCATTGCAGCCGCAACAAAATAAAAACAGTATATATATATATATTTATTTCACTTGTTACACCATCTCAAGAGGTGATATAAAAAGCAGCCACAAGAACCAGTTTACAGTGTTCAACAACAAAAATCTGAGGAACTATGCTACATAGTCTTGAGCACCAGCTACCAACACATCCATTAACAAACTGCATATCAAGTGGTTTTCAAATTTTTGTACGGGTGACCCTTTTCACATAGCAAGCCTCTGAGTGTGACCACCCCCTGATAAATTAAAAACACTTTTCAATATATTAACACCATTATAAATGCTGGAGGCAAAGCAGGATTTGGGGTGGAGACCGACAGCTCCCAACCCCCCTATGTAATAACCCCTCAGTTTGAGAACTCCTGGCATATATTATATACAGGCATCTCCTTGCTAGAATACTCTCATAAAAGTAGCAAAGCACTTACCCTTAACAGTGACCTCATATTTAGGCTATGTCTAGTCTAGAATAAAAGATTTTTAAAAATGTTCACTAGCATATTCTCAGACGATTATCGAGGCATGGATGAAAAATTGTCTAACTGATAGATCTCAAAGAGTAATTGTAAATGGGAAAATATCATGCGGTGGGAGTACTTCTACTCGGGTCCCACACGTGGCTCTTTTTGGCCCAATACTATTAAATACTTTTATCAAAGTGTAAAATTATTTCTGGCAAAAGTTTTGCAAATGACAGTTTGGTGGAATGATAAAAGAATTATAAGGATTGGTCAGGTTTTGGGATTACACAGTAAAATGGGCTCACTTAAACAACGTGTTTTAATACAGAAAAAGACAAGGGCATACATCTTGGACTCAAGAATGTATGTGTAACTTATAGGATTGGGGTAGAGGCACCATTTTCTATGGAGTGGGAAGGGCAGTTACCCCAACCTTAGTTTGCCCCACCTCCCAACTTGTCATAGGCATATATGCACCACTTTTTGCACCTGCTCCCCTCAGATTTTGCAAAATGCAATATAAGCACATATAATGTTCTATGTGGTGACATTATACTTCCCCCACCCCACCCAGAATTTTTCTGAAATGGTGCCCCTGGCTGCAGGATTGTATTTTGGAAACCAGAAACTCAGAAAAGGATTTAGGATCATTGTGTATAACAAAGTGAACACGATTTCCTAGTGTGATGTGGTGGTTAAGAGAGCAAATGAGATCCTTGGATGTATAAGCAGGGCAATATTAAGTAGAAGCAGGGAGATGTTATTACCATTGTGTACAACTTTAGTGAGACTAGTATGTTCAGGTCTAGTGTTCACACTTCAAAAAGCTAAGAAGTGACTTGTTCATGATCAACAAGTACCTGCATGGGGAAGAGATTTTTGATAGTATGCCCCTCTTGAATCCAACAAAAAAAGACATGATCCAATGGTTGAATGCTGAAGCTAGATAAATTCCTAACAGAAATAAAGTTCACATTTTTAATGGTGAGGATAATTAACCATTGGGACAATTTACCAAGGGAAGTGGTAAATTCGCCATCACTTGAAGTCTTTATAGAAGATAGAAGAATTAACTCCATGTAACTGGGGCTGTAATAGACTCATCAAACAATGCAGGGATGATATTTTTGAATTCTCATTTACTGGTCTCCAGATCTTATGCCCAGGTTTACAACATATTCTCAGAAATTGCTGGCATTTGAAAAATAAACAGAACATGCAAAAGCTATAACTAAAATTTTGCACTACTAATAATATAAAGGAAAGACCACAACGAATTTTAAACACTTCACAAACTATGTACACAAAGCTCACTTCTCCATCCACCTCAACTACCAGTCTCTCCCAGATGGTATAGAAAATTGGGGTAAATCTCATTTAGACTAATCTATAAAGACATATGCTTAATTAGCAGAGTGTATTTTACATGCTATAAAATGGAAATACACTGTATTGCAATAACTGACTGATCACAGCATAAATTGGTTTATTCTGATCTTTCCAACTGAGGCACAAACTATTTCTTTATCCTATAGACTTAATTGTAACTATTAATTAAATCCAAGTTACTGAAGGGAGCAATAGAAAAGCAATAAAGATGAGATAAAGATTAATCAAGCTAAAACCCCGATCATGCAAAGATTGATGCATATGCTTAATTTTGTGCCTCTGAGTAGTCCCACTGACTTCAGTGGGACTACTTATACATGTAAGTTAAACATATGCATAATTATTTGCTATATTGAGGCCTAATATTATTTCAGAAAAGAAGCTATTGTCCCATAGGCCCTATCTACACACAAATTTGTATTGGTTTATTAAAGGAGATTTAGGTAAACTGGTGAAACCCCCTGTGTAGAGTGAAATTGAAATGTCTAACAGTGATTTATATTTATTTAGCATAAACCTGTTCCCTTTAAACAGTTTATTTTGATTCATTTTAAGTTAAAGTCTCTGCACACATACAGTTGCATTGGTTTCACAAAACAGGTTTGAAGTCACACCTTTAGTTACTCCTGTACAATGTTGTGCATAGATGAGACCTTCCATATTAAGTTATTTGGGTATCTTAAGATGGTTGTATTAATTTACCCATGAGAATTTTACAGTATGAACTGGGAATGTGAATAAATATATTCAAGTCTTTTAGCTACATTATGCCTTTCTTTTAATAGATTCCACCTTTTACAGATAATGTCTGGATTTTTTGTCTAATACCTTGATATTCAACAATTAATTTCCTTTCTTTTAGGGCTTACTGTACATTGTTAATTTCCAACTGGTTCATATTTCAGAACTTCAGTGAAGTAAGTATTTGTTTTCTAAATACACACACTAGTAATGATACAATTAGTAAAATAAAATATTATGTATTATTATAATTAATAATACTTTTAATATAGTGCTATTTTCATGTGCATGGTGCTTTATAGATAAGGGAAAGACATGCTTTATGCTTTATGCTATAATCTCAGCATACACCCCTGCAAAAACTTATATAGGTATGTAACATTACATCTATTTAGACACAAAGAGGAGAAGGGGCATCAATGCCCAGATAAGGGTTTTCAATTTTTTCACTGTGTGACAGTTTTCATTCCACCTGCAATCACATCGACTATCTCTTCTCTAGTTTGCAATTGTATAACTAATATATGCAGCTTCAGCAAAATTGCTCACGTGAAATGGTAGGAAAAATGTATAAACATTTTTAAAAGAGCTGGCTTAACACAATGTTGCAAACTGTTATGAATAAGGAGATTTTGGCCCTTGCCACCGGTAGTCCTGTAAGAACTTGATACGTTCCAACCTTCATGCCATTGGGAGGGAATAATGAGAGAGAGATTTTTGTCACATAATTCCAACTCTTCCAATAAATGACGTTAATGTTTCTAGGTGTCTCACAAGCCTTAGCAACCTTTGGGTGGGGAGAAATTACCTGTTAACTCTTTCACAGATAAAATAACAGAGAGCTTCCCTAACATCACTTAAGTCAAGTAGGTCATGTCTACACTACAACTTTGTCTGACACAAGTTATGTCGTTGAACAGCTACAGACCTTTGCATATCACTCAGGTGCGTGAATATTTATCTGCCTGCGACAATGCTGCAAATACCAATCCCGCTTGCGTTGATGTAAAGAGCATTGCATCACAGGTAGGTAGCCCTGTGTGCCATGTACCATTGTCCAGTAAAATGCTTTTTGGGACCTATTCATTGTTTTGTGGGATAATAACCATTCACAAAGGGATGTTCCCAGCATGCAAGTTTCTCTACCTCATAATACATTCCACATCCCATAATTTTTGTGCTGTTTTTGAAAATCCCACAAATCTGCACAGCGCTTTTCAGTTTCTGACATCTCTGCCAGAAACATGGAGCCCGCAGAACTCATGTTATTACCATGAACATTTCAAATACAGGAGCCATGATTCTCCTGTTCTTGCAAGACCTTCAGGAAGTCCCACAACACCTGTCGTTGGAATGGGGGTGATGAGGATATCTTTGAGGACATAGCAATAAAGAAAACTAAGAAGAGAAATTGCAGATTGCTAGTAGTGTTTCTGGAGTGCTGCTTCTGGGCTTGAGAAGTGAGCAGAGACTTGTGGGATTGCATCACAATATAGATCTGGGTTGATGAGCAATGGCTGCAGAACGTCTGGATGCAAAAAGCCACATTGCTGGATTTGTGTGCTGAGCTCAGCCCAGCCCTCCAGTGCAGGGACGCTAGAATGAAGATGTGATGTCCCGGGTCTAAGAACCAAGGCTTGGGAGTCCCTAGAGAGCTGCCACATCCTAGGTTGCACCCTATAGTTACTGAAACCAGCTGGGCTGGGAAACTGCTAGAGCTCCAGCTCCAGCCAAGAGACCACCCACAGGAACTCTGATTGGAGGATTGCCTGTCTCCACTAATTGGTTCAACTATGCCATTTAATTCAGGAGGAGGAACAGGGACTTTGTATGAGCAGCAAGGTGGTTTCCCATTGTGGCTGCATTGGACCCTGTTTGTGCCTGCCTCCTGCACCCAACCCTGTTCTTGGTTCCTATTCTGCTCCTTGCTCCTGCCTTCACTCCTGCTCCCAACATGTTCATACTCTGTGCTTGAGCCTTTATATCTCACCTTCTATCCTCAGTGACTAGCCCTGGCTCCAACTTCTGACCTTGACCTGGCTTGATGCTTGCTTCTGGCAATTGATATTTGACCTCAGCACTGACTCTCAGCTTTAGTTCCTGGTTCTGGCTCTGGCTTGCCCCCTGGCTCTGGTAACTGGCAGTTGACTCTGGTGATGACCCTTGGCTTTGTTCCCCATCCTGGATGGCTGCTCTAACTACTGGGCCAGACTGTCTGTATATTGGTCCATGACAGCCAGCTGCATTGACAGTGGAGAAGTAAGTGACAATGACACTCTGTAAGCTTGTAATGTCAGAGTGCTATGGGTCAATGGGAAATCATTTTGGAGTTGGAAAATCCAGGAGTCGGGACCATTGTCATTCAAGTGAGTAGGGCCATTGATCGTCTCCTGCTACACGGGGCTGTGACTATTGGCAATGTACAAGAAATAGTGGATGGATTTGCACCAGTGGGGTGACAGATGGAGCACATATCCCTATTAGGGCATCAGGGCATCTCGCAACTGAGTACATCAACAGAAAGGGATAATTTTCTATGATTATGCAGGCATGAGTGGATCACTGGAGATGATACACCAACATCAATGTTGGTTGGTCAGAGAAGATGCATGACACACTGTCTTTAATAACAAAGGATTGTTAAGAAAGCTGCATGCAGATAAATGATGATGTTGTCAGCGGGTTATCAATGGTTGATATGGAAATGCTATTTGTGTTTCTGGGAATCTAGCCTATCCTTTTCTCCCCTGGCTCCTGAAGCTGTAACCTGGCCATCTTGACAGCATCAGGGAAAGATTCAACTAAAGGCTCAGTACGCACAGAATGACTGTGGAATGCACTTTAGGTTGAAGGGTTGGTGGTGTTGTTTACTCACTAGATGAGATCTCAGCAAGAAAAATATCCCAGGTGCTATAGCTACACATTAGAGGAAACAAAATCTTGTGGCACCTTAAAGACTAACTATAAAGTTTTAAGGTGCCACAAGATTTTGTTTCCTCTGCTATTCCAGACTAACACGGCTACCTCTCTGATTCTTAGCTACACATTGTGTACTGCATAATATATGTTAGGTAAAGGGGGAAAAGCTGCTGCCAGGGTAGAGATGGAGCAGCAGGCTGCTAAATTTGAGCAGCCAGACACCAGGACTTTTACAAAAGTCCAGGGGGAAGCTATGCATTTGAAGAAAGATTTAAAGGTTTCTTTACACCAGTGGTTCTCAACCTGAGGCCTGTGGGCTGCTTGTGGCCCAATCAGCACAGAGCTGCAGCCTATGTGACATCCTCAGGGCCATACAGGTAGTATTGGCTGTGGCTGACAATGGTAAATAGGTTGAGAACCACTGGTTTACACAGTCAGCCACGGTAGTGTTCTGCCTTGAGATAATGTCTGTCTAGTGGTATGTAAATTATGGGTTGTTGTTTTTTCGCCTGGAGTATCTATTCTGTTATGCCTGTTGCAAGTTATAAATACTGCTGGAACTAGGGCTTTGCCTGTCACTATGAATTATGTGGTGCTTACAGTACACTTATGAATATGACTGTTTCCCTGGGGCTATGGACTCTGTAGGGCTGGGTGTGCATTTATAAGTACTGTTTGATTTCTTGATTACTGCTATGCGTTCTTAAATATTTGTTGTGAGCTAATGGAGATTTTGATTCTCCAAAAATATAAATTTATTGAGTGGAAAAATGCAACACACGAAGTGCAAACAAACATACAATGTCTTACAAACTTCAAAGTACTTTACAGGGTGAAACTTTTAAAATTCCTATTGAAAAGGAAGCAAACACGTATGTCCAGAGAGGTCATTCAGTGTAGTCCTTTATGGCTGTCGATACAATCTCTGGTTTTCACTGGTCAATGTATCACATATGAAAGTATGGTTTTTCTGGTTGTCCTTCCAAGCAGGGCCATCTCCAGGCACCAGAAGAGGAAGCGCATTCTAAGGGGCGGCATTCAGGTAAATCTTGGGAAGGCCTCCCTTTTTTTTTGGCTTGGGGAGGCAAAAAATATAGAGCTGGCCCTGCTCCCAAGTCATCTCCACTTCCTCCTTGCTGGTGATGGAATATTTCTCAATCTTAAACATTTCAGAGGTAACTACAGGGTGCTGGTGGGGTCGCTGCCAAATATAGCTTGCAGCTCTTTATAAAAGCAGCAGGTCTGTGGGGTAGCACCAAATTTCTTGGTGCCCTGCCTCACCGTGTGGTGTTCCTTGCATAGGTCCTTTGCTTTCATGCAGCATTGTTGATGAAACCTGGTAAGCCCCCTTTGCCTGCATCTCTTCTGCAATCTACTCATACAAGTCCATGTTTTCTATTGCTTTATTCTATAGCTGTGTTTCCCAACCTCTTCTCTGCTGCTACAGTCCCAGGAGACCCAACACTCCCTGACTGCTTCAGGCAGGAGCATGCCTAATACTTCCCAGTGTGCATGGAACCAGCATGGTCAGCTGGACTTAAACAACACAGGTGAGCTACTAGGCGTGCTTACCAAAGTGGGCAACTAGAAAATGGCATTTCAAAAAACCCTGGGTTTTCAAAGTGTGTATGTATGGGGGTAGATTTCTGGTCTCCATGATCCCTAGACAGTGGAGTTTACAATTTTGGCCAGAGCAGCCACTGTTGCACCAACTGGGGCATTGTGGGACAGTGGCTGGATGACTATTAGGCCTTATCTACACTACAGAGAAAAGTCAATATAAGCCACGCAATTTGAATTATGTGAATAGTGTAACTCAAGTCGATGTAGCTTAGATCTACTTACCACGGGGTCCACACTATGCAATGTCGACGGGAGAGCCCCTTACTCTTCTCGGTCCGGAGGAGTACAGGAGTCTATGAGAGAGCGATCTGCAGTCAATTTATCGGGTCTTCGCTAGACCCACGAAATTGACCGCTGATGCATCGATCGCCGCACCGATCGCCGCACGTCAATCCCCTGGTAAGTGTAGACAAGGCCACAGGATTGACACAGGTCATAAATGTCTACTCTGGCACTGCATTGACCAAAGTAGTTCAGCAATAGCTCTGTTTCATTCGGGGAAGTGATTTTACATCATTGCCGTAATGGGCTGCCTAGGTTGACTGGAGACAAATTTGAGTGTAGACACATGCATAAATAGATTGACCCAAGGCAACTTAGGTCAACCTAGCTTTGTCGGTGGACCAGGTCTTAGGAATAGAACTGAGGTCGCTAATATTGCTGAACTAATGGTATGTCTACACTATGGAATCTATGCCAGCATAGCCTATGCTGCCATAACTTGCTAGTGCAGATGCAGCTGTCAGTAACAGGAGTTTTTCTGTCAGAATAGTGAGACCATGTTCCTAAATGCTGTTAGTTATGTTAACAGAAGCCATTCTTTGGCTACACTGAGGGTTTTGTTAGGATTAGTTGGTCAGGGGTGTATTTATTTCAGAAACACTATAATAAATCCACCCTGACCAATATAGCTATGCTGACAAAAACCCCAGTATAGAGGCAGCTATGTAGCTAACGTTGTTTAGGGAGATGGTGTTCATACACCTATAGGAATATTTCTATGTCTACCCTAGGGGGGACGGCTATGCTAGTTTGGCTATGCTAGCATATGTTCCCTAGTGTAGATTCTTGGTTCCCAAACTTGTCTTTCCCAAGGACCCTTTTGCCAAGTGTCCCGGATTCCTTTCATTTTCAGTACTACCAGAATGCCCCTCCCTGCCAGCATGGGAATGCCTGTGTGATGTTTAGCTGTCACTTTCTGTTCACAGATTTACAACAGTGTTGCAAAATATAGTCATGGCCAGACAAGCCAGACTTTCTTTAGACAGAAAGAAAAAGGAGAGTGATGAGATAGAGACGGAATTAGGTAGGGAAGGAAAAGAGCACACAAAGTGTGTGTGTACGAGAGAGAGAGTCTCACATTCCAGGTGGTATTTGGTATTTGCCACTTTCACTGGCAAATGTCATCTGGCTCCCTCTCTCTGGCCCAGTATGGTCAGGACATCTTTCAGAATTAGGATGAAGATGGATTGGGGTGCCAGGAGACAGTGAGGGCAGCAGCCATAAAGCTAAAGCTTGCTGCAGCTGGTGTTGTCTGCTGCTTCTGCCAGTTTATCCTAAAAGTATTTTCTTTTTAAGAACTCCCCAAAGGAATTGCTGGGAAGAATAGTCCATCTTCTCATTATTTCATCTACCAACAGGCCTAATTTCTGACATGCCAAGTTTTATTAAGTGATTTCTGGTCTTCTACTCCTCTTGTTTACCAGTCATAATATTCAGACAGTCCTTGAGTGGTATCAGTAAACCCCTGTCTGTTTGGACTAATTCAGTCTTTTTTTTTAAACAGTCGAACTCACAATTAGGAAAAGTGTATAGCCGCACTTATCATAGCACAACCGAAACCCAATTGTAGACACAGCTATGGCAATAGAAGAATGCTTCCATTCATATAGCTACCATTGTAGGAATGCCACCTTCTCAGCAGGCTGTGTGTACACTACAGGGATACACTGGCATTGCTATGGCACCATAGTGATGCCAGTATAGTCTCCATCCTGTAACTATACCCTTAAAATTGAGATCAGTCTAGCTACATCACTCAGGGATTTGAAAAATTCACACCACTGAATGTTATAGTTAAGCTGAGCTAATGCCAGTGTAGATGTGACTAGAAGATCAATGGAAGAATTCTTCTGTGAATCACTGCAACTTTGTCACTGTAGTGTAGACATGCCCTTGCTGTCTTTGAGAAGGAACATGTCAAAATAGGCGCTGCTAGTATGGCTCTGCATCACATTTAAGCAGCCGCACCATATACTGAAGTTTATGACCAGGGTCCTACCAAATTCACAGCCATAAAAAATGTGTCATGGAGCGTGAAATCTGATCTTCCCCTGTGAAATCTGGTCTTTTGTGTGCTTTTACTCTATAGTATACTATACAGATTTCATGGAGGAGACCAGCGTCTCTCAAATTGGGGGTTCTGACCCAAAAGGGAGTTGCAGGGGGCCTTCAGAGCTGGGCGGCCGAAGAGTGGTACCTGTTGGCCAAGAGCCCCGCTCTGAAGGCAGCAATGCAAAAGTAAAAGTTGGCAATACCATACCATACCATGCCATTCTTACTGTTGTTGGCGGCGTCTCTGCAGTCAGAGCTGGGCTCCCGGCCAGCAGCCACTGCTCTCCAGCTGCCCAGCTCTGAAGGCAGTGCTGCCGCCAGCAGCCGCACAGGAGTAGGGGTAGCAGTACTGCAAATCCCTTCTCCGCCACACACAATGACCACCCCACAGTCCCTGTTTGGGTCAGGATCAACACTGTGAAATTTCAGATTGAAATAGCTGAAATGAAAATTACTATTTTAAAAATCCTATGACTGTGAAATTGACCAAAATGGACTGTGAATTTGGTAGGGCCGTATTTATGACTCAGCCACTGGTTTGTAAGAGAACTGGTTCTCTACCTCGATTGGTACAGAGCAGGGATTGGCAGCCTTTGGCATGTGGCCCATCAGGGACATCTGTTGGTGGGCTGGGATGGTTTGTTTACCTGCAGTATCCGCAGGTTTGGCCGATTGCAGTTCCCACTGGCTGCGGTTCGCCATTCCAGGCCAATGGGGGCTGCAGGAAGTGGTGCAGGATGGGGGGGATCTTGAGCCCCGACCCCAGTGTGCGGCTGCAAGTTGCAAGCCCCGACCCCCTGCGCCAAGCTGTGAGCCGCTACCGTGATGCATGGCTGCAAGCCCCGACCCCTGTGTGGAGCTGTGGGGCTGCGAGCCCCAGCAGGGAAACGTGGCTGCGAGCCCTGACCCCAGCCCTGGCCAGGAGCGGGGCTGCGAGCTCCAGGCCGGCGGAGGATTGTGATCCCCACGTCCGACCGCCACGTGGGGTTGCGAGTCCTGAACCCAACAAGGAGAGGGGCTGTGAGCCCTGAGTTGAGGATGCTGTGAGCTCCTATCTTTGTACTGGGATTGTCAGGCGGAGCTGGGATTGAGGGGGGTCACACTCAAGAGGCTTGGTGTTCAAAAGGGGTCATCAGTACAAAAAGTTTGAGAACCACTGGTATAAGTAATTAAATATTGATGGAGCCAGAATAATTGACTCTATGGCCTGGCGGCTAGGGCGCTCACATAGGTGTGGGAGAACCAGTTTCTCTCCACTGCTCCAATGAATGATATAGTCTCTGTGAGTTGTCATACTTTGATCTAATTTTGGGTGTTGGGTTAGCATGCTGGTGTTGGTGGACTGTGCTATAAGGGAGCAGGCCTTAAGTTTTGACTCTAATCTTTAGCTTTTGTAGTTGGATTAATGAGAGTTGTCTCTTTAAGAACAAGGTGTGCCAGACTTGGAGTATTTGAGAGCAGTCTCTGTGGGAGATTTTGCCTGTTTGTCCAGCACTGAAGTTCCTCCCCGTGTGTGCAAGCTCGCAAAAGGCCAGAATTTGATTTAACACATTTATCTTTCAAGACAGCAAGACTCATTCTCAAAGGTGTTACATTTGGGTCTATGGAGGGGGGGGGGGCGACCATCTACACCCGGGAATTGCTAATTAGCTTTGAACCTTTCACCTGTAGGTCCCTAGTGTGAATTCTGCCCAGGTCCACACAGCTTACATTTTATTGTTCCTATCTAATGGATCTCATGCAATTTAACAAAATTCAGAAAGAGACTGGATGCTTCCCTGGATATCAAGAATAGCCAGGCTCTATCGTAACTAATGATAACAAATTTGGAGAGCAGGATGAGGAGGGAGGCGGATTATTCCACGTCTGCCAAGAAAGGGAGTTTTATACCTTGCACATCAGGCTCTGGGCTGGGTCAGAGACCAAGTGGCTTTGGGTCTGATCCACTGTAGTAAAACCAGTGCTCTAGGATGATCAGCCAGCAAATGTGAAAAATTGGGACGGGGTGGGGGATAGTAAGAGCCCATATAAGACCCCAAAATCGGGATTGTCCCTATAAAACTGGGACATATGGTCACCCTACGGTGCTCCTACGTGGTCACTTGAGGAGATGAGTTGGCTGAGTCCGAGTTCCATCTCCAATGACACAAACTGCCCCCCAGCCACGGTTGGGCACTTGCCCGTCCCCTGGTTGCATGCCCCCCCCGTCCATAATGTATTTCCAAACTCGCCACCGTGCATTGCGCGGGCCTGGGCGGGTCGCAGGGCAGGGGCTGCCCCTCCAGGGGGTCATGCAGTGCCCGGCACTGTGGGGCAGCCCCCCATCCCGAAGCTTGGGCTGGGGCCAGACTCAGGCCCCTCGCGCTAGCGGCACGGGGAGGCGAGGCGGTGCGGGTGCCACAGGTGTGGGGGGGGGGGGGGTTTGGGGAGCACGAGACACAGGCCCTGTCTCCCCCCTTTCATTTAAGGGGAAGGGGGCGCTTTGGGGCCAACCCTGGCATGTTGGGGGTGGGGGGGCTTTTAACGCCCCGTGAACCCTCCCCTCACTTTTAACCCTGAGTCGGTCACGGTGCGTGAGGGGAGGTGGGCTGGGACCCGCGGTGTGGGGGGAGGGGTATCAGAGGACGCCGACCCGGCTGTGGGGTTGGAGGCGGTTTGAGGAGTGACGTGGGGAGGGACTATTTCTCTCTGCTGGAATCTGCTGCCACGCGGAAGTTTACTAGTTCGTTAAGCGAACTGCGCGACCGTTTGGCGGAAGGATCAGCGCCCCGAGTCGGATTCGGTTGTTCGCTCTTCTTTCTGCGCCACCTCCCCCGGCCGGGAGTGACACAGTTGTAGGCCAATCCGCGAGTGCCGTTCCCTTCGCGCGGATCACGCACTCCGTCGCGAGGGCGCCATCACGCCGTTTCTCGCCGCCTTGCGCCGATTGGGCTCGCGGCCCGCCAATCGCTACGTCGGGCGGGTCGTAAGCCGCTGTTCTCCATCCCCCGCCCGCTCTCCCTACAACTGACTTGAGGCAGAGCCAACCAACGGGGTCGCTGCGTGCGCCGCGTCGCATTCCCCAACCAATGGCGGGGCGAATGGGCGGTGACCAAGAGGAAGCCACTAGCCAGCGAGAGAGGCAGCGGCAGCGGCGCAGCTAGGCGAGGACGAGGTTGGTCTCTGGCCGGCTTTGGCGTTGGCCAGGCCGAGGGGGAGGGGGTGCTGACTGGCGGCCCTTGCGCGCGCGCGGGGTGGCTCGGAGCTGACCATGGCAGGGGTCCCCCCCTTTGTTGTGGTGGGGGGAGGTGGTGGCTGCTGGGGGGGGAGGTGGTGGCTGCTGGGGGGGGGGGGGTCGGCTTGTGTGGAGGTGAGGCCGGCGGGGGGCGGCTCCTTCCCCTGGGCCCGATCCTTCCCTTTCTGCCTCCCCTTCGCCCCCGGTGTGGTAAGCAGTTGGGCCCTGTTCCCATCCTGGTCCCAGGAGGTAAACATGGGGGTGGGGGGTGCGCCTGCTTCCATCCCTCGGGCGCCCTGTGGCTTGTGCGGGGCTTGGGTTGCAGGTCAGTATCACTTCACCCTCCCCCGCCCCCCTGCCAAAAAAAAAAAAGCCTTGAAAAACTCTAGCTCCGACTTTGCCAAACAAAAATCTTCACCTGCATTCAATGTGGAAAATTACAGTCTGAGGAGCCACCGTTGTATAAATTAAAATAAAGCTGGGGGGATGGAAAATGACTTTCAGCTTTCCCTCCAGTGGGTGTTATTTAGGGGTTGACTCTCCCCTACTTGTAGGCAGTGAATCCTCATCCTCTTCACCTAGATGTAAGCAAACATCTGTGAAGTATATGTAATATCAGTGAATGAGCGTATCCTATCCAGTTGGTGCTCTAATTGTATTGTAATAGCTGCAAATAGTGGTCATTTTAGCAATTTTGCAAAATTCCCACTTGTAGCACTGAGTATATGTGTGAGGGGGAAAAATAGCCGAGTAAAATTGGTAGTTTATACTCTGTATAAAGTGTGGGTAAGATGGTAATCTTATAATGCTATTTGAAAGTTGAATTTGGGATTCAATTTCAAATCTAAAATCATTTTTGTTTGTTGTACTCTCCTGCTTCACAGACCAAGCTTGTAGCTTTTAGGAAAATGTTATTAGCTACTGGACTGAAGGCTGTAAAAAGATCCCTGAGCAAACACATTTTAACATTTCTATGAATATTTTATTTTTCACCAGCTATTTCTGTTGTTAAGATCTACTCCAGATAGCTTTAGAGAGAAACCTCCACCAGACAAATCCTGTTTGCAAATTGTGGGTGAATGTAAACATTTTCTTCAACTATCATATGTGAGTGCTGAGATGTAGGAATTTCATGCAGTTTTTTCATGCTGTAATAAGCAGCTCCTGAGTGTATAAAAATAATGAAGATATATTTGTATCAAGAAGCTTACAATAAAATAAACCATTTAGATTATTGCATTTGATCAGAGAGTGGGGGTCTTAAAAAAAAAAAAAGTAAGCAAATGTCTTGTCTAATGGCTGCAGTAAGGACAGTTTGATATAATGCTAATTGTTTACAGTTGGCAAACTGTTATTTGTGGGGTGGCTACAGTGTCAAATTTAGTAAAATGCAAACTAAAAAAACCTGTTTATATATATATATATATATATATATATATATATATATATATATATATATATATATATATATATATATATATATATATATATATATATATATATATATATATATATAATTAACACTCCCCCCCCCCAACCATTCATTTTTTGTCATCTCAAACTGATCAGGTTCCTGTAGCTGAGAGAGAGGAGCAATTTCAATCAGATAAGATTCCTGTTTGAAATGATTTGTAGACTTTTCTTCATGGATACTTTTGTTCCTTTTCTGGCCTTAGAAAAGGAGAGGATTATATTTTACGCTTCAGGGGTATCTTAACCTGTTGCTTCCACAAAATTATTAACTGTCTTTCAAGTATCAAGGGAGGTAAAATCAGTTTGATGCGTTACTTTAGTTATATTCTAAAATTGTTATGATTGCTCTTGTGGTGTTCACTTCTACACTACCTCATGATAAAGTTAAGTTCCTGGTTCTCTTCCTCCCGCCCACCCCCCCCAGCTCCACAAACCAACCAATTTGTTCAACACTTCTATTCCTCCCCCCCCCCAAGCAAATGTGTAATATAGTATTAATGCTCAATGAGAGTCAATTCTTAAAAAAATATTTGATTTAAGTCTAACTATAGGAATTTCAAAAACTGATGTTTTGCAATCTATTGGAAGATGCACTGCACTGGATTTCCTTTTTGAAGCCCCATACAGTTCAGATTTGGAAGTGCAGATTAGCAAAAATGGTGTGCAGAATTTCACACAGGTCTTTTGATAGACTAGAACTGTTGATATTCTTTGCTATGTTGTGTTGAACGTACAGTGGGAATAATCAACTCTAGTTTGGTTTATAATGTCAAACGATAATTGAAAAGGCTTGCACTTTGTAAGGGTTTAGCTCCTGTCTAAATTGACCTTTCTCTTCTCTCTCTTCTCTCTCCCCCCCCCCCCCAATTTGTTTTAATTGTATGAGCAAATTAAAATCAACAAACTAAAGGCCCTCATGGATCCTTCTCAATCCTCTTATGTCAACTGGATCTTTTCACAGTGCTGAGCACCTGTGGTTACCATTGAGTTTAATTGGAGCCTGCAAATGCTCAGTATTGCTGAAAGTTTGAGAGATGTAAACTTCCCATCTTTCTCCCTCCCCCCCCTCCAAAAAAAAAAAGCTTGAGAGAACTGACCTTGCGACAGGTACCAGAGGGAGAAGAGAATTCCAAATTCTGTTTCAATAATGAACAGTACATGTTGAAACTTCAGTTATTATGAAGGTATTTTAGGTTTTCAGATGTATTAACACTGCGTTAATGAGCTGTGTGTATAAATTCTCTGTAATTGAAAGCATCCATTTATGTGACTGACTTACTAAGTGAGCTGTAAATTCTGCTTTTCAAATTGGATGTAATGACTTCTATCATAAAGCCACAAACTGCTTGTGAACTGTGCTGAGAGGCAAACAATACCTAAGCTTACTTTGCCAAAATATTTGTAACTGTTAATTTGTTAAACTGGATTGCTGCAGGTCATACAATGGGATTAGTGGTTTTTTGTAGTAGAACAGTGGGTACAGACAGTCCTATGTTCAGTACTTTTGGGGCTAGAAGAAATTGAGTGCAGGTAATAATTCTGAATGCTGAAAGTTTAAAACAGCTGGTATCTTTGAAATGTCCCTGTAAAAAGTGTACTAAATAGACTAAGGTTTCATTCCTCTTGACATTTTACTGTGGTTTATATATAAATGACAATAGCACTAATTATACTATGCACTACAAGAGAGCAGCTAAGGGACTGATTTCTTGCTATCTGAGCAGCTTAGGTTGGAACTTCTGTTTCATCAACAGATCTGAACTATCCATATTATAATGACTGAAGACTCAGTCATTTCAGGACAGTGTGTATTGGTGGTGGGAACTTTTATAAGATATACCATAAACTTAATTATTCTATCTGTTATATCCTTCTGTTACTGCATTTTTTTGTCAGACTGTGCTTGGTTTGCATGAAGAAGTAGGTAGTTTTTCTTTTTTATATTCCAGTTTGCATTGAGGGGAACATCAATGAACCCTGCCTACGAGTTGTCAGCATTTTTCTGGTTTATATTTTATAGTAGACAATTTATATGTACTATAATTTATATAGTTTAGCAGAATTTTCTTTACTCTTGATTTCTTTTGTTGTTTTGATAACTCGTTAGACCTAGTGACCATTTAAAATACGTTTCTCTGTAAAACATGCACATGTATTTATTAGTAGTCAAACTGAGATTTGAATAGAATGCATTAAAACCTCCATGTAACAGGCAGAGCAAATACAAAAAATACTTGCAAAATTGCCATAGCATATGGAACCATAACTCTGCTTCTGCTGAAATGTGATGTGTGTGGCTATATTTTGATAAACTTGCTTGGAGTATTGGATATACATGCGGTGTGTAACTTAAAACAGATAAAGTGATGAACTTAGTGAATTGATAAGTGATGAACTGATAATTGCTCTTTTTGTAACTTTATCTAGGTTGCTAAAATACTTCTGCTCTGTTACTCATATGACTAAGGGCAGGTCTATACTACCCGCCAGATTAGTGGGTAGCAATCGATCTTTTGGGGGTCAATTTATCGCGTCTAGTCTAGATAAATCAATCCCCAAGCACTGTCCTGTCGACTCCAGTATTCCACTGCCGTGAGACGCAGGCAGAGTTGACAGGGGAGTGGCAGCAGTCAATTCCGCATCGTGAAGACACCACGATAAGTCGACCTAAATACGTTGTCTTCGGCTATGCTATTCCTGTAGCTGAAGTTGTGTGTCTTAGGTCGATTTTTCTCCCCAGTGTAGACCAGGGCTAAAGGTATGTCTATACTTAAAATGCTGCTACTGCACCACTCCAGTGTAGACCCTGCTTATTCCAATGCGAGGGGCTCTCCCGCTGGCATAGGCTGTCCAGCTCCCTGAGTGAGAGGTGGTAGTTAGGTCAGTGGAAGAATCAACAAAGTGCTCTCTACATGGGGATTTAGGTTGGCTTAACAGTTCTGCTCAGGATTTTCACACTCATGAGCCATGTAGTTAAACTAACCTTATTTATAGTGTAGACCAGGTCTAAGATCACGAAAAGTGACTCTTCTTTCGCCTGCCACCAATTTTTAACACAGCATAAAATGGTCTTTTCTATCCATACATTAAAATTCCTAATAGTTAACCTTCGCTTTCAACTCCCCCATAAAACCTGACAATGTAGCTAATAACAAAGCCATATATTTCTAATACTTGTAATAGCCCTTAGTATTTGAAGAAAAGATCTGGCTACTAAAAACTTTCATAACTCCATAATTTCATGATAGGCACTTGAATCTCTCATAATATACCTACAATGAAGGTATCAAGCTTTATAAGACTTTAATTTGTTTAATGAAATGAGTGATAAGGAAAACAGGCTGTCTTAGTTCTCAAAAAAAGCAATGACATGGCAGTGGTGGGGCTCGAACTGTACATAATGTGAGTTTTAACTTTCAGACAGTTTTAAAGCATCAGAGGCATGCACATACTTCATAAGCTTGCACTGTGTTGAGTAGATGGAGATATTAATGTCTTTATGATTGCTGATTAGGTTTAAGTGTGACAGCAGCAGGGTTGGGATTGACTTTGTTACAGTAATATCCTGAGGTACCAATTAGTATAGTATCACACCCCATGGTCGTAGGGAATCTACAGGGATGACATTCATGCATCCTCAAGAGTGGATTTACTTTGGAGCCTTGGCAAGTCACTTAAGATATGATCCAACTGTACGGTTTGCTTAGTAGGAGATGGGGAATGTGCTTCCAGACTTTCACAGAAGCTACAAAAGTACAGTTTTTAATGATAAATGTGTTTTGGGAGGTATATTTAATGCTCCATTGTATAAAAACGCAAGACTTACATTTAAACAGTGGGTGTTCAAATTGGTGGTGCTTGCAGAATCACACCTTTACAGTTAAGTAAAACTGTCTTAAGAGCAGGAGGGGTCCTCCTTAAGCTTCAGCAGCTGATGTGAAAGCTGAGCTGGGTCACTGGCTCTGCCACTTGGGACATTGGCCCATTAGGTAGCCAGATGGAGCTGCTTGGGAGGTGAGCAGCTTTAAAGCCACTCCCCACTGCTGACCTAATTGGCTGAAGAGCTGAACGGGGGCTGGAACTGAGGCGATTGCTCAGCAGTCTGGATCCTCCCCTTCCCCCCCCCCCCCTCTGCCCTGCAGTGGGGAGGGGAGGGTGTGAAACTGCTCCACCTGACCAAGACATGGGGTGGGGGAGAGGAAAGGGGAAGGAGGAGGGGAGAGAGCTGAGGCTCTTGCTTGGTTAGTACATCAATCTGTTCTTGCATGTGCAGTTGCTGTTGAACCGATGCAGCAGCACTAGAAGGAGACAGACTGGGTGTGTCCCATGTCATGAATCCAGTGTTGTATCATCTCATATATGTCCACGTCACCTCTCCCTTATCGCATATGTTAACTCGTATGTCCCAGCATTCCAGAAGTAGTGAGGGGAGATGTTTTTCTTTGATATCCAATTTTCACATTAGATTGGTAGCCAAGAAACTGACCGTATTCCCTTTTGGAAGTACAAAGAGTGTCTTCAGATTAGAGGCTTCTTTCATTTCCGTTTGGTGCAAAATTCAAGTTTTCTATCATCCTAAATTGACCTATGAAGGGGCCGGGGAGCTGCTATTCCGCCCTATTTTTTATTAATTGAAAGAGGCCTAAAACCTGAAAAGTGTACTTTTAACATTAGAAAGTGAGGCGTTGTTTATTGTGCTTATTTATCAAAAGACTGATCCTATGATATCACGAGAGATGAAGTGAAATCTGAGGAAAATGGAATCTTAACCTCAATCTTTCTTTGAACTCATTGTAGAGTCTTCCCAGAGATTGTTTCTGGTGGTGCTCAACACCATGGCTGCCTTATCTAACAGTATGTCTACGCTAGAGCTTACTTTACATCGTCCTAAATGCTGGTGTGTAGACAATGCTATATCGGAGGGAGAGCTTTTCCCACTGACGTAGTTACTGCCATTCGTGGGGCTGCAGTAGTTAAGTCGACTTAGAGCGGTTACATTATGTCTCTCAACCTTTACGGGCTACTGTACCCCTTTCAGGAGTCTACTTTGTTTTGCATACCCACAGGTTTCACCTCACTTAAGCTACTTGCTTACAAAATAAGATGAAAGATACAAACAAGTCACAGTAACTTACTGAAAAATTGTTTACTTTCTCATTTTTACAATATAATTCTAATTTAAATCAATTGGAATTTTAATATTGTACAGTAGACTATCGATTATCCAGGATGATAGGGGAAAAAAATAATCCTGGTTAATAAAATCCCAGATAATCACCATCCATAGGAAATATGGGGAGGGGAGGGTTGGTTCACCAGCCACCCTGCACCGGGGGGAGAGGGTGTTGGTTCACTGACTGCCCTGCGCCCTGGTGGGGTGTTTTTTTTCATGTGTGCTTGGGGTGGAAACAAAGCCAGAGCCGACCCTGGGAGTTATGCATATTTTTTTTTTTGATATCCTGGTTAATCCACATCCTGGTTAACCCAATCCTGGATAATCGAGAGTCTACTGTACAGTAAAACCTCGATTTAACGGACCTCGATTTAACGCACTTCGGATGCAACCGATAAAATTTTTAAGAAAGTCCGATGCATCCAAAATCCGTTTGTCGAGGTCCGGCTGCGGGCTCCCTGCTGTAGCCAGGGTTAGAGCTGTGCGCGGGCTGCCTGCCAGCTCCCCGCTGCCGCCCGGGTCCCGGCAGCGGGCGGGCTGCCTGACGGCGCCTGCCCGGGTCCTGCCAGCCAGCTGGAGCCCCTAGCCCCGGGGAGCGTGGATCAAGCCGCGCTCCCCGGGCGGCGGCTGCAGTCGCGCTCCTCGGGCGGCGGCTGGAGCCGCGAGCCCTGGGGAGCGTGGTGCCTGGAGCCCGGGGGAGCGCGGATCAAGCCGCGCTCCCCGGGCGGCGGCTGCAGTCGCGCTCCCGGGGCGGCAGCTGGAGCCCCGAACCCCGGCCACCAGCGGGGACTGGGGCCGGGGCGCATGGGGGTCCAGGGCACATTTTTTTGTTTGTTTTGTTTTTTTTAAAAAAAATCGGCGGCTTTTCAGCGGAGAAGTACAGTAAAACCTCGAATTAAGGACTAATTGGGCAGGCTGGGTTTTTTTTTTAATTGTTAAATAACAGACTTTTGGGTTTAACAGACACCCAGTCGCCCGAATTAGTCCGTTAAATCGAGGTTTTACTGTACTTGCATTTCAGAATATAGCATAGAGAGCAGTATAAAAAGTCATTGTCTATATGAAATTTTAGTTTGTACTGACTTTGCTAGTGCTTTTTCTGTAGCCTATTGTAAAACTAGACAAATATCCAGATGAGTTGATGTACCCCCCGGAAGACCTCCACATACTTCCAGGATGATACTTAACCCTGGTTGAGAATGTACCCCTGCAGCTCCGCTGCTCTAAACTCTTTAGTAGACCTGTAGCTTAAGAGTGCTCACAAACCAAATTCCTTAACTACGGTAAATCTTCCAGTAAAACTAGGGAATGGAAGATCAGATTTTATTTCATCTTTCTAAAATGATTAAGCAGTTTTGTGATCTGAAATGTTTTCAAACCTGGTACATCATGAACAAAGCGCTTTTATGTTTCTAAGCACCATTAGTGTTACTATAAACAGATTTTCCAGACATTCAAGCAGGTACAGCCTTTGTCCTCAGGATTTTAGTCTCTTGCATGTCAGCTGTAAGGGTCCCTCTTCCATCATCTGTGCTTGGTTGTTGCCAGGATCATTGTCTTATCTTTAACACATGTGCAAAGGTACTGCAGCAGAATTGAGTAAATTAAGATTTAGAATAGCAAACTTGACCTCAAAATTGTGACTTAGAAGTACAGTATCACAATTAGCAGCTTTTAGTCCGCACTATTAATTCATGTGCACATCAGAAAGCAGAAATGTACTTACTTGCAGCTAGATAACATAGGCCTTATTTCAACTCCACACTAAAGATGGATAATTTAGCTCAAGTAGACTTAACTCTCCTGGTAATCTGGTTTTACACCACATAGCCTTGAAGAGCTCTTGCTATTACAGACGCATGCATAGAGTGCTAGGTCCTGCCTACACAGCAAGATAGTCTCACACCCCTAGGTTGCAATTTCTGGGCTGTCTGCATTACAAAGAAATGCTCTGAGACTCAGCACCAAGCCTGAGTCAGATGAGGTGGACTTACAGAGCTGGGACTGTGGGGCTAAAAATAGCCCTGTAGACCTTCAGGCTGGAGCAAGGGCTGTGAAACCCCACTGAGGGGAAAGGGCCTCAGAGCCTGGACTTCAGCCTGAGCACAAATGTCTACATGGCTGTTTTCTGTTTAGCCCGGCAACCAAAGCCCCCTGAGTCAGTTGGCCCCAGGCTCTAAGACTCTGTGCTGTGGGGTTTACTTTGCTGTGTAGGTATACCCTGAAACGCAACAGAAATTGCAGTCTAAGGCACAAAATGCAAAAGATGCGGAGAGGATCAAAACAGTTAATGTAAATTGCTTATTCCTAATTGCTCTTTTACTTAGCTACTGTTAATTCAGTGATTTTGTTGTCCATGTTTCAGAAGTGCATCTTGTGATTTGATGCCTCTTTATAGGGAGAGTGTTCAGTATGTTGAAGTAGTGTATCCGTGTAGCACCCTATGCAAGAAGAAGATAAACTTTAAGGATGTAATGAATGGTGGGAGCAAGGGACAGACAATGGAATAAGGACAAATTCATGGGAGATAAACTTGTGACGGGCCTTGAAGACAGGTTCCACAGGCTTGAGCTTGATTTGGTGGAAAAGGGAGTTGCTGGTGGGTGAGGCAGCTTTTAGTTACATTTCTTAGTGGAGTAGGTGATGTGAGGTATTCAGGCCATTGGCCGAAGATGCAACTAACAGTACGGAAAGTGGTTGTGTTTTAGGTGTGTGGCCATAGGTGAGATTCTAGACATTTTGAAGGAAAGCTGTATGAAGCTTTTTAGATGTGGGGGTAGGATGTGGAACACGACACTCTAAGGGGGGAGAGAGAGTGGTTGAAGATGATGCCTAGATCATGAGCAAGTGACAAAGGCTGACATCAGCAGTGACTGTATAGAATGAGGATGTATTAAGAGGAAAAGTCAGGAGTTCCATTTTTAACCATATTAAGCTGACAGACATCAGGACTTCAATTTTTTACCGTATTGGGCTGACATGGGACTGGCTCATTGCCAGTGGTTTGGGATCGTAATTGACTTGAATCGTTGACATTATAAACATTGTACAGTAGACTCTTGATTATCCAGGATGATAGGAATTTTTTTTATCCTGGTTAATAAAATCCTGGATAATCACCATCCATAGGAAATAGGGGAGGGGGTTGGTTCACCAGCCCCCCTGTGCCCCGGGAAGGGGGTGTTGGTTCACTGACTGCCCTGCGCCTGGTGGGTCTTTTTTGTGTGTGTGATTGGGGCAGCAACAAAGCCAGAGCCAGCCCTGTGAGTTGCATGTAATTTTTTTTTTGACATCCTGGTCAATAAAACTTAGTTGAACTTTTGCCAGAGTAGTTCATCAACACAACATGGGATCAGCATCCTTATTGTTACTTTGTTTGTATCAGTTTTCCAGCCAGAATTGTGCAATTCTTCATTTGTGGCTTTTTGCTTGGTGCGCATTAAGGTAAGTTACAACATTAATTCCTGTGCGCATAACCTTTGGATAATGCAACAAAGATGTAGGTAAAGAAGTCTGCATCAAAATCCGATGGCACTGTTCCAGAATTTTCAAAACTTTTTTTGATAACCATATTTTCAATTCCTTAGAACTTGTTAACATCAGCGGGAAAGTTGCTGAAAGATTCCATGCTCAGCCTCAGCCTAAAGGTGGCTTTTTATTTTTAAGCTTGCAAACTTTGATGCAAACAAAATTTGATGGTGTCAACTACACTTTTTCCCCTCTTTACTGCCAGTCCTTGTGTGCACGCCTCCCATCAGAGTTGACATTTGTGCAATCAGACTTCATGTGTTAATAGGCTGTGCTTTGTGGTGTATCTGATTTTTTTTTTGGGGGGGGGGAAGAGTGTAGCTTTACAAATAAAGCTGGTTGAGCATATTCAAAAGAGACTTGAAAATTTCAAAACAGATCTTTTTGATTAAAAACAACACTCCTGACCTACTCTTTATGACAAACATACAGGAGCTCCTCGCCCAGTTAATGTTGTTTTGTTATGTTGCTGATCAATTGGGGAACGTACTCATTTAAAGTTGTGCAATGCTCCCCTCTAACATCCTTTGGCAGCTGCTTGCTTTGTCCACTGCTTGCAGGAAGAGCAGCCTGTTGCAGCTAGCTATCAACTGTGTGCAGTTCAGCTCTCTTCCTCCCCCCCCCAGCCATGTTCTGCTCCTGCCCTCTGCTTTGGAACTGTTCCCCGAGACTCCTGCTTGCTGGGGGGAAGGGAAGAAAGGGGGGATTAATGTCAGGTTGTCCCTCTGCTCCTGCAGCACACTTATCCCATCTTCTATAGAGCAGAGGGGACACCTGAGGGAGGGAGCTGGCTGGCAGCAGCTGGTATCTGCGAGCCGATCTAATTAACAAGGCAGTGTATTTAAGAGTCCGGTATGCTTAAAGGGGAATCTCACACTCATACTCACTTTGTGTGTCTGTCTCTGTCTGCCCTCCCTTCTTTCTTACCACCTTGTAGGGCTTGCTTCACTACAGCGGGGAGGGATCAATCTTTTGGTGATTGATTTATCGCGTCTCGTCAAGGCGTGATAAATCGATCACCAGCAGCGCCCCCATCGACTCCGGAACTCCAGCTCACCAAAGGCGCAAGCTGGAGTCGACGGGGGAGCGCGCTGCTGCCCGCCGCCATGAGAACGGCAGGTAAGTCGACTGTAGAGACGCCGACTTCAGCTGAAGTTGCGTATCTACAGCTGATCCACCCCACTAGTGAAGATCGGCCCGTAGAGTGTGAGAGTTAACCCTGAGGTCTCAGCCAAATGTTAGTTCACCATTTATTAGTAAGGCATTCCCTGGGAAATATCCCACCCTCTGACTCCTCCACCTCAACCAAACTTCACAATCATCATTACTGTGTACCAGTATTAAATTGTTTAAAACTTATACTGTGTGTGTGTGTATTCCTTTGTCTAGTGGGAAAAAAAAATCCCTGGAACCCCTCATTTGCATTCATTCTTATGGGGGAAATTGGATTTGCTTTACATCATTTTGCTTAAAGTTGCATTTTTCAGGAACATAACTACAACGTTAAGTGAGGCATTCCTGTATAGGCCACTAATGGAATAACTTGCAAGTAGACAAACTGTTCTACTGAAACATAACTAAGCTCTAACAATGGCTAGGAGCAAGAAGCTATCTTAGGAAAATTAAGCCTCCCAAAATTTTAAGATGGTGTTATGAGTTCTTGCATCATTCTGCAGTGTAAAAATTCGGAGGCTTTTTTTGTTCTCTGCAGAAAGAGAGAGTGCCTTCACATTATAAACAGATATTCTAGAAAAGCCTGTTTTATTGTTTTTCTGAGTGTGGCCACTCAAAGCCAGTTGCCATTGCATTTAAAATCAGCTACTGTTGAGATTGAGGGTAGCAAATGTACTTATATTTAAAATAGGCCGTGGAGAACTGGACCAGTGAGCTTTCACCTGTACCTGATGAACTGTTTGAAACTATAATTAAAAACAGGCTAGAGCTAGAAGATCCTGTTTGGTTAAGGTCTAACCAATTTTCTTTCTGCAAAGGAAAATTGTCTAATCCATTCTTGGACATATCAAAGTGGACAAAGCTTAATGTTGATGGATGCCAAGTAAAAATTATACTAAAGCACAAAACAGTTCCAAGTCAACAAAAGACTCAAAAAAGGGACCTGTATGTCATGGCAGAATAGTAAAGACATAAGCTAAATTAAATGTGCACCTATTGTCCAACCTCCCTCCCCCCAGATATAAGGCTGAATAAAGAATGGGCAGAATACAATGTCCATGATAACATTGATTTACAATGGCATGTCCTGATGGAGAACACTGTGCAGTATTGGTTACCCATCTCAAAAAGGATGTTTCAAAATTAGAGAAGAGCAAGCAGAACGATTTGGGGCATGTAAAAATCTCCTGTGAAGGAACCGAACGTAATGGGATTGTTGCACTTGAGGCATATAAGAAGAGTATGTAAAATAATGAATTGAAGGGAGGTTGTTTGCACAGTCTTCTAACACAAGAATGAGGGAACATTCAGTGCCTTGAAAGGTAGGATATGTTGATTTAAATCAAAGCAATTAAAATTGGTGATTTTGATCATGATTTACATCTTCAAGCAGAAAACCTTGATGTAAATAATTGATTTCAGTGTTGTTTTGAATGTGTATTGGTTTTTTTCCCCCTAAAGAGAAGTTGATTCTCACTGATGAGTAACCAGAAAGGTATTGATTTGCAATTAAATACAGCCTTTATTCTAAATTTGATGGTTCTTTTGGGTAAGCAGGAGAATACACTCAATCATATAGTACAGGGTTTCTCAAACTGGGGGTCACGACCCCCCAGGGGGGTCGCTGAGCGCTCCCTGGGGGGTCGTGAGCTCCTGCCGCCGCAACTCGCGGCGGGGACTGGGGGCCGGGGTGCAGCCGGCAGCCCACCTGCTGCGGGGACTGGAGGGGTCGCGCCGCGCCGACGGAGCAGGAAAAGAGGTCGCGGTCTCAAGAAGTTTGAGAACCGCTGATCTAGATATACTTAAGAATCTGAATATAAAGTAAAATAAGTCTTTTATTTGTTAAATGATGAATGGTGCATTTTTATTGTAATTTGTGTTTCTGTCTAGTTGGATAGAAATAAACACTCAAATACATAAGAATACTATAAAACTCTTATTAAATAAAACTCTCTTAAATCTGTCAGATAAACTTCTTAATCCATCAGAGCTATGGTTTGCTTAGCTAGCGAACTGATAAAACAAAGGAAGTCATTAATGAATTGAACAGGTTTCTGGTGGTCGTGTTCTTCAAGATTTTAGAACTTGTAGATCTTATCCTCACACCTAATTTTTATGCATATGTTGGAAAAGGAAAACAAGATTTCTTGCCTTTTTAGCTTCTCTGTTGATTTCGTAACTCTGAATGAACTAGTCTGAATGAATTGAGCTAATTGAATAAACTGAACTGAAGAGATTCTCTTGGCAACTGCAGCAGAATCTATAGCTGTCAAAAAAGCTGCTTTAATACTTCCACAAGCTCTGGCTCCTGGTGCTTAGCCTAGGACTCCCAGCGATTCTGTGGAAGTGACAGAGTCCTGTGGCACCTTAAAGGCTAACTAAAGTATTCTGTGGTTTGACTTTCTTTAAAATGTCAGCAGCAAAGGTGTGTTAATCAATATTTAAATTATTAGAGTCTGGTAAATTTAGGCTTTAAACATTAGTTGTCAGTTTCCTATTTAATTTTAAATGGGTTATTTTTTAAAAATAAGCCTGTATTTATTTCAAATATATAGGTCAGTGAAATAACGGTAGATTTATTTATGCTGCTAAAAGGTGGCAAATTTAAAAATGATCAAAGGAAATAATTTTATGTGAAAGTCCACTGGAACTCACTGCTGCAGAACATCCAGGCCAAGAACTTGGCAAGAGTTAGAAGGATTGGAAACTTATTTGAATGTCTATCAGTTATAGCTAGGTAACAAAATTTTGAAAAGAAGATGAAACCTCATGCTTCAGAGTTTGACAGTGTTCAGGATTAGGATGAGACTATCATGGGAGTCAGGTTATCCCTCATCTGCTGACTTGGATTTCTTGTACCTTTTCTGAAGTATCTGATGTTGGTCACTCTCAGACAAGATGGGCCATGGGGCTGATCAAGTATAATTGTTTCTATGTGAAGTATAAAGATGGCCAGATGAAGTGCCTTATTTTGTGTGTGGTTTTTTTGTTTTTTATATCAGATGAAGAATTCAGTCTTCTGGACCTAGGTTTCCAGTTGAATTGCTTTATTTTATCATAATACATGGAGGGAGGTAGCTCTGCAAAATTAATCCTATCATTTCAAATCAAAAGTAGACTAATGGAAGGACAGAGGAATTCTCTATCTTCATATATGCTTTTCTTATACAGAGCTCAGTGTGTATAAGCCAAAGTTTGAAGAGAGGGGGGTTCTTAATCTTTTTTTCCTCCAATGAAGTCATTGGAGCTAGTCAATGATACATGTGTAATTAAGATTGTAATTTATAATTTACGCATTGGGAAATTGAGCCTGGTGAATATTCAACAAGTATAACAATATTTAAAAATTGTAACTTAATCAAAAGAAAATGCATGTTCAGTGAAAACAGTTTTCTGTATCCCTGCAAACTCACATTTTTTTCAAAATTTGAGATGTGAAGTTTTCATATTGAAGCATATGAAATCAAACAAATTATGGTTGATAGCTCACATAGGAGAAATCTTGATTTTAAGTAAAATCAGTTTTCCCCCTTCCATAACGGGAGTGTATGTGCATGCAGGTTGGGGATGTAGATTATTTTAAAACCTCTGATTTAGTGGACTGATTTTTGGATTTGGGAGCAGGGAGGAAATGCTGAAGTCCCACAGCTCTCTGTGAAGTAAATCTTCCAGGTGAGGGAATTGAGGCTTGACAGTTAAGTGGTTGCTGAAAGTCAAACAGCAAGTCCCTGCTGGAAACACAATTAGAGCCTGTAGTTTCCGATTTTCCAGTCTTCTGATTTATTCACAAGACTGCTGTCCTTAGGAACATCGCAGCATTTGCCCCCCCCCCCCCCAAAAAAAAACAACTATGAAGTTGGTTCTGAATGTACATGGATTATCCAAAACTACTAAATAGAAATTACAGAAGTTAAGAATTCTTTACAATAGTTAAAGCAGATATAAAATAGTCAAACAGCATCAGGCAGGGTGATTTCTAAGTAAGGCATACATTTCAGTGTCCTTTCCAGTCTTGCAGCTATATAGACCCACAAACATCCTGTTGACTTCTTTCTGAACTGATAGTGGATATCAGATAAAAGACCGTATGGTGCAAAAATAGATCTGACTACTTCTGTTGCAAACACCAGTGGACAAAAGCTTGGATAAATACAAAAAAAGTTCTTGATATTCTTACTGAATTGTGGAAGATTTCACTGCCCATGTTGACACACTTCAGATAGGCTGCAGAAAATCAATTGTACCTCCCCACTTCAAGTCAGTTTAAAAAAAAAAGTAACTTCAAATTGATCATATCCCATGTGCAAATAAAATTTGGTAGCCATTTAAATATTTGGCATGGCAGCAAAGAGCTAGTTAAAAGGTTGGCAGAAGACTTTTTCTAAGCAACAATGATAAGTGACATGTCCAAGTCCTGAATTAAGTGAACCTCTTACTCCAACCTGGAGAAAATGTGCACTTTGTTATATATTCTACTGTCAAATTTACCAAATTTAAAGTGAACAAATGAATTGGGTTTGTGTAATCTGCCCAGTTTGAAGGATTATCCTGTACTGTGTCCTCTTAGTAGCATCTAGATGAGTCAGTCTTTTAAAACTCTATTGTATTTATTGAACTGCTACCTGTAAAATGAGTAGATGAACTTATCAACAAGCAGTATAACAAGTGGGAAAACTATAGTTCTGATGAAAAATAAACTGATTTCTACACTAATCACAGGCAAGTTGTTATAGAACAAGACATTTTTCTGTTTAAGACCTTGCTTTTTTTAAACTGCTGAGCAGAGATGTATATTATAATTTACTCTGTATTGTGAAAGTTCTCCAAAAATGCCATTGGTACATGGTGTGGGTTTGGAGGGCGAGGATGGATGGCTTGCTACCACTTGCATATTGGAAAACAGGAGAACTTGTATCTGACTGGAATCTAGTCTGTGAAGCTAACATGGAAAGTTAATCTCTTCTAGTAAAATAACAAATGGACACTTCAATATTCGGCCTAGACATTCTGTCCCCAAGTTCTGCTGCATTTGGAGGTAGAGTCTTACCAAGACATCTGCCCCATTGAAAACTAGAAGCTAATGTATCATTCTTTCTGTTCCTAGATTGGATAGGGCAGCTAACTTATTGGACACAGAGTGCTGTTTCGGAGAACATGTCATCCATATTGCCATTCACCCCACCAGTTGTGAAGAGACTGCTGGGGTGGAAGAAATCAGCTGGTGGTTCTGGAGGGGCTGGTGGTGGAGAGCAGAATGGTCAGGAGGAAAAATGGTGCGAGAAGGCAGTTAAAAGCTTGGTCAAGAAGCTCAAGAAAACAGGACAACTAGATGAGCTTGAGAAAGCTATCACCACTCAGAACTGCAATACAAAATGTGTTACAATACCAAGGTAAGTGCTGTCTAGTTTGAAATAATATCAAACTCTTTAATGAGTGACTAGACGCCTATTTTAAATCATCCCTACAGAACATTAACCGTGTAAGTAACTAACTTGCTTCAAAATATTTAATCTTTTTTCTTTGAAAACTAGTAGCTTAACATGGTCTCGCAGTGCTTATTTTAACAGTTACAGTTGAACAATGTTCTTCATAAAGTCTCTAAATCCTTCAATAGGACGAATTTTAAGACATGCCAATTAAAATTACTATCTTGATCCCTACTTATGCAGAATATATGTGAGCTGTTAGTTTGTAGCATTATCTTTGATTCTTTCAGTTATGGCCCTGGAATGGCCTACAGAACCTGCACTTCAGTTAAAATTGACTTTGTTTTTCCTTGGTCAACACTTCAGTCAGCTAATTGTGTGTAAAGGTCATCTTTAGGTGTATGGTAAACTCATGTCAGTTGTACAATCTGCAGCTCCCAACCCCCTCTTGGATGGGAAATCTCCCATGCCCTGAGGCATTTTGCTGTGAATAATTTATTGTGTACTTCTTTGTTACCTGTTAATGAAAGCAATTCCTATTAACTTGGAGTACATCTTTTGTGCTTTATATTGATATATGGATGAATTACTTGCATTTCTTCCTCTTTGACTTTCTCAACTTTTATTCATAGCAGTTCCTACGTGAAAAGATACTTCGTTAATAAATATTAGTCTGGCCTACTGTAGATCCATATCATGCATAATACCACTGAGGCATGTGCATTATTTTCATTAAAATCTTTTTCGGAAAGTAAATACGGGAGCAGTTCACCGGTGCCTTGTTTTTGATCTTGTTCTAAAAAACGTACTATGGGATCTTGTGAAATGGGAACTCTCCAGGCATATAAGCAGCTTCTTAGTCTTAATATAGCACCTAAGCAAGAGTTGCTCCTGTTTTTGAGAGGCTGAATTCTGTTTAATTAGGATACGTGGGCTGGGATATGAACTTAAAATTGCATGCAGATCTTCATGCACAGTAGAACTTTGACTGCTTAATGGCTGGCTTTCACACCTCAAGGGCAGATTATAGCCATTATGTCGTAATATCTTTTACATCCCTTGTTGCGTATGACATAGCCTTTGGGGAAAAAGATGCTCACTTTTTAGCCCTACTACTATTTTTACCCCCATTCTTCTTTCTTCCGTGCAGCAACTCACTTCTGTGGACTTCATTCCCATCCCCTTCCTCATGCAATCTAGTCTAATGGAATTGAATATATAGTAGACACGTGTTTTCTTATCTGGGGTAGAATTCACACCCTTTGGAGCAATTAGTTTTTTTTTTTTTTAAAAGGAGATCTGTTTGGAAATTGACAGTCTGTTAACATTTGGAAAGTTCTCTGCTCCCACAAGGCCTAGACTATTTTTTTTTTTTTAAACGAAAGCTTAGATTCTTCAAAATCTGATTATGCTATATGGGTCTACATTGATAAAAGGTTGGATTTGACGTCTGGCCACATTGTTAATCTTTGATGCACGTCTAGTAGATTTCTAGAAAGCCTAACTCTTAAAATATAAGTAGAGTTGTCCAAACCTCTTGAGAGAGCCTGCATTGGCTTTATGTACTTTCATGTAAGATGAGTATTTTAAGTAACATGTCAATTTATCACTGCATTCCTTAGGCTGTGTTTTCACCTCCATTCAGGTAACTTCTCGTGTCTGTGCACCCTGTTGGGGCAAAGTAGTAACTTAAATTAATCAGTGCCTAATGAAATACCATGGTAACACTGGGTACAAAATGTATAAGAATGGCAAAATAGGTTGTGCTCGTGGGGCAGTGGCACTACACTATATTGGACTCCGCTTTCTTTTAGATAATCTTAAATGAATCAAACAGTATTTTATAATATCTCTAGCTAGAAATTGCACGCATAAATGAGTTTAACAATACAGTAAACCCTCGATTTAACGGACCTCGATTTAACGGACTTCGGATGCAACGGACAAAATTTCTGAGCAAGTCTGATGCATTCCTGATCCATTTCTGGCGGGCTGGCTGCTGGCTCCCGGCTGCCGCCCGGGTCCAGGCAGCGGGCGGGCTGCAGAGCTGTCGCCCCGACCCTGTGGCGGGCAGGCTGCTGCTCCGACAGCTCTTTTTTTAATTATTATTAAATAACGGACTTTTTGATTTAACGGACACCCCCTTGCCCGACTTAGTCCGTTAAATGGAGGTTTTACTGTAGTAATATGCTAGTGACCACCTGACCAGAATGGTGATGGTGATTGTGACATACGGCAGAAGATTAGAAGGGCTACAAAAATCAGAACACCCAATAATGTGGGATTCAACTATCCCCATATTGAGTGGGGAAATATTGCCTCAGGACAGGATGCAGGGACCGATTCTAAACACCATTAATGACTGCTTTTTGGCGCAGCTAGTCCTGGAACCCAAAGGCAGAGGCAATATTTTGATTTAGTCCTAAGTGGAGCATGGGCTGTGGCACAAGAGATGGAGATAGCGGAACCATTTAGTAATAGCAGCCATATTGTAATTAAATTTAACATCCATGGAGGGGAAGATATTAGAGAATCATTTTGCTTCAAAAAGGGGAACTACAAAAAAATGAGGATTATAGTTTAATAGAAATTGTGAAGTAAAATGTCTGTTAGCTGCATAGAAACATCTGAAGAATACTGTAATAAAAGTTCAAACTACATGTATACACCAGATTTTTGTTGTTGTTTTGTTTTTTTTTAAAAAAAGCACAGGAGGATTGAAAATACCACTACAGTCAAATAGAGTAAAAGGTTGTTCGAGACAGAGACTTTCTTTGAAAATTGGAAGTCAAATACTAGCATGAGAAACAGGAGCACAAACTCTGGCTCTTGAAGTCTGAAGGTATACCGTATTTTTCGTCATATTGGACGCTCCGGCGTATAAGACGCCCCCGACTTTTAAAGTAAAAAAGCCGGGGGGAAAAAAAAAAAAAAAACCCCAAAAAAACCCCACCACACACAAAAAGCGCCCCGGTTCCCCCCTCCCCGCCGCGGGCGGGCTGCCGGCGGCGCCCCGGTTCCCCCTCCCCGCCGCGGCGGGGAGGGGGGAACCGGGGCGCACGCACTGGTTTTTTTTTTTTTTTGTGATGGGGCGAATAGGTATATTCGCCCTATAAGACGCAGCAACTTTTTCCCCCCCGTTTTGGGGAAGAAAAAGTGCGTCTTATAGGGCGAAAAATACGGTAATTAGGCAGGCAAAAAATGACAACAAAATAACCCAAAGAATTTGAAGAGCAACTAGCAAAAGACACAAGTTACCAAAGCTTTTTTTTGAGTATATCAGAAGTGGGAAGACTGCTGAACAATCAGTGGGGCCATCAGACAACTGAGGTGCTAAAGAAGCACTCAAGGAAGACAAGGCCTTTGTGGATAAGCAAAATGAATTATTTGCGTTTTAACTGCGGAGTGTGTAGGAGAGATCCACATCCCCTTTTCCCCCAAGCCATCTTTTTATGTGACAAATCTGAGGAGCGGTCCCAGACTGAGGTGTGGATTGATACTTTATAACAAATTGATCCAGTAATAAGCCACTAGGGCCAAATGGTGCTCATTAAAGAGTTCTGAAAGAATTCAACTAACAATTGTGATAGGTAATGAATCCGAGAGGTAGCCATGTTAGTCTGGAATTGCAGAAGTGACAGAGAGTCCTGTGGCACCTTAAAGACTAACTAAAGCATTGGTTCTCAAACGGGGGGTCGTGACCCATCGAGGGGTCGCGGCCCGCTTATGTGGGGGTCGCGGGCCCCAATCCCCAGGGCGGGCTGCCGGCTCCCACCCCGCCCCCCCGGTGGGCTGTGGGCTCCAGCCCCGATCCCCGGGGCAGAGGTGCTGTGAGCCCTGACCTGGGGGTGGAGCAGTGGAGCGGCAAGCCCCGACCCCGGGGCAGTGGTGCAGCGAGCTCGGGGTGGCTGGGTTGCGAGCCCTGACCCCAGAGTGGCATGGCGAGCCCCGACCCTGGGGCGGCAGGGCTGCAAGCCCCCACCCCGGGAAGGAGTGGCGAGCCTGGGGCGGAGGGGCAGCAGTGCTACGAGCCCCAACCCTGGAGCGGCGCGGCGCAGCAAGCCCCGACCCTGGGTTGGTAGGGTGGCAAGGCTGCAAGCCCCGACCCCGAGAAGGAGTGGCGAGCCCGGGGCAGCAGTGCTGCGAGCCCTGACCTTGGGGCGGCTGGGCTGAGAGCCCTGGAGCAGCGGGGCTGCGAGTCCCGAGCCCCGACCCCAGATGGATCGGTGGGGATGGCAGGGCGATGAGCCCCGAGCCTGGGGTGGCAGGACTGCGAGCCCTGACCCCCCCCCGGCGCAGCACCGGGGCTGCGAGCCCTGACCCTGGTGGGGCTGCAAGCCCCGACTTGGAGCGCAGGAGCTGCCAACTGTGAGCCCGGACCCAGAGTGGCAGGGCTACAAGCCTCGAGCCCCGACCTGGGGTGGAGCGGCAAGCCCTGAGCTGGAGCTGCAGGGTTGCCAGACTGGAGCAGTGGAGCTGCAAGCCCCAAGCCCTAACCCCAGCACGGCAGAGTGGGGCTGCAAGCCACGACCCCGGGCAGAGCTGCGGGGCTGTGAGGAGGAAGCCCGACCCCCAAACTCCAGTGCCGGTAGGTGGCTGTGAGCCTGAGCCCCAAGATGAGTGTAAGCCCTGACCCCAAGCCCTGTGCTGGGCTGAGAGCCCCTGTACCCCCCAACCTCGATCCCTGCACCAGCCTGTGAACCCTGACCCCGGATTGTTTCAGGTCATTACTGTCAAGTATTAAAATAACTTAAAAATAACTTTTCTAAAAATGTTTCACTCTTGATTTAAAAGCAGTGAGAAAAGCAGTGACAAAATTCATTTTAAGCAATAGGGTTTAAATCTAGTATTTAATAGTATTAAATATAAAAAATGTTTAATTTCTAATGGGGGGGGGGGTCCACACTTGGCTTAGTGTTCAGAAGGGGTCACCAATAAAAAAAGTTTGAGAACCACTGAAGTATTATGCTTCAATGCTTTAGTTAGTCTTTAAGGTGCCACAGGACTCTGTCACTTCTGTGGTATGTAATGTATCCCTGATGAGCTGAGGATAACTAATCTGACTCCAATTGAGTTGTAAGGGGGGGGGAGGGAGAGCAAGTTCCTGAGGTGATCTTGACAATTGCAGGCCAATAAGTTTAACTTCAGTGTCAGGCAAGTGGATGGAAACTGTAGTAAAGAACAGAATGACCAGACACCTAGGTGACCACAGTATGTTGGAGAAGAGTCCATGTTGCTTTTGTGCGGGGAAGTCATGCCTCACAAATCTTAAAATTTTTGAGTGTAACAAGCATATGAACCAGGGTGATCCAGTTGGTTTAGTGTACTTAGACTTTCAGAAAGCTCTTGACAAAGTCTTACACCAAAGGCTGTTAAGCAAAGTAAGCAGGCATGGAATAAGAGGGAAGGACATATGGATCAGTAACTGGTTAAAAGATAGGAAACAAAGAATAGGAATAAATGGTCCATTCTCAGAATGGCGAGAGGTAAATAGTGAGGCCCCCTGAGGGTCTGTACTGGGGCCAGTGCCCTTCAATAAAATGATAATCTGGAAAAGAGGGTGAAGGTTGAGGTGGGAAAGTTTGCAGATGATACAAAGTTACTCAAGATAGTTAAATAGGAAGCAAACTGCCAAGAGTTTAAAGGGATCTACCAAAACTGAGTGAGAAAATAGTGGATGAAATTCAGTTGATAAATGCCAAGTGATGCTCTTTGGAAAATATTATTCCAGCTATATGTACAAAATGATACTCTAAATTAGCTGTTAGCACTCAAGAAAGAGCTCCTGGAGACATTGTGGCTAGTTCTATGAAAACATCTGTTCAATGTACAGCATCAGTCAAAAAAGCAATTAATGTTAGGAACCATTAGGAAAAGGATAGATAAGACAGAAAATGTCCCTGTCTAAATCTAAAGTATGCCCACATCTTGAGTACTACACAAAGGATATTAGACTGGGAAATGGTGCAGAGAAGGGCAACAAAAATGATGAGGGATATAGAAGATCTTCTGATGAGGAGAGAGTGAAAAGACTGGAAAAGGGACAACTAAGGGGGGAGTACGATAGGGGTCTATACAATTTGAATGGTGTGGAGAAAGTGGATAGGGAAATGTTTTCCTCATCACATAACAGAAGAACTAGGGCTTACCCAATGAAATTAATAGGCAACAGGTTTAAAACAAATATAAAGTACTTCACACAAGACACAGCCTGTGGAACTTGTTGCTAGGGGATGTTGTGAAAGCTGAAACGAGTTTCAAAAAAGAACTGGAGTTCATGGACGGTTGGTCAGTCAGTGGCTTAACCAGGATGGTCAGGGATGCAATCCCATGCTCTGGGTGTCCCTAAACCTTTGGCTGCGAGAAGCTGGGACTGGATGATGGGATTAATTGTCCTTTTCTGTTCATGCCCTCTGATGCATTTGGTACTGGCCAGTGCCAGAAAAGAGGGTACTGGCTTAGCTGGAACTGGTCTGTTCCTGTGTTCTTAAATCTTGTTCCTTTTAAGCAGGCATCATCAAACTGAAGTGCAATCTCTGTATTGCTGATACCTGGCATATTCAGAATGTTCCGAGTCTGTTCTTCAGAGTACTGCCTCTGTGCCTCCTTGTTGCCCTAGTAGCACATCAACTGAAAACTCATTGGGAAGCAGTATCCAGGCACTCAACATCGTCTTTGCTTGTCAGACTATAAAAATACATTTTAAAAGACTGATGCCAATAGCTGTTTGGTCCCTTAGGAGTAAGAATCTTCCAGTCTTCTCTATTACTGTTTAGTTTTCTAAACCCTAGTTCTGTGAAATACATGTGGCCCCCTTCACTTTTGGGGCTAGAAGATTGCAGGTGTACAGGCACTGAGGGTGCTCCCCTCCCCAGAAAGTGTATTCCTTACCGGAAATACCTCAGGTTCCCCCCACCTACTAAATGGGGTCATCGTAAAGTACCAGAACACGGCAGTTGCTGAGATGTCTGAATCAAACCACTGAATAAGAATCCAAGTCTTTTAAAAGTTGACCTTCTGAATTCAGCTGTTCTGTCTTCTGTGATCTCTACCACTACAGTGTTACAGTTCTTCACTGCAGTGAATGGTAACAACCACCTCTGCAGAATTTGAGTTAGAAATCTGTATCTTCAACTTTAAATTGGGGAGTAGGCCTCTCTACACACTGATGTGTAATGTGGAGGAAAAGGTGAATGATCATAAGGGGGACATCTGCTTGAGTGATATCCTGAAGGTCTCATGTGGCCAGTACTAAAACATCTTTGGAATTTCTGAACATTGAGTTTCCTTATGCAAAACATGTTGTAGCCAACATGGGATTTCTTTATTAAACCTTGTCTTAGCAGATGAATAGTAACTGATCAGAGTTAAAAATAAACTATCTTAAGCACAAGTTAATAGGACTCGATATCATGTATAATGTGCAAGTAGAATAAAGTCCAGGCCACTAATATGTGTACTTTGTGAAACTGACTGTACTAAAACACCAAGCTGAAAATAATTGGGCCAGATCAGTTGGGAGGAAGAACTTATGCAGAAAAATGTGAATAATTGGGAATCACTGAACACCCACTTTGATGCCCCAAACGCCACAGTTGAGAGAGGAGGCCACACTGTTTAAAAAAACTGATGGGGGCTAGAGAGGAAGTGAAGGCAGCTTTTGGGCGTGTGTGCTGGGGGGGATGAGTGAAAGGTGTATATAACAAATGTAAGAAAGGGGAAGTAATGAATATAAATCAGAAATTGGGAATTAATGAAGATTGATGAGGAAAACCAAGGGCCTCAAGGAGAAATCTCTGACCACTGGTCCATTGCTGTGCTTGCACAACCTCCTCTTCCCATAGACCTAGGAGATCCAATATCTCCTGTCTACTCCAGGTGTGCTTTGATCTGGCACATGTAGTTGGCATAATTAGTTGGGCAGTTGCTCACAACAGATTGCTGCTAGGTGTGCTTGCCAAGCTGGATAATCAGGAAAAGGCGTTTCAAAAATGTGCTGGGCTTTAAAGGGGGGAGGGACGTTCTAGTGTTCGGGATCTCTGGGCAGTGGAGTTAACAGTTGTCAGTTAGGCATTCTGATACAGCTGCTGGAGGGCTCTTAGGTTTGACATCAGTAACACAGTGTGTACTCTAGTGCTGCATCGACCTCAGTTCAGCAACCACGGCTCAATGCTGTTTTGAGAGGTGGACTTACTCTGTGTGTAATGAGATATTTGTCAATGGGAGATACATTTAAGTATAGAAACGTGCACAACTAGGTCAACACAAGTGATTTATATCGGCCTAACTTTGTAGTGTAGACCAGGCTGACTTTAAATAATGCAGATATTTGTCAAGTAGTATCACAAGACTGCATACACGTCTCAAATCTTATTGGCTCCTGGTACCAATTTTAATTTTCATCTGGTTTGTCAAGGTGGCTGTATACTAAATAAACTTGCTTCATTTGAGTGTTTTTATAACATGCAGTGTTCAACGAAAAGCTGTTCATGTAATTTAAAATAAATTCTATCCTACAGTATACTAAAAGAAGAGTTGTTCCAAGAAAGCAGAAACGCATGGAAAGCATGTTGAGATTGCACAGCAGGGATGCTTAGCCCTTTGTAAGTGGGTCAGTAATCTAGAGCAGAGGCTAAATAAGTGCAGAGCTCCTTGTGATGCTAGCCATCTAGTAATTTGTGGTTAGCTAGCTGAATACTCCAAACAAATGAGTGGAGCTGAATACTCCAAACAAATGAGTGGGATTTTAATCTTTAGGAAACAGTAGGTATTAAATGTTACCACCTGCAGTCTTTGTTTTCTAAAATCCATAAGCATATTCTGCTTTCAGGAATCTGGTTTACAAATATGCCTGGGCATGGCAGTTTTAAAGTAATGTCAAACAGCACAATGTAGTACCAACGGTAATAATGGTACAAATTTTATATGGAATTCTTGTGAAGAAACCTAATTCTTGTTAGTTAAACTTGGTTTATGCTTGAATCAAAACTAATCAATCCAGTGTGTTTAAACTGAACTGTGTGTAACTCCATTTAAAGTAGCAAACTGTTATATCTGAATAGTCCAGGAAAGGGCTGGACAATACAGAACACATTGGGGAGGGGGAGGTGGGAAATCAGGACTGGAAGTGTTGGGGTCACCCTGCCAGTGACAACCAAGGCTGGTGGAAACCAGAGTGATTGAAGTATGGCTGGCAGGCTGCAGCTATACACACGCTTGGAATGTGAATGGTATGCTTGTTGGCTGTTTGAGTGGCCCAGGTTGAGAGCTGTAGCAACAAAGCATTGAGAGGCACCCCAGATTGCAGGGCAGATGGTGACACAATCGCTCTCTGGTCTGGATTGCACCCCAGCATGTGACAACATTTATAAATGCTGAGTGGAAATTTGGTAGGAACTCTATGCAATCTTCTATATCAGGTTTTGCCTTCTAATTTGCGGGAAGCTTAAGTTCTGAATGTAAGTGACCATTATGGATCTGTTGGAGATGATGCTTAAAAATAAGACCAGCAGTTGTTGTTCTCCCTTTGGAAGGCTCTTAAGAAATTCGCATGCATCCTTGCATTTCAAAGCTATGTAAGTTTTTTGTTGTGTTTATGAAACTTCCTCTCTATCAAGACAGACTCTTAAACTAAGAGAAACTGTAGTAAAAGTTTAGGTATCGAAGTCTCAAGGGGTTGGTATGCTAATAAGGGAATTTACTGAGAGAACAAGACCTTAAACAGGTTAAAATGAAGGGAAAATAACCACATGGGAAATAATTGGCATAGCTGGCACTAAAATCCCCAAACTAACTTTTCAATGGCTTCTTGAAATATGAGGATCCTTAAATTTCCCAATGCCTTTGTCATCGGAAACTGACTTTTAAAAAAGCTGCAGAATGGCTCTATTGCAGCATTCCTTTGACAAATACTATGTTTGGGGTAGGCTACCACTGCAGATGGGTAAAAACATGTTGGGAGGATAAAAAGCATTTGGAATTGGGACTACAGTATAGGTCGGCTTTCATATGAAAGAGAGCTGTAGCAACATCATACTTCAACCGTTCGGTCTTTGTCACAGCCCTACCTGAGCTCTCCCTTATGGACACTCGCCAGGCTGTTGTATTTGGGTCCCAAAACACTGGATCCATATGTTTTCTGCTTCCTGAGTCTGAGCAGAATCCAGACATTTGCCTCTGCTTTTTAGGCGCATGCTCAGGGTATGTCTACTCTGCAATTAGACACTCGTGCTTGGCCGGTGCCAGCTGACTCAGGCTTCTGGGGCTTGGGCTAACGGGCTGTTTAATTGTGGTATAGACATTTTGGTCTTTGTCTGGAGCTTTGGCTATCTTTTCTATACATTAGATCTTGTGGTTTCCTATCTTCTTCCCTGCTTCTCTGCCAGTGTAACCAGTCACATTAACCACAGTCCAAAGTTAGGGCTGTGTGATCTCCATTATGCTTACCTGATTCATTGGAACATTAGTGCTTATACACAGGTGTGTAACTGTTTCTGCAGTGGGATATTAGTCTCTCATGCCATGTTCATTTTATCTTCCTCAATCATTCACTATTGCAATTGCAGCTTTTGAATATGCATTTTAACTTCCTTATTTTTCTGTACCGCTTGGTGTATTTGCCAAATACCTATCTGGACCACTTTGATAGGGTTTTCAGCCTGATGAAACAAAACAGAGGGTATATGGATTGAGGAATTGGACTTTACAGTGCAGTAGTCAAACCATCCATCCTTGGATAGTGAGTTGTAAAAAGTTATACCGTTTCTTATAGGCAGACTCAAAAAGCATTTTTATGGTTACTTTATTTCCAATGGCTGTTATGCTGTCCGCCTAAAGCAGCGGTTCTCAAACTTGTAGAGACCGCGACCCCTTTTTGTGCTCCGGCGGGGCTCGAGCTGGAGCCCAGGGAGTGCGGCTGGAGCCGCCGCTGGTCCCCGGGGATCCCGCAGCAGGGAATTGCTGCGGTGGGGGCTTGCGACCCCCACAAAAGTGGCCCTCGAGGGGTCGCAACCCCCACTTTGAGAACCCCTGGCCTAAAGA
The DNA here is from genome assembly GCA_032164245.1 of Sternotherus odoratus. Classification (NCBI taxonomy): domain Eukaryota; kingdom Metazoa; phylum Chordata; order Testudines; family Kinosternidae; genus Sternotherus; species Sternotherus odoratus. Next base: position 95,588,505 of record JAVMKO010000007.1, read on the forward strand.
TATTCTTTCCTTTTGGTTCTGTGCAAGACTATGGCTGCAGTTAAGGCTCTAATCTTGTCTGTTAGCTGGAACTGTTGAATCCTCTATAATAGGGGACCATTACAGCATCATGTAACATCACTGTTCAGGCAGTCCTTCCAAAAAAAGGAAATCTTAGTGTTAAATAATCAGGCTGACGGCTGCCAATTTTAAGATCCTGCTATTCAGGAAGTCATGTGATTTAACCACAACATCTGCTACAGTGTTCATAGATTTAAAGGCCAGAAGGGCTAGTGTGGTCTTCTAGTCCAGTGGTTCTCAATCTTTCCAGACGACTGTACCCCTTTCAGGAGTCTGATTTGTCTTGCATACCCCAGAGTTTCACCTCACTTAAACTCCTTGCTTACAAAATCTGACATAAAAATACAAAAGTGTCACAGCACACTACTGAAACTGCTTACTTTCTCATTTTTACCATGTGATTATAAAATTGAATATAAATATTTACACTTCAGAGTATAGCATATATAGACCAGCATAAACAAATCATTGTCTGCATGAAATTTTAGTTTGTACGGACTTCGCTGGTGGTTTTTCTGTAGCCTGTTGTAAAACCAGGCAAATATGTAGTTGAGTTGATGTGCCCTTGGGGGTATATGACCCTAGCTGAGAACCACTGGTCTACTCTGACCTCCTGTGTAGTGCAGGCCATACAGCTTCTCCAAGTTGGTATACCAAGCAAGTAAGAAGGCATTGGCATGTCAGTTAAACAGTATGCAAATATATTTTAAATCTCTGAACTAGTATTTAGCTGTTTTACCTTGCACTAGTCACAAAAAAGCTCGTACAGGAACTCCTCACTTAGTCGTCCCAGTTAACATTGTTTCGTTGCTGATCAATTAGGGAACATGTTCGTTTAAAGTTGTGCAATGCTCCCTTCTAATATCCTTTGGAAACCGCCTGCTTTGTCCACTGCTTGCAGGAAGAGCAGCCTGTTGCAGCTAGCTGGTGGGGGGCTTGGAACCAGGGTGAACCGGCAGCCCCCCTATCAGCTCACCCCCCCCCAAGTTCCTTGTGCAGCAGCTGCCCAACAAGCTATCAGTTGCCAGCAGTTCAGCTGTCCCTCACCCCACTGCCATATGCTGCTCCTGCCCTCTGCCTCGGAACTGCTCCTGTTTGTTGTGCAGGGGGGAGAAAGTGGGGACTAATGTCAGAATAGTTCCCTTCCCCTCTGCTCCTGCACCCCGCTTACCCAGCCTGCTTTATATGGAGAAGAAGTATATGGAGGTGGAGAGACAGAGCTGCTGCCCCAACTTCCTGATCCACTTAAAAAGACAATGTACTGAAGAATGGAGTCCGCTTTCTTAAAGGGGCAGAGTGTGTATCTTGCTGTCTCCCTCCACCCCCACACAAGGGGTGTGTGTGTGTGTGTGTGTGTCTGCTATGCTATCTCTCCTCCCAACCCTCCATTTGTGCTGCCTTGTAGAGTGTGAGAAGATACATTAGCAATGTGTTAACCCTTGAGTGCTCAGCCAAAAGCTAGTTCATCATTTAGCAGCAAGGCATTCCCTGGGAAATAGCCCACTGACGCTCATCTTCAACAGCTGCCGCTCAGCTCTTTGCAGGCAGCAGGCACTTCAGGCACCGACCATGTGTCAGCTGCCCCTCTCCACGGTGCTGAGGCTCAGGGCTTTCATTTGCCTGCCTCTGTCAGCTCTCCTTCGGCCACCTCTTCTACAGCAATAACACCTCAAGATGCCATGGTACCACCACCACCTCCAGCTACTGATGACCTCACTCACGTTTAAGAGCTGTTCAGAGAGTAACAGAAGAGTTCAAGATCACACTAGAGGAGGTACCTGAAACAGAAGCTTACTGATATCCTGCAAGCTACGACCTCCTCCAAAATAGCCCTACCAATTAATGAGGCCATTATGGAACCTGCTAAAACTATTTGGCAGACCCCAGCTACAATAATGCCCGCTAGCAAGAGATTGGACCACAAATATTTTGTCCCATCTAAGAGATCTTAGTTCTTCTTCGAGTGATTGCTCACATGCATTCCACTATAGGTTAGGTACGCGCAGCGTGCCTGGTTGCCGGGTAGATTTTCCCCTAGCTGCAGACTGGGTGAGCAGGGAGCCCCCTGGAGTGGCGCCACTGCGGCACTCTATAAGTACCCCTGCGACACAGTCTGGCCCTCAGTTCCTTCTTTACCGCTCATGCTGGTAGTCGGAAGAGGAGTTCTGCTTTTCAGCGTTCTCCTTATCTCCTAGCTAGTCGATTGTTCTCTTAATTGTTCGTTGTTAGCAGTTGTTGTTAGTTAGTTTACATAGTCTTTGTAGTGTAAATAGTCAAGTGCAGGGGTTTTTCCCTGCTGCCGGAGCCTCTGTCTTCAAGGCTCCGGGATTCAAGCACTTAGAGTGTGGGAAGCCTATGCCTATGGGAGACCCACACTCTAAGTGCCTCTCAAGTGCCTGGTAAGTGCACTTGGCAGTTTCTTCCTAGATCTGCAGTACCTTCAGCCCAGGACCCGCAAAGACAGGCGGGGAGCCGACCTGAGGAAGAACCGCCAGCACCCGCACCGCTGACTCCGGCGCCGCAGGAGGCCCCGTCGAGTCCGGTGCCAGTGGTCTTGCCACTTGGGGTGCCAACTCCGCAGCAGCTTCCCTCCACGATGGAGGCGTGTACTGCTGCGACAGGGTTGCTTGCCGGGGACGCCCCGCAGCAACAAGTCCGGTCGACGGGCAGGCCGCCCATGACCGAGGCAGAGATCGCGTGTCGGAGCCCGGCAGGGCATGGACACCGCTCGATCTCGCGGCGCCGACCAGACTCCCGGTGGCTCCGGTCGCAGTCTCGGCGCCGCAAGGAGTTGAGACCCTGCTCAAGGCCTCCTCCTGGCCATTCGCGCCACTCGCGCTCTGGCCGCCGATCAGAGTCCCGGCACCCTGGTAGGGGCCGGTCGTACTCTCGGCACCGGTCGCACTCCCGGCACCGAACCCCGTCGCGGCACCGAAGGTCCTCCCGGTACCGATCATCGTCTCGGCACCGAGACTCCCCGAGGCGGCACCGTTCAGGTAGCCACGATTCCTCGGATGGGCACCATACCGCCCGGTACCGGTCGAGAAGCCCACGGCACCGGGAGTGTAGAGAGCGGCACCGGACCCCGTTGCGGCGCCGAAGGTCCCCCCGGTACCGATCATCGTCTCGGCACCGAGACTTCCCGAGGCGGCACCGTTTGGCTAGCCACGACTCCTCGGATGGGCACCTTACCGCCCGGCACCGGTCGAGAAGCCCACGGCACCGGGAGCGTCGAGAGTCCGCCGGCACGCGGTCCCCTCGCTCGGCGGGACAAGCCCAGGTCACCCAGAACCCTGCCTGGTCAGAGTGGGCGGCATGGGGTACGATCGGCCCCGGGAAACCCAGTCTGAACCCGGGTTCCCGGTGAGCTCAGAGGGTCCAGTGGACGTGCTGGCAGGACCATCATCGGCAGTCCAGCCCTCCACGGCACGTAGCCCTATGGAGCTGGGTCCCTATGCCTCCCCCGTAGGGGTAGAGGCAGTGGCGGGCACTTCATCAACTAGCACGCCCGCCTTGGACCTCTCCAGTTACCAACATCTCCTCCAGGCAGTTGCTAAAAACATGAACCTGCCTTTGGAAGAGGTCCCAGTGGTGGACGACCCGGTCACCACCATGTCAACTAAGGGCACTCCGGCATGGGTGGCAGTGCCGTTCATTAATACTATTAAACTCCACACGGTGGCAATTTGGAAGACCCCCGCCTCTATCTCCCCCACTGCTCGTGGGGTGGAGAAGCGTTATTTTGTCCCAGCCAAGGGATATGAATACTTGTATGTTCACCCCACGCCCTCCTCCCTGGGGGTGGACTCTGTTAATAACAAGGAGCGCCACGGGCAGGAGGCGCAGGTCCTCAAGGCCAAAGAGGCCAAAAGGTTGAACCACTTCGGCAGGCAAGTTTATTCCTCCGGGGGCCTACAACTCAGAGTCGCCAACCAGCAGGCACTCCTGAGTAGACACCATTTCGACACGGGGGAGGCCCTTACTAAATTTGAGACTGCTCTCCCGCAGGAGGGCAAACAGGAGTCCAGGGCCCTATTGCCCCAAAGCAGGGACATATCTCGTCATGCCCTGCAAGCGACCCTGGACTCGGCCGATTCTGCGTCCCGGACAATGGCCTCGGGCATAGCCCTCCGCCGGGCAGCATGGCTCTCGTCATCCAACCTAGCCCCGGCCATGCAATTTAAAATCCAGGACCTCCCCTTTGAGGGACAGTCCCTCTTCTCGGAGGATACGGATGCCCGTCTCCAGGCCCTCAAGGACAGGCGGGTAACCCTCAAAGGCCTGGGCATGCACACCCCAGGCCCACAGAGGCGTCCCTTCATCCCGCCACGCAGGAAATTCTTCGCACCTGCGCGCCCGCCCAAGGACTCCTCCCTCAGGAGAAGCCGCCCTTACCGCCGGCGGCAAGGGCCTAGGCAGGGCGGAAAACAACAAGGCTCTAAGCCTTCCCAGGGGCCCAAATCCAACTTTGATGGTGCGCCCGGGGGCAGTTCACCAATCATAAACCTGGATCTTCCCTTCGGAGACCGTCTGTCCTACTTCCGCCGTGCATGGTCGGACATTACATCAGACCAGTGGGTCCTCCGCACGGTGGAGGTGGGATATTCGCTCCAGCTCTCCTCCACTCCTCCCACCCACCCACCCTCCTCGTCCCTCTTCAGGGACCCCTCTCACGAGCAACTCCTCGTACAGGAGGTGAAGTCGCTCCTCGCACTGGGAGCCATCGAGCCCGTACCGCAGGAGTTCAGGGGGAAGGGGTTCTACTCCCGCTACTTCCTGATCCCCAAGGCGAAGGGGGGCCTCCGGCCCATCCTGGACCTGCGCGAACTCAACACCTACATGATCAGGTTCAAGTTCCGCATGGCCACCTTGGGCACTATCATTCCCTCTCTGGATCCGGGAGACTGGTTCGCTGCCCTCGATATGAAGGACGCTTACTTTCACGTGAGCATCAAACCCTCACACAGGCGTTACCTCCGCTTCCTGGTAGCGGGGGAACACTATCAGTTTGCCGTCCTGCCCTTCGGCCTGTCCACCGCACCCAGGGTGTTCACAAAGTGTATGGCGGTAGTAGCGGCATTCCTTCGGCGCCGCGGGGTACACTTATACCCGTACCTCGACGATTGGTTGATCCGAGGCACCTCCAGGGACCAAGTGTCAGCTCACGTGCGGCTCGTTATCAGCACGTTCGACCGCTTGGGAATCCTTCTCAACAGAGAGAAGTCCACCCTGGAGCCTACCCAGAACATAGAGTTCATAGGAGCCCTACTAGACTCCACGGTAGCAAGGGCATCCCTGCCCCAGCCTCGGTTCCTCACTATCCAGTCCGCCATCAGACAGCTACGCAACTGTCCGATGACTACGGTCAAGGTCTTTCTCAGCCTGCTAGGTCATATGGCATCGTGCACTCATGTCATACAGCACGCCAGACTAAGGCTACGCCCACTGCAGTCGTGGCTCGCGGTGGCCTACAGACCGAGAAGGGACAGTATGGACGCCCTCCTCTCCATCCCCAGAGCCACCCTATCCGCTCTGGCTTGGTGGGAAGACCAGGACAATGTGTGCCAAGGGGTCCCCTTCCTTCCCCCCAGCCCGTCCATGTCCCTGGTGACGGACGCTTCGTCCCTCGGGTGGGGAGCTCACCTAGGGGAACTCAGGACCCAGGGCCGCTGGTCGGAGTCAGACCTCTGCCTCCACATCAATGTCAGGGAGCTGAGGGCCGTCCGGCTCGCGTGCCAGGCGTTCCGGGACACATTACGGGGTCACTGTGTAGCGGTGCTGACAGACAACACCACAGCCCAGTACTACATAAACAAGCAAGGCGGGGCCCGCTCCAGCCCCCTGTGTCAAGAGGCGATTCTCCTATGGGAGTTTTGCATAGCCCACGCTATTCACCCGGTGGCCTCCTTCCTTCCCGGAATCCAGAACACCCTGGCGGACCACCTCAGCAGATCCTTTATGGCCCACGAGTGGTCCCTTCGGCCAGATGTCATCCGGCCGATCTTCCTGAGGTGGGGGTTTCCCCACATTGATCTCTTCGCCTCCAGACAGAACAGGAAGTGCCTCCAGTTCTGCTCCTTTCGAGGCAGCTCCCGGGGATCCCTGACAGATGCCTTTCTCCTACCCTGGACAGGGCACCTGTTCTACGCGTTCCCTCCGATCCCGCTTCTCCACAAGGTGATCCTGAAGATCAGACGGGACAGGGCACACGTCATCCTCATAGCCCCGGCCTGGCCCAGGCAATGCTGGTATGCGTCCCTCCTCCGGCTGTTCAGGGCCCCGCCCATCAGCCTCCCGATGTGGCCAGACCTGATCTCCCAGGATCACGGTCGCCTCCTGCACCCGGACTTGCGGTCCCTTCACCTCACAGCGTGGTTACTCCATGGCTGAGAGGTCCTGAGCTCTTATGCTCAGCCAAGGTGCAGGATATCCTTCTGGGTAGTAGGAAACCATCCACCAGAAGTACCTATACCGCCAAGCGGACCCGTTTCTCTGCCTGGTGCACACAACATGACATCGTTCCAAGTGAGGCTACTATCCCACGCATATTGGACTACCTCTTAGGCCTCAGAAATCAGGGCCTTTCTACCTCTACTATCCGGGTTCACCCCGCTGCCATATCGGCTTTCCATCCGGGTCAGTCGAACCACTCAGTCTTCTCCGACCCTGTGGTATACCGTTTCCTTAAGGGTCTAGATAAGCTGTATCCGAGCGTCAAGCGTCCCATTCCACCTTGGGATCTCAACCTTGTGCTCTCACGCCTCGCGATGCCCCCGTTCGAGCCCCTCGCCACGTGTTCCTTACTACACCTTTCCTGGAAGGTGGCATCCCTAGTAGCTATCACCTCGGCTCGTAGAGTGTCAGAGATCCGTGCACTGACCTCCGAGCCGCCCTACACTATCTTCCATAAGGACAAGGTACAGCTACGTCCCCACCTGGCCTTCCTGCCTAAGGTGGTCTCTCCCTTCCATGTTAATCAAGACATTTGTCTCCCAGTCTCTTATCCTAAAGCCACACACCTCTGGAAGGGAACAGCAATTACACACGTTGGACGTTAGGAGGGCTCTTGCTTTTTATTTAGATAGAATAAAGCAATTCAGGAAACAACCCAACTTTTCGTGACAGTTGCGGAGAGGATGAAGGGCCAGCCAGTTTCAGCCCAAAGGCTCTCCCCCTGGATTACCTCGTGCATTCACACCTGTTATGAACTCGCGGACAAGCCGCTTGAGAGAGTAACAGCACACTCCACGAGAGCGCAGGCATCCTCTGCGGCCTTCCGGGAGGGAGTCCCTATTACGGACATCTGCAGGGCGGCTACCTGGTCCTCCGTCCATACCTTCGCCGCTCACTACGCCATAGTCCAGCAGACCAGGGACGATGCGGCGTTTGGGTCAGCGGTCTTACGATCAGCAATGGGTCAACCCGACCCCACCTCCTAGGTATTGCTTGCAGTCACCTATAGTGGAATGCATGTGAGCAATCACTCGAAGAAGAAAACAAAGTTACTTACCTGTAACTGTTGTTCTTCGAGATGTGTTGCTCACATCCATTCCAAACCCACCCTCCTTCCCCACTGTCGGTTTAGCCGGCAAAGAAGGAACTGAGGGCCAGACTGTGTCGCAGGGGTACTTATAGAGTGCCGCAGTGGCGCCACTCCAGGGGGCTCCCTGCTCACCCAGTCTGCAGCTAGGGGAAAATCTACCCGGCAACCAGGCACGCTGCGCGTACCTAACCTATAGTGGAATGGATGTGAGCAACACATCTCGAAGAACAACAGTTACAGGTAAGTAACTTTGTTTTTCTATTTATGCACCCCTCACCTAATTCCCTAGTGGTTGATGCAGCAAATCAAAAAAACAAATACCAACACTTTCGATCCACTCCATCAGACAAAGTTAACAAGAGACTGGACTCCTTTGGCCGCAAAGTGTATTCTTCCGCTTTGCAATTCAGAGTAGTGAACTATGCAGTGCTCTTAGCAAAATATGACCACAAAAATTATGCTAACTTAATGCAATTTATTGATTTTTAAATTTTTTTTTTGGGAGGATAAACAACAGCAATTTAAAGCAGTTGTGTCTGAGGGCCAATTGATCTCCCGCACAGCTCTCAAAGCTGCCCTTGATGCTGCGGACGCAGCGGCCAGATCCATAGCAACGGCCGCTGTCATGTGACGAACAGCCTTCCCTGTACTCCGGAATTCGTAATGCACTCCGTTGTAGAGAAGGAACTGAGGAGCCCGGGCTGTGCATGCGCTGTTCAAACATCGACAGCTCGAGAGGCAGGCACAGCACGTGCACAGCCTGTAGAGGAGTACTGCTGTAGAAATCTCCAATCAAAGGCGCTGGGACGCACCTTGACCTGAAGTGGAGCAACCACAGGGACACTCATCTTGAAGAGCATCAGTTACTGCACAAGGTGAGTTAACCCCCTCTTCTCACTTTCAGGAGCAGCGTTAAACAAGAAGCGGGCAGCGTGATCTTCTGCAAATGTAAACAAATGTGTTTGAGTGATTGGCTGAAGAAGTAGGACTGAGTGGACTTGCAGGCTCTACAATTTTACATTGTTTTCTTCTGCATGCAGTTATTTCTGGTGCATAATTCTACATTTGTAAGTTCAACTTTTATGATAGAGATTGCACTGCAGTACCTAGTATTTTTCAGTTCACCTGATACATTCCTTTTTTTACAGTGCAAATGCTTGTAATCAAGAATAAATATAAAGTGAGCACTGTACACTTTGTATTCTGTGTAATTGAAATAAATATATTTGAAAATGTAGAAACATCAAAAATATTTAAATGGCCTTCTATTGTGCAATTAATCGCAGTTCGCTTTTAATTGCTTGACAGACTTAATTTCAATTGGTATTTTTTAACTGTGATTAAAACTGCAATTAATTGTGATTAATTTTTGAGTTAATCGCGTGAGCTCACTGCAATCGACAGCCCTAGTGTTTTTACCACTGGGAAATATTGGAAAGACACCAATGACTCTGGCCTGTCTGTGATTTTGGCAATCTTCCTCACTATCTAATTTTACTCATAGCAAACTTAGCACGCTGACTGCAAGCTGCCTTTTTTTTTTACTACAGTGTTTTGTCTACTACTTGCTGCCACTTGTTTAGTTGCAATGTTCACTGAGGGAAAACTTGAAAATTCATTGAACGCAGGGCTTGAGTCCTATCATCCTGAAAGACTTAAATCTGTTTTCCTGTTATTCAGCATTGTGTGAAAGAGGTCAACAGGATGTAAAAGAACAATTATGAGCTGCAATGAGTTCACACCTCATTGTACTATTTGTTAGTTTTATCAGAAGAATCAAGTTGTGGAAATACCCCTTTGAAGAATGCAGCATAGTAATGTGACTTGAGTTCATGCAGAAGACAATCCAAAAAATGTGTGCAGGTTGTTTTTTTTTGTGGTTTGTTTAAAAAAAAAATAAAAAAAATTCTTCAGTACCCATTGAAGGGAACAGGTTTAGGTTTTTTGTTAATCCTTAAGTTTTTGCCTTTTTAATTGTAGAAATTAGGGTAATTTATTATGAATCAGAGCTCAGCAGTCCCCAGAGCAACTCTTCTTTCTCTCTCTCCTCTCCCTGCACCCTCCCCTTTCTTTCCCCGTCAAGGTCGGAAGTGGGAAGCGTGAGCCTGGCACTGCAGATCAGCTGCAGCTGTGGCTGGTGCTATATGTAGTAAGCAGTAATAGCACTTCCCCATCTCCTGTTGCTGGTGCCTGAGGCTGTCCTCACCGCCCAGCCCTCTTTTGACTGCTTGTGCAGCTAAATCCCTCACTGTGCATAGACCTTTGTTACTTCTGCCTTGCACACTGAACTTCACCCCCATTGTACATAGCCCCTAGATACCCCCCTATCTGTGTCCGGAATAGTTTTCAATCTTTTTGAGCTGAGCACACCCATTTGAGTTATAGTTTTGGATGCAGATCGCCTCTCCCCAGACAGGCTGGAAGGCTTGCTGAGGTGAGTCGGGGGTGGAAGGGCCACTCCTTCCCCAGGCCCTGTTGTGTGAAGCTGGTCCAAGCCCCATCAGGCCCTGCCCCCAAAATAGAAGTCAAACTACACCTGGGCCCGAGTGCCAGTGCCCCATGGGCAGAATGGCCAGAACCCCAAGAGTGCATGCTTCCTCCTGCCCCACTTGGCCCTGGAGTTTTTATAATGGGGGAGAGGGACAGGCTCAAAAGAAAAAGGTTGAGATCAACTGTTAAGAAATAGATATACGGTAACCTGAAATAAGGCGCTTAGATCAAAATAAGTGCCCTAACCGGAGTTTTCACCAGTTTAGTTAAAACCACAAAAATTTCTCTAGGCCTAGGACTGTCATTTACATTGAGGTAATTATCTCCACTTCCTCTTGGTTTGGAGGCGTGCCCTCTCCACCCCCATACCAGTGAAGTTTAGTTTACATTAAATAATTATAATCTGTGACATAGGCTTTTGATTCTTCTAAACGGGAAGAAGGTTGACTCCATGACACTTGGAATCTCTTTGCTTCAACTGCCGATGGCCTTCCACTAAAATACAAAAGCCAGGTCCCGTAACTACCTTGTTACACCCTGAAAAGGCAGAACCTACTCTGTAGGTTTGGCAAGGATTTTGAGCAGATTACTAAAATGCCACTTCTAAAAGGACTGTAAATGCATTTCCAAAAAATACAGATTGTTGAGACTATCTTAAGCATTTACATGATCCTTGGCACGATCAGACCTGAACATCTTAGAATTATTATTGTAATAATGTAGTAGTACATTACAATACTACATTACAATACATTACATTACTACAATAATGTAGTAATGTACACTCTTCCCCAACTGCATGAGGTAGGAAAGTATTACCCTCGCTTCTAGAGATAGGGAATTTGAAGAACAGACTAATTGACTTGCCTAAGACTACATAGGGTGTCTGTGACAGAGCAGGAATTGAACCTTGATCTCTGAAGTCTAGTCCATTGCCTTTATCTCAATGCCGTTCTTCCTACCCTGGGGAGAGGGTTACAAATTTCTTCTGGTTCTAGGATTGTCTGGTTGCTGGAAGTAAACTAAAATAGCCATATGACATGTTCTTTCAGTAGCTACCAGCAGCTCCATAGGGACTGTCCTGGCTGTTGGTATTGGGGCACAGAGAATGTCCCCAGCAGCTGGAAAATGGGACTAGATATAGTGTCTCCTGTAGGAGATTTATGCTACATGAAGTTAACCTTGGCTTCTAAATAAAATGCTAATAAGTTAATGACCTCTAGATAGGAAAAATGAGATGACGATGTGAATTAAATTAATGGGATGAGGCATTTCAGGCCATTGTGGTCTCTTCTGTATTGCAGAAACTGTGTGAACTAACTAGTGTTTAGTTCTCCTATCTTTCATGTTAACACACGTTTGTAAAGGTACAGGTGTTGCTTTGAGGACCTGTAGTCCTTAACTGTTATGTACTTGATGTAAACTCTGGTGGGGCATTTAATCTCCCCACTATTGTTCCACAGTACACCGCTCACTGCTTAAAGCAGCCTCTCTAATTTACTTTCTATACTGCACCAGCTTCATTTGGCCCTGAGGCCACTTAACTGTATAAATATTACTGCATGCCCCATGAAGATCAATTGCATGCTGTTTTCAGAGACTGACTCTTTGGGTTAGCTGACATCCATTACTGGTGTTCTCTGGGGCATCACATAACTGAAGGCAGATGTTGGTGGCTGTTATGGAAAAATTGTTTCACTAGAAGCACTGGAATGGGTTACCAAGGGAGGGGTGGAATCTCCATCTTTAGAGGTTTGAAGGTCTGGTCTAAACCCTGGCTTGGATGATTTAGTTGGGATTAGCCCTGATTTAAGCAGGGAGTTGGACTAGATGACTTCCTGAGGTCTCTTCCAATCCTAATCTTCTATGATTCTATGAGAAACTAGGAGGTCCAAGCTCAGCTGAACTGTCATTTGCAATATTTTCTCAGATGCCCAACTGGCTGAGATGTTACTTGGAGCAACAAGCAGTAACAGAATTCAGACTGAAGATTGTGTGATAAAGTTGTGACAATAACAGTAGTTCCAACTTGTTACCCACACAACATTTTGTGACTTTCTCACTCTAGGGGCACGCACCCTTACCCTGTTCTTAGGGCTCAGGTGTAACCCTGTTAATTTAGGTACTCGCCCTGCCCTTCCATGGGCTCAGGGCATAACCTTACACTCTGTGGATTTGCATGGTCTTTTACCAGTGAAAGAGCCTTACACAGTAATAACCCACTTAACCTCTGTTTATTAACAATTACCAAAAAACAAGAATGCATATACTATACATACAATGCTCACCACTCCCAGTGCCATTAAAACAGATTAACTTTGATGGCCAATCAGAATTTGGTCATCTGGGGGACTCCAATTTCTGCATGGTACCATTGGCAGAGTGAGGTCTGGCAGTTCTGATCTTGGAACTGTGTCCTGGAGTTGGTTCCTAATAACTTCCTTTGAACCCTAGTTTATATTGTGAAATTTGAGTCCTGCTTAGCTGTACCTTAGCCAATCATTTAACTAAAATTTTACTAACCAATCCTAATAACAATTCTCTAACCTAATCATACCCCACCATCTTAATTTACACCTAGCAAAATTAATTATGTAACCGACAAAAACGGTCAAAGAACTAGACCGATCATAAGACAAACAATAGAGAAGTGGGGACCATGAAAATAAAGAAATGAGGATTTCACAACCAAAACTACTAGTAAGTGATTTCTTGCCAGACAGAATGCTATCAAACTCAGTTTTCTTTAACCTTCTCAAGATATTTCTTTATCTGGTGATGGTGGGCACTGTTAGGACAGGATCACCTTCTTAACAGCCTGATATTGCATTGGTTTCATGAATTTAAATGGAATGTGAGGATGTGAGCAGCTCATGGCTGCTCCTGCTCCTAATGTGCCTGTGGACAAAGACCTTGGACATCACAATATGGCTACAGGAAAAAGCCTCATTCTCTCAAGCCCAGAGCAGAAAAGGTGAGAGCTGGACTACTTTTAGGACTCTTTCACCCAGAAGTGCTTTTGGATAGCATGGAGACACAGTGGTAACTGACATGGAGAACGCTGATGCCAGTGCATTGAGTGGACCAGCAGGTTAAGAAGCTGGAGCAGGAGAGTCCGCACATTGTGTGAGGATCTCAGAATCTACTTTCAGGGATGGAGAGAGTGGCCCAGCTGTGTTGTCAGGAAGGACTTTGGATACAATGGTCCTTTACTCTGGGTTTTCAACTTTTTATGTAAGTGGGCTGACTTTTGCAGAGTGGTTTTTGAGTAGTTGCTTTTTGAGTTCTTGTGCTCTCAGTAGCTCCTTCAGTTCATCATAATCTCCTCCATCTCTGTCTCATAAGTGGCACCTATAAAACTCTCCTTGTTCCATTCAGTCCTGTTCCCTCTGCCTCCGGCTTAGCATACCCCATGGCGACCTACCTTTCAGCCGTATGGGTTGCTGAGCGATGACCGATAAACAGATTTAAAAAGACATACTGAGATGAAGGGAGAGATTGACACTTAGTAACAACAATTTTCTTTTCTAAAAATCAAATGTATGGCAAGAAATTACACTGATTACTATGGACAACGTATTTAGTGTATATCTTATCTCATTTGAGGAACCAGGGAAAATAATTAGCATCCATCTGCTCTTCCTGGAATTAAATTTCATCATCTTGCTATTTAACGTATGAAAATAGGCCTAAACAGATTTTCCAGGCAAGTGATATACAAATAAATAATGAATAACAGCAATAATGACACTGCTTTACGCCTGTTGTCAGATGTGACTCCGCCTTCTGTAAATCTAATAGGACACCAGTTGGTTATGGTTACTCTCTTATCTCCACTCTTGGGAGTTGTAGCAAACTCAAACCACATTCTCCAGCACTGCAATCAAACTTTGGAGAAATGCATTAGTACATTAAGTACAGCAAACTAATCAGCTTTTCCATCACTCTCACAGTTATTTGTCTGTCTTCCCCCATAAATGGGCTCCTCACCAAAGATTTGTGGGGGTTCTGTTTGCTTGCAGCAAGTAACCTCTGTTAATTCAGGGCTTGGCTACACTGGCACTTTATAGTGCAATAAAACCGCCAAGAACTTACTACCCATCCACACCGGCAAGTCACGTAGAACGCTCTGACTCCGCGGCTGGAGTGTTCCTGGTACTCCACCTCCCCGAGCAGGGCCGGCTCCAGACAGCAGCCGAGGAAGCATGTGCCGGGAGCGGCACATTGTAAGGGGTGGCATACTGGTCAATCTTGAGGTGGCACAATTTGGCCGCCCTTTTTTTTGCTTCCGCCTTTCGGGCGGCTTTTTTTCCCCTTGGGGCAGCAAAAAAGGTAGAGCCGGCCCTGTCCCCAAGAGGAATAACATTTGTTGCCCTCTTGCTGGAATGCTTTGGCGCCAGTGTGGACATCTAATGCGCTCTGGCTTCCAGAAGTGTCCCACGATGCCTGTTTTAGCCACTATGGTCCTCACTCTTGAACTCCGCCGCCCTGTTCTCAGGTGACCAACTGTCAGACCTCCCCTTTATATTCCCTGAGAATTTTGAAAATCCCTTTCCTGTTTGCTCAGCCAGGCGTGGGATGCTGTCAGCACACCTTTCCAGGTGACCATGCCTCCACGCTCCAGGTGATCCCCAGCATGGAGCGATGGCGAGGTGCTAGACCTCATAAGTGTTTGGGGGGAGGAAGCTGGACAGTCCCAGCTGCGCTCCAGCCATAGGAATTACAATACTTTTGGGCAGATATCGAGGTTCACGACGGAAAGGGACCATGACCAGGACACAGTGTAGTGTCTGGTTAAAGTAAAGGAGCTGTGGAATGCCTAATGCTAAGCTCGCAAAGTAAACTGCCTCTCCAGTGTGGCGCCTGCGACCTTAAAATTTTATAGAGAGCTGGACGTGATACTTGGAGGCGATTCCACTCCAGCGACCACCATGGACACTTCCAAGCCCAGCACAGCAAGGGAGGAGGAGGAGGAAAGTGTGTCCAAAGGTGCTGAGGCAGGGGGCAGACACCCCGGAATCTCTTGAGGCATGCAGCCAGGATTTCGAGCCAGGAGGAAAGCAGCCAGTCATGGCGTCCGGTGCTTGGGGAAGGAGAAACAGAGGAGGTTCCTGGTAAGCCGCTTTCTTTGGGAAGGAAGCTTTTAGGTGCTGGCTCTTTGGGCGAGGATGGTAAGGGCTGCATGCATGTCTAGATGTGGAATAACGCATTGATGTGGTCTACCACATTGCGGTAATCGCAGTTAGTGATCTCTTCAAAAGTCTCAGCCAGAACATGAGCAATGCGCCTGTGCAGGTTTATTGGGAGAGCCTGCGTGGTTCTTGTCCCAGTCAGGCTAATGTGTCTCTGCCACTCTGCCATGGGGGTGGAGTTTGTGTGTGGGGGGAATTGTTGCACATAGCGAAGCTGCGTATGGGCCAGGGTGGAAGCTGCATTGTAGAAGAAGACCCTCCCTTGCTTCCCCAGTCACCCTCAGCAGTGAGATATCTTCCGGGACGAACTTCTTTGCCCCCTGCAGTTGTTGGCTCTCTCCAAGGCAGAGAAACCCAGAGGACAGTACAGCCATGACACAATCAGTCTCCTGGACCCTGTGCTTACTCTTTCTGGGGCTCCCATGGGTTGTGTGTGCTTGCTTTGGGACAGGCAAAGTATGGTTTTGTATGGACTGTGATTACCCTCCTTAAGTGTGGGGGAATCATTGCTCTGGTGTGTACAATGCTGCTTCTGTTAAGTGTTGTATTTTGCCTGTATAGGTGCAACCTAGAGATCTCAGCCATCAGTCTCCTCATCGGCCGGCAGACTGAGAGAACTCAGGAAGAGGCTGCATAAAAGCAAAGACGACATGCTGCACCAAGTGGTGCAGCAGTCTGTAAGAGAATCTAAAGGCACAGAAGTGGAGGGAGAATGAAAGGAGGATCCGCCAGAAGAATGAGGATTGCTGGCAGCAAAACATGGTGCTCCGGCAGCAAACCACAAAAATGGCTGATCAGCATTGTGGAGCGACAAGCGGACTCTATTCAGGCGCTTGTTGCCATGCAGGCAGAGCACTACTGTGCCACTCCCCCAACCCCCCACAGCCCTTGTCCCAAAACTCTTTCCCTTGTGCCATGTCCTCCAACCCACTTTCCCCAACATCAGGGTTCTTACCACCCCCAGGTGCCTCCTACACCCATAGCTTCACCACCCACCCACAAAAAGTACAACCCTTCTCCAGTACACTCCACCCCCCTCAACATGCCTTGTAGCCAGCCTGAAGTGCCGCACTCTGTGCACAGCACTCCAGACAGGATTCCGGAGTATGAAATCAGGACATAATCAAGTCTGAGTGAACCGGTCCCCACTCCACCCCCTTGCCCTTTTGGTATTTGTTCTCCCTCCCCCCCCCCCCAATAAATGAATTTTCTTTTCAATAAATGGAGTTGTTGCCAAGAAGGCTAACGGTATTTTGTGCTGTATAAGTAGGGGCATTTCCAGCAGATCGAGGGATGTGATCTTCCCCTCTATTCGGAATTGGTGAGGCCTCAACTGCAGTACTGTGTCCAGTTTTGGGCCCCACACTACAACGATGTGGAAAAATTGGAGAGTCCAGTGGAAGGCAACAAAAATGATTAGGGGGCTGGAGCACATGACTTATGAGGAGAGGCTGAGTAACTGGGATTGTTTAGTCTGAAGAAGAGAAGAATGAGTGGGGATTTGATAGCTGCTTTTCACTACCTGAAGGGGGGGTTCCAAAGAGGATGGATTTAGACTGTCCTAAGTGGTGACAGATGACAGAACAAGGAGTAATGGTCTCAAGTTGAAGAGGGGGAGGTTTAAGTTGGATATTAGGAAAAACTTTTTCACTGGGGGAGGGTGGTGAAACACTGAAATGGGTTACCTAGGGAGATGGTGGAATCTCCTTCCTTAGAGGTTTTTAAGGTCAGGCTTGGGATGATTTATTTGGGGATTGCTCCTGCTTTGAGGAGGGGGTTGGACCAGAGGACCTCCTGAGGTCTCTTCCAACCCTGATGATCTATGATTCTACATACCTCATACAGGAACTCCGCACTTCGTCATCCTCGTCAACGTTGTTACGTTGCTGATCAATTAGGGAACATGCTCGTTGTGCAATGCTCCCGTCTAATGTTTGGCAGCTGCTTGTTTTGTCCATTGTTTGCAGGAAGAGCAGCCCATTGCAGCTGGCTGGTGGGTGGTTGGAACCAGCGTGGACCAGCATCCCCCCACTCCCTTAATTTCCCTGTTCAGCAACTGTCCCTCCCCGCACTGCCATGGGCTGCTCCTGCCCTCTGCCTTGGAGCTGCTCCCCAAGACTCTTGCTTACTGTGTGGGCTGTGGGGGACAGGGGAGGGCTAATGTCAAGGTGTCCCCCTGTACCCCACTTACCCCATGTTCCATCGAGTCGGGGGGAGGAGGGGGAGAGAAGCACACAGGATGGAAGGAGCTCCTCGCTGGCAGCAGTTGATCTCTGCAAGCTGATCTGTTATGGTAGTATACTTAAGAGTTGGCATACTTAAAGGGGAATCACACAGACACACACACTGTGTGTGTCTGTTTCTGCTCTCCCTCCTTTCCTGCTGCCTTGTAGAGTGAGAGAGTTAACCCTTGGCCTCAGGCACTTGCTAGTTTGTTTATTAGTAAGGCATTCCCTGGGACATATCCCACCCTCTGACTCCTTCACCTCAACCAAGCTTCACAATCATCATCACTATGTATCAGTGTTAAATTGTTTGTTTAAAACTTATATTGTGGTGTGTCTATATAAAATATAGTCTTTATCTGGTGGGAAAAAAAATTCCCTGGAACCTCACCTCCTCACTTACATTAATTCTTATGGGGAAATTGGATTTGCTTAACATTGTTTCGCTTAGTCTCATTTTTCAGGAACATCACTACAGCATTCAGTGAGGAGTTCCTGTATAACACTTTATGAAAAGAGAGGCTCGGTGTAGCTTGTATCTAAAGTGTGCTGTGTTCTAATATCAACCAATCATATTCTTACACCTCCACAAATGATAGCTAAAGCACAAGATCCAGAAATACTTAACCATCAGGTCAAATGGTGGCCACCACATCAGTCTAATGATGGCATGTCCTGCCATCAGCTCGTGTTAATTTGGTTTGTCACTTCTGATCACTTACTCCCCACTCTCCTTACAAATTGATATGTGATTATTAATAAGAGACATGTAATACACAGGGAGAAATGTGCCACAGTCACTGACAATCACTGCCTCCTCCCAATGCCTCACTGTCACTTACACTTACATCAACACTATGCTGACTGCAGGCCATTCTAAAAGTAATAGCCAAGAAGAATCAGCTTTTCTGTTCAGCTGTGCACAAGAAAGTCATATTCCCTCACTCCGTGGTGCTCAGGAACTGATATTACAGTTGCCGCTTGATGATGGTAATCTCGTAAAGTCCTAAAAGATGGTGGCAGGCTCATCTCAATTTTTGCATGCTTCCGACTGTTAATATGCGAAGAATTACTTCAGGTTTTGTATCCTGGTAATTGCTCTTCTATATTCTCTTTTCCCTACTGACTTATCTCTGCTTGTTACGTTCTGTTGGGTTATTTCTTCAGCTGGCTTCTGGTCTTTAAGATGGGCTCACATTTTATTTTGTCTTGCCATTTCATCATACGGTTCTTTATACTTTTTGTTTATGGGTGTCTCTACTCTCTGCTTCTAGCTGGAGGTTTCTTGGATGTGTTAAGTTAAAATCCTTAAACTTTACTTTCTACTTGATCAGTTTTTGAAATCGCCTCCTCTTCTAAACCGTGTGGTCACGGCCCCAAACACTAACATGAGTCGTCTTGCAGGATGCTTACTGGTTACTACCCGAACAAATCCCTGTGTTTACAGCCAGTGTACGTGAAGATACGTGAAGTTGCCCATTAAGTGTTTCTGAAAGTGCGTGTAATGTTCTGTGCACTCTTCCAAATGAAAAGCAATATATTCTGCCTTGAAATAAAAAAATAATTTTTAACTTTTTGTTTTTAAAAATCCCTCAACAGTGGCCTCAGTCACTTTTTTCTTGATACAAAGACTGGTAGGGTGTGACCCGACTAGACCAGGGGTGGGCAAACATTTTGGCCCAAGGGCCACATGGGGGTCACAAAATTATATGGAGGGCCAGGTAGAAGGCCCTGCCCCTTATTGGGTCCCCTCCCACTTCCTGCCCCCTGATTGCCCTCTCAGAATCCCCAGGCCATGCAACCCCCCCCGACCTTGTCCCCTGACTGTCCCTTCCAGAGATCTCCCCTCCCCCCCCCCCCAGGACCCCACCTCCCACTCCCGTGGTCTTCAAAGTGGGGTGCGCGAGACCACCCCCGGGTGCTGCACGAGCCCCACCACCGCCGATCCTGGCTGGGAGACTGCCGAACTCGCGGTCTATTTTTGTCCTGCTGAAATGCTGCAGAAAGAAAGTGGACAGACATATCCAGGCGGCTGCGAGTGGAGGCAGGACCGCGAAAAGGAGCCGCTGATGAAGAACTTTGAAGAACGCTGCCCTACCCAACTCCCCAATCCCCTGACTGCCCCCTCCAAAGACCCCTCGCCCCTAACTACCACCCTGGAACCTCACCCTCTATTGAACCCACCCTGCTCCCTCTCTACTGACTGCCCCTGCCCCATAGCCAATCCCCCGGCACTGGCCCCCTTATGCTCAGCGCAGAGCCAAACACGCTGCCTGCAGGAGCGCACAGCCCTGGGTCTCAGAACGCCGTAGTGTGGCGTGGCTCCGGTGGAGCGCACAGCCCCCGTCCCCCCAGAGCGCCTCCCATGCGGTGTGGCTCCGGTGGATGAGGGAGCATGTCTGGCTCCAGATGGAGCCAAACATGCTGCCCCGTGGGAGCATGCAGCCCAGGCCCACGGAGCTCTGCCCATGCGGTGTGGCTCTGGGAGGGGAGGGGGAACTGTGTGGCTTCGCATGGAGCCAACCATGCTCCCCCCGGGAGCGTGCAGCCTCGGCCCCCACAGCTCTGCCTGCGTGGCAGCCTGGCTCTGGGGGAGGGGCAGTATGGGATGGTCCCGCGGACCGTAGTTTGCCCACCCCTGGACTAGAGTAAATGGATTATGATCAGGGTTTGGAGCCAGGTGCTCTACATATGGTCTGTTCCATTCTAGAACTTCCTTTGGAGTTTGTGGACTCTTTGGCAAGAGCTGCTTTGCATCCTCATACTAATTGCTCTTTCCTATATAGTTTATATCAGGTAATGCAAAATAGATTTCTGAAACATGATGTAGGGCAGTATCTCTGCCCACATCACTGAATGACAAGAAGCAACTTTGCCTATCTTACCATTATAGGTCAAACCGCAACTCTCTTCTCCGGTTATCCATATTTAGAGGTAAATCATTCATCTTATTCAAATCAGTAACTAGTCTCTTCCAGTCCATTACCTGTCTACAAGTCCACTGATGCAGACTAACAGTTGTTTCCGTATGTCCAGATTTAGGCAATACAGCCAATGAAAAGCTTTTTCTTACCTTTTCTAGTTAGGCTCTTCCTTTACCCACTCCTCCTGCACTATATTTTAGGATGCCTTCCTCACTAAAAGCAGAAACTTTGGCATTGTTGCAAATTTATGGAAGCTTTACTGCAGTTGTTGGGTCCATTTGGATAATTTCATGCCCAGAACAGCTTCCTTCACAACTTTCATCTCCATTTAGGAGGAAATGATGAAATGGAAGGGCTGAAAGTGCACTCCCTGTGGTACTGGAATGAGGATCACACTTAAAGAATCTCACTGTGCTGGCCACTGTCACTTCTGGTAGTCAAGGGAACAGGAAGCTTGCAAATCCAGCTTTTTCAGTTTTCTCTGTGGAAAGGTTTGGGGCATCCAAAGATCCCCAGCAGAAGCATGTATTGAATTCTGAATTAAAGAAGGGATATCTTGAGCTGAAGGGATCTAACCTTTTATCAACCACATCTATCCTGTGGTTAGTGCAGAGGTTTGGGTATACAGAACCAAATTGTCCACAGTGTGGTTTTCTGGCTTAACCAGATATTTGTCAGGGCTTTGTTCTTTTCCCTGAATATTACCTTTTACCCAAAATAATATCATAATACAAGGACTATGCTGACCCCAGAAGGTCTGCTTTCTCTTTCCAGGGAATGATTTTCCTTTGCTCCTAACTCTAGGAGCCTTAGGACTTAAACACTTGTACTGGAATGTGTCTGCCTGGGTGCTGGTGCTGTATGGGTATAAATTCACATCTTGGGTTTTATCTAATAGAAAAGTCCTTAAGTAACTGAGGAGAAGATGGAAGTGCTAGAAAAATGCATACATGAATCCTAGGTTGAGATTGGGGCAATCAGTTTACATTGCCTTTTTAAGAGTCTTGTGTTACAGAGGTGATGGGGGAAAAGTGATTTTTAAACAATTATGGCATTTTGACTAACTTGTATCTCTAATATTACGATGGAGGGGGAGATGGACCCAGCTCATACCAAAAGAATGAGAACCTCAGAGTTCAATTAAGTAGATAAAACAAATATGGATCACTGAAGCAGTGGAGTGTTTGGTCACAGCTCCTTTGAAATTCTTTTAAAAACAAATCAAGTCACTCTTACAGAGGACGAAGGCCATACCAAGCTTGAATAATTGATTTTTAGAATGCAGTATGCCTTCCAAAGGGTCAAATAAATGTCTTCCAATCTCCTGTAGTGCAATAGATCTTTGTTTCCTCAGAATTCCTTGTTCACTGAAAGTGATTCTTCATCCCAAAAGGAGTTATGGGAAAGCTGACACTGTGAAAATACAGGCTTGAGTGGATTGGCCCAATTTTATTTGTGGGGAGTGATTCTACTTTTTGGCACTGGAGCCAGGATGGCTAGCAGGTTGTATTATCTCAGATTTTTATCCTCAAGGCTTCCTTCAGAATGCAGTCCTTTTTAATGTCCGTTCCATTAAAAAAGATTTTTCATTTTGTTGATCACTTTTATTCTAGATAAACTGAATATTTAAAATCTTATTCCATTTATTGGACTGGTGATTTTTTTTGGACACCATCTGGTCTGAAATCTCTGGGTGGGACACAAAAAGGGCAAATGCTCTGGACGCAGCTTTGATGGTATGTCAGTATAGGTTTGCCACAGTGAGCAATAACACATAAGGCAACGCTGAACCATTCTACTGATCATACAAGTGGGTTTTAAGTGGGCTCCATCCATGCCAATCATAGGGTTCCTTGACTATATTTGATATTTGTACCAGGACATCTACATCGGTGGCTTGGAGTTGAGGTGGAGATTCGGTGTAAGCTATTGGTGTTAGCTCGGTCTCTAAGCAAATGTGTGCCCTGGGTCATAATGGATGACATATTGTCTGCACTCTGGACCAGTTGAAAGATAGAGGACTTGATAAAGTTTGAGATGAAGTAGTCTCACTTTTTGAATAAAAGCATCCTTTCCTCCCAGAACAGTGTTTCTGGGGTTCATTACAAAATAGTGTCCAATATGATCAATCGGGAATGCTGTTTGCCTGAGATCAGTTGATTAATACTGTGTTTTCCAAGCCACTTGGGATGAGCTAACAAATTTATATCTTCACAAGTGTTTGGAATTAGTCATTAGCCATTTAGACAAAAGTGCTGCTTGCATTTATCATGCTCTAAGTAATCCATACAATTTAGTTCAAGGTTTGAAACACTACTGTATTTGAAGGAGCTACATCTCAAAGATAACCAACTCCAGTCATAAAACCATAAAGACTTCATATGTCAATTAATACTCAGCACGTGGTATGTACTAATGAGTCTTTAGATCTAGGCATCTTGGCAATAATTATGCATATTAAAGGGAAATGATCTAGCTTAAAAACTGCATTAGTTACTAATTTCATTAGTAAAGTGTCTTAAGTGATTGCCAAACCAAAGGTGATCCTTCACTCAGGTTCCTTATCTTGTTGCTTTTCTATGAGACACAGATGCTAAATAAAATTCCAATAAATCGAATGAGACTTGGTTGTAAAGGGTGTGTATGTGACTGGTTGCTGTTTGGTGAGTTTCTTTATGCAAAATAGAGAACTCTTCTACAAACCATTTGCGCAAAAATGAAACATTCCGTTTTTATTTTAAAATAAATTTTAAATAGAATAAAATTATTGTTAAATTAGCATTTACCTCTGACTTCATAGCATAAGATATTTTACACTCATTTTAATAGTTAAACTAATAAGCTCAAGCTTTATTTAAATTTATATTTATATTTAAAATACGGGTTTGGAGGTCTTGGACATTTTAAAGGTGTGTTAATAGCTTTAAAGAACTACAGCAAGAAAACTTCAGGCTGCTTTATAACTGGTGTGTGGCATTTCAAAGAATTGTATCCAAACATTAATATTCTCTTCAAGTTTCTGAGGTGCAAGGGTTATCCTGTTTTTATAGATGGGAAAGCAAAATTGTTGACTTCCAAAGGCCGCAGAGATAGTCTAATTAGCTGGGTGTGGAATACTGAATACCTCGCTCCTGGAAACATGCTACCCAGTCTACATCATCACACGGTCTCCTTTTCACTTAAAACAGTTGTAATTATTATTGTGGAGGCTCTTTTTTCACTACTGTGATCCATCCATTAAAATCTCAGACTTGATTTAGCAAAAGTTACTGTCTTTCACAGAATGATAAGGGAAGGTGGGTTTTTTCCCCTCCCCTCCAGCTTGTTTATGGTTTTGGTAGTCATTAGTTAAGGTGGGCTACTTTGAAGCTAGTTTGTCAAACTTGTTTTCTTTTTTGAATACACTGTGGCAGCAGAAAATAGTATTTGATACATGATTTAATTTAGATTTCTCATTTTCTGTAATTGCCTTAACAAGACAGACACTCTTTTGAAATGAGTTGAAGTTTTTCTTACTTGGAAAAAGCAGTAAGCTAATATCTGAATGGAAATACCAGCTTGGTACTGACGTGGTGATGTCTAAAAGTTGTTCTCCTTATGCTGTGGCAGTTCTACTTAAGATGCACATGGCTTTACTTTATGAACTCCTTAAATAGGTTTATTTAAAAAAAAAAAGTTTTAAAAATTAAATCTTGTTTACAGCCAGGTTGATGAAGTTTTGCGTGTTTTAAGGGACATTACAACTATGTTGATTTCTTAAAGCCAGAAAAATTGTTCACCTTTTTAAAACATTACCATTTACTTTGAGTCACATGTTCCATTTTATTGGCCTCCTTCATATAGAAAATAGAGCATTTGTGTTAGGTTTAACTGATAACTAATGCTATATCTTCTATGTGAAAGGAAGTATTATGTACACTTTTCCATGTTTTACATCATGGTATTTTGAATAACCATGTTTCCATATTCACATCAATTTTTTGTTTTTTGTTTTGTTTTCAATTTATGCACAGCACTTGCTCTGAAATTTGGGGACTGAGTACACCAAATACGATAGATCAGTGGGATACAACAGGCCTTTACAGCTTCTCTGAACAAACCAGGTGAATATGCTGCCCTCTGTCTCATCCTAGACATCTTGTGGGAGGGATTGGCTTTGGAGGGTTTGTAGAGGGATGCTTTTGCTGTAAATTTTACTAAAATGCTTCCTAGTCATCATATGGTACAGCACTCTAAAAACAATTGCTTGCCACTATTTTTTTAAAAAGTTCTCAGCTGATGTTTTGACCAATGAAAATTCTAATTCTGGAATAGTCCTCCTTCCCCACCAATGCCATTGAAAGAATGGGAAGACTTGGAAAATGCAAGCGCTAATGTTTTGGTATTTATAACAAGCGCTAATGTGTTTTGGTATTTATAACACACTTAACTCCTTAGGCCTAATTGTACAAAGTTTTTAAATTGCTTTGTATGCCATAGATTTTTGAACTAGTAGCACATATCTGATCAATTAGCAAGATTTAAAGAATTATTCTTGAAAAAAAAAATTAAATAGGCTTTTTATTTTTTCATGTCACCTTTACTTTGTGTATTGAGGTTTGTCTCTCCCATCCCATAACAATCATAAACATCTGCATTTGTGTAAGCTTATGCAGTCTGTCTTAAAACTAGCAAAACACTTTCAACTGGTAGCAAGGTACATGAATACTCAAGTACATAATTAAATTGCACACTTTTACAAGATGTGTTTTGATGCTTTTTGCATTACTGTTATACTGCCATGTGGATCACCTGAGCAGCTGACTGCTTTAGGTTTATTTGAAGTCCTCTGGAAATTACTCTGCTTAAAGCATCCATGCTCCAGTGTAGTCCTGAGGGGTAGAAATTGAGGGAGTGTTAGTGGTGTGCAATGTTACAAATGTCTTGTACATGTCAAACTCATATGAAGCATTCATGTTATGTGCTTAGAGGTGTAATGGCTTTTTAATGAATCCCAAACTCATTGGCATTAACTGATTCTAGAGCTTCTCACGTTACTTTAAAAAGTACTACCTTCTGAAATTCTCCAGCAACAGCAATTTAAATATTGTAATCCTTTTGTTTTGTCTGAGGGGCTAGAGAAAACACTCAACCAACCTTTTGATTATGATGATTTCTAAGATACAGCCTGTAAATATTTTTGAACATCTTCCCCCTATAGGTCTCTCGATGGCCGTCTACAGGTATCTCATCGTAAAGGATTACCACATGTTATTTACTGCCGCTTGTGGCGCTGGCCAGATCTTCACAGTCACCATGAACTTAAGGCAATTGAAAACTGTGAATATGCTTTTAATCTTAAAAAGGATGAAGTATGTGTAAATCCTTACCACTACCAGAGAGTGGAGACACCAGGTAGGAAGATGGCTGTTAGACATTTAAAGAAGCCCTTGTATAATGTTTACCCAGAAAACTCTTAATAGATTAATTGGCATCTGTTAGTAATATTTAGGGTGTAAAAATGAGCAGAAAAGGGTTGCCCATGCTGTTTTGCCAAAATGGCAAGATTTAGATGAAAAAAGAGGATGAATTTTGCAAACTAAAATAATTTGAATATAAGGCAACTTTTCAATTTTAGTAAAACTTCTAAAATGTATGTATGTATTTGTGTTGTGTTTGGACAGTTTCAAACCCTTAGTGTAGCATGAAAATGTCTGAAATTAATGTAGTGAAATCCACCTACCTTTGACTACAGAAAACATGACCATGTTCAAAGTTGGCTGATATGGAGTAGTCTTATTAAACAGGCTTTTTACAAATCTACTTCTGATAACTAATTTAGAACTACTCTGTAATTGCCTGAGTTTCAAAACAACTCAGCATATCTGAAGATCTGGTTTTTGTAGAACATAGAGAAGTAAAATTTATATTTACGGGATCTCACTAATGTTTTATATTCTACTTTCACAGTTTTGCCTCCTGTGCTAGTGCCACGACATACTGAGATTCTAACAGAACTTCCACCTCTTGATGACTATACTCATTCCATTCCTGAAAACACTAACTTTCCAGCTGGAATTGAACCACAGAGCAATTATATACCAGGTATCTTTCTTTTTTAAAAGATACTCTCTTCATATGAGTGCTAGCATCCATTTAATAAGTCAAAAATGGAAATTAAATCTGTAATTGTTCTGATTACTAGAAAGACAAACTCAGGATATGCTTTCTAAACTTCAAAGTGAGGTTTTTTGTAGCTGTAGTAATTCAGTGAAAATATTTATAAATATGCTTTTGTACAAAACAATTCTGTATATTTTTGCTAAACTAATAAACCAGCTTTGTTTGTTAAAACACAAATATGAAACAGTATATGTATTCTTATATGCATGTCTAGGATTTGAGATGCCATTGAGGACAGTGGTCTAACTTGATAAATGATCTGGAAAGGGTGCGGGTGAACAGTGAAATGGCAAAATTTGCAGGCAATACAAAATTTCTTAAAATACTTAAGTCCAAAGCTGACTGCCAGGAGTTATAAATCCAGATGAAATACATTTTTAGTAAGTGCAAAGTAACGCACATTGGAAAACATCATCCCAACTATACGTTCAAGGTGATGGGGTCTGAATTAGCTATATCCACTCAAGAAAGAGAACTTGAAGTCATTGTGGATAGTTCTGTGGGAACACCTTCTCAGCAGCAGCCACATTGTGAATACTGCCTACAGTTCTAGTTGCCCTATCTCAAAAAAGTTATATTAGCATTAGAAAAGGTACACAAAGAAAACAGCTACTGAGGGGGGAGGACAGGAGGGGAGGTGAAGAGATGTGGTAGAAGTTTATAAAATCACTAATGGTGTGGAGAAAGTGAGTAGAGAAGTGTGTTAATATGAGGGGGGTAAATAACAAGGACTAGAGCTTGCCCATTGAAATTAATATGCAGCAGGTTTAAAGCAAACAAGGACATACTTCTTCACCCAATACACAGCCAACCTGTTGAACTCATTTGCTAGCGGATGTTGTAAAGATCAAAAGTATAACTGGATTCAAAAAAGAATTAGGTAAGTTTATGGAGGAGAGGTCCATTAATGGCTGTTAGCCAAGATGGTCAGGTGATGCAGCCCCATGCTCTGGATATTCCTAAACGTCTGACTGCCAAATGGTAGGGTTTTAATCGCACTGTCAAACAATAGAATACCAATTGACATTTTTTATATTTTTTGATGTTTTATACATTTTCAAATATTGATTTCAATTACAATACAGAATACAAAGTGTATAGTACTCACTTTATATTATTTTTATTATAAATATTTGCACTGTTAAAAAGAGAGTATTTTTCAATTCACCTCCTACAAGTACCACAGTGCAATCTCTTTATCATGCAACTTACAACTTTTTTTTGTTACATAACTGTGTTGTTTTTTTGAGTGCAATGTAAAACTTCAGAGCCTAGAAATCCACTCAGTCCTACTTCTTGTTTAGACAATTGTTAAGACAAATAAGTTTTTATTCACATTTGCAGGAGATAATGCTGCCCGCTTCTTGTTTACAATGTCACCTGAAAGCGAGAACAGGCATTCACATGGCACTTTTGTAACTGGCATTGCAAGATATTTATGTGCCAGATATGCTAAACATTCATATGCCTTTTCTTGCTTCTGCCACTATTCCAGAGGTTATGCTTCTATCCTGCTAACACTCATTAAAAAATAAGGCATTAAGTTTTGTTGTTGAACTCCTTGGGGGAGAATTGTATGATTCCTGCTCTGTTTTACCTGCATTCTGCCATATCTTTCATGTTATATCAATCTTGGATGATGATTTAGCAAATGTTGTTCATTTTAAGAACACTTTCACTGCAGATTTGACAAAACGCAAAGAAGATACCGATGTGAGATTTCTAAAGATAGCTACAGCACTGGACCCAAGGTTTAAGAATCTGCAGTGCCTTCCAAAATCTGAGAGGAATGAGATGTGGACATGTTTTGAGAAATCTAAAGAGCAACACTCCAATGCAGAAACTACAGTACTGAACTACGGAGGAAAGAAATTCAACCTTTTGCTGGTGGCACCTGATTCAGATGATTAAAATGAATATGCATCGGTCCTCACTGTTTTGGATCGCTATCAAGCAAAACCCATCATCGGCATCAACGCAGGTCTCTGGAACAGTGGTTGAAGTATGAAGGGACATATGAATTTTTAGCACATTTGGCACGTAAATATCTTGGGACGTCAGCTACAACAGTGCCATGCCAACACCTATTGTCTCTTTCAGGTGACATTGTAAACAAGAAGCATCAGCATTATCTCCTGCAAATGTAAATAAACTTGCTTGAGCGATTGGCTGAACAAGAAGTAGGACTAAGTGGACTTGTAGGGTCTAACGGTTTACAATGTTTTATTTTTGAGTGCAGTTATATTTTTGTACATAATTCTATATTTGTAAGTTCAACTTTCTTGTTAGAGATTGCATTACATTATTTCTATTAGGTGAATTGAAAAATACAATTTCCTTTTTACTGTTCAAATATTGGTAATAAAAAATGTAAAGTGAGCACCTTGTATTCTGTGTTGTAATTGAAATCAATATATTTAAAAAAGTAGAAAACATCCAAAAACATTTAAATGAATGGTATTCTATTCAACAGTGTGATTAATTTTTTTAATTGCTTGAGAGCGCTAGGAATTAGTTAAATTTTAACAGACTGAAATTTTCTTTAAAAAGCTAAAGAAGGTGATAAACATAAGAACTTTTGTGATGCTTTGAAAACAAGTTAGAATTGCCTAGAATCCGAGAAGGGAACTGGCATGGATGGAATCCTTGTCGATTAGAAGATATAGCTAGTGGGTGACATAACTTCTCCTTGGATATTGAAGAGGGAAATGGGTAGAACTGTGGACAGTTGTAGTCAGGGTTGGTTTTCTGTAATGTAGAAAATTCTAAAATGTGGGCAGGGTAACTGATAACATGATAACAATGATAATGGTTAGTTCATGGATTTTTCAGTATTTAATTTACCACAGAGCTTCTCACTTTTAATTTAAGTAAATGTGAAAGCCTCTGATCAACACTGCAAAATTCTACATCTGGCTAAAATGCAGGCGTGATATAAACAAGAATTATAATATATATGTAGACAAGATTACACACAAATTTCACCTAGATTAGGCACAGACTTAGGGCTAGAAGGTGTTGCAGATACTGCTGTGACAAATAACACCCACCGATATGAAGTCCTAATTCACTGCTCAGATAGTGTATGGCACTGACTATTTAGAATGAAAATCCTAAAAACTTAATCTTGTAAGCATTCAGTGAGCTAACATATGTAATATTGATACAATTTGTTTGCAGAAACACCACCACCAGGATATATCAGTGAAGATGGAGAAACAAGTGATCAGCAGTTGAACCAAAGCATGGATACAGGTAAAACATATTCATCTCTTCACTATGTATTCAGACTTGGGATTTCTAGGCGTGATCATCTAACTTCTTTCAATCGTGATTGTAATAATGGAGGTCTGATAGGCCTACTTTATTTGTAAGCCGAACAGTGGGTAGAGGTTCATGATTTTCTACCTGTTACATAAAATCTTTTTTTTAAAGTAAAGAGGTGAAGGAAACTGAATTAATTTAAAAAGAGCTGCTTTACTGATACTACTCAAGACCGTGTTTAAGATTATGACTGATAGAGGAGTAGGGGACCAGAAAGAAATGGACCAAAATTGGTACTTCAAAAATTAGGCCTAATGTGGCAAAATAATGAAAGGCTAAACTATTCTTCCCATCATCCTTTTGGGGGGCCTTTAAAAAGAAGCTTGAGGAAAAAAAACTTTTACCATCCCCATAGTAAAAGGATTGTTGGTGTGACACCAGACCATAATACTCCAGTGAGGAAGCTTGACTATCATCACTTAATCAGAGGGGAGCTCAGCTTGATACATGTGAGAGCCTTGCCTCCCTCATTTGTCCTTTTCCATCCCCCCATTATCTTGCGCCTGCCTACATCTTCCTCTTTCCTGGATTTTCAACTGATTGTAAAATCAACTGTGCTGCATGGCACCAGCATAGCAAGATGAGATGGCCCAACCACCTCTGCGTGGCTGAAGAACCAGTGAAGGAGAGGGATCTAACCGTACCAACTAGATGATGCTTCTGGCCAGGGAGGTGAGCTGGGGTCCAGAGGTGGCCGATCTGCCCACCAAAAGCTTCTGTCTGAATGACCAGCTGACTGACTTATATCCTGAGAACATCAACAAAAGCCGTATTTCCCAACCATTTGTACTATCCTATCTCCTGTCTATCTTGTGGCTGTTTTGTCAAAAGCAGGAAAGGGACGATCATTCCCAACTCAGAGTTGCACAACAGAATTAACCCTTTTTCCCCCACTAAGGAGGACTGTTTGGCAGAATAAGAGACTGTTACCGCTATTCATCCTTTAAAAAAAAATGTTGATGGATTTTGACTGTTTTGCATCATCGCTTAATTTCAGTTTCAATTTGTTTTGCCCTTTTAAAAATCTTTTCCATTTGTGTATGGAACATTTTTAATCTTTTGGAATAAATGTTATAGTACACTAGCACAAATAGCCGGCGTTGCTCTGGTCCGTTGGAGGGGGGGAGGGGGAGAGAGCTGAGCGAGTGCGGGGTCCGTTGGAGGGGGGGGGGAAGAGCTGAGCGAGTGGGGGGGCCGTTGGAGTGCGGGGGGGGGGAGATTTTAAAAAATTTCAATTCTTACCTGAGGGGGGAGAGAGCTGAGCGAGTGCGGGGTCTGTTGGAGGGGGGAGAGAGCTGAGCGAGTGGGGGGCCGTTGGAGGGGGGAGGGGGCAGAGAGCTGAGCAAGTGCGGGGTCCGTTGGAGGGGGGTATTATTACATCATAACTATGGCACAGAGAACAGCAGGTGTTAACCTGCTGCCCAGCTGATGTTAATGGGCTTTAAAGAATTTCACCCCTAGGGGGCGTCAGAGGTGAGATTTGAAAAATTTTCTATTCTTACCCTGATTAGGACCCTAAAGCCTATAACTGTACCAAATTTCAAGTCTCTAGCTCAAACTGTGTGGAAGGAGTAAGGGAACATACATACACGCATGCATACACCATTTGACTTTTATATATATACTAGCATAAGTGCCCGGCGTTGCTCGGGTCAGTCGGAGGTGGGGAGGGGGCAGACAGTTGACACCCCCTGACCAACCCCAACACCCACCCTTCACCCACCCTGACACCTTCCCACCCCCCCGACCAACCCCAAGACCCCCCCGGCTCACTTACCCCCCGACCAAACCCGACAACCCCACCTGACCCCCCAAAACAAACCCAACACCCCCACCTCACCCCCCGACCAAACCCGACACCCCCACCTCACCCCCTGAGCAAACCCGACACCCCCACCTCACCCCCCGACCGAACAGTGTATTTAATAATCTGTGTGCTACACAGTGCACCGTGAGCCGGGGGGGGGGGGGGGGTGTCGGGTTTGGTCGGGGGGTCAGGTGGGGGTGTTGGGTTTGCTTGGGGGGGTCAGGTGGGGTTGTCGGGTTTGGTCGGGGGGTAAGTGAGCCGGGGGGTGTAGGGTTTGGTCTGAGGGGGTGGGAAGGTGTTGGGGTGGGTGAGGGGTGAGTGTTGCGGTTGGTCAGGGGGTGTTGCGGTTGGTGGGGGGTTGAGGTGGGGGTGTCAGGTTTGCTTGGGGGGATGAGGTAGGGGTGTCGGGTTCGGTCGGGGGTAAGTGAGCCGGGGGGGTGTCGGGTTTGGTCTGGGGGGGTGGGAAGGTGTCGTGTTGGGGTTGGTCAGGGGGTGTTGCGGTTGGTGGGGGGGTGAGGTGGGGGTGTCGGGTTTGCTTGGGGGGGTGAGGTGGGAGTGTCGGGTTCGGTCGGGGGGTAAGTGAGCCGGGGGGTGTCAGGTTTGGTCTGGGGGTGTTGCGATTGGTGTGGGGGGGTGAGGTGGGGGTGTCAGGTTCGGTCGGGGGGTAAGTGAGCCAGGGGGTGTCGGGTTTGGTCTGGGGGGGTGGGAAGGTGTTGGGGTGGGTGAGGGGTGGGTGTTGGGGTTGGTCAGGGGGTGTTGCGGTTGGTGGGGGGGTGAGGTGGCGGTGTCGGGTTTGGTCGGGGGGTAAGTGAGCCGGGGGGGGGGTGTCGGGTTTGGTATGGGCACCCACCCCAACACCTTCCCCCCCCCAGACCAAACCCAACACCCACACCACACCCCTCACCCCCCGACACCTTCCCACCCCCCCCAGACCAACCCCGACACCCCCCCCGGCTCACTTACCCCCCAACCAAACCCGACACCCCCACCTCACCCCCCCAAGCAAACCCAACACCCCCACCTCACCCCCCCACCAACCGCAACACCCCCTGACCAACCCCAACACCCCCACCTCACCCCCCGACCGAACCCGACACCCCCACCTCACTTACCGTCCCACCAAACCCAACTCAGATCCGTCGCAGGGGGGGAGGGGGCCCAGAGCCGAGGGATTCCGGGGACCTTCGCAGGTGGGGGGGGGGCACAGAGCTGATGGAGTCCGGGGTTGAGGTGGGAGGGGCAGAGAACTGAGGGCTCTCCGGGGTTCCGTTGGGAGGTGGGAGGGGCAGAGAACTGAGGGATCTCTGGGGTTCTGTTGGGAGGGGAGAGGGGCAGAGAACTGAGGGATCTCCGGGGTTCCGTTGGGAGGGGGGAGGGGCAGAGAACTGAGGGATCTCCGGGGTTCCGTTGGGAGGGGGGAGGGGCAGAGAATGGAGGGATCTCCGGGGTTCCGTTGGGAGGGGGGAGGGGCAGAGAACTGAGGGATCTCCGGGGTTCCGTTGGGAGGGGGGAGGGGCAGAGAACTGAGGGATCTCCGGGGTTCCGTTGGAGGAGGGAGGGGTGAGCTGAGCGAGTGAGGTGTCTGTTGGAGGGGGGTATTATGACATCATCACCACCTAACCGCCCAGCCGATGTGATTGGCCCTGAAAGACTTTCACCCCTGGGGGGCGTCAGAGGTGAGATCCAAAAATTTTTCGACCCTTACCAGCATCTAGACCCCAAGACCCCTCACTGTACCAAATTTCAAGTCTCTGGCTCAAACGGTGCGGGAGGAGTTCGCAGTCATACGTACATACATACATACATACATACATACACACATACATACACCACTTGACTTTTATATATATAGATAGATATAGATTTGCTAGGGTACAAAGCGGGCTGAGGTCTCTATCAACCAAATCCTTGGCATTGTTTTAAAATGGTTCATCTTTGGTCCTGTTAACACGTTTGACTCTTTGGGCCCTTTATTTCATCTAAATTAACAAAACACATTTTCACCACACATCATGGTGTCATTCCCCTGGTATATACAAGCATATTGTTCCAATCTCTTCTGAAATTTAATACCAATTTAGTATGAACAATAACTATATGGTAATGACTTCTTACAAAACCACATAAGACTATCCCAGGTCATTTAAGGATGAATCATATTGGGGCATACTTGCCAATATCCAGGCTATCCTGAAAAGAGCATCTTATAGATAGATTTGTTAGCCAAGTTGTTAGCCAAAGAAGTTGACACATCCTGCTTTTGTTCCCAGAAGTCTAGGGGCTGCTTAATGAAATAGTATGAGCATTTTGAAAACATTACTCTATATATCTTTTTTCCTGTTGTGCTTATCACATTGGTATAAGAACCTCAAAATGGAATCTGTCTTCACAAGTGTCTCTAATGTAGAGAAGTAGTCCTATTTGACACATAGGGATGGAGGAAGAGAGTATGTGAATTTGGCCAACGTCAAACGGGAAGATTTGCAGAGCTGAGAGTAAAACTCTGATCTTGTTGGTCCAGGTCCATTGCCTTAACTGTAAGATTCCCTGACTTGTATGGCTAAACGTCCCCCTAAATTTGCATGACTAGTGCTTGGTGTTGCAAGTGCTGGTGACAGAATATATGTAAAATCAATTGCAAAAGGCAATTGCTAGTCTCATCTGGCCAGTAACATGGGGAAAAAGTGTAATCCAGTCTTGTTCCCTATGTACTCTTGGGGGAATTCTGTGCCAAAAAATGAATTCTGCACATATTTTAAAATTCTGCATATTTTATTTGTCAAAATAACATGAATCATGCCAGTTTCTTTTATTTTGGTAATTTATTTCAAAATACCTATCAGCAACTATGTCTGTAACAATACAGACACAGAACTTTTCCCCAGGAGTAGAGTTAAAGAAACCCCTACAACAACTTGGTTCCTGTTCCTGTCACACATCCCCTCCATATTGGTGCACATAGCAAAATTAATTCCGCACATGGATGTAAAAAAAATTGGAGGGAACCCTGGTCAGCATTATTACCTCTGGACAAGAAGCTCCTGCTGACAGTACAGATAGTGTGTGTTTAATGTTGGCATTCTTTCCACTTCAATTGGACTCTAACTGTGCTAGTTTAGATAAGGGCTGCAGTGCCTCACCAGTATAAGCTTGATGCCTTAGTTAAAAGGCTGACTTGCTAGAATCAGAGAGGTAGCCGTGTTAGTCTGGAATAGCAGAGGTAACAAAGTCCTGTGGCACCTTAAAGACTAACTATAAAGTTTTGAAGCATAAGCTTTCGTGGGCTAATACCCACTTCGTCGGATGCAAGCAGTGGAAGTGTCCAGGGACAGGTATTGATAAGTAGGCAAGAACCAGGTAGGCGGTAACAAGGTTAGTCCAATCAGGCTGAACCAGCTTGTTAACTCAAATCAGGGAGGGTGGGGTATTCTTCTAGCAGCTGAATTGGAGGTGTGAACTCGGAGAGAGGAGAAGCTGTTTTTGTAATTAGCAAGCCATTCAAGATCCTTGTTCAATCCTAGATTGATTGTATCAAACTTGTAAATGAATTGCAGCTCTGCAGTTTCTCTTTGCAGTCTGGTCTTGAAGTTTTTTTGCTGCAGTATGGTGACTTTTTACCAGGTAACCAGGTTTACCAGGTAACCAGGTAATTACAGCAAACCTTCCCTAGGTATAGTGCTACCACCTATGTGCCAACATTCAAACAGTATGCTTTGTTTTATCTTTCATTCAGCTTTGCAATTAACAGATCCCATTTAAAAACTGGAACTGAAGTAACCAGAGCAAGTTAAGAGAGGGGCATTGGGCACAGGCAGGGATAACACAATAAAGGGAAAGAACTGACTATGAAGAAAGGAACATCCCAAACTATTAGAGCCCCAAACCCGCATTCAACTAAATTCTCCCCAGCCAGGCATATCAAGCTGGCCCCTGAAAAATCATGAGTCCCATCTGGCAGTGAATGCTGCGTGTTGAGACGGAGCGATGGTGTGTGTGTGTCTGCTCTGCTGACATGCTGCTTTGGTACAGAATCCACCACGGCCACAGGGAGCAGAGACATGGACTCCTGAGATGGTTTGATGTTCTCAGATAATTAGACAGGAAAATCTCCAGAAATAAAAAATCAGTCCGATACCTGGAGAGAAAAGTGGGAAGAGTTTTCAAGAATCTGACATCGATATTTCAGACCTGCTCTTCTCCCCCCATGTCCGGGCTGATCAGACATTTTTCCCTCCGCCCAGCAGGCTCCCGCCCCGCCCCACGCAGGGACACCGGGGGGCTGCCCCCCCCCGCCCCTCCTAGGGCAGAGCCGGACCGGGCGGGGGGGTCATTGGTCTCCTGCGGGGACAGCAGCTCCGACCCCCCCGCGGGCGGGGCCCCCCCGGGAGCAGATCCTGGCGCTGCGAGACTCCGTGGTGAATGTAATACGAGTTCCTGCCACATACTTAAGATTTCCGCATTAAAAGTGTTTAATACAGTAGAACCTCAGTTACAAACATCAGAGTTATGATCTGATCAGTGAACACACACCTCCTTTGGAACTGGAAGTATGCAATCAAGCAGCAGAGATTATAAAAAGGAAAAACTGTACAGCATTTTTCTTCTGCGTAGTGAAGTGTCAGAGCTACATTACATCAATGTTCAGTTGTAAACTTTTGGAAGAACAACCATAATGTTTTGTTCAGAGTTCTGAACATTTCAGAGTTATGAACAACCTCTATTCCTGAGGCCTTCGTAACTCTAAGGTTCTACTGTACTAACAAAAAGCAAAAGTAGCTTCTAAAAGTGTGTATAGAGTTGGACAATTGTGTGTATTGATACTTTAAACTAAGGATAAGCCACTTCATTTTAATCTGGAAAACTGGTTGCAAGATATCAGATGTGTATGTAGTTCATTACAAAGAATAATATCCTAATATAATGCTAGCATATGGAGAACCATGGTCTTCTATAATCTAAATGAAACACAGAAATGATCTAAAATATTCTCAATTATTTCTACAGGATCTCCAGCCGAGCTATCTCCTAGTACTCTCTCCCCTGTTAATCATAGCCTGGGTAAGCTGGAAATACTTCACTTTTAACTGTTTCCTGAATTGTGTGCTTCATATATGTATCATCATAAGTCTTTCTCCTTTTTTTGGGTGCTGATCATTCATAGAAAGGTGGAATCTGTATTAGAAGGAAGCAGTGCATGGTTAGTTCTCACTAATGGTGTATCCACTAAAACTCTAGTTTAATTGCAAAGATGTTAAATGCAAATAAGTGTGGTACTCATTTTTCTTGTAACTGCTGGGATTTTAGGAAAGGGAAAGGGTGGAATGGCTGAGGGTATGCAAGAATGATGGGAGGAGGAAGGGGATTTCCCTTGTAAGAATAAGGGCTTGTCTACACTACCCACCGAATCGACAGGCAGCAATTGATCGAGCGGGGGTCAATATATCCTGTCTAGTATAGACGGGATAAATCGACTACTGAGTGCTCTCCCGTTGACTCGGTACTCCACCAGAACGAGGAGCGCAAGCAGAGTTGACGGGAGAGCGCCAGCTGTTTACTTATTGCAGCAAAGACGCTGCAGTAAGAAGGTCTAAGTACGTTGAATTCAGCTATACTATTCATGTAGCTGAAGTTGTGTATCATAGATTGACCCTGCACGATAGTGCAGACAAGCCCAAAATGACTTAAGATGTCAGTCGGTAGTTGTAATGTTTCCATATACATATAGCTGCCAAATAAAAGGAGCTGCCAAAAATTTGTCCACGCTGTAGTAGCTGCCTAGACTTGACCTCTAGTGCACTTGCACAATAGCATACCAACCAGCTGCTTCCCCACCTCTGTCTTGTTGAGGGTGTCATCAGCTGTCTGCTGCATCTCTATTAGGAAGAATTGCAAAGGATTAGACTCGCTTGGCTTGGCCAGGCATGGGGAAGGGCATGTGGCAGGAAAATCAAGAGAAACTGTCTTGGGAAGAGCAACCTCTGAAGGCGAAAATGGGGAAAAATAACTCTGGGGGATGACTCTGAAGGTACAAGGGAAGAGATTTGGGTGGTGAGGAAGAGGCTAGAAGGGGAAAACTAACAAGCAAATAGGACAGCGTAGAAAGACAAGTTTCTCCCTAAGGCCCCAATATTCTTATCAGTGGCCCTGTGTTTTGGACATTCAGTGTAGAATTGTAAACTAATACTCTACTGGATAAAGTTGTACCCCACTCTTTCAGTTGCTCAAATCTACTGAGTACGCAATGATCATGTGAGGGTGTTCTCTCACCTGGAATACAGGGTTTAGAGATGGGTGAGAATGACTAGGGGCATGGAAAAACTAATCTAGAGAGATTGAATGGATTGGGCTTGTTCTTGGAGACAAACACTGTATGTTACAAGTGTACAAAATAAGGATTTTGTACAGAAAAAACATTGGGAGCTTCTATTAATTTTTCATAATACAAGGATAATAGGATATTAAATTAGAAAATCAATAGTTTTAAAACTGATAAGGCATTACCCACTCCTGGATAACAGGAGTAGCCCAGCGTTGTTACAGTACATTCTTGGTGGGGGAGGAGGGTGGTGGTTGTGAAGGGATATTAAAAGTACTTGCTTTAGGACATAAGCACAATAGTTAGAGGTTAGCTTGAGAGGAAACTCTTTTTTTGTGGTCGCATAACTATTTCTGTAGCATTTGTTACTTGCCACTCAGTGACAGGATACTGGACTGGATAGAGAATTGGTCCAGTATAACCGTTTTTATGTTCCTATGTGGAATATGGGCTGTAAGGAAGAAATTATCTCTGTATGATCTATGGAAAATGAAAACTTAAGTTATTGATTGTTTATAGCTCATGCCAAGACAAATCAGTTTGAATCAATGAATAGATATTTTAAAACATCTGTTTCACTATCTCAGGAATTCTCAATTTTTTCCCCTTTTTTTCAGACTTGCAGCCAGTTACTTATTCAGAGCCTGCATTTTGGTGTTCAATAGCCTATTATGAACTGAATCAGAGAGTGGGAGAAACCTTCCATGCATCACAGCCTTCATTGACTGTAGATGGTTTTACAGATCCATCAAATTCAGAACGATTTTGTCTAGGTTTGCTCTCCAACGTTAACAGAAATGCCACAGTGGAAATGACAAGGCGACACATAGGTATATTCTTAAATCTTGTAACTATCTCTTTAAGGGTAATGGCACTTAATTGAATAGATCTAGATGGTTTTAGCGAAGTCCTGAGTGTGTTAGAACTTAAATCGTATTAGCATACCATTGGGAAAATATTAAATCAGCACAGTAAACGTAACAAACAATGAATCAGAGAGGTAGCCGTGTTAGTCTGGATCTGCAGAAGCGACAGAGTCCTGTGGCAACTTAAAGACTAACAAAAGTATTAAAGCATAAGCTTCCGTGGGCATCCGACAAAGTGGGTATTAGCCCACGAAAAGCTTATGCTTCAATACTTTTGTTAGTCTTTAAGATGCCACAGGACTCTTTGTTGCTTAAACAAGCAATATTTAATAAAATACTACCAGTACTGAATTGTATTGTATTCTTGCCCATTTATGGAATGTGAAATGACATTCGCCACTTCCAGATAAAGCTGAAACGTGTCTTAAGTGTGCTAATTTGACATTGTTAAAAAATTCACAGGAACAGTTCCTGGAGTTTGCAGCATATCATCTTGACTCTGGCCTTTCATTAAAACTGTTGCAGGTGTGAGAGGAGTGGAAGCACACTTTCAAAACTTAAACTTCTATTTTGCTGGATTTCAATGTGTATTTTTTGTAAAATCTTTCATGTTAAATCAAAACTCTCAAAAAGCAATTGTGGTTTAAGTCAGTTGTTTTTGAAAACTTCAGATTTTGGGGAACTACCAACATAAAATGAATCTGCTCAAGCAAAACTGTCGATAGAAAAAATTCAATAGGGAGCCCCTAGAAGAATAAGCAAACTTTCTTTTTGAAAATGGAATTACAAAAAAATAAAAATCACTTTTCATAATGCATCTCCTTGCTGAATGAGCTATTACATTAGAAATAGCTTGCCATTAGAAATATCTTCTATGTTGTTCATACGAAAATGATTCAGAACAGGTATTTTTCTGGACAGGAGAGCTAGATCACATTAAGGATGAGCAGGAAGAGGCCTGCCTTTTCATAAGAGCCAAGTGAAGTCTTGTGGTGCCTTTGTCAAAGGAGTAAGAGCACGGTGGGGCAGGAGTCTATGCAGTGTGAGGAAGGCCTTGGACATGAGAGGAAGTAGCAGACTATCCATGAGCCTTGTTCTTTTTCAGAGTATTGTGGTACATGCTACTTCACCTACCACACTAGTATTTATACTAAAATGCACAAGATTTAATAAGAAAGTTAATCTACTTGTTTTAATTGCAAGTATTGCTTCAAGAGAGAGTATGTGAGGAGTCAGCATTGCCTTCAAACTTTGATTCTGATTGCTTAGTCTCAAAGTGCTAAATAGAAGAAAGTCTGTTCTTGACAAGAAATTCTCTTCTCATTGAAGAACGACACATTCTAGGGTTGTGGGAGGAGGAATTCTTCACCAATCCTGCTCTCGCTACAGGTGGCAGCTGGCAATATGGCCATATTGCCAGCTTAACTGATTCACCTT
This sequence comes from Sternotherus odoratus, assembly GCA_032164245.1. NCBI lineage: Eukaryota > Metazoa > Chordata > Testudines > Kinosternidae > Sternotherus > Sternotherus odoratus. Next base: position 95,628,851 of record JAVMKO010000007.1, read on the forward strand.
ACAGTTCTGAGGGGGAAAAACAAGTTGGCCCTCAGTGAAATAAAGCAGTCTTCTAATATGTCAACCAGTTCAGATCATATCATAAGTGAAGCTTCTACTAATCTTGTTTCAGGAAGGGGAGTGCGTCTGTATTACATTGGTGGGGAAGTTTTTGCTGAGTGCCTAAGTGATAGCGCAATCTTTGTTCAGAGCCCCAATTGTAATCAAAGATATGGCTGGCATCCTGCAACAGTGTGCAAAATTCCACCAGGTAAGCGCACAAGTACAAGGCATACTAATCAAGAAATCGAGTACATTTAAATGCATTGTCTTCCTATTAACTTCTAGAAGTTGGCTCTTCACATTGCCCTTAAAGGAAAGCCTGCAAGTGTGTATAGGCTGTAGTTTTCTAAACTTTTTTCTCTTCATAGGATGCAACCTGAAGATCTTTAATAACCAGGAATTTGCTGCTCTTCTGGCTCAATCTGTGAATCAGGGTTTTGAAGCAGTGTATCAACTAACTAGAATGTGTACTATAAGAATGAGTTTTGTTAAAGGATGGGGGGCTGAATACAGGTATGAAACATTCATTTTTACTTTTTTAATCAATTTTCTCCCCTTCCTTCTGTCCCACTAATGCCCCAGCTTGAAAGGCAGATGATTAGACTGCCACCAGCGTTAAGAATACACTATCAACAAAAAAACAAGAGAATGCAATTATGTTTCAATGGGAGTGAGAGTGTTCTAAAACCCTTATGGATCAATATGTGAGTTTGTCTTGCATTGCAGGAAGCTAGCTATTCCTCTAAAAGAGTGGTGCTCTAGATATTAGAGTTAATTTCTTACATCTGATCTTGCTTACTGTGGTAGAACCACTCTCCGCCAGCTAGTGGCTTTGAAGTTTGTACTTTGATTACTTGCCTTTTGTAAGATCTACATAAAACTATTGTGTCTCAGTGTTGCTCCATATGGAGTGTAATGAGCTGCTTAAGATGTGATGTTGGTTTCAAGTGAGGGTAACCAAGGAATAAATTTGGAATAACTTTCAATAAGTGTATTACAAAGAATAAAACAGCTAGAGAACACATGTTTTGGGAGATGGGAAAGAGTTTGGAACTCATTGTGGAAAACTTAACTATGCAGGAATATGGTAACTTTGATTGTGTTTGTGGAGTAAAACTGCTAAGAACAGTTTTACGAAAGGAAGAAAATGTTCCTTTTTATTCATTGTTGAATTATTCCAGTTATGCTCTCTAATAGGACAAATGAAATCTATAGAGGAAAGGGTTCTTGATAAAGTACAATATGGGAATTCCGGAGGAACAGCATCTAACTTATATGAGCTGAGAAGCTATACAGAAAAATTTGGATTACTTTGTCCCTGAGGAGAGGGGTGTGTGACTAATTTTAACCCCCCTCCCCAAATGTCTGACGTTTTCCACAGAAAGAATAGGGAATTGATATACGAAACATCTCTACAACATGTAATTACTGTAAAATGGAATTATTTCAGGCTTTGAAGGGGTGTATTTAATGCTGCTGATGCCTTGCCACCATTTGGGTTTAAAAATGGATCCATCCCAAGTTTCAGGTCAGGATCTGAGATAAAATGAGGAATTTGAGTCATGTAATAAACTGGAAATGCTCTGTTAGCAAGAGGTAAACTAGAGGGAAAACTGGTCCAAGCTTAGAGCTAAGGGAGTTGGCTCCAAGGGATCGTGTGTACACTTAAGCAAAGTTAAATAAGACATGAAAGTTAGTATAGCTAAATGAGATTAAAAATAGTGTTCAAACTACAGAGAGCCAATTTGAAGCACACAGAGCTTCATAAAGAGAGAAGGGTTGCAGTGTAAGGGTATTTTTTGTGTGCGTGTTGAGTTTTAGATGGCTAATGTTGGGTCTGTAAGATCCAGTGGAACTATTGGTAGAGTGGCAAAGTAACTATTTCTTACTGAAAAGGAAAGGATGCTAATCTAGTTTCTCTGCATCTATATGTTTGACAGAGAATGGTAAATTCTTGGTGGCTTTACGGGTAATAAACAGGATGAAGTGGAAGATACTGAGATTATTGAAATGCTTCTAGGCAAGATAGCTGGCTAATCCATGTTGTCTAGTCACAAATGTAAGCCATGGCTAGTTTTTTATGGGCTAGTTAACAAAGGTGAGTTAGGACTATTTGTAGGTAAAAGTAAAAACAGGATTGTATGTAAATGGTCTTGGGAGAAGTCTCTTGGGGTTGTCTGTAATATTTAAATTATGAAACTTGTAGATGACACTAAAGTGGTGTGGTTAAGGCAGGAGGATATTTGCAGCTATACAGGATAATCTTGATTCAGGTGAGTGGTCTGAGGTGCCTAAATGCAAGATGATGAAATTAAGTAGAATTTATCAGCCTTTTGAAACTTCCAAAATTACATCTTCAGGAAGGTCAAGAATAAGACAAGGTTTTCTACTTAGCTTAGGCACTGATTTTTCTTTGCTTAACACATTTCCATCTGGTAGTAGATCTGGCTGTTTTGGTAGACAAAATGTTTGTTCTTTGCTTGACATGATGGTTTGTATTTGTTGCATGAATCCAAAGAAGCAGTTATAGGGCCCAGGCCCATACTCACTGTCCAATATTAGTACCTTTTATTTGAAGAAAGGTAGTCTAGTTGGGCAGATCTAGTAATGGGTTACATGGAACTTCTGTTCTGTTTTAAAGAGGACTTCCGACTAAAAGGATTGTATTTCCTTGATATGAGAGGAGATTTTTATGCAAGGAACATTTTGTTCTGACATAAGTATTACAGTATCAAGATGGCGAAGTAGTCCAGAATGCACTCTGATAGAGGTGAACACTGCCTCATTTCTTCTACAGAATGTAAAATCACAATCAGTATCACCGTGGCCTGTTGGGATGCTGGTCTAATAACTTTTTATTGCTTTTACACTTTCCCTTATTTATACAAATAAAGCTAGAAAAAAGCATGTTGCAAACTGGTGGTTCTTCTTCGAGTGATTGCTCATATGCATTCCAGTTAGGTGTGCATGCGCCGCGGGCACAATTGCCGGAAGATTTTTCCCCTAGCAACAGGCTGGGTCGACCAGGGAGCCCCCTGGAGTGGTGCCGTTATGGTGCCGCATAAATACCCCTGGGACCCAGCCCTCCCCCCCCCCCCCCCAGTTCCTTCTTACCGCCCGTGTAGGTTGTTGGAACTTTGGAGTTCTGCTTTCAGCGATCTCCATTTCTCGTAGCTTTCTTGTGTAGATTAGTTGTTGATTGTTCTTTCTATAGTTAATAGTTGTAGTTAGTATAGTAGTTAAGCGCAGGGAGGTCTCCTCCCCTGCCCGCCCGGGGCTTTATGCCTCCTAAGACTCCGGGATTCAAACCCTGTGTGAAGTGTGGGAAGCCTATACCAGTTGGCGACCCACACGGAGACTGCCGTAAGTGCCTCGGAGAGGCTCACCTGGTCGAGAAGTGCAGGATTTGCAAGAGCTTCGAACCTTGCACCAGGAAGGACAGAGAGTCTCGCCTCCGGCAAATCTTAATGGAGGCAGCTCTTGCTCCGGCACCGGAGCTGGGTAAGGCACCGGCGCCCGCTCAAAAGGCGGCGCCCGCCAGACTGTCGGCCCCAGGGCCCAGACCGAAGCCTCGGCACCGGTCACACTCCCCGGCCCGCAGAGAGAGGTCCGAGACGGCCGTCGCGGCACCGTCAACTCAGCCACCCGTAGAACAGCATCCTGTGGGGGAGCGTTCAGGGCAACAGCCGCCGGCACTGGCACCGTCGACTCCGGCGCCGATTCAGGCCCCGTTGAGTCCGGTGCATGTGAGCTCGCCTCTTAGAGTGCCGGCGCAGCAGCAGCTCCTGCCATCCACTCCGGAGACCTTTGCTGCTGCGAGGGAGCTGATCACTTTAACAGCCTCCCCGGTGACCCAGAGACCGGTACAACCTAGAAGCAAGCCGCCCATGACTGCGCCTGCGGTCACCTCCAGAAGACTCTCGGAGTCCCGGCACCGGTCAATCTCCAGGCCCCGATCGTACTCCCGGCGCCGATCTGTATCCCGGCGCCGGTCGCAGTCTCGGCACCGCTCAGCTTCGAGACCACGTTCCAGGTCTCCTCGCTGTAGATCCCGGCACCACTCCCAGTCTCGCCACCGGTCAGAGTCTCGGCGCCGATCAGAGTCCCGGTGCCGTTCACCATCTAGGCGCCGGTCGTATTCTCGGCGCCGATCATACTCCCGGCACCGCTCCCCGAGCCGGCACCGGTCACCATCCCAGCACCGATCATCATCTCGGCACTGATCGTACCGGCACCGGTCACCATCTAAGAGGCGGTCTCCATACCGGCACCGGTCTCTGAGCCGGCACCGCTCTCCATCCCGGTACCGATCTCCAAGTTGGCACCTCAGCAGATCGTTCCTGTCGCACGAGTGGTCCCTCTGGCCAGACGTCATCCGGCCGATCTTCCTACGGTGGGGGTTTCCCCAGATTGACCTCTTTGCCACTCGACAGAACAGGAAGTGCCTCCAGTTCTGCTCCTTCCGGGGCAGCTCCCGGGGCTCCCTAATAAACGCCTTTCTCCTTCACTGGTCGGGCCACCTGCTCTACGCGTTCCCTCCAATCCCGCTCCTCCACAAGGTGCTCATCAAGATCAAACGGGACAAGTCGTGTATGATCCTCATAACCCCGGCCTGGCCCAGGCAATGCTGGTATGCATCCCTCCTTCAGCTGTCCAAGGCCCCTCCCATCAGCCTCCCGCTGTGGCCAGACCTGATCTCTCAGGATCACCGTCGCCTACTCCACCTGGACCTGCAGTCCCTGCATCTCACAGCGTGGCTCCTGCATGGCTAAGGGGCCCGGAGCTCTTGTGTTCTGCCGCGATGCAAGGTGTTCTTCTGGGGAGCAGAAAACCATCAACCAGAAGCACCTATACCGCTTCTCTGCTTGGTGTATGCAGCGCAACACCATCCCCAGGGAAGCTTCCATCCCAGTCATCTTGGACTACCTGCTAGACCTAAACAGCAAGGTCTTTCTACTTCCACTATTAGGGTCCACCTGGCGGCCGTCTCGGCATTTCACCCAGGCTCGACAGACCACTCTGTCTTCTCAGACCCTACGGTCTATAGATTCCTCAAAGGGCTGGACAGACTTTACCCACAGGTTAAGCATCCCGTCCCGCCCTGGGACCGGAACCTTGTGCTTTCCCGCCTCACCAGGCCCCCTTTTGAGCCCCTCGCCATGTGCTCCTTGCTTTACCTCTCCTGGAAGGTAGCCTTCCTCGTAGCAATCACCTCGGCACGCAGAGTGTCCGAGATCAGAGCGCTAACCTCAGAACCGCCGTATACGGTTTTTCATAAGGACAAGGTGCAGCTACGCCCCCATCCATCCTTCCTTCCCAAATTTGTGTCTCCCTTCCACGTTAACCAGGACATATTCCTGCCGGTCTTCTACCCGAAGCCCCACACCTCTGGAAGGGAGCAACAATTGCACACGCTCGACGTTCTAAGAGCTCTTGCATTTTATTTAGACCGCACAAAACCGTTTAGAAAAACAACACAGCTCTTCGTGGCGGTGGCGGATCGGATGAAAGGCCAACCAGTCTCCACCCAGAGACTCTCCTCCTGGATAACCTCGTGCATTCGCACCTGCTACAAACTGGCGGGCAGGCCCGCCATTCAGATAACAGCACACTCCGCAAGAGCGCAGGCGTCTTCTGCCGCCTTCCGGGAGAGAGTTCCGATCATGGACATCTGCAGGGCGGCTACCTGGTCCTCCGTCCACACCTTCGCCACCCACTACGCCATAGTCCAGCAAACCAGGGACGATGCGGCGTTTGGTTCAGCGGTCCTACGCTCAGCAGTGGGTCAATCCGACCCCGCCTCCTAGGTATTGCTTGTAGTCACCTAACATGGAATGCATATGAGCAATCACTCGAAGAAGAAAACGAGGTTACTTACCTGTAACTGTTGTTCTTCGAGATGTGTTGCTCATATCCATTCCAAACCCGCCCTCCTTCCCCACTGTCGGATTAGCCAGCAAGAAGGAACTGAGTGGGGGGCTGGGTCCCAGGGATATTTATGCGACACCATAACGGCGCCACTCCAGGGGGCTCCCTGGTCGACCCAGCCTGTTGCTAGGGGAAAAATCTTCCAACAATTGTGCCCGCGGCATGTGCACACCTAACTGGAATGGATATGAGCAACACATCTTGAAGAACAACAGTTACAGATAAGTAACCTCGTTTTGTGGTCCTAGTGACAAAAGTAGAAGGCATTGATTGCTTAACTTCTGGCTGTTGCATTATGCCTCCTCATTTTGAGTGTAAGGTAGCTATAAATAAATACCAGGAAAAAAAGTCTATAAAACGACTTAGCAACAGTGGACCTAATCCTGCAGTCCTAGATCAGGAAAACTCGTGGATTTGACTGCGAGTCTCGGCCCCATCCACTCAAGGCCTGATCTCCTACAGACCTATAAAGTGAAATAACTGCTTCTCTCAAGTATAGTACATTCAGTAGTTTGATACCAACATTTTCTCTTAAGAAATTACTTGAGAGAACCTCTTTTGAATAGCAGATCTCTAAAATAGGAGTGTTGGAGGTTGAAATTATTACTTTAGAAATTTAATGAAGCCTCAGCAACAATGTAGCTTTTTTTTTTTTTTTTTTTACACAGAGTTCCATAAATAAAAAGCTTGCCGTGTGGAAAGGTATGCTTGTATAATAAACTAGGGTAATGTGTAAAATTTTGAAGTTGTTTGAGGAAATTACAATGCACTACAGAGAATTAACAGGAAACCAGCAGAGATGATGTTTGTTGTTTCTGTAAGATAACACTTAACCTGTGTAACCACACGCTCAGTTATGGTGCACTTGTTTCTGACAAAATCTAGCACAGCTTCCTTAAATTTGTCTCTGCAGCAACTTTTATAATCAGCAGATGGGACTTTCTTTTGGTTACAGTATTACTACTACTTAGCTGTATTGGCTCTGTTCTGTTCCTTGTGCATAAATAAAATAGTTTGACAAGTGCCAGTCAATTACCTGTGCAAACCATTTGAAGGCAAGGGGCTTACTTAAGCTTTTTCCTGTGTGCTTAATGTCACCCGCTAGACTTTTTAATATTAGTGAGTCTGAGAAGTTCAATATCTGCTTGGCTCAAAAGTGGGTATATCAAATGGAGTTTGTAGGGTGGACAGTCTGGTTTTAAAACTAAATCTATATACAACTAAAGATGATCTCCTTTTAACTGGAGCAAAAGCCACAAAGCCAGTTTAATCTTGGTTTATGTGGAGATGAATATGAACTCCTAAGGTACAGGTGTATCTTGTACATATTTGCAAAGAATCTGTCTGCAAGAGTTTTCATTATTGTAGTGCTTGAGTCTTCTCTCTCTCTTTCTTTAAAAAAAAAAACAACACCACACCCATATTGGCTTCCAAAGTCTCTTGGTAACTGTTTTATTCCTGTTTCTTCTCTAGACGGCAAACAGTAACAAGCACTCCTTGCTGGATTGAACTGCATCTGAATGGACCTCTACAATGGTTGGACAAAGTATTGACTCAGATGGGCTCTCCTTCAGTACGCTGCTCCAGCATGTCGTAAAACACCTTCCTCCGTTACCAGTGGACTAAATATCAAGTCCAGTCAACAGACTTAATATAACAGCTCGTCTGTCTTAGTATTTGTGTGTGATTCCCATGAACTGTTTACTATTCAAAAAGGTTTTTTTCTTTTATAAAAAAACAGCACTTGCGGTCTCATCAATTAAAGCACCTTGTGGATTCTGTTTCCTGTACTCTGATACTAGATGAAAATTTAGTGTATAGAAACACCTTCTGAAGGAGGAAGGAACAGTTCTAAAGACTCTTAATGGTGTTTTCATTGGGTGTATAATTGAGTGTCCTAAAGGTTTATCAATAACATGAATAGTTGCGTATATATACAGGTAATGTATCATGATCTCCAATATCACAGTATTGTGCTGTTCTACATTTTTAGTACCCATAAACAGATGTGTGCTCTTTTTAATTTTGGGAAAACTTCTGATAACATTTCCAAGTTCTCTCTAATCCTTATATTCTTTTTATATTTTTTTTATATATGCAGGTTTTAAAGTTGTCCTTAAAAAAAAAAAAAAAAAAAAAATCACGCCGACTTTCCTTGTAGAAAAAAAGCTTAATTTTTGCTGCCTTCTTGAAAATCCCTCCTTTGGAAGGGAAAGAAATGCCTGAGTTTAATCTCTGAAATCTTAAACACTTTGTATATTTAATGGGGCCCAAAATAAATTTATATTGTAATTTCTGAGTCTGCCCATCACACTAGGAGCCTACTTCTTTCCCCTCCTCATCCAAAGTAATGCATCTGTTGCCGGCAATAGATGCATTGACACTGCCGGCACTGAGGCATTTGTGACCTTTTTTTGTACTTCAAATCATTACGAGCAAATATTTTACAGTAGCATTGAATAGACGTATGTAAACGTACAAGCTATTGGCTTACCCCTTACACCTACTTTTTAAATAGGTATCACTTAAATCTTGAGTTGAATTTTTGAACCCAAATACCTTTAAACAGCTTCCCCCAGGGATAAACTAGACTTTTCCGTGTAGGTTTTAAATAGATGCAGCCTTTTAACATATTTAGTGATGGAATGTAAACTCCTTGATCTGAGTGGCTTTGTATGGCTTCGTTACATACCAGATCATATGCATTCATTATGAAATAATGAGCCTTGTAAAAAGTAGGTGCTTTTGCAGAACCTCTAGGATAGTAATTGCTGAGGTATGACCAGCAAAGGAGGATTTTTAGGTTCTTCAATACAGTGCATGTTATTGTGAACCCTTGGACACTACATCTGCACCATACTAAAAATATTCTGAATTATATTCTACAAATAAGTCTGGGTTGGGGAAGGGTTGGGAAACTGTATAGAAGGGTTATTCTGACTTGAAAAATATACATCTTACTAACAATCTTGTGATCTAGCTGTCTGTCATTCTTTTGTTATTGTGGCAGTAGCAGGATTGCCTTTGTCTGTTTCCCCCCCTCGCCCCGTTGTTTCATTCATTACACTAGTACTGTACTTTGTAAGTACAGCTAGTGATTACTTAGCTTTGAGAACAAAATGTGGCCAGTGTTACAGCTTTTAATCCGTTGACTGAATCGAAGATAGTGATGGATATTTTGATGCCATAATGAATAGGGCATATAAGCAATACCAAAAATTAAGCCTTGAAAAAGTGGGCCAGGCAATTTTTAAAAATTGGAAATAAATTTACCAGTTTGTGGTAGTTTTACCAGTAGACTAATGTATTGGTAGAACTTGTGAACCTAAGAAATAAGCTTCATGCGTGTTGCATTTGCCTAATATGTGAATACACTAATAAAAGTTCTAATTCTCATGATGGTGGTTTTTATTAATGTTTGACAGCGGCCATATCCCACAACCACAGTACTTACAAATTATCTTATGGAAGAGAAGTCGTTTCAGTCTCCACATACACATTGGCTGAAGTTTGCTCTAATTCATTTTAGAGTTTTCTGCCTTACCTCCCCTTCTGGGAGAAAATAAAGTAATGCAGCATGCAAATTGAGTTCAAAAGCAAAATTACTATCTTATGTATTGTGTTTAGGAGCAGAACTAAATTAAAGGAAACCAGAATTGATGGCAGGAGAATTCTCACTGTGTGAGATTAGCTAGATATGTATTAGACAGTTTAAGGTAAATCTCAAGTAATATCTTTTATTGGACCAACTGTCCTACTTAATCATGTATCATCTGCTTGGGACATCCAGATTTCTTTTTAGTCTACATTTAACAATCAAAACTTTCCAAACTGTAAATAAAAGGAGAAATCACTTTTTGTGGCAAATACAAATTGAATCATAAGTACTAGGTCAGATGGTCTTTTTCTAGAGAAGAGTGACTCTCTGGGTGAAAGACAAAAATGTTTTTGCCGACACGTAAATGGCACTTATGAACAGTCTGAAACTTGGATAAGCTATGTGACCTGATGCTAAGATCATACACTGTGCATTTGTTTGTTTCCTTCCAGCTTTGTTGACACAACTACTGTTCACGTCATTTTGAACAGTACAGTAATCCTAATGAGTCTTTTTTTTTTTTTTGGCATATCCTCCCATCTAGTGTACAAGGAACCTACAAATACTTATCAGTGGACCGATGGAGCTTAAATGAAAGTTTAGCCTTCCACATGCTTGCATGCTTCCAGTAACTTCAAGAAAATAGTCAAATATCTTGACTCACAATTTAATTTGTAAGCACTGGCAACACAGCTTTATCTCCGCCTCTGTTCCCCATCCTTTGTATATGTTGTCTCTTTTTACTGTAAACTCTTTTCAGCAGGGATTCTCTCGCTATAGCCTTCTATAGCGCCTTGCTCAGAGCGGGTTCCCTAGTTCTGATCAGAACTTCTAAGGAGTATGTCTACACAGCCCACGGCAAGCAATCCTCCCAGCCCAAGTTGACTGACTTGGGCTTGCACTTGGGCTCTAAAAATGCTATACAGACAGACTGCTTTGAAGTTGCAGCTCAGGCTGCAGATTGGGCTTCGAAACTGCAGCTTCAAAGTACTGTCTACACTGATATTTTCAAAGCACCAGTGCAAGCCCTGCAAGCCCAACTCTGTTGTTCCAGGCTGGGAGGTTCACTGCTTCAGCCATGGAGATGTATGCCCTAAGTGCCACTGTACTGCAAATAATTTGGAGCATGATGGAAGTTTTTAATGGTGTCTTGCAGTTAAGGCACTGGACTAAAACTGTGGACATCTGGGGTCAATTTCTGACTCACCCAAAGGCACAGTCTGTGAAAGTTATGTTGTCATTGTGCCTAAAATTCTAAACATACAGGTGTTATAAGATCACCCATGACAGTAGGCTCAAAGCACCACCTCGTGTAAGAAAAAGAGTAATCTCCGGTTAATTCATATAACAATCTATATTATCTATACATAATATACCTCACCAAGCCTCTTATTTTCAAGTATCCAACAACTCCATATAGAGAGGGCCTGATGTTTTCTGGGAGTGATCTATTCCAGGGGTAGGCAACCTATGGCCTGTGTGCCAAAGGCAGTACACAAGCTGATTTTCAGTGGCACTCACACTGCCCGGGTCCTGGCCACAGGTCAGGGCTCTGCATTTTAATTTAATTGAAGCTTCTTAAACATTTTAAAAACGTTATTTTCTTTACATGTATTACTGGCACCCGAAACTTTAAAGTAGAGTGAATAAATGAAGACTCGGCACACTACTTCTGAAACGTTGCTGACCCCGGATCTATCCCATAATAGTTCTAAACTGCGGGTTCAGTGTACCGAAGAAAAGTCATGTTTTAACCATTGATCTTTCAAACTTAGTTGTGGTGTCAGCTTTCTTTCGCATTGTATACTGAGGTCTTATTGCAGCTGGGTTTTGAGTTAAAAGAACTGTGAAATCAATTTTTACTTTACTCCACCCAGACTAACTGTTTATTTTTATTTGAAGTACAAAATTTGTTCCATAAAGGCAACACTGCTTAAATATAACCTAATTCTGGATACTTGAATATTCAAGAATTTATCTTGTTACAGAAGTGACAAAGAGTCCTGTGACACCTTAAAGACTAACAAAAGTATTGAAGCATAAGCTTTTGTGGGTTAATACAATAACCTATCTATCTTGTTGCATGCATTTTAATAAAGCACTGTTTCCCTGGAAGAAATCTCCATTTAACTGATAACATGCATGCCATTTTAGAAAGCACTTCTGGAAAGATATACTTGAGGAATTTATTTTGACTGCTTCCAATTTGATGGCCTATTTGTAGCTATGAAATACATTAGTGAAGTGTTTATCTCCTAAATTTAAGCCTGTGTAATTTAGAATATGCACGACTCATATTTTAAAATGTTTCTGTTCATATAACTTGTGCTCATATTGTACTTTCTGTTTGATGTCTTGTCTGTCTTCAGATTGTAATCTCCACAAGGTAGGGATTGTGCCTTCTGTTTGGAAAGCACCTAGCTCATTGTAGAAGTTACTGGAAAGATCATTAGATCTATGAAAAATGGAACCGGGCCTCCAAAACCGAAAACAGGTTTTGACGTGGCCTGATGGGCTGCATTCAGAATTCAGGACACAGTACAGGCAACTGAACACAGCACAGGCAATTGCAATAAAAGTCAGGTGATGATAACCTTTTGGTCAAACCTCAGTGCTCTTTCTAGTCAATCACAGGATGCTGCTGACCAACACAGAAGTCGTAGTGGAAGTAGATGGCAAAGAACAGACTGGTTCCGACTGTTCCTTTCAAATAAATGGCAGAGTGGTGATGGACAGCTGCTCTTAAAAAGGCTGAAGTCTCACAAGGATCAGTTTTGTTCCTTCTTTCAATATGCCACCCTAGTGAGGTGTGGTAGTGATATGCTAGCTGCGCACAGCTATACCTTTGCCTAAAGCCACAAAAGAAGGGTTCTGCTGGCAGCACTAGAAGTACCTATATGAAAATCCCAGCTGGCAGCTGCTCTTCCCAGAGGAAACAGAACTTTGCAGTGTTGTCAGGAAGAGAAGTAGCTCTTAGAGTTTGCTTAGAACCTGCCTAGGACTTCTATAGAAGGCTTCTGTGGTGTCTAGTGGTCAAACAGCGGTGTAGCAGCATTGGCTTTGCTAGATTAATTCCTGCTCCTTGATAATCAAGTAGTCGTCAAGAAGCAACTCTGGATTGGCAAGAAAAAGGTTTGTTCCTCTTGCATGGGGTTTTCGGAACAGTTATCTCCATTCTGGATTGTATTTCTGCAGCGTGTCGTCTCCCACAATTCTGATACATATAGGCTTATCCCCTCTTGTCTGCAGTTCTGGAGGCAGTTCGAACCCATAACACAGCCCCTGCTAGCCATGCCCCTGTCCCCTAAGTAGCAGTTCACCTCACTCCTCATGTTGGAACCACAAAACACAGCTGAGAGGGTAAAGTGTGCCCTGACTATATTCTCAGGCAGCAGGTCCTGGCACTGCTAGGACACAGGGCTCTGAGTCAGCCAGGCATGTTGGGTCCCCCCCTGCTTCTAAGAAGCTATGACTCCAACTCAGAAAAGTCTGAGCAGGAATTGCAAAGCATAGAGATTAGTCCATAGATGAGGAGGACTTCTGCTAGCCAGGCTAGGGGGGGAAGTTCTAGAACGGGACCAGAAAGACAAACCCCTTAAAGGGCACCACATCCCCTTCCCGTAAGTATTGAAATGGATCCGAAATCCCCTGGGGAGAAGCAGGGTTCCCCTTCTTCCCAAATCAACACTCCCGTAGTGAGACCCTATCCCTCAGGGCAGGGGGAGTGGGACTCTGAAGGGGAGGACACTGAGGGAGATTCATCCAGAAGGCTGAAGGTGCTGCATAAAACCAGATTGAGGCACTGAGGAGAAGGTGGGTGGGTGGGAATGCTGGGAAGGTTCTACCTCTCCCCTCCCCCATTGAAATGTTTAAAATTGTGTGCAAAAGGGTTGCATCCACAATCCAGATCCAATGTGAACAGGCACACAGGGACAGACCTGAAAGCAAATACCTGTCTTCTAAATCCTTGTCTGAGACAGCAATTTTGCTGCACCCATCCTCGGAGAATGTGATCAGACTCAGAACTGGGAAAAATCCGACACCAGTAAATGCATAAGCAGGCAGGCACTGAGATATTACAAGTTGTGAGAGCCAAAAAATGCCCTCAGTTATACCAAATATTGATGCTCTAGGGACATTTCTCCCAAAGACGCAACTGAAGGGAAGCCACCCTCAGAAGGGACTTTGTCAGCCAGCCTTGTCCCTAGCAGCTATGCACTGCACAAGCGTCACAAAGTCCTGGCTGGATGATTGTAAGGCCATGAAGGATAAAGATCTCCCAGATTTCTAGTCTACACTTAAGAAAATTTACCCAGCAACAGCCTTTGGGGCAGATGGCAGAATGGGTGCAATGAGATTTCCAGTCAAGGCCTAACATTCTGCTTAGCCAGAAGCCCCATCTGGGTTTGCCCAGAAGGTCAACACTCTGGGAACCACAGACTGTGGGAATAGCCCATTTTGATCAGAATTCTGGGAGACGCTGCTGGCAGAGTTGTAAATTTCTTACCTGATGATTTCCTTTCTCCTCTTCTCCCATCCCAGCGCTAGGAGCCCAAGTGTCCAATGGGAGGAAAACAACAGCTAGTAATTAGCCAGGCACGTGGCAGAACTGACTGGGGAGAGAACACCTTCATAATGAGGTAAGAACATGGGCTTAGACTCAGAGGCACTATGTAGGAAGTGAAGGGAGGGAGGTGAGCCGGCGTTGGGGACTGGAAAGGATTAACAGAGCCACTGGAGTGGTGGGATTGAAGGAAAGGAGAGAGAAGGTGGTGTAGTTTCTGGAAGAAGCTGAATGTTTTTCAGAGTTTTCTGCAGCAAGTCTGTGCATTTACTATCTCTGTGCTATGCTCATCACAGACGTATCTGAGCACCTTTTCCAGTAACGAAGCACCTTTTAAACTGGCATGTACTAGTAACAGAATTAACAAAATTCATCTTTTCCGTGCTGTAACAACTGGAATGTAGCTCCTAAAACAAGAACAGTGTTAACACAAACAGAAGCAAATGGAAAGAAAAAATCTACAAAATCTCACTGATCCGCTCAGTGCTGTCTTCCGCAGGAGCCACCCCACAAAAAGAGTAGGGGCTACAAGCGTGCCCGAGCCATCCATCTCCACCTTCTGCCCAGCCAGGCTCAACCTGCAATAAGCTGGGTGGCAAGCGAGACTTTTGAGGGTGTGCCCGAGAGCAACCTACTAGACTATATCCTAGATCTGTCTTTCCCACAGTTCTACCGCTGTTCTTTTTTCCTCCCTGCGTGGACTACTATAACTTTGGACCGCTGGGTCCGCAATACAGTGGTTCAGGGTTATACCCTCCAGTTTCTTTCTACCCCTCCTTCTCTTAGGCTGCACTTCTCTTACGCTGCACTCTCTTAGGCTGTACTACCCCTCCTTGTCTTAGGCTGTACTTCTCTTAGGCTGTACTTCTCTTAGGCTGTACTTCTCTTAGGCTGTACTTCTCTTAGGGCTGCACTTCATTTACTTATTGTGGACCTACCAATCGCTCTTTAAATTAGATTTCACATGAAGAAAATATGGTGGTAGCCCCAGGCCAAGAAAATTTGGAATCAAGAATTTTTTGTACAAAAGGGAAAAACTGTGTGCAATTTGCAATGCAAAAGCTAATGAAATCCATATTCCATGGAGCAAGTACACTGAAATTTGATGAACGTGAAAGGAAATGATCATAAGTAAGTTAATACTCACGGACAGAGGAAGATTCTCTCTGCCACTGTGGTATAGCCTGAACAATGCACGGTTTGATGCTGTTGGCTAGGAAGTGAAATTTTATGTCAAACCATATTTTGTTGATTGTATTATTTAAAGCAGTTCATTCCAGCACTCAAGGGCTAGATTCTGAGCTGGGTAAAAATTGGTATGGCTCAAGCAAAGTCCCTGAAGCTGTACCAATTTGCCGAGGATCTGACCCAAAGTGTTCGTAGGAATTTTTTCCCCACTAACCAATGTAAATCTAGCTAGTCTAATGCGGCGCTGCTTCTCATTGCATGTGGAAGACTAAAGTAAATATGCGGAAGGCTTCCTGGGAAATTTACTACATCGCAAAATGATGAAGCCTTGAAATGTACAAGCGTTATCAGTGCCGTGTTCTAGATGGGAGAAGCCGTCAAATGCAGCTGAATGCTAGTCAGGAGAGGTGATTTTAAAAATTCTTGTCAGCTGGGACAAAGTTATGGCTAGGCTTTCAATGGCCTTGACGAGCAGCAACAGCCTGGAGTGAAATTTACATGTGGCAATAGCGCATAAAAATGTACCGGCTCCGATGGCAGTAAATTAAAGGAACAGGTTTGATCGTAAACCTCCTGGAAAATAGGAGGCTATCAAAGCAGGCAGGATAATTAGCATAATTACATCACAGCAAATGCAAAAGAGATCGTATTAAGGGATATTGTGTTGCAGGAGCTCTGCTTCAACTGGTAGTACATGTTGAACGAAGGGCTAATAGACTGCTTCAGGGAACAGAGCAGTAAAATCTTGTTATGAATTTGTTTATCAAGAATGCAGAGATAGGAAGGAACAATGAGGGCAGTTAACGGGCTGAATTATTGCTTTTTTAACCTTGCTTTCCCCTGATACTCTTTCCTCAGTGCCCTAGCACCCTGTTTGATTAGGAGCAAAGGAACCGCAAGAGCCAAGAGTAGAGTACATGGCCCAGCAGCAATTTATACACCAGAAACTAGGAATCTGCTTATATCTGTGCATTTCTCCTGTGGTCTTCCCTTTATCTCCTTACCGTTATTTATGCTGCTATCTTAATAAGAATGATTTCAGCCATCTCTTGTGTGGAGAAAGCCAATTACACCAGCTTACATTCCCCTCTCCTGTTCTGCTTTAGTTTATTGTCTCTCTGGGCTTGTCTCATGTGATGTACTGACATGGGTCAAACTTGGTCAGATGAGAGAACTCCAAAAGCAATGAAAGAAATTTTGTTGGTGAGTCACTATTCCCTTGGAGTCACCACTGAGCCTTGGGATGTTCTGTTAGTAGGAGGTGCTCTCTTTCAGATGAGATATGGAACCAAGGCCTTGGTAATGTGAGGTTGTTCAAAATCTGTTTGCAGAGAGTGAGGATGGTTACCTTATGTCCTGACCAGTTTCGTATAATTGTGCCATTCTGCCTAACTTCAAAAAAACAACCAAACAAACAAAACCCTCTTGGGGTATGAAATAGATATGTTTTCCTTCACTTCCTATCACAGCTGCTGTGTTCCATCCCACAGGGGGCCACATTTTGATGGTGGGTAAAGTGAAATGTCTAGATGAGTTTTGTAAACCAATGGGTGTCCCAGGGATGCCATACAAGCATAATAAGTGAGACCTTGCCCCAAAGAGCTTAGTCTTAATCCCTTCTATCCTATGTTCATAGATCACACCATATCTTAAACTTGCTTTGTTCATGTAAAAGCAAACCCAGAGCCCACGTCCAAGGAATCCGCCTCCCATTCATGAGAGGGCTAAAATCCACAGAAATGGAAAAACGGATGGGGAATTTAAAAAATGAAATTCTGCGCCTTTCAGATGAGTGAAATGAAACAACCACATGGTGGCAGCAGAGAATAAGGAATGAAAAGTTCCTGGGTCGGCTTTACAATGGAGTGACCCACTAGGGCCAATGGTCACACAGACTCAGCTACAATTTGCTTAAATACAAATAATCCCAAGCCCATAACTTTTTATTTTTAATTCTTCCTAGCCTGAAAAGTGACTGGATTTCATGTACTGATGAGTTCGTCACCAGCAGTGGAAACTCCACAGAAATACTCGCCCCCTGCCATCAGAGAGAAGTAGCTGACTCAAGACTGCGGCTGGTTGGAATCACTGGTTGGCATGCTTTCTCCATATTTTTGGATCTCTCCACAAATCTGTGTCCATCTTAAGGGCCACATGGTTGTTTCTGCGTTCCACAGTGACAGTTCAGAACTTCCTGGTGGCAGCGTGGGTAGAACTCTGTTCCTCCTGCGCCAAGAGCATCGGCCCCGGGCTCTTGAGGTAATGGAGAATCTCTAATAGAGCACAGGAATGTGGGATCTGTGGCCCATAGTGCAGTTCTGATTCCGTCCAGCGGAAGGCAGCGGTGCACATACTTGTAAGTCCAGTACAATGTAGTGAACACAGCAAGGGTGACTCTAGATCACATTTAGGACTCATTGGGTTGCATTTGGCCTTTATGGTATAAACTGGGCTCTCCAGCTTTTAAATGCTTTCTAGTGAGAGACTGAACAAGCACAGTCTGTTTAGTTGATCAAAAAGACATCGAGGTGACTTGATTAGTATCTTAGAACAGTGTTTCTCAACCTTTTTGACACCAGGGACCAGTTTTCTGCCTTCCTAAACTGTGTCAGGGAGATCTCGGGGACTGGCGTTGGTCCATGGACCGATCATTGATCAACACTGTATCTTCGAACACATAACGGAGAGAAAATACCAGGTAATAAAGGGCTTTTTAATGTAGCAGAGAAAGACATAACAAGGACCAACGGCTGGAAATTGAAACTTAGATCAAAAGAGTTCCTTGCACCTTACTGTATAGAGGCCCTGCAGACAAAACCTTCAAAGCCAAGTTTGTCTGCACATGGAAGATCACATGCACATTCTGTAGAGTTCTTAGCCCCAATTCTGTCTCCTGTAGCGTGTGGGCTGGTTGCTACCCTCTGCACCAGTGGTGGATGACGTGTATATTTTGCTTTGAGATCAAGAGTGCCATAAGTGTAAATTAATATTATTTATTGTCAGGACTACCTGGTAGTCATGAGTCATCTAGGCATGAATGAAGACCTATTATGTGAAAGGCCATTGAAACAAGAGGGGGAATGGTCTAGTGGTTAGTCAGACAAGCTGGAAACTAAGCATGGGGCTTAGAAATGATGATGCCCAATTTCCCTAGTAGCTTGGGCAGCTGGGTAAGTACCAGTCCCAAAATTATGCCCATGCCCTGGTTTACCATGTGGTGGGTACAAGACTTTGCCACTGGAGTAAGTTGTCTGCTCCTTTGCACGCACTAGCTGCTTCTTGATTATAACTTGTCTGTTTTCTTGTAACAAATACTTGTCTGCTATTTAATAATAGATGCAGACAAGAGATGGGCTTGGATTCTGGAGTATTTGTACACCCTTAGGGTATGTCTACACTGCACACAAAGCCTGGGCTCTAACTCCAGTTTGAGACCAAGCTCTTCTGTGCACACACAAATGGGTCTCATTCCAGGCAGCAAGCGCTCAGGACCTGGGTTCCAGAACCCTACGAGGGGCCTAGGGCAGCCACCTAGTTCCGCTGAGACTCTGGTCCAAGCCCTGTCATTTTACAGACTGAGTCAGAAGGTCTGTGTAGTGCTGGATGGATGCACATGGCTGTGAGACCTGGGTCCAGTAGCTGTAAACCCAGCTTGACAATGCAGTGTGGATGCTCAAGCACAGGCTTGGAAACACTGAGTCTATAAGCCCAGGTTCCTCAGACCCAGGTTTTCAGTGCAGTGTAGACCCACACTGTAAAGAAGGGGAAAAAACCCTGGGGTGCCAAGTCTCAGTGCCTGGGTTTACAGATTTGGGCTCCCGGGGCTTGGCTATGGTGCTGAAAATAGCAGTGTAGATGTAGCTGTTCCCGCTCGTGCTCCGAGACCCACCCCCTCACCCAGGGTCTCCAAGCCAGAGCTACATCCAAGCAGGAATGTCTGAGTGCCAGAACGTGAGAGATGCGAGCCTAAATCTGTAGACCCAGGTTCTGAGACTAGGGTGACCATATAGCAAGTGTGAAAAAATCAGGACAAGGCTTGAGGGGTAATAGGGGCCTATATAAGAGAGAGCCCCAAATAGCTGGACTGTCCCTATAGAATCAGGACATTTGGTCACCCTATCTGAGACACTCTTCCATTAGGGGGAGAGGAGGTTGCAGTGTAGACATACCCTTAGAGGGCTGAGCACTCTGCCCCCTCCACCTGGAAACAAAACATCCCTACCCACAATGGGAAGCATAGCTCAGAAATTACACACACGCTGCTTTTAGCTTCCTGTGGGTATTACTACAGGAGTGGCTCAGAGGGCCTGTCGGCCTTCCTGGCTATTTTCTTCTATCGAAGGGATACAAATAGTTCTTGCTAATCTAGGAGTAGAAGCATTGTCTCTGCAGACCATGGCACTGTAATGTGTGTGTCCTTACTGTCAAGGGAAGCTTTTCAACCATTCGTACAGATCTTTTGGGTGGAAACCTGCCTGTTGGTCTCTGACTATGTGCTAGCTTCACATTGCTATGTGTTCACTGGGACAGGTATGTAACATCGCTGTGACGAGGATGGCTTCTGTTTTCTGTTAGGGGCACTGTCCGGATTGAACCTGTTGTGGACAGAGCCTCTGGAGTGAGGGGAAACCTATTGCTTGCGGTGACAGCAGTCTGAAGATTCGAACGGGAGTACGATAGCCCCTCGTGGCCTGTTTCAGGTTGTGGTTCTAGTTGGCCCTTCCATAGTTCTTTTGGGCCATTGGGAAATGATTAAAAGGGAAACTGAGGTGTGTGTGTGTGTGTTCGTTCTCTCTCTCTCACACACAGATATATGCCAGCAGGATAAAAAGCAGCAAGGGATCTGATAGTGATGGCAGATAAGGGGACTTCAGGTAACACTGAAGATTCTTTCCACCAGATCCGAACCACGTCTGAAGCTGGATCAGTATCTTCCAGAGGAAAGGCTTCTCATGCTGCTGCTTCTTCATGTTTACCTTGAAGACGTGACCTTCTTGATCCTCTTTTTAATATTTGCTTATTGTAGGTTGCACCAATAGCCAGTTGCATGTTCTGAACAAATGCCGGTGGGAATGTTGAACTCTCTAACAGGTGAGCCATGTTAAACCTTTCAGAAATAAGGGGGTAAGCAGGCCCTTTCATATGACTGTGGGCCTAGAGAGGCCCCATCACTTGTGCCACCTTGTGGTGGCTCTTTATGTAGTTCCAAACCATGCCAGTAGGTGGTGCTCACTCCATTCTAGGAAGGGTACCGCTCCCTTGTTTGTATTTGTGACACCGGCCTTATCCTCCACTTAGTGCATGATAGAAATATACTTGGTCTTTTGTAATAAGATGATCGGATTGTGGGGAGCAGAGAGAAAGTAATGATAGCAAGTGCCATAGAGGCTTAAAGGCTGAAGCAGTTCCAGCAAGAAGAGCGGGTAATGAAAATCCACAATATCCATCCCCTCCTTCCATGTACAGCAGATGTATTTCAGAGCGTAGAAGCAGTTCTTGTCTTTTACAGACATCTGATTTCTGATTAGCCCATGTTTAAGCATGGCACCATTCTGAATGCTCCCAAGGATTGGTCCAGCGCTAATTCCCTTCTTAATCATACAGGACTAGGCTGCGCAATCCTTCCTCAGGCAGATGACGGCTTACTCACAGGAGTAATCCCCGATTTCAGTAAGATGGCTCCCGTGAGTAAGTGCTAACCAACTCTGATAAGAGTGCCACAACCTTGCCTAGTGTTGCCATAATAAGAACTAAAATCTTTAAGGAGAAAGAACTTTCCACTGTTCTCCAGTGTATCCAGGAATATTTCCATATGGAGCTTCATCTTGTCATGGATTATTAATTTGTTGTTCAGCACCCTAAAGTGTGCTAGGCCCTGTACAAACAAACAGATACAATGGTGATGGGTGGGAAAGAATAGAAAAAACAATGGTGGGAGCATTTATAAGCTAAAATATAAAAATCTTCCTGTGCTCAAAGTGCTGTTTGACCTTCACCTGACTCAGGCAGCAAATGGTGCGACTTTTATACCAGGCCTATATGTGTCAGAACTAGGGAACTAAGTTTCCCAGTCTCAAAATCTATCTTCATCAATGGGGGTGAGATTTTCTTGGCACAGGCCTGATTCTGCCACTTTTGCTTGTGTGGAGTAGTCTTACTCTGAGTTTAGCGGGGCTACTCACCGATTAT
This sequence comes from Sternotherus odoratus, assembly GCA_032164245.1. Lineage (NCBI taxonomy): Eukaryota > Metazoa > Chordata > Testudines > Kinosternidae > Sternotherus > Sternotherus odoratus. Next base: position 95,650,360 of record JAVMKO010000007.1, read on the forward strand.
GGGGCTACTCACTAGGAATAAGGTGGCAGAATCATGCCTTAAATATTAACTGTTTGAATGAAAAGGGACAAATTTTCATAATCTCCGCAAAATGAGGGCATGCAAATTGGACCATAAATGGTGGCCAAATATTGTGTGTACAGATATGTACACCCAGAAATTTAGCTGTCACATTTTGGGGAGCAGTATAGTTGTAGCTGTGTCTCTAATATTTTGGGGAGTCTCTTTGAAAACTGTAGAGAGTCAGCATAGATGGTCCTGTGGTTACAATGCTAACCTGGGACTTGGGAGATCTTGGTTTGTTCCTGGTTTGCCACAAACTTCCTGCATGACCTTGGGCAAGTCACTCTAGTCTCCCTGTGCCTCAATTCCCTGTCTGCAAAATGGGGATAACAGCACTGCTCTGCCCCCATGTGTGTGCTGTGATGATAAATAAACACATTGAAGTGTTTGAGGTGCTCAGATACGATGGTGATGGGAAATTAGTTAGATAGTTATGGAGTAGTGGACTAAACATGGGACCGGGAGTCAGGAGTTCCTGAGATCTGCTGCTGATGTGCTGTTTGATGCTGGGCAAGTAATTTAGGCAAAAGAATATGAGAGAGAGAGAGACGTCAACACTTTCAAACATGGCTGCCGAAAGTGAGGCATCTAAATCCATATGGAGGCACTTAATTGAAAGTGGTACAGTGTGTCAACAATTTCCATTGATTGCAGAGGGGCCACTTCTATTTCAGTATCTAAGGTAGTGGATGTAGGTGCCTTATATTATTAGACACACAAGTTGGCCTTAACTTCTCCCTCCCTCACATTCCAGCCAGAGATGACTATTCTTACCTAGTCCATAGGAGTCTTGGAAGCCCGATTCTAATGTCTGGAAAGTGCTTTGAGGGCCTTGTACAGAAGGTGGGTTTGAAGACTGATGTATTCACAATAACTTTAGAAAGTGACCATCTTTACTGGGACTTTTGTTTGTTTCATTGCATCGTAAGTAATGATGCACGAGGATCAGTTCAACACAATGAATGAAATCTTGGCCCTAATGAATCAATAGGAAAATTCCCATTGACCTCAAAGGGGATGGGATTTCACCCAGTGAGAAATTCAAGGGAATCATCCCTTCATCTAAATTATTCATTAATTCTTTCTTTAATCCAGGTGAATTGATTAAAAATAAAAAGGAGACAAAGTGGTTTGGGGGCGGGGAGGGGGAAGGGAGAAACTGTTCACACAGAGCAAAATATAGGGCCAAATTCTGCTCAAAATTATACCAGGGTAAATCAAGTGCAAGTCCATGGAATTGCTCTGGAATTACATCGGCATATTTAACTGCATTGTTGGCATTTATATGGCTTTGTACATCAGTATAAATGAGTTGAATTTTGTCCAAAAGGCTAACCTATTGTTTTTTCAATGACATAGATATACATGGCATTTTAAAGGCAATCTAGTAAGAACAGATCACTTGGGATTGCAGATTTCAGTTTCTATTATTCATTTTCATTCCTTATTTGGGCTACTTTAAAGCCCCATGACTTTCTACAGAGATCATTTTGTGTAGGGTTATTGTAATTGTGACTGTATAAAGCTAAGTAGAAATAGTTTGACTTGAGCAATAAAATAAATGCAAAATGTTCCAAAAAAGACCCCAACCCTGCTATATGCTTTAAAAATAGTTTTTATTATTATTTGCATCCTTTATTTCAACATTGTGAGCAAACACACAAGTGCTGTCTATCCTACTCTTGCAACACATGGCCAGTGAGTAAACCATGGGTTTATGTCTAGGAAGAGCAGTCTGCACTGTCATTTTCAGAGGATAAGAATTCAACTGAAAGTTCCTTAAAGGAACTTTGCCATTTTCTGTCTTTCGCTCTTCTTATTTTTGAAAATTTCTTTCTGAAACATTACCATTAGTGCCATTTCCCTGCTGGTTCTTCCTTTACAATCTGAAAACAAATAAAGACACCTAAGGGCTATAAAACCTCAAACTTCGGTCTCAAACCAATCTCGAACTGGTTAGGTTGAGGGATAAATGTCACTCTATGGGCAGATTTACACCATAATTGACCATTTGGGGTGTGTGTGGGGGTCTCTTGTTCTTTCCTTTGAAGTAAAGCTCGTTGGAAATTTTTTGATGACTTGTTTTTTTCCTTAAAAAATGTTTCACTGAAACAAACTGTTTGTGAAACTGGGTTGGGTTTGATGAATTTCCTGTTCCAAAGAAACGTCATGAACGATTCTTAAAATGGTCGGTCTCATTTTGACATTTTTGCTACAAAATGCTGGTTTTCTGGTTCAAAACAACTTTTTCTGTCAAAATATAAGCTGATTAGACTGGGAAGTTTTAAAAAGGGCCTGACTTAAAATAAAACACATTGAAAAGACTGAAACAAAGTTTTGATGGACCCAAAACAGAACAAAAATAAAGGCTGGCGCTGCACTCTGGTCAGGTCCGCACCCGCTCTGATTTCTACGCCTTCCAATGGGAGCTGCAGGATGGTGCAGTGCGCAGAGCTGCCTGGCCACGCCTCCACGTAGGAGCCGGAGAAGGGACATGCCACTACTTCCAGGAGCTGCTGGAGGTAACCGCCACTCGGAACCTGCAACCTCTCAGCCTCTCCTCACGTCCCAAACCCCTTGGTCCCAGCCCAGAGCACCCTCCTACACCCCAAACTCCTCATCCCCAGGCCCACTCCAGAGCCTGCACCCCAACCCCAATTTTGTGAGCATTCATGACCTACCATAAAATTTCTATTGCCTGATGTGGCCCTTGGGCCAAAAAAATTGCCCACCCCTGCGCTAAGGTGACGAGCATAGTCTAAGCTCCAAGATAAATAGGTGGTAGATGAGTGGGACGTGATTTTCAGAATTATTTTTTGTCAAATTTCTTGGTCATGTATTGTCAAGATCCAGATTCCAGTGAAAATAATACAAAAAGAATAACAATACTGATGATGATCTATATATATAAAAGTGAAATGGTGTATGCGCGTATGTATGTATGTAAGCTTACTCCTTCCACACCGTTTGAGCTAGAGACTTGAAATTTGGTACAGTTAGAGGTCTTGGGGTCCTAATGACCGTAAGAATCGAAAATTTTTCAAATCTCACCTCTGACGCCCCCCAGGGGTGAAATTCTTTAAAGGTCAATTACATCAGCTGGGCAGATGCTGTTCTCTGTGACATAGTTCTGATGTCATAATACCCCCTCCAACAGACACTGCACTCGCTCAGCTCTCTGCCCCTCCCCCCTCCAACGGAACCCCGGAATCCCTCCGCTCTGTGCCCCCTCCCCCCTCCAACAGAACCCTGGTATCCCTCAGCTCTCTGCCCCCTCCCCCCTCCGACGGACCTCGGAATCCCTCAGCTCTCTGCCCCCTCCCCACCTCCGACGGACCCGAGTTGGGTTTGGTCGGAGGGTAAGTGAGGTAGGGGTGTCGGGTTTGGTCGGGGGGTGAGGTGGGGGTGTCGGGTTTGGTCAGGGGGTAAGTGAGCCAGGGGTGTTGGGTTTGGTCTGGGGGGGGTGGGAAGGTGTCGGGGTGGGTGAGGGGTGGGGGTTGGGGTTGGTCAGGGGGTGTTGGGTTTGGTGGGGGGGTAAGGTGGGGGTGTTGGGTTTGTTTGGGGGGTGAGGAGGGGGTCGTGGTTGGTCAAGGGGTAAGTGAGGTGGGTGTCGGGTTTGTTTGTGGTGGTAGGTAGGGGTGTCGGGTTTGGTTGGGGGGGAAAGTGATGTGGGTGTGTCAGGTTTGGTCTACGGGGGGTGAGGTGTGGGTGTTGGTCAGGGGGTGTTGTGGTTGGTAGGGGGGAGACGTGGGGGTGTTGGGGTTGGTAGGGGGGTGAAAATGTGAGTTGGGGTTGGTCCAGGGGTAAGTGAGGTGGGGGTGTCGGCTTTGGTCTCTGCCCCCTCCAACAGACCCCGTACTCGCTCAGCTCTCTGCCGCCTCCCCACCTCCGACTGACCCGAGCAACGCCGGGTATTTTCGCTAGTAGTAAATAAAATGGTGTTACAGTCCATTCTAAAGCATCTCGCAGTCTGGATTTGGCCCACAGTCTGCCTGTTGACTACCCCTGCAGTAAGAGGATTTGAATAGTGCCCCAAACACCAAGTATTAACAATAACTTTGGTACTGGGATGGTCTTTTTATTCTGTGTTTTTACAGCCCCTACCATGCTGGGATTCTGGTCCATGACTTCAACCATTTATCAAAATCAAAGGTAAAACTTGCTTTGGTTTTGCATTGCTTATTAACTCACATTTCTTGAACGTGGGAGATATTTGTGGGGATTTAATTCATCTTTGGGAAATGAAATCATGTTTAGAATCCTAAATTGAGGCTCGAACTGGAATCCAAATCACAGGCCGATTGCAGAATCCAAATGTTAATTAAACTAGAATCCAAGACTCTGAATTCAGCCAGATTAGAATCCAAGAACCGGAATAGGATTTCAGTTCACGTAAAGCTAGAATGCAAACCTCACGCTGGATTGCACTCTAAATCTGAGGCTTGATTAGAGCCAAATTCTAGTGTGAGCAAGAGGAGACTGATTCAGAGTCTAAGAAATGACCAGATATAGGAAAAATAATTCAGACTCCAGCTGAATTTAAAGAAGAAAATACTGATTGTAATTATTGCTACTAATATTTGCTTTAAGGACCATACGGAACATTTGTCCAGGTAGTATTGTGCCATTTATCAGAATAATCGGACTGATTGAAAATGGTATTCCTATTTAAAAGTGTCCACGCAGTGACCAAGTGATCAGAGCTACAGCACAGTAATGATCTGGTTTCCCAAGAAATGTTGTTGACACAAATAAGTCTGAGCTCAGAGAACTTAGAAGGAAGGACCTTGAGGGCAATGTTGTTTGAAGACCAGAGAAAGCAGAACAAGCTGATGAAAAAGATAAGGTTATTCTGCATTCAAAACAAACCTTTAGCTAATGATACTAAATGGCAACAAAGGAGAACCTGGTCATTTATGGGTAATAAACTATTAATTAGAGCTTGGTCATAAACTATTCCCGACCCCTGAGTCAAGACAATAACCAATCTTGAATCCTTTGTTTCTGTTCTCATGACTCCAGCAGTGTCAAATGTTGGATACAGGTGAGTTGAGTTCTTCTCTCCCTTCAGGAAAGGTGAAGCCTGGTAACTTGAGGATATTCACCAACTTCAAACTAATTAGTTTAAAATTAAATTTTCCACTCTACCAGACCAAGCACAATAAGAGGGATCTTAAGACACAAGAGGCCTTTGGAAAGGAGGAGGGGGCGAGGAGGGAAATAAAAGAATCAGCGTGTGCTTCAGACGTATGCTAGGGCTAATTATCTGTAGGCCGGATCCTCAGGTAGTTTAAAATCCAGCTGATTCCAATGCAGCAATGCCTATTTACATTAGCTGAGGATCCTGCCCCCCCTTTTTTTTCTCCCCCCCCCCCCCTTACCTCTCTTAGTAAATGTCAGCCAAAGGAAAAATAACGCTGCTGATCTTTCTGTGCGGTGTCATTCGCATGAAACGCACCGAGGCCAGCAACTCGGCTGTCTGCCTGCAACAAGAGAGCTCAAAGTTGCCTCTTGGTATTTTATGTATCTGGTTTTGGAACCTTCCTGATGAATGAATAAATTAGGAGAGGGGAAATCTACTATTAGACTTCAGTCTCAATCCACCTGCCCTTCATACCCCGCTGCTTTCTGCCCTCTTCCTCTCCATCTTCCCCCGTTCCTTTCACCTCTCTTTGTTTTTCCTTTAACTGACCTCTTCCTGGCTTTGCTTCTCTCCCCACCCTTGCCCTGTATAGGTAGAAAACAATGAAATAGTGAAATAAATAACTGTAGTGCTGCTAATAAAGATACTGTTCCTAGTCAGCTGAGCAGACGAGCCCTAGTGTGTGCCCGAGAGGAAATGTAACTGTTCATAAGCAATAGTAGCCCTTCCCAAAGTACAGTATTGGTTTAATGGATCATTAAACCAAGATAAATAACGCTAAAGTGTACATGAAAGCAACCGGGATTTAAACATAATTACCCAAGGAGATTTGGAGCTTGGTTCTCCTCTCATTTGTGCTGGAGTATGTCAGGAGTAATGCTCCTAAAATGAATGGAGTTGCAGGAACTATAAAACCCGGGTGACCATTGGACTCATTGTTCCATAATACGTCCTTTCTGTTTACTGGAATAATTCTGGGCCAGATTCTGAATGTATTTACGCTGAAGAGGAATAACAGGGACATTACTGGAGTGACTCAACTTTATACTGATGTCAGTGAAATAAAAGTCTGTCCCTCTGTTTTTAGTTTTATTGTCTTGGGACCTGCTTTAAGGTCAGTTAGCCCAGACATTCTAAATCTTAATTAAGTTTTGTATATTTCCATGCAGTCCCGGTTGTCTTTGGAGTTCGTACATTTCAAGATCTAAAAGGACCATTGTGATCTTCTAGTCAGACTATCTATATGACCCGGGCTGTAGAATTTCAGCTGGGGATTCCTGGGTTGAGCCAAACGTAAGGACTTCAAGTGTTGGAGAATCCACCACATCCTTTGGTAACTAGTTCCAATGATTAATTAACCTCATTGTAAAAAATTTGCACAAACTCTACCCCCAGTTGCAATTATGCAACGTAATTGAAATCTGTATGGAATTGCAGGATTTGCCCCAGGACCCCAGAGGACAACCTGAAAAATCTAATTAACCACCTTAAGAGATTTAATTCACCTAAGATAACTGAAACTGTATGAGTGAACTGGAGAGGAAGAATTCCAGACCTGCCTGCCATACATTCATCAGCAGGGTATTAAGTTTTATGCCATCAGAACAGGGTCCTTTAAGCAAATCATACCTTGAGGTTATGATACTGTTACCTAGCAACTTCTGAAAGTTCTTGGTATTACAGATTAAGCAGCCCCTTTCACTTGGAACAGCTAACCAAGACAGATACCTTTACCTGAGTTTGCAGAGAGTCTGAAACAATTGTTCTTAGATATCAGCTGCTGCATTTGTATCAACCCTTGTTAACTCAGATGCAAGTTATGGTACACTAAATGTCAACACTAAGAACTATTTCACCGTTTATCCAAGTGCATTTTTTAAAAAAAGAGGAGGTCCTCTATTCTGATTTCAGCAGTGTTCAGGATGAAGAAACAGAGCACAAAGAGTGACTTGCACAGGAAGTTTGTGGCAGAGCAGAGAATTGACCTCCGGACCCCTCCCTGCGGCAGCGTCTCCTGTCCCGCAGGACTGGGTATGGCTCCCTACTCCGGGTGTTGTGACCTGGTGCCCAGGGCCACATGCACAGAGTCTGAGACACATCTTTGTGATGAAAGGGCAATTGGGCCAAATCTGAGTGAGTGGCATTGCAAGCTGGTGCACAGAGTTGCAGCACTACTCAGGTTTGGCATCGTTGGTTTCATTCTTTCTGTGGATGCAACTGAATCCATTAACTGTGCTAAAGCTGCCCCTGATCTTTAGGCACATATTCAAGGGACTGGGACTGGATTTTTAGAGGGACCAAGCAGTAGATCCCACAGAAGTCAATTATCTCAACTTCTTAAAGTGTGCCGGTCTGAGGCTGATCTGAGCAGATTTTCACATTTAGCCAGGAAATACAGCGGTTGTATTGTCCAGTTACTTATTTATTGTATGGCTGGAAATTCGCAATGCTAATGTGAACGACCCACTTCCTGGACCCTGACTACCTCCCTTCTCCTTATAAAGTCAGTTGCTTGGACACCAGAGGGTCTTTCCCTGCCCCCATGGGCTGAGATGACTTTTTTTCCTGGGGACCTCAAGAGGGCAGCAGAGAAAAGAAAAGCTGACTTGGCTAGAGCTAGTGTGTGTGGTAGCAGCAGCTGCGGTTCGGTATCCAAACACACTTCTCTGTTAGGAGGGTAATTTAGAGCAATTACACCGATTATTATTGCTTTTCTAATTAGTGCTTTTCCTACAGAATTAGCTGAGTGTTTATTAGGAGCCGCTTGTTGCCAATAGCTTAACTGCTTCAGCACCAGTTTTTCTCAAACGTTCGTGGGTTTTTATTTTTTTCGGTGTGTAACTGTTTTTGTTATCTGGTTTCACATAAAAGCACCGATTAAATATTCATTTTGCTTTGTTACATATAGCATTAAATTTTTATGAGCTGTATGTTCTCCTTGAAGTCTGTCTTGGTGTAGATCGCCAAGACAACCTTAAGCCAGAATGCTTTTTTGTTTGTTTGCTTGGGTAATAGGGTTCCGGCGGGGTATCGGAATTTGGGATTGCAAAGAGCCACGGGTCAGGGATGGCTGAGTCTGCCTTAAACTCAGGCAAGTGGAATCGCTGCCCCTCATCGTACCCTCTTGTGCTGTGCAGCACAACGCTGTGAGGTGAAGGTTGGTCCTCCACATAAGGTGCTGAGCTGGGACTTGGAAGAATCTAGCTTCAATCCCCAGCTGTGCTACGGCTTCCTGTGTGGCCTTGGACACGTTTCATGCTCTCTGTGTGCCTCAACAATTCTTCCTTTGTCTATTTCGATTGCAAGCCCTTCGGGGAAGGGAATCTCCCTTATTATATGTGTGGGCGGTGCCTAGCACAAGGGGATTTCGATCTTGGTTGGGGCAGTACAAATTAATACTAATAATAGCTACGACAATAAAGTACATGAAATCCCCCACTACACAATGAGCAGAGCTTGGTCGTGATTCACTTCCATGGTGTATTAAAGTTGCACTCCCATGGGTAGCCTGCCTCCCCTCTGGTAGAATTTACCCTACCAGAGGGTTATAATCCAATCTATATTCCCTGGGCAGAGTGACCAGAGAGCAAGTGTGAAAAAGCTGTATGGGGGCTGGGAGGTAATAGGCATATAAGACAAAGCCCCGAATATGGGGACTTTCCGTCTAAAATTGGGACATCTGGTCATCCTATCTTTGGGGCTTCTACTTAAGGCCTTGCCTTTGCTGGGGTTTTACGTTGCTGAGCTAACTCAAGTTAAGAACACACTTGTTTTTTGTAGTGCAAATGAGGCCTAACCAAGGACAGCTGCAGGTCTTCAGACGGCTCCATAAGACCCCGCTGGTGGAGGCTGCTGGGTGATGAACTGAAACAGTGCATCTAGTTGTCCTGGCTCTGTCCTCTTCCTGGCCATCCGTGCCCATTTTGTGAGTGTGAATAGCTGTAGGCCCTTGCTGGAGTGGGAGTTGTTGGTGGCTTTCATCACTACTTCAGATTAACTCTTAAATTGGTACTGCTGGAGGGACGGGATTTGGGCCTTGGGACTTTCACAAACTCTGAATTTCTTGGCTGTGGTGGGTTCAGGTCACTGCCCTTGTGTTAGCTCTCTGAGGTATAATGGGGTAAAAGTACAGGAAGGAGGTGTTCAGATAGACTAGATAGTTGCACAGCTATACAGCTTCAAGACTATTCCTGTTAAAGTATATGTAAATCAACAAAACAATAAATTAGTTACCAGAAGTCCCTCTTGGCCGTCTGCCCCACCGTTCTCAGGTGGCAGTAGATCTGAGTGAAAAATAGACAAAACAATTTTGCAGAATATTTCAAACTTTTGCAGTTGTTTGTTTCCAAGGGTTGGAAATGGAACAATTATTTTTTTAAAAAAAATCTCGGGGAATTTTAATTTGTCTTCCTTTCTGCCCTCCTTTCCAGCACTGTGTGAGACCGTGCCGGCAGCAGCACCCTGACCACTGACGTTGCTTGCAGCGTAGAAAAGGCTGCAGGCTCAGCTGGACGTCATTATCCACTTTGCGTTGGAGGATTACGAGCTGCTGGATGATAACTTCTAGGCTGTTGATACAATTGGCAGCAACTAGGAGGCTGTAAGTGCGAGGAACAGGAAGGAAGTGCTCAGAGGGTGAGCTGCATGAAGGTCAGAAGCTGTGTAGGAAGCTCCTACTGCACTGTGTCTGTGTCTTGCTCTGTTTGCAAAAGAACTGGAATAAAAGGTACACATGGTGCAAGGAAAACAGCCTGGGTGTTTGACCGTGAGCTGACAGAAACAGGCAAGAGAGCATGGGGCACTGCATGGCTTAGGGAGATCTCTGTGACGGAATGACACAGAGTTAATAATCTCCCCCTTTTAAATCCCCCCCCCCTTTTCTACTCTTTAACTCAGAGAACTGACAAAGTTGAGGTGTTTCATTTTTTCCCATTAGACACTCTGACACTTTTCCAAAGTTGAGAATGTTTCGAAATGCTGCGGAGTGGAAAAAGGAAAACAAAGAATGATTGTTTAAAACTATATATATTTTTCTTTCAATTGCTGGAGAAAAGAGGAGGAACCCTCCCCCAAATTTGGAATTTTGATTTTTTCCTCCCATTTTCTATAATCAGAACAAAATATTTCAATTCAAAACAAGGTGGAAGTAAAATTCATTTCTCTTCAAAATTTCCCATTGAAAAATTTAATCAAAAAATGTCTTGCAAATAACATTTGTTTTTGATGAAAACTCATTTTCCTGCTAAAAAAAGAAAGAAAAGAAAATGAGAAATTTGGACAATAAACCTTGACTAACTAATTCTGGTCAGTTTTTCCAATGGTATCATAGTAGAAATAGGTTTGGTTTGGTTAGGGGGTGTGGTGGGAGGAAAACCCAGAAAATTAAAATGGAATTCCTTTGAAACCCCCTCTACAAACTTGTAATTTTTGTTTTTCTGTCCCCTTTTTCAGAGGTGAAGGGGGAGAATGAAGAAAGGGGAGAAGAAGGGAAGACTCCAAACCTGAACATTTTCTGTTCAGAAAAATTTCACACAAATTTACCCCCCAAAATAAAAACAAATTATTTTTAAAAAGCTTTGAAATTAAAATGTTTTAGAAAGTTTTGAATGTTTTTCTTTCATTCCAGCTCTAGGGATGGTGCTTATGGAAGAAGTGGATGAATAGGTAATGGAGGAGGGCTTGGTTGGTGGAATAGAGAGGACTGTGGTGGTGAGGTGTGCTACAGAGAGGACTAAGGGGAGGACAGTGATTGCAAGAAGCAGCAGCTTGAATGTGAAGTGGCTGAGGGGCTCAGAGGAGTGATCGGGTCAGAACAATGGGCCAGGAAGATGATCTCATGGTCTATATTCTCAAAGATGACACTGCACCTTTCATAGTTCCCTTCTGGCTTTGGAATCTATGGTTCATTGTGATCATCCAGTCTGATCGCCTTAAAACAGGCCACAGAACTTTCTAGCACAGATCTTTTAGAAAGATCCAGTCTTGTAAAATTTATCAGTGATGGAAACTTCACCATGACCCGTGGTAAGTTGTTCCAATAATGAACTACTCTCACCATTAAAATTTCAAATTTGCAACCAGAAGCCTCTAAATGACCCTCTATATGCAACATCTTGATACCATACCTTGCTTGTTGTCCAGCTGGCATCTCCCCCAGAGTGTTCACCTTCCTGGCCTTGGGTGCTTTCCAAATTCACAGCCCTTTATTTAGCATCAAGGCCATCCAAAGCTTGTTGGAGCTGTCTGCATCTCAAGTGTATTTTTTCAGGTTGAGCAGGATTTGTTTCCTTGCTGCGTCCAGGAGAGTGGGGTGTGCATGATGACTGTCAACTTGTACCCTCTAAGCTAGAGAGGGGCTCAGTCCAGAATCCCAAAGGGGGTGCACCACCCCACCATTGAGGAAGTTCAGCTCTGCATTTGAAAGCTCAAGCCCAGCTCTGGGATCAGTATGTATTTTTTTAATGAATTCATGACTAGCCTCAAACTTCCCAGCTGTTGCACATTGCAGGCACTGGGAGCGTCGTGACAACAACTTGGGTAGAGTTCAGAACCTCCTGCCCCGAAAGCCCAGGCCTTCATTGCTTGAGCTAAAAGAACCAACTCCTTTAGCTAGTGGCACGCCGCTGAGACCTGACGATTCTGTCCATTAAAGGGCAGTGCTCTGTGTACGCATGGCCCCAGCGCTGTCATCACCTGGCTGATGTTCTTGTGCCATTCTTTCTGTGTGTAGATTTTAGGTGCGGTATCTATTAATGCTAATGGGGGTTGGCGTGCCTGCAGCTCTGTGCATCAGGATGAAAATCTGCACCTTGATGTGTGGGGGTCCAGTTCTGGAGAGAGAGAATGGAGAATCCCTTTCTCTGATTGTCACACAGCTCCCGACGTGCAGCTCTCCAAACCAAATCGGAATGAAGTCACAGGACAGCGCATGCTCATGTTGAATTTATTGTATGGGCTATTGTTGCAGGGTACTCGGAGTCCCGTAGAAACGAGGCGCACACACAGCTGCTAAATAAAAGTGGTGAGTTTATTGAAGGCAGACAGTGACACACCCACAGCGGGGGCTCCCTTCGTTGCTGCCACTGAGACGGGGGGGAAAAGCCCGATGCACTGGAGCAATGCTCAGGGTGAAGCCCATTATGCAGGGGGACATAGGCATAGAAATACACAGGCACATTTACATCTCATGCATACCTCATGAATAGCTAGTAACTTGTTTTGCTTCGTTAGTATTACACTATCCTAGCTGGTGGTTAGGACCAGATAGCTCTGGTATGCAGGAATGTTGCCTTGACCGAGAGTACCCTTTCCCCGGTGCCTAGGGGGGAGAGCGTACCCTATATGAATACCATTACAAAATCTTCACGCACCCTACAGCTATATAACCAATACTGCAACTGGTGAGCCAAAGGATTAGTGATTTAAACACCAAGATGAGCCCTCAGCTGTTTTAGCCTGGGATCTAGGCAGTTGTACCTAGTGGTCAGAGCAGTGGTGATCAGGAGCCAAAGGTCAGAGTCGGGAGTCAAAGCCTAGGTCAGAGCTGGAATCAGTAGCAGGGACCTGGAACAGGGGCAGGAATAAGACAGGAAGGCAGGAATCCGGAACAAAGTATTGCTCAAAGGTTGGGGGAGAAGGCATGGTCCAGTGTAATAGCCAGCAAAGGATTCATCCTAGTTGATCAGACAACTTCCTATGCCTCTTTCTGGCTTAAATAGTGAGTCTGAGCCAATCAGAGGCCAGACATCTCTACTGGGGAGCTTTGTGGGCTGTGTCTATGGTGAGCTAGGATCCACTAGCCTACACTGCCTGCTGGTACCAGCAAGCTCTGATGAGTAGTGACTGCAGAATGAGGGCTGTGTTTGGGACCCGTGACCCCTCACATCAACAATTAAAGAGAATACTTACTGTTGGATCAAACACATGTAGGGTCTGTGTATTAGAGCAGTAAAAGTAAACAAGCCAAATGTATGGTCTATGTGTTCCTACAAGCTTTTATTTTTTTAAGGCTGCTGTTTCATTTCCCCCCCTCTAAGATACCAGGGCTTGTAGAATAACTACATTGCAAAACATTGAACAGAACATAAAATCCACAAAATTATATCATACTTATGGGTTTCCAAAAGCTAGCTTTGCACTAAATTCCCAGGGATAAATACGATAGAGATAGACAAGCTAATGTGTGTCCATACACATAGTGAGCAAAGCTGTTCCCCAATAGTTTAAATAGAGGAAGGTAGGAAGATAAATGAAATTCATAGTCAATAGATCATTTCTTATCTCCCTCATCCCCCTCTTGGGGAAAAGGGTTCAGTATTTCTATAGGAAGAAGTAACTTCTATAAAGATGTTGCTGGATGTGAGAATAACCGAGGGACTGTAGGATATTCCGTTATCACTATCCAAGGTGCATTTAAAAAAGCGTGCGGAGCTTAGTGTCTCTGGCACTGTATGGATGTTAAATTCATAACAGACTTTCTTGTGCTCGATACTTTAGAGGACAAAAAAATTTCCCCAGCTCCCCTTTATGCTGAAGGCTACTGTTAAAAAAAAAAAGTTTTGTTTTTGAAAATGGTCTTTTTTGGGGGTGGGGAGGGGGGAGAATTGCTGACAGATTTTCATCTCTTCTTACAAAAATGTTGTGCCTCATTTTAATTTTTTTAGGGGGAAATGTTGATGGGAAACATTATCAAATGATCATGCAAAATGGTCTTGGGTCTGCCAAACACTTGGATAATGGTTTTGATGTAGAAAAATTGAATAAAAAATTGAAAAATGAGACAGTTTTGAACATTTTTATCTCACCCTCCCCCCACCCTCCGCAGACCCCAAGAGACCCTAAGGTGGCTGCGTTTTAGTGGAGTCTGCTGTGATTTGTACAGTGCATTGACTTAGTGAAGTGGTTCCATTGGAGAGGTGTTATATGAATTTAAGATGTGAATAGTGACCCGATCCCCCTCACTCCCATCCTCTCAAACCAATCAGCTGATTCCCAGGTCTGGATTTAGTGACTGCCTTGTCATCCTGTAGCTTCCTATAAGCTCCTCCTCCTTTTTGTGTCTTATCCTTCCTGTGTTTTAAGGGAGTACATGTGGGAGGATGGTGTGTCCGCAGAGGAAGTTTGACAATAGAGCAGCTATAAGGCAGGGAATACTTAGCCAAACTTTTTCAGAATACTAAAGTTTGGGGGGAAGGCTGGAGGCTTAAACTCCCTGGGATTTCTCAGACCTGGGTCTGGCTATTGTTTTCCTAGTGAGCTACTCACTGCTGTTCCCACCTGCTAATTTGTAGAGCCTCACTTCTGCTTCTGTGTGTTTTTTCAGTGGGAGTTTGACATTGTCTCCCATGGAAGGAGGATCATGTCCCATTGGTTAGCCCCTTGGTTTAATCACATGATCATTGCACTATTTAAAGAAGAACGTACCCATATGATGCATGTTCTTTCCATGATACGTGTGCAAATCCCATTAGAATTAATGGGGCAGCGTGGTGCACACCCATCAAGAGGCCAGTCTTAGCCTATAAAATCCCCAAACCAGGGCCTGCCACATGATCTGCCGAGAATGAAGATGCAAGTCCTAAAATGTGCTAGTCCATGTTCATAATATTAAGACTCTGCACTTCTATAGCATGCATCTCATCCCAGAACCTCCAAATGGTTTGCAAAGGAAGATCAGTAGTATGATGTTAGGGACTGTCTACTTGTTATATGTCTGTATAGTGCCTCACTAAATGGGGTCCATACCTCTAGTGCTACTGTAGTACAGGTAATAATTAATGATGGGTAAGTAGCATTATCCCCATTTTACGAGGGAGAGATTGTAACTGGGCCAAGGTCACTTGATGTGTCGGTGGCAGAGTTGAGACTTAAATCATGTCTTCTAACTTTCAGCACCATGCTCCGACCACAAGACAGCTCTTGTCATTCTTTTCCTTTATGTACAATAAGTGATAATTGTCATGTAAACCCATTTAGAAGAATTCCTTTCATTCAGAAGGATTTCATATTTTCTGGGTGTCGGGTGCGGAAGAAAATGTAACGAGTCGGCACTAGGGCCAGGCAATTCGCTTTCATTGCGTCTCCATGGGAACGCAGTGTAGCCAAAGTTATCAGTCTAGAGAACTGCCTTGGCTCTCAGTTTTATCTCATGAGAAGCGGTTCACAGCACCAGCTTGGAGCTGTTATCTAGTCTGTGTGAAACTCAGCTTGAGTGAAACCAGACAGGTAAACTGAGGCAGGATTGCATAACATGTCATTAGCTATTCATGAGTTATGTATGAGATGCAAATGTGCATGAGTATTTCTGTGTCAGTCTGCTTTTGCGTGTTGGGCTTCATCCTGAACACTGCTCCGGTGTGTCAGGTCCCCCATGTTCATTGGCAGCACCGTGAATGGGGCCCCCGGTGCGGTTATGTCACTGCCTTCAATAAACTCATCACTTTTATTCATCTAGCCACTGTGTGTGAGCCTCGTTTCTATGGGACTCAGTGTACCTTGCAACACTGGGCCAAATGTATAAAGGGTGCAACTCCAGTTCAGTTTGGTGGAAGCTGAACATACTTACTCCAGGGCAGAATTTGGCTGTGTCGGCTGAATGGATCCACATTAACGCATACACAAAAATCACTCTTCGGACTGAAATGCAGCCATCTCTTATGAGGAACGTCAACACCTGTTTTGCTATGCGAGATGACTGTATGTGACAGGTCAGAAGAGGAAGTGAAGTGGTATGGGAGCTCTAATAACCGCAATGGAGCAAGATGTGAGTTTTCTATCGCCACGTAACCACCAAATTCTTATCAGGCAAACTCTCTCACTGCATGACAAAAATCCAGATGACTGCAACACAAATGGACTCCTTGTGGGAGTCGCCTTTCATCACTTTACTCTTGGAGAGCTGTGAAAATCAGACTGGGTCCCAGCTGGCTTTGGGCTGGTTGTAGGAAACAGAGACCAGCTTTCTGGCCTGCGTCTCGTGGTTTCATGACATAGAAACAGAAATGCCCCAGCAGATTGAGAACATTCTCTTTCACCTAAAAGATAAGAGAGAGAGCAGGGAATCAAGGAAAATAAAGAGCAGAGCCATTGAATAATTGATGAGCAGCAGACCAATCAATGCTACAGCAGAACAGGGCTAATTAAAGGTTTCTAAGGAATCCCTGTGGTAATTTACTCAAATGGAAGAAGTTCATTCTCTCTCTCTCTCTCTCTCTCTCTCTCTCTCTCTCTCTCTCTTTTCTGTTCTTAGGAATTCCAGTTTCAGGCTTCGGCAGTCTCTAACCACTGTTCGCTTCTCCCCTCCAGGGGGGTGTTTGCTATGGAAATATGCAATTAATATTGCAGCTATCCTAATTGCTAATTATTAAAACAACGCTCCCCCCTTTTTTGTGGCCTACTTTCATGTTTCAAATCATTTAAATAAAGGGAAAAAATGTTAGGCGGAAGCAGAGCGACCGGGCAAGAGAAGCGTAATCCACACGCGCGAAGCCCCAGAGCCTGCTAGCCATTGCTGTGATGTTACCGGCTCTGAGACGATCCTACTGTATCCACATTAAAAGCCAATATTGCGCATTTTGGATACAGGATGTTTCTTGAAATAACCTTGCAACATGCTGAGGAAATGCTTTACTACACCAGGAGTAATTCTACCCTGTTCGCAGAATAGAATGGATGGAAGGCCGGTTTGCCAGCATTTCTAAAGAACCCATCACTGGTATCCAGGTGCCAGCTGTTTATATAGAATATTAATAGTCAGTGATGAGAAGTGAACCAGCAGAAGTCTACAATATCAAGGGGAACATGAATCTCACCAGGCTGGGGTAACTTGGCATAGCTCAATGCTGATGTATACCAGTTGAAAATCTGGCCTTGTAGCATAAATCCATTTAACCGTAGCCAGCTCAACGGATGCTGTTGGTTAACTGAAGCCCGGTTCAGTCCCCCAGGGCTAGCACTATGGTCTTCATTAGACGCTGGGGATGACTTTCCCTGAGATCAGCTGGCTGAAGGGAGAGGTGGAAACTAATTTCTCCAAGGTCAGTGAACGGAGGTGGAGCATTTTTGCTGTCTCGGGTTGCCAGCTGGCCTTGGGGGAGAAGAGGCTGCATTCCAGCTGTTCTCAAGTACAGTGCAAAGCCACCTGCCCCAGCTCAACAAGGCTCTTCCAAGAGCGTGGTAGCAGGCTCAACCCCACCACAGATACACAAGGCAGTAAGGAGTGGACAGTCTGCTGCCAGCACGTCCCATTGGAATTAAAATCCCAGCAGCCTTTGGGTGGTTGCTAGGGTACAGTCAACTATCACTGGAGGAGGGATGGCGCTAGGTGTGAGGAGCTCTGTGCAAGGTAAATTCAGATCCCTTCTATCTCCATCACCAGCTATGACCATTATTATTGTTTCCCCTAGTATTGCCCAGGGTTGAGCTAGGGCCCTGTTGTGGTAGGTGTTGCACAAACACATGCCGAGGTGGGTCCTATCCCAAGGAGCCAACAATCGAAATAGACGAGATAGTCCCACGGGGGCAGAAAGGAAGGATCGTTAACCCCATTTTACAGACAGGAAACTGAGGCATAGAGGGATTGTGTCCAATATCACCCTAGGAAGTGAGAGACAGAGCTGGGAATTGAACCGGAATCTCCTGAGTCCCAGTCCAATGCCTTACCTGCAAAACCAAGATCTTCTCCTACTCCCAGCAGCCCCTTTAGCTGACTACTACTGTGCAACCTACCCCCAAAGGCTGTGGTGACGACACCTCCTCAACTTGTGAGTCTCCGCAGCATCTAATAAAATCCCTGTGTGGACGGGAAGCCCCAGGGGTAATCGAAGTGCAACTTTCTAAGCAGGAAGGATAACCATAACTGTGGCAATTAGCCTGCAACCTGCTAGCGTGACTCAGAAAGGGCCATGGCTGCAATACCGAAGAAAGGGCTATGGCTGGCGGGTCAGTTGTTCTGTGTAGTGCAGGACTTCTGGGACCTTACCTGGCTGTATTGTTTGCATAGACCTAAGGCTGTGACTTCCTTTGGCCTGATTTCCTGGTGCACTCCATTATCTATAGGGTGTCATGTTGGTGAGATAAGGAATGCAGGAAGGAAGCTTGTAGCTACTTCCTGGAGGACTCCGCTCACGAGCGTCTTCTTACTTGACTTTTTTCTACTCTCTCGTTACATTCATTTGAAGCTCTCCTGAAAGCTAGATTTCAGAAAGCTGCAAACGATACTTAAAAATAACATAACCAAGTGATGAACAGAACAACGAGCATCATTTCCTTCACCAATACCGTACAGTAAAAAAAGAGGGAGAAGTGAACCCCACGGTTGAATATCCTGGAGGTGTATTACACCCATCTGCACGTGTGCTAAACATCAAACAATGGAAAGGGAGAGAGGTGGTCCTTTTTCCTGAAGCAGGCCTGGTCTGGTGTATGTAGATATAAGGTTAAAAATGTCCCCTTGTGTGTTGGCAAGAGAAAAACATCCATTTCCTTCCGCGCATAAATGAAAGCAAAAATCAACAGGGTTATAATAAAACATGAAAGGCTTATGTGTAAGCTGGGAAGCCAGGCTTTGAATGGGTTCCTGGGGGTCTCAGGTGGTTGAAGGTATATCTATAATACAGAAAGCAATTAGAAACAGGTTTTCTATTAAGTGGCTTACTTTGCTCACTGCTTTGATGAAACTGACCTTTCCTTCCTACAGTACTGGAGACGGCAACAGGTGTTAGGCAGACGAACCGTCACATCCAGAAGTTCAACATGGACATCGATTCTCCATCTCTTAGCTTCTCTCGCTGGCAAAGAATGATGCTGCAACCTTTGTTTCTTTGTTTGTTTTTCATGATGTCTGAATCCTGTCTCTAATTACCGCTCTCAGAAGATCTCTTTGAAAGTATACAACAAAGAGTAGATAGGGCTCAAAGAACAACAGGCTGAATTTTATTTCTAGTTCACAGGTACACCTCCCATTCAGGTGCTGCAGAGAGCAGAATTTGGTCCATTTTTAGGAGGTTAGGGCAAATTAATAGCCTCTGTTTCTCACACTACGGTGCATATTTTACCCTTAAAATTCCCAGAGATGTCAATGGGAGTTTTGCAGCAATATCAAGACTACAATACTGGTCATGGGGCTTAGTTTAGCCCTGGTGAAAAAAAGAAATAACTCCATTGACTTCCCTGGAGTCATTCCCACTCACACCAGGGTTGAATTGAGCCCCTGGGAATTTGGAAGAGGGAATTGGTTTTCTCTTATGAAAAGCGTTGGGAAACTTTCGTGTCCAGGCAGACCAGAAATGACCTCGGTTTTTGAAGGCCTTAGTTGAACAATTCCCCATCCCGTTAAATGTATATGGAAATTAATTCACTTACGTTAGAAGGCTGGACCCTGCCAGATTTGAATGGGTTGTTTATTAAATATGTGTGGTGGCTTGAGCCGTTCTGCTACTTTCCTTCCGGCTGACAGGCGATGCTTTGCACTTCAGCAGCAGCAAGCGGGAGAGCCCAGCTGTGGCTGATACTGTATTTCTGTGCTGACCCACGGCGACTGTTTAATCAGTGGATCAAACATTCCGATGGGCAGCCGGCCTCCTCTAGGTGGAAGCTCTAAAGAGATTCAAGGATTCTATCCATCTATTTCCACCAGGGCTTCTTTGTACCATGGGAACTAGAAGGCTGAAACTTGGAATGGAAGCTCTTGTATACCTCTACAAACAATGTCCATAGAATATTTGCCATCTACGCCAGGAGTGGGTGTGACATTCCCCGGGGTGCAATCTGGCCTGCTGGACAGCTGTGTTCCCTCCATTCTCCAACCTGGGGTGTCTTTTATACTGCATTGCTCTGAGAATGACCACTCCTAGTCTGTTCGCACACAGCCTCCAGCATGCAAAATTACATGAGTTGTTATATGAGTGTTTTTAGCTAGCCACTCCTGCAGAGCGACACCAGCAAACTCCCAGTCCCAGACTTGTCACCAAAAATGTGTGTCTTGGACTGCCCAATGCCCTCCTGGACAATACAAGCTCATAGGAAGTCTGTCATTTTGTGAATAGAAAAGGAGAGGCACAAACCCTGTTATCTAGAATGTAAGTTCCTAAACACTTCAGTCCAAACACTGCTTAGATAAAACAGTAAAAGCAAGTTTATGAACTACAGAAAGATGGATTTTAAGTGATTTCAAGTAGTAAGGCATGAAAGAACTGGATAAATTCAGGGAGGTTAAGTCCATTAATGGCTATTAGCCAGGATGGATAAGGAATGGTATCTCTAGCCTCTGTTTGTCAGAGGGAGGTGATGGATGGCAGGAGAGAGATCACTCAATCATTACCTGTTCGGTTCACTCACTCTGGGGCACCTGGCATTGGCCACTGTCGGTAGACAGGATACTGGGCTAGATGGACCTATGGTTTGACCCAGTACGGCCTTTCTTATGTTCTTAAAGACGGAATTGGTTACAAAGAAATGAAAGGTAAAACTCAAACTAATACCGAACTTAACACACTAAATGAATTTAAAGCAAAAAAACACATGCTTACAGCAGTCGGACTGGAATTTAAGCCAGGACCCCCGGTTCAGTGATGTTTCTTTTGTCATTCCAAACGTTGTTGACTCTGTGACTAGAGATGGGGGGAAGGGGAAAGAAGTGATTTGGGGCCTCTGTCCCTCATTTTTATATCTTTTCCTCCCCTTTGAGACTCAGCTCCAGCTGGAGTTCAGGCAACAGCCTGTCCATTTACATGGGAACCCCAGCTGTTCCATTGCCAATATGTATAGTTCTTGCTTACCTGCCTCTTCCTGCCAAAGACCACTGAACCAGATGAAAGTCCACTTGATTTTGTTGCCACATGGGTGAGGTGTTGGTTAGCAGGGTCTCTGTCATTTAGGACTTTGAAATGCTACTGCTGAGTGAGGCTTTGCCATGCCAACAGCCCACTTTTGCCCACGTCTACTAGAGTTACACATACAACGCTCTGCAAATAGAGCATGTCTAATGATATTCACAAAGAGTTGGTTCAATTGATTGTTGAATAAATTATTTGCAAATTAATATTTCCACTATTTGACCTTCTGCAGAGAACTATATCTGACAAATAAACTAGTTGATTGTTTTTTGCTGGCAAATAATGGGTCAAGACTTTTAGCAAAAGATGGGTCAATTCCTAGGAGCTGCTTGGGACTGTGGGAAGCCAGGAGTTGGTTAGTTTTTTGCTGTGGTTATAGACTCTTAGACTTTAAGATCACGAGGAACCATTAAGATCAGCTAGTGTGACCTCCTGCGCAACGCAGGCCACAGAATCTCACCCACCCACTCCTGTTATAAACCTGTTACCTGTGTCTGGTCGATTGAAGTTCTCCGCTCCTGGGTTAAAGACTTCAAGGTGCAGAGAATCCTCCAGAAAGTGACCCGGGCCCCATGCTGCAGAGGAAGGTGAAAAACCTCCAGGGCCTCTTCCAATCTGGCCTGGAGGAAAATTCCTTCCCGACCCCAAATATGGTGATCAGCTGAACCCTGAACATGTGGGCAAGACTCAAGACACCCAGGAAAGAATTCTCTGTAGTAACTCAGACAAGGCTATGTTCACGCTCCTTCAAGATGGGACCATACCTCCCTCACTCCATTCCCAATGGCCTTTGGGCACAACTTCCTTATATGGAACTCTAATGACAAAACTGTCCAACTGCAAATTTCCCCATTCCCATCCCAGGAGGGTTTATCTCCATCTAGCCGACTGGCTTCTGTAGAGCATGTTCTGCTAGAAATGGACACAAAACCAAACCCTGAATCTGAACACTTTCCCCCAGGTTTTGTGATGGTCGGGATTCAAATCCAGATCAGAATCCGGATCCATCGGGGCTGGCTCATGGACTGAACCAAACCCCTGGATCCAAAATGCCCGTGAATTTATGGGGGACAGGGGTCAATTTGGATTTGAACTCTTCAGGTTTCAGGCCTATCGCTCCTTTTTCAGGAATGAATCCCAGCATGGCTGAAACCTAGAACTTACCAAGCCTCGCACGCAGCAGGAAGTGCTGACAGGACTGAAAATGTGCTAGGAACTGACTACATTCCTGAAGCGTGGCAGATGGTCTAGCAAACTAGACCGTTAATCCAGCCAAATTATGGCAACAGATGTTTGAAGATGTTTGCATTCAAATTCAAACTGTTAGCCCTCTTGGATGAACCACACAGAACGAGGACGTTCACTCTCCTTATTAATTAAAAGCAAAAAAAAAAATATAAAAAAAATCCACATGGGTGATTGTGCCAAATTGCTGAAGCATTTTTCACCTGCTGTAATTGAGAGCGTTGCTTTTCCCCTTCGGGTGCAAAGGGGGCTCCTGCGCTAAAGAAGGCCGAGAATCTCGCCCGTCTCTCCCCCAGCTCTGCCAGGCTGGACATTTTGAAAGGCCACAAAATAGTTAAAAAACAGGCTCCTGTGTAACAGCAGGATCCCCTGGAAGAACTGTGAAAGATTGGCGGACTGTAATGATGTGCGCTCGCTGTATGGAAATGCCCACCAGCCATCCGCAGTGTCCTCTCCGCTACACATAAGGGGGATGCGGCATCAACAGGAAGAGGGAGCATTATTGATGCTCTTGCCTCGGGGAGGGAAGCAGATAATGGATGTGGGATGTAGGCCGTGCTTTGTCATCAAACGAGGGGCCTGAAAGATGGTGCACTGGACTATTATCAGTCATTCCTTGATCAAGATGTAATACTATCAAGGGCCTTCTCTCGCTCCCTCTCTCTCTCTCTCTCTCTCTGCACTGCTGAGTGCTTTCATATTGGAGGCTACTGTAGACTTTGACCTGTTTGGGCTAGCATACAGGATCCTCCAACTCCCTCCCTCCTTTAACCAACGAGACACCCCCCCCCCCAAATCTGAAAGTGATGTGAACGTTATTCGATCACACAGTCCTGATCTAGAAGGACCTAGCTTGAAAAAATTGTAGACATAAAAGAGTAACCCTCTGACTTCCTCCACATGCCAGCCTTCAACCCTCTCTGTATCTTTATATCTTATGTGTGTGCACACGCGGGCTTACATTTTCTTTGTACGGTGCTATTGACAGGCATAGCACTATACAGACAAATGAAAAGGTTAGTCCCTGCCTTGAGATAGCCATAACACAGGCAGGGATGGCAAACGTGGGGTTTTATCACGTCTCACCTGTATTTAGGCAGATCAAATAATTACATTTTTTACAGCACTCTCTGTAATAGCTTGATACAGCCAAATGAGACCCTCCCTCCCAGGGAGCTTAGGCGGCATATTAGCTTTATCACTTGATGACTCATAAAATGGTGTGCACCCCTTAGTGATGACCCGACTTGCTCGACACCTATGCAGGGAGGGTATATAAATGTTTGCATTATCAGTTTAATCATGTCATGGCCCTTTTCATCTGTTTGTGAAATGCAGTGGCTTGGATTCATATACCCATTGTATAGAGGAGTTAACTGAGGTATTAATTGTCTTGCCCAGGGTTTCTCAGTGAGTGAGTGGCAGAGGTGGAATTAGAACCCAGGGCCTCTTGCCATCTGAAGTCTCAGACATTCCATTGAGTTAGAAGCTGTTGCTAGAATGGTAAACTAAAAGGTAACAAAAGCAATGATAAGCACTCAAAAAGTATTTGTTCCAGGGGGACCCTAAGGGAGTAAGAGCAGTTCACTGCACTGCCAGTTAAGTTATTCAGATCCTCATTTCTGTGAAATGAATGGAGGCTGGTTGGGATAGAGATGAAGAAACATAAGGACAGCCATTCTGGCTCCATCTAGCCCAGTATCTTGTCTTCCAACAGTGGGTAGTGCCAGATGATTCAGAGGGAATGAACAGAACAGGGCAGTGATCCATCCTGTTGTCCAGTCCTCCGCTCTGACAATCAGAAGCTTAGGATCACTCAGAGTATGGGGTTGTATCCCTGACTGTGTTGGCTAATAACCCTTGATGGATCTATCCTCCATGAACTTATCTAATTCATTTTTTAACCTGGTTATACTTTTGGCCTTCTCAACATCTGCTCACAACAAGTTTCACAGGTTGTGCTGTGTGAAGAAGTACTTCTTTATGTATGTCTGTTTTAAACCTGCTGCCTATTAATTTCATTGGATGTGTTCTGTTCTGTTTATTCTCGTGTTATGTGAAGAGGTAAATAACACTTCCCAATTCACTTTCTCCACACCAGTCATGATCTTATAGACCCCCTTAGTCATCTCTCTTCCAAGCTGAATAGTCCCAGTCTTATTAACCTCTCCTCATATGGAAACTGTTCCATACCCCTAATCGTTTTTCAGAGAGGTAGCCATGTTAGTCTGGAATAGCAGAGGTAACAAAGAGTCCTGTGGCACCTTAAAGACTAACTAAAGTATTGAAGCATAAGCTTTCATGGGCTAATACCCAGTCTTTTTAAAAATCCACATTACATTAGCTTATCTCAAGTCATCTGGTGCAGAAGCTGATTTAAGTGATAGAGTACATACCTCAGTCAATAGTTCTGCAATTTCAGATTTGAGTTCCTTCAGGACTCTTGAGTGAATACCATCTGATCCTGGTGATTTATTATTGTAATAAGAACAGGAAGTAGCAGTAGGTTAAACATGATTGCACTTAAATGTAGGTTCCCCAAGGCTCGATACTGGGACCAGTACCAATTTCACAGGTCAGTCTTTTAAGCAGAGTATATTATCCACGTGGAAGTGGGTGAACAACTGACACATTGATCTTTCTTTCTCTTTGCAGATTATCCTTGATCAGATTGTGGTTTACAAAGGTGTTTGTTGTGCTCAGGAACTTGACAAATACTTTGTACAAACAAATGTTGACCTATGGGTTGTTCTCAAAATGAATGCTACGAGTAGTCCTGTATGTGCAGTGTGTGATTTGGTTCTTTAACTCATGCAGTACTGTTTCCAGTTCCTAGTTGGATGACCCAGGCTTTATAAACCGGGGATATTCCTTTTATTATTTTTTTTGGTTCCCAAGCTGTGAAATTCATAATGTATTTGAAGAAACCTTTGTGCAAATATTAAAATGGCTATGACCATACTTCTCAAGTGCACTCACTCCCAGTGGTGACATGTATTCTTTCCTGTGAACAAAAATTCACTCGAATGAATACTTGCAAGTAAAACAGGTGTGAATACTACCAAAGTGAAGGGATGAGTTTCATTATCAAGAATGTTCATCCAAAATTTACAAACACTGAGAAACAGGGTAGGAAACCGGTGAAGCGAAGGACGTGACATGGCAGCTTTAGAGAGGGGAAGAGTAACAGCAGGGGAAGAACCCTGCAAATTTGATTTTTGGGCCAAGATTTTTGAAGAGTGATTATTGATTCTAGGTGCCTTGATTTTTGGTTGCCCAACTGAAAAAAGGCCTGAATATCAAAGGATGTGTGTGTAACGCTGATAGATCCTTGTTGTCGGTGGGAGGGATCAAACCTGGGACCTTTGGAGCTTAGCGCATGAGCTGAAGACCATCTATTGGTCTTGGTGCCACTAGATGGGACAGAACACCATACCCAGGTGTGTGGGTGACATGTGCAAAGCAATTTCTGAAATCAGGCCTTCAGTAGGCATGAAGATATGCTCCAAAATTTTAGGCATTCAAAAATCACTAATCACTTCTGGAAAATGTGCCCTTCATTTGGAGAATTATTTCACGCCCATAACTATGGAATGGGGAGGAGTGGGGAGGGCTGTTACTGGGCCTGGTGAGACAGTTCTAGGGTGATGCCAAAATGTCCATTTCTTCTCTTTGCCCAATATTTCTTCTGCCCGACGTGGTACTTTCTGAGCATATGCCCTCTTTCCCTGCTTTCCTATGGCTCGCTTCTCTTGTATTTGGTTCTTTTCCTTCCATGTAGAGCAGTGAACCAATGAAAATTATTATTTTGGGACACTGAATAGCAGTTGATGTGCCCACTTTTGAATTTTTTCTTACTTTATAACTGCTGGTGCTTCCTTCACTGCTTTTTCAGACAATATATTTCTTAAGGGTTTGTACCACTCTTCTCAGGAGTGTGTGAATTCCTTCCATGCCAAACAGATCAGAAACAGAGTTGGTAATTGGCTTCTTGCAGTATCTGGATTCCTGATGGTGTTCTAGGAACCTCTGCTTGTAATGAAACAGAAGGAGGAGCAGAAGCTGTGAATCTTGGTTAGGGTTATGGTGGGGAAAAAACATACTCTACAAATATAGAATATATATGTATAAACTGTAATTGTGTATCTATAACATATAGTTCTAGATGTGTGTGTGTGTGTATTTATATACATCTTTCTATATAATCTGCAACTATTTTTTGCTTCAATCACCTGGGTCTGATCAATACAATGAAACCAGTATGGCTGCAATTTGCTTCTTACAACTGACCAAGAAAATTTTAGAAAGAAAATTCATTTTCACCCCGGTCTGCAGATTTCAGGATGGATCTTAAGATTTCATATTCGAATCCCCAAGGAATCCAACAGGTTGTTGTTTCTCCAATTGCGGGTGAATTGGTCATGTAAAACAGGCATATAGTGGGATAAAAGAGGAGAAAACGCTCATTTTGGTTTAAAGTTTACTAGCTATCCGGGTGAACTTGTAACCACTTTGTGGCCCACAATCTCTCTGGTTTTGATACTCAGCAGCAGCACACTGCAGCAGATCGGGCACTGGGCTGGGCGGCAGGAGACTTGGATTCTGTTCCCAATTTACCACAGACCTGCTCCGGGACCTTGGGTGAGTCACTTCTCTTTCCCCGCCCGTCCTTTGTCTTTCTTTGTTGTCTCAGTAATGTCTACACTGCATCTGGGAGCAAGCCTCCTAGCCAGGGTAGATAGGCACATGCCAGCATGCTAAAAATAACAGTGTTGACATTTCAGCACCATTGAGGTTTGGCTAGCCACCCAAGCTCATGTTCACCCTGCCTTCTGGGTCCAAGCTCAGGTGGCTAGCCAGAAACTCTGCTGGTGCTGCAGCATCAACATAGTTAGTTTTTGGCACGCTAGTATAAATCTGTCTACCCGGGCTAGGCCATTTGCTCCCAGGTGTAGTGTAGACGTATCCAAGGAGGCCCTGATCTTGACTGGTGGTAGTGGAATACAAATGGGTAACAATAAGAACCAGTCACTGGAGAAATTCTTGAGTTACATCAGTGTAAGTAAAACCAGAATCTGCTCCAGAAGAGATCGCTTTCAAGAAGCTCAAATAGATATTGAGAGCTGGCAATCTGATCCTTACTCAAGTTAGTACAACAGTTACTCTGGATGCAGGTGTTCCAGGGCATGGGTTGGAAGATGAAATCACACTCTCCAGGAGAGGTTTTATTGCAAGGGTTCTTGTTGAATCCAAATGAAGGCCAGTGTGGCAGGAGCTCTCCAAGATGCATGCAGTTTTATGAGCACTAAACTAGCAAACACAAAGTACAAAGGGTATAGATAACTCCGACATTTCTCCACGTCTCTCTCTCCTGGCTTCCTTACCGTGCTTCTCTTCTTCTCTCCTTCTGGTGACAACATGTCAATATGTGACTTGGCAGAGCTTCATGCTAGGACCAGCACGGTGGGTTTGGGTTACATGCAGAAGAACCTTGGGGTTCCTCTCTGGGCAGTGCCCAAAGCCAGAGGCACCTTGTGACACCAGGAAACCATTCAAGATCCATTTGGCTCTCTAATTATTACTGGACGCATCCTCGTCCAATTGGTAGCTAGGATTTTTTTAAACTAATTCTAAAACCGATAAAATATCCCTAGTTTCAATCTGCTTCTCTCTTATAAATCACAGTGACATTTCCATTCTCTCCGTGGGGGTGCCGTAAGCAGATGCGATGAAGAGTTTACATGGCACTGCAATATATCATCTATCACAACGGATGTAGACTGAGCAGATCAAGAGTGAGATTTACTCCCGGGAGCACCCCACCCAGAGAGAGATCTCAGGGCTTAGTTAAAGATCATTGTCTCTATTCATAACCTCATCACTGATTTCGGCATCTCTTTAATCTATATATGATTCTATAGGGAGGGCAGTCTGATAATTAGAGAAGCCAGGACTCCTGGGTTCTACTCCCTGTCTTTTGCCACTGACGGGCTGGGTGACCTTGGGTAAGTCACTTAATGATCTTTGGGTGACATGCAAAGGGTTCAGGGGATTGTCTAGGCTTGTGTTTGGCCAAGCCTAAGTTGTCTGAGAACCTGGTGGCTGGATGGGGTGAGGTATGCCCTGATGGAACAGTGATCAAAGGAATAGCTTCAGAAAATCCCAGGAGAGTTAAAGGGCTGCTCCAACTACTCAGAGGCATGACTAAGGCAAAAGGCAAAGGTTCTGGTGCTAAGCGCAGCAGCCCTATGCTGTAGGGAGTGACACAGACAGCACAGAGTAAGGGCTCCTCCCTCAGGCAAATCTGGGAGCAACAGAAAGAGAGAGAGATGGGCAGGATGTACTGAATGTTTAGGGGTTTAGTGGAGGAGGAAGCTTGGGAATAGAGTAAAGGCTAGAAGGGCTGAGAGAGAGGAGGGGCTTGGGACTCGCATCATGATGTTTCAAGAGAAGGGGTGACCAAAGTAGAGGGGGACAGCACTGTGGATAGGCTGTAGAGCAGCACCTGGGGACATACATTGGGAGGCAGCTTTGGGGAGGGAGGCTGAGGCTCAGGGGAGGGGAGTTTCCTTTCCCTTCCTAACAGGAGACCCTTGCAGGACCTCCCTTTCCCTTGTAGGCCATATAGAGGTGCAGCCATTCCGCACCACTGTGAGAAACTGAATGGGCAGCTAGAGGGACCATGCTAGTGGAGAGCCGGACCTTCTGCCCTCGTCCCTCTCTAGGGCCCGAGGCGGAGCAGTGCAGTTGACCAAAATAGAAAACATACCTGTTCCATGGATACAATATGGTTGCCTGGAATGCAAACATGATGTTAATGGTTTTGGTGGCCAGGCATCCAGGGCCAAGCTATGTCCAGCCCTTGTCCCCCGCAGTATTTCCTGGTTAACACGCTGTAGATAGGAAGGAGAAATGGATCTGAATGGAAATCTTGAATCCAAGGGAAAGTTTGGATCCAGGTGCAAACTTTGCATCTTATAGACTTTAAGGCCAGAAGGAACCATCATGATCATGTAGTCTGATCTCCTGCATATCACAGGCCACAAAACCGCACCCACCGACTCCTGCCAAAGGCCCATAACTTCTGGCTGGGTTACAGCAGTCCAGTCTCCAAATCTTGATTTACGGATTTCAAGTGAGCGAGAATCCATCTCAAGCTGCGGCAACGAAGCCACCCCTGCAGTGAAACACAGCGGCTGTTTAACTGAGCACAGCAACGCTGCCCATCAGTGGGTGACTGAGAGGTTAGAAGCTCAGGGCTATGATGGAGACACCTACTGTCCATCACTTTGGCCTTCTCTGGAAAGGGAAGGCTTGGAGCTAGGTGGGGGTAACTAGCAGTGTGGGGAGGATAAAATTACAATGGTGCTTCACCCACTTGAGCAAATATCTGTGGATTAAAGTTTTGTTCTAAAATGTAAGTTTTGATGTTGTCAAGTGCCATTAGTTTGTCTTTCCATGTGGTCTAGTGATGAATTAAGACATCCCTGGACCAAACTTGCCCCCAAGTACATGCTTGCAAATCCTACTTTATTCCATGGTGGTTGTATGTGTGCATAACTATGGGTAGATTTTGGCCCTGGTTTTAAATAGAAGGGAAGGTTATTTGCATTTTTTTTTTTTGGATTTCAACATCCCATGAAATGTCCCTAGGATTGCTCACTTTTAGTCAAAACATGATTTTTCAAAACCCTCTATGTTCACTTACCTGACCTGGAAGCGAGCAGTTATTGCACTTCTAATCTAATCCTGATCTAGCCATCCAAACCTTAAACATTTATCCTGCTTTGTGGAATGAACTCCACTGAATAACACTGAATTCTGGAAACAAGCCCCTCCCTTCCTGTGAGACAGGAGGGATTTTAAAGTACTAGGACACTATCTATATACAGTGACGCTGGAACAATTTTTATAGTGGGAGTTCTGAGAGCCATTGAACCAAACTGTAAACCCTGAATATAATGGAAACCACATCAAGCCAGGAGGTACGATAGCACCTATGTCTATGTATCCACATTTCTAATATACCCATCACCATATGTAATACATTCTCTTATAGCTCTTAATTTTTCAGTTTGCTTTTGTATTTCAACACAACAAATACAGACTTTAAGGGAAATGTCTTTTTAAACACTATGGTCCCCGTCTTCAAAATACACCGCTGTCCAAATGCTGCTTAAATCAGGATTCTAGTTTGGCTTTGACGATTCTTCTGTGGCTTCCAAGATATGTAGAGAATAATGCGTGAGGACTGTGGGGATCTACTGTAAGTGTTAATGTATGGATGAATTCCGAACTATTCTGGTCCATAAATCCCATGCGATTTACAGTGCTGCGTTCACGGTAGCACACTGTCATTTTTGGGATATGCCAATC
Organism: Sternotherus odoratus; assembly: GCA_032164245.1. NCBI lineage: Eukaryota > Metazoa > Chordata > Testudines > Kinosternidae > Sternotherus > Sternotherus odoratus. Next base: position 95,681,020 of record JAVMKO010000007.1, read on the forward strand.
CTGTTTCACTGCCTATACTGAGTACGCAGACTGGTAAATTCAGAGGAGCCTGCTAATAGAGAAAGTCTGTTTTATATTGGAGTGGAATGAATAACTTCAGTGAATTTCAATATGTAAAGTGCAATTTTGGTTGTAGTGAAGCCTTCAATTAAAGTGAAACTGTCCTACATACTGATCACATTGACCTAAAATTCTGCATAAACTTGATGTTTAAAAATTTGCTGCAATAGAAAGCAATGTAAAGTGGGCTCAAGGTGTCCCATCCCCGGGCACAATATCCTTTTTGTTTTTTTCTGTAGTGGCTTTTCCCCACCTGTAATTGCAATAGAAGGCAGGAGCCAGAAGATATTTCTTTGCAGACGAGACAGTGGTTGTGTTGTTATGGTATATTATGTTACTTTCCATTAGACCAAAAACTTTTCATCTCTAACCCTAGGAGGTGACCTATAGTAAATACAGTGTCATATTTAGCTTTTGTAAAGAGCTCAGTGCTCATGAATGTTTTATGGTGGGGGTAAATTTCACGTTCTCTTCACTTATTTACATCCGCCCAGCATCACAGAAGACTTGTTGGGATTAAATATTAATCGGGAGCTCCAGTGAATCTATGCTTTTGTCAAAAGTGCATCAGGCCACACATCTTTTTTGGCCTCACACATTCTGAGACCGCAGGATCTTCTGAAGAAAGAACTGGAAGTGCATTACCAGGGTCTTACCCTTCTGTCTCTCGGGGTGGATGGCGACAGTTTCCACTGGCTGATCCCTCTGCTGCAACAGAATGATGGGGAACAAAATGTCACAAGCCCTTCACTGGGCCGTTTGATTGGTCAGTGAGGTAAATGCACGTATCCAGCGATTTCATCTGATCCTGAATTTCTTATACCTCCCGAACCTGCCCTTGTGTAAGGATTTCGTAGATTCATGAAGGCCAGAAGGGTCCATTACAGCATCTAGTCTGACCTCCTGTATATCACAGGCCATAGAACATCACCCAGTTTGCCTTGATCCCCCATCACTCGTGTTTGGATAAAGCAGTCCGATCTGAAGACATCAAGACATCAAGACATGGAGAATCCACCACTTCCCTTGGTAGCTAGTTTTAATGGTTAGTTGCCCTCACTGTTAAAAACTTGTGCCTAATTTCTAATTTGAATTTGTCAACATAAGAACATAAGAATGGCCATACTGGGTCAGACCAAAGGCCAGGTAGCCCAGTAACCTGTCTTCTGACAGTGGCCAGTGCCAGGTGCCCCAAGAGGGAATGAACAGGACAGGTAATCATCAAGTGATCCATCACCTGTCACTCATTCCCAGCTTCTAGCAAACAGAGGCTAGGGACATGCCTGCCCATCCTGGCTAATGGCTATTGATGGACCTATCCTCTATGAATTTATCTTTTTAGAACCATGTTATGGTCTTGGCCTTCACAACATCCTCTGCCAAGGAATTCCACAGGTTGACTGTGTGTTGTGTGAAGAAATATTCCCTTTTATTTGGTTTAAACCTATTATTTTCATTTGGTGACTCCTAGTTCTTGTGTTATGAGAAGAGTAAACAACACTTCCTTATCTACTTTCTCTACACCAGTCAGGATTTTATAGACCTCAGACATATCTTTCCTCAGCTGTCTTTTTTCCAAGTGGAAAAGTCCCAGTCTTATTAGTCTCTCCTCATATGGAAGCTGTTCCATGCCCCTAATAATTTTTGTTGCTCTTTTCTGAACCTTTTCCAATTCCAATACAATTTTTTTTCAGATGGGGGGACAACATCTTCACACAGTATTCAAGATATGGGCATATCATTGATTTATATAAAGGCAACATAGTATTTTCTGTCCTATTATCTATCCCTTTCTTAATTATTTCCAGCATTCTTTTCTCTTTTTTGATTGCTGCTGCACATTGAGGGAATTATCCACAATGACTCCAAGATCTTTCTTGAGTGGTTACAGCTAATTAGACCCCATCTTTTTATATATATAGTTGGGATTATGCTTTCCAATGTGCATTACTTTGCATTTATCAACATTAAATTTCATCTGCCATTTTGTTGCCCAGTCACCCAGTTTTGAGAGATCCTTTTGTAGCTCTTCCCAGTCTGCCTGGGTCTTAAGTAGCTTGAGTAATTTTGTATCATCTGCAAGTTTTGCCACCTCACTGTTAACCCCTTTTCCCAGATTATTTATGAATATGTTGAATAGGACTTGTCCCAAAACAGACCCCTGGGAGACACCACTATTTACCTCTTTCCATTCTGAGAACTGACCGTTTATTCCTACCCTTTGTTTCCTATTTTTTAACCAGTTACCAATCCATGAGAGAACCTTCCCTCTTGCCCTGTGGCTTCAGCTTCCAGGCACTGGCCCTTGTTATACCCTTCCCTGCTCGATTAAAGAGCCCGTTAGTACCTAGGCTCCCCGTTAAGGCACTTATACATTGTAATCAAGTCACTTCTCAATCTTCTGTTTGATAAGCTCAACATTGAGCTGATTTAGTCTCTCACTGTAAGACATTTTCTCCAGCCCTCAAATAATTTAGTGGCTTTTCCCTGCACCCTCTCCCATTTTACATCAGGTTTTGTTTAAACTGGACACCAGAACTGGACACAGAATTCCACTGTTGGTCTCACCCCTTATATAGATACCTGGGTAAAAATCACCACCCCTCCCAGCACTACTCTGCTCTTTATACATCCAAGGATCATTATTCCTTTTTGCCTCAGAGTCACGCTGGGAGCTCATGCCGAGTTGCTTGTCCATCTGACCCCGAAATCCTCTTTGGAGTCACCATGTCCCAGGACACAGGCCCAGGTTCTCTAGGTATGGCTTGCATTCCTGGATGTCATATCCCTTTGCATTAGGCATTGTTAACATGCGCTTTGCTTGAATGGGGTCAGCATTCCAGAGAGTGGGAAGGAGAGGTATGGGCATGAGAGGGGTGGGATAGCTCGGTGAAGGAGAGGTATGGGCATGAGAGGGGTGGGATAGCTCGGTGGTTTGGGTATTGGCCTGCTAAACCCAGGGTTGTGAGTTCAATCACTGCAGAACAGAGAGTATAATGAGACCCATGGGTAAGTGGCAGATGGATAAGACAAACAAGAAGTGGAATTTGAAAAACACTGTGAATGCTTCTTTCTGGCTCCCCCCCCCCCCCTTCTCCGCATGAGGCAGCTAGAGTGTGCTGCCCTGTCCTGGGTGGGGGGAGTGAGAGGGGAGAAGAAGGTGGCCAAGTTCTGGCAGGGGGAGGATCTAGGGGTGGGGAGGAGGGATGGCACCATGGTAGGTGAGTCCCCCTGGTACTTGAAGAAGGTGTTGCTGCCTGCAGCCTGCTGCTCTCACACTCCCTGTCTGTAGCATCCTTTCCCTGTTCAGATCACCTTGTTGGCTGAGTGCTGATCTGGTTTCCTGCCCTTCCGAGGCATGACTTGTTGCTCAGTCCTTACTCTGAGTGGGATTGGCTCATTGCAACATGCTCAGCTGGGTTGCTTGACCAAGGGCAAGAGACAGGTTGTGTTTGCATTCTACCATCATCAGTGTTAAATTAAAGCAAAGGCAAAAAGATCATTAATTTTTTCCCTGAAGTACCTGGTGGATAAGATTTTCCACTAGTGATTTTTGGGGTGCTTCCATTTTGGGGTATCTATACCTTAAAGAGTCCTGATTTTTAGAAGACGCATTCCCAGCACTTTCTGAAAATCAAAGGGCTTGAAGGTACCTCAATTTGCGCACCCAAAATCACTAGTCACTTTTGTACTGATTTTGACCATTTCTAATTTTTTTAAAAATACTGTACTGTAATTATCTTAAATTTTGAAACAAACTGGTGTTTTGAACCAGAAAACAGGAATTTTTCATTTTGAAAAGGGCAAAACAAACTGTTTTGGGCAACTTCTAAACTTTTTTAAAAAATAATTTCTTGAAATAAAATAATTTGTCAAAACTGACCCCATTCCCACGAGAAAAATTAGCATTTTTTGATCAAAAAATGTTTTGTCAAAATCCCCAACCAGCTTTATTGTAGGGCCAGGTCTAAATTTAGACATGGGTGAGGCTTTTAAAAACGCTCGTTGTCAGTCTAGCTCTGCTCCCATGAGATAACGGTTTATAAACAACAATGAGTACTTTTGAGAATCCCATTTGAGGTGGTTCTTCCTTACAACATGGGACCTCATGGCCTGCCCCAACTTCTCTTCCAATCAACAGATTGACTCCGATTTACTTGAATGGAAACTGGAGCAAGATCTTGGGGGGTTAACCCATTGAACTAAGTGATTTTTTCCCCCCAAAGCACAGAACAAACAGCTGGGGAGAGTGGGTTGACAAGAGAACCCTGCCAAGTCCAGGACTATGTATGTGCAGATAGCTGAGCATGGGGCTGGGGGAATAATTTGTAATGAATAGTTCCCTTGAAAATGTATTTTGAAATGCAATAGGATAACCTTTTTGTATATAGAATTTAATAGAAAATCATATCCTTGCTATAGAATGCTATAAGATGGGTGAAAAGCAACAATAGAAAGATCTCATTGTCCATTAAATTTTCTAGGAATTTAGAGCGATGTCTATAGAATCATATTAAATTTCTACAGAACCCTCTTGGTTTCATCCTATTAAATTCAATAGGACTTTTCTGTAAGGATTTATTTGATGAATTTCATCTCTTTTTCTGTTCACGCACTGTCCATGAACATTGAAATCTAGGGGAAAATCATGTTCAGAAGTATTTTTTGAATAAGGAGTGCTCAAGATTTAGATACTTAAATACTTTAGAGTCTTAGACACCTGAAGTTTGCACTTCAGATTCAGCAATCTGTTTAAGCAGGCATGCAGCTCTAGCATATGTCTAATACCATGGACTTCAGTGGGTCTGTTCACAGGCTAACTGGTACTGCTCTCAGTTACACCAGTTTTACACTAGTATAACTGCACTGAATTCATTGGCGGTGTTCATGATTCACATGGGTGTGAGTGAGTGGAGAACCAGGCCCATTGCGTATAATAGCACGTCTGCTTTGGGAGGTTATGGACATGCGACCAGTAGAGGGCAGTAGATTTGACAGTGTGTGTACAAATTCCAAGCTGCTACATTTTTAAAGTATTGATTTGCAAAAGAACTGTTTGTGTTTTGCATCTGCAGAGATGACGTCCACCCTTTCCTTCCGACTCTAAGGCTGAGTGGGGTCATTGACTATGTCCTGGTGTGTATTAGAGAAGTGGTTACTTAGGCCAGGTCTACACTACCCACCGGATCGGCAGGTAGCGATCGATCTATCGGAGATCTCTAGATGTGATAAATCAATCCCTAAGTAGTCTCCTTTCGACTCCAGAACTCCACCTCCGCGAGAGGCGCAGGCGGAGTCGACGGGAGAGTGGAGGCAGTCGACTTCCCACCGCGAAGGTGCCGCAGTAAGTAGAACTAAATGCATCAACTTCAGCTATGCTATTCCCATAGCTGAAGTTGTGTATCTTAGGTCAACACCCCCCCCCCCCCCTTAGTCTAGACCTGGCTTTAGGCACAGAGGATGTGGAATGACATTTAAAGGCATTGATTTTACATGGAAGATGTATTCTGCCCTTAATAAACCCCCCTGGATATACCTTATTTAAATTGTCAGGGTCTCATTTTTAATGAGATGTTCCCCAATTCATCCAACCACAAGACCAGCAGAGTAAAAGTATACAGCAGAAAAGAGTCTTTTGGTTTCATTAACTGTCTGTTTTTCTGACATAGGGCCTGCTCCTTTGACTTCAACGGTTGTTTAGCAAGAAATACCCTCACTGTCCCACATGAACCAAACCCATTAAAATGATTGCCGAACTCGGATGACATGAGTTTGTCAGCTAACCATTAGCCCAGAGAGGCAATGTGGTTATTGCAAAACTTGTTAGCTGTTTACAACATCCATTATGCTCTTTAGAATAGGCCACTACCGAGAACAAACCTACAAAACAACTAAACTGCATTATAGAACCTTTAAGCCCTTTAAAATATCCTAACCTCTGAAATCTCCTCTTAGGATCCAGTTATGGCATCCCAGTGTCAAGCGCTAATCTCTCCATTAAAGCCTTTTCACCTATTTCCTCAGCTGCACACAACGTACATATTTAGACAAAAGCAGCGGCTTTCGGAGCCATTAAAGGCTCAGGCCAAAAGTAAAGATGATTTTCTTATGGCCGAGAATGTCTGGCAGCCAGGGTGGGAAAAGTGCATCATTCTTCTGCTGACCTTTATTTAAGCTAACCTGTGAGTGTTGGGATTACAGTGTTGTGGCTAAGATTACTGTGGTATTTAAATATTATGCTATTAGCCAAATGCTGGCGTGTATAAACCTGTGATAATTATCCCTCTGTCTTTGCTGTCAGTACTCTGGTTTTATCTGTCGGATTCAGCTCACAGCTGGTCCTTTCAAATCTCCTCCTCCCTGCTTATAAACAGTTATTTATATTTACAGCACTGAACAAAAGCTTCCTTCTTTTGTTTTGTGACCTTGACACACTTTGCTTTAATTTACTGATCAGTGACTTACCCTCCTAATTAAACCAAATATGTTCCGCTTTCAGGAGGTTATGTTGTATTTTCATCCAGCCTTTCCAGGGTGTGTCCATGTTCAGCAGAACTATTTCAATGTCTGTGATTTATTCCATCCTGATTTTTAACTCCATGGATCCCAGAACTGTTTTTTCTTCCTAGGGTCCATAAATGAGAAGAAAACGAGGCTCTCTGCCTTAAGCAAAGGAAACAGGGTTTACCAGGGACATTACTTTGCTGATAATCGGGTGTAAGAAAAATCTAATTAAAGGCCTGATCCTACATGCCTGACTCACCCCAAACCTTCAGCGTTTCAGGAGTTTTGCTTTTTTATGGACTGTGGATGGGACCTCAGATAATTTTCAAGGTGGACATTTTTGCTTTTCAATGGGCCTAATATCCCATTGCCTTTCAGTCACATACACCTCTGTGACGAGAGAGCAAATGACTCTGCAAGAGGAAAAGCAATGGAGAACCTGGCACAGTGTTTCTGCTTTTGATTTTCTTGGGAAATGGAATAGTGCCTTCCATCTGTTGCAAACAGAGTCCATGAATAGAAATGGAGGAGCTGTAACTGAAGGAGGGTAACTGGAATGGCTGTTGTATAAGATGCCACAGGGAAGGAGGAGTGGTACCAGGACCTTGGGAAGAGGCTGAACCAAAGCCACTCTGTCATACAGATGCAGAACTAGCCAGAAGGTAGCCTGTGTCTTTGACCCTGACAATAGGTGGGGCAATGAAAGAGTTGGAGATTGCCTAGGGAGAGGCTCTGAATCAGATTAGTGCACAGGGGTTGTATGTGGGGTTCAGCAAGAAGGATCAGAATAAATTAAAAAGAGTCCAGAGGAGGGCAACAAAAATGATTAGGGGACTGGAGCACATGACTTGTGAGTAGAGGCTGAGAGAACTGAGATTGTTTAGTCTGCAGAAGAGAAGAATGAGGCGGGATTTGATAGCTGCTTTCAACTGCCAGAAAGGGGGATCCAAAGAGGATGGAGACTGTTTTCAGTGGTACCAGATGACAGAATAAGGAGTAATGGTCTCAAGTTGCAGTGGGGGAGGTTTAGGTTGGATATTAGGAAAAACTTTTTCACTAGAAGGATGGTGAAGCACTGGAATGGGTTACCTAGGGAGGTGATGGAATCTCCTTCCTTAGAGGTTTTTAAGGTCAGGCTTGACCAGCCCTGGCTGGGATGGTTTAGTTGGGGTTGGTCCTGCTTTGAGCAGGGGGTTGGACTAGATGACTCCTCAGGTCCCTTCCAACCCTGATATTCTATGATTGATTCTAATAACTCTGCCAAAGACTCTGACAGGGGTTGGCTTCATTCACTGTTTAACCGATCAGCACCGGGTGGCATGAGCCCCTGCATAACATAGCTGGTTGTCACAGCTTCTTAAAGGTACGTTCCCCACATGGTTGGCTTGTGCCTTGGGGCCTGGCTCCTGGAGTCATTGCATAGAGAAGGGAAAAATTCAACAGCTCTCATACCTTTACAGTGTTCAAAATTAACGATACCAACTCGGGAAAGGGACCAGGCTGTCACCGTGGACAGCTCTGCTCACTGTGCAGCTGTCATCCAGAAAGCTGAAAGGAAGTTAGGATGGGAAATAATAAAGAGATTGTTATAAAGCATATAACGAAGCTTCACCTGGATATGTTGTGCTGTTCGGGTCACTCCATCTCAAAAGTTATTGCAGAAATAGGGAAGAGATGGACACTGAGAAACATACAAGCGGTTCCCCAGTTCTTGATCAAGAGAGTTTGAAAAGATTAGGATAATTTAACATAGCGAGGGCACGAATAAGAGAGGACATGATCAAAATATATAAAATAATGAATCACCTAAAGGGAGAAGGTCAAGCTTCAGTCCTCCCTGTCTCACAATCGAAGAACAACAGAATTGTCAATGACACTAATGGCAAATTCAAAATGGATGAAAGGAAATACTTTTCCACACAAGGGTAGTTAGATTGTGGAACTCAGGCCTCAAGATGTCAGTAAGGCCAAGAATTTAGTAAGATTCCAAATGGGACAGGACATTGATAGGAATATCAAGAATATGCAGAGTATTTCTATTAATAAGAAAGGATTATTAATAAGAGGATATTAAACCCTATGCTTCAGGGTTAAGCCAATCTCTAAGTACTAGAGACCGGGGTGAGGCCTAATGTGGGGACCACATCTGCCTACTGTGGAGTTCTTACACCTTCTTCTTTAGTGTCTGGCACTGGCCACTGCCAGGAACTGGATAGACCTGGGGTCTGATCCAGTCTAGGGAGTCCTCTGTTCTTGTGTCATGTGATTATATCAAAGTAAGAGTTCACTAAAATATATATATTTCTTGCTTTTATGGTGTAACTGATGCAGCGCTGTCTGCCTGAGTCTGCAGAGAGCCTGGCTTCACCACAAGATCAGCTGTCCTGTCTGGCTACTCTGAGCCTAGTAGGCCAAATCCGGATGTCCTTGTTGACTTTTGACTTAGTCCTTACTCAACCAACCCTACCCGCCCCCCCCACCCCCCCGTTGATTTCAGTGAGAGGTTGCCTGAACAAAGACCAAGTAAGGACCTCAGAGAGCAATACAAGTTTAAGGTGCTTCAGAAAGGAAATTCTCAGCACTTTGCCCAGCTATCTGCCCATGTTATTTATCGAGTGTCATGCAATGGGACACTGGACCAGCACTAGGGAGACCTGGCTTCTGGGCCTGACTCTACCACTGGTCTGCTGGGAGTCCTTGGGCAAGTCACTGCCTCACCCCGTGCCTCAGTTTCCCCATCTGTAAAATGGAGATAACAATACTGATTTCCTTTGTAAAGAACTTTGGGATCATCTGATGAAAATGCTCTATAAGAGCTGGTATTGTGGTAGGATCGGTACCTGCATGCTGCATGGAGCTTCTGCATTTCCAAGAGTCGGAAGGTGAGATGGTGTTTTCCTTGTAGAAAGCTATGGACAGTGGCTGTTCTGTCCTAACCTGTGCTTTTCATAATCTCTCCGTCGACTATCTCTCATGTCCACGGCTGTTTATCAGAATTTTTAGTTGTCATTCTTTACACTGCTATGGTCTCCGTATCCAGTTAAGCGGAGCCTTATATTAGCCATACTACCTAACAGTGTGACATCTGTGAATGGCTTTCTAATTACACAAATAAATCAGCGTGATTGGAAATTCTTGAGATTTTATTGGGAAGGAAATTTATAGTGATTAAAACCAATTAATTTTGGGTTTCTGTTTTTGCAGTGGTCTCAGATGCTTCGGTTTCTACCTGCATTGTCTCAAGGAAGTGGTGTTGGTGAAAGAATAAATGAATTGATTTCTGGACCATATGATAAGTGTAGAATTTTGCAGATGAGTTTGTTATGCATCTTACATCAGTTGCAGCGTCTCTGTTTTAGCATCTGAAAATATCATTCGGGGCTTTTAGTAAAGATTCAGACAGACTGAACGGAATCTTTTTTTAATCAAAATAAAGAACCCTTTTTAATTACTAAGACTCCTTCACAGTTGGAGATAATAATTGTCTTACGTTCTTAAGTAGCACTGTTATTAGCCTTCCCTAGAGCTCTTCTATTTTCCAGAAGTTAGCAACAGTGTCTGTTGAATGCCAGGATAGAGGATATGTCAGCTTCAATATTTCTATGTCTTCAATGCAAGTCTGAATCTTCAGTCAGGATTAAATTATTTGGTCAAGCCAACACTCCCAGAATGCCTACGTACAGGAGCACCCCAACTGGGCTACAGGAGGCAGGGTGAGTTCATAAATAGCAGGGAAATACTTAGACCCAGATTTTCAGGAATGTGTGCTTGCAATTGTGCCTGCAAAAATGTGTACGCATCTTAACAATTGTATGGCTAATGACCCGGTGTTGAAACGGAGAGTATTGAAGGTGTATATTGTACATGTACCATTTTGTGCTTGTGGTTTGGAAAATCTAGCATAAATTAAGAAAATAAAACCTCCAGTGGATATGGTGGAACTGCTCTGTGTGCAATAAAACTTGAATTCCTACAGATAATGCCATTAGTTTAGGGGAATTAGAGATGAAATAAGATACCAGTTTTGGATGACAGCTGTATTGAAAAGGCATGTAGGTTGTTCACAGGAAATTGTTATTAATTATTTGCTACGTGCAGGTGGGGAATGCAGATTGAGACCATACTGGAAGAAATTTAATTTGTCCCCCTCATTTAAATTTCCCTCTATTTCCACAATATTACTCCCAGACATCTCTGCATTTTAGCAGGACATTTTCCGGTCACTATATTAAGGGATTCATCCTAGGTTTTTCAGCTGAACCTCAGAATTATAAACACCAGAGTTACAAACTAACCGGTCAACCACACACCCCATTTGGAACTGGAAGTACGTAATCAGGCAGCAGCGTGCGTGTGTGTGTGTAAAGAAGCAGCAAATACAGTACAGAACTGTGTTAAATATAAACTGCTAAAGAAATAAAGGGAAATTTTTTAAAAAATTGACAAGGTAAGGAAACTTTCTGTGCCTATTTCATTTAAATTATGATGGCTAAAAGCAGCATTTTTCTTCTGCATAGTAAAATTTCTCAGCTGTATTAAGTCAACGTTCAGTTGTAAACTTTTGAAAAAGGAACCATAATGTTTTGTTTAGGTTACAAGCAACCTCCATTCCTGCGGGGCTCGTAACTCTGAGGTTCTACTGTAATTTTGTTTACTCCAGTTTATGCTGACCTAATGCCGTTGACTTCAGTGGAGTTACTCCTGATTGACACTAATGTAAGTGAGAGCAAAATGAGACAACAAGCCCTCAAAAGAAGCGATTTCTACCAGGCATTGAAAACCAATCCTTTAATGTGAGAGGATTTGGATTCCATCACCTACATAGCAATAATCTCTTATTATATTCAACAGTCTTGCTAATTCACCCGGATTCTTGTCTGAATGAGCGAGAGCTTTTATTTCAGTGAAATTGTCCAAGGGTATTTAACTATTGGCTGAGGTCATCATTATTTTACCATTGTCAGCTCAATGGGCATGAGTGGAGGATATAGCCAATAACTGTTATTTCCTTGACACTTCCAAGGAACCAGCCAAAATCAGCCTCCTAATACAGGCAGAACTTGAGAATCACAAATAAAGTCATATTACAAGAAGCATGTTCACAGTGGTCAGACTTCTTACCCAAAAGTTTTCCCCGCAATTGGACATAATAAAAGATCATGACGAAGAGTCCTTAGTGAAGGTGATATAAAACGGTGGTGGAGAGATTACTGTGCCAGTCTGCAGGCCTCATCAAAGCCACTCACAATACAGGATGACAGAAAGACGAGGACGGAGCCAGAGCCATATATCCTGGAAGAGGAAATAGGGCCATTAACTGGCACCCCAAAAATTGTCCTAGGTGCTTTTGAGACATATAGGAAAAATCCTTCTTCTGAAGCTCTGACAATCTAAGGGCCAGATTATGCCTCCTTTACTCCCCCTGAATCTTCTCCATGAGTACAGCCAAGAAGCCAAGTAACGCTTGCTGAGTAAGGTACTATTCAAGCCGAACAAGTGTAGCAGATTCTAGCACTGATCAGATAGCACCTACAGGAGGTGGAGAAGCCCTCAGGATAGACTGGCACTGAAATAAAATTTTTTGATGTGCTCCATCTCCCAGATTCTTTGTTTGTTTTACTCACACCAGGAGCACTGAGCTGGGAGTCTTGTCTTTAACCTTGTCTCCAGGATCCCCTTCTCCCAGAAACCAGCTCTTATTGTCTGATGCTGAGACATCTACCAAGGCTATAGCATGAACTGGCTCTGAGCTGAGACAGGTAGAGGAGATATTTCCTCTAAGTTTAGATGTGGCTAGTGTCTACTGAACCATCACAGCTATTCTTTAGTACATGTCTATGAATTGGGCTTGACGTTGATATTCCGCTCATGGGGAAGTGTTCTGAAGTTAACCTACACATTTCCAGACATTTGCAGGAGATGAACCTCGCATTGTGAAGATGTCTGGGAATAAACAATTTGAGACTCATCCTCAGCGTCTTGGTAAATAAGAAGCCATGAAGCAAAGGGTCTTGTCTACGGTAGGGATTCTCTCCACTGGTTTAGTTCCACAAGTGTAAACCTGTAGTGTAGACAGGCAAAGCTTTTTCACTGGTGCAGCTAAACCCTGCTTGAAACATGCCCACGCTAGGGGATGCACTAGGGCTACTAGCCATTAGTGGCTGCAAACAGTGCAAATCCCCGGGAGTCAGTTAAATTGCTTGTATGTTACAGGTGTTGTTCATTGGAGAAGCCCCTTGTAAGAAAGTGGTATCTTTTTGCATGTGAGTTTTAGAATGCTTTTGTGCTAATGCGTTTATATTGTGACTGCAAAAAGCCTTTTTTTAAAGAGGAAGATAAATCTTACCCAAATCTGATAATCATTTTTTAAAATCTGTGCTCTGCGATTTATGTTGATGTTTTTTTCTCCCCCTAGAAAAAGACCCACCCCCCCGCCACTGCATCGAAGACAGAAATAATAGCTTGTAAGTACTTAAAAGCTTATGGATAGGAAACTTAAAACTGGTCGGATTCAGCCCAAATCCTATCAGATTTTCTTGGTTCTCATAAACCTTTAATCAGCTCCCATGGGGGCATTTTTGCTAACCATAAAACATGTGATTAGAAGACACATGAACTACTAGAATTGTGACAGCAAGATGGGCTTTGACTTTAGTCCGACTTAAGAAATGATTCAGTGGATAAGACTAGCTGATTGCCCTAGGAAAGGCGGAAGAAGGGAAGTCACGTGGAAGGGCTTCCCTCTTTGCTAAGAAAAGCCAATCTGTCGGTAAATGGCTCATTAACAGGATTGCACCATCTCACAAACTCTTGATAGTCTCGATTGCTTCTTAACTGGAACTGTTATGCACTTGGGGTGACCAGCTGTCCCGATTTTATAGGAACAGTCCCAATTTTGGGAACTTTTTCTTATATAGGCTCCTATTACCCTCTCTCTCCCCCCCGACCCCCATCCCGATTTTTTCACATTTGCTGTCTGGTCACCCTATATGCACTCACCTGTGCATGTAGAGACACACAAACACCCATGGGAGGGCCCTGATCTCTGCCTTCATAGCCCTTAATCAATCTTTAGTTATCTCAATGACTGCCTGCCTGCCTGCATCCCATAGTACCAGCTAGGATTAATGGGGGACTGAATCTGGAGGTCCCTGGAATGATGAAACTCCCAGGGTAATTATCTCAGCAGAGGGTAGTCACCCTTGAAATCCAGCTCCACAGGCGATCAGCATGAGCCCCAATGCAAGACTCCTCTCTTCACAGTTGCCTTCTCCCAATAGTGATTGCAGAGAGCCATCTAACGGTGGGAGGCAATATCATCTAGCGGACTGAGCAGGAGGTCTGCAGTCAGGAGACCTGGTTTTTATTCCTAGCTCTGTGACCTAAGGTGTGTCACTTCCTATATGTTCCCTCTCTCACCTTTTGTCTGTCTTGTTACTTAGAATGCCGACTCCTTGGGGGCGGGGATTGTCTCGTACTGTGTGTCTGTATGGATCTAGCACGATAGAGGCCCCAGCTGAGATAAGACACCATTTGCAACCATAATAATAATTACTAGGAGATAGCCCCTGAGGCTGATCCAACTTAAGAAGAGACTTTAAATTAGGACAGGAACGGAGTATTGGTCCCTTTATGACAGAATTTATATATTTATATACATTATATTTCGAGGTCAAACCGCTATTAAGGTGATAGGTGCACTGGAAATGCTATAGCTAGTCTAATTTCACTCCATTATATGCTACTGATTCAATTATTTACTAGTGCAAGAATTCGCAAGGTTGTCACCTGGTCATTTTTTTTCAGCTAATTTTTTTTTTTAAAGAATTGTATTTGTGGTTTGTGAAAGGCGTTGGCTGGACAGAGCTTTTTAGTGAGAGCACAAGTTGAGTGTGCAAGTGTAAGCCTCTGGTGAATGTGTTTCACAGGTCCCCAATCCACAGAGAATTCTGCTCCCACAGTGAAAGTGAGAATGCGCCATCAGCCAAGACCAGCACAGCCCTTCACGCAGTTACAAATAGATTTCAGTGGGCTCCTGCCAAGGTGCAGAGGGAAAGAATATGTTCTGGTGATTGTGGATCACTTTACTAAGTGGATAGGTGCTTTCCCAGTGGTCACGGCCACTGTGTCTGATGTAGCTAAAATACTGATGACCGAAATGATTCCCCGATGGGGACTTCCGTTCTTTATTGATAGGGACCAAACTGTATGCATGGCACTGGGGATCAAACAGAAATTCCACTGCCCCTACCATCCCCAAAGTTCAGGATTAGTAGAAAGAGAAAACCCAACCATTCTGACAGGGCGGGTGATGAGGATGCCAGAAAATCTGTGCATTGGGGTGCGGGAATTGTATGTCATGGGTGACCAGCTTGCTGAATATTGAAAATTGTTACCTCAGTGTGTCTCACAGAACCCCTGAACTGAACCAGACCCAAAGGCCGGCGAAGAAGACACGTATGGGGTGCAGCCTGGTGATCAAGTGCTGGTGAAAGCCTATAGAAAATGAACCTTTGAACCAGACTGGACTGGGCCTCACACAGTTCTCTTGGTAACTCCTTCAGCTGCCCGGGTCACTGCAATTCCAGTTTGGATGCACCTATCACGAGTAAAAGTATACAAGGGTGAGACTCAACATGGGCACAATAATCCCTGTTCACCCTATGGGCTCCTGGAGAGCCACTCTCCGTATTGTTAAGTGTTTTCATTTAATATTCCCAGTTTAAGATGGATGTAGACATTTTGTGGTCTATTTATTGTTTTGAGTGGTTTCTAAAATTTGAGTTTTTTGAAGGTCTCATCTTAATAATGTTGTAGTGGCTTTCAGTGTTTTATTGATGTAATCATCTGGGGAGGAGCCACTGGATGTAAAAGTCATTACTCAAGCTATCAAATCTAATAATAGGGACTGGGTTGAAAATTGATTAGTAGCAGGGATGATAGTTTATTGGGGTGAGAGTAGGACTCATGTTTAATCAAGTTAGATATCACCCTAACTCAGCATCACAGTTGGTCAGGTCCTCACTGTTGTACTCAGCCATCGATTAAAACTACTAAAATGTATGAGCAAGCATTGCCCTAGGTGTGTGGAAGAGTTGTGTTATCATCCTGGCATGGTGTTCAGCATAAAAGTTGCAGTCCTGATAGAAGACTTGTTCAAGTCACAGGTGCCTGTAGGGTGAGAGCTGCAGTTCTCAAAGACTGAATGTCTTCACCTTGGATGATGGCAGGGGAGTGGTCCCCTATAGATAACAGGGGCATGTTGGGATAGTCATTCCATCCTTGGAGGGGTGTTGATTCCTGTGGGTTGGGCTCCTGGATTGGAGTCTGACCGTTCACCCACTTCCATTCTCATGTCACAGACACCTGTGTAGCACCAAGAATGATAATGGACAGAGATCATAGACTTTTAAGGCCAGAAAGGACCAGTATGATCATCTAGTCTGACCTTCTGCACAATGCAGGTCACAATCTCACCCACAGATTTCTGCCCCAGATCCCTAAATGGCCCCTCAAAAGGATTGAACTCACAACTCTGGGTTTAGCAGGCCAATGCTCAAACCACATATAGCTTTCCCATGGGACCAATGTTCCATTCTGGGAGGATGGGTTTTGTATATGGGAAACTTGAAGTCAGGACAAGCCTTATCTCAAATGTTGGGACCTGACTTAATGGTGCAGGTAATGTTTAATGGATGATATAACAGTGAGGAAGGACTCCACTACCTGGTGTGGATTTGGGTGATTAACTTTGGCAGGGAAGTCTTGCTGGAATATCTTGTTCCTCCTATTGTGTAAGAGATATTACGAAAGAAGTGGTAGGGAAATTGTAGTGATTAAGTGGCTAGAAGGGTTTGCTATTGCGGGAACAAAGATTCCATGGGGATGGATTTGGGTTGTGTTCTCGCAATGGGTATGGGAACTTATTATTCTTTTTATTGTAGATATCATTATGTATTATTTAATTCTGTTACCAAAATTGTAGTCAATTAAGTGTTGATAAGGTTAATGATTGCTCCTAATAAATACAAGAATGTGGTATTAGTGGGGTCTAAGAATTGTTCTTAGCCCCAAACCCAAATGGGAGCTGAAGGGTATGTTTGTGTTCATTTTAAACAAAATGTGGTTTAAAGGGTCCGTATGTATAAAGAAACATTCTGTGGCTCACCACCCTAGGAACATTCTAGAAGAGGCCAAGAGGGTGGGGGGTGAGCTCAACGTATGGAGTGGAAAAGTATAAGCATCTGATCAACAAATCCATATATTGAAAGGTTAAATATGATTGGCTAAAGATTTGTGTTATGTAACTGCCATGTGCTATATCAGGGGTGGGCAAACGTTTTGGCCCGAGGGCCACATCGGGGTTCCAAAGTTGTACGGGAGGGCTGGGTAGGGAAGGCCCCGACCCCCACTCGCTTCCTGCCCCTGACTTCTGCCCTCAGAATACCCAAACCATCCTGCTCCTTATCCCCTGAATACCCCCCAACCACAACCCCGGGACTCCACCCTCTATCCAACCCTCCCCTCCCCCCCCCCGCTCCCTGTCTCCTGACTGCCCCAACCCCATCCACTCCCCCACCTCCTGACAGACCCCTGGGACACCCCCACTCTATCCAACCCCCTGTTCCACATGCCCTGACTGCCCCCCAGAGCCTCTGCCCCATCGAACCCCCCTTCTCCCTGTCCCCTGACTGCCCCTGGAACTCCCTGCCCCTTATCCAACCCCCTGCCCCCTTACCATGCTGCTTACCCCCACCTCCCTTCTCTCCCAGAGCCTCAGCGCGCCGCGTCCAGGATTGGCCCTGGACAACACTGCTTGACTCCGGCGGGGCCTGAGCTCTTCCACTTGGCCCGCTGGAGCTCACAGCCCTGCTCCCTTACCACGCCGCTCCCAGCGTCATCCCAGGCCCCACCGGAGCCACGCAACTGTAGTGCTGTCCAGGGCCACTCCTGGACACGGCATGCAGAGTCTCTGGGGAATGGGGGAATGGCGTGGTAAGGGGGTGGGGCTGCGAGCTCCGGCGGGCCGCGCGGCAGGAGCTCATCCCCTCCCCGGAGCCATGCTGCTGCAGTACTGTCCGGGGCCACTTCTGGATGTGACGCTGAATCTCCGGGAGGGTGGGGGAGGAGGGACAGCAGGGGAGGGGCCGGGGGTAGCCTTCCCAGCTGGGAGCTCAGGGGGCTGGGCAAAATTAGCTGGCGGGCTGGATGTGGCCCGCGGGCCTTGGTTTGCCCACCCCTGTGCTATACAACAGCAACTGGAGGGGCTTCTTGCTGGAGGGACTTTGGCTGATTTTTGGTACCGTGGCTTTCCCTTTGTGCACATTGGTTTGGACTGAATTGAATAGAATAAAGTATCAAAGACCCTTGATTCTGCCCAGCCTCTGACTCATTTGTTTATTATTGGGAACCACCAAATCCCAACAGTCTCATTTTGTCAGCAACAATATTTTCTTATCACTGAGGCTAAAGAGATTACAGCAGTAATTAGTGGTTTACAGTAGAGATAGTCAATACGCACACAGTTCTTCATTCACGGTGAGCAGTTGAATGATCTGCCTCACTCCTTTTATTTCAAATGCAAGTTAGGTTCAGTGGCTTGTGTGAAATGAGTCCTTGATGGGGTGTATAAGCCCTACAGAGGAAGCAGCGCTCAAAAGGGAGAGGGCCAGGTCAGTTAGGGGCACAGAGTGAGGGAGCAATTTGACACTGTTATCTCCTGAAGAGCGGCTGCAGATCTCCACACTGCCTGGACCAGACCACACTGCTGAGCAGCCAAAGGCCCCTGTGAAGACTGGGAACAGTGGGCTGGTTCACCGTCAGGAGAACCCCCTGCTTGGTGAGTCCATAAGCAGACTTGATCATGACTGTGGAGGAGCAGAGGCTGCAGTAGGAAGTGTCCAGAGAGCAGGCCTGGGGGTGTCCGCCCCAGGCTTCATATCTGACTTGCCAGTCACAGGGCCCTGGGTTGGAACTTGGTGAAGCAGGGAGGGCCCGGGCTCCCCTACCGCTGGCCCAACAGACTTTTGCCTCTGAGTGACACTACTGGGCTCAGATACCGATCCCCCCCCGACATGATCCCACACATATTCCAGGTACACAGACGCCTACCTGGTAGTAGTCACCACAATTAACATTGTTGGTTACCTCACCAGAGAGGCCAAGGACTGATGGCCTTAGATTGTCATGCCCTCTTTCCTCTAGTGCAAGCCCCTCCATGGCAGAACTGAGACACATAGGCACAGCATTGTGGGGAAGCTTGCCCTGTGTCTACACTATCACAAGTACCTTTTGGAGGCCCCTTTATAACAAGACACCCTGTTAGAATTGTTAAAGCCTAGTTTCGTCTAGTAGTATAGAATAGATGATCTCACACCATGTTTTTAACCGTGTTCATGAATCATGCTCCAGCTGCAGGCTTTGCAGGGCTGGAGCACACTGTGGGAAGACATTTAAAACCTATTTTGCTGCTGTTCACGTTGCACGAATGAACTAAGCTGTAACTGCAACTGCTTTACAGTCATATTGTGACAAAGTCCTCTGACAGAACAGGTTTTAGAGAGTAGGTGAAATCTAAATTTTAACCACCTGGAAAACATGGTACCTGAGCTGTCTTCTGTCATTGGTATCCCAAGCTGCATCATGTGCCAAGTCATCAGAAAAGTTTTGAGTTCAATAAAATCTAGCTCAATTGCACTGGAACATGTCTGGATTCTTTACAGCAAGGTAACAAAAAAAGGAACTAAACAACAACCATAAAACTTTGAGGGCATGGATTTTCTGAGCACTACCCAGAAGAGACCCAGGAATTTTATATACATGAAGATACAAAGTTACAAAGAGCTATTGTTCAAAGGGGAATGCTTAGGTCACTTGGACTGGAGTCTTCAACTCACAATGACTTTTAACAGGCAACATCTGACAGTACCAAAGCCCCTTGCAGCCCTGGGTGAAATTATGATAACAAGAGAAAAAAGCTATTAATGCCACCATGCTTTCATTATGCAAATGATATTAAGATAGGCTGTGCAGATCGCCCGTGGCTATGCTATAATCTCCATGCAGTGATTATAATGTGTCAAACTTAGTCATTTTGATTATGACATGTTAATTACATGCCATCCTCATGCAGACATGAATATTACTCGCATTCAAACAAAACACAAATTGGGGGCACTGTTTTTTTTGTTTTGTTTTTTGTTTGAATTTTTGTTGACTAAATGGATTAAAAGAGAGCTACATAATATTGTAAACTCATTAAATATCGGCAAAGAGCTCCTTGCTTGTCTGTCTGGCTGGCTGGAGTCTTTTTTACAAACAGATCAGAAGCAGCATTTCTTTTAACGTTTGAGCAAAATCTGAAAATCTATTTTGTAAAACCCTCCCATATTCAGGTTCTTTTTAAAGCCACAGAATATGTGGCATTGCTGAGCATTTTAACTCTTTTCCCTTAGCAGCCTCAGCAGGGTTAAGAAAAAGGAACAGCAGACTCTTGGGATTTCACAGCTAGACCTTGTCTATACTGGGAAAAGTATTTTAAAAAAACAACCCACTGGTTCTAACACGGCTTCAAATGAACCAGTGGGATCCCTAATATAGACAAGGTTTCTGTGGCTGGATCTATTGTTATCACCTCTCAATTAGATTTACCTGTCTGTCAGTCTGGTCCCTATTACCATAGTTCAATGCCTCCCATTACTTTGAAGAGGACTCTCTCTCCCTTCCTCCCTGACCCCCCTAGAGCAGGGTTGGGGCTATATTTTGTGAGGCTTCTTTACAGGATGGGTGATCAAGTGAGTTTTACATTTGGATCTTAGCGAGGCGAGGTGAGAGGCCATTCTGATCTCTTCTGGCAGTGAATTCTGAATTCTTGACCCTGCTCCTGTCTCCCATGGGCACTGGCCCCTCTCTGCTGGTGGACAGTATCATCGTCTCAGCAGAATGCAGCTGCTGTGGTGGGGAAAATACAACATAACAATAACTAAAAAGAGGAACAAATAAACCAGCTGCCTGATTTGTTCCTATCACGGAGTGTTGGTCTTTCTGTTGTGGTTGAGCCATTCCCTTTGTGCTAGACTCTCATGAATACATAGGATGAAACAGTCCCTATCCCAAAGAGCATCCAGTCTCAGTAGACAAGAAGAAGGAAAGGGAAAGCAGAGGCATAGGGAGGTAAAATTACGTGCCCAAGGTCACAGAATCACTTATAAAACTCTAGTGTCCTCATGCCCGGTGTGATGCTTCCACACTGCCCCTCAAATCCAGTTTTTCAAATACCGCAATGAATGCTGGGATTGGGCTGGAGGAACTACCTCATACACTCTGTCAAAACAATGCCTCTGTGGGACTGCCTTATATTCTTTGCAGAAAAAAATTGAGTTTTTTATACTTTCCTATTGAAAATATGTTTTAAAACATAGCTCTTTTGTAGCATGGCACAGTGGAAAATACAATTTCAGGGGGAGATGGTTCAATAAAATATTCCCTCTATGATTAAATATGTCATTAAATCTAGAAATAAATCACAGACCCTCCCAATGAGATTCCCAGGGATGAGATCTCTAGGTAAGAGCTGAATTGCTGAGATACCACAATAAATGGTGATGGGGGGTGGTGGGAAGCCCTTGCTAAGGAACAATTCTTAACTCGATTTGTAGTACTGCTGCTCACCTGATAAAT
The DNA here is from genome assembly GCA_032164245.1 of Sternotherus odoratus. Taxonomy (NCBI): domain Eukaryota; kingdom Metazoa; phylum Chordata; order Testudines; family Kinosternidae; genus Sternotherus; species Sternotherus odoratus. Next base: position 95,702,263 of record JAVMKO010000007.1, read on the forward strand.
TTGGGGGGAAATAAGCCTCACTAAAGGTGTTTTCCAAGTACATCAGCGTTCCATGCTTTTAAAATGTTAAGAATAACATACAGTATTAACATTTAAACAAAGGCATTGTCTTCGGTAATGAAATGCTTCGAATAACTGATTCATTAGCAGAAATGCTTTGAATAACTGATTCATCCTCGTTTGTCCCCTCTGGAACTAACTTTTTTGGAAGTAGGAGTAAGAGCATGTGTGGGGGTCACATTCAAACCCACACCATGTTTGTGGAAGTGGATCTCTTGTTCAGCACAGGCTGCTCCTCCCGCTCCTTCATTTAGAAGCCATGATGTGGCTGTCCTCTTTATAATGATACAGTTAGCATCAGGGTTGGCACATGTTTCCACAGCAGCACCATGTAGTAAGGTGGAATGTGCTCTCCTGTCAGTTACGTGGCTTTGCCCCTGGAATGTTGCCTAAGGGAGGTGTTGGCATGATGGAGAAGCAAACAGAGTCGTACGCATGGAAGAAGAGTAGGCAGGTCAACAGTTGGAGCAGGCCTAGAGGAAGCAGAAAGATTTGAGAGAGAAACCTGGGAATGGAAAAAGAGAGACAAACAGGCTTCACCTAGAGAAGCCCTTAAGTCTGATCCTATTTTCTTTGTGGCCTGGGCCTGTGAGGGTGAATTCAGAATGTGTTTTCAGTCCTTTGAAAATATTTTGTTCTATACAGATCATTGCTAGTATTATCTGCCCCCCCCCCAAGCTTGGAAGAGCAGATGCCCCTGTGAAAGGCAGTAGAAATACCCCTCCACTCTATTCTGCCTGTTTTCTGCTCAGAGGGCATGGGCAGGGCTCAGGTAGGAGAGACAGGATTGGGTGGAGAAGTATTGGGGAGAAAACATTTTCTGTAGTGGGAAAAGTTAAGCTCAAAAGCAAACGCGAGAGAAACATAACCACAGTAGCAGAGGAGCATCCACTCTCTCCTGCACAGGATGGTTTACTGTGTAAACATCTGCTTTGAAATATTTAATCTCCCTAGAGTCATCGGTTAAGATCCAGGCAATGTTGACTTGCACCTTCATCCAGGGAGTTTCTGTGGTGGTTATTTTCATTATTTCTCATTGGTTTCTGGTGGCACCCACAATGTACGAGGACACAGTCCCTTCCTGGATTTTCAAATTCAGGTTCCTGTGAAAAGCCCAGCCCTAAGATGTACTGGACCATTATGGCAAATTACAAAATTGGAATAACTGAAGGTGGCCCACCTCTGTACCTAAGGTTGTAGAAAAAAACGATATGATGCTATCGTCTTATCTGAAAAAGAGTATAAGATCCTGTGGCTAAAGACTGCATCACAAAGCATGTGTACAATGGGGTGTTTGGGGAGAGGGGCAGCATTAAAGCGTGATCTACTCTGAGGCCTGGTCTACACTGAGGTTGGGGTTGACCTAAGATATGCAACTTCAGCTATCTTAGGCTGATTTACCTGGGCGTCCTCACATTGCGGAGGTGGAGTTCCGGAGTCAACGGGGTGACTGTGCGGGGATCATTTGATCGCGTCTACACTAGATGCCACTTGTTAGGGAGCAGGGTTTTTTTTGGAATTGCTTATGTAGGAGAGGAGCAGGAGCACATACCCCCTCAGTTCCAAATCAGTCCCTTTGGCTTTCATTGTTGTCATATCTAGATGCATAGAAGTATAAATGTAGACACAGAAGTCACGTCTATGCATGTGAAAAATGCACGTAGGCATGTCCTCATACATATTTATACAAAAGGGCTGAATTCTGCTTCGTTCCACCATTGCAGCCTTTTTGATTGCAACCCCATTGACTCAGCAGGGGCGCTTGACTTTCCACCATGATGTCCAGAGAGCAGGCTGAGTCCCATTTCTTGTTCCATTCCTACTTCTGCCAATCATAACGTTAGCCCCGGCACAGTCAGAATTTCAACAGCTCAGCTGAGAGTTTGCTGTTTGCTTTAAATGCACAAAATAAATTTTAAATAAAATAAAAGGCATCCCCCTAAACATTGTGTTTTTACAGAGGGACATTTCAAGACAAGTTTTACACAGGTTTAGCCCAGAGGGAAATTAAACTCTACATTTAAATGGAGATTACACACAAAGGAATCCATTAGTTTCAATATTTCTCAGCAGGAGGGTTCAGAGTTATTTAAATAAGTTTAGATATTAAACCTAAAGTAGCCATTAAAGGAATGCGGATTTGTTTGCCTAGTTTTTATAGAAATCTTGTTTTCTCTCCAGTTGACTGAAAAATCCATTGGTTGCATGATGCTGAATATTTTTAATGTATTAAAAAAAGCGGGGGTTTCAATATAGTACTTCCTTTGAATTTTTAAGCACCAAATTACAGAATACTTATTATAGCAAAATGTCTTCTTTAGGAGAGATTAACTTGCAAACATCTTTACTTTTTTTCTTTGCCATCCATTCTTTAGAAGAATTCTAATCTAAACACTGGCATTAAACCATATTGGCTATGTAAGGCACTTTGATTGTCATTGAGATTATTTTAAAAGTTATTTAGGCCCCCGCGTTACATCTTTGCGACTGCATGGAAAATGTTGCACCATGTTTCTCTTTGCAACATTTCTTTGGGGATTCATAAATATTGATTGTACCGTAAAAAATTGATGGAATCTTGAAACAGACTGCAGTCAGGGCAGCTAGGGAATTTACTCAATTTTTCTCAATAGCTGCAGTCTATAAAAAGAGGAGATTTTGCAAATTGTTTCTCACCTTGTCTTTTTAGTATTTAATAGCTCTCAATTCGGTAGCTTTCTGAACCATGCACAGTGTGTGTTTTCCATCAAAACTGTATCAGGCCTATTCAAAGAGAATTTTAAAAGGCAAGGTGGCACCAAAGGGGTTAAACGGACTTCCATGAAGAGAGGTGTAAGTTTAATTAATGGGGCAATGTGCTTCCACCCTAGTCTTTGTTATGTTAACTTTTTTTTTTTTCATTCTCTTAAGCGTTCATGGTGAGATGTGGAAATGGACAAGAAGTCGATTTCTCCTACTTGGTTAAAAAGGATCCTGAAGAGAGACTGTAATCAGTGCCAAAGTTGTAAAAGCAAAATCTTTTCGTTCACCAACACTGTACCTTCCATTAATGGATGAAAATCTAAAAGCAAACTTTCCGATACATCTCTCTTTTTAGGTATTTGTATGGCCCTTATTTCCTTTATACTTGGATTCCCGAGGCATTGTGAGAAACATCAATGGATTTTATCACCACAACACACTTGTAAGGTAGGGATGTGTTAGCCCCATTTGACAGATGGGGAACTGAGGCACAGAATAAAGGTCTTGAACCATGGGTGCTGGAACAAGGCAGGCCAGGGGGCCATAGCCCATCACTTTTTACCAGTCATAAGGGCTGTGACATGTGGGAGGAGGAGGTGGAGAGGAGCAAGTAGGGGTGGGGTCTTGGGAGGAGGGGGTGGGGCAGGGCATCAGGGAGAAGGGGCGACTCAGAGGGAATGGGTGGCGCAGGGTTCAGGGTCACTTTTGGGGTGACGGTGGCCCCCCACTTTTAGGGAGCTTCCAGCACTCTTGTCTTGAGCAAGGTCATGGAGGGAATCTGTGACCAAGCCTGGAATTGAGACCCTGTATCCTAAGTCCCATTCCAGTGGGCCATTCTTCTGGTATCATTTGCCTGATTGGCCAAGTGTCATCTTTGAGATTTTTTTTTTAATGAGATTACATGTTTGTTAGCTAAAGGTAAGAGTGCAGCTGTAATTGAGTTAGATTTCTGTAAGGCATTTGACTTGATACTACATGGTATTTTTATTTTAAAAAAATAGAACAATACAAAATTAATATGACAAACATTAAAAGTTTGAAAAGCTGTCTAACTGATAGGATTAAAAATGTAATTGTAAATGGGAAATGAACAGAAAGTGGGTGTGTTTCCAGTGGAGTCTCTCAGGGATCCGTTCTTGGGCATATGCTATTTGCTATTTTATCAGTGTTTGCAGATGACACATAGAGTGGGAGGGATTAAAAAAGCAAAAAGACAGGTGACTGCTGCAGAGCAATCTGGATCATTTGGTAAGCTTGGCTCAAAGAAACAATGTTTTTTAATAAGGCTAAATGTAAATGCATACATCCAGGAACCCAGAATGCAAGTCATATTTACCAGCTGGGAGAGACTATCCAGGAAGCAGTGACTCTGGAGAAGATTTGGGGGTGGGGTGGATAATCAAAGGGCTAACGTGATCCTTGGCTGTATAAACAGGGGAATCTCTGGTCGGACTACAGTGGTTATTTTACCTCTATTTGGCAATGGTGTGAACGCTGCTGGAACACTATCCAGTTCTGGTGCCTACAGTTTAAGAAGGATATTGATGATAAACTGGAGTGGGTTCATAGAAGAGCAACGAGAATGATTGAAGGATTTAAAAACATGCTTTATAATGTTGATAAGCTCAAGGAGCTCAATCTATTCAGTTTAAGAAAGGGAAGGTTAAAGGGTGACTCGATCAAAGTCTGTAAGTATCTACCTGGGGAATATTTGATAATAGGCTCTTCAGTCTAGCAGAGAAAGGTAGAACATGATCCAAAGGCTGAAAGTTGAAACTAGGCAAATTCAGACGGGAAATAAGGAGCAAATTTTTAACAGTGAAGGCATTTAACCATTGGAACAGTTGACCAACAGTCATGGTGGGATTCTCTATCACCAGCATTTTTAAAATCAAGTTTAGATGATTTTTAAACAGATCTGCTTTAGTTCAAAATGAATTATTTTGCGGGAAGTTCTGTGGTCTCGGTTATGCAGGAGGTCAGACTAGATGATCACAATGGCCCCTTGGAATCTATGAGTGTATGACGGTCTGAGCCTTTTGGTACAAGCTGTAGAGAGCGACACTATTTCTTGCCCTTTCTGGTGTGCAGCACTGTTCAGTGGTACTGCAATAGCCACAGAATAACAGAGGTAGTGTGTTCCCACAGGTAGAAAAAGAGTCAGGATTCCTGGGTTCTACTTTTGGCTTTCACTGATTCACTTTGTGACCACAGACAAGTCACTTAGGCCAAAATTTCCAAACTCTGGAGTATCTACAGTGAGATGTGTCAGTCCATGCTGAGGTACTTAACTGAGTAGCCTGAATTTCAGAAAGGCCAAACACCCATAGCTCCATGGAAGCCCATGTCACTTGGGGGCTCTTAGCACCTTGCCAACCCTTAGGCCTCAATTCAGCCTTGTCTAGGTATTTGAAACTCACTTAATCTCATTTATAAGGCGCCAGTCACTGTAGTATTGAGGTTCAAAGTGCAGCCTCTGCTCTTGCCATCTTGTGAACCCTTGAACTTGGTTATTTTATTTAAACCCTTCTTCTGTCTGTCTATCTCGCTCTCTCTTTTCTTTGGCAGGAAGTCAGAGTTTGCACTGAGCTCTAGAAACAGACAGAGAAGGCTCGTTCTGATCTCTGCCAACAAAGTCTCCCCAGTTTAGGACCCACCACCAGGGCTTCTCTGCCTCCAGGTCCTGAACACTTCGTCTGGGCTTTTCATCATTTCCGTGTCTCCACGGAGCACAGCAGTTTCTGCAGGTCGCAGGTGGAGAGGTTACTTCCGAGGTAGCCTGGTCCAATGAGATACATGAGCCTGGAGAGAGAATAGGGCCCCTATATGGGGTTTACTGAATTGTAATATTCTGGTTTCTTAAATTTTAAAAGTCCCACGACTGCCCCAAACACTGGAAAATTCTATAAGGGTAAAATTTTGGTTATGGATCCATATGCACAGCTGTCCTTGTCTGGCTTCCACTGGTGTCATCTATTCAGTACTGGGATTTGGTCCTGTCTACAGATATACAAACAGAAACAAAAATAACCAGCAGACAGCTGACTCTGAATTTGCCTTTCTGCTAATTCAATCAGTGAGTATTCTAAGGACTGATGGGTGCAAATGAGGGCATGGGAAGCTCCTCTGTGCTAAGTGCCTAGAACAGATTGGCATAAATCCAGGGTTGATGGTGCCAACTCATTCCTGGGTAGTAAGTGCACTTTCATAGCTCGCTTTCTAGCCAGCAGCAAATAGATGTGAGGAGAATTCCCTCATTCAGTTTTGCGACATTTCCTGTGTTTTCAAATGTAGGGCTTTGAAAAAGTGATCATTTGACCTCACATTTTCAAAGGAGTTGTAACTCTTCTTCCAGGAGTAGCAAGGACCAGGTTCAGATCTCTAGGGGTTCCTCTTAAAATCAGCAAACACCACTGGCTGAAGACCCCCCCCCCAGAAATACCTCCCTTCCATCCTCTTAACAGGAATACCCCCCACCCCACAGCCGCCAACGTTCACATGGTAAATGGGCGCCCAGACTTTCATAATAAGCCAAAAATCAAGCTGATACCATTCCAAAACAAGGCCAAAACAAGCCAAACCCTAAGAACCCCAACACTCCATGTGACTAGATCCCCCCGCCCACTCCCCCCCACCCCCAGTGTGCAAAGTGGGACTGTGGTGGGCCCGCTGTATACCCCTAGTTGCCCCTTGCCACCGCTTGCCCCTCCTTCCTGGGAGCCAATCAAAAAAAAAAAAAAGCAACAAGTCAAACAAGCAACAAGCCCAAAAACTAGCCACAAACAGCTCGCAAGCCAATTAAGTGAAAAACAAGCCTGATTTCTGCATTTTTTCCTCGGGTTTGGCGTGTCTGCTCTCCACCCCTCGCAAGCACTGCACAGCAAACAAAGAAAGGCTCTAGTAGGGGAAAGGGGGACAGAGCATTGACTTGGGAAAACACAGCAGCATTCATATAAAGGAATGAATAACCCCCCACTCCTCCAGCCTGGTGTCTTTGGCAGTAATCCCATACCTCAATCCTCCCGCCGTCGCCAGAGTGAACAACCAATGAGCAAATGTCCCTTTAACACGTCGCTTCCCCGTCCTTCCCCACTGCTACAGCCCGCTCCCAATTCGGTGTCTGTGATTAGTCCTAGAGTATGGGACTGTATTTGGTGAGCCACCATCTTCAGTCCCTAGGGGAACTGCGGCCTGGTCTGGTCCTGAGGTTCTACCACCTAGCCCAGCCAGAGTGATTTCAGCTTTGCTGGTACGGGGTCAGAGACCCTCCCTGGGGTTCACTGAGTGCTGTTGCTGCCCTCTGAGGCGTCAGCAAAGAGCTGCCTCTCACCGCCAAGCTGCCCCTGTCTCATTGTCTCTGTAGTGTCTCCTGTCATAAAGTCAAGATCAATGGTACTTGAAGGACTTATGGGCGGAGTCCTTGGCTTCCCCTTTCCTCTTCCTCTGTTCCGTCCCACTACCACACCAGTTCAGATTTGTGTATAGCTCTGCTCAGGCACCAATGGGTCAGCTGGAGGCTTTCTGGGTAGAAAGCTTATGAATATGAAACTCTCCCTTTTGCCATACTCTCACCTGCTCACCAATAGCTAGGGGAGGAGAGCTCCTTTGTCTGAAGCTTGTCTGTTCTTTCCCCTGTTCACCAACAGATAGCAGTAGAGAGCTCCCTACCCTCCATAGCTTCTCCCACAGAGCTTCCCTACCAATTAGAGACAAGACCAACCCACAGAGTGCTCCAAAGTGTGTGTGAGTGTGTGTGTGTGAGCGAGAGAGCGAGCTGCAAACTGCAGATCTACAGGGGAGTTTCACAAATGTTCTGAGGATTTGGGCTTAGGCTGGCTGTATCACCCACCTCTCTGAGCGTGTGCCTGTGTCTCAGGCATTTATACAGCACCATTCACCATCCTACAGGTGCGTGAATCTCATTTCTAGGCCTCAACTGAGGCTGAGGGAAGTTTACCAGAGACATATTGAGTCCAGTGAGTTTTAAGATGCCAGGTGTGCTAATCACAGAGCATCATGTTACCACACACAGCGTAGTGAACATGGGCTACGGGGCAAAAAATCCATTCAGACCGAAAATCCATAGGTAGGGGAAAATAACTCAGAACAGTGTCTTAAACCCTGTATAAACCCTTAATCAGGGCTATCTGCCCCCTCTGCAGTGCCTGGTCTCCAGCTGTGGAGATGTCAAGTCGATATAGCTATTTGGATCTCTTACATAGGCAGCCATTAAAAAGTTCCACTTTATTGCTCCTGAGATAAAATCCTCTCTTGTGGCTAGAGAGACCTGTAAAGTTCCTCTTGACTCAGGTATCAGGGTATCTGAAGAAAAATCATGACAAGATATTATCAGCTTCATGACGGAAAGATTTTCACATCCTTGGCTGGATTTCCCCCCTCAGACTGCCTGTTATGTACTGCGATGTATAAGCAGCTTTTCAGCCTGTAGGATAATGTACAGGTCACCCATCTGAAAGCCGATGGCATTTCCTTTTGGCTTCTGAAATCGCTCATTGCAGTTAAAAAGATCTGAAGAGTTTTCAGGAACTGAAGGCTACAGTGTACTCAGTAAAGAAAGTAGCAGCGCTATAAAGGTTCCCATTCCTTGGGGCCTAGTCCGCTGCCGGTACGAGAGTGTAACTCCCATTAACTTTAATGGCAGTTCAGCGCACACACAGGCTGCAGAGAAAGCCTGAGTAAATTCTGTGCCTACTGCAGTAATGGGATGTAAAATGTGTTTTATGTGGTCCATACTTTAATTTTTTATTGCATGCATATAAATTAGAACACAAAACTGCACACTTAGGGCCCAATCCGGATCCCACTGAGGTCAATGGTTTTGCCATTGACTTCAGTTGGAGCTGTATCAGGCATTGTGTTATTATTGTAGGGTTTGGGTTGGCACTAGAGTGAGGTATGCATGCAAATATGTTTCATGTAGATGAGTAAGTCTAAGCCAATATTTCATTAACAGCTGTGTTGGCCTTGGACGCCTATAATTATTATTTTATTTGTATTGCAGGAGTTTCTAGAGATACCCCATGTGCCCCAGTTGTGCTGGGTGCTGTAATAACACACAGCAAAAAGACAGTCCCTGTCTCCAAGAGCTTGCAATCTAAGTGTAAAATGAAAGGGAACAGGATAATACAACAAACAGGGAGCAGGGAGCACATGGTAAGATAACAACGAGATGGTTACGATCAGTGTATAATGATTTTTAAAGAGATGTCACAGATGCAAATGTTGGGGGGAAATTGCTAAAAAATCCAATTAATTTTGTTACCTTTATTCTCTCTGCCCGCTGATTTGCCTTGCCCACCTGTGGTGTCTTGTCTCTTGTAAGCATTGTGTAGCAAAGAGGTGTGGCCACCCTCAGAGATTGACAGGGAGGGACGGCCATGCACACCTAAACACTTACAGGTAGAAACCGTCATTTCTGGAATGGACTGTGTTCCTAGCATAATGATCAGGCCCTGATTAGGTGACCAGGTGTCCTGATTTTATAGGGACAGTCCTGATTTTGGGGTCTTTTTCTTATACAGACTTATTACCCCCCAACCCCTGTCCTGATTTTTCACATTTGTTGTCTGGTCACCCTAGTCCAGATTATGGTTAAAGCCTCTACCGCAACATAAATGTAAAAACATTTTAATAAGTATTGGGTGATAAGTAATACTTAAAAAGTATTGGGTGACACAACAATACTTGAGAGGGAGTCCCTTCAACACTTCAAGGGTTTGTAAGTTTCCATGGGAAATTTTGATCTAATGATAGACTGGCTAAGGATCAGCTTGTGCGTTCATGTCACACTGTTTCAGCAGGACACCCTAGAAAGCATGTCCATACATGTAAAGGAACACCTAGCTATAGGGATTCTGCCTCACCTGTGAGTAAACTGAGAGCAACTCTCCCCCCTCACATTCTATGGAACAGCACTTGAACAGAGTGGCCAGGAGTCCTTTGTAGATACAAACTGGAGTAATTATTTTGTATTTGGAATCCAGATACTATGGTGGTGGTGCATTAGAAATACAAGAATCAGAGAGGTAGCCGTGTTAGTCTGGATCTGCAGAAGTGACAAAGAGTCCTGTGGCACCTTAAGGACTATCAAAAATATTGAAGCATAAGCTTTCGTGGGCTAGTATCCACTTCGTCGGATGAATGCAGTGGAAGTGGGTACTAGCCCGACCAAGTGGGTACTAGCCCATGAAAGCTTCTTGAGTGATGGACGTTGTATTGACTTAAGCTGTAGTGTAGGCCTGCCCTCTGCCACAGTAAAATAGATCTGGTCACTGGGGCATTTTCTCCTGACCCCCAGCCTCCATTTCACTTTGCTTATTTTCATCCCATTAGGCTTAATTGAAAATGAAATGTAGAAGAGTAGAGAGAGTCAGTCCTCAGTAGCTAGAAAGGCTGGTGCAGACAAGTGCCTGATCCACAGCCCATTAAAATGTCCTATGGAAATACTCCCAGCGTGAAGTCCCGGCCTCATAGACTACAGTGGCAAAACTCCCATTGACTGAAGTGGACCCAGGATTCATTGCCAGTCTTTGAATCAAGTTCAAGACCATTCAGCTGCATGGATCAGCCCCCAAACATGGGAATGGAACTGGAGGAATTTGTGATTATCAGCCAAAAATGACCACCGGACAGAGTGCAGTATCTAGTAAATATAGGGTGATCAGATGTCTCGATTTTATAGGGACAGTCCTGATATTCAGGGCCTTTTCTTATATAGGGACCTATTACCCCCCACCCCCCATCCGGATTTTTCACACTTGCTATCTAATCATCCTAAGTAAATAAAGCCCTGCTCTGTGTTGAGATAGATCGCTGTTTTGTATAGTTGTCTTTATAACCTTAACAGTAAGGCAAGCAGCAAGCCTTTATAAGAGCAGAGGGATACTTTCCATCTGCAGAGACCATGCTGTTTGATCTGCATCCTTCCTCAGTTAATTGCTGCTTAACATAGTAGAGACTGCTAATGATTTCTCTCAAAGCGCTGGGCAATCCGACTGCCCCTCATTGCGGTGTAGCTGTGTAAGTGTAGGTTTTCTTTAAAGGTGATCAATAATATACTTAATCCACTCAATCAATCAAGATGCCATAGTATAAATCAGGCAGCGAGTCTGAAATTAGCACTTGAAGAGTGCACTGTACTTTGCTAGCCCTTTGTAATGGCATTGGCAGTGATTTTGAGGTTTTGAAGTACAGTCCAGGGAAGGAGCATCAGAGTGAGTTGGAATGAACGCGTTTTGATTTTTGTGAAGGACACTGGCCTTAGCACTTACTTCACATCACCTTACATAATTGGAAGTTTGTCCAGGTTGTTTGGTCATAGAATTCTACAAACTGATAGGAAAGTTAAGTTTCCCGATAAAACAGGATTGCTCTTTAGAGTCAATTTTCTAGAATGTTGTCCAGTTAGTTCTCAGTGTCTCAAGAGATGAGGCATCCTCCCTGATGAAACTATTAACAGTCTAATCCGATAGATTTTATTGTGAGGAATATTTTGCTGATAGTCAATTTAAATTTTCCTTTTATAAAGAGAATTCTGAAGTTTTAGATCCAGATTCCCAATTGCTGTCAATCTCTATATCTCCAGGGGAGAATCGGGCCCATAATTGTCCTTGTTTCACCCTAAACATAACTCTCCAGGAAAAACATTTCTAATGCAAGTGTAAGAAAAGAAGGCAGAGCTTGCAGGAGGCAGCACTCGCAACAAACTCTGCTCACCTGAATTGTAGCAGATGGTGCCATATGAAGAAAAGTAAATACAGAGATTAGGAAAGGAAGTAATTCACTCCAGCTGCTACCAAAAATAAAAATAAATCCTGTAACATACAGCAGGAGGTCTGTTTAAAGGAATTTCACACTGTAGAATGGGAATAGCCTGGAACTTGTTTTGGATTGGTCGCAGTAACAGCTGACATGCGAAATGTGTCTTAAAGCAAAGCCCAAACTTTCAAAGCCCTGTGCATATGCAAAATGCACATCTGCCAGCTAAATGCGCCAAACATGTTGTCCTCGGCTAGCGTAAACAGGCATAGCTCCGTTGACTTCAGTGGAGCTACACCCTGATGTCCTCCAGGTGAGGATCTGACCCAGTGTTTAGATGCCCCGATCAGGTAGTTGCGTGCCTGGAATTCCACTGGCAGATAGAATGGCTGGGTTTGCATATGTAAGTACAGAATTTTGTGCATGCAATGTGCGCCCATGCATTCTCTCACTGTGAAGGGCTTTTAAAATATATCCCTCAGTGATTCAAAAATCTTTTCTTTCATAGTGTCAGGCTATGATCTAGTCATGGCTCTTGACTTTGAGATATCTACTCTGGATTGATTTCCCCATTCTCCCCACCCTGGCTTTCTGCCTCTCTCTTATTGGCCCATGGAAGGGCTAGACTCAGCAGCATGGGCCAAGTGACCTGCTCAGTCTGCTGGAGAAGAGGGCTTTTTGGCCAGAGAAGGCAGGGAAGGCTAAACTGGCTCTGCCCAAGGATCCTACCCTCTTCCATCTTCCTTCTGGCCACAAACCTTCCCTCCTCCTTCCCACAGCTGCCGCTACTGGGCTCCCAAACTCTCACTGCTTCATTGTCTGGCTATGGGACTTTAGGTAACTATAAATCTGCTTGAAGCTAGGGTTTTATCAGTGGCCCTATTTGGTTGCTGATTAATAAAGGATCCATCACCAGTCGCTTGAATGTTCACATTGGTGCTGACATTTTTCCCCTTTGCAGATTAATAAGCAGAATTCACTTCTGGGTTTTGTTCCTTACAAGGTAAAATTGAAATAGCTAGGCCAGCTCCAGACCGGTTTCATGGTTACTCAAGCTGTCTTCTCCAAGGTGACTCAGTCCAACAGGCCCCTTACTCCCCATGTTTTCCCTTGGATTCCCCCATTATTTCCCCTCGTACCAGCCACCCCAGTTCTCTTTCCAAGAACCCTCCATTTCTCTCTTCCTGAGTCCTCTGAACTTGTTTCATCTGTGTCCTTACACCAGTCACCACCACGTATCTCTGCAGAGGGAGGGCGGAACTTGTTGTTCAGGCACTGGCCCTGGGCTCGGTAGCCATGGGACTCAGGAAACCTGGGTTCAGTTCTCATTTAGGCCACATACTCCCTGTGTGAACTTGGGTAAGTCGCTTAATCTCCCTGGGCCTCAGTGTCCTGTGGCGATGATGCTTTCTTTGTCTATTCTGATTGACACCTCTCCAAGGCATGGGTCATCTCTTACTATCTGTTTGTAGAGCACATAGCACAGTGGGGCCCTGATCTCAGTTGAGGCCTCTAGGCACTATGGCAGTATGAATAATAATCATCTCTTGTATACTTGGATCCTCCCCTTTCTCCCCTCCTCTGCCCAGTTTTCTGGTTGGAATGATCCTGAGCATCTGACCAACATGCTAATTCCTGCCTCTCGTTGGAACCCGTCTACCTCATTTTCATGCTAAGCTGCTCGTTTCTGGTTTCTTAATGTCGTTTTAAAGTTGCATTAAATAAACAATGGATATAAAATCAAATTAATTATTAGACACTCCATGCTACTTAATTTCAAGGCTCCCATGTCACCCGTATTTCTTGTAAGCACAACAAGCCTCGAGTGCTAGGATGAAGTGAGGCATTTTACTCTTAAATATTTTTGTATTAGACTTGAAAAGGATAAATATTGGAGCGTTGGTTTGCAATATTATTTGGAAAAGTTATTTGCAACAGGGGCAGGTTTTTGGTTCACTTCTCCGAATGTATCTAGATTCTTATACTGTACCCATCAGTGTAGTTTCGAAGCATCTATGCTCATTACCATGTTAGGATGGTGTCAGCGGTGGGGGCATATATCTCTGCAATTGTCTGTACTGCCCCTTCCCAGATGGGCCTGTTGTCAGGAGTAAGGCCCTCAGCTGCACCAGCTCTGCTCCTCCTACAGCTCCAGTCCAGATCCTGCCCTGCACCCAACCTTGTTCCCATCCTGTCCGAGCCTTGCTTCTGTCTCAAAACCAGCCCGGCTCCTGCCTTCCCTGACTTCTGGTAATCTGGTTCCAAACCTTGGCTCTGCCTCTGTCTCAACCTTTGGCTCTAGCATTCGGACTTCGACCAGTAGGCCTAACTCCTGCTCTAACCAACTGGCCTGACTGCCCATGACCCAGTCCACTGACACCTATTCTTCCCCACGATCCATTCACACCGTCTGGATTTCAAAACAAAAGACAGCAAAAGCTTTGTATTAGAAGCGTAAAATGATTTATGTAAAGCTTTACATCTGTGAGCTCTTAGCAGAATCTGTTAAATCCTTTCTTTGTGGGGGAAAATAGGTGGATATGCAGAAGCAGGCAGACTAAAAATATTCTCCTGTACATATGCATGTCTGGAGGTAAGAAACAGATAGCTTCTTCTGACAGGTGATGAGCTACAGAATATGCTTTGTGTTAAATTTAGGGATATCCTTGGGCTACTATATTTGGATCTGGATCCTGATTCAAAATTTGACAAAGTTGAGGACTGTTTTTCATAGATTCTGAAGGCCAGAAAGGCCTTTTCCAATCACTGATCATCTTGTCTGACTGCATGTGTAACAGGAGGCATTAGGACTTCACTGTGATTCCTGTGTCAAGCCCAACTTGTGTCTGAACTAGAGCATCTCTTTCAGGAAGACACCCGATGTCAATTTAAAGACTCATCAGGAAGAGTTTGGGGCGTTTGGTTGAGCCCCATTTACCATGAAAATTAAGAGGGGACGCTTAAACTGTTGTGAATAAAAAATGTTGAGCCAGTACTTCCCTCCAAAATTCAGACCTCTTCTGGGTGGCAGAAATGTTGATAATTCTTTTCTAGAGCTAGTAAAAATATATATATAAGTGGTTTAGCAAAGCATTTTAAAACTTTTTTTCAGTTTGCAATATCTGAAACAATTTGTGAGTATTTGTGAGTTTTAATTAATAATTTTGTGAATGAAATTTTTTTGATAACCATTTTGATAACAATTTCAATACAAATTTAGGGGGAGAATTTTCTAAAATACCATGATTTTTTTCCACAAAATATTTTGCTTTTGTAAAAATGCCATTTTTTCAATTAAAAAAAATCAATATCCAACACTTTAACCAGTTGTATGCTGCTGCTTCTGTCCAGACCAGTTTTGCAAGGAAAGTCAGTTCAGATAGTGATAGTGTGGTCAGGTATCTAAACTTTTGTGAGTTTATTTGCACTGAATCTTCTGAGGTTCACTCATCATGCATATTAATGAGGTAGCCTGGTGTTTCCCCTGCTCCTCTCCATATACTGCATTGAACATGCACAACTATCCCTTTTACTGAAAGGGGTGGAGGCCTGACTCTTCTCAGCATAATAGGTAGGAGACATGTCTCCTGCTTTCTCCTGATGTCCCCCACGAGTAGCATAAACTGAAATGAAAGAGAAAGTATGGAACACAGGCTCCCATTCTAAGTGACAATCAGCCCGCAAGATCATAACTGGCCAAGTGTCAAGTCTAGTGTAACTTCAAGGAAGTCAAGCCCATATCTAGAGTATCGCCACTGAAGTCAGATATGTTTGTAGATCTCATCTAAAGGATGTGGCAGAACGATCAGAAGGTCCATCTAGCCCAATATCCTGCCTTCCGATGGTGGCCAATGCCAGGTGTCCCAGAGGGAATGAACAGAACAGGTAATTGTCAAGTGATCCTTTCCCTGTTTCTCATTCCCAGCTTCTAGCAAACAAAGCTAGGGACACCATCCCTGCCGATCCTAGTTAATAGCCATTGGTGGATCTATCCTCAATGAAATGATCTAGTTCTTTTTTTGAACAGATATATGGCTCCTTCCATAGTACCTGTACATACGTGTGACAATGATATGAAAGATACTGTGTCACTTTCATCTGAGACCTCACATGACATTCGTTGGTGAACCCAAATGTACATACCAGGATCAGGAGATATCTGTACCCCTCTGCATCCCCTTGTCAGCTGCCATTCAGAGGTTCTTGGCTCACAGTCTTGTCTTTGCTGCAAAATTAACTTGTTATAAGGCAAGCATTGCCCTTCGCTTGAGTCCAGTCTGCACACAAAACACCATAACTCAAGCGTGGTGGTGCTTTTAACTCAAGTTGGCTGGGACAAAGTCTGCAGCTTGAGTTAACACATTTCATCTGCTACCAGCATGGCTCCTCTGTGCTACTAATACACATTCTTTCTGTGGCTAATACAATCACTGTTTGCCTTGACAACTTGAGTAACTTCTACAGTGAAAATGTAGCCCCATAGTCATCCATGTTTGTTGGAATTTATGAAATCACTAGACTTGCTATAGTCGACTCCCAGATAATCAACAGGCTGAGAATCCAGAGTTCAGCTTGGCTTTCCAAGGCATTAGGATTGCTCAGAGATGCAACGTTAGCAATTTCACGGCATCTGTTCCAAAGCAGGCCTAAGCAGTCCCACCTGCACTACTATAAACGCAAGCATTATTATTAAGGCAACATTAAGTCTGGGAAACCAAGCTCTAAAAAGGCAGGAGGTTCCAAAAATTGAGGTTTATGTCGTGATGGCCACGTGGCACCTGGTTTGTAGCTTCTATTTGTGTGTTTTCTTTGTGTGAACCGTAAGCTTTTTTGTTTGTGTTATTAAACCTCTTCCATAAATTATACAGGTTAGGCACGAATGTTGCTCCACTCCAGCTGTGGGGCCTTGGTTGCGGCCACAATGCACAGAATGTAAATCAGGGCCAGGTGAACAAAAATGGCCTGAAGCTCTCCTTTTGCACTGCCCGGATCATAGTGCTGCTCTGCACTTGCTGCTCCTCTGGGCTATGTTAGAGCAGCCAGAGGGCAGTAATGGCCAGTAGGGACTGACAATGTGGGCCAGGAGCACTATGGCATAGGGACAGCCCTACCAGGTTCATTTTTCTTTAGCCTCACCCATTCCCCAGCCGCACTAGCAGCAGGGAGGATGCCCCGGGGTACGTGCCTCTTCTTTGGTTATAGACCAGTGCAACATTGCCCTGCGCTGAGTAAACCTGGTTTATGGTCAGATAAGCCGGACTGCCCTTAAAGGTCAAGACTAAACTCTTTACATTTTGACCCTAAGTTTTAAACCCTTTGGATTTGGGGGCTTCTCAGGCCAGTTCGCTGCTCACTTACACCAGGGGAGCCACTTCAACAGTGCGAGAAGAGAATCAGGCTCTCTGACTTCTGGGAGTCTTGGGTTCTTAACCTGATCCTGCAGTTCTATTCTGTGTACGTTCTTATGCTGCCCTCATCACCGTAGTGTCTGCACGCCCCAGCACTGCATTAAGCGCCGTGACTAACATCTGCCACGTGTGGTTTGTTCATTCATTCTTCTCCCAGGGGGAGGACTGTGGGTGCAGTGTAGCGTTTTGTTTTGGTAGGGCTCTCTTTGTTATTGGTTTTCTCAATGATGACAGTGTTTTGTTTGCATTTTCAATGTGATCTAATCCCTCTGGTCCTGTTTTAAATGTATCTATTTTTGTGACTCCTGCCTGCCAAAAGCTTTTATGAAGCCATACGATAATGAGAGCTGTAACTGGCCAGTCTTTCCACAGCTTAATGTTGGATGACCCCCCCCCCCCATGAATTTCTGTGATACCATAGATTTGCTCTTTGATGCTGAGAAAATGGAACATGTTACATGTACCCAGATATGAATCAAGACCTGCGGAATGTTTGCTATTGTAAATTTTTTTCTCAACATAGAGAACATGGTTGGAGGGTCTGGAGGAGAGAGAATCTGTCCTGAACAAACGGATGCCTATTGCAGCTGAACATCAGATGTAAAATGAGTTTTGGCAACTTCCCTTTGAAACAGACATTGATTTTTTTTTTCTTTCAAAGACGGGGAGGGTTAGAAACATTAAAATCAGGCGGTAAAAATGGATTCAGTTGTTAAGCAATGGCAAATAAAGGGTTAAACCCTTTTAGTCATTCTTCATGGTGCAACTTCTTCCAGGACCCACACACAAAACTTATTAAGCAGCTGCCTGTCACCTCCTTAATAAATAAGAATCCCTTTCCAGCCTCTTTGTCTCCTTCACCTCTGGGGCCAGCCTCCTGTAAACACACTGCCAATTAAACCTCACGTCTAGCAAGGCCAGAACTAATGAAAAGCAATAGAGAATTCACTGCCTTTTAATGAGGAAAACATTGCTTTTTACAGGGAACAATTTATTGGGCCAATTCCCCCCGTCCATCACCCAGGGGAACTGCTGCCTTTTTTACCTCCTGTTTGTTACTTTGTCAAGTGTGTGTAAAATTGCACACTGAACACAGAGGTGAAGGCTCTGACTCAATTTATGGTGTGACATCTCTCATCTTGCTCCCTGGATCAGTAAGTGATCCTGGCAATGATATGCATAGAAATTAATTACTGTGCCCGCCAGCCATACAGCAGGGCCCTGCCGTTGATAATACATCAGTTTGCAGGAGTTTGTTAAAGGGGCGGGCATGTCTGTTTCTGTTTGCCAACGTGCAGACAATGTCAGTTAAGTGCAAACACCACTATCATTGCAAGTCTTTTATACATACAAGGAGGGAGAGAAAGAGAGAGAGACGCCAGAGGATCCTTGGCAAAACGAAAACACTAATGAAAGGAATGCACTGATTTTTGAAAGAGCTAAGTTTCTATTCCCTGTAAGGACATGTTAATATAAAGGCGACACAAGCCAAGGTCACGCCCAGGATCAGTATTTACATGAAAAATACACATGCACATAAAATCAAAATTAAAATCCAATGAGTTTGGAAAGGTACATTGGATAAACTCCTTTGAGGCCAGATCCTCTGCTGGTGTAAGATGGGCTGGGTCCATGGATTACTTTGAGCTTTGTCTCTTGAAATTCCATTTTAAAGCATCCCTGTGCTGTTTCTAGTCCAATTTGCTGCTGTGTTTTTTGTGTGATGCTTCTGTCAGACATCTGATTTTTGCTAGACACCTTAGATGGTGTCTTCACAAGGTTTCACTTCCACATGGTTCAAAATGTGAAGACACACCAAATGTATACAAGGGCAATACAATGATTGGCTGAACAGATGGAAAGCAAGTGTCTCTGAACTCACACTCTTCTCTCTAAGGTTTGTTAGTCTCTAAGGGCTGGTCTCCACTGGGGGGGGGGGGGAGGAGGATCGACTGCAGATACGCAACTTCAGCTACGTGAATCACATAGCTGAAGTTTGCATATCTGCAGCCGATTTACCGTCCGTCCTCATGGCGGCGGCAGTCGGCGGCACGCTCCCCCATCGACTCCAGCTTGCGCCTCCCGGCAAGCTGGAGTTCCGGAGTCAACGGGGGCGCCGCGAGTGATCGATTTCTTGCGTCTTTATAAGACGCGAGAAATCGATCGCCAGAAGATCGATCGCTACCTGCCGATTCGGCGGGTAGTGAAGACATACCCTAAGGTGCCACAAATACTCCTGTTCTTTTTACGGATATAGACTGATAGGGCTGCTACTCTGAAACCTGTCACTGTTCTCTCATTAACTGATTACATTAACTGGGAGTGGCTGGGTCATTACATAAATTGAATCTATTTCCCCATGTTAAGTATCCCCCTGTTACTGTTACTCACACCTTCTTGCCAACTGCTTGAAATGGGCTTACTGATGATCACTACAATTTTTTTTTCTTCTGCTGATAATAGTTCACCTTAATTGATTAGGCCACTTAAAGTTGGCATGGCAACTTCCACCTTTTCATGTTCTTTCTTTCTGTCTGTCTGTCTGTCTGTCGTCCTACTGTATTTTCCACTCCATGCATCTGATGAAGTGGGTTCTAGCCCAGGAAAGTTTATGCCCAAATAAATTGGTTAGTCTCCCAGGTGCCAGAAGTACTCCTCGTTCTTTTTGCGGATACAGACTAACACGACTACTACTCTGAAACCTGATTTTCATCAGTTCATTTTAGCACTCAGAACAAGGTATCTGGGGTGCAGGAGAAGGGCGACAAGAATAAGCAATAGAGATATGGGTTCAGTGGGCCAGAACCCCCAATCCCGCAACAGCAATCGGCTAATGGACAGGAAAGAAACACAGAGAGGATCAAGAATTGCTAGTTAAAAAGAGAGGCCACTGTGTTCAAGTCATTAGTCTTGCCCATTCCCAATTCAGATGAAACCATAGGACAGAAAGGAGAAAACAGCTGATCTCAGTGGCCTTCTCAGATGAAGTCAAATGGGGCAGCGCTATCTGTGATGACACCTTCCTGCCAAAGGAATACAGAGCCTAATAGGTGATGTTCTGGGAATTCTCCTTTCCCAGGGTCTGCAAAGGATTGTGGGAAACTCAGGGTGCTTTTCGTGTGCTGGAGGCAGGATGTGTATTTGGGCCTCTTGGATAGTATTGCTTTAAGAGGCTGCAGGACTAGCTCCACAGTTTCTTGAAGCTGCATTTCTCAACCCTCTAGTGCTGGGCAGTGAATGGGAAGGAGACAAGAGGAATTTCCTTAGGACTGGGTAGGGGCAAATAGACAGTAGGGGAAGAAGGGTAAATGCTCCCTCTGTCCCTTGTCCCAGCTGGTGTTGGGTCCTTATGCCTACAGGATTTCACTATTTTATCCCTTTCTCGGCTGGTGTGCTATAGTCCAAAGGTGCCCTTTATGTCGTGCTTCCAAGTGGTTGGAAAATAATGGTCTGTTCTGCAGGAAGTAGTTGCTGCATGTTAGCTACACCTCGTGCATGATTTACAATGAGGTAAGCGCCAAAACTTACAAGCATAACCAGGTGGTACCTGATATCATCAAGGCAATGAGATGAAAAGTGTGTAGGACACGCAGTTCGGCCGAGCTGAGGAAGATTTCCAAAGCAAGTGTTGCAGGGATTGGTACCCTGGGCAAGGGGGGACTGTGGGAAGTGTGGTTCGATGAGGTGGCTGACTGGATGGTGCTTTTCACATAAGAATGGCCATACTGGATCAGACCAATGGTCCATCTAGCCCAGTATCCTGTCTTCCAACAGTGGCAAATGCCAGGTGCCCCAGAGGGAATGAACAGAACAGGGAATCATAGAATATCAGGGTTGGAAGGGAGCTCAAGAGGTCATCTAGTCCAACCCCCTGCTTAAAGCAGGACAAACCCCAACTAAATCATCCCAGCCAGGGCTTTGTCAAGCCTGACCTTAAAAACCTCTAAAGAAGGAGATTCTATCACCTCCCTAGGTAACTCATTCCAGTGCTTCACCACCCTTCTACTGAAAAAGTTTTTCCTAATATCTAAGCTAAAACCTTCCCCACTGCAACTTGAGGCCTTGTTCTGTCATCTGCTACCACTGAGAACAGTCCATCCTCTTTGGAACCCCCTTTCAGGTAGTTGAAAGCAGCTATCAAATCTTCCCTCAGTCTTCTCTCTGTAGACTAAACAATCCCAGTTCTCTCAGTCTCTCCTCATAAGTCATGTGCCAACAGTCAGTTGCCAACAGAACAGGTCATCGTCAAGTGATCCATCCCATGCCACCCATTCCCAACTTTTTGCACACAATCAGGGCCGGTGCTACCCATTAGGTGACCTAAGCCTGGGGCGCTGGAATTTGGAGGGCGGCTCTTCACCCCCCTCAGCGGCAATTTGGCAGCAGCTCAACGGCTTGTCCGCTGAACTGCCACCGAAAAGGCATCAGCGTGGAGAGCTGGCGCCGAATCGCCGCTGAACCTTCGGTGGCAGCTCAACAACTCAGCAGATGGTAGGACGCCCCGCTGCCAGCACCTCCTCCTGCACTTGCCGACTAGGGCGGCAAAATAACTGGCGCCGGCCCTGCACACAATGACTGATTATTTGGGCTTCCGGGGTGGGAACAAGATGAGGCCCGTGATTTGCATTGCATTGTATTGTGATTTAGTTAGCATTTTGTTCCAGCATTCAGAGATCGTGCAGGTGAAAATGTTTATTCATATGTCCTAAGGCCAAAAGGGACCACCATGATCATCTAGTCTGATCTCTTGTATAACACAAGCCGTAGAACTTCTTTTAAATAATTCCTTTTTGAACTAGAGCATAGCTTTTAGAAAAACAAGTATTTTTTATCATTAAAAATATGTATATGTCAAATTTCCAAATGAGATTTTAAAAAATAATGTGATCCCAGCTAGAATTTTCACTAATCATTTGTAGTACTGGTGGGGAAACTGACAATTTTTCCCGCAAGAAATTTCAGGTGAAAAATCTTTGACATTTCTTTCATTGAAAAATTTGATTTTTTTTCTGCAGGAAATTTTGAACCAGTTATTTTGAATCGAAATTTAGAAACAAAATCCATTTAAAATGTCATTTCGATTGCTCGGTTTTAAAAAACGAAACCTTTGTCAATTCCAAACAAAACTTTAAATTTTGAAATTTCCCACAAGAAAAATTATTATTTGAAGGGGAGTTGACATTTTCTTGCAAGAGAATTTGGTTTCAATTAAACTGCACTTTTTAGCCAGAAAAATGTCCACATAAAATGTTAATTGGGTCTAATAGGTTTTACATCACCTGAAAATGTGCAATATGCTTTAGTCAATGTACCAAAAAGATCTGTGTTCAAAAGATTAGACCTGACACAGGATCCAAACACAAGTGGAATGGGGTGGAGCAAGGGAATGCCCAAGGGTTAGGATGCTAGCCCGGGACTTGGGGAGATCCTGGGTCAATTCCCCGCTTTGCCCAGGGGCTCCAGATACAGAAGGGGCCATGCCCCCCCTCATGGATGGAGAAGCCTGAGCAGAGGCTGGGCTTTGCAGCGGGAGGAGGTGATCAGCTCCTCTGCCATGAAGCCCAGCCAATGCCATTGGCACCAGCTTCTTCCTGGTGCTGGCTCCTCTCAGAGGCCCCACCGCTGCTCCTCCTCCCTTCCCCCCAAGGCTCCACCTCCTGGCCAGATCGGAAGCCAGAGTGGGGCCCTGGCAAGATCTGCTGAGGGAGCCTGGACCCTCCTCTCACCCTGGGTGAGGAGCCAGGATGCCCAAGAACAGCCCCTGGCCCATGTCCCTGAGCTGTGCTGCCAAGGAGGATCCAGGGTTCTGTAAAGCAGCCTGGGCTCCCTGGGCAACTCTTCCCACAGCCTGGCTCTGGCATCTGGCCTGGCCAGGCCGCCAGGGCGCAAGGCCTCGGGGAAAGAGGAGGAGCAGGGGGTGGAGACATGGAGGGGGTGGGGCTTCAGGGGAAGAAGAGAGGTGAGGCAAGGCCTCAAAGGTCTCCCCCACACTTCTACCAAGGTTCTGGCATTCCTGGCAATGCCAGATAATGGGGAGGTACTCAGTTGCTATGGTAATGAGGGCCATATATGTACATAAGGTAGGTAGGAGGAATGCAGATTTTTGAGTTTGGTTTGGCTCAGTATTGCTTCTGCTCCTGTCTTGTTACTGGAGGGTTCATGGGCTCGGTGGCTCTGTATGTATTTTGATTTCCTAGTGAGTAAGTGATTGTTTTATAGAATAAGATGATGCCAGACTAAAGGGCAAACTCTGCCTTTGGACCTAGGAGAGCACTTCACATTGACCAAAGTGGGGCACTGTCAAGGGTTGGGAAGGTGAGAGGGGGATCAAAGCCGGGAGGGAGGTTGGGGGCACTGAAGGAGGTCAGAGGTACAGGCTCTGGCCAGTGCTTACCTCAAGCAGCTCCCAGAAGGAGCAGCATGTCCCCCCTCTGGTTCCTATGCAGGGGTGCAGGCAGGCAGGTCTGCCCTCTGTCCTGGCCACAGCCAATGGGAGTTGCAGGGCCGGCACTTGGGGCAGGGACAGCTAGCGGAACCTCCTAGCTTCCCCTACGCATAGGAGTTGGAGGGGGTACACGCTGCTGTTTCTAAGAGCCGTGCAAGCCCCTACCCCGCTTTCCGGTGGGAACTTGAGGGCTGGATTAAAAAGGCCTGACAGGCCAGACACGGCCCCCACAGGCCATAGGTTGCTCATCCCTGGTCTAGACACTGCAAAAGACAGACAGACACACACCCACACACCCCCACACACCTCCCTCGATCTCTCTCTCTCAACAGGGAGAGGAAGACCACGAAAGATCTTTTCTTTCCTAATGAAACTGTTAGATTTGGCTACTTAACAATTAAACTTTTCCTTTAGTTGTTGCCCCTACAGACCTCAGCTTTGAATGGCAACCTGAAGTTGTGCTCGCCAGAGCATTGGGTTTACATGATTCAATTAACCTTTAAGGTAGCTCTGGAAGTTGGTACTATAGGAGATCCTTTCATTAATTGGCAGCCTGACACAGACAATTAAGTTTGATCAGATGAAGAGGGCATCAGGGACGTCATTAGCATACTGCACTGAAGGCGATACGGTGTGTAAAAGTTGTTTGATTTCTGCTGAGGAAGAAAGTGGGGGACTCGGGGACCCCTCCTTGCATTTATGGCTAATTAAATATTTCATTTCCCTCGCTCCAAGTGTTAAATGTTCCTAATTTTTTTCTCCCCTTTTTGGTTTCTTCCCAGCATATTTTTATTGCAGTGAAATTCACTGAATGATCATTTCTCCATTATTAAAACTTTGTATTTCACATGAGGCACCGCGTAAAAACCAAACATAAATATAGACAGATGGAGAGACTGGCTGCAGAGATGCACCTTTGGTTTGAAATGGGGCGGAATAACACCTGCAGTGCATGGAACGTAAGCACTGCTGAAACCTCATGCACTAGGGAGGTGGCATGGTCCAGTGGATAAAGCACTGACCTGAGCGCTTAGACTCTAGCCCTGCCACTTCTTCCTTTTATATTGTAGCTCAGATACTCTCTCTCATGCTAAGACTGTACAGTGCCTAGCACAATAGGGACCTGGTTTTAGATGGGGCCTTTAGGCAATAAATAATAGCACAATCCTGAATGCTTTGGGGCTGGGAGGGACATTGGTGAGAAAGTGATGCACCAGATCTGTGGATGGAGTTAGGTCATTGCAGTTACACTGGCTTAGGTGTAGTTTAAAGTATAAATTGTTGCAGATTCCCCCTTTGTACCTGGAATTGATAAAATCGGTTCTTTTTGTGTAGTAGCTTTCCCCCACAATTGTGTGAGTCACTGTGGTAACCTAGTCACAGTACATAGAGTGGATGTTGCTGATCATTACATGGAGAAGGAAAGGCATGTGGACTAGTGGTTAGAGCAAGAGACTAGCAGTCAGGTCTCTGAGGTGACATTCTGGCCTCACTGAGGCCAATGGTAAAACTCCCATTGATTTCCATGGGATTAGGATTTCACCTTCTTATTCTGTCCAGTGGTGTCATTGATTTGCTGTGTTTTACGTATGGATTTCCCTGCCTTAGCTTACCCATCTGTTATGAGAGTAATAATGCTGATCTTCCTCACCAAGTGGCTGTGAGGTTTAATTCTTGTTTGCACCGTTCTGTGAGATGCCTGGCTGCTATTTAAGTGCAAAGCGTGGTGATGACTGAGCAGTAGAATCGTGATGCTTTAAAATCCTGCTTTTTCTAGCAGGTCACTACGCCGTGCATAACATGCAGGCAGTGTAATAAATAGGGATGGGGCTTAGCTACACAACTGAGATCTTAATTTCAGTCCTCCCTAAGGTTTCTATTGAAGATGTATGTGAAGCTGCTGGGGAGTCTGTGAGACACCCTGGACTCAAATGTTAATAGTGATTGGGCAGCTCTCAACTTTACACCTCTTCTATTGCAAACATAAATAGCAGCATCTCCTAATGTATCTGGTGCCTGGCTGGGATCAGCACTGTCTGAGGAGCAGCTGGCTAAAGCTAAGACCAGATAAGGCAAAGGTGATAGTGGAAGGAAGATGACAGTATTTTGAAGAACTTGCCATGTCCATAATATCCCATCCTCTGTTGAGAGCATCTGCTTTCAGATCATCAGGGTGGTTCATGACCACAGGATTCTTCTGGATCTCCTCTCTGCTACTGGATACTGAAGTAGCTACGGCTGCTAAACACATCTTCTGTCTATGTCTGGCCAGGCGGTTGAGCCCCGTCTTATTAGGTGTTGATCTGGCCACCTTAATCCATACTTTCATGACCTCCAGGAGAAGAGGACGCTTTAAGAACACACAAGGCTACTTTCCCCCATTCGTCTCTCCAGTAGCCAGCCCAGAGACTCCACCTGGTTACTCTACACCAAGGCCTTGCATGTACGCACTTCATCAAAAGCTACATTGTGACAAACTGGACTGATGCACAAGCACTAAAGCCCTCCCGGGCCTCCTCAGAACTGAAAGTCATTTATCCCCCATCCTCACCTATCCACTCAGCCCTCCAGGGAGAGCCCTCAGAGAAAAGGGAGCTTTTAAGTGCAACCATCAGGTCAGCAAATTTCAGCCATGGAGAACCAATGGGAAGAAGGAAATCCCAGAGGTGAGGACCCCTCCTATGCTTGCTTATGTCTAAACCAGTGGATGTCAGCTAAAGGGACCAGCTGGTATGATCTGCTATGGTACCACATGAGAAGAGAGGCCGAATATGTAGCTGTGCATAACCCTCGTCTCTCATCCTGTCAAGGAGGCTGCCAATGTTATGGCACCATCTGCCAAGAAGAAAAAGGTAAAAGAATTCTGAGTCTAGACCTATGGATAAGCCCCAAACCGTACTCCTTCTCTCCAGTTATTTTGTCTCCTTGGCTAGAAGCCTGAGGCATATGCTTCAATTCATAGAATCATAGAATATCAGGGTTGGAAGGGACCTCAGGACGTGATCTAGTCCAAGCCCCTGCTCAAAGCAGGACCAACCCCCAACTAAATCATCCCAGCCAGGGCTTTGTCAAGCCAGGGCTTAAAAACCTCTAAGGATGGAGATTCCACCACCTCCCTAGCTTCTTGTTCTGTCATCTGCCACCCCTGAGAACAGCCGAGCTCCATCCTCTTTGGAACCCTCCTTCAGGTAATTGAAGGCTGCTATCAAATCCCCCCTCACTCTTCTCTTCTGCAGACTAAATATCCCAGTTCCCTCAGCTTCTCCTCGTAAGTCACGTACCCCAGCCACCTAATCATTTTCATTGCCCTCTGCTGGACTCTCTCCAATTTGTCCACATCCCTTCTGTAAGGGGGGCCAGGTGTGGCCTCACCAGTGCCGAATAGAGGGGAATAATCACGTCCCTCAATCTGCTGGCAATGCTCCTACTAATACCATTGGCCGCCTTGGCAACAAGGGCACACTGCTGACTCATATCCAGCTTCTCGTCCACTGTAATCTCCAGGTCCTTTTCTGCAGAACTGTTGCGTAGCCCATGGTCCCCAGTCTGTGGTGGTGCATGGGATTCTTCCTTCCTAAGTGCAGAACTCTGCTTGCTCACACCCCCTCGTCCAACTTTCTTTCTGGGGACAAGAGGGAAGGCAACTAGAAAGGAAAGAGGACAGATAGAGAGAAATAAGTATATGATATTAGCAATTTCCAGCCCAATATTGCACAGGCAAGCTCTCCACTGTATCATTAGCCTTGCATGGTAGTGTTAGCAATTGTGGTACACATTGCATAAGAGCGTTGTCACATACGTCATTAATGTGCTCAGACAGTTGTACTGACAAATGTGGAGCTCGTCTGCTGCGTGAGGCTAAATAGTATTGTAGCGGGGTGACCACCCGCTCCCAGCCCGAAAGGCTTAGAACAGCCCAGGAAGGGGTTGTGGCTGGGAGCCAGCAAACTCCCAGCCTGATTGGGAAGTAGACTCAGCTGGGTGGCCCCGCCCCAAACACTAGCAGGCCTGTATAAAAAGGCTGGGAAGCAGGGGCCTAGAGGAAGCAAGAGTCTCCTTCTTGAGCTGAGGAGGCAGACAGGCTTGGCTGCAGGGAGCTTGAGTCAGTACCTAGCGTGGTGCAGGGCTGGGGCTAGGTACGAGGAGCTGGGGAAGCTCTAGCCTGTGAGCCCCAGGCTGCAGGGCCTAGAAGAAGGCCCAACACAGGGGTACTGGGGGGGGGGGGGTTGCAGGGGGCAGCCCGTAGCTATTGGGAGAAGCAGCAGGCCAACCCCCCTTGCCAGTGATGAGTGGCAATGATACTGCAGTCTGCCTCAGTGAACAGGGGTAAGTGGTGACTGGCAGTTGCCTATTCTGAGGTGGTAATTGGGGGTGGAGGGTTCCCCCAGGGAGGGGAGACCCTAAGACCAGTGGGGGTACTGCAGGGGTGCAGCCCCCTCGGTAAGAGGGCACCGGGGTCTGGGAGGGACACGGGGCAAGAGCAGCAAGTGGGACATCGGCCTGCAGAGGGCGCTACAAAGGCTGGTGAGCTAATTCCCAAACGGACCAGCAGGAGGCGCCGCAGGGGTGATTCGCCGCCCTGCTACAAGTATCTATGGGGTTTTTGTTTTAATCCAATCAGATATTTTTAGTATCCTATTGCCGTGATGCCACGTAATGGAAACTTAATGGGAAGTTGTTGCTACGGCGCTAGATGTTTTTGTTTGTTTGTTTCTTTTGCAGCCCTGCTTATCTGTAAAAGTCCCAAGCTTGTGAATAACAGAAAGTGGCAGAAACCGTCACCTGACAATATCTTTAAGCAGGGGGTTGGACTAGATGACCTCCAGAGGTCCCTTCCAACCCTAAGATTCTATGATTCTATGATTCTGTGATCTTAAGCATTTCAAACTCATTTTGCAAATGAAAGGTAAGTGACTGTGCTGATGATTCTTGAAACTTGTTGCCCAGTGGGTCAAATCATGTGCTGGGGATTCTTGCCCAGGTGAATCTCTGTTTGCAGATGTCCCCTGGCTCTCTGGGGAGCTGGGAGTTGCCACCTTTGCAACATCATATTCCCCTTCCCTTGCAGAGTTCTCCTCAGCGTCAGAACTCCATAGACACTGAGGATTTGGGTTTGGCTGGGATACACATCATCCCCAAATCAACCAAGCATTGAGTAAAACCATAAAACTCTTACAGAATTCATTGCAAATACCTGCCTGACTGCATTGGAGCTGACAATATGGGCCTAAGCACAAATGCTTCAGCCTGTTTGTAAGTATCTTGACTGAATGCTTATAAATGTTTTGTTACTGTTTGAGTGTAGTAAATTGCCTATTAGTTAAGCTTTTTAGGCCTGGAATTTAATAAAGGAATCTACAGCAGCACAGATGCAGTGCATCTGGTGAAGACGCTCTGTGCCAACGGGAGAAAGTTTCCCCATCAGCATAATAAAACCACCTTTGGGAGCAGCAGAAGCTATGTTGGAGAGAGACGCTCTCCCGCTGACATAATGTGGTACACACAACAGCCTATGTCGGTGTAACATATGTCGTTCGGGGGTTGTTTATCACACCCCTGAGTGACTAAGGTATACCAACATAAGCAGTAGTGTGAACATAGCCGTCGTGTTTGGTGGATTCCCATATTAATCTTAATAATTTAAAATATTATTCATAATTCCAACATTTCCTGGGAAAATTGCATAATTAGTTCAACAGCCATGAGGTTTATGCAGATTGCACAAAAACAAATACAGATTTTATGAAACCGTCAGGAATTAACTTGGATTTTGTGAAAACCCTGGGAAATCAGAAGACATGCCACCTCTCCAGATAGTTTGGAAATGCATCTCTGTTTGTTGGTTTTCAGTGTGAGTTTTACCAACTACAAGCTGGTGAATCACAGACTTAGGGCTTGTCTTCACTAGGCTGGGGAAGGGTCGATCTTTTGGTGATCAATTTCTCGCGTCTCGTCAAGACACGAGAAATCGATAGTCCGCGGCTCCCCCGTCGACTCCGGAACTTCAGCTTGCTGGGAGGTGCAAGCTGGAGTTGACTGGGGAATGCTCCACTGACCGCCGACGCCGTGAGGACGGCAGGTAAGTCGGCTGCAGATACGCAAACTTCAGCTACATGATTCACATAGCTGAAGTTGCGTATCTGCAGTCGATCCCAGGCCGTAGTGGAGACCAGGCATATGTCCAAATACAGGGTTGTGGCAGATTTCTCTCTCTCTCTAGTGACAAGGGAAGCAAAGGCACAGGAAAGGTGAGTTTCTGCAGAGGGATCAATATGTAGCTCATGGGTGGTACAGAAAGTGGAAAAAATATATAATGGACTAAAATGGCTGGAGGGCAGACTGTGCCCAGATGCAGTAATACCTCCAAGAGACAGGCAGCTCTGCAAGATTCTCCTACCAGAGTCTCCTCTGCATTGCCCTGTTGGGGGGACAGTCCTCAACGCAGCCTTGCATGGGCCCAGGGCACATCCCAGTGCAAGAACAAAGCCTAATACACAAAGTCAAGCTCCCAGCCCCAAGTCACTGGGCTTATCTACACTTACCAGGGGCTTGACGCACAGCGATCAATGCATCAGCAGGCAATTAAGCGAGTCTAGTGAAGACCCACTAAATCAACTGCAGATTGCTCTCCCATCGACTCCTGCACTCATCTGAACGAGATGCGCAAGGGGAGTGGATGGGAGACCATCTCCCATCAACGTAGCTTAGTGTGGACCCCCTGGTAAGTAGATCTAAGTACATCAGCTTCAGCTACATTCTTCAGGTAGCTGAAAAAGTTGCGTAACTTAGCTCAATCTCCCCCTGTAGTGCAGACAAGCGTTCGAAGAGTCACATGAAGGGAAATAGAGGTGGTCGAGCCAAATATTGCAGAGGTATAAACAAGAGCAGAACTTGGTCCCAGCAGGTTATATTTACTCTTGGCATAAGCAGGCACATCTTAATTGAAGTCATTGAGGAGCTGCACTCTCTTACACCAAGATTGAGTTTGGCCCATCGTGTTTAGCTGCGAAAAGAATTCATTTAAACCATAAAGGAATAAGTTCTAGAGCTCTATTGGCTGTACAGTTTCATTAATATGACATAACATCTTGGATAGATAATTTTATAATACCTTTGCATGCCACTGCTATTACTACTATGCTGTTTTATGGCAATGTTAATATACAGATGTTGCTTTAATCTGTTTTTTAATTTACTTTGTATATCCCCTATGTACATTTTGTTGCAAGGTAGTTTATTTTGTAGCAGCTCATTTATTTTATAAGTTATTTTTTTTCTATATATCACTGCTAGCATGCTAATGACATTTATACATGTGTTCTTTCCCCTACTTGCCTTGTAAAGAACATAGAGATGGACTGTTTCCTGACCTCCTAAGAGCTGGTATCTGTTTCATTAAGGGATTGATCTAAAGGTTTACTAAATACAGTTATGCAGTAATCACTCCTTGTTTCTTAAGTTTGCCTTGTCTTTTAACCAGTGCTCCCAACTATCTGTCATGTCCTCGTACATCTTCCTCTTGATGATAGATCCAGGACATGTGTGGGTACCCTTCTTAGGGACAATCAGGCACTATTTCAGGGTACGGTCAATCAAATCATGTAATGAGAATAGTAGAGCTGGATCTGAACCCAACCCCTGCATCTCTTGAAATTTGTGGAAGTTATGATCTGAAACTGGGTGCAGCTCTAAAATGAATCTCTGCCTCTCATAACGAGCCAAATCAAATCCAAACATCCCAGAGTTTTGGAGATGTCCAGATACGTGTGTTTGTGGGGGCAGGTACTATATACAATTCTAAGAGTTGGATCCCCTCACGTTGAGTAGTCACTTACTCCTGGAGTAGTCTCGTTGAAGACTGTGAGCCTGCATGTGGAATGTTACTACCCAATATAACTAAAGGTACCGGAATCTGATACTAAGAAGAGAAAAACAGAAAGATCATGATGTGGCTTTTAGTCCTGATTCAGCCATGCTTAATTTTAAGGATGTGCTTTAAGTGTGTGCTTAATTTTAAGGACATGTTTAAGTCCTATTTCAAATGTGTTTGTGCTTTGCTGAATCCAGACCTTTTAGCTGAACTTTGTGATTTGCACCATCTCTGGAGAAAAGAAAGAGTCTTGGGGGGGTGGGGGGGGGGGTGGAGAATTCTTGCTTAACTTTCACAATGGACTCTTCAAAGCACATCTAATTCAGTCCCCCGTTTAGCAAACCTGTGCACTGATTTCAATGAGGCGCCTCACCTGATTAAAGCTAGGCACTTGCTTAAGTACCTTGCTGGACTGGAACCTAAATGTTCTATAGATGGCTCTGCTTTTGCTACAAGCCACATGGAAATAGCCTAGGAAGCAAGAAAAATTAACTGCTCCCCCTCAGTGCACGCTTAGAATGAATGACCCAAGTGTAATAGCCTTTCAGAGCTTTCCAGTCTCCTTGGGGAGATTTCCCCACTTCCCTCAAAAATAAATGTATGTCAGCAGATGCCTGAATATTTTCCCCATAACTTGGTGGGACAGAGCTTGAGAAATGCTGCCATAGACGGTTTCATGTTGCCAAAATGTATTTGCTATTTGATGATGTGGGCTTCTGAGAGCCTGCTGTTCTCAATTGTCCATTACATATTAAGGATGGTTATAGCCAAGAAGACTTTTCTATTTATTTGTTCCCGTTTCACTGTGAACTTTATTATGCATGAGCAGCTTGACTGTGATACTTCTTTTGTTTTACATTTTGCATTCATTAAAAACCAGTCATCTGCATATTTTGCGAACCCTTAGGGGTCTCTTCTCCCCTTGATACATGCGTGCTAGACCCATTAGCATCAATGGGAATTAGGAGCGCAGGCTGAAGGGAAAATATAGACACCCCCCCCCCCACCTTAGTGCTAAACTAGGATATTAAAAAAAATCATTACAGCCCATGTTCATGAAAACAATAAAATACAATTTTGACCATCTATGGAGGCTCTTTCTACAGCCCAAGACTGTGGTATAAATTACTATGACTTCGCTGATGTCAGTAGAGTTGTGCCGATTTGTGCCAGCTGAGGATTTAATGCCTGATATTTCACCTGCAAAACACAGGCTACATTTTGGTTCTTAAAGCCTGTTTTGCATTGGGATGCAGGTGGACTCAGCAGCTTACGCTCGCCTAGGGCAGAGGCAGGGATAGTGCCTTGAAGGTACTAGGGGTAATGTACTTTTTAAAGGTGCCCCAGCAGCGCCCATCTTTGTGTGGGTTGCTAGCTGGAGCACAGAAGCCTGAACTCCGCCACCCCTTGCCTGGACATACCCACTTGAGAGTGCTTAGGACTTAGGGTAGCCTCAGGCCCTTGCCCTCAGCATGCCAGCACAGGCATAAGTGATGTGGCTGCATCTGTACAGGTTGAAGGAAATGCACCTTCTTCCCATCTCAGAGCAGATAACCTGGGCCAGCATTCTGCCATTGCTCCATGCCCAGCTACCATGGAGCACTATGGGTGCTTTGTGTAATGACCGCCGGTGGAGAAGAGTCCCTAAGACAGGCAGGTGGGTTCTTATCAGGCAGTCATTCTGCTTTGGGGTTTTATTAGGTCTTCCTTTGCATGCCACAAAACAGACTTGCCATCGAGGCTGAAAAAGCTCTAGGTGTGTATGCAAAAGCTCCCATCAGAAAACATCAGCCCGTTAAAAGATCCACAAGGCCCCTTCACCTTTACTGCATAAACTAGCTTCATACTGGAGGCAGTCTGGCCCAGTGCATACCAGGGCCAGTGGAGGTCAGCACCCAGGCTGGAGGAGTGAGGTGCAAAGCTGCTCAGGGGGAGGTTAGGGGGCTCATGTCTCTCTGCTCCCTCCCGTAGCCCTCTGCAGATCCGCTCTCTTCATCTCCCTCTACACTGGACCTGTATGAATAACTGGACCGTTTGGAACAGGAGAGAGCCCTGTGTAGCTGCCAGAGGAGGAGAGGAAGGGATTGGAGCCAGAGGGGGACTGTTACTTTTTATAAATATTACCACTTTTGGGGAGACCTCCCTGGAGGGCTGCCTCCTCCCCACCTTGTGGCTGTTTTTCAGCCTAGTGGGCTAGTCTTTCTTGACTGGCAGCTCTACAAAGGCTGCTTTCCCACCACTAATAGTCTCTGTCTCTGTTCACAGTTCCGTCTGCTAAAGGGCGCCTCTCCTCTCCGAATACTCAGGTGGAATCTGGTGAGTCAGCTGGTGGCTTCCAAGCATCTGGCAGCAGGAGGAGAATCAGGAACACCCTGTCATGGTATCCAGTAGTATTAGAGGTGGGTTCACGTCACCAAATCCAGATCTGGAGCTGACCTTGCACCAAGCTCAGGGCTGCTTGGATCTGGGCTTTCGGCTTTTGCCTCTCGCTACCACTACATAATTCTACAACATCATTAAACATGCTAGTATTGAACGATAGCCTCCTGTACTCTGGCCTTGGTAGCCTCTCTGTTGTTTCTGAGGGCCAGTTTGAATTGTGTTTTTTCTAACCAAATAAAGGTTTTTATAAAGCATACATTGACCCTCTGTCTCTTAAGGTTGGAAGGTCCGCTTTCTAAGCATGTGTGTGTATCCATCTATATCTATATACAAAGAGAGACAGACAGACAGAGATACACACACACACACACACACACACACACACAGGGAATTTATTTTCTGCATTGTTAAAGCTTTACCGTTGCCCTCTGAGCACATTGACACAAAGGAAATGCAGCTCAGTTCTCCAAACAGCACATTTTGCCCTGAGCAAAGACACTTTCCCATGCATGGAATGATCTCCCACTGTTTCCCATAAGAGCACCAGGCTGGCTTGAGAAATGGAATAAAATGATTTCCACACAACAGCCCCATTCAGCAATTGAAACAAACGAGGGTACAGGCTGCAGTGGGACGATGCCTTTTGGAACCATACGCTAATATTAGTATTGGGCAATAATTCTGCATTGTTGTTGTTGTAACATTATATGCTCCGCAGAGCATTCGTCAGTTAGTTTTATCATCATGTGGTTTGCTATGAGGACCAAGTCTTTGCCAGTGTGTTTGCATACTCCTCAGTGGGTCCTATATCAGTGGTTAATGCAAGCTCATGCACAATGGATACTTTAACAAGTCAACCAGATAAAGTGAGGCTATCTTGTCTGGCTAACAGTGGGTGGAGTTGTGGGATGAATGAGGCATTCTATATAGTACAGCTTCCTGGCTATTGTCTCCTCTTGCAATACAAAACAATTACCTCAAATTAAAGTGAAAGCTCAAATACCAGCGTTGTTCATCTGTCTAGCAGGGATGGTTTCTCTAGTGATCTATGTTCCACTGGACCATACAACTGACTTCTTCTCCCTGCATCTTTACATCCTAAGTGCTGTACTCGCAAGCAGCCTGAGCCAAGAGTAATGGAGTAATATTCTCAAGTTGCAGTGGGGACGGTTTAGGTTGGATATTAGAAAAACTTTTTCACTCGGAGGGTGGTGTAGCATTGGAATGGGTTACCTAGGAAGGTGGTGGAATCTCCTTCCTTAGAGGTTTTTAAAGTCAGGCTTGACAAAGCCCTGGCTGGGATGATTTAGTTGGG
Source organism: Sternotherus odoratus (assembly GCA_032164245.1). Lineage (NCBI taxonomy): Eukaryota > Metazoa > Chordata > Testudines > Kinosternidae > Sternotherus > Sternotherus odoratus. The sequence goes on from JAVMKO010000007.1 coordinate 95,737,263, forward strand.
GATTGGTCCTGCTTTGAGCAGGGGGTTGGACTAGATGGCCTCCTGAGGTCCCTTCCAACCCTGATATTCTATGATTCTATGAAGAGGAGGTTCTGGCATAGACCCAAAAGCAAAAAAAAAAAAAAATCATTAGAGAGGTGGCAGATGAAACCCAGTAGCCTGTTAGCATAGTATCGTGTGAGACTTCAAATTTCAGGCTACTGTAAAATAGCCTGGCATAGGATGCATAGATAACACTATGTAGATTGAGATGAATTATGAAGTCCTAATAGATTTTACTCAGTCCTTAGGAGGGCTTTTAATTTGGCCCCTTGGACTCAAATGTCTATAGCTATAAAGTCTGTTTCTGCCTACGAACAGTTCCATCGTATTGTAACAACTAAGAACTGGGACAAATGAATACCTGCAGAATGTTGGTGATTTAGTAGGGAGTGCTCTTTTCCCTGAGTCAGTACTGAACTCACGACCCACTGTGGAATTGGGGGCATTGCGCTGCTCAAGGTGCCATCCTTTGGAAAAGATGTAGAACCAAGGACGTGGCCATTTGTGGTTCTCAAGCCCCCCCTGGCACTTCTCACAAGAGTAAGGGTGTTTGCCAAAGGCGATTAGCATATGCCCTCTGTCTATGTAGGGTCCCCCACTCTCTCTTTCAGGCACAATATTCTTCCAAGCCTAAAGTTTTTCTGCAGTGTTGCTATATGCTGTTACAGAGTTTCTGCAGTTCATTCTAGCAATGGTTGCATTTTAGTAACAAGCAAAGTGATTCTCTGTATAAGAGAAGAGCCCAAACCAAAGTCCTGGGACCAAACATCCCCAAAGCAGGGGGTGATATTACACCACTGAAGTCAATAGAAGTTTCGCAAATGATTTTATTGGACTCCAAGATCAGGTCCCTCATTTGCAAATCATTTTGTAAAGAGAATTGAGATTCATTTGGCTTAAAGATGCTATATCAATGGAGGATAAGCCACCATGTTTATATTGTGCTGTATCTCAGGCCTGGTCTACACTAGGAAATTAGGTCAGTTTAACTATGTTGCTCAGAGGTGGGAAAAATCCACACCCTTGAGAGACATAGTTAAGATGACCTAAGTCCCCAGGTGGACAGCTCTAGGTTGAAGGAAGAATTCTTTCATTGATCTAGCGACAGCTTCTCGGGGAGGTGTATTACATAGGCTCTGGGGAAAAAAACCCTCCCGTTGGCGTAAGTAGCATCTACACTGAAGTGCTACAGTGCATTGCAGCAGCAATACAGCTGTACCACTGTATTGTTTTAAGTGTAGACAAGCCCTCAGTTTTGACTCAGCAGCTTTCATTAGTCGATCATTCATGCTCCCATGACACAGGGAATTTAGTCCATAACAGAGTTTGAAATGAGAGGGAGGGGGGATCTGAGGAAGTACAGATTTCCTCTTGTTGAAACAAGGTAGAGTGCTTAGTTTTGAATGTAGGTAGAGAGCACAGAAGGCTAGAGATGCTCCCCGTGTTAAATATTTAGCACATAAGCACTGTTTCACAAAATATTTATGGCTGTTTATCTAAGCAGGCTGGACTAAGAGTAACACTCAGCTGAGAAACAGGACCATGTGCCAAAGGGGTCTGTTCTCTGGTTTCACAGATTGGAAACACAGTTCCATCAGTGAGAGTTTTGCAAGATTTGATGACTAAAATTTTGCGCCCAAAGATATAATATTGCATCAGAATGGAAAAGTACAGGCTTATGTCATGGGAATCCCTGGGGCAATATTTTGTCCTCACTAACACCCGGCCAAGTCCCAGCACTTGAATAGTGTTGCAGTGATGGAAGTGAGAGAAAGACTTTCATTGATTTCAGTGGGAACGGGATCAGCCCTATGGCTATAAGGAGGCAGGCGGGAGTTGTGCAACTGCACATGGTAAAAAGAAGATGATTTGCAGATGTAGCCTGAACTTTCAAACCCTTAGCACTGAACTTTGAGGGGCATTTGAATCTGAACCAAGACCTGCAAGTGGCTCTTGTATTTATAATGGATCAAACACACAGATCCAAATGTCCTTCCTCCAAATATTGGCGCTCAGATCCTAGGGTAGAGACAGAGAGAGGTCTTTGAAATTAAGATCCAGACCTAAATTTTATGGTGTAAGGCTGTTTCACTCGCATGGATAACTAGACTAGCTCAGAAAATGGAGTTACTAACCTGCATTACGATACGTGTAAACAGAGCAGAAGATTTGCTTAATTGTTACAGCAACTTCTTGCCGGGAAACTGTAGAAAACTGCCATTCTGCAGATGTACAATCAAGGTAAATTCACGAGTCTTTTCCTGTTTTGTGAAATAATCAGAAACTATTTGTTTTGCGCTGCTTTCACTGACAGTGGGGAAAAACGGTGCACAGACAAGCTCTGTCATTTTTACCTAGTGTTTGGATTAACTGCAACTAAATTACACCCAGAACACACGTGGGCGCATGCAACTGTATTTGATGATGATGATGTTCATGAATAGAATACAAAATGCGTTTCGCTTTGAAGTTGGGCACTTTTCCTATTGTTATTTATCCAGCTCCTTTTGTCTGAGGATCTCCAAGCACTTTAAAGACATTAATGAATGACATCTGGGAGAGATGCCACTGGCAGTGAGTGGCTGGGTCTTTGAGGGACTGTCTATATTGCCTGAGGAAGCAAGCCTCCCAGCTCAGGTTGATACACTTGGGTTAGCAGGATATAGCAACACTGGCAGTGCTTTGAAGTCGCAGCTCGAGCTGGAGCTCCGGCTCTGAAGCCTGGCCCCAGAGACATAACCTAAGATGGAGCTAGACTCAGTTCTGACCTCTCTCTGGTTTCCTTCAAGATCATGTGACTAGAACTTTGAAAGTTTTCCATCCCAACCATCTTGTTGACAGAAAATGGCATTGTTTCGTTTTTGCTAAATTTTTGTTCAAAAATCTATTTTTTTCAGACTGAAAAACCAAAATTTCATTCCATTTCCCCCCTTTCCCTTCCCTTTTTTATATTTTCCTGGGAATTTATTTTTTCTGGGGAAAAAAAAAGACAACTTTTCCCAAAATTTCCTGTGAAAAATTACATTTTTAAACTAGCTTTATATGTGATGGTAGGTTACAGTCGCATGTAAAGGCCCTGGCCCTGCCGAGACCCCCCACTGTGGGTTCAACTCCAGGCAGGAGCTTGTAACCTGAGCCCCGCTGACCACGGCTGAAGCCCTTGGCCTTCGGTCCCAAGCAGTGGGGCTCAGCAAGACTGCGCCAGCCCTGGCGACCGCATTAAAACAGGGTCGCAGCCCACTTTGGAGTCCCGACCCACAGTATGAGAACCACTGCTTTAGACATTCCCACGTGGTGTTCATATCAGCAAAGAAAATAATGAGCTCTCGTGCTCTGACTGGGTTTTGCTGACTCTTTCTGAGAAGGCAGGCGGCTGTCGTGTAGCTGTGCTACCCTGTGGAGCTGCACTTATTATTTTCAGTCTGTTCATTTGGTAGAAACGCAGAGGTTTACTGTAGGTTTGCGTCTGAGCGGACGTCAGTAGGTCCACAGCAATGGTAAATCTTCCTCATGATGGTTGGAACCCAGACCTGAATCTTGTCTGTCTGCTCTTTTCCCTTATGACACCAAAATCATTCTCCTCTACACATGGAAAAAAAGTTTGTTTGTTAGTCAAGGGGTGAAGAAGGGAGAGACTCAAAGAATAAGAAAAATGTCAAAAAATGAATGAAAAAAATGACAGTCACACGATGAAACATAGACACTGACTCAGGGGGTGCTTTGGTGCTCAAGCACCCACAGAAAAAAAATAGGAGATGCTTAGCACCCAGGAGCCATAGCATTTCTTTTTTCCCCGATAACATAAGAACATAAGAACGGCCATACTGGGTCAGACCAAAGGCCCATCTAGCCCAGCATCCTGTCTACCGACAGTGGCCAATGCCAGGTGCCCCGGAGTGAGTGAACCTAACAGGTATGATCGAGCGATCTCTCTCCTGCCATCCATCACCCCACTCTGACAGACAGAGGCTAGGAACACCATTCATTACCCATCCCGGCTAATAGCCATTTATGGACTTAGCCTCCATGAATTTATCCAGCTCTCTTTTAAACCCTGTTATAGTCCTAGCCTTCACAGCCTCCTCAGGTAAGGAGTTCCACAGGTTGACTGTGCGCTGTGTGAAGAAAAACTTCCTTTTATTTGTTTTAAACCTGCTGCACGCCAATTTCATTGAGTGGCCCCTAGTTCTTCTATTTTGGGAACAAGTAAATAACTTTTCCTTATTTACTTCCTCCACACCACTCATAATTTTATATACCTCTATCATATCCCCCCTTAGTCTCCTCTTTTCCAAGCTAAAAAGTCCTAGCCTCTTTAATCTCTCTTCATATGGGACCCGTTCCAAACCCCTAATCATTTTAGTTGCCCTTCTCTGAACCTTTTCTAGTGCCAGTATATCCTTTCTGAGATGAGGAGACCACATTTGTACGCAGTATTCAAGATGTGGGCGCACCATGGATTTGTATAAGGGCAATAAGATATTCTCCGACTTATTCTCTATCCCTTTTTTAATGATTCCTAACATCCTGTTTGCTTTTTTGACTGCCACTGCACACTGCGTGGATGCCTTCAGAGAACTATCCACAATGACTCCCAGGTCTTTTTCCTGATTGGTTGTAGCTAAATTAGCCCCCATCATATTGTATGTATAGTTGGAGTTATTTTTTCCAATGTGCATTACTTTACATTTATCCACATTAAATTTCATTTGCCATTTTGTTGCCCAATCACTTAGTTTAGTGAGATCTTTTTGAAGTTCTTCACAGTCTGCTTTGGTCCTTACTACTTTGAGCAGTTTAGTATCATCTGCAAACTTTGCCACATCACTGTTTACCCCTTCCTCCAAATCATTTATAAATAAGTTGAATAGGATCGGTCCCAGGACTGACCCTTGGGGAACACCACTAGTTACCCCTCTCCATTCTGAAAAAGTTCCATTTATTCCTACCCTTTCTTCCCTGTCTAACAGTTGTTAAAGATGTCCCTTGGCAGTTACTTTGCCTTACCAACACTTTCCAATAGCACCAGTAGGGGGCAGAAGCATATACATGGTGCACAGTTACATCGGAAGGTGGAATTATTAGACTAGAATACCACGACTCACAGTCAGGTAATGGACATCAGTAGGGCCGGGTTGAAAAATGGATAAACAACAGTTTTGTCCAGAAGACTATAGTGAGACATAACGTCTTTAAAGTGGGGAGTTAGTGAAGACCACTCGTAGGTGAGTGCAGTGATTTTCATAGTCTGTCATTCATGATTATGTAGTTCATTACTATTTTAATAATTAAATTGTTAAGATACCAATGATAGACACATATATGGTAACCAGAATATGAAAGAAGTATAAAAATATGGTGAAAATAGCCTCCCACCAAAGCTGGCGGAGCATCCCTCCTCTTCAAAAACACCCACGGGCAAAGCCAAAAGTTAGTGCCCCTGTGACGAAGGGCCTGATTCTACTACAGTTGGGTAGATAATGGTGAAGAGTGACCATGAACATGTACTTGTATTGAATATATTTGAACTGACCCCATTTCAGTTCCTGAAAACTGGGACACCTTGGAGACTGTTCAGGCTGTAGCCTGTTTCTGAAAGGCCCAAGAATCAGTGTGTGATCTGTTTCTGAAAGGCCCAAGAATCAGTGTATTCCCTCCAAATTCCTATGTCATACAAACTACAGCAGCTTGAGCCTGCAAAGGCTGAAGTGGGGGTTGGGTTGTGGAGAATAATTACTGCAGCGAGAATTGATGAGTGTGTTTGTGGAGAGTTGAGGGAATAGCGAATGCAGGTTTCCTGCTACACAGAAGGAAGATGGAAAGATGCAGTTTGCCCCAGCCTGGGCTGTGATAAATGGGGAGATATCCATTGTTCGCAGGGCACTCATGTTATTCCCACAGAGCTCTCAACCAGCACAAAGCAGCTCATCCTCAATACCATGTAGAAACTGAGCACACACAGTAAATATCACACATGCACTTATTATTTGATGTATGGAAGTCGGTTGGCCGAGATTCATGGTAATCCTCGAATTTGATCTGCTAGTTGGATTGTCCGTTTCTCCAGACCACAGACAAGTTGCAGCTGGATACTTACAGGAGATGCGTCGTGAACACTGATCCATTGTGACCCCAATACGTTCACTGGCAGCTCCCCACGACCTGCGGCCTTCTGAAGCTGCAGCCTGTCACCAATGTCTGACTTGCCCTGGTGCTTCCTTTGAGCTCTCTTTCCATGATCATTCATGCACTGGAGTTTTGCCAGCAGGAATGCTTTCAAGAAGCCAGTGTAAAAAGATGTCAGTCAAACGCTACCACTCAGAGCCATTCACATGGGAAGCCTGGGACTAAACTATGTTCATCCACTCAGGGAACAGAAACAAAACCATGTGACTTATGTGATCAGGCATGACTAATGAGGATATTTGAACAACAAGCCACAGAATAAAGAAAAGTCGCAGAAAACATCAATGGATCATTTTGATTCAGGACTAAATTTAAGAAAATTGCCCTCTGTGGGTATTTCACAAACAGAAAGAGGCATAAATTATGCATTAGAAATTACTCACTCAGCTCCATTATGCATCCAAAACTTACATCAAGGTTAGCAGGTATGCAAGCGATGTAGAATCAGGTTTGGGGAGTCCAATCCTGATTGGGGAATTTGCATGCTACTAGAATACAAATATTGAATAATAATTATAGGTCATACCAGCTTTCAGAATGGGAATAGAAAATTAGGGTTACCGTTAGGCAATAAAAGAAGTATCTGATTTTAGTTAAATCTGAGTTTTTAGCCATTATCTTCTAGCAAATATTCCAGGTATTTATAAATTCTATACCAAGAGTTCCCCAACTTTTTCATAGTGTTGTCACATCTAAGTAGAGTATCTCATTGACATTTCCCTTCTCCATTTATGAGCACGTAATCACTATGGCAGCAGAAGAGTTTAAATAATAGGAAAGCACTGTGTATATATTTGGTTTCTATAAATGTGATTTAACAGTTGGAAACAGAAGAGTAGCCAGCATCATGTCACCAGTCAGCTCTCTGCAGACACCAGCCCATGCTTCACAGACCACAGGTTTGAGAACTTTTGCTTTGTTGTGTCCAACATTCTTCCTTCTTTTCAAGGCACATGGAAGAATGAAAGACCATCTGTATTGGTTTTTAGCTGTTCGGTGCCCTTCTTATCGGAGATGATAAATCAGTCAAGTGCTTTCCCTTTCACCGGAAATCATGTTTTGATGGGCTTGAATCCATCTTCCAACTTCAAAATTTAAATATATATTAAGGCTCATTCATGCTGACTAAAAGTTTAGTCTTAGTTCTTCTGTATTCTCCTGACAACATACTTTTTTTTAAAAAAAACTCATCCATTTGTATGTCAGACTACATTTCTCTCCACTGCTATGCACGTAGCTGGGTAGGGACCCATGACTGTCACTCCCCATTTAATCCATGTAAATGTCCCATTCAAACTTGACCAGGTTGGAAATCTGTCTTACTGAAAAAAACAAATGAAAATGAGTCCTTCCTCGCAATACCCAATGCAATTGCCTGCATTTTAGAACCTTTTAAATGAATTTTCAATAGAGATCTTACACACAATCTGCAAAAACAATGAGGAGTCTGGTGGCACCTTAAAGGCTAACAGGTTTATCTGGACATAGGCTTTTGTGGGTAAAAAAACCCCACTTCTTCAGATGCATCACACGATCTGGTCTGTTCTGGAGAGTAAAGGACTCCCTTCTGGGCCGCGTCTTCTTTCCCAGTCAGGCAATGCTGTTGTTCCTCCTGCTGATCAGAAGGTTGAGAGAGTTGGCAATCCCCCAGCTACAAGAACCTCTTGCTCCTTTCTCTTCAGATTTCTCCCTGCCCGTTGAGTCTTCATCATCCAGAAAGGACGGAGAACACGGGAGAAGCTCAGATTCCTCAACCTAGAGAGCGTTCCCTCAGCTTTTAGCAGAAGTTGAGGAGCTTTGCTCCCTCACATTTTCCCTCTTAGTTTGACCTGTGTCTGATTCTTAATTAAACTCCTACGAAGGAGTCCCTTGGGACCAACAGACTATTAGGCCGTAGCTGGTGCAATAATTCCATTGACCTGGCAGGTTTGTTCAGCCTGGGATATTTGTCAGTGATGGTGACATAGTGAAGTGACATCTTTACCTGCAAGAACATTCAAGTGCTCTGGTGTTCCCTGAATAGGGAGGGGGCATATTAGGAAATTGCTCCATTAATGTTAAAGAGAATGAAGTTTTGATAATGGCGTTTTGATCTGCCTGCTAATCTACCCTCAGACCATAGCTTCACAGGTCTTCTCTGTGTTACTTGTAATGGTTAAGTTTGTGGCTGAGTTCCTGAACCCTTAGTTTTTTCTATTTCCTGCTTTGCCATTTTGGACATAGTCACTCAAGGAGACTGTGATAGATTTGTGTTAATCATGAAAAGACTGAAGAGAGTAAGAAATGTTGGTCAGGAAAATAATTTTGAGCAGATCTGTTGTGTTGCAGTTCCATTGAAAAGGTTGACTATAGAACTAATTTTAAGGTACCAAGGCCATCTGAACAATTTATTAGCCCACGATCCTTGTTAAAATCAACTTATTTGTTACCTTTTAGTGATGCATTATTTTGAAGTGGTTAGCTTCTCTGAATTTTAAAAATTAATTTCAGAGCTGTATTTATTAAGCCTTGACACCATGTCCTGCCCCGGAACAGTCATGTCTGAATGGAAGCAGGATTACTCCTCATTGCTTCCACTGACTCCTTTGCCTAATATTGAAATATTTCTGAGGCTGAATAAAAAGGGATCCAGAATATATTTTGTTTGCACCGCAAACCGTAAGGAAGGGGCCTGGAGTATTTCGTATCACATCCTAGTGGCCCTCAAAGCTTTACTGCAGGTCTGTGCTGTGCCGTGCGGTGAACATAATGTGTCCTCCCAGGGACAATTTGCATAAAGGATAAATAAGAGAATCACAATGTGAAGTTTATTCATTTTTAAATCCTGCAGCGTTTGTGATTGAAGGCCCAAGCTCAGATGTTTTCCTGATGTGTACCATTAAGACTCAGGGCTTTGTCTAATGTCTCTTCTGTTACTGCAGGGGGATGTAATGTGCACTATTTCTCCACACTGGAGTATCATTTTCAGCGTATACCGCTCGACTAGGGAGTGAGGAACTGCATGTTGCATTATCTTGTACCAGGCCCACTCTCTTTAATTTGCTGTAACTGAGCCAGCACATTAAATACAAAACATATTGATGTTCTCAGAGAACCCTTGAGGGTCTTTACCCTTCCTTGTCAGAGGAACTATGCAATCCAGGAGGAAAGAAAAAAGGCATTTTGCCACAGTGAAAATAGTTGCACTGCTGGCGTGCGACGGCTGACATAACGCTGTGTTTCCATTTACCTTACTTAAAGGAGAAAGTCAGTGCTAAAGCCATTTGATCTTCTTACTCAAGATTAGGGTGAATGGAGAGAGATCATTTGTCTCATGGTTATGTTTATACCAAAGACATTAAACAGCATGCTAACTGATTTGCTTAAGACCATTCTGATGTTTCCACAGTTGAAATATATTATAGGGGCTTATGGTGACAGCCCAGTAGATCATGGGCTTTGAAGCGGGCTACCTGTGTTAATTGGTATTGGGGAAAATCCAAATGATCCTATGCTATGGGTTAATATTTTTTACCTTCCTCAACCCAGTGACCCAGGTTCAAATGTGACTTGCACTAGGTCATCAGTTTGACAGTCTCAGCCTAATTCCCAGGGATGCTGGCCTGTGAGTGGCGCCTGACACTGAAGCAGCAATGTAGATCATCAGTGAGAACAGGAGACGACCTTAAGTCTCCCAGCCGTGGCCGCCTACAAACAGGTCCTTTGTGTTCAATGACCAAAGAGTGAGGAACAATGGAGCAGCTACTAGATGAGAGAACCTCCCATTCAGCACAGAGCTGCTTCCTCTTATCAAAGAATGGGCAGCCCTACTGTTACTTGGTCTGTGTATTGTGTCCCTGCACCCCTGCTTTGTATGAAGTATCTGAAGTGGCCTTCTAGAGGGTTATTGCACATGTTCTTTATAGTATGTTAAAAACAAATGCTCTGAGCTGGAAAACCTGCTGGGTCTCACGGCTTCATTTAGACTGGAAGCATCTCAAGTCAAGGAGCATGTCGTCTTCTGTGTACACCGAAGAAGGCAATTAACAAAAGTTACTAATGTGTAGGTCTCTTGAAGCTACTGGAAAGATTGCTCGGTGACTCATAAATAGGCAAGTTTTATTCCAGCTGGTAAGTTCCTCTTAGAGCATATTACACCTTTCAAGTGCCCCATATTTGTGAGCTATATAAGTGTTCTGATGGGCTCCCTTTTATGGTACCAGGAGAAGCCAGAGATTGGCTCCAGTTCCCAAATTCAGACCCCGAGTCTAAACGTTGGAAAACCCCCAATTTCAGGTTGGTGGAGGTGGGTTTGATCCAGGGTTTTGTTTTGGACCTATATCTGTTAGATACCAATCTGGAGTTTACATCACGTTTAGGCTGATTATTTTGATGGCGCAAACTTTTGAAAGCCTGTAAACTACAGCTCAAGACAGCAGATGGATGGTGCTGCCCGAGAATCAGACACAGAACTTGCCTTTTGTTAAGCTTTCGGTAGTTTCCTTACTGCAGAAGGTACCAAGTTATATAAAATCCGTATGGAACATGATTAGCAAATACATCACTTTGCAGGGAGGCAAAAAAAACCAAACCCAAAGCAGCATTTCTAAGCCTGATATGTTTCTTTTCCCCCACTGAAAGCTCATGTCAGGCTCATTAGGTTACATGGTGATATTTGCCATGGGTAATGTTTATTCCAAACCATTTTAGGCAGCTCTAGTCACAATCCTTTAGATCCTGTGCAATCATTTGTTGTCTTTCATATTAGAAATCCCTTGTGTTGCAATGGAATACTAACTGCCTGTGCAGTCATAGGTCGTATCAAAGGCCTGGCTGCTATACATTGTAGGCTTGTCTCCTCATACTTTTCACTGTGGGGGGAAAAACAGATTTATATGAACCATGGCCAAAAAGGAAACACATTTTTTTTATACAAACATGCATTGTTAATTTTTGGTACGTATCTTAGGTAAAGAAATGACCAACTGTGGTCCCTGTCTAGTAAAATTAGTAGTAATAAACCATGTAGCAATCCTTATTTTGAATCATTGAAAAAATTATTATTGCTGCTCCAAGATGTCCTGTTCCTTTAAATGTTTCCCGAGAACTTACTTTTTCACAAGAATGCTTGGGCCAGATCTCCATCTGGTGATTCATACCAGCTGAGCATTTGGTCCTTTGGTGTCTATTCTGTGAATTGGCCCTTTGAAAAAGCAGTATTCTATATTGTTGAGCAAGTGTATGTGACATATTAATGTGTTAGATGAATTTAATCTTTCTGTCTGTTTGAGAATTGTCCGAATAGACCGCAGTTTTTCTCAAATTTTGTTAAAATATTACCCAGTAATTAGTTCTTGGTCTTGCTGATGAATATATGATATTTGAACTGTTTTGGATGGGTCACGTGATGTGCTTCTATGCCCTGGTTGGATGATTGCAATTCTTACAATCAGGTTTCTCGTGTGAATGTTTGTGGTTGTGAATTTGGACTTCATTTTTCGTGATATTGGGAAAATAGTTCCGCCCTAGTTCACTTGCTCATGTCAACTTGATCGCTTGTTCACAGAAACCAAGCACAGAAAGGGCCATGAGCACAATACAAGCAAATAGGATTAAAGTTTTGAATGAATAGTCACAGGAGACTGGATGACCTGGAGCATTGGAAGTGTGATCTGGAGACTTTCTCTGTGAACTGCAATCAGCTGTTGGCGTCCAGCCATGATTCAATATCGGCGTTGGCTTTCTCCTCAGGCCCATGCCCCGTGCACAAAATCCCACCTCCCGCCAAAATACTCTTGTGACAACTGACATCAGTTGGCTCCCTGGATGGCAGTGTGTAGGCAATATCAATATCGGCGTTGGCTTTCTCCTCAGGCCCATGCCCCGTGCACAAAATCCCACCTCCCGCCAAAATACTCTTGTGACAACTGACATCAGTTGGCTCCCTGGATGGCAGTGTGTAGGCAGGGTTTCAATGGGTGGGCTGGCTGAACAACCTTGGAGGTGGCTTCTGTCAGTGAGGATGGAGGCACGTTGTTGGAGGGCTGCAAAAGCTAATGCTGCGCTTTCTCTACAGCCTCCAGCCCTGCCTGTTTAGCGCCTGTCATGAGCAAAACATTCGCTTATTAAAAATGGATGATCAAAGAGGCTCATCGTAACCCTCCGGAGCTGAGTGGATTCAGGAAGAGGCAGCCAGGAAATCAAGGACAGTTGACCAGTACTCAAGCTATATCGTACCCCACGTTACAGTGTTAAAACACTGGCCTGTTTATTTGAAATGTACAAAATGCCTGTTGGCCTCCAAGCTAGATCCTCCCACGTGCTTCCTGGGTGCATTGGGGCAGAAAAGGATATAAGATGCCTCTTTCTTCCATACCAGTAGAAGGGCACATTCTTGTCCTATCACTCAGGGCAGCGTTAGGAAAAGAGAACACTTTCTGTGCTTTGGCTTCACAGGGGCATTATCAGCCATCTAGAGAGCCTGTCCAGCCACCTGCCAGCTATTGGACTTGCCTAAATGAGCAGCACATGTTCATCTGAGCAGCACTTCAGTGTGGCTGGCAGTGTGTTTGCCTAGGCCACCCATATGGTATGGGGTCCTGGCTGTCAGAATTCCTGAGAAGGACGTGCAAGTCCTCTTTGTTAATTGCAGGCACCTTCGCTGCTTGGATTAAAATAAAAACAGCTGACTGGACATTCCTCTTCCCTACATTATATTCTCTCTTGGTGCAAAGCACCACCAAGTTACATCAGAATGATCAGTAAAAACAACAGACGAGAGTCACCAGTCAGCAATCCTCCTCCACATTTTGCAGGCTTCACACAGCCTTGAGAAACGCATCATATTGCATCACATCCAGTCAGGCGCATCACTGAATGACCCCCACAGCCAGCACCCTCTGCCCCTTGTATTTGGCACCAGTCCCTCCAACACTAGCTTTGGCAATCTTCCTCCACTCAGACGAACCACATGTCCTGGCAAACTCAACTTTTTTTCATGTGCCCATCTTAATAATGCAAGATATCACTCTAGTCGTGCTGTAAATTTAGAAAATTACTTCCTTGTCTGTCCCATGTGAAGTATAGCTACCACACATCTAAGGCCTGTAGCATTTCAACTCAAAGTCAGAAAACCGCTGAATGTCTGTTTCTTTAATGTCCATGTCTCACATGCCTACAGCAAGATGCTGAAGACAAGACATTGCAGCAAATGCATTTCACACTTCATCGTCATACCTTTCCTCTTCCAAATGTGGCTGTCTCACAAAAGCAGCAGACGCAAGTCCAACTGTATGTTGTAAGTGATGTTTAGCATCCTTTGTGGTTATACTACCTTGGGATCTGAAGTGCACCGCGCACTCCTGTGCCACTTCGGATCCGTGTAGGAATAGCTCCACCTTTTCACTGGCTTGAGATGGCACCTCTATCTTTGTCTTTTTGTGCATCTAACTACTTTGCTTCCACTGCTACTCTTTCTAGCAATGTTTGCACCCCCTCTTGAGATAATCTGGCAGTGAAGACTAATCCTCTTTCCTTGGAGTCAACAAATATTAACCATCTCTTTGTGCCTGATTATATACAAACATTCACAGAGAGAGAGAGGTGAGACAGAGCTTCTATGGACTTTGTAAGGTGCCTCAGGGTCTGTAGAGGGTTCTATAGACAAACAAGAGGGTTCCTCAGACAAACCGCACAGCTGGCACTAACTCACTTCCTGGTTGGTATCTCAGCAGAAAGGACAAAACCTGAGCAGGCCATGGACATTAAACTCCCAGACCATGTCTAGGGGTGGCCCAGCAGCTCAGGATTGGTGTTGAGGGACATTCATGGGGTGAGGAAGCTGAGGTTGTTAATCCCCATGATTTAGCTGTGAAGCTTTTCAGTTTCCAGGGCTGTCATCTATGGTCACCACTAAATTTCTCTTGGTTTTTTAAAAAAATAAATGTATTTTTAAAATTGCCTATATAATCATGCTTAAAAATAAACATGATCTGGTTCATGACATTATGCAGTCTCACTAGGGTCTGAATTTTGATCATCCCATAATACTGCTGTGTGCTACTGTAAGCAGAAAGCCTGCCTTTCTGCTGTTACTTAAATCTGTACTTAAATCAACATGAGAAGTCTGTGCAACACATCTGCCATCTCAGGCCCAACTAGTGAACATCATTAAGTTCCAGTGCACTCTAGAGCATTAATACACTGTCACAGCATTTTGCAGTGTGATGTAATGTCGCACGTCATTCATTCATATTTAGGCAAAAAGTTACAGCCTATCTTAACGTTCATCATAGGATTGTAAGCACTTTGGCATAAGTGCCATCTTTTTTGTTCTGTGTTTGTACAGCACCTTGCACACTGGGGTCCTGGTTCAGGACTGGGGCCAGCCATTTATGCAATGTAAATAATGTGCATTACACTAAATTATAAAACAAATGTTTTATAGGGCCAATGTTATGTTATTTCCCCCCCACTTCTGGGTGGGACATGAAATTACCATATTCACAAGAAGACCTGTTGTTTGTCACAAAAAACGTCCGACTGAGCAATGGTAGTGCAAGTTTCAATTTCCTCCGTGTAAAATGGGGATAACAATGTCTTATAAACCTAGGCAATGAGCTCCCCCGGAGAGGGATGTCTTACTACTTGCTTGTACATCCCCTGCCAAAACGGGCCCCTGATCGAGGCAAGGAGGTGCTACCATAAGACAATGACGTAGTTTCTTCCATGCTGCCCTAGTGATTGACTCTTTTTCTGTGGTGACCACTTTTAGGATGAGAGAGTACTTCAGTTGCCAAGCTCTGTTCAGTACTTACCCTTTGTCTCAGCAGAGCGGCCTACTCTGGGAGCCTCTTTTGTGGTGTGGCTATTTCTTCATGGCAGGAACTAGCCTAAGCCACCCCACGCGCGCACACATTTCTCATAGGAAAACGCTGCCCTCCGTAGCCTAATGCTGGGTCACCAGCAGTGCTTAAGCTGCACCAGGGCTGAGTCCTGGCACCTCTGGGCTTGGCAGCTCATAGTCCCTCAACTCTGGCCTGCTGTGTTAGTAGGGTGACCAGATGTCCCGATTTTATAGGGACAGTCCCGATATTTGGGGCTTTGTCTTATAGAGGTGCCAGTTACCCCCCATCCCCATCCCGATTTTTCACTCGTGCTCTCTGGTCACCCTACGTGTCAGTTATGAAAGTCAAAAAAAATTTGCTTGAGCCCCGGCACCTCTTTTGTTACAAATTAAGGCCCGATCCCCAGAGATTCTGAGGACCCCAACGGTCCCGTGGACAACCCACTCAAGAACTAGCCCCAAAGGGGTAAAAGCACTGGACTAGCCCAAAAACGATAATGATTTGAGGCAAATGCAAACCAGACAGAAGGAAAGGGAGCGCTACAGCTTATGCTAAGACATCAGTTTATTAGCTGGAAAGAATAATCCTAATAATAATAAAATACTGTTCCGTGCAGCCCCAGCAATCTCTATCACCTTCCCCCCGCCCCCTTCCTGTGGTCCCAGCAGACTCCTTGAGCTCAGGGGGTCAGGCAGATGCAGAGTGTGAGTGTGTGTGTGTGTGTGTGTGTGTGTGTGTGTGTGTGTGTGTGTGTGTTTTGTTCCAGGGTGACTTGTTTGTGCTGTCACCGGGCCATTGTTTTGGTAAATGGCGAGTTAAACAGATATATCCAAGCGTAAAATCTAAAAAATGTTCCCTGTGGGCGCCTGGGGGGTGTTGTTTGAAATCAACTACATATCAATTGAGCGGCGGCGAGCGGATCCGATGATAAATTCCAGTCCACAGACGCCTTATAAATTACATTTTTTTGTTCACGATCTAGCCTCATCTCAGCTCCCCAGAGGCCCTTCGACAGCGAACTCTGATTGTGTTGGAGAAACGTTTGCTCAGCTTGAGCGATGCCATTAGCATCGCATGTGCCAGTCCTCTCCCTCCCCACCACACCCCCCTTACGCTTCTCCCCCATGGTCCCCCCCTTAACAAAATGCAATATGTGCCTGGTAATTTTTCTGTTCATTATCTCATTGTTTTCTGTAAGTACAAGGTTAGATTGAATTACTGCAGGCTCTATTGTCTAGTTGTAATTCTCCTTCCATGCCGCGCTGCTAATGAATGGGCAATTTAGTCAATTCTTTGTAACGGCTTCTTCTGCGCGTCAGCCACTTAATTACTCTGAGCTTTTCTCAACTGCTGCTTTATTGCATGGGAGCTGGCGCTGCTGCCAGGCCTTTTGCTAGGGGATCTCCAGCTCCCAAATAAATAAATAAATAACTGCCAGGATCATCTTGTTGTTGCCTTCATGCAGTAGCGGCAGCCTGAGCACAGGGGATTTTCCCCCCATATGTTTCATTTGCTTTGTACTTAGCGGTTGTGTTAAGTGGCGTGTCCTGATGAAAGCTGTCAGTGTGTAAATTAGGCAAAGTACAGCAGAGGTGAGCGCCCTTTTACACGCTCAAGGGCGAGGGAGGCTTTTCCAAGACAACCAAAATGGGCTCCCCTGTGTGGACAGGCCGTGCCCCTGAAATGTGTGGCCTGTTCATCCGGATTTAGCTTCCAACGTGGGACCAGAATGTGACCCACTCTTCTTTGTGTGCATAGGAATCCCATTTATGACAGAAATAAGCCTCTCTGTGTTTCCGAGGAAAGGAACCTCAAATATTTCAATCTGAAAACAGCATGAGGGATAATGTTTTTAAAAAAATAGCATTCAATGCACTCAAAGATGGTTGGCGTTTATTACTGCTAGCAAGAGGAAGCTACAGAGGGAGAGTTTAAAAAAAATCCAACCCTCTCAGTTTATTAAAATAATTTAACATCCTTTACTAATAGGATAAAAAGAATAAAAACAAGAGGAAATAAAGAATAATAATCATAAAAAGACCTAAAGGAGTGTGAATAGAAAAGTAGGCCCAGCTTTTCAGCTGGGGTAAATTGCTGACTTCAATAGAGCCATGCCAATTTACACCAGCTGAGGATTCGGCCCATGCAATTTAATTGTCAATGAGACTGATTCTGGTATTTCTTTTTGCATTTAGTGGGATCTTTGGGTACATAAGGGAAGCAGAATTAGGCCACATATCAGATAGAAATGTTTGTAAGGTACATTTTAAACCCACTTTGTCTGAGCATTTGATCCTGACAACAATGCCATGTATATGTTTTATTTTAAACACATTCTATGCCAGATCCTACAAACCTGAGAAATATGCGTACTATGTAACTGTAGTCTGTATTTTATATTTTGGATAGTTTTGTATCAGCAAATTTTGCCACCTCACTTTGTACCCCTTTTTCCAGATCATTTATGAATATATTGAACAGGATTGGTCCCAGTACAGATCCCTGGGGGATACCACTATTTTCCTCTCTCCATTCTGAAAACTGACCATTTATTCCTATTTTGTTTCCTATGTTTTAACCCATTACCAATCCATGAAAGAATCTTCCCTCTTATCCCATGATTGCTTACGTTGCTTAAGAGCCTTTAGTGAGGGACCTTGTCAAAGGCTTTCTGAAAATCTAAATACACTATATCCACTGGATCCCCTTTGTCCACATATTTGCTGACCCCCCCCCCTCAAAGAATTCTAGTAGATTGGTGAGGCATGATTTCCCTTTACAAGAACCATGTTGACTCTTCCCCAACAAATTAAGTTCATCTGCGTGTCTGATGATTTTATTCTTTACTATAGTTTCAACCAGTTTGCCTGTAACTAAAGTCAGGCTTACTGGCCTGTAATTGCCGGGGTCTCCCCTGGAGCACTTAAAAAAAATTGGCGTCACATTAGCTATCCTCCAGTCATTTGGGGCAGAAGCTGATTTAAATGATAGATTACGGACAACAGTTAGTAGTCCTGCAATTTCACATTTGAGTGCCTTCAGAACTCTTGGGTGAATGCCATCTAGTTCTGGTAACATATTACTGCTTAGTTGATTAATTTGTTCCAAATCGTGACAACCAAATACACAACACCTCCTCTAATGACACCTCAATCTGGGACAGTCGCTTAGATTTGTCACATTAAAAAAATGGCTCCAGTTTGGGGATCTCCCTCACGTTCTCAACCGTGAAGACCGATGCAAAGAATCCATTTAGTTTCTCCACAATGGCCTTATCATCCTTGACTGCTGCTTTAGCATCTCAGTCTTCCAGTGGCCCTACTTGTTGTTTAGTAGGCTTCCTGCTTCTGATGTACTTAATTTTTTTTTTTTGCTATTACTTTTTGAGTCTTTTGAGTATTCATCTCTTGGACCTGATGCTGTGCCCCACTTAGGACTAAATCAATAATTGCATCTCCTCTTGTGGGTTCCAGGATTAGCTGCTCCAGGAAGCAGTCATGTAAGGTATCAAGAGTCCTGTGGCACCTTAAAGACTAACTTCATAGTTAGTCTTTAAGGTGCCACAGGACTTTGTTACC
Source organism: Sternotherus odoratus (assembly GCA_032164245.1). Lineage (NCBI taxonomy): Eukaryota > Metazoa > Chordata > Testudines > Kinosternidae > Sternotherus > Sternotherus odoratus. The sequence continues at coordinate 95,755,894 of JAVMKO010000007.1, forward strand.
TCTGCTATTCCAGACTAACACGGCTACCTCTCTGATTCGTAAGGTATCAAGAAACTTTATTTCTGCATCCCTTCCTGAGGTGACATACACCCAGTCAATATGGGGATAGTTGAAGTCCCCCATTATTATTGAGTTTTTATTTAATAGCCACTCTAATCTCCCTGAGCATTTCACAGCCACTATCACCATCTTAGTCAGGGGGTCTGTAATATATTCCTACTGCTATATTTTTATTATAGTTTGTTTCTTTTAAGATTTTTACTTCATTTGATACTGTGCTTTCTTTCACATGCAGTGCCACTCCCCCATCAGCACGACCTGTTCTCTCCTTCCGATATATTTTGTACCCTGGTATTATTGTGATTATAATGCAAGCAAAAATAATGGACATGGTGTGTTTGAAGCACTCAAAGTTCATGTATATCCAATAACAGCACAGAGCAATATTAATATTTAATTCAGTGCAGATAGTTAACTGGTAACAAGTTCCTCTCATAGTTCACATTTAGCCTAGGTCTACCATGAGGTTCAGATTTTTAGGTCATAGATGCTAACAGATGAAGCCCAAATTACCATAGCTTCATCTGGGATGTTCCTCCTCGGTGAACTAACTCACAAGGTTCTCCTATGTGTCAGATGTTTTCTGAACGTAATCAACCTTTGTCTGCCCTTGTATTCAGGTTTCAGTTCTCCCGGTTCCAACTGGGAAAACAAAACATCAAGATAGATCACGTTTTGTGGCTTCTTTGGCACAACAGGTTACCACTGGAGAGCATCCAGTGCAAAGATGTTTGGACTTGAGCTTTTTGGTTTGAACTCTTAGCCCTACAACATGCGAAGGCCACATTTTGATGGAATCAAAATCTGGATCTGGATACATCTGCCCTTTAAAATGAATGGAAATGGTTTTACTTAGCATTAATGCCCATTGGATCATCACAGGGAGGATGCCATGCAAAGCAGTTTCTCAGTTCCTGTTCTCTCTGTACACAATGTGTCTCTAGAAAGCTCTTCCCAGGCTGAGGGGGTAGCATGACACAGAAGTACCTTAGAATCAGCCGCCCCATTTTCACTCACTTGCACTTCTCTCTGCCCGTTTGACCGGTTAGGGTCAATATGCATTAGGCATCCCCTTGTGTCCTCATCCACGGAGGATAAGGATCTGTTACCACGCTCAGCTAGACAGCTTAGCTATTTATCTCAAGCTATAGCAACACCTCCATTTAGGATCCCATGTTCAATCAGCTAAGATGATAGCCAGTAGATGAGCATGAATAGAGGGGTTCTATAACTCTCTATAAGCTGAGTTGCAGAACTGTGGTATTTCCTGTTCTAAGTGGAGAAAAATACCTCAGTTTCTGCAGGTGTCTATACCAGTGAATGTTACAATCTCCCCCTCCCCCCTCCACTTTGCATCCATGGAACTGAATAAATACATCTGGTGTTTAAAAATGCTTGTTATTTAATAGCAGTTTAGTTCTAGTTGTCTTTACCAAATAGTTAATGAGAGAAAGAGAAGCAGCCCAGGAGAAAACTGGCTTCTCATAGAACCAGATAGGCGTTTCCCCTGCTTTGTTACAATACTTCATTGGAAATGACACATTGATAGCCACAGTTTTTCTAGGAAGTGACCTTCATGCTGTCCATCGATTCCCAGTGGCCGTCAACTGCTTGCAATTGGACTGACAGGCCAGGTTAAAGGTCAGTCCTTAAATAAAGCTTCTGGATTACTAAACACCTGAAGTTAAAATGAAAATGGAAATCTGCAGCCTCATTTTATGTGACATGTTACTGCTAATGACACTTCTGGATCTTAAACAATTCCTGCTCCTTAACGCACAGGCACATTTCACTCTATAGCCTCTTAAACGGCTTCCCTTCCTGCTGCAGCTTCACTGTAACAAGACAGGCTGGGGCTACGGAGAAAAACCGCCTCATCGGAATATACTGCATGCGTAAAAAACTTTAATGGGAAAGACAGACCCAATTAAGACATTTTGCTTTTCAAGCGATGGCCATTCCCTTAATTAAGATGCACAGGAAAAGGATTTTATTCCCATGAATTGTGGTGTTAAAAAGCCCCCAGTAGCAATGCAGCACCTTAGAACTTCCATATGTTTCGTTTCTTTGGGCACTGCTATTGGTTCTGCATTCTGGGGCAAAGTCCTGAGTGCAGGGGGGGTTTGTAAAAGGAAATACCATCGCGGGAGAGAGGAGGCATCCTTCCTTAAAGCTGCATTCTCAGCCAACATTGCAGGGCTGCAGTACCCTTTGCACCTTCCCCGGTTCGGCAGGAAGAATTGTCCCCTCCTGTCCCTATAGGAGCTCATAGGCATGCAGGGTATTTGTGTGGGCTCCTAGCACCTATCTAGTGAAGCAGACTGATTTTTCCGCTGACAGGGCCTTGCTGCTGGCAGGGCCCCTGCACCTATGGATGGTGGGACAGGATTTGTCACTTGAGGAAAGGTATTAGATGTTGTGGTGGTTATTTTTCCCCCTCGAGGAGTGCTCCAAGTTTTTATTTGAGTCCTATTTGTTGTGCCCCACCCACCCAGAGCTCCACTTTGGCACACCCTCCTAGCACAGGACAAAGGCTCAACCCTTGGTGGCTGGCTGAAGGGGTCGCTAGAGAGCAGAGCTGGTGAGAAAAGTCTTGTCAGTATTGTTTGAAATTAAAATGCTGCTGTTGTTGCTTCTCTGGTTTCCGAGTGACTCTGTTATTGTAACATCTGCGGTGTCCAGTGGGGATTGTTGCTCTGTTGTGTACGCTTGTATTTTTAGGTCTGATTTTGTAAGCAAGGAGTTTTTCAGTGAGGTGAAACTTGGGGGTACCCAAGACAAACCAGACTCCTGGAAGGGGTCCAGTGGTCTGGAAATGTTGAGAGCCACTGTGCTAGGCATTGCATATGCCCAAAGCAAGAGACAATCCCTGCCCCCAAAGAGTTTGTAATCTATAGGGCAACATGAGGACACTTGATTTTCATTTATGCTAGAGTCCATTAAATCTCTTTGTGGAATCAGCTCTCCAAATCTATATTGAAATATAGTGGGGGAGAAGGGTGTTTATTCCCCCAAATGCCCAACATGGGTGTACACTTTTGTATGCGCACAGTAATCTAGGCATATCCGCACTGCACAGAGATGTTGGACAATTTCTGCACCTAAAGTGTGCACATCATATAAAGATGAGAGTCTGAGGTAAGGATAACATTTCACCCGGGCCAGGATCAAGGCTTTCAGATGCCATAGTGCTGTGTACCACCTAAGTATTATTATAATAATTATTATTTATTTGTATTACCGAAGTGTCTAGAAACCTTAATCCTGGTCCAAGACCCCATCGTGCAAGGTGCTGTACAAATACAGAATCCCTAGATCAATAGATGTAAAGCTGAAATAAGGACCTCATGATTTGGCTTATTATTATTATTATTTTATTTATTATTTGTGTTATTTTATTCATTCTATTATTATTCAGTCTCCTGAGAAATGGCAAAGTTGCGTAAACACATAGCTAGTCAATTTTCCCATTTACCTGATAATATTATAGGCACTTCTACAGATCTGTTAGGCTGTACTGTGCAGTTGTTGCTCCCAACATTTTATCCTGTGTGTTATTGGAGAAGTGGATGGCTCAGGGGATTTATAACAGCCTGTAGCGCCTTTCACCTTGAGGTCACCCATCTGACTCCGTCACTGTTCAGTAGTGACCAAAAAAATCTAATGGCATCAGACAGCTGTTTGGGAATTTGTGTGACATGAGTTGGTGATCTCTGTCTAGTGTCTTGTGGGCAAGTGTCCACATAATGAATAATGTAATTGTTGTCCTCTTTGGTAGTCCTAGCAGAGAGGCCAAGGGTTGAATGAGCATGGAGACTGAATTATGCTCTCATTGCTAAAGGTGGTCCCTCCAGGGTGGGGTGGTGGGATGAGGAAGCCCTGCTGCCTGTATTGTAACTGTTCGGTTGATAAATAGTCTCCAGTCTCCAGCACTGTCAATCTGACACCATCCACCAGTACTAAATTAATTTCAGCAACAACAACGTGTATCATTGACAGTGATGAGGGCTTTATTAATGAATGTTTAATAAAATTAATAATAGCAAAGCTGTTAAATAAAATTTTATAAAGCATTTTCAATGCATATTCACCCAACAGTCTACAATATAATGGCTGTGGAGTATTTACATCTAAGTCTGTGTTCTCTACAGATATATATTTTAATATTGGCTTGTAAAATAACATTTTTCTCTGGGAAGTACCTGTAGTTTTTGTTGGGTAGCCACTTGTCTAAGTAAATATTCTTTATTTAGAAAAAGATATATTCTAAAAGAATAGGACAATTTTATAGAATAACCATTTGGTTCATTTGATATTTTTTTTAAATGGAGGCCTGTTTCATATTGCAGAGTCAAAAGGAAAGCTTTTGTATTACACCGGAAGAGTAGAATTTGCTTCAAACAAGCTGTTTATTAAAAAAATTAAAAAGTTGAAAATGTTTCCTGTGGCCCCAGACCTCATACCAAATTTCAGCCAGGAGCAAAATTTTTACAGCCAGTGTTATAAATCAAAACTGGGTTTCTAATGGAAATGCTGACAAAACTTTAACTGTAACAGTACTTGCAGGCAAGACTGTAAATATATTAGAGTCACAAATTCAGTATTGTAGTGACATATCAAGGGTAGCCTTTTTTTTTATCTTTTGCCAAAAGTAGTTCTATGTTTTGAAGTGGAGAGTGAATGATCTTGGTATAGGGCAGTATGAGGATATCCAGTAGCACTAGTTAAACTATTCATTTGAAATTACACGTGTTAGAAATTTAGCCTCTTTATTGATTATCAAACCAATTGTGATGTACTACCAGTGTGTGGAATATGCCTTGACACTCACTAATCCATGTCCCCAGCTACCAGGCCAGTAGCAAAAACCTCAGTGGTTTCTATGGCAGATGAGAGTGCTATATTCTACATGATGTAGCAAGTGGCTGCAGGCACAGCATTTGGTTACTTCTGTAGAGGGTTCATGGAATGATTTCATATTGATGGCCATAGACTGTACCCTAACCCTGCACCCTATTCAGTTGAATCCATACTGCAAGGAAAGAAATTGTTTTGGACTGGGGAGAGTGGAGGCAGTTTGAGTTTTAAGGCTCTGAGATTATATTGCTCTTGGGTAAAGACTGCAACTGGAACCTCGTGAGCTTTTCTGTTGGTGAGGTATGAGCCATAAAAGAATCTAACTTGCTTTCCTGTCGCAGTATTGTGCCTGCTGTAAAATATTGTTCTGGGTCACCGAATGGGATTCTGAATACGTGTAGGGTGACATTCATCCATGTCAGGAGCTAGAACACCACCTAGGCACTACTTCAGATCCAGCCAAGTCCTCCAGCCCCAGTCATTGTAGATCACCACAGCTCCACTCAAGTCAATGCAACTATACCAAATACTATTGGGGTCCTATATGGAATTTACATGGTGCATAGGTTTGTGCTGGGCCTTTGCTCTGCTGAGATATTTCTGAAAAAGTCCAAAATGTTTCATTTTCAAAAGGAAACATTTTGACTTTTCAATTTGAAATGGCTTTTTGTTTCCAGTTTTACTAGTTTCATTCTTTTTTAAAAAAGGTATTTTAAAAAACCACATAAACAAAATGAAAAGGTTCGTTTGACTTGAAACAAATTTTGTTTCTGCTTTTTTGGTTCTCTGAAAAATTCGGAAAAAAATTGGTTTGGGTTGATCCGAGACTAATTTCTTTATTTGAATTTTCCGTTCAGGCACCAAACTGAAAAATTGGTTATTCACACAGCTCTGCTCAGCACTTTGCATCATGAAACCTAAAGTCACTGGTAAATACAATAGCCCAGCTAGTATTTTGATTCCACTCATGCTAGCTTTATACTGATGTGAGTCCATTGACTTCAGTAGCATTACTCCTTCTTTTAACTGGAGTAACTGAGGACAGGACCAGTCTCTTGTAAAATGCATTCAAGTACAGCGTTAGAGGCAGATATGAAGCCATTTAAGGTGGATATTCCAGGATGCTAACTTCTCTATTTTGCTGCCTGAGGAAAAGATCTATGTATGTAACTTGGAGTCAGAATAAGGCCCTTTTGCTTATGTTCCTCTTCTTTAGATTTTTTTCTTCATGAAAACATTTTTGTGTTTTTTCTCCTAAACTGACAGGAAGGAATTGTGAATGTAACACTGGGTATTTACTTTATGCAGTTGTCTTTCCAAATCACTCTGCAGTCCAAGGCTTCGGCGAGAGCGAGAGCGAGAGAGAGAAAGCAAGAAGTAGTATTTGTAGTAAAACGTGGATCGTCAATAGCATGTGGGAAAGCAACTGAAACTGAAAATGGTCCCAAAGGTAATTTGCAAATCTGCCGAAATCCCGAACAAGCTTTGATTTAACCGAAGCTTGAAATGGCTTTTATTTACTGTCTATTGTGGAATAAATGACATCTCATAAACAGGCTTTATCCATTACCACAGAATGGAGATCACTGTGTTAGGGACATTTTATCCTCTTGATATAAAACAAGATATGCTATTGTGTGTTATTACAAATAGAAAAATCAATGCCGAGACACACACCTCTGAAATTTCATTTTCGCGGAACCCCATTTTCAAACATGTATTCTCTAATAAAAACGTCTCCGTAACCAGGGGGATTGACAAAATACTGAGCAACAAAGCACAATCTCAAACAATGAATAAAGTGGCTCCATCCCGAGTCTTTCTGCTGTACATTAGTCACACGCTTGCATACATTTCTGAGCACTGAGCAGAGCTCCCACTAGGCAGGGAAGTAAAACAGCTGAATTAGCGTCTCCCTTAGGCATTTTGGGCAGCAGGTACATTGTATTCCAAGTAGTGCTGGAGGTGAGAACTTCACAGTAAATACAGGCCTGATTCAAAGCCCACTGAAGTCAAAGGAAAGACTCCCTAAACTTCACTGGGTTTGGATGAGACTATATACATATAAAGGAATCAGAAATAGACTGTGCCACTATTTGATACAAGTTATCTGCTCCAAATCCTGCTCACCTTGGTCGTAGGAGTAATAATAGCTAGCTCTTAAATAGAGCATCCCACCTCTAGATCTCAAAGTGCTTTAAAGAGAAGGTCATGTTTTACAGATGAGGAAACTGAGCCACAGAGCGTCATCCCATTGATTTCAGTGAGGCTATTTGCATGAATAAAGTGAGCAAAATTGTGCCTCTGGTATATATTTTTTCCTAGCCATTTACTGTGAGAAAATGAATTTTAATTGTAGTAACTATAGTGATGAGGAAAAGATTATGCATCGAGACACAACTATCCACTCTGCACATATTTACTTGGCTGCCCCGGTGGTTAAACTATACATGTTAGAATCCAATAATAGTGGTAATCACAAATGTATTCTCTTTAATGATTTACGCTTGGTGGCTGAAGTTAGAACTAGTGGGATTATTTGTGGTCCATAAATTATCTGATTTCAGCCTTTTTTCTCTATTCATTAGCTGTTGGGGAGTCCTATGCTTCTGTTAGTTTGTTGATAAATATTCACCCCCAAAAAGTATGCAAAAACATTTCAGCCACTAGGTTATTTTTGAACTATTCAGATTGACTATTTGCTTTATTTGGTGCACAGCTGGTCACCAAACTTCTGTATTAGAACTACTTCCTGCCTGGATGAAACAGGAGTGTAACAAAGAACAAATGATTAAAAGTGAATTTACACATTTATGGGGTGGTGTTATTTTTTTCATTGAATTGTTTGCTCCTAGAAATCATGACATGTTGGAATTTATGACCATTTTCTCAGTTAAGTAGCAGAGGTGTGTGGATGTTTACAGACATAGTACAATATGACCGGGCAAATAACAGTGGAGAGAACCTAACAAATCACCTTTTGATTATTCAACCATCTCTACCTAAAATCTAGACTGGAAATTAATCTAGATTTATTAATCTGCTATCTGCTGCTGTTCAATGTTATCATAAAAGCTGCTAAACTGAACTAGAGAAGAGATAAGAACATACAAATTGCCATATTGGATCAAACCAGTGTCCATCTGCTCCAGTATCCTTGTCTCTGGCCAGTACTAAATACCGAGGCAGGTAGAAAACCTTGCAATGAGCAGTGAGGGAAACTTTCCACAGTAAATGTTTCTGTCTAACTCCCATTAGTAAGTGAGTATGACTTGAAGCTAGGGCTGAGCAACTAGATGATTTTTGGTTTGGATGCTGAACCAAAAAATCTGGGGGGAAAAATCAGTTTGGTTCAAACAAATTGAAATGTTTTCTTTTTTCTTATCAAAATAAAAAAACGAAGAAAAAATATTTTGAATTTAATTTACTGTCTGAAAAAAAACCCCTCCGCTTTACCTGATCCTCAGCTCTTTATATTGCTTCTAAAGCTCTTGAGTTTGGATTTTTGTTCTGGGTATACTTGTTATCCATATACATCTCAAATTCTAAGCTCTTTGCCCTGGTCTATGCTTGGGGGCGTGGAATGGGGTAATCAACCTAAGATACGCAACTTCAGCTACGAGAATAGCGTAGCTGAAGTCAATGCATTTAGGTCGACTTAGAGCAGCATCTTCACAGCACTGAGTCGACAGCTGCCGCTCTCCCATCGACTCTGCCTGCGCCTCTCATGGCGGTGGAATACAGGAGTCGACAGGAGAGCGCTTGGGGATCTATTTATCATGTCTAGACTAGACACAATAAATCGATTCCTGATAGCTCGATCGCTACCCAAGTGTAGACTTGCCCTTAGCCTTACTAATAACTTGTGGCAATGAGTTCCACATGCTAATTGTGTGTTGAGTGAAAACAGTATTTTCCTGAAAGATCCCATAATGCTTGGAGTTTAAGGGCCCACCTCTGCACCTTTACTCAAGGTGAACAGCTATTTATTCCATGAGTACACCGTTGAATTCAAACGGGGGCAGTTTGTGAGCAGTGATGGTAGAACTGGGCCCGAAGTTTGCGTTGAAACTAATTTCCTAACCGCAGGGGTTTTGTGTCAAGGGCTGAAGAATTCTGTCCAGATCTTTTCCCTGTTGTGTAGAATGCAGACAAATGAAGCTGGGCGAGCCAATCTAATGGTAATTCTGCTCTCAAACAGATGTCAGTATTTAAATAAGGTTTGAATGGGAAGGAAAGGTCTCTTTGGACTTTCCCTCTGATGTCCTTATTACGCGCAGAAATTTGCTGGAGCCCCATTACCTTCTCCCCACAGGAAATTCTCTCTTTGAGAAATGCAAGTCTAGTGACTACTCACCCAGCAACAGTGGCTTAGCGAATGCATGACTCAGACCCTTTTCTTTTTAAGGTGGGATAAATGCATGGAGGACTCTTTGGTTTAAGGGGGTCCCATCTGACGATTTCCTCTGTGATTGGGTCAAAATCTGCCATCACGGCCCCAGGATTGTAAGCAAGGACAGAGTCTGTCCCATTGATTTGTATCACTCCTGTTTTGGTGACAGCTTCAAGCCGGGAATCCCATTTGTACTGGGCACATTAACTAGAGGGTTCCAGAGACAGTCCCATGTCTAGTAGGACCTATGGAAATGAAATTATGTGGGGTTTCATCCAGCTATCTGTAAGCAGGTGACTGCAGGACTGGCGCCAGGTTATTTGCCGCTCTAGGAGGCAAAGGGGAAAAAAAGCTGCGGAGAAGCTGCCGCCGAAAAGCCGCCGACGGTGGAAGTGGCGTTGAGCTCCCGCAGAGGCTGCCAATTCACCGCCCCCCAACTCCTGCCACCTAATGGCTAGTGTGGCGCTGTCCCTGGGTGGCTGGTCCAATCCCCGTCTTCAGAATCTGCCCAGCAGCACTGTTACTTTCCAGCCTGACTTGTAGACTTGATGGAGTTTGCAGAACCATTAGACAGGTAGGTAGCACAGGCCTGCCAGTAGGAGGAGGCTGAATCGCTGTCAGAGATACCTTACTTGCAAATAGCCCAGATAGGTGTGACTCTGTGTTGAAATTCCCCACATCCCACTAACATGAAGTGCACTTATCCTAACATGCCATTCACTGGGGACACAGTGAGCTCATTTCACCTGCTTAAAGCTCTGGTCATCCTGCTTTATAGCAGTGAAGTGTCAGGGGGGATAAGGTGTGTGTGTGGGAAAGTGGGGGAGGTGAAATCCACTCCCGCAGACTGAGGTCAGGGGTGGGTCTACAATTAGTCCCTTTCTTCCTCCCAGCGCCTATAGTTCAGACCAAAGGCTGGAGTAATAACAACAATACTTCTCCTGGAGTGTGTTGGGGCTATTAGTTGCTTATGGACAGAGATCCCATATAGCACTGACTGCCAGCCTATATGCATGGCTGCTGTTAAAAACCCTTTCCTGGCCAACAGAGAAGCAGCCCTCTAGCTAAGGCACGTTGTCTATAACCCACTCAGTCAGAGCCCCATCTTGCATGGTCCCACAGGTTATCATGTGGTCTCTCTGTACTGCTTGACTTCCATCCGGTATGAACCAGGTAGTGATTAGTCTGTTATCGTGGAGCTGTTTGCAAAGGGAAGAGTCTCAATGTAACGGGCTGGTGTATGTCAGCTCTGGAAAGGTTTACCTGCTGATGGGAGGACGTGAGAATCCCACCCATTGGCCTCAATTGTCTCTTTGTTCAGCAGGTTCCCAGTCTGGCTCATTTTATTCCTAAGGTATTTTGTTCCATGAGATGCTCATGAACTATCGGTGGTACCTTTTTGCACAGCGCTGCCTGTGCTATGACACTTCCCATCGCCGGGACTGCTGCCACTGCAAATGAGATGCAGATCTGCAGATTGAGTAGCTTGGTACAATTCCTGTCATGCATATGGATCAGCCTTCCCAGGTAGAAAAAGCTCCATGCAAGCGGAGAGTATTTAAGGAGCTGCCGCCTGATGGAAAACTTTGAAAAACATTCTATTTAGAAACAATTCTGCTCACACCTCCTATATATTCTATATAGCTTTTCCTTCCTTTGTTATTGCTCGGGACATTTGCATGAAAATAGGGTCTTTTGTTCTTTAAACATTCATCTGCCTCTGCTGCTTATTCCTCACTCAAAGTCATAATCCAGTGCCTGTAGAATTGCCAAGTGGTTGCTGTGTGAAATTCCAATGGTCTGTGACAAGCGGGGTGATGATCAGTGGTAGGAAGGTCTTGGGAAACTCAATAAAGATGTTTTGGCATGGCTGATTCCAGTTATGGCTGGAAAAATGAAGCAGAAGAAAAGTACATGGATATTTCAAAACATTAATATTAGCAGCGGGTCCAAATTGGAACACTGGGCCAGATCCCACTGAACTTTGAGGCAGTTTGGATTTAGAACAGGATCTGAACTTCCCAGCTCCGATCTCTCTCTAAATAGGCTAAAACAGCACAGCAAATCCAAGCCAACCCACACCTTTAGTGGAGCTTGGATTTGAATCTCAACTTTGGCAAAGGCTTGGCGAAGGAAAGTAAGATGGAATAAATGCATGGAGGATTCTTTGGTTTAAGGGGGTCCCATCTGACGATTTCCTCTGTGATTGGGTCAAAATCTGTCATTACGGCCCCAGGATTGTAAGCAAGGACAGAGTCTGTCCCATTGATTTGTATCACTCCTGTTTTGGTGACAGCTTCAAGCCGGGAATCCCATTTGTACTGGGCACATTAACTAGAGGGTTCCAGAGCCAGTCCCATGTCTAGTGGGACCTATGGAAATGAAATTATGTGGGGCTCCATCCAGCTATCTGTATGCAGGTGACTGGAGGACTGGTGCCAGGTTATTTGCCGCCCTAGGAGGCGAAAGAAAAAAAATACCACAGAGAAGCCACCGCCAAAAAGCCGCCGATGGCGGAAGTGGCTTTGAGCTCCCGCCGAATAGCTGCCGAGGCCGCCAATTTGCCGCCCCCAACTCCTGCCGCCTAAGGGTTAGTGTGGCACTGGACCTGGGTGGCTGGTCCAATCCCTATCTTCAGAATCTGTCCAGCAGCATCAGTCTGACTTGTAGCACTGGTGGAGTTTGCAGAACCATTAGTATTCAGGTTGACTGTGGGATTTCTTCTTCCTTAGCCAGATGAACCTTGGGGTATCCATCCCGGCCCACTGTCACCCCATAAACACCTACAGAATATTCTGCTGCCACTTGTTCTGTAGTACAGGCGAGAAAGCCCTGGGGATATTATTTCTGACCCATTTGTCCAATTCCTCATTATAACTTCACACGATGAATAAGCAGCAGGAGCAGAGGAACGCCTGTGAAACCAGGATGCTGTTGGAGCAAATGTCCTCAGTAATAGAGAACGTAGGCAAAACAACACAGGAAATACAGTCTGACCACATAGAAGGTTACCTTATGGTCACCACTTTAGCACAATTAGGTGTGGGACATCCTTTGATATTTACATGTCACCTTCATCCCTACATTGTCATGGGTCAAGCATATGTGTGTGAGTGGATGGGAAGAGGAAGGATTAGCATGATTAATCTCAACCTCCACCCACAATCCAGCTGTCTGTTCCTGCAAGAATGATCAGCTATGAACTAATTAACAATATCCATATTCAAATAGATATAATTAGGCTTCAGAAAGAGCATACAATTGTGAGAGTTCAGGTCATACCTATCTTATAGCTGTTACTTCATTGGGTCTTGCTGCAGGCTCAGGAATACGACACTGCATTGGTTTGTATTCTGAAGGTTTTCTTCACAACCACAGGGGCTAGAAACCAACTTGCTGCTTTTAACGAACAAGTACATTTTCTATAAACTTCTGGGATTAGGAGAGACCCGCAGACAGGGTGTAAAACCAAGCACTGACCCAGTCTGAGCCGGCTATGCTGCATGCAGATGAAGATGTGATTCTCTGGCTATGTCCTTAGCAAAGAGCAGAGTGGGCATGGCTGGGGAGGGGCCCATGGATGGACAGCACAACAGTCGCAACCATGCTGCTGATGTTCTAGGGACACTAGAGGTTGCAGGGATAGCCCAGAACCCACTGGAGAGGGATGTTACTTCTCTATACCACGGGCTTCCTTGGAGACGGGCAACTCTGTCCCTTGGCCCTTCTGGTCTATCACCAGTCATGTGTCTGGCAAGATATGATGTAGGGGAACAGTGGTCCAACAAGGTTACATTATCAAAGGGAGCAATGCTCCTCTCTAAGCTAATTTGCTTGGGAAGAGGAGCATTTGGGCACAAATATGAATCAATGGAGGGAGGGGGAGAGAAAGGGACAGGTAAGGGGCTAGGACTCTGGAGACATGGCTTCAACTTCTGGCTTAGCCACAGAAGTCCTTTGTGAGGCTAGGCAAGTCATTTAACCTACTCCATGTCTCAGTTCCCCATCTGTAAAATGGGGATAATACCCCAGACCCTCGCTAGAATGCGGGATTTGGGATCGATGCCGCATTCTAGTGGGGACTGCGTTACAATGAAAAACGAATGACCGTTACTAAATTTGGGATCTGCGACTGTGCTCTATTGGAATTCGCGTTATACAGATGCACGGGCTAGCGAGGGTCTGATGTACTTCCCTAGTTCACTGGGGTGCTGATGATTGTGAGGTGCTCAGATAATACTGTGATGGAGCTCTCTAAGCACCCATCTAGATAATAACCAACACCCATACACAATAGCAATAGAGGGTTATAAACACTAATCAACTGTTGAGATAGTGATACAGAACCTCCCAAAGGAACCACCATGAACTGGGCTAGCTTGCTCTCTGGATTTATCAGCGGGTAGGATACAAAAAAAAATCCCATTTCAAGATTGATTGAGCTGGCTAGTTTCACTTTTAATGCCATTATTCAATCTTTCTGACAAGGGTCCTTTTGGACTGTCTGTCTGCATATTGTACTGCTCACTTCTTTTAAGCTGTTTACTACAGAAAAATGTTTAAGTAGGATTCAGCTATCCCCCAGCAAAGGGAAGAAAAAAAAAAAGCCGTTGCCAAATATAAACCAGAAGTTGCTGGAGGCAAAGAGGCCTTTCAGCAGTTTCAAGCTAAGACTTTCTATTTCCATGTAAAACTATCTGTCGAAAGGTCAGGCTACATTTACAATGAGCAAAGTTTTATAGTCCACACATGCATGAGCATCTGCTTGGGAGATAGTGGAAAAGATTCAATTTACCTTTGGGTTGCAATGCTCAGATTCCCATTTAAAAGTCTAAGACCTCTGATTATTTATTGATGTCTTTCTCTTCATAGCTGTCTGAATCTTTACTGGGTTGCAAGATGCTACAGAGTGGCCTAAAGGATTTTTTGAATTAAGTTCTTTGGAGTCATTTTCCCTTCAGGTGTTTAACCAGTGAGACGACATCTTGACAGGACGCCGTTTGGTGTATTTATTTATATATTTATTTGTCTAAAATCAGATTAACTGCCAGCCAAGCAGCCATCAAACACTGGGTTATGACATGGTTATTGGGTGCTTTATTTTTTATTTACCGGGGGGGGGGGGAGTGTTGAAGGGGGGAATGACGACGGGAAATAATGCATTGAAACAACTCACATATTACAGTGAATATGCTTCAGATTCCCAAAAGGCAACAACAGAGGAAATTTAATAGAAAGTCTCTAGCAATAACCCTTTCCTCCTCCCAGAAAGCACAAAAGGGGCAGCTTATATATTTTCTTTAACTTACAAGAACCAAGGAGACTTTTACTGAAGATACCTAAAAAGGCATTACGTTCAACAAGATACCTAGGGCAATTGAGTAAGTTCCTCTTCATTTCAATGAGAATAGAGACACATTCTTTTCTCAACCGTAATATGAGCCACATGATGGAAAAAGGAACCAGCACAATTCATTCTAGTACTTACAACCCCCTGAATGATCAGAGCCCGTTAAAAAGGAGAGGGTCAAACCCTGATACTAATAAAGACAAATGGAAGCAGGATTTAGCCAAGGAACTATACAGTATAATGGATCTAATTCAACAAGTTGGCATAAGATGGTGGAATTGATCTTCAGCTCAAGACTGGATGCCTTTCAGGAAGACACGTTTTAGTCAAACAAGTTATTGGGCTAAATATAGGAGTAACTAAATGAAATTCTTTATCAGAGGGGTAGTCGTGTTAATCTGGATCTGCAAAAGTGACAAAGAGTCCTGTGACACCTTATAGACTAACAGATGTATTTAGAGCATAAGCTTTGGTGGGTGAATACCCACTTTGTTGGATGCATGCAGTGGAAATGACCTGCCTCTGACCTTGTTCGTGAAGACAGGCAAAAAAAGCACTGAGTACATTAGCTTTTTCCACATCTCGTCATTAGCTTGCCTCCTTCATTCAGTAAGGGGCTGACACTTCCCTTGACTTTCTTCTTGTTGCTAACATACTTGTGGAAGCCCTTCTTGTTACTCTTAATATCTCTTGCTAGCTGCAACTCCAAGTGTGATTTGGCCTTCCTGATTTCACTCCTACATGCCTGAGCAATATTTTTATATTCCTCCCTGGTCATTTGTCCAATCTTCCACTTCTTGTAAGCTTCTTTTTTGTGTTTAAGATCAGCAAGGATTTCACTGTTAAGCCAAGCTGTTCCCCTGCCATTTTTACTATTCTTTCTACGCATTGCGATGGTTTGTTCCTGCAACCTCCACAAGGATTCTTTAAAATACAGCCAGCTCTCCTGGACTCCTTTCCCCCTCATGTTATTCTCCCAGGGACCTTGCCCATCAGTTTCCTGAGGGAGTCAAAGTCTGCTTTTCTGAAGTCCAGGGTCCGTATTCTGCTGTTCTCCTTTCTTCCTTGAGTCAGGATCCTGAACTCAACCATCTCATGGTCACTGTCTCCCTGGTCCCCATCCACTCATGCTTCCCCTATTAATTCTTCACTGTTTGTGAGCAGCAGGTCAAGAAGAGCTCTGGTCTAGTTGGTTCCTCTATCACTTGCACCAGGAAATCATCCTCTACACTTTCCAAAAATGTCCTGGATTGTCTGTGCATCACTGTATTGCTCTCCCAGCAGCTATCAGGGTTGGAATGTCCTAAGCACTGAAGGCATTGTGCCCAGCCAGGCATGGCTGTAGTCCAGCCAAGGGGTAAATACCCGAGACCAGGTCATTGTCCACCAGAATGGGATGGAGTGTCCTAGCCACTGGGAGATGCTAGAAAGGACAATTCACAGATGCTGTTATGTGAGAACTTAGTCTCAGTGAGGAGCCCAGCTGCGTGTACTCCCAAACTACAGATGGAACTGGCAACTTGTGAGTGTGAACTCTCAACCAACGGAGACTGCACTTTGGCTGTGAACTATTCAAGCCACTTTCCTCTGCCCACCTGCGTCACCTGTGTCTTGCTCAACTATGAATGTTCTCTATAGCCATGTATTTGTTACACACCCGACACCACACTTCTGGATACCTGCTGAGAGTAACTGAATAGTCCTCCAAGAAGATACCGAATAACATTCCAGCGGAGAATATTTACAGATCTGACAGTGAAACTAAATAACTGCCCAATCCATTTTTCAATGTGTCTTCAATTGCCAGATCAGAGCGAGTGAAACAGTGCTAATGACTGGAGTAAAAGTGTTTATATTTATCCAAATAATTTTAATAAATAAAAGTTTTGAAAGTTGCACATTATTATGTTATTATTAATAATAATAATTTATTTGCATTACAATGGTGCCTATGAATCCCAGCCATGGTTCAGGCTCACTGTGCTTGGCACTGTACAAACACAGAACAAAAAGGTGGTCGCTACTCCAAGGATCATAGTCTCCAGTGTCTTTAGCTAATTCTTTGAATTCATAGGTTTGTGGCCCCCAGCATAAGAAGAAATACACATCTCATGAATACAGAAAGACTCCTAGCCTGGCACAATTTCCATTAATTTCAGTGGGAGCAGAGTCATATACTCTACCTCGTATAGTTCGCAAATGTTTAAGTATAGTACAAATGAGGCCCGATCCAAAACCAATAGATTTCCATTGACTCCAATGGGCTTTGAATCAGCCCTGTCCTATATATCTTAATAAAGCAATGGCAGGCACACAGCCTTCCACTAACTAGCAATGCAAATAATGTAGTTTGCAAAAATTAAATAAAAAGAGGGTATTGTGTGTCTGATGGTTGATTCTGCTTCCCTCCCCGCAGCTTGGCTGCTTTCTTCCCTAGATGGGAGGTTAATAGGTATATGCATTAACGTAGTGACCTCTTTATTGACACACTTTCATTTCACTTCTCCTTAACCACCATGAGAGTAAAAACCCAGAAGAACTGTTCAGAGAAGAGTGACTACATTTAGAAAAGTAAAACAAATACCATTGCAAGGAGTGCACTAAAACCAGGTAATTAGTAAAATGATGTAATGGACACTCTATAATAGAGATATGCACACTCAGCAGATGTGTTGTCCTAAAGATATTTCCCCCTTTAAGTAGCTGATAAGGTATTTACCATCTTAACTCCATCAGAACCGTTTTTCTTTTGCCTGGGAGCTATACATACATCTATGTAGCAGATGGAGTTAAGCCTGTAAATATCATCTCTGTATACATACATAAACATACATCATGCAGGATATTGGTGGATACCAATTGCTGATGCAATAAATGTGGCCCGTTTTGAAAGTCAGGTCAATAATCTGAATCAGGAAACATACATACAACATGATTTAATACATAAAACATACATATATGCCACATGCTTTAATATTCAAGTCAATTTCAAAAATAGAGTATTAGCTACCGATCAGACTAAATATATCTTTTTGGTGATTTGTCTGACTGTGCATAAAAAGTGAAACATGTCTAACAATAGCAAGGAGATAGTTCTGCATTGTTAGAAAGTCTATCATTTAGCTGGACTTGAATTGAATTCTTTTCACTGAAAGAAAAATACTAGGAGGTTTGTTCACTAGATAACAAATCCCTAAATGGTTCCATTTTCCTACCCTCATGATCATTTATATTGATTACTTTGTATTCTTGAATCTATTTTGTTCAGCTCCTGTTTAATATTTAAGAGACATGAAGAACCGTATCTTGTAATATTTAAGAGGTTAACTTATTGCAGAGCCATAAAGAAAGGAAACAGTTCCAAATGAGGTGTAACTTTGGCCCATTTCATTGATGTGCCACAATATAAATGTACAGCTATATGCTGTACTGTAATATAATATATAGCTTTAAAATGTGGTAAAACATCTATTACAGCGGAGACCTTTTGTCTTTAGTAGAGCATTCAGTGCCAGTCAGCATACCACTCAGCTTCAGATCCAGATTTTAGGGCTCGAGGGGACTTGAAACCAGGGTTTTTTTCATTCACCCAGTATGGGGGCTAGTAAGAAATTTTGGATTTCAAACCTCCACCTATAATGTTGGAGTCTCTGACTGCGGCTTTAGTTCACGCTCGGGCTAACATTCTGGGACATTAGATACATTAGATAGCCACTTCTTGCGTGTTTAAAATGTTTAAAGAAACACCGCTAATTAATTCACTGTTTAGTGGAAGCGACAATGTTTATGCTCTGATCTTTCACACAGGTGCCCAAGTTAAAAAGAGACTTCAAAGCCCAATGCTTGATGTTCCCATTAAAAATGACAGTATTTATTACATGTTTTAGAGCGATAGCATGATCTCTTAGGTAACACTGCTTGCATCCGACGAAGTGGGTATTAGCCCACGAAAGCTTATACTTCAATACTTTAGTTAGTCTTTAAGGTGCCACGGGACTCTTTGTTACCTCTGCTATTCCAGACTAACACGGCTACCTCTCTGATCCATGATCTCTTAGATTGTGAATGGGGCTATTCAGAGCTCTAGAAGTGACTCATTATATTACAGGTTCTACAACTCCTCAGTTTATTTATCACATAGCTCTACAATTAATCACATGACTATCATCAGCACATGTGGTATATGTGTTGTGTATAACTTCCTAACCTCACCCCATGAGGTAAGGAAGTGCTATTATTCCCATTTTACAGACAGAGTTAAGTAATTTGCACAAGGCCATCCAGGAAGTCAGTGGTGAAGTAGAGACAAAAATCCAGGTCTCCCTGATTGTAAACAAATGCTCTAACCACTATACCATCTTTCGTCTTTGTTGGTCCTTTGAGATAGGCTGTAACTAGTGTTGTGTCTTTTTTTTCTCTTTCACAGAGGCAAGCATGTGCATAATAAGAAAAGTTTATTCTTTTTCTCTCTTTGTAACTGGTATGCCATTGGGAATGAAGGCTGATTATTAGCACCGGCAGATGGTCACATAAGGTATGCCATTTGGGACTGGTCTTGTGTGAATAACTGACTCTTGGTTCTCTGTCCAAACTAAAAAATAACCGTAGTAAAAAAATAGGTTTTGGTCACCCTGAAATTAAACTTTTTTGAACTGAAAAAAGAAAAACAAATATTTGGCTCAAACAAAATCTTTTATTTGGTTTTTGAGGTTTTGAGACCTGTCAAGTCTAGGTTATTCAAAAAAGAAAAGTTACTTCAATTCAAAAAATTGAAATGTTTCATGGAGAAAAATCTCAAAAAGAAAAGTTTTGACTGTGGAGGCTTTTTAGTTGTACTTTTTCTATCAAAATAATTCATCAAGTTTGACATGAAGTTGCAAAATGTTTCTTTACCCAAATCTGCATTATCGGGCAAAAAAATGTTCTATCCAAAAATTTTATTTTTCCCCACCTAGTTTGGGACAAAGTTTTCCAACATGGGTGTGTATAACTAGGTGCTGAAATAGGTAGCCCGATGTTCAGAGCTGCAGGTGTCTGGCTTTAGGCATTGATGTTTTAAATGTTTTGTATTAAACACTTTTTGCATCAGCTGTAAGACCAGCGTAAAAAGCCCTTGAAGTCTTTGCCTTGTTGTTTAGCCTTAATTAACTGATGTTTGTAAAAAAAATTGTGGTGCTTAGATGAAAGGTGCTAAATGAAAATCATCAAAAGTAGAAATGGAAAAGTGCTAAATCATCCAGTCCATATCCCTGCCAATGTGGGTAAATTAGATGTGCCTGCATATAAGTGCAACATTATTATTTCTTTGTAAGAAATCCTCCCAAGCACCTAATTCGGGATACAATATTGCAAAACACCAGGAAAAAATAATAATAAAATGATGGCACAGCAACATAGAGCCAGCCAGATCCTGAGCAGGTGTAATCAATGCAACGAAATTAACTGCAAGGATCTGCCCCCATAACGTTTGATTAATCACCTGAATTATACTGGAAGCTGGCTGCGGCTGGTGCCCAGGATTAGTGGTAAAGCTTTAGGTGCAATTGCCATAACTGAATGCTAATGGGGTATTCAGGAGCCTGTCCATCCATCCCGTACTCCACCTCTCATCATACAGAAGACAGTGCCCAGTCCTCACAGTTAGCACCTGCTGTTTCCTTGCTTGCCCGTGGCAGATCCTGCGGGTTTTGCTGTGGAACGTTTTGTGTGTGATATGATTCGGGTGTGCCATTTTCAAAATCCTTTTTCCGAATGCCGAGTCTGTTTTAATTCCTGGAACGAGCCCCCGGAAGAATCATTACAATCTCTTTCATGCTATATGCAATAGGTGCAATTAGATTCCATAGCATCAAGGGATAGCCACTGTCCCGCAGGAGTGAAATAGATTTGTAGTTAGATAGAGCCGTGCCTGGTGAGTTATGGCCTCTTTTTATGGCCATGAGATCACTTATAAGATAAAGAGAACAACTCTTAAAATGCATATGCCTGCCTTCAATGCCACACCTTCCTTACATGTGCCTTTTAAGGCAAGCCCCCTATAATTATTAAAGTGACATGCTCATATATTTTTGATCTCTATGGGATTATGTAAGTGCTCCCTTCTGCCCTGAGATACGCAATTTGGGTCCAGAGAGGAGTTCTGAAACAATTTCTTCTGCAATCCAACTTTAATTTTAATAGTGCCCAGGCTGCAATTGGTACAGAATTCGGGGAGGTTTGGGAGCAGTGTTATTTCTTCTATCATCTCCTACAGCACAGGAACATTTTAAAGACACTGCAGCCTCCATGTCTGTATTAGTCTGACTATGGCAAAATAAATTTCCACCATGCCAAAGTCATCATCAGTTAAGTACAGGGCTGCGGGTTTATTTTTTTGGTCCGAAATAGAATGCCAATAGCCACTAGTTCAAGGAAGTTTAAGAAAAGTTCTATGTCTATATATAAAACTGTGAGGCTAGAGAACTGCAGGAAGGAAAGATTGCAAGCCAGCCCTCCAAAAGCAAATACTAATTCAGTAGTCTAGTCACTCTGTCAAACATTTAGTGTATCAGGGTTGATTGTTCCCTGGTAGGTATAGCTCTGGTATATCCGCCAGGCCTTTTGTCATGTTAACTGCAACCGATCAATGGATTGAGGTCAGGACTTCTGATGTAGGTGCAAGCTTAGAGGGAAAAAAGTCTCAAAGATTCATTTTTTCTCGTCTGGTAGCACTCCGGTCACTTATTTTTTCTCAGTTAGCCTCTGCCGCTCTAAAGTGGATATTGATCAGTGCTTTAATGCAAACCTGTCAAATTAATTTTGCAGAGCTGGGATATGACTGGCCTAAAATTGCTTCTGCATCTGTTCTCTGCAGCAAGCCTATGAATTTTAATCATGACCAGAATGGGCTGTTGGCTTTTTTTGTTAGAAACTTGAATAGGAAAGGTTTAAACTGTAAATGCCATGAAATGATGCTGTTTTGTTCTTTTCAGAAACTCATGTGGCTGAGGTCAAAGAAATTATGATGTCTGCGTATTCTTGTCAGAGGCTCAGGAAGCTTTGTGGGTTTTTTCTCTTTTTTGCAAAGCAGAGCAAAGGTATGAGCTGTTCTTGTTAAACATTCTCAGACCAATCAGGGAACAGCAGGCTTCTTGTCTCCTGGAATGCCAGATGCATTAATATTAATATAAAATCTACCTCCCCAGCCCACATTGAATGATCTTATTATTCCTGATAACTTGATCTCAAGGGATGGGATGGGAGAGAAATAAAGAATCTTCTCCCCTCTTGGTACACTTGTAATACAAATAAAATTGTTCTTCTAAAAAGCCCAGGATGCAATTTAGGGAATTAACAAGGATTGTTGTTGAAGGACAAAACTTGACCAAGAAGACTACAGATGATTATCGAGATTGTAGATGAAGTTGGTACTAGCCTACAAAAGCTTATGCTTATGCTAGTCTGTGTCACAGGACTCTGTCGAGATTGTAGATGGTATTTTTCATCACGCAAAGCAAGCTATTCACGTGCTCTTCATGCATAGATACCACGCAAGTGTACAGCTTTCTGTTACTAAATGGACAAGTAAGTAAGGACATTTGCAGTTTTGTCAGAATAAACCCGTAGTCAGATACAAAATGTTATACACAGGAACATGGGAACACGCTGCCCCGGCATAAGGCTGAACCATCCATTAAGACCGAACCAACAAGTACCAACATTCTGACCTTAGGTTGCATCTTTTGTCTGAGGCTCTCACAGTGCTTCAGAACGCCTCAAAACACCTGTGGGCTAGGAAAGCATTATTACCCAGTTTCAGCGATGGAGGAACCGACACACAGACTCAAGCCAGTGCAAGGCTGTGTTTTTCTCCTGCTGAGATAACTGGCAAAACTCCCATTGACGTCAGTGGAGCAGGACTGGGCCAATAGCGATTCAGTGGCCGAACTGGAAAAGAAACCCTTGGCTCTCACCACTAGATCACATTGCTTAGCGGTTGCACCCATATTTTTGATTGTACAGATCCTCTACAATTTTTGCTTCTCTTTCTGTCCCGCAAAAATACTGGACTTTACTAAGACATACCTGTTGCTTCCAGTTACCCTATTGACACCAACAAGTCATTCTATTGCACAAAGCATCAACACATTATCTGTGCTTTGCATGTGCTTCCCAAGGCAGACCCTCAGCCTGTCTTTCATACTCACAAGTGAAAGGTTTCATTGTATTTGGGTGCCCAGTTGTTGCGCTTTGATTTGGTTGTGAACTTTCTTTTCTTGTCACTTTGATGAAGTCCAGTCATCATGACTTCCACAAATGTGGATGATTGCTGGCCGGGCAATCTAAAAAAGGTCACCAACCTCCCCGACGACACATTTTGCCTAAATTCCTTGTTTCACTTGTTGCATTCTTTGTAGTTAAATAACAAAATAATACTATTTATCTGCATTCCAGTGACACCCCAAAACTCCAACTGAGATCAGGGGCCTCACTGTGGTAGGTGCTGTAAAAACACACGGTAAGAGACCATCCCCACCTTATGATCTCAATAGACATGACAGAATGACATGACATGACATGACAATGACATGACAATGACATGACAATAGACAGGGTGGAGAAAAGGAGGGATTATTATCAACCTCAGTTTAGAGATTGGGAATTGAGGCACAGAGACACTAAGTGACTTGCCCAAGGTCCCACTGGAAGTCTGTGGGAGGGCCAGGAATTTTACCCAGCGCTCCCAGGTTCCAGTCGGGTGCCTTATCTCATTACATAACCTATTTCACATAACATTTAATTCCTTAACATTAGCAGGCCAAACCCAGCTCCAAGTTAATCCGTTACCGCTCCCATTGATTAAAAGTGGCAGCAGAGTGTGAGAAAGGTACAAAGGCTTTTAAAATATTAAAATATTTTCACACAGCCTTAAACCTCTAAAAGTTTCATGGAACCTTAAACACCCATTATCCCTCCTTCCCTAAAACAAGAACCAGCCATGCCTTTACACATGTTTGTAGCTGTCATTTAGTGTGTTTTGTCTCCTTCTAGTGGATGATTAACTAAAGGATAACGGACTACTATTGCTACCAACCACTGAAGGCTAGGGTCCAGATCTTCAGAGGTAGTAAAGCTTAATACTTTTGAGGCTCTCGGCCTAACAGTTTGCTATTGCAACCAGTGGAGTTATTCCTCTAGCTGAAGTGATGGGGCTTGTGCTGTGGTACTTAAAGGTCAGATTTTTAAAGGTATTTAAGGTGCCTAAATACATTTACAAATATGTCCATAAGATCTCAGGTTGAAAACATGCTTGTGACCTAGATGGGGGGTGGTTCCATAATGTTGAGTTAATTTTATATTAACTTCCAATCCAAAATTTAGTCACAGTTTCATGATGGAACCAAACACAATGAGATCTCAACACCATTAGATTTGTTCAAAACTTTATGTAAACCTGGGGGCAAAGAGTTGTGAAGTTTTGCAAGAATCCTCTCAAGGCAATGGGTGTGGGTGTCAGTATTTTATGCTCAGGTGCTGCTTCACGTGAACTGGGGCTTAGGTGAGTGCAGATGATGTATCTGGTAAAACTGATCAAATGTATAAGTAATTACCGTATTTTTCGCCCTATAAGACGCACTTTTTCTTCCCCAAAACGGGGGGGGGGAAAAGTTGGTGCGTCTTATAGGGCGAATGTGTGCCCCGGTTCCCCCCTCCCCGCCGCGGGCGGGCTGCCGGGAGCGTCCCGGTTCCCCCCTCCCCGCCGCGGGCGGGCTGCCGGGAGCGTCCCGGTTCCCCCCTCCCCGCCGCGGGCGGGCTGCCCGCGGCGGGGAGGGGGGAACCGGGACGCTCCCGGCAGCCCGCCCGCGGCGGGGAGGGGGGAACCGGGACGCTCCCGGCAGCCCGCCCGCGCGGCAGGGACGGGAGAGCGAGGCGCTTTTTTTTTTTTTTTTTTTTTGTCCGGCTTTTTTATTTAAAAACTCGGGGGCGTCTTATAGGCCGGAGCGTCCTATAGGGCGAAAAATACGGTACTAAGCTCTGATTTATAAAGTGCAATTCTAATAGACCATGCTGTTCAAAAACAGCAACGGGCAAGAACCAAGCAACACTGCAAAGCACGCGATAGAAATTTTCCAAATAGCTTTAAAAGAGCCTCTAGAAAGGATCTCAATAGAAGAGAACCCCACCTGTTTGGGGTTAGCCATGCCAAAGCCTTCTCTATGGGTGTTGTGTGACACACAGCTGGTTTAAAAATGTAGCAAGTTAGGCACACCAGTGCAAGCAATAAAATAATGTAAATCAAGTTACATAGATACCTGCGACCCAAAAATCTCTTTCTCCCCTACAGTTCTGACCACACACTTCAATTCTGACCTGTCCTGCCAGGCAGAGGCCGGACACTCAGTCTTTCTAATGCAATGCTTCATGATCTGTCTCCCATTGGGGAAAGGGAGGTCAGTGGGATTGGAACTGTTTATGGTTTCAAGGTATACACTGGAGAGGATGGCGGCAGGGTCTTTTACTCGTGTTGAGCTGTGACGCTGGGAATCTTTCCCTTGACACACTTCAAAGTTCATCTGTAAGAACCTCAAGGGGCAGATGAAGCCCATTGTATTCTCTTTGGTGTGTGTCTGAGTTATTTATTGTACACGGGATGTGATGCTGGGGTCTCCACTTTGATCTGCTCCGTTGTTTGTTTGGAACATGTTAAGCTCTTCAGTAAACATTGCCTTCGGTTATCTTATTGCTGAGGTGCCCAGAGGCCATGAGGCGCCATCACCAATAAAATAAAACTGAATTATCATGATTATTCTAGAGCCGGGAGGGTAATATGCTTAAAACACAGGACTGGGAATCAGGACGCCTGGGTTCTAGCGTTAGCTATGCCAGGGATTGTCTCTGGAACATTGGGTAGTTTAGCCATCTATAAATGGGAGATAATAGTTACATAGCTCACTGGGACATTGTAAGGCATAATTTGTTATCATGTAACAAAGCGCTTTGAGATCCTCACACTGAAGTCACTGTGGAAATGAAAAAAAATTATTCACGCTGATGCCGATGATTAAGTTCATCCTGATTTTACACACCTCTGATACTAGAACTGGGGGTGAAAATAGCAACTTTGAGTCAGAGTGTTTTTGCTACTCTGAAAGGCCAAGATGAAACCCTAGCCCCACTGAAGTCAGTGGCAAAAAATCCCATTGACTTTAATCGGGTCAGGATTTCATTCTAAGACTTCTCAACATCCCAAATCTTTGCTTTGAGTGCTTGCCAAGTATAACCCCAAAGTCCAGTGTGTATGTGCCCCCTCTAGTGGCTGGCCAAACAAGGGTACGGCTTTACTACTGCTACCGGTAAGAAGTGCTCCGTTTGCACAAGTGCAAGTAGAGCTGGATGTCCCAAGTTCAGTTCCCTTTGACAAATTGGAGGGAGGGGTCACTACACAAGCAGCTGATTCCAGGCACGGTGAAAGCAAGGATTCTTGAAGCACACACATGGGACAAGCCTTAATTTTGTATTTGGCATCTGGATACCGTACGACTAAGGACTGCAATAGAAATTCTTAAAGGAAATAGATTTACCGAGTACACCTGTGCAGTTGGGGTTCAGGGAATGGGTTTTCAGTTCTGCGGCAGTACCCGTGTTTACTGTCTTATGTCCTTAGACTTTATCTTCACTGTCACATTGTTTATGGACCTGTCTGGATGTCTGTGACTCTGTTACGTCTTAATCTCTGGACGCCCAAAGTGCTTTGTTTAGGTTCAGGGTATTCAGAGTAGCAATTTTTTTGTATTGTTAACTGAGGCCACACAACCAGAACGCTAGTACCCTAGATTGGCAGCTGCCAGCATTGACTGGCTGGTGCGCGGAGGACTTTGCCAATCACAGGTGATCCCCTTGGGGCTGATGCCACACAATAACAGGCTGTGGTCCACTTGACAGAGGGAGTGAATGGGACGGTGGCATCCTGGCCGTTTAAAAGCACTTGTGTCCTGTCGGGAGAGCTCCACTGAATAACTAGGAGTTCATGTTAAAAAAAAAAAAAGAGACAAAACAAAACAAGAAATAAACACACTCTGTTTCCATGCAGGACAGGAGGGCTTTTAAAGGGCCAGAATGCTATAGTCCACCTGCCTTGTCTATTGTAAAATGTTACCTTCGGTGGGCAGAGCAGGCATGAAGGGATGAGGAAATTAATTTTGAGAATGAGTCTATTCTATTTCATAGGCAGAAAAGAAACATTGGTGACACGCCATGCAAACGAGCACAAAGCTTGCTGCTGGCCTCCGACCGACAGTTGTTGTATCTAGTCGAGGCGCTCTAAGATGTGGTGAACATAAGGCATGAC
The DNA here is from genome assembly GCA_032164245.1 of Sternotherus odoratus. Classification (NCBI taxonomy): domain Eukaryota; kingdom Metazoa; phylum Chordata; order Testudines; family Kinosternidae; genus Sternotherus; species Sternotherus odoratus. The sequence continues at coordinate 95,782,882 of JAVMKO010000007.1, forward strand.
TTGTACTGCTCAGTCACTGCAATGCTGCATGCATTGTGGCATTGAGGGGTTTGGCTTCTTAGGGGCCAGATCCATGTATGAACTGCTATTGGAGTGGGGCAATGGACGCCATCATTTGCTCCATCGTCCAGCGTGAATGATATAATTGTATTGTAAATGCCATAGATGTGGGTGATTGATTCTACATTGGACAGGCACTTCTCTGCAGTTTGGCGGGTAGGGTGCAGAGTGTGAGTGTGCCTCTAATTTGCCATGGAGTGTCTTGCATTGAACGGTCTCTCTTAAATCAAAGCATTCAATCCAGGTGAAAGGTGGGGAGCTGGAAAAACAAAGTAAGACAATAAAAAAAATCAATAGCACTTCCCTATAAAAGAAATTGAGATTTGTGGAATTCACTTCCACTTGATGTCAGAGATGCCGGTCCAGCAAATTCATTTAAGACCAAATTGAAGACTTATCACGTAGGCTGGTTTGCCGGTCTCTCATGCAGCTCACTTATGAGGCCCTCTGGTCATTATCTCAGAGAGAAGCACTTCAAAGTGCGTTATATGAGCCGCTGCGTAAGCATTTACCTTGTATTGTGGTTATGAGCCTTGTACATTATCGCTCTGTATTCTTGTCTATAGATGTTCATTGGTGGTGCTATGAACCAATGACACAGAAGTCCTGCTCCCATTGCTTTTCTTCATACTTAAGTTCTAATTAGTGGCATATTTGGCTCTTGGTGCCCTGAGCTGGAGTGAATAAAAACCACAATCATTCAGGGGACCACAAGAGGAATTCCAGGGGAGTTCCTTCTGGAAGAGTATCTCCACCTCCCTTTGAGAGGCTACAGCATACCCCCCCCCCCATTCTGCTGGCTCGGCGCTGAGAGATTAGCAAGACTATGCCCCCTCTCCTATTTTTATGCTCTGTGCCTTTAGCCAGAAGAACCTCTGGGTGGCCCCAATGCAGGGGCAAAAGCGTGTGTTTGAGGGGAGACGCCTCATATCTGTGTGAATGTGCAGAAGGGCTGGCCAGAATCCAGCCCAGTTAAAATAAATGATCCACAATGAATTTATGAATCTCTCACACAACGAAGGTCAAAGCCTTTATTTCCCTTCCAAAGCAAAATAATAAAGAGTTCAGCTCAGATAGAATTTGTGAGCCTGATTATCCATTGCTCTGCCCTGGGGATAATCATTTAGACTACAGCAAAGAGGGTGTAAACAGCATACGAATATTTTACATTCATTTTTCCCCGGTGTAAATGAATTTTTTTTATCAAAAATGTGTATTCATAACCTTTAACTAAAAATTGATTCATTGGATGACCTTAGTGAAGTCACCTAGCTCAAAATATTCATGCTTAGATACCTAAAATATGGAATCTAATTCCATATTTAGGCACCTAAACAAAGTGGCCTGCTTTTCAGAGGTTCTATACACCTATGGTTTCCACTCAACTCAATGAATAAAAAGCCCACTGCCTTTAGTGTTCATTGGATCTCCTAGTCTGCATGCGGAATTATTGGGATTATACATTCAAATAAGTAGAACAAGACATTAGCTCATGGAAATCTCCACGAGCAATGGCATCGTGTGTGAAAATTAAGGAAACAAATACACATGCATTTTGCCCGCATGTTTTATCACTAACTTTTAAAAAACATCAGCCTGTTTTCAGTAACTCTCAGTTTTTCCCTCTGTAAAATGGGCATAATAGTTACTTACCCAACTTCACCCGGGCACTATGAGGCAATTATGAAGCATTGTTTACACGGTACTTTGGAGATGTAAGGCCCCACTGAAGTATGTGGTGTTATTCTTACTGCATCCATGCTATGTTGTTCTTTTTACACATCATTTGTTCTTCCAAAGATGATTGGTGTGAGAGGGATTGCTCCTGCAATGGCTTCCAGTTCAAATCTCGCTTATTGCACATGTAAAAACAGGCAAGCTCAGCCCAAACTGTGTTCGTTGCACGCCACACATCAAACTGTGTTCATTGCACGCCACACATCATCAAACTGTGTTCGTTGCATGCCACACATCATCAACAAAGTGCAGGTTCTGGCCTAATCCACTTCGTCATTGTTTTGCTGATGATGCAGGCAGCTGCACAGGCTGCAGTGCTCCCTTCTGCGGCTGCAGGCACACTAGGGGTGATCTCCTCCTTAGGTGTGTTTTTCTCCCATGTAGGGGGCAGGAAACTCACAAGTTTTGACTTACAGGGTTTCTCCTCATTGTTCCATCAGGGCAGGTGGATTTGTCCCCACCACCATGCAGAAGGGGCAGAGAGCTTGCTCTCCTAATGCAATAAGTTGTCCCCAATCTGCACAGAGCTGGGAGATCAATCACAACAGCCCAACTGGTGTGTCAACGGGTCAGCCAAAATCATGATACTTTGGTGCCAATATTAGCCCTGGTCTACACTGGGGTAGGGGAGGGGAATCTATCTCAGATATGCAACTTCAGCTACGAGAATAGCGTAGCTGAAGTCGACGTACCTGGATCGACTTACCTCGGCATCCTCACAGCACTGACTTGACTGCTGCCACTCCCTGGTCGACTTCGCCTGCTCCTCTCGGGATGGTGTAGTACAGGAGTCTATGGGAGAGCACTCCAGGATTGATTCATTGTGTCTAGACTAGACACAATAAATGGATCCCTGATAGATTGATTGCTACCCGCTGTTCCGGCAGGTAGTGTAGACATACCCTAAGAGTCAGAAAAACTGACTAGAAAAGTTAGCTGTTGACTGCTGGCCAAAGATCAAAGGCTAGTTCCCCCTCCCATCCCCACCCCAGTCTGGCTTACCAAGCAGAAGAGAAACCAAAACTAGTGGAACTTGGCTTAGGGCTTGGAAATGAGGCTGCAGGCACCAGATCTGTGGCAAGTCCCTCTTCTTGGGTTCCCCGTGGAAGCCCCTGTGACAGAGCACAAGCTACTGTACACGATTGGGAACAGAAAGAAGCGAGTGGAGTGGATGCTCTGCTGCTAGCCCAATGAGTATCGACTGGATGTCATGGTGCTTCAAACAGCATTATCACCCTTGGAGACACCCTCCCTGCCCACTTTCTCTGGCCACTGCTGTGCAGCTGTGGAGTGGGGGAGGAGTTGACTTAGAGTTCTCAACGTGTGAAGCCACAGGTGAAGTCTTTGTGAATCTTCACGATATGTGACTCAGCCACTGTGTATGTGATAGTTACTGCAGGAAAGATCGGTGTGAATTTAGATACCAACGTCAGTGAGATGACAAAAAAGAGGAGGACTAGGGTTAATGGGGACGCTAGAAGGCAAATCACCACCTCAGGGATAGGTCAGAACTCTACCACATCTGCAAGAGAGTTAACTTAGGCTTGTATGGCTCACTCATTTCCTTGTTGAGAACAGAATCTTGATTTGACCTCCTCAAATTGCATGTTCACTTTAGCCTAGATTCGCAAAGCTCTTTGTTAATGCTAACATACAGGGCTCTTTCCTCTAGGGTTTTAAAGAAAAAACTCATTTTAATGTAAAATTCACAGGATCAAATTGAAATGTATTTTGAGAAGAGTTAACGTGACTGATGTTCAGGCTCAGACAATCACGTCCATGTCAGATCGTAATTACATATTTTTGTGCATCAGCGGCACGTGTAGTGTGGAAAAAAATGGAGGCTGATGCCGTTCCTTTCAGCTACAGACAAGACTTTTGTACTGTCCTACCATGCAAATTCTTAGCCCTAAAAGGAAAAAACAATACATTTGAATCAATCTGTCCCCATGACCAAAAACATCCACTTTTTAAAGACTCTGCTTTTTATCCCAGGTTTTGTTTCATTTTCTGCCATTCTATTATAGGCATCCATAGATTATTTTTAACGCAACCACATTGAAAACGTGGGCCTCTGAAAACAGCAATATTAAAAAGATTGAAGGACTGTCCTGTTTTATAACCTCCAAACAAGAAGTGTGGATTAAATGGAGAGGAAAGACAATGTAAAGGAAAACTGGAAGAGAGGGAAAGTCAAGTTGCATTAAATAGTTCTTCAAATTGAGTATAATTGGAGCTTGTTATTTGTATTATCGCAAAATTTGGATATTCATTTAGAAACAGGGCCATGCAAAAACCTCTGATCTGGGCACTGCCAAAACTCAGGGAAGAGGCCAGATCTGGACTTCAGAGCTGGCCCTGACCCTAGTCTGTTTGCATGAATGGAGCACCTAGAGGCCCAAACAGCTAAACACTGTGCTAGAGAACAGTGAGCGTTTGTCTAGATCCGGGGTTCTCAAAGTGGGGGTTGCGACCCCTCGAGGGGTCGCGGGCCACTGTTGTGGGGGTCGCAAGCCCCTACCCCAGCAACTCACTGCTGCGGGATCCCCGGGGGCTGGCGGTGGCTCGAGCCGCGATCCCCGGGCGCCGGCTCGAGCCACAAGCCCCGGCAGCTGCCCGGAGCCCCGGCCGGCGGCTGCTGGAGCTGCTATCCCAGGCTGCCAGGGACCCAGCTCTTGCAGGGGGCTACCTGGGGATCACAGGCTGGAGCCGCCAGCCCCCTTCCCAATCCCAGCTTGCAAAGGGGACAACTATTAAAATACATTCTATTTAAAGAGAACTTTCCCACTTATTTTTAATGAAATAAAAAATTTTAGTCTTAAATTTAAAAAGCAGTGAGAAAAGGTCAATTCATTTTAAGCAATGGGGTTTATATTTAGTATTAACAGTATTAAATATCAAAAACGTGTATTTAATTTCTAGAGGGGGTCGCGGTCAGAAGCTCAGTGTTCAAAAGGGGTCACCAATACAAAAAGTTTGAGAACCACTGGCTTAGAGACTCTGATTTTCATACTAATCTGGGCTGGGTCTTCACTGGCCTCCTGGTCATTAGACCTTCGGGGACGTGGTTTCCAGCTTCTCCCCCTCCTCCCCTCCCCAAGACCGGGGTGAGCTGGGCCCTTCCTTTTATTTGTAAAGTGAAGCTGCTCACCTGACTCCAGGAGCTGGGGCTTTAAGAAAATACCAGATGTAAGAATTGGCAACAAGCGCTCCCACTACCCCCCCCCAGCCACACCCCATCACACACACAAAGACACCCCCCCGAGATGACCCCCCAGTCCCAGGTTTGCACTCTGCATGCTTCTCTGAAGACCCAGACACTGCCCCCACCTTCCCCTCTCCCTCCCCCATTGCTCCTTGCTCCTGTTTTCAATCTCCCCTTTTTTAAAACTTCCCGCACGTCTCCCCATCCTGCTTTGGTGAAACCCAGGCTCAGAGCAGCAGTGGGGGCTGCGGGTGAGGATTGCGGGGAACCAGCAGAGCTGGGAGAGCGGGGAGCCCAGGGCTGGGCTAACTGGGGGCTGCAGGTTGCAACTGAGATGCATCATCGGAGCTGGGGGCGGGCGGTACCCCAGAGGTGGGTTATCTGGGGGGGCTGCAGGTCAGGACTGAGGAGCACTGGCAGAGCTGGGGGTGGGGAGCCCAGGGCTGGGCTTCCTGGGGGACTGGGGGTGGGGAGCCCAGGGCTGGGATTCCTGGGGGACTGGGGGTGAGGAGCCCAGGGCTGGGCTAGCTGGGGGGCTGCAGGTCGGGATTGAGGGGCACTGGCAGAGCTGGGGGTGAAGTCTGCACAGACCCTCTCTGCTCTGGCATGATGCGGCTGGTGCTGTTCCCCTCCTCCGCCAGCCCAGGGCCTGGACCCGTTCCCTGCCATCCCAGGTGGAAATCCACATCCCTCCTCCCCCGGGCCGGGGGAACGGACTCTCTGGCCTGGTGCTGGCCAAGTCGAGCGGCCACATCAACAAGCTCCTGCCCCATCCCCCCTGAGGCACCCCATCTCCCCTCCCCCGCCTCGGGGCCTGGCTGGGGTCCCCATCTCCCCTCCCCCAGCCCTGGTCAGGCACCCCATCTCCCCTCCCCCGCCTCGGGGCCTGGCTGGGGTCCCCATCTCCCCTCCCCCAGCCCTGGTCAGGCACCCCATTTCCCCTCCCCCACCTTGGGGCCCGGCCAAGGTCCCCATCTCCCCTCCCCCGCCTTGGGGCCGGCCAGGGTCCCCATCTCCCCTCCCCCACCTTGGGGCCCAGCCAAGGTCCCCATCTCCCCTCCCCCACCTTGCGGCCCGGCCAAGGTCCCCATCTCCCCTCCCCCACCTTGGGGCCTGGCTGGGGGTGCCCCTTCCCCACACTCAAGGCCCTGTCAGGGTCTCCATCTCCCCGTGTCTTGGGGCTAGCTAGGGGCCCCACTGCCCCACTCTCAAGGCCTGGCCAGGGTCCCCATCTCCCCATGCCTTGGGGTCTGGTTGGTGTCCACATCTCCCCATCTCGAGGCTTAGCTGGGGCCTCATCCCCTCCAGGTTGGGACCTAGCCTCAGGCCCCGTCTCCTTCACATTGTATCTCCAGCTGTGTTTCCTGATCCACCCAGCTCAGACTCCCCACCCACCTGCATCAAGGGTCCCAGGCCACCAGACCTTCATCAAGGTCTAGCTGGGTTTCCCAGATCATCTGGGCCAGGGTCTCTGTAGGCCCCAGCTCAGGCTCAAGCTGCCATTCGAATGCTGCCTGCCTATGTGGACTTGGTGCCATTGATGGATGTCACTACTCACTGCCCCCTGAAACACACGCACACACTCTCCGCTGTGTTACACCAGGCCAGGTAGGGGTGTTTCCATGTTGCTTCTCCCTGCTCTTTATGCACAGAGTGTTTGCTGGGACCCAGTAACGCTCCCCAGCAGCTCCGGACACAGCGTGAGGAATCCCACGTCTTGGCTGCAAACATAGGGAGAGCTAGAGTGGGATCACCTGAGTTGGATTGTGGCCTCACTGCTCCTTATTTATTAACACTGACAGCAATTCACACGTTCAAAGTGTACCCACAGGAATTCCATAGTGAACCACCACCGCCAGCCGCACACTGGCACACTAGGAGCCGTGCAGATTCACTGGGGAGAGCGCCTCCTACTGAGCCACCTGGGTCGCTCCCCACAGCACAACACCCCGAAGCACTGGGGTCAGTACCGACTGCAAGGCGAGGGAGCCTCACCCTTGAAAATCATCCACCCCTCCTCTGCAGTCCAGCTCCGGCTCACTGCACCGTGCTAGGACCACGGACTCAGGAGAGCCGCCGTTAATTCCTTCAGCCCGGTTTTACTGGTGATCACCCACCCAGGGGCTGAGCCAGCCTGATTCTGCTCTCACAGCTCCCATCACCCAGCATGCTTTGTAGGAGGATTCTCGGAAGGAAGGGGGAACCAGGAGGGCCTGGGGCATTCTGCTGACATCACAAAGGGGGGAGTCCGCAGCCTGCTGAGCCGGCGGCCCCTGGAAACATCCCGTAGCGCTGGATCTCCGGGCCAGCAGGCCTCCGCCTTTCAACAAGCCCCAGCCCCCAGACATGGCCCAGGCTGGGCCAGCGTGGGGCGCATCCCCTCACGCCTGCAGGAAAGGGGAGCACCAGGGACGAATAGACAGGTCTGGGCTCCTTCCTTCCTGTGAAGATGAAGCCGATGATTGGGAGACCGACCCGGACGCCACTGAGAGAGGCTTTTGGCCGGGGGAAGGCCATGGAGCCCACTCGGAGATCTCAATTGCCTCCATCATCTCTGGTAAGGCCCGGGGAGAACGCTGGGAAAAGACCCTTGACAATAGCCACAGGGGTTCTGCCCGAGGGGTCCTGTGGATGGGCTGAGAGCACTGACCACATGGGCCCACCTCTCCCGGGCACCCTCCTGCCCTTTCAACCTCAGCCTCGCTGCTGCTCCTGGGAAACAGCCTGGGGCAGGCTGTGGGGCCGAGGGGGAGTAACAACCGGGCATGTGTGAGGAAGGCAAACTGAGCACCAGACAGACCGGGAGCTGCCGTGTGCCCCCAGGAGACCCATGACCCCCGCTACGCGCTTTCAGCTCCAGGAGCAATCTGGGAAAGGTCCCTATTGCCCCATGTGACTCTGTGACCCAACCCCACGGGAACCTTTGGTCCCATTTCTACTACAAATTCAACCATGTCAGTCAAAGTGTGATGTCTGGGGGGTGGGGAGAGTATGTGGCATGTTACACACACACACACACAAACACACACACACACACAGAGTGTAATCTCTTGTGTAGAGGGGAGAAGGATCATGGTGTATATGCACACACACAGAGTAATGTTGTGTGGGGAAGGAGGAGAATGATCATGGTGTATATGTACATACAGTGTAATGTCTTGTGTAGAGGGGTGAAGGATTATGGTGTACACACACACACACACACACACACACACACACACACACACCCCCACACCCTCCAGTGGCGACTGTGAGCCCTGCTGGACAGACCCCTGTGGGAACAGCCCGTCCGTCCGTTGCACGCCCTCCCACTCCACGGGCCAGTGGTAGCAGCAGGAGGCTGGGAATTAGGAGCCCCGCCCAGCTCAAATGCTGACCTGCTGTGTGACCCTAAACTGAGTATGTCACAGCCCCGGGCAGGCCTCAGTTTCCCCCCCAGGGAAGGCGCTAGAGGAGGGCGGAGGGGGCGATCACCTTGCCTTGCTTGTTATGGATCTGACTCTCCTTTCTGGGATGGTTTCAGATCTGTCAAACTCCATCCGTGGCTGTGAGCTGAACCAGCCTGCCCTGGGGAAGCCAGGTGCCCCCCCTGCCCTATCCAATGAGAACAGGGGCCTCCAGCGCCCGCCCACTGCGGAGGACAGCCACATCCGGAGCTCCCAAGAGACAATCCAACAGCGCACCGGGCCAGGCACCGGGGCTCCCCCGCTGCGGCCGTACCCCAGCGTCTACCTGCACTCCTCCACGGGCACGGGCATCGAGAGGGCCTCTGTCTTTGAGTGCAACGCTGCCGAGAAACTTGACTCCTTCTTCTACGAGAAGCTCAGAGCTTGCGAAGAAGCCCCCGGGCCACCCTGCCCTGCCAGGGGTGACGCCAGTACCTACGAGAACAAGGAGCTGGTGGGTGAGGAGCCAGGGCCGGAGGCTACCAGCAGGGCCCACAGCGGCACAGGCAGAGAGCGGCAGATGGGGCATCAGAGAGAAGGAGCCCAGCAGGGCAATTTGGCCCCCCAGGACCAGGGTGGGAGCCACAGACGGAGTCACACCAGACAGAGGGATAGGAGGAGGGACAGCGGAGGCCTCCAGAGGCTGCCCAGTTCTGGAGACGCCCCAGACCCCACCGCCTGTGAGCGGAGCCTTGGGCCCTTCCAGCCAGGGGACGGGACAGCGGCAGGGCCGGGGTGGGAAGAGCCTCCCCACGGGAGGGGGTGCAGCAGACCTTGCCTGGAGCCAGGTGGTCCACCCCAGATCCTGCCGCACTGTGCGATTGCTCATCTCCAGAGCTGTGCAGCCTGCCAGCAGTTTAACCAGAGCCTGCAGGCCTGGCCTGGGGAGGAGGCCGTCTACGTGAACAGCTGGGCCCCACGGGAAGAGGAGAGCGCCCCCAGCAGGAGGGTGAGGTCAGCGGCACCCTTGCAGAGGCAGCTCCAGCAGAGGCTCTCCGAGGTCCAGAAATGGCTGGAGCAATCCATGGCCGAGGAGCCTTCGCTTTGTCCAGGGCCAGAGACCCACAGGGCCCCAAGCCCGGTTGTCCCAGGCCGGCTTTATGCCTGTGAGAGCTACAGGAACTTGGATCAGAAAGAGGGTGCGACCCGGAGGAGGCTGGAGCGGGACAGGGACCCAGGGAGCCTCAAAGAGCCGGCAGAGCCCAGCATGCCCCAGGGCAGCAGGAGAGGGAAATTGGAAGCAGGAAGCCCCCCGCACGGCCAGGTGAGGAGGGGCTGGGAGGCTGAACAGTGAGGGAAGGGGGAGGCCCCTGCACAGTGCAATAGTTCTGATCTGCAGTAGCCAGCCTGGAGGCATTGTTAGCCCAGGTCACGGGGTCAGGGCTTCCCGTCAGGCTGGGCCGCAGAGTGCTAGCCCCTGGCTGAGCCGCAGGGAGGGGATCCACCAGCATGGCAGAACGGAGGGGCTCCCGTGGGGAGCAGCCTCGAGCCCCATCGCCCCTGGGCCATTGAAAACCAGCCCGGACAACGGCCTGGAGACCCTGGAGGGACTAGGCCAGCCCCAGAGGCAGGGACTAGCCGCTTCCATCAGCCTGGCCCATCTCCAGACATGCTGGGCTTCCCCCTCAAAGCGAACCCCGCTGGTCCTGGCACACCAGGCACAGCACCCCCCACAGGAGAGCAGGGGATTTTCAGGGATGGGAACTGGCACCAAACTCCGATGCCCCTCTGTGTGCACGAGGGTGCACGGTCCATCGGGGAAATGTCACAAGGGCAAGCGGAGAAGGCAGGCTCTGGCACCCCTTTTATTACACAGCAGAGGGCCCCTGCTCCCCCATCACTGGGAACCCACCCGGGGGGGGGGGCAGAGGAGATGGACCATTGGACCATGGACTGTCGTGGTCTGGCGGAGGGATCCCAGGTGAGAAGGACCATGGTCTGTCCTGGTCCAGAGGGGACCCCAGATGAGATGGGCCATGGTCTGTCCAAGCCCGGAGGGGGTCGGGGGGCGACCCCAGATGCGAAGGACCATGGTCTGTCCCGGTCTGGAGAGGGGACGGGGCGTGACCCCGGTTGGTTCCTGACTGGCAACGATCCTGTTTCTGGCAACTGGTGGGATTCCCTCCCCCTGCCCCGATGCCCTGGGGGTCAGAGCCCAGCAGCGCCTGCTCACTGCATTGCGTGACTCCCTCTCTCTGCCTTAGCCTGTGGCAATGACCCTTGGCCATGCGAAGCTGAATACGGCGACCGTCCCACAGGCCACGTGCTCCTGCCTCTTCTGTGAGCGCCAGAGCCGTGGCCCGGTCTCCCAACCAGGCCGGCGGAGGGGAGACCACGCCAGCGCATCTCGGCCCGGCACCACTGAGGCTGCGGCTGCCCAGCTGCGGGCCGAGAGCCGTTTCCAGAGGATAGTGGAGGCCTTTGAGAGACGATCCCGCTGCGAGGCCACGGCAGCAGCTCAGGAGAAGCTGTGCCAGGCTGCCCGACAGAGGGAGCTGGACAGACGAGCCAGGACAGTGGCGGCAAAGGAGCCCAGAGGGGCCAGGCTGGCTCGGCAGTCCCAGAGTGGTTCCAGGGCACCCCGATCCCATTCCAGGGAGCGCTGGCGAGAGGCCGGGACTGAGAGGAGGCCGCAGGGCTCCCGGCGGAAGGGAGACACCAAGAAGAAGAAGAGGCCAAGCTTTGTGGAGAAGCCCAGCAGCCATCACTAGCCCATTGTGATCTGCCTGCAGCTCGGCCGGGGGGAGCCAGCAGCCCCAGGACCCACTCAGGTGGGCAGCATTGAGGTGCTGGGAGTCTGGTGTGCCACAGCCACGGATGGGCTGAACTGGGCTGCAGGGCACCGGATAAAGAGCAGGGCCCGTGACAATCCAGATACCCTCTGCCTGAGCAACCAGGGTGAGCCATGGAATGAGAGGGGCACCAGCCTGGGGGGCCAGCGAGGAACTCAGAGCTACTGGGGCTGGGGTCGGCAGCCCGGGACGGGTCCCCCAGGGCGGGCGGGGGCTGCGGAGAACACCAGTGTCCGAGTGAGGTGGGGAGGAGCTGGGCAGGGGGCATCGGGGCCACAGGCTGTCTGAGGAATGCCAGGCGGCGCCAGCCAGGGCAACGTGCTGGCCTGCTGGGGGGGTCGTGTCTTGTGATGCTTTCCGAGAGGAGGCAGGAGCTCCCCCGGGAGTGGCAGAACCCCTTGGCCCAGCCCAACTCTCCCCACTGGGGTGAAAGGGGTCATTGCATGGGGCGAAGAGAGACTGAGGCTGGCCTGAAGGTTCTGGCTCCCTCTGCACCAAGGCCAGAGGAGAAAGGGACCAATACATCACTGCACCACGAGAGGTCGCTGTGTGTCTCCTTAGAGAGGCTGGCGCATGGGACACCCTGAAAGGAGCAATGCCCTGGGCTCTGCCGTGCACCCCCATCCCCAACCTGCAGCCACGGAAACAACAGGCAGGGTCCCCCAACACCTGGCCACACCTGTGCACAGACGGAGCAGCACGCACAGCTCAGCCACCCTACAGCGAGGAGCTTGGCACACGCATGCATGCACACGCACACATCCACACCCACATGCACAACTGCTCACGCCTCCTGGTTAAAAATCACACCCCCCCCCCCATGACAAGCTTGGCTTAGACTAGATCTACACTTGGAATGCCACTTTGGCACCACCACACCGCTATGGAGTTTCAGTGTAGACACTACCTATGCTGATCGGAGCGGTTCTTCTGTCAGTGTTAGCAATCCATCTCCCCAAGAGGTGGCAGTCCTCTTCCCAAGGATTCTTTCATCCACCTAGCACTGTCTGCATATCCCGGAGTAACCTAGTTATGCTAACGTAATTTTCTATCACACACCAGGCCTCTGTGTGGTTATGTCATGCAAAGCCGCGGTGTAGTCACACTCCTCTGGTGCTAAGAGGTGCAACTGACCCCAGTTACTATTGGTAAGTCGAGAGGTGCAAGCCCTGTCTTGCACCAGTGCAACACATCTACAATGAGGGGGTATGCCCTCGCATAGCTAGATTGGTGTAGCTACAGTGGTGAAAAACTCCACCAGTATAGACAGGACCTAAAAGAAAGTCCCTTTCCCAAGTAGCTGACAATCTTCTCTTCCTTATGTGTTCTGTTATTGTGCCTAGACCCCTTAACCAGGTCACAGTCCCATTGTACCAGGCACTGTGCAAACATAGAGTAAAGTACAGTCTCTACACCACAGAGTTTACAGTCTTAAAGTACAAGCCATAACAAGAAAAGACATAATGGAAGCGCAGATATAACAGCTCACAGTAGAGTGGGTTGGGAGGAGGAGTATAACTGTGCTAAGGTTCTGAGGACCAGCTATCTGCATAAACTTCAGCTTTCTGTGACATTTTAAGTAAATGAGAGATGATCAGTGAAAATTTTTTCTCTAGGCCTTAACCAAATCTCTCGTCTCGATAATGGCCAGCTCCAAATACCACTGCATTTTGGAGAGGGAGAATGGTTTGAAACCCCATATGCAAATAGCCAGATTGTGCCTGTGGCGGGGTGACCACCCGCCCCCTACCAGAAGGGGCTTGGAAAAGCCCCAAAAGGGGTTTGAAATAGCCCGGAAGGGGGTTAAGGCTGGGAGCCAGCAGGCTTTGCCTGATTGGGCATTAGGCCCGGCTGGGCGGCCACGCCCCAAACACAGGCCTGTATAAAGGCTGGGAGGCAGGGGCCTAGAGAAGAGTCTCCTCTGCATTCAGAGGGAGACAGGCCTGACTGCAGGAGCTTGAGCCAGGTACCTGGGTTAGGACAGAGCTGGGGCAGGGCAGAGGGAGCTGGGCAGGCTCTAGCCAAGAGCTCCGGGCCTGACACAAGGCCCGACCCAGGAGTACCAGGGTTGCAGGGGGCAGCCCAGGGCTAGAGATAGTGACAGCAGGCCAACCCTCCTTGCCTGTGATGAGAAGCCATGATACTGCAGTCCGCCCCAGTGAGCGGAGGCAAGTGGTGACTGACAGTGGCACACTCTGAGGCGAGGAGGGGACAGGGGGTAGAGGGTTCCCCCGGGGAGGGGAGACCCTCACACCAAAGGGGGTACTGCAGGGGTGCAGCACCCACAGTTGGAGGGCATCGGGGTCCAGGAGGGACACGGGGCCAGCAAAGGAGCGGGGCATCAACCTGTGGAGGGCACTCTGGACGCTGAAGGAGCTGATTCCCCAGACGACCAGCGGGAGGCGCCGCAGGGGTGAGTGCGAGCCCCGTTACAGTGCCCACCACTATCTTAAACTGCAAAACTACTAGGGCTGTCAATTAGTCACAGTTAACTGCCACGATTAACTAAAAATAATTATGATTCATTGCACTGTTAACTGTGAAACAATAGAATACCAATTGAAATCTATAAAATATTTTTGGATGTTTTTCTATGTTTTCAGATATATTGATTTCAATTATGACACAGAATACAAAGGGTAAGTGCTGACTTTATATTATATTTTTTACAAATATTTGTAGTCAAAATTATAAATAAATAGTATTTTTCAGTTCACCTCATACATGTACTGTAGTGCAATCCCTTTATCATGAAAGTGCAACTTAGAAAAGTAGATTTTTTTGGTTACATGACTGCACTCCTAAAACAAAACAATGTAAAACTTTAGAGCTAATAAGTCCACTCAGTCCTACTTCTTGTTCAGCTAACTGCTAAGATAAACAAGTTTGTTTACATTTGTAAGAGATAATGTGGCCCTCTTCTTATATACAATGTCACGTAAAAGTGAGACCAGGTGATTGCATGGCACTTTTGTAGCTGGCATTGCAAGGTATTTACGTGCCAGATATGCTAAATATCCATATGCCTCTTCATGATTTGGTCACCATTCCAGAGGGACATGCTTCCATGCTGATGATGCTCATTAAAAAAATAATACATTAATTAAATTTGTGATACAATTCTCCCCCAAGGAGTTCAATGTCTTCTACTGTTTTACCCTCATTCTTCCATATATTTCATGTTATAGCAGTCTTGGATGATGATCCCGCACATGTTGTTCATTTTAAGAACACTTTTGACAAATTTGACAGCTTTGACAAAACACAAAGGTACCAATGTGATATTTTTAAGAATAGCCACAGCACTCAACCCAAAGTTTAAGAATCTGAAGTGCCTTCCAAAATCTGAGTGGGATGAGGTTGGAGCATGCTTTCAGAAGTCTGAAAAGAGCAACACTCTGATGAGGGAACTACAGAACTGAACCATCAAAAAAGAAAATCAACCTTCTGCTGGTGGTATCTGACTCAGATGAAGAAAATGAACATACATTGGTCCGCAAGTAGAACCCGTCATTTGCATGAATGCATGTCCTCTGGATGGTGGTTGAAGCATGAAGGGACATAAATCTTTAGTGCTTCTGGCACATAAATATCTTGCAACGCTGGCTGCAGCAGTGCTATGCAAACACCTGTTGTCACTTCCAGGTGACATTGTCAATAAGGAGTGGGCAGCATTATCTCCTGCGAATATAAACAAACTTGTTTGTCTGAGTGATTGGCTGAACAAGAAGTAGGACTGAGTGAACTTGTAGGCTCTAAAGTTTTACATTGTTTTATTTTTGAGTGTAGTTCTTTTTTTGTACATAATTCTACATTTGTAACTTCAACTTTAATGATAAAAAGATTGCACTACATTATTTGTATTATTACTCTTTCTTTTGTTTTTAATGTATAAATATATAATCAAAATAATACTATAAAGTGGGAACTGTACACTTTTTATAATATATGGAGATATACCTACTTCATAGAACTGGAAGGACCTTGAAAGGTTATTAAGTGTAGTTCCCTGCCTACACTAGCAGGACCAAGTACTGTCCCCAGACAGATTTTTGCCCCAGATCCCTAAATGGCCCCCTCAAGGATTGAACTCACAACCCTGGGTTTAGCAGGCCAATGCTCAAACCACTGAGATATCCCTCCCCTAAATTCTCTGTTCTAATTGAACTCAATATATTTGAAAAGGTAGACAACATCCAAAAATATTTAAATAAATGGCATTCTATTATTCTTTAACAGTGCTTTTAATCACAATTACTTTTTTTATTGTGTGATTAATCATAGTTACTTTTTTTTAATTGTTTGACAGCCCTAAAAACTACACAGTCACGAAGATGGATGTCATTGCGGGGTCGTGATATGTTTAAGCAGGAATCATGGCCCTTGTCATTTGGCCTGTCTAAATAAAATGCCAATAAAACAATGTGGGACAGCTAATCTAAATGCATCTAGGCTAAGTATGTATGAAGGGAAAGATGTCTGTAATTGTGTGTCCAGGCAGACTGAAGTGTTCTCCTACAGGTTTTTGTATATTGCCATTCCTGATATCTGATTTGTGTCCATTTATTCTTTTTCGTAGGGACTGTCCAGTTTGGACGATGTACACAATTGCAGATTTAAAAGTCACCATACTGCAGCAAAAAAACTTCAAGACCAGACTGCAAAGAGAAACTGCAGAGCTGCAATTCATTTGCAAATTTGACACAATCAATCTGCGATTGAACAAGGATCTTGAATGGCTTGCTAATTACAAAAACAGCTTCTCCTCTCTCCGAGTTCACACCTCCAATTCAGCTGCTAGAAGAATACCTCCCCCTCCCTGATTTGAGATAACAAGCTGGTTCAGCCTGATTGGACTAACCTTGTTACCTCCTACCTGGTTCTTGCCTACTTTTCTATACCTGCCTCTGGACACTTCCACTGCTTGCATCCGACGAAGTGCTTACGCTTCAGTACTTTATAGTTAGTCTTTAAGGTGCCAAAGGACTCTTTGTTATCTATGTATGAAGGGTCCATCACTGTTGTATCTAAATATTGCACTGCTTTAAATAGCTCTTATTCGTGGCATTTGCACTTGCCTGAACCACATGGGCCAGCTGCTCCCTTTTATGGCTATTTACATCAGTGCCAAATGAGTGTGATGTGGGCATAAAACATTACCAGATCAGAACGCAGCCATTTTGTGCTCCTGTAAATGACCACCTGAAGTGCAGGGCAACGGAGAACCAGGACCACTGGCTTTAATGTTAGTATTTCGCTAGGTTAAATCGATCCTCATTTTGTAACCGTACAAAATCCTCAGCTGAGAGGTATAATACTTGGGTACAGCAGCTAAAGAAAAGGTGCCTATGGGTAATATCGAGACTTTTCCAGGAAAATGTAGTCCTGGAAATCGCTGATTTGTTTAGACTGCTAACGCAGGGTGTAATGGGGGAGAAAAGAGATTCTCAGTGTACTGTGTTGTGGTTTTGATGTTCCAAATCCAAAAGGGATTTTTATATGCGCATCATTTCCACAGCCCACTGGAGTCTAACCCAGCAAGTCCTCTGTGCGTGGAGCAACATTTGAAGTCATTAAGGGTTCCATGTGGAGAGAGCGAGGGCTTGTGGGACCAGAGCCCAGGATAGCAAGGGAGATACTAGAGAGCACAGTTTTCTTGCATGTGCATTACAAGTCGATATCTGGATTGTTCAGTCATCTAGCTGCTGCATTGTTGAGGGTAGCAAGGGTTACAGACCACTCTCTAAGCTTCTAATTGTGCACTCCTCCCCCACAGGTTTGACTGTCTGCCTCACTGTCACACGGTGGAGACTGGATTAAACCAAATTTCTTCGGCATGGCAGCCACTCTGGTCATTCCAGTCAGCAGCCTATTAAGCCTAGTCTAGGATCTGCATCCCAGGTTGCAAGCAGGTGGAGTAAATTAGGGCTTCTGAGGTTTGTCAGTATGCCTCGCCCTCTGTCCTGGGGTTGCTGCCACTCTGCTAGGACATGGCTTTTGGACCAGCCTTCTCATGATGTCCCCCGTGAGCAGTGCAAAGCTAAATGAAAGTAAGGCAAAATGCAAACCACAGGCTCGTGTTCTAAGCAAGCAGATATCACAGTCATGGGTATATTATAAATCCCTCAGTAGATACACAGAGAGCGTTCAAGCATTGCAAACCCTTGCGGGAAAGGCAAGTGTCAATAATATTTACTATAAGTTCCAAAGAGAACGAAGTAGATCCGCACTGCTGTTCAGATGAACTCTTGTGAGGTTCCTCAGTATAAACATTTTGGCAGACTGGATAGTGGAGGCATACGGCTGCCCGTTAGCCAACTATTGCATCTTGTGAACACAAATGCTGCATCAGTGAACTTGACCCCTCTTTACAAAGCATCATTTTAATATTAGCACACCAGGCTGGGGAGTCAACAGCAATTAATTCTTTCTGCAAACAAATTAAATCTTAAGGGCTGTCATTGTTACCAAGCAGTGGAGAATCAGGATCATTATATGAATGAAAACAAATCCTTCCACTCCTACATTTGCCATGCGAAAGAAAGAAAGAAAGAGAAAACGGCCTGATCCCACGCCCATTAAATCAATGGAAGTCTTTCCACGAATTTCAGTGGGCTTTGGATCAAGCCCATAATTGCTAAGAATGCCCGAGCCTGATCCAACTCCCACTGAAGCCAAAGGAACAATTCACAGATTGAGTTTCCTATTTCTTACATAAAGGATTTCACGATAGGGCAATAATCACGCCTATTGTTTAGAAACACACTGTAATTCGTGATGGAAAACAACAATAATACGTCTTTACGTAGGAAGATAAGAACCGCCCTTTGCAGCAATGAAGCTCAGATGTCTTGAACAATGTGTGTAGCTTAGGGGGGATTTTTGACAGTGCAATATTGTATATAATAACAATTACCAATGACCTCTATTAGGTTGTCCAGTCTCATTAAAGCCAATGCATTTGGTACCTGCCACTGTCAATTTGCCTCAACTGAGGTTTTATTCAGTGGGAGATGATAGAGCTGTAAAGCAATTTTTTTTTCATTTAAATAGTTTAATTGAGGAATGCTATCAGATGTCTCAAAATTTAATGTATACAACAATTTGCTTCCCGTATCTCTTTTCAGAGTTTAGTTTGGAGAAAATGACATCTGATTCTTACCGAAAGAAAGCAATTACATTTTGGCGCCTGCCTGCCCATATTGCATATGTTTTTAAACATAAAAAGAAATCCTTAATATGTAATTGTCAGGTAATAAAAAGGAAAATATTTTACTTTGCATTTATGAAGTAATTTTTTGAAAGCAGAAGGGAATTGCATGTTAACGCTTTTCGTTTATTATCACACTCCTAATTCGGCACTGTTTCTACAAGTGTAGATTTTTTTAAACATCCGATGCTCACATCTTTGTATGATAACAGAGTAATTAGGACAAGGGAACCGGCAGAAGTTCGGAAAGTCTTGACAAGCCTTGATGCAGGCTCCAGGGCCTGACCCAAGACCCACTGGGAGTCTTTCCTCTGATTTCAGTGGACCCCACTTCCTAGCTGAATCTTATGGGGAACTTCAATCCCATCTCACATCCCATTCCCTATGGGCATGTCCTACTCCTCCTTGAGTCCCGGCCCCACTCCCATTGAAGTTAATGGAAGTTTTGCCATCATGTTAAATGGGACAAGGACTGTGCCCATTTTCCTTGGTAGACTGCTTGACCCAAAATAGAAACAGCAGGCCTCACTCACTACTCCATCACTCTTTCATGCCAGTATAACTCCACAGAGGGCGTGTCTTCATTACGGGGGGTAAGTCAACCTAATTTATGCTAAGTTATTCGACCTAAGAATAAAGTATCTGGAGTCGATATAGCTTAGGTCAATTTACGGTGCCTTCACGGCACTGAGTTGAATGAAGAGGCTCTCTGGTTGACTTCCCCTAGTCTTCTCGGAGTACTGGGATCAACCAGAGAGCACCCTGCCATCAGTATAGTATAGTGGACCTGCTAAATCGATCCCTGCTGCTCCTTGTAGTGGAGACCAGCCCGGAGACTGAAACTGGAGTAATGCAGGGGTTAATCACCCCCCCTGGAAGGACGATCTTTATATCTACTATATTGTGATGCTGGCCGATCACGTGCCAGCTCTTGTCCAGGCTTCAGGCATTAGCTGAGCACTGACAAACTCATAGGTGGAGACCAGACCAGCTCAGGTATATGTTAGTTTTGCTCAAAATAGGCATCAGTCTTATTAGAAAGTATTTAGTGTTTAGACTCTCTGAACTTCTCGTAAATTGCTGCAGGCATTAATCTCTCTCGTAATGTCGATATTTCAGGCAATAAGAAAATATGTACATTTTCACAGAATCATAGAATATTAGGGTTGGAAGGGACCTCAGGAGGTCATCTAGTCCAACCCCCTGCTCAAAGCAGGACCAATCCCCAACTAAATCATCCCAGCCAGGGCTTTGTCAAGCCTGACCTTAAAAACCTCTAAGGAAGGTGATTCTACAACTTCCCTAGGTAACCCATTCCAGTGCATCACAACCTCCTAGTGAAAAAGTTTTTCCTAATATCCAACCTAAACCTCCCCCACTGCAACTTGAAACTATTACTTCTTGTTCTGTCATCTGCTACCACAGAGAACAGGCTAGATCCATCCTCTTTAGAACCCTCTTTCAGGTAGTTGAAAGCAGCTATCAAATCTCCCCTCAATCTTCTCTTCTGTAGACTAAACAATCCCAGTTCTCTCAGCCTCTCCTCATACGTCATGCGCTCCAGGTCCCTAATAATTTTTGTTGCCCTTCTCTGGACTTTTTCCAATTTTTCCACATCCTCCTTGTAGTGTGGGCCCCAAAATTGGACACAGTACTCCAGATGAGGCCTCACCAATTTCGAATAGAGGGGAACAATCATGTCCCTCGATCTGCTGGCAATGCCCCTACTTATACAGCCCAAAATGCCATTAGCCTTCTTGGCAACAAGGGCACACTGTTGACTCATATCCAGCTTCTCATCCACTGTAATCCGTAGGTCCTTTTCTGCAGAACTGCTGCCTAGCCATTCGGTCCCTAGTCTGTAGCAGTGCATGGGATTCTTCCGTCCTAAGTGCAGGACTCTGCACTTCTCCTTGTTGAACCTCATCAAATTTCTTTTGCCCAGTCCTCTAATTTGTCTAGGTCCCTCTGTATCCTATCCCTACCTCCAGTGTATCTACCACTCCTCCCAGTTTAGTGTCATCTGCAAACTTGCTGAGGGTGCAGTCCACACCATCCTCCAGATCATTGATAAAGATGTTGAATAAAACCGGCCCCAGGACCGACCCTTGGGGCACTCCGCTCGATACTGGCTGCTAACTAGACATGGAGCCATTGATCACTACCCGTTGAGCCCGACGATCCAGCCAGCTTTCTATCAACCTTTTGGTCCATTCATCCAGCCCATACTTCTTTAACTTGCTGGCAAGAATATTGTGGGAGACCGTTATCAAAAGCTTTGCTAAAGTCAAGGATAACTTTTAAAATGTTTGCTGTGAACTTGTGAACCCAGGCCTGGTTATCGTCCCCCTGCCCATCCACCGGAAGGACTATCAAAGGCCATCAAGGGGCATACATTGCAATACAAAGGACTGGTGAATGGCCCTATCACACCTTAGAAATGCTACACACAAGGTAACATCTCCTGTGGACTTGGAAGCTGAATGGAGGAAATAAAACAAAGTTGCAAGAAAAATTTCCATCTCTCTTAGTTGTCTGAGCCCTGACTGGGCTAGAGACACCAAAGTTAAGGCTTGTACACAGGAGCGCTTATGTTGGCATAACTTAAGTCGCTCAGAGGTGTGGAAAAGTGGATTGGGCTGTGAATCAGGGGAGCTGAGTTCTAGTTTCGGTACTGTCACTGACCAGCTGTGCAGTCCGTGGCAACTCCCTTCTCTTCCTACCTTTTATTTGTCTCGTCTGTTTAGATGGTGAGGTGCTTGAGACAGGGACTGTCTCTCTCCAAGTGTTTGCAAAGTGCTTAGTGCAATGGAGTTCCAATCTGGTTGGAGACCCTCTGAGCTACTGTAATGAATAGAATAAAGTGGGAAAACCCAGCACCTTTAATTTAGAACTACTTTGGAAAAGAGAGTGCGTTCAGCGCTGGAGAGATGTCCTGGATTGGCAGCGCTAAAAATAAAGTAACCTATTTTCCACAGAATAGGTATAGCATGTGCTGCAGCAGTATAAGCTTCCCTGGTCTCCTTGCTAATAGCCTGCAGATAGCCTCCCCACCCCGTCAGTATTTACAAAATACCAGTAGCAGCATATAGCAAACCTCCCAGATTTGGATCCAAAATCAACGGGGTGGCTTATGAGTCTCTCCCTTGAAATCTAAAACTCCACAAATCACAACTGTCTGGATTCAGAGTATTCCAAGGGCTTACATTGGATTTATGAAGCGTAGAAGCCTAGCCCCGACTCTCTGCATATGGGAGGATCTTCCCTTCAGTGAGCAGCTCTGACTTTGCCACCAACATTTCTTGAAGACTAATTGATAGCCTAGGATATCAGAGGGGAGACAGTGGCTGAAGGAGGAGTTGACCGGGGTAGAACCTGAAGCAGCAGCATTGGATGTGTACAAGGGCTGCTGGATAGACTGGTCGGTGTCTCCTGCCTCAGTGTCCCCAGCTGTGCGATATATGCCCTATGCCTGCAGCTCATGTTCCCAGCTGGGACTTCCTACGACTGATTGGTGATGCTTTGTTGGTAGTGAGAGCAACAAGCATTCAGCTTACTGTTGGAGGTCAAGGTAAAATTATGTCAATTAGAAGGGTCTCAGTCCAATGTCGGCAGGTTGGGTAATACTGGCCGTGTGAAGAGATGAGTCCCTTAGTCATTTTTTTGGGAGCACTGTTTGGGGCTTGCAGGAATCTTTTTATTTTTAAAAAAATTCTTCCATGTCACTGCTCAGAAACAAAAAAGAAATGCAGCTGGATTCTTCAGCTTCCTCATGTTGATCTCTCAGGTGCAATGTCCCAAAACTGAGCTCATAGACAATACTTGGATCATGTTTTCCAGCTTTTCTCCACAACTTAGAAACTTATTTTTAAAAAAATATGAATGCTGAAGATTCTTGGCTAATCACATGACTCCAGGGGCTGGGGCTTGAAGGAAACCTGCAAATGGTGTGAGATTTTCAATTGAAAGAGTTAGTGACAGTGACTTTCCCTCTTTGCTTGTTTTCTTTGCTTTGGGGAGGGGGCGTTACACTTTACATTCTCCTGGCTATAAGTGGTCCAACTCTGATGCCCCTAGTCACTTTTGACTCTTGTCCCAACTTGGGCAAAAAAACTCAAGGGACTAGTTTGCCTGAGTAAGGCCATTCGGATTTGGCACTGTATCATTGTATCTTTTCCTTCAGGTGCCATTTTTGCTTCATTATTTTTTTTTTTCCTCATGAGTCCTCAGTGGATGCCTGACCCAGTGAGGTGCTAAAGACTCTTGCAAAGGACTGAGCACATTCAGCTGCTACTGAAGTCCTTACAGGGTCAGGAACTCATGCCCAGATCTTCCAAGGTATTTAGGTATCTAACTCCCACTGTTTTCAACTAGAGCCAAGATCCTCTCTTTACCCATCACAGGACTTCCCACCCATCTTTCCCCCAAAAAGATGGAGACAAAAAAAGAAAATTACTTATTAAATGGTTTTATAAATAAAAGTGCTGAGAAGAAATAGATGATTCCGAGCTCCGTGGTGCGACAGCAAGTGCTGCTGATTAAGTAGCTAAGCTTCAGATCGATAGCATACAAGGCATCCAGGTGAATTTCCACTTTGATCTTCATTCCCCACCACCACCTCAACCTCACTGTGACACACAAATTACAGCTTTGTACAGGGGAAAGCAGTTTTCTAGGGTTTTTGCTTGTTGCCATAGTGGATCGGCTTGACAATGATACATTTTGCTTATAGCCTTTTCAAAAAGCCACTGAAAAATGGGGCCCAGCAGTTCAACTTGATGCATTAACATTTTTTTTTACCTCAGCTGGATATTTTAGGCCTGACCTATAGAACAAAGCCATAGGGGTACTAATAAAGAACATTAAATCTGAAAGAAGGAAATAAAGCGGAGGGTAGAAGTTATCTGTAAAGCTATAAATATACAGTAGGAAAATCTCAGGGCACAGAGATAATATAAAGGAAGGGCATATTTATATAGACAAATCAAAGTCGTCTGATTTCCTGAGAGTCTGGGCAGCCATTATTCCTCCTGAGAACTTGTGGGAAAATATTTTCAATTATGCCGACATTTTAAAACGTTAAAAGATGGTTTCATTCCACGGGAGTTCAAAATGAAACCCCTCCCCCCCCGCTTGGTTTTTTTTTTTTTGGAAAGGGGGGGCTGCAAATTTCTGCAGACACATTTTTCACAAAACTCTTTTCATATTCCTAATACTGCAAACGAACATTTCCAATTCCAAAAATCAAAGCAATTATTCTCTACTGACGTAAAATAAATGTCCCATGTGTAGATAGCGAATAGGCCTTTTAATGTCATCTTGTTAGGAAGGAGGCACCCCAACTCACACAGGTGACTTGGCTACTTAAGAGCCGTGTGGCCTTCTCGTAGATGGGGTTACTAGGTGATTCATTGCTCAAGGATGGAGCATGCCTTAATATATAATTTATTAATGCTTGACTTGTATAGGTGGATCGTGCTTCATTAAGAGAGATTGCTGAAAGGGTGGCGGTTGTTAGCAATAAACTATTGGCTTTCCATATGTTCTCATTTTTAGCATTACAGTCAATTCTGTTTCAGGCAGAACTTCCCTTTGACAGGACTGATGGTTTTTTAAAAATAAATAATTATAATCTTGTAGCTTCTACGCCCTCCACTGCTGTTCAAGTTCCCAACCAGCTGTTTTAATTTTTTTTAAAATTAAATGCATGCCATGGAGTTCTGTGGGTAGCTGAAACCTGAAATATGTGTTTTTTTAAAATTGGGGTTAATGACTCAGTAATATCCAGACTGTCTGTAGGCCTGGGACCTGATTAATCCTCCCCCCTCCTCCCCCCTCCCCCCATTGAACCAGCCTTAGGTGAAACTCAGGGAGTTTACCACTAAAATTGAGGGGGGAAGGTGAAGAATATTCTACGGCTGATAATGCATCCTCACCTCAGGAATGTCCCAAACAAAAGCTAGAAGCACCCAGGTTATAAAGTAAAGGTGCTGGAATTGTGTTTTTTTTTTATTTACCCGTATTTTTCGTCCTATAGGACGCTCCGGCCTATAAGACGCCCCCTCGTTTTTCGATAAAAAAGCCGGACCCAAAAAAAAAAAAAAAAAAAAAAAAGCGCCTCGCTCTCCCGTCCCTGCCGCGCGGGCGGGCTGCCGGGAGCGTCCCGGTTCCCCCCTCCCCGCCGCGGGCGGGCTGCCGGGAGCGTCCCGGTTCCCCCCTCCCCGCCGCGGGCGGGCTGCCGGGAGCGTCCCGGTTCCCCCCTCCCCACCGCGGGCGGGCTGCCGGGAGCGTCCCGGTTCCCCCCTCCCCGCCGCGGGCGGGCTGCCGGGAGCGTCCCGGTTCCCCCCTCCCCGCCGCGGGCGGGCTGCCGGGAGCGTCCCGGTTCCCCCCTCCCCGCCGCGGGCGGGCTGCCGGGAGGGGGAACCGGGACGCTCCCGGCAGCCCGCCCGCGGCGGGGAGGGGGGAACCGGGACGCTCCCGGCAGCCCACCCGCGGCGGGGAGGGGGGAACCTCGGCAGCCCGCCCGCGGCGGGGAGGGGGGAACCGGGACGCTCCCGGCAGCCCGCCCGCGGCGGGGAGGGGGGAACCGGGGCGCACATTCGCCCTATAAGACGCACCAACTTTTCCCCCCCGTTTTGGGGAAGAAAAAGTGTGTCTTATAGGGCTAAAAATACGGTAATTCCTCATTAAATAGTAAAATAAGCTCTACACAGTTCTTTTATGTTAATCATCTGTACAAACAAAAAATGTCACACATAATTAACCATTTAAACATAAAAAATAAAAGATAAAAAAACATAAGCAAAAAACCCCCACCCCCCCACATCGGTAACAGTGTGTAATTAGCACCTTAAAGACTAATTAAAGTATTGAAGCATAAGCTTCCGTGGGCTAATACCCACTTTGTCCGCCTACAACATTGTAATTAGTGTGTAATTAGTTAACTTTTTTGTTACTTGGGGGAGTAAAATAATATAATAGGTTTAGTCAATTTAAAAAGCAATCAGAACTGAAAGGGTGGGGGTGCCTAAATTGACTAGGTCAGGCGTTAAGGCCTTGGAAGAGTATATACGGGAGGTGCCCTAAATTGTGCTGGTAACGGTTCTTTATACCATGCAGTGGCTTCCTTAACAATCATGGGAGAAGCTCCCATGGTAAAAATCTTTGCTCCACTGACATCAGTGGGAATTTTGCCAGGATCTTACCCTTACTATTTTCTATTCTTCCGCTCCATGATAAATATTAACTTTTCATGTCGCTCTTGGTTAATAATATTTCCCATATAATATGCAAGATGCACAATGGAGCTGAGTTAATATTACTAGGCTATCTATAATGATTAGAATTTCCTGGGCCAAATTTCCTGTTGGTGAGTCTCTGATATTTTAACTTTAACATTACATGAATACTAGTGTTTTTAATATATATCAGTCTATTCATATATCTATATGTTATGCACCCACATAAAGGCCTCCTGTGCACACACACAAATGGATCAGGCTACACAAGGCAGAAGAGGAAGAAGTTTTTTATTCAGTTCAATTTTAATCAAATTCAGCAGAACAGTATTTCTAAGCCCTATTTAAAATCCAAATAAAAGCGGAATCGTTTCCTTCTCAGTCTATACCCTCTTGCTATTGTTATAGCCAAGGAGCAAGTAAAGAGCTCAGAGAACCCCTTATAATCCCATTGACATGGGCCAGATGCAATCTGTACAGATATTTTAACCTCACTCAATAACTGTTTGAAATGTCTTTGGCTTCTATTTCTGGGTTCTAAAGGTCCTGATGAAATGATACCTGAACAAAGTGGCCTATGTCTTTGTTTGCTAGTTCTGTCCAGGGTTTCTTAATGGTAATTTAGAATAGTAAGCATTTGCCTCAGTGTCTGTGATGAGATTTTCAAAAATCTGCTCTAAAGCAAAAGAGACAAAAGAGGATGAATTAAATCAAATTGAGTTGTACCAGTGGACAGATGGGACCCACTCACTAGCCCAACCCAGCCTATTCATGATATTTTCTTCCATGTGGAGTAAGGTTCTGGTACTTAGAACAAAAACGGGAATGGTTTTGAAGATCTGCCTTACGCTTCAGACTTTACATTGACATTTGGACTGAGGGGAGTTTTTAATCTGAACCTTTCTATTTTGTTTTATTGTTGTTATTCTTAAATGCTGTAACCAGGGCTCAAGTTAAGACCGTAGTGAGACCCGAGTGCTCTTGTTGATGGAGAAATTTTGGGTGTCCTCTGCTGTCAGGTTAGGAAAATGGTATGTTCTTTTGGGAAAAACTGTAAGCATGGCTGTGAAAGGCAGATTGCTGCTCTCTTCCTGAACATGGAGTGACCTGCCTCTTACTGGGCTCACACCTTGCTCAACACCGGTGTCTTTGGGTCAGTACTGCCTTTTGACTCCTCTGATCATCTTCTCTGGACACTTACTTGCAAATATCAGTTGATTTTGGCTGTCTTTCCTAACTCTATTTCGAGAGCCCTGCAGATCTCTTTAAAATACCACTGATTGATTACACCTTTGACTGCTGGATTTGACAAAATACTCATCTTTTATTTAACCCGTGTTAATATAACACAAGCAGAACAAGAATGCTCAGTAATCTTCCTACTTGAATAGGGGCAGCCTAAGCTTATAAGAGCTCCCTCTCTTCAGAGAGCTGATTCATCCAATTCAACCCCCCAAAGCTCCAAACGATCACTCGGGGTGGAGTTTCCATCCAGGTGTCCAAACCTCTGTGTCTCTGTGTACTTCACAGCGTGTGTTCTCTTTGGTCTTTGTCCTCTACATACCTCATCATATGGGTTCTCTTAACATTTATCCTATGACAGCATCTCATATCAAACAATTATCAACTCAACATACCGTAGTTCCTTCTCCACTTATGTTTAGAGCACAGAACAGAACTAAGAGTTGGGAATTTTATTCCCAGATGTGCCACAGAGTTCTTATGTCACCTTGGGCAAGCCCTTTCACCTATGCAAGCCCTTTGACCTTTGAACTAATGCTACTTAGAGACCACATTTCTTGCGTCGTATTTCATTAATGCTTATAGAGAGCGTTGAGCGCCTCAGAGAGAAGGTGCTGTAGGAGTACAAAGTATTTAACACCCTGATCATAAGTAATAGACTTCTTTCAAATGTAAATCTTTTGCTCTACGGTTTTAAAATGCATTCATTATCAGGGTCTCTGAGCACCTTATCCTTTTCTAAACGCATTTTTACATTATCATTGGTATATTATATACAAAAGAGCTACATTAAAAGAATCTGAAGAGTTGCAAAGTCAAGTACTCAGCTTATGCAATGCAAAAGTAACAGGGCCTGTCCAACCTTAATTCATCCCCCTTGTGCATATGCATATATACAGTCTTTTATTACAAGATTGTATACTATTTTTTCCAGACAACCCTTACTTATTAAGTGCACAGAATGAACAGTGCTCACTGAATGGGCAACTATTCAATATTTTTTTACTCTCATTCAATGTTTGGCTCTATGCTTTATTTACTGATTGCTAACCAAACCCGGCACTCAGTACAGAATTATTAATGGCTTTACAGGTGCTCATTACCATTATATCTAAGTGCTTCACAAATGCTTCATTAATGAATTTATCTTCAAACCACCATAATGATTTAAGGAGGTATTTTTACCCACCATTTTACAGAGGGAAAACTGGGGCACAGTGAAATTAAAGCCTTGAAGTGTCCAGTAATTTGGGTGCCAAATTGGAGATAGGTGTATGGACTTGTTGGTGCCAAATTGGAGATAGGTGTATGGACTGATTTTTTTCAGCCTAAAGGGTTAAAATTTGTCAAAGTTATAAGCAACTGGAAACAGGGTCTTATAGTGGAAATGCTAACTCTGCCTATAATATATACCACTGGGTCTTATATTTATAAATATAAAATAGACACTAAAAGGGAAGGAATCTGATTGGCTGATAAAGGTGCCTACTCAGCGGCAATGTAACCAAACTGAGCCATGCTTAATGGCCAATTTGACTTCTGAAAATCATTGCAGCTGTCAAAGGGGAAATACAGGCAGTTACCACTGGGTGGCTGACTGTTGCCAATAGGTAAGACTAACTTCCAGATGAGCACAAATGGCTGAAATCTACAAATAAATGTTCCCTCTCTCAGCTTGGTATAAAAAACCATAGGTAGATTAGATTAGGGAGCTATCAACACTGTTTCCTAAGCCTCCTTTTGTGGGAAGGCAAGACGCTACAATACTAAGGGCTGGTCTCCACTAGGGGGGGAAATCGACTGTAGATACGCAATTTCAGCTACCTTAATAATGTGGCTGAAATCGGCGTCTCAACAGCTGACTTACCTGCCGACCTCACGGCGGCGGCGGTCATCGTCTCCAGCTTGCGCCTCTTGACGAGCTGGACTTCCGGAGTTGACGGGGGAGCCGCTGGCGATCGATGCTTCCCTGCCGTAGTGAGGACAAGCCCTAAAGAGAGGGAAAAGGATGGTAGAAGATTTTATTTTAAAACCCTCCCCTTATTTTCATCCAGAATCACGATGTGGCAGCCAGCAGTTGGAGCTGACAAACATGGAAGGTTTGCGGGCCATTCACGTCACTATGCATTATTGCAGACACAGGTCACTGGGAATAGTTTTCTGCTTGGTGCTTGATAATAGATTGCAACAAAGCCATTGCTAGAGTTGAAGTAATTTCCTTTGGATATACCATGTCAAACAAGTGATGCCATTAAATCCATAAGGGCCATTTACATCTGTTATTAAACACTAGGGGGCAGATGAGGTCAGTCCCTTTGCAGTTCTGCAAAGGAGGGGGTCAAGAGCGAATACCCAACTTGCAAACCAGAGGGCAGAGCATATTGAGAGCCCAGAGAAGGCAAGAGCTCTGCAGGATGTCTGGCACTAGCCTCTTCCAAAGAGAGGGGAACAGGGTGAGACATGGCCCCATTTCCTCTACACTAGAATGGATGCTGCAGCCTGGTCCCAGGCTAGTACAGCAGCTGCATCCCCCTGCGCTCCCTGGACCTCCAGAGGACTTTGTGCATCTCCACAGCTCCGGCGGATCCTGCAGCTCTACGTCACTCCAACCTGAGGTTGTGGCTACATGGTGCAACTGAGCCCTAGTGATGTGCACACCCTGCGCTGTTTAACTGTGTGATTTGGGGATGTGAGACTTCGTGTGTGAGAGAACCTGGGCTGTGAAGCTCAGAAAATTGCCCGTTTAAGTGGACCCGGTTTTCCCATGGATGACTGTCTATGAGAACAGGTAGACCAGCTAGTTCTAATGCATTAGATGGGCAGAGAGCCCAGTTTCATTTTATCCTATAGGAAGTGAAAGAGGGATTCTTGCTAGACTAAAAGCATAGAGCTTCTCCTTATAAATGGTGTGTTACTTTTTGTTTCATTGCCTTTGTCTTTTTTGTTTTGACAGTGTAATATTCCAGCAAGCAGCTGATCGCTTACTATCCACATGTTTTTTTCAGAGAGAATTTGCCATTTAAGAAAACGCTTGATTTTTCCTGTTCCACGCTTTCTCCTCTCCCAAGAAGTATTTTATTTAATCAAGCATATAAAATATAGTGGGGGGGGGGAGGGGAGAGACAGAGGGGTTACTTTATTTTAAAACTCCATATTCCATCCAGGGAGAAATCTCACTGGTGAGGAAGATAAACGAACAAAACAACCCAACCACCAGGGCTCCACGAGTCTTAGTTATTTATTTCCACAATTAGCAGCTGAGTTCTGGTGCCGTGCCCAGAGAACTCCTCTCATTTGTCAGTGTGTCACTCTGTGCACACTGTGCTCTTAGGAATTGTGGATTAAGGTTGCTGATTGTGGGTGGTTTATGAAACTTTTTATGGGAAGCCATGCAGCGAAACCTTTAGAGAATCAGGCCCATCGTTCTAATGGGTTTGTGTTGTATGGGAAACTATTCAGGAAGATTTCAAAACAGCACAGAGCATCTTGATGGAGCACTTGGATTGATCAACGATGGCGCTGGCATTCCATGCTGTTGTTTTCTGAATTAGTTACAAAGTATGAGCAGTATTTGGAATGGCCCTTGGGCTGCTGCTCTCCCCCTTTTTAAATAATTTGGAGTGGCTGGCTCTCAATCATCTGGAAAACATCTCCAAATCTATTTATGGAATAAATAGTTTACTATATAAATAGAGTTTCCCTGGAAAATGGCTGGCAGATGTACCCAATCGAAGATGCTTCCATACTGCAAATCTGAATATTTATTGTGATATTCTGGAAATCTCAATACACAATATGATACTCTGTTTTGGAGGTTTTTCTCAGAATGCAATGCATTAAAGAGAAGTCACGGTAAAAGAACGCCATCACAATACCATGCCACATATAGATGTGATATTTATAAAACGGACAAAAGCCATTTAGCAAATCTATTCGCCCAACAGTTGCTATTTTTCTTGCCCATCAAAATTTTTTTTTGGCTCTGAACAAGTAAAGTTTTGCAAGAAGCCATCCAGAAGTAGGGGTGCAAAACTTGTGAGACAAACTTTGCGAGGTGAAGATCGGTTCAGTGAAGTTCAAAGTGAGTTTGGTTATTGAGATCAGTGAGAGCAGAGTTGGACCCAGCAGAAATTACAGCTACTCAGTACTCCTCAGGATTTGGCCCAATATTTGTAACCATGACAAAGGCGAGAGTAATGCCTGGATCGACAGTACAGAGTACAGAAATACTGGAGATGTCATCCTCAAAGAAGGTCATTAAAGGTATTGATTGATTGCCTATTGTTAAGATTATAGATTGATGAGGCTATAAGCATAAATACCGGCCCCATCAATTACTCTAAGTGGAGTTTTAACCTGCATGATTTAATTTTTCAGACATTTTTTGCATTTGCAAACCAGTGCAATTTTGTGCCATTCTGCACACCCAAATTCTCTGCCCCTTCTTGTGTGCCTTGTACAGGAAAGAACCCCACTGCCCAGTGAGCAATTGACACTGATAAAGATCCATTTTATATTATGTAAGTTACTCAAGGTCGTTACAATGCACAATTGTATCATCTTGTACAATACATCACTTTACATGGAAATACCTTTTAAAAACCTTGAGCCTACGAAGATCTCCACTTGCCATTGACTTCAGGGGGACTTGAGGGCACGTAGGACCTCCTAGGAGGTGCTCAGCACCTTACAGGTTGGGCCCGGAGAGCCGTATTTTCAAACATGGGTGACTACAGCGAGGCCCCTAGTTCTGGATAAAGAAATATAAAGGTGAGATTTTCAAATCCGCTTCCTGGGACTTGGATGTCCAGTTCTCACTCTAAATGTTTAACTTGGCATGTGGCTGCCTAAATCTGGGTTTAGGTGCTTTACTTTATGAAGTCCAAGTTTGAAGGTCTAGCCCCATGTGAACAGAGAAGGAGATTTTCAAAGGGGCAAATGGGCGTTAGATTCCCAATTTCCGTTGACTTTCAACAGGACGTGGGAGCCTAAATGTCCTGTGGCTTTGAAAATCTTCCCCCGATGCTTTAAAAAATAAACAGCCAATATCTTTCTCAAAAGCACTAGGGGAAGCGTTATATGCCCAGCCAAAGGAATGTCTAACCCAGTGGGTGCACGAATAAAGGACACTAAAACAAGAATAGGAATTGTCTTCCCAGGGGAGCCAAAGAAGCCAAATTCCTGGATGATGCTTAGCCACCAAACACCCAGCAGCCTAGTGAACTCTGCTACAAATAATCACTTTGGAAAAGTCATTTTCATTTAGCAATGCCCAATTTCAGCCACACCATGATTTTATCATTAGCTTTGGAAGGAAGGTGAAAAGCAATCTGCCAAGACCTTCAATACCAATCCACCACCATTGCCACCAAAGTGATGCAAATAGACTCTACGTTGATTAATTATTATTGCGTTTAATTGCTAAATCCTAGTTCTAAGCCTCTCGAGTGCCTCTTCATCATGCTTATTGTCAGAAGCCCCTTTATCTTGCCATTTGCATGGCACTGTTTTTAATTAGGGGCACGGAGTGGGGGGAATCTATTCATGATCCTACTTCTGAACAGCCATCCCAGCTTTAATAACGCACCAGTTTGTTGAGACTTCTCAATCCCCCCACAGGGCACATCACCAGCTGAGAGATGATTGTAGCTGTGGCATTGCCTGCCTCACCTGGCCATGTGCCAAAGTAGTTTAGCATGGCAGCAGCATGATGGGAGGGATAGCTCCGTGGTTTGAGCATTGGCCTGCTAAACCCAGGGTTGTGAGTTCAATCCTTGAGAGGGCCATTTAGGGATATGGAGCAAAAATGGGAGTGGTCCTACTTTGAGCAGGGGGTTGGACTAGATGATCTCCTGAGGTCCCTTCCAACTCTGAGATTCTATGACAGCAACTCTCTGATCACCAATGCTAAGGCTGCAGGAACTCTTGGCCATGTTACAGCTCCCAAAGAATTTCACAGCTAGTAGACCTGGAGAAGAGCTGTGTGTGGCTGGAAAGCTTGTCTCTCTCACCAGCAGAAGCTGGGCCAATAAAAGACATTACTTCACCCCCCTTGTCACAGCGAACATGGGCAGATGAGGCTGTGGATCATAATGTAATACCCTGCCATGGATTAGGGAAGATCAATGAACATGGACACACAGGTGTTGCAATCTGTTCAGATAATCAGCTGGTTTTCACAAACACTTTATTCCAGTGTCATATCAGAAGGAAATGCACTTGGAGAGCTCCCCTGACCAGCTACACAGGAAACAAATTAATTATATTATTGTTGAGATGAAATGGAGAAAACAGTGTCCGCTGCTATTAGACCCTTCCCGCTGCTGTCAGTGCCTCAGGTCACCAGCTACTGCTAGCAAAGTTCAAACAGTAACTTAAAAAAATTAAATGATCATATCAAACACTCCGCTTCCATCTCAGCGACGCTGGGGACAAGGGAAATGGAAATAAGCAAATAGTTTAAAACACTGGGACTTTGATGAGGGCAAGAAGGTCCAACGGCTTGCTGGACCAGACCCTCAATCAGTGTAGCACCACTGATTTCAATGGATCCGGCCCTTAAATATGTGTTTAGCTATTTTACTTGGGAGTACCTTAAAGAAAACATTTTGTCTATTGAAACGTAATAGGATGTAGGCACATGTCTGGTGATTTCGGTGGGGGAAATTGCAAAGCTATAAAGCAAACAAAAACGAATCCATGGTTCCATGACTGTCATGCCCCTTTGACTGTCTCCCCACCTCCCACTGGGTTACGTCTAACATTCTAAACAGCCCAGCCACTTCATACAGCCGCCTATAAAAAAAACAACCACCCCCCCCCCCACACACCAGAAACAGGGTTTCTTTCTTTCCTCTCATATGTAGAATCCTGAATAAGTGACAGGTTCTATGTCTTGCACCTCTCCAGGGCTAGCCGCTGTAGATTTATACCAGCAAGAAAGCAAGCTGGCTAGCTTTCCGGTGAGACACACGACACCTGCTTCTAGGTCTAATAGGTCCCAAAATGTCAGGCCTTGAAATACAGTATAGAAAAGTTATTTCAGGGCTTTCATTATGCTCTCTGAGCCCTGTATAGGCAGGATCATGATAACAATTAAGGCACCTGGCCTTATAGGGAAAAGCATACATAAAAGTCCCACTAAAACCTTTAAAAGCCTGCCAAAACATGTGTACTGTATGTTTTTCCGTGTTGGGTGTAGGCCGCATATGTTACAGGATACTCCAATGGGGGGGGGGGTATCAGTGCTTCTCCAGCATGGGCTGCATGACTCACTTGTGACTTTGCTGTTTGTGAGTACTGGAATCCAGGGGGCTACACTCATGCAGTGCTCAGTGCACTGTTTCTAGGATAACAAAAATGATCATAGGAGAATAGAATCACAGAATATCAGGGTTGGAAGGGACCTCAGGAGGTCATCTAGTCCAACCCCCTGCTCAAAGCAGGACCAATCCCCAACTAAAGCATCCAACAGATTTTTGCCCAGATCCCTAAATGGCCCCCTCAAAGTCTGAACTCACAATTCTGGGTTTAGCAGTGATCCCTCAACATTATATCTTAACCTGCGCATGATAAGACCTAGCAAGAGTCGGAATTTCAGAAACACAGTGGGAGGACAACAATCATAATAATACGTAGTTCTAGTGTTTGTAGGAGTTGAAGTGCTTTGCAAAGAAAGTCCGTTTCATTACCCCTTTTTACAATGAGGAAACTGAGGCTCAGAGAGGTGAACTGAGTTGCCCAATGCCACTCAGCAGGCCAAATGACAGTTCTGCAAATAGAAACCAGGGGTAAGATTCTGTGCTGCATCGCTAGGGGTACGTCTACAGAGGGGAGAAGGAGGGTGGGATTGCAGCATGCATAGATCAAGGGAGTATGCCAAAAACAGCGGTGAAGCGGAAGCAGCATAGGGGGTGGTACAGGGGAACTGCTCCGTTATAGAGCCAGGGTCCCTAGCAGGGTTGCACCTGGCTGGCTAGCTCGTGCTGCCGCAGCTTCCCTGCTATTTTGAATCAAGCTAGCTCAGGTATGTCTACACGTGCTGCAATCACATCTCCCGAATGAAGTGTGCACACCCAATGAGGCACTGCACAGAACTTGCAGCCTAGGGAGACACGGAGGCTAACAGCTGGCTTTAAGATTCTTTTGCACCCTCCCAGTTCCCCGTTGACTCCAGTACTCCACTGCCGCAAGAGGCGCAGGCAGAGTCGCCGGGGGAGTGGCAGCAGTCGACTCAGTGCCATGAAGACACAGCGGTAAGTAGCTGAAGTTGTGTATCTTAGGTCAATTCCTCCCGCCCCCTCCAGTGTAGACTAGGGTTTAGTAATTTCCTGTCATATGAGAAATAGGAAACCAAGGGCAGAAAAGAGGTTAATAGAAGGGACCCAAAGCATAGCAAACGATGCCCTGGCAGAGACAGTGGATAGTGAGATTGCCCCATTTGTTGACTTAACTATTATAGTATCATCTAGAGGAACCCAACCCTTTATGCTAGCCACTGTCCACAGATACAGTAGGAGACAGTCCCTATCCCAAAGAGCTTTTACACTAAATAGACATGGCTGAGAGAAAGAAAGTATTCTTACTCACATTTTACAGATGGAGAAATGAGGCCTGGTTTACACAAATTTTGCTGGCACAGCTATGTCAGTCAGGGGTGTGTGTTTTTCCTCTATTCAGAGAGCTGGTTTAAGTTATACCAGCAAATGAACTCTTTTGCAGATATAAGCTGCATCTCCACTAGGGAGGTTTGCGAGTGTAGCTCTTCAGCAAACCCTTTTAAGTAAAGCCCTGATTAACAGGGAGATTAAGTAACTTGACAATGGCTACTAGGAAGTCTGTGTCCGAGCCAGCAATTGAATTTGGGGGTGAAATCCTCGCTCCGTTAAAATCAACAGGAGTTTCGCCATTGACTTCAGCAGAACCCAGGTTTCTCCCCAGATCCATGCCAGTGTCCTAACCATAAGACCCTTCATTTTCTTTTGATCATCTGTCCTCCTCATGCTGCCCATGCAAAATTATTTAGGCTAGAGGCAGAGCATTGCGGGAAGGACCTAACAAAATGATAATGAGGCAATTCAGCAGCAGAGGAAAATAAATGCAGACAACTGCAAGGTAATGTACACTGGAAGGAACAGTTTAAACTATTTGTACACACTGATGGGTTCTGAATTAGTTGTAACTCACAGGGAAAAGGTCTAGACGTCACTGTGGATAGCTCAATGTGCAGCAGAAGGTCAGCGAAGTAAATAAGGTATTAGGCTGTGTTAGAAAGGTGATGGAGAATAATAGGGCAAATATAATCCCGCTGCTCTGCTGTATCCACTGACGTGTCTTGGCTTTGAAAGCCCCCTTCGTTTTTTGCTCAGTTCACATTAAAAAGAAGAAGAAGCTGAAAGCGGAGCTCTCTGGAGAAGAGCAATGAAAAGGAACAGAGGAGGCTTTTATATAAGCAGACATTTAAAAGGCTAGGATAACACAGCTGAGGAAGGATTCATTTGGGGACAGTTTAGATCAGAAATGCTCAAGAACATGTAGAAACAACCTGCCTAAGGAAATCCTGAAAGGCTCAGGTAGTGGGGGCTATAAAACTGCAGTGCAGCTATTCAGGCTGAAGCCCGCGGCCGGAGATCCTCCTTCCTTGTGGGTGTCTCAGAGTCCAACCCAAAACCTCCACATTGCAATTTTACAGACCCACAGCCCGAGCCTCACGAACCCAAGTCAGCTGACTCTTGCCTGCTGCGGCCATGTCACAGATCTTTCATTGCAAGTGTAGCTCTAGCCTTAGCATACTATGTATCTCCCCAGCTATACAGCCCATTGATTAACATGTCTCTTTGTTGTTACTTTACTCCAGCTTAACTCCTTAGCATGATTTATCTGCTCCAATTTTAAAATGTTTTTTTCTCCCCCTTCCTCAGTCAGGACCTAATTCGGATCTCAGGTGCACTGATGCAAATCAGGAGACAATCTCCAGAGGTCAACGGCGGGACATCAGGTGCCACACCAGTGTGAGCCCTTGATTCAGTATAGCACTTACGCACATGCTTAATCCATTTCTGTTCGGCAACGCAGTTAAGCACCTGCTTTATTCTGAGTACAAGTAAAAGTCCTGTTGAAGTCACTGGGACCCAAGCAGATGCTTAAAATTGGGCACATGTTTGCGTGCTTTGCTAAAGACCGCTGGACTAGCTCCTGAGAGAAGATACCTCCAGCCCTGCCAGAGCCTAGCTAATTATCACATCACTCCATCTCCCTTGAGTTTGGCGCAAGTCTTCCCAGTTCTTCCGCTCACCCCACAGCACTCATTCTATTCTCTGACTCCACTGAACCAAGTCAATTCAATCCTTGTCTTGATTTTTTAACAGCTTTATTGTCCTCCTTTGTGCTAAGCCTGTGTGACACAGCTACCCGCCGTAAATTCATTGGATGCGGACCTACTTGAAAGCTAGTCTTTAGAGAGAAAGAAAAAAGAAAAACCGTGAGCGGCAGCGAGATTCATTTAAATCTAAATAAATATCAACAAGCAACTGGCATCCCTACCTCAAGCTTCCCCCCGACAACAAAACCAGCCTCCCTAATTTTGACAGCAACAGCCTCACAAGTCAGTGTTAATCACTATGCGCGGCACTCAGGAATGACTCTCTCAGAAAGTAAAACCATGTTGCAAGAACTGAAGTGGATCCCAAGTAATTAAATGTATAAATTAATTTCCCCCCTTAAGATATGTTTCTCTCCCATTATTAGGTTTGTCTCAAAAAAATCCCGGGAGGATGTTCATAAAAGTACTGCTACTTCAAATATGGTGTTTCTAGGGGTTTTTTTTTAGTTTGCTGCCTGCAGCCTGCAATTAAAATAAGTGACATGAATGTGTCTTTAAAAGAGAGATCTATGGAAAACTAAAGGATTGTCTGTCAAAGAGGGAAAAAATGAAAAATGGCAACCTCTGCCCTCGGAATGGATGAGTGGAAAAAATTCTTGTCCGTCCTAGCACCCAAAGGGATAAAACCCAATGATAGCCTTCTCAACTGCTTAGCAGATAATGCATGTGCTGTTTTGATGCTAGTAATGTGTTTTTTACTTCTTCCTATCTGGGAGGAATGAATCAAATATGAGGAGTGCTGGAACATGATTTTCAACCCATTGCCTTTGATTAAGTGCTTTAACATGTGGGTCCTGAGACTTGCAATAATACTAATGGGGCATAAAGCACTATAAACAGGACGGGCCTACTTTTGTCCAAATGCCATTATCCTGGAATAAAGAGGAACAGCAAATGTAATATGTCCACTGTTAACCTTTTTTTGACAGGAAATTTTCTCTCCTACGTGCACGCCATAAATTATGCTGCATTTTGCCAGAACCATGAGCGATTACTTAATTTCAAGAGGAGTGTTTTCTAAGCTTGAAACACTTAACCCAGTGCAATATTTAGCTTTGAAAACAGGATGGTCAGAAGCGAAATATATGTGTGAACTGCAGGCTGGCTGGGCTTGATATTTTTTCCTTTTGACAAAGGTTCCAGGGAAGGGGATAAGGAACTGTAAATAGATGTGGGTTTTTTTTTAATGCTTTAAAATTCACCAGAGAATAAAACTGCTAGGGAATAAAGCAGCCTGAACCTTCAAACCACTGATTAACTCCAAAGAGACAGAGGGGTTTGGAGACGTAGCCTGGTTTTGTTTTTAAGCGTTCAGGTTGGCTGAGGATAGTTTCACTGATAAATAGTCACTCCCCATTTCAGCACCACGAATCTGCTTTCAGTCCCAGCTGCCACGTTGGGTAGGGCAAATCCACTGCAGCTCCATCCTAAACATTATGCTTGACTGGCGCTCTTTGGGGCTGGCTCCATGTCACTTCTAACTTTGTGATACATTTTATTGCTCTCAGCAAGTTGCAGATTGTCCAACTGTTCTGTCATTTATTGTAAACGGCTGCAAAAAGAAGGGGAAAAAAATCCACGACTCTATAACGCAGGCCTTGGTGTAAATCAAACATTCCCTGTCATGTTGATAGCTTGTGTTAGTCTAATGTATTTTATATTACTCAAAAGCATTGAAACCCTGCAGCTTTCTTCATATAGGCCATTATGCGGTTATCATTAAATTGTCTTGCAAAGAACATTATCGGTAATTATAGCAGACACTAAAATCAAATGATCAGACTGGGACCTTTAACACCAAGAGGAACCATTAGAAGTTAATCAAATAAAAGGATGAGAATAATTATGTTAGGATTAAGCAGTAATATGCCAGAAGTTACATACTTTGCTGACTATATATCTTTACTCCCAGCTTCCTGCCGCTCCTCCTTGTTGATGTGTTTTATATAATACTTTGGCACAGAATGTAAATGACAGTATTTTTGTGTGTCATGAATGGGGCTTCAGGGTTCAAACGAGGTTCATATCTAAATGGCATCAAAAGCCGCACTATGATAATGATGAAGATAAAAATAATAGTAATAAAAAAAGTGCAAAGCTGAAAAAAATCCATTGGTCAATGAAGCATAAAGTGATGATAAAAATTGTTGATACCGGCACAGGTGGAACTTAAATGGTGATGGGTTTGTTACTCAGGGTTCTTTTTTTCCCCAAGCAATAGGATTTCTGCTGCTGGTCTCTCTACAAACCAATATTATCCAGAGTCCTCTTTGTCTCAATTTGTTTATAAGAATTCTCCCTACATAAATGCTGCTTCTATGATACAACAGATCATCTGAAAAAGATAGGGGTTTATTCGTAGGGCTGTCACTGCCATGGTAAGAAGTTAACATTTTCCATTGAAATCAATGGATGTTAAGAGCCTAAATACCTTTGAGGATCTGGACGTATGTGCATAAGAAAGTAGGGAAGGAGAGAGTGAAATTGGGGGTTCATTTTTAATCTATGCTCCTATACGATCCCAGTTCAGCAAAGAGCTGAAGCATGTGCTTAATTTCAAACACATGCATAAGTGCTTCATAGAATCCGGGCCTAATCATGTTTATCACTGAAAATTCGCGGTAGAGGATTTCAACTTCAGTCCTATACTAAACTCTCTTTGCACCTGTGACTTTCCCAGTCAGGAGGAGTGTTACGCAAATGTGAAGCGAGAGGGTTCCTAGTACTGAGGCCCAGTGTGCAGATCTGAGATGAAAAATGTTGCCCTTAGATTACACCAAGGATAAGTGATGAAGGGTGGGAAAAATGAAGAACCCTCTCAAATCTTCTTCCAGCCTTCAAACCAAATAATCCACCAGGCCCTGGAATAGACAGCATTGTGTTTCATTCCTGGTTTCGGGATGAGCCCACACCCAGAATTGTTTAAACTGACAGGAAAATTCAGCTGTCAACAGAGATAGGAATAGAGGGAATCTGTTCTTGCAGAAGTTCCAGACAGACTTTGCAGACTCAAGATGGTTGGGATAAGCTTCGGAGAAGCATCCAGACCTGAAACCAGAGACCCTTACTAAGATTTTTACCCAGAAATGCCTGGTAAAAGTTTTAGTCAGTTGTGTTGAATGGGTATGGATTTGAGTGAGGACTGAGTACAGCTGCTGATCTGATAGTCTTATAGCTGGCAGTGGTGGGTTTGCCGCCTAGCTCTTCTTCAAATACTAAGGCAAGACTGACAGTGAGCCTGATCTACAGTAAAGTGTAGGTTATAGAGGAGAAGGCATTGCAGGTATTAATGGTGGATTCTCCATCACTGGCAATTTTAAAATCACAACCAGATATTTTTCTAAAAGATCCACTCTAGGAATTACTTTGGGGACATTCTATGGCCTGTGTTATGCAGGAGGTCAGACTAGATGATCACAATGGTCCTTTCCAGACTTGAACCTATGAATAAGTCAAGTTCATTCCCAATGTACATCTCCACTAACTTCAGGTGTCCATGTCAAGTCAGTGAAGTTATACCAGAGATGAGTTTGGTCCAATGGAAAGCCTTAGATCCAACTGAAATAGAAGCAAGAACTGCAGAAAAGTACTGTGAATCCAGAGTTGATTGTTACCCATTTGTGCATATTGCTACCACACTCTGATTAGCATTTTTTCAAAGAACCAAATGGACCAAAGCTCATTAGATAAATGGCTCATTCGATAAAACGAATTTTCCAGTCTCTATGAGCCACACACATTTGATGGGCACATGGAAGCATGAGTGTAAATTTTCAATGGAAAATTGCTTGCAAAAGTTACCAGTGACTAGACTTTGGAAACCAATTATGAAGCCACGTGCACTGGGCTCATATTGATATAACTCCATTAACTTCAGTTAATGTCTTTTGCTGCATTCATGAAATGTTTTGTTGCCCAATAAGAGCATGTCAAAGGTTCCTGTTTATGACACAACATAATCTTTAAAGATGTAAGCATGGGCTTCTCCATCAAGTG
The DNA here is from genome assembly GCA_032164245.1 of Sternotherus odoratus. Taxonomy (NCBI): domain Eukaryota; kingdom Metazoa; phylum Chordata; order Testudines; family Kinosternidae; genus Sternotherus; species Sternotherus odoratus. The sequence goes on from JAVMKO010000007.1 coordinate 95,824,189, forward strand.
GTCAGATCTCCGGGATGAGCTCCCTCTTCATATAGGCTAGAGTCCATCAAGGTGGTGGAGTGTTGTTGACCGTTGAAAATTTCAAGATTTCATTTTTTTTCCATACATTGCTCAGAGGCCTCTAGATACTGACACACTAAAAATGCAAATCCAAGATTTAAGTATATTCTATATGCAACTATAAAGAGATAGAACCAAGATAATGCAATATTTGGGTTTAATTCCTTCCTCCATATATACTGTTCTTTCTCATCAAGTGCATCCTGAAGTAAAGCTCTGTAAATTCCTATGCACAATCATGTTACTGTGCACCCTATTGGGAAGCTATTTCTCATAACAAGATATATATTATTCATAGAGATGGGCCCATGTCACAAATGCTGGGCCTGGATTCCAGACCCCACAGATGCTGGGATGCTTCGACCCATCTCTAAGTAATACTAAGATGTTGCACAATGGCATGAAATAGTTAACTCTTCTTGAGCATGAAACAGCGTTAAAAGGGAATTCTTCTACCTACAGTGTGCAAAATAATGGGACACCCTAAGTCAAACATCCAACAGTAACCAGTTGACACTGACCTTTGTCACCTGGTGGGAAATTCATCTAATTTCTCTACTGAATTATCCTGGCTTCAGAGAAGTACCAAAATTGAAGAGCAAAAGGAAGCTTTGAAAAAAATCCAGGCACTCCAGCTTAAGGGCCGGAGTGCTCTCCACTCCCACTTTATACTAATTTTCACAAGAGCCAAAATCTCTCCTTGCTCAGCCCATCTGAAAATCAGGACACTTATTTAGGTGCCTAAATATGGGTTTAGTCACCCAACCTTGAAAACTTTGTCCTTTGTGAAATGATAAGGGATGGAAGGCACCCCTCCGAAGAGGCACCGAGAACCTTCCAGTATCTGGCTCCCAAAGACGTACAGAAGAAATGGTGTCAGAATCAGAATACTCCCGAAATGTTTGGAGAATGAAGAGGAAAATGTTCTGGCCTTTAGTGTCAGGAACTCTGAGAGAGTGTGGAATTAGAATCTGTTAGGCTGTGGAATAGTTTCAGAAATGAAGAGGAGAAAGTCCCCTGGCTGGAGAGATGTAAAACCAGACTGGAGGGAGCACCGTAAAATGTCATGTAGAATCCTAAATGACAGCTCTTTTTCTTCTCTAATTTCTATGGTTCTTCTATTCTTTGACTCTGAGGTATCTCTCAAAATCTAACCTCCCCAAAAAAACACCCCCCTGACTATGCTGTTCTTTGGTGAACACTCTGAATTTCATGAACTAAGAAATATTTTATATCACGTACAAGACATGACATTGGACCGGACATGGATGGCCTCTGTGATTTGACCCGTGGCACTCTTCTACTTCAGATGGTGCTGAACCAATGTCCAGCTATGGTGTTGGGAGCACTGTGTTGTTGGTGCTCCCTTTCAGATGAGCTATTAAACTGCAACCAAGCAACTCTCGATGAGCTCGAGTGTGAGCTGTGGTTAAAAGAGGCTAATGCACTCCTTGGATGTTTTTATCGCTGCATATAGCGTTGGTGAGATGATTTTATCTCTGTATATAGCGTTGGTGAGACAATACCAGAATACTGCATCCAGATCTGTTCCTCAAATTTTAAAAAGATTGTTGAAAAACCAGAGGGGGTGCAGAGTAGAGCCACTGAAATAATCCGAGGCTGGAAAACTTACCCTAAAGTGAGAAACGTAAAGAACTCGATCTCTTTGTGCAAAAGAAGACAGACAGGAATTGTAGCTGCTCATCCGCAGGAGGCTCCTCTTTTAGAAAATCGTACGTCCTCCTTTTTGTCTCCCTGCTAATCTTTCCCCTTTTTCTGATGGATCATTAAGCCTGTTGCACTGAAAGCTCTGGAGGTAACTCTTCTAGGTAGCCATGGAACAGGTCAGACACTACCAGCGTGAGCATCACTATGTCACAGCCTCACCAGTGCACCTCACCTTTTCCCCAAGGGGATAACTACACTTTGGTTTTTTGGCCAGAGATCTCCCACCATTGTTACCACTGGTTCAACTCCACTGGTGGAACCCTAGTGTAGAAAGGGGCTTCAGGAATCTGGCCAGCATTTTAACCACCACGTTGTTTAACCCTGTCCAAACAGGCCATCTTGATATGGTGATTAACCATGACTGCCAGCATGTGGCTACACCAACAGCCCTAGCAGTGCAGCTACTAGTAGAGCTGAAGCAACGGTAGGAAATGGTAGTCTAGTACAGACAAGCCCTAAGTAAAAGAGGGGCAATTTGTGTTCCATGGCCCAGTCAGATCTTAGCCTGTTTCCTGGGACTGGAGGCAAGAGTGCCAGTTAGCTCCATTGGGGGTGCTTTTTCTGTGATGTGAATGGCTATCCCTGGGGAAGCAGACTCACTTCTATCACTCATGGGGGAAGTGGGGTAATTTGGTTGTCAGCCCAAGTGTCGGGTAATTTTTCAGGAGTTACCTGCTTCACTAGAGTTGACAGAGGCTAGTCAAATTTGACCTATTAAGCACTACTTCAGCAGGAGACCTCCTCTCTCTCTCCCAACACCTGATGTTTTATGATGAGCTGCAGCTTATCTCCTAGTTAGGGTTTTAAAAATAATCTTGCAGAGGAATCAAATCCCAGGCCGTTTTGGAAGTTCTGGTGACTTTTCATTTCAGGAAACAAACGTCTTTTGTTCCTTTTTTGCAAAAATATGCCAGTTTAAACTCCTTGGTACCATAAACGGTTCTCATTTCTTCATTAACTGCACCTTGGCATTCAGTTCTCTAAATAAAACATGCAACTGTTACATAAGAAAGCCATTTGCAAGTAACCTCATTCCATTAGACAAATGCTATTTGCCCCCTTTTGTTTATCACAGGATTAAAACATTTTGCACATTAGAATTAATTTAAATTATTCCCAGCACTTTAACAATTTACAGTCAGTCGATTCACTGACTTCCCTTTTACTGAATGTTATTGAACCACCTTGGATTATGTCAGAACAGGTGACTGCACTTTTTAACAATTAACTGGAAAGTAATGAATATTGCAAAAAAAATAATTAATGTAATAGTAATAATAATAATATTCAGCTCTTATACAGAGTTTTTCAAGCTTTGGCCTTGAATTGTGTTTATCCTCATAATTCCTCTGTCAGGAAGGGAAGTAAATTTATTGGGACTTTCAAATCAATTTGTTTAGACTGAGTTGGCAACCCTTTTCCATTGATAATCTAGTGAATTAATTAATTGGCAGGATTGTTCAGTGAAACAGGGAATTTTAATCGAATGTTGTAGGATATTCATGAGAGGCGAATTTCACATTGGTAGTTATAAGTGTTTGCCTTAGAAACCTGAATTCAAAGAGTTATGCTGTGCCAAGTGGAAAACAGAAACATATCATGTGACCTACCTGCCCAATCAAAGCCAATCAAATTTCAAATCGGAAATACAATGAATTGCTTGTGAGCAAGATACAAACCAAGAATTGCTGTCAGAAGTTATCTGGTGAATAATTTTGAATAACAAATCCATCTGAGAAAATTGCAGTCTGTTCACGGACAACTCACAGACAGAAAAAGAAGCTAAATTTGGTGAGTAAATTAATCATTGCAACTTATTGGCCCAGCTGTACTATTAACATTAATAACACTCCCAAATTAATTAACCAGAAAACTCCCTTGTTATTAACAAATAAACAAACCCTCAGTCAATGTCCTTCCAAAATCATCTGCTATCTCTTTGACAGGGGTTGTTTTGGGGGTTTTATTTGTCTGTCATCTTAATGTGAACCAGGAACCTTTTCCAGATATTTATCAAAATGGGCTTTTATTTATTTCACTCTCCCTTCCTGAGATCTGTTGCAAAGACTGGGGTTTACACTCAGCATTCTATAAAGGGCATACAAACAGGTAAGTCCTGATTCAGCAAAACATTTAATGCTTCTTAAACACCTTCTTAAAGTCAAGCAGATGCTTAAAAGCTTGGCTGAACCGAGACATTCATTTTCCAAGTCCGCTGCTGTAACCGTTCAGATCTGGGAAACAGAGTCCGTGATGTATCTATTAGCAGCACAGAATGAAAGCTCAGAAGGAAATCATTCCAGCTTGTTCCCTAGTCCAGTACAACTATTTCCAAACAGTTGCTGACAGCAGTAATCATAAGTAAAACCGGTTGAAAATTTCAGATTTTTGGACAAACTTTGTCACTGAAAATTGGAATTGAAGCAAGAAACAAATGTCCCTGAAAAGTTTTGACAAAAAGTTTTCTTGAAAAGTTCTGTCAAAAAACATTTGACTAAAAGTTTCTTTTCAGTAGGTAGAAAATTTTTGATTTTTGAAAAAAAAAAGACAACAGTTGAAATCCCCCCCACCCCGCCCCAAACCCTCACAATTTCTCCCAAACAGTATAAATGTTGAAAAATTGCTGTGAGGTTTTGTTTGGTTTTGTATATTCCACCAGCTGTACCAATAAGCCTTGACTATTGCAGGAATGTTACTATATTACTCACCCTCCTGTGCCCGTTACACACCTCATGCCCACACACAAAAGTGCTCCTAGCAGCATAGATGCATGACAACCGTCCTTTCAATTTGACTTCCTTCACTGTGTTAGTGCCACTGCGGACAGAGATCATGGCCATAATAGCCCCAGAGGGGCAAATGTTCCTCCCAGTGTTATCAGACAATGCTCCCGCCCACCTCTTAGCGACAGTCCTGCCAGCTCAGAGCACTGGCTGTATCACCTGTCAAGCTGGTGATACAGCCAATTCAAGGAAGAGCCAAGATAACCTAAGATGTGGGCTAGATTCTCCACAGGTGACAATGCAGCCAATGTCTATCAAGTAGTCTGGGCTATTTGAAGTAGGCTTTTGGCCCAGATCCTTAAAGGTATTTCGTCACCAATCTTCCTTTTTAGGCACCACAGAGGTGCCACTGACATTTTCAAAGCTGTTGGTCAGCTACCATGTAACCCCCTAGGTGCCTAAGTCCCCTAGGCACCTCACAGTATGGCTACACGGCGAACCCCTCCCCCCTCACGGCAGCAAGTCTGAGTCCCATCCCCCAGGCTGGATTTCAGAGATCAGACTACAGCCCAAGCAGGATCATCAACACAGCCATTTTTAGCCTCACAGAGTGATCCCAGCAGACAGACTGGGGCTCTGAGACTCACTATTGTGGGGTGTTTTTGCAGTATAGACACTAAGTTTCCACCGCTCGGCACGTGCAAAGCCACCTAAGTGCTGACGCTGCCCCACAGGTAAAGAGCTGCTTGGACCGCCCCAGCTCAAGCCAAAGCCCCAGAGGCACTAAAGTGAGACTTTCAAAGTCGCTCTTATCTCATTAGCAGGGCCCAGTCTCATAGATGCGCTCAGAGCATGCCTATCATCTGTTACCTGCCTGCCCCAGGAGGCTGAAGGCAGGCCACCAATAGGTGAAGGGTCAGCGGAGCGCCACACAAAAGACCCGTGCAAGTACACAGAAATGTAGAGCAAGCACGAGAGAGCCATTGAGCATGAGACAGAGAGAGACAGTTCTGGCTGCTAGGGCATGGGCTGTCTAAGCAGTTGATCTGACTTAGGCCCCTAACTCTGGCAGAGGGTTCACAGCTGAGGACCCAAATGGAAGGAGGCTCCTATCGCTGGCCCATGAACTGGGCACACATGGTCAATGGTCCTTCTCCTCTCCCCAGCCCTCTCCTCAACATTTCATTGTTGGCTCATTCAGGTAGCCCCCCCTCTCTGCTGAAAATCCCTTTCTTAAGCCCGTAACTATCTCCATGAATTGCCTAGAGAGCCTGGGCCCTTTGCTTGGGGCTGGACGCTCCCCTGGGTGGCAGGCTGAGCAGAGCAATGCCCAAGTGCCTTTACAGAACTGGGACTTGGTGCAGCAAATGGCTGGAGAGAGCTTGAGGGGAAATGACTCGCCATGTTATAAAACATACTGTAAAGGCTCTACTGTAAAAAGATGAAATTCCAAGGTCTGTTAGACGTTGAAGTCAGACTGAGGTCAGATTAGAGGATGACAGTGGGTCCTTCTGGCTGTAAAAATCTGAATTTTGTGATGAAGCATGTATTGGTGTCTACAATGAGTAGATGGCTTTAAAATTTGTGGTGTTAAACATGACCAGAGGTCAATTCCCTTGGCTGGCCATATTACAGTGCCTGACCCTGGCTGATTCCCTTTTGCAGGGACTCTGAACTGGTGTTTTCCAGGCCACATCCCACCTGATTGGCCTAACCACAAAGCCACTGGCTAGTTTCACACTTACTTTGTTTTCTTCCCAAGGTCTCCGTTTCATTCTGCGTCATCAGAGAAACAAATGTTGGGACCTCGACATTTTTCATGAAACAGAAATCTTGTTTTCCACCCAGTCCTATTAAAGATACTATTGGATTAATTTAATTATCTGGATTATATATACACATAACCCTCTACCCCCCTCACTGCGTTTGGTATGTGTGGTGGGCCAGTCCATTCCTGCTGTAATTCCATTGTTTTCAATAGAGTTCAACCAGAGAACAATTTGGCCTGCTTAAGCATAGCATCGTATTGACTGATGCTGCTGCTTGGATTCTCCTGGTAGATCTTGTGCTGTTAGAAAGTGCTCCTGGCTAAGCCCTAATTTAACATTCATTAGCCATACTCCTTGCCAGCTACGTTTCTAACAAACAAGTGATTCTACAGGTGCTGAGAGAATCTCTGAACCATACGTATTTCTTTGCTTCTCCTGCCATACCGTCTGTGAACTCCCCTATCAAATTCAGAACTGCAGTGTGCAAAACTCGATTGTCTATATGGGTATGAAATTCACCCCTGTGCGGACAGCCGGCACATAGACTGTCCATTACTTAAAGTCCCGGATAAGCCCCCAAAATGGAACTAAAGGGGGATTGAAGGGCCTTCCAATGGCTTTCTATGCAGGCGCCCATTTTACCCTTACCGTATATGGGCATGAGTGAGTTGTTCTGAAAGACATGGCCTAGGGTAAGCCTACACTGAAAAAAAAATCCCAAGGCAGCGAGTCTCAAAGGCCAGGTCAACTGAATTGGGCTCATGAGAAGAGGCTAAAAAGAGCCATGTAGACCTTTGGGCTCAGGCTGGAGACCAGGCGCTGAAATCCAGCAAGGGGGTGGCTCTCAGAGCCCGACTCCAGCCCAAACAGGAACAGCTACACTGCTATTTTTAGCCCCATAGCACAAGCCCAATGAGTCAGAGTTAGTTGACTTGGCCTCTTAGATTCGCTGCTGCTGGGTGTTTTTTGCAGTGTAGACGTACCTTATTGAACAGGGAGTGGAAAATCCTTATACACCTCTGGTAAAACTCCACCAGTAACTGGTTAAAAACCTAAACAACACAAACACTCCCGCATTGTTTGCTATTTACAAAGCGCCATGCATTGTGAGTAACACTTATGCTGGTCCTCCAACATCCAGGTGTTTATAAACTGGCATAGTCTATTCTGAAAGGTAAAAAAAAACAAACTATTCTTTAATTCTTCAATTGAGCCTTAAATTAGCTTTAAAAGTTTGTGTCAGCTTTCCACATGGACTGCCAAAAGGATGGCTATTAAAAGTGCTCTAAGGAAATGAATGTTTAAATCAAATTGTCTCCCTGAAGGTGGAAGTCGTACCTAATCATGTTCCATATCATATTTTTTCTCTCACGCAGCCGGATGTCTTCTTTCAGAGTCTGATGGCCATAGAAACGAAGATACCTTTCAGCATTAAGTAACTACTGAAGTTTTACTTTGCTCGATTATTTGTTAGTTGTAACTAACATAATAAATGTCCTATCTGAAAACAGCTTTTAAAAATGTAATATTTTGCTTTACTTAGCAACTATTTGGGAAAATTTAGTACTGAGTCAGAAAGGTTGCCTGGCTAGCAGCACTTCATAAATTGTTGGAGCCCTAATCAATACATATTGTCATCTAGTCAAGTCCTGCTAGCAGATTTTTCTTTGCCCTGCCTCAAAAGCGTATTTTATGAGGTTGTTACTCGCTTGTGCTGCAAGGCCTAGCCTAATGAATCTGTCACTGGTGCTATTGATTGACATGCCAGTGTAAGTGAGACATGTGATTCCGATTGACTTCCTAATTACTGCTGCTGTGATGTCTCACCAACTGGTAAGGCCAGAGGTTAATAGTTTTGATGTTCAGCCATTGCTGGCTCTGGAAGCTGGAGTTAAACTAGCTGCTTGGAAGTCAATAGCTGAATCAAGTTCTCAAGGCTACTTCAGAAGCTGATCAATTAAAGCCCCTCTTGTTTCTCCTGTTGTTGTCTGACAAGAATTTGATAAGTGGGGAGTGTGAAAGCTAAGGCTTTAAGGTAGTTTAGGACCATTTTAAAACACATGGGCATGTGTTGGGGACATTTAGAGCAAAGAGGTGTACATGCCTGGCATGATGTGAACCTTATGTGAGTGGAGACGGTCATTCTACAGTCCAGGATCTCAACTGATTTGCAAAACAGTGAATGGAGTTCAATTTTTTCAGCAATCCACACAACACCCACGCATACTCTCCCCCTATGCTGGCTGGCCTGTTTGTGTAAGGCAAACAAATTTTGGCCCATAGTCTCTTAGCCTCTTTCCCCTCTGTACAATGACGATAATGATCAGGACCGTGTGTATTGATAATTGACAGTGAAATTCACCCAGGTATCACAACCATGCACCAGAATCCCAGCTTTCATTTTAAAAAAAAGTTTCTAGCTTTTATAGTGGGGAAAATAACTTTGAAAACATGATTCAAGTTGAACCAATGCAGTGATGCTTGCCTGAGTCTGTAGAGAGCCTGAAACAATAGCTTTGAGAGGTACAAACTGCCCCTTCATTGCAGTCAGGGCCCAGGTACTTTGCAGCTGTAGAATCTGGCATTTTCTCCAAGATATTGGCTACAGCCAGGTTCACGACATTTTCTTTTCTGTCTCCCTGCCTGACTGTGGCCTGTCTGCAGCTATCTCTTGCTCTCTGGCTTTCTCTAACAGGAGAAGTTCATGAGATTACAGTGTGTACTCCTCAGGGGTAGGCTGCCTGTAGAAAAGCACAACAGTTGAAGCTTGGGAACCATTGCATTAATTTAAAGGATTCAAAGAGTTAAAGGTGTCATAAACTCTTTCACTGTCCAGTGTAAAATCAGCAATACAAAGAGGTCCCGGGTTTGTTGTTGTTTTTTCCTACAGAGACTTTAGTTTACTTGATTTCTTGGCAAGCATCCAAAAGCATTTATTCTAAAGTTGAAAGTGTATTGATCAAATGCAAAAAAGAACAAGAAATTAAAACAAGCATTTATATATTGAAACGGACATTGAGTGATCACGCAAAACAAACGTAATCAAAACCCTTAAGCCTTTCTCCTATTGAAGGCAAATATTAGTCTCTTATTTTCAGAACGAGTTTTATTTGATGAAAAGGAAAGGGTTAGTTTAACTTTTAGTCCTAATGTGTAAAGGGTCATCACTTCTCCTGTTCCCAAGGAAGGGACAGACTAAGGTGGAGGAGAGACGGGATAGAGAAGGTGGGGATATACAGCCTTTGTTGACGTCTTTGGAACACTGGACGGCTGGTCAATCAGGAATGGATGCTTTGGCAACTCAACCCGGACACCTGTTTCTTGGCCCCTGGTTCACCTTCTGGCCAGGGACATCATCTCTCCGTAGAGAGGGCAGGGTTGTGATCGTCTCATCTCGCTATGCTGATGCAACGCAGTTGATTTCAGGGTTTGATGAAAAGCCAGGAGAATAAGATATAGGATAGAAGGAAGAAGGAGCAGGGCAGAAAGTAACACAACAGGACACAGAGGCAGAACAAGATCTGACATGTCTCTGCGATGCTGGCACTTAGGCATCCCTGCTGATGACAGAATGATTTTCAGCACTCACTAGTGAAAATAAAGTTCCTTAAACAAGAGCAAGGCCAGCCAGACTTCCTCCATGAAGAAAATCTTTCAGTCTGTTCTGCTCTTTCTATCTTGGGGTCAGGGAAAACAAGATGAGACAAGATGAGCTGGGATGCAAGATGGGGTGGATGATCAGAGAAAGGAGGATGAAAAGTGTTTGTTTTTAAAGTCTCCTTTTTCAGAACGCCCCAAAGGGGGAAAGTGGGCAGCATGGTTCATCCCCCCTCATTATTTTGTCCATCTCTTAGGACTACCGTGTTTCCCCGAAAATAAGACAGTGTCTTATATTAATTTTTGCTCCCAAAATTACATTACATTATATTACAGCGAGAGGCAAAACTGGAAGTACGTCTTATTTTTGGGGGATGTCTTACTTTCGGGGAAACAGGGTAATATCCATCACACCACTTTGGATTCATTAACTTCTAGGTCCACATATTGTGTTTCATCAAGCATAATTTCAACAATCCTTGAAGTATAACAGCAGGTCCTTTTTGTTCGGACTAATTCAGCTTCTGTCTGGTTCTTTTTGAACTTCTTTATAACGTTCATTTATTCAAAACAAACTCAACTTATTTGTCCTGGTTCATTTCCCATTAGGCAAAAATTATAGATTATTGTGACATCCTATGAACTCTCACTCACCTCTTCCATTTCATCTTACAAAAGGGGTGAATTGGGTAGGCCCAATTGTCATGACAGGATATGAGCCACAAAACCCAGCCACCACCTCCCTGTTTCTGTAGCACATTCAGGGGAAAGGAGATTTTGAACTCAGCTACCTGGACCACATCACAGAGATCCGTGTTGGGAAGCCTAGTCAGTCTGCTTCGAAAACACAGGGGAAAAAAAATCTAAATAACCACTGATAAATTTGACATCAACAGATATTTTCCACTATGAGCCATGGCTGTGTGTCTGTATGGAGCTAGTGGGAGTTAAGTGCATCTCATGGTAATAGATCACATTCACAGAGCTATAGAATCTAGGGTTTGTTGTCACTGACTTTGATCGTACTGGGCTGTGGAATACCCTGAACCCTGGTAATAATGCCTAACGCATAGAATCTTTGTGAGCCTAGATTAAATTTCTTTGTGGTGTTTAAATACCGCGGTGATAGAGGAGGAACCTAAAACAGATGGATAGATACACTAGTCCAGCAGGAAATGGACCGAGACACTAAATAAGCTTGTGAACAGCTTTCACATAGTACTGGTGTAAAGTCACTACAAAACCAGACCACATTTGAACCAGGGACCTAGTGCGAAAGAGGCATTATTGCAATGCCTGTCCTCTGGACCACTCACCCTTCCAGTTTTGAGTAAACTTTTTGCATCAACAGTAACTTGGGGGGATTGGGGGAGAGGGGAGGGAGAAGAAATCTTTTTGCTATGTTTCTAATAGGAATTGATCATGTAACCTTTACTACCTTGGGACAAACCTACTGCTGCCATGCTTTAACTTAACTTACTGAAGAAAACTAGGCCAACACCGACTGATTTCTGATTGATTACACTCCACGTTATATTAGACAACGTAGATCATTCTGTCAATATGAATTTCTGAGATGTTAAAAATACAAGTCTGAAAAAGATTGTAGGAAAGTGGAAAAATCATTAGGCAGTCGGAATGGCAATAATTCACCCATATCTATGCAGTGAGTACAAATAATGCCCAAGGGAATTAACTACACTTATCATTTTGTCAACAGTCTATTGCAGCAGATAGCGCTAAAATTTTCTCATTCATCGCTGCTTATTTCTTGCAACGTTCCTGAACATGCTCAAAATAATGAAAGGATTTGAACAGAACGCTTGATCTCAAGCAATTAATTAAAACCAGCCTGAATATATGCGCTGTGTTACTAAATTAACTTTTTTAAAAAAAATACATGTTTTAAAATACATTATGTATTTAAGTGCTTGAGATGTTGTCAATAGATGCCAGCGCAACCTTAAAGGACTCTGTCTCTCCTGTTTGGACCTGATTTGAATCAGTGTGAAGCAAGGGTTGACTTTAAGTCTATGGGATTGGGAAAATTAAGATCAGAAGCAAATCCCGCAAGGATGCCTAAATACCTTTGAGTATCAGGGCCATAAATCCCAATTACCAGAAATTACACACAAACATTGACGGGGGGGGGGGGGGGGGAGGGGGTAGATTCCCCCTAATGTCAATTGGGATTGGACATGCAAACATAGCAATACTCTGTCCTCACCTGGGGTTTTTCATCCAAGGAGCTCATGGCATTTTGCAAATCCTTGGTGAACTTTGAATGACTGATTTTCAAAGTGCTACGCCCAAATATACCATTAATAAATTAAGAAATATAATTACTTTTAAAACAATTAACAAAGCCTCATACCACCCCCGAGAGATCGGAAATTATTATTGTACCCATTTTACACATGGGGAAACTGAATGGTTAAGTGACTTGCTGGGGCAAATGAGTCAGTGGCAGAAAGAGGGATAGACATGCACTGTCCTGGCTACCAATCCTTTGCTCTAACCACAAGACATACTTCCTCTCCCAATATATCTTCACTGGATAGGTCTGATTCATTGTTGCTTTCCACCAGGACGGGGTAAGTCCCCGCTCAAGGAACCCTTTCAGCAAAGGGCTGGGGGGAACGTTTCTTCCCAGGCACAGAACTGGCTCTGCCGAAGGTCACCCAGGCAGAGGAAGGAATAGATCCCAGATCTGCTGAGTCCTACTCCCGTGCCTTAATCACCAAATCACTTAATCACACTCTGTCCCTTACCCCATTTTCTAAGCAGGCAGAGTGTTTACACCCCCTTTGGATTTTGCCGTGAATCCCAAGTCTGTTCTGGAACTGGGTCGCCTGAATTGCAGTGCAAGATCATGGCTGCTGTATAAAGAAAGACAAGTGGCACAGCTATTAAAAGAAACCAAAGAGGGGCAGGGAGTGTCCTCACCCAGGAGAATTATGTATTTCTAGCAAAGATGGGGGTATTTTTTTACAAGGCATTGCATTTCTTGTTGTGTCATCTTGTCAGTGTCGCCATCAAGCACAGCGAAATGTACGCGGGAAGAGCTGGCGTGAGAGGCGGGTATGCAGAGTGAAGGTGGACCCCTCCTCTGAAAGCAGTGGGACTGTCACATATTCAGCATGATCCGCCTTAGAGGTACCCAATTTTAATTCCATTGCCTTCAGCAGATTTACCCAGGAGTCAATGAGAGCTGAATCAGAGCCCCTGGCCTGCTAGAGAATCGCTGTTACTCTGGGATGTGTTTCTGTAGCCGAGATGAAAGAAATAACGACTTGTATTCCAATAACTAATAAATTATTCCTGAAATGCTATAATTGTTTAGCTTCAGCCGCAAGAGCAACAAAATGCAGAACTTTAATAAAATATGTCGTTCCGATCAATTTGTTTAGTTGCTGCGCTGTTTCCTGCTAGGGGGGCTAAGTAGTAAATAGTAAATACTGATAACGATCTTTCTGCTCAGAGCTTCCAACCACCAAGGTGAACAGAAGCCACTAGACATCTGATTTTGCCAACAGCAATCTGTTTATTTAACCAACGGAGTCATTTTAGGGGCCAGATTCTGCGCTCCATTCACACCGGCATAAAATTCTTTATTATAGGATGGATTTATTTGGATTTAAGTAATAATCACAAAGATGTCTACCCAACATTCCAGGGAACAGATTGACAAAGGTATGTAGCCGCCGGAAGATGCAGTTAGGCTCCTAGTGGGGTTCACCCAACGGCCTAACTCCCATTGAAGTCAAGTACACTAACATGCCATTAATAATACAAGAATCAGAGAGGTAGCCGTGTTAGTCTGGAATAGCAGAGGTAACAAAGAGTCCTGTGGCACCTTAAAGACTAACTATAAAGTTTTGAAGCATAAGCTTGTGTGAGCTAATACCCACTTCCCACGAAAGCTTATGCTTCAAAACTTTATAGTTAGTCTTTAAGGTGCCACAGGACTTTGTTACCATTAATAATACAGTTACATCTCAGCAGTATTAAATGATGGATTCCACAGGAACTCAGTCAGCCAAAACCACCTTCCAACCCCTTCCTCATTGTAGGAAGCATAACTCTCAGCCTTCTCCACAAACCCTATCAGCATTCCCAAAAGGTGAGCAAATTCGGACTATTTGAGACCAAGGACTATTGAAGTCAGTGGTTGCTCTGGATATATACTGGTGTGAACTGAGATCAGAATCTAGCCCTTGGAATTCACTATGGTTTCTAACCCCAGTTCCTCCATTCTCTGAGGTGATATTTGCCAGTGTGGAACAATATACCCCTGCCCTATTATTGTTAAACTCAGGTGGTTTTAAAAACCCATCATCCTGTTTGTCTTGAGCGACCTTAACAACCTGGCCCATTGTCCTTGGATCCATGGGCACGAAAGTTGTCAAATTCTTTTTTGCAGCCTTCCACCAAAAAAAGAAGAAAAGAAAAAAAAATCAATTTCAATCAACATGGAGTGAATATTATCAAATGTCAGCCGCTGAGGCCGTGTGCTTCGAAAATTATCCTTGACAGCTTCTCGTCGACTTAATTAAGTGCTCAAAAAAAAAAGGGCAAAATATCTCAATTGCTTGCTCCTTCTCTTTGTGCTTCAGAGGTTCTATTGACAGCTCTGAAAAAAAGATTGCCTTTGGGGTTTTTATTGATAGATCCTTGCCTGATATTGGAATGATTCTTGGGCAGATAAATCACATTTAGATTTGTTAGTAATTGAGGAGAATTGATTGAATTGTTAGGATGGCCCCAGAGAGAGATGCCTAGTCCTCTTCCGTTCTGCAGAGGTTGTCATCAGATAAAGGACCTTTCTGGGCAAGATGGAAAAAGGTCTAATTGTTTACATGATCAAGTATTGGTTCCTTTTTACCCTCCTCCTTCCCCGTTCTCACGTGGCAAATGTCAAGATGACAAAGAGGGAGGTCATAAATAAAAATTAATGTGGAGTGGATGCTGCGATTATCAAGCTCTTTCATGTCTATTTTGAAAGACTATCATTGTTTTCAAATTACTTCTTAAATTCGGGTAGTAACAATGGGCTCAGGGTTCATTTCTTGGATTTCCTTGTCTTTTTTTAAATTCAAAAAGCGATTTCACCATCGTTATAAAGAGCTTTTGAATGGTTCCACATAAGCTAATTTAACAGCGCATTGGTCCTGTCTAATGGACATTTATTCACAGACAGATGATATTTTATCAGAAATGATTCTTGGTGGATGGAACCAGTGCGCTTCTGTGAATAACTTGAGATTAGCATCTTCCTGTCACAGGTACCAAAGCTGGAGAATTTCTCTGTGGCAGTTCTGTGTCCTGTCATTGCTGAGCTGGCGGATGGAACTTTCAACAGCAGAAAAAAGATCAGTCCCTCAGGGAGGCTGGACAGAGCACTGGACGGGGACTCAGGAGGTCTAGGTTCTGTTCCACCCTGATTTTGCCACTAGCCTACTGAGTGACCTGGAGAAAGTCACAGCTGCCCTCCATGCCTCAGTTTCCCCACCTACAGAATGGGGATAATGATACTGACCTGTTTTGTAAAGTGCTCTGAGGTCTACTGATGAAAAGTGCTTTATACAGCTAGGTATTACTATTATTAATTCCATTCCATAATCAAATGCACAAGCACAAACTGGGGAATAACTGACTAGATGGTAGTACTGCTGAAAAGGATCTGAGGATTACAGTGGAGCACAGACTGAATATAAGCCAACGTGATGCGGTTGTGAAAAAGACTAATATCATTCTGCAAGGTATTAACAGAAGTGTCATATGTGAGGTAATTGTCCTGCTCTATTTTGGGCTGGTGAGGCCTCAGCTGGCGTATTGTGTTCAGGTCTAGTGGCCACTATCAGAAAGAGGGGGACAAACTGGAGAAAGTCCAGAGAAAAACAACAAAACATTTATGAAATCTGAGCTGTGAGGAAAGACTAAAAAAACTGGGCATGTTTAGTCTTGAGAAAAGAAGGAAAAGACCCAATAAGTCTTAACATATGTTAAGGGCTATTATGCAGAGGATGGTGATCAATTATTCTTTATTTCCACCGAAGGTAGTACAAGAATTAATGGGATTCATCTTCAGCAAGGGAGAATTAGGGTAGATATTAGGAAAAACGGTCTAAAATAATGGTAGTTAAGGCTGCCGAGGGAAGCGATGGAATCCCATCATTGAAGGTTTTTAAGAACAGGTTGGACAAACACCTGTCAGGGATGGTTTAGATTCACTTGGTCCTGCTGGACTCGATGGACTCTCGAGGTCCCTTCCCACCCTACATTTCTATGATTCCATGATTTTGGGAAGGGTTTGATGTCTTCTGGGAGGGAAAAGTATATTATTATAGTCATCTGCCCAACATGAAGGAAATGATTTATTTGTAGGCATGATAACCATGGATATTAAAGCGCTTCCCCAACCCCAACCCCTGCAAAAATGATCTGTTCCGTTATCATTCAATAACTTCTGAGACCAGGGATGTCTCTCTCCCCATCCTATGGATGTTCAACGCGGGTGGGGATTGTTATGAGTCTGTGTGTACACTGTGACGTTCATCTGAGGATCTCCAGGGTGCTGGAATTGGCTGAAGAATGGGAAAATAATATTTGAGAAATATTTTGAGAACTTTGAAGGCATTTATAAGGAAAAAATGTGTTTCCCTCAATTGTTTATCCCTTTTTCCATTTTTACCTCCCCAGTCCCCCTCCCTCCCCCCAGTTTCCATTTTACCAATGGGGAGGAGGGAGGAGAAAAAAGGAGGGGGAGGCAAAGGAAAAACATTAAAAAAACCCCACCCCAAACCAACATTTTTTTCCAGCTTCATCAAAAATAAAATCTTTTGGAAAACTATATTTCCCCCCAAAAAATGTTGATGTAGAAGAAAATGCCATACTTCATTTGAAAAATGCAAATACCTTGCAAACCCTAGGTCTGATCCTGCTAATTTTTGGGCCCAGCCCACTGACTTCAAATTCACATTATTAAATTAATTTCCATTGACTCCAGAGGGTATTACAGGAGCTTACATTACCTCTGTCCATGGCTTCAACCCCTTGCTTTACTTTTTCCATGTGGGAGTTTGCTATTGCAGTGAAAAATGATCTTTATGATTATTTATTAATAAACTGGTAAATCTAAGTTTCATTTTGTTTTCTTTTACCTATGTTATGGCTTTATACTTGGCACCCATCACCCTAATATCAGGGCACCTTCCACTTGAAATCAACAGCAGTTATCAGTGGTTCCCAAACTTTAGTGAACCCCTTTCACTAAAATGCCAAGTCTCATGAATCCCCTTCCTAAAAAATGAATATTTCCAGGGATTTTCTCCTTTACCGGAATATAAAAGCAGTGATCTTGGAAATATAATTTTTTTTGACATGCTTATTTATTATTTATTATTAATTATTTATCATTTATAATTATTTATCATTACAGTATTTTTATTACATTATGAAAACGGCAACACTCGTCCAAGATCTCACTTCCATAGCTTGTATCACTTTGAATTGTTATAAGACAAGGCTCCGATGTTTCAATAAGGCATATCAAATGTGAGACCGCATCAAGGAATTTAAGAACTCAACTCAAAGAGTTCCTCCTACACAAGCATGCAGGTCTTGTAAAGTCCAGGCAAGCAACATGTTACAACTAAGCTTCAACTTGTTTTTCGGAATAATTTTAAAAACAAGACTAGCTGCCTATTTAATGTTAAAAACAGCAAAAAATATCGACTCCCCTTTCCATTTCTTATACGGAGTCTTGAAGCTGAAATCTCCTCAGTAGGATACGCTTGCTTTGATCTGTTTAGCTCTTGGAAGTCCGGGGGCTCCAGGCTGTCGGCCTTGTGCTGCCCGGGTCCCTAGGGAGACTTCTGTCCACCATTAGGGAATTTTCTCCCGAGAACCCCCTGTAACATTTCACGAAGCCCCAGGGCTTCACAAACCCCAGTTTGGGAACCACTAGCAGTTATGAAGCCCCTAATGCAGTGGCTCTCAACCTTTCCAGACCACTGTACCCCTTTCAGGAGTCTCATTTGTCTTGTATACCCCCAAGTTTCACCTCGCTTAAAAACTACTTGTTTACAAAATCAGACTTAAAAATACAAAAGTGTCACAGCCACGCTATTACTGAAAAATCAATTACTTTCTCATTTTTACCATATCATTATAAAATAAATCAATTGGAATATAAATCTTGTACTTACATTTCAGTGTATAGTATATGGAGCAGTATAAACAAGTCATTGTCTGCATGAGATTTTGGCTTGTGCTGACTTTGCTAGCGCATTTTATGTAGAGTCTGTTGTAAAATTATGCAACTATATAGATGAGTTGATGTACCCCCGGCAGACCTCTGTGTATCCCCGAGGATACATGTACCCCTGGTTAGAACCACTTCCCCATTTAACTTTATGAAGTCTCTTCTCGTGCCTCTTTCTGGGATTCACCACCAGAACCTACTTTATTCACCGGGACTACTTCACCCCCTTCTAGCCACTGCTGGACTCCTTACTCCAAGATCTTCAGGCTTACTCTCCCCTTGGACTTCTCCCTTGTCCCGGACAACCTCCCTCTGCTCAAGGAGTAACTCCTTCTCCTGCAGCCCTCTTCTGCTTTCTGCCTCCTGGGGGCTTCACTCATAATTAACCATGGGCCTCCCTCTCGCAGGTGACGCCAGGCAACTTAATGAGCTTCTCAGATCCTCATTAACCCCATCAGGCTTAGTGTGGAGTGTAAACTCCACCAGATCCTGCAACATTTTTAGTATCCTTTGACCATGACTTTAGATCAGCTCTGCCTATTGTTTCATATGCAAACCTGAAAAAAATTAAGCAGAACCCCATTGATGCTCTGGTGCTCTATGGTCGTTCATCATGGCATCAGAACAGAAAGCCTCTCACAAGCACTACATCCTATGGGTTTTTGTTTGACATTCCAGTGCCTGCTGAAGTCAACGGAAGGCTTCCCTTTGCCTAAAATGGACATTGGTTTGGGCTCTAAGGTTTTGTACTATATGAATTTATCCACGTCAAAGCTCTGCATCTGAACTAGGGAGACCAGATGTCCTGATTTTATAGGGACAGTCCTGATATTTGAGGCTTTGCCTATTACCCCGCACCTGCTGTCCCGATTTTTCACACTTGCTGTCTGGTCACCCTAATCTGAACACCCGCAGACCTTGAAAATACTCAAAACACAAACCTGTGTGTGGATCCATATTTGATGTTTAAGTGTATTTCTACACTAACCCTTTTTAAAAGGGTCGACCTCCTTTTCTAAAACCACCCTCCTAAAAGGCTGCTGATTTGGGGTTTCTTTTCTTTGGCTCATTCCTGTTGTATGCGTGGAACTGATTTTTGATACTCTCAATTTGTTTGTCACAGCTTGTCTTCTCCTTTCCTGGACACGTTCCTGAAATATCACCTACAAATTATTATTCCTATCACTCCAGTTACCACTTAGCCTGAGGCACGGAATTCTCGCTCAGCAAAAGTGGTCGAGTAATTGAACACAGAAACACTAGTACCTGTAGCTTGAAAATTCTAATAAACTACCAGAGGTCCCAGGAAAGTTAAATATTGGGAGGCATGTCATAGCTGCAGTGTGATTAGTGGAACAGTAACACACCGACAAAAAGAGCTCCTGCCTAAGGCATGCAAGAGGTAAAGATCAGTCTCTGCATGTCGTTGAATCATGCCATCCCCCTTCTTTGCTGGGCTCTCTACCGAATGTTCACAGAGGCTCTGCTATAAGTATGAATAGAGTGTTCACAACCATGTGGAAAAGAAATGGTAGCTCTGGCTAAGCGCTGCAAATCTCTGTGCTGGTATGCAGATTCTAGGAAGAATCCTCAACTGTCTAAGTACCTTTGATTTAAGTCTTTTAATGTCTTATCTAATTGACCTGGTTGCACCACCTAAAGTTAAGGTCATCTGATACTTATAGTGGAGCAACAGCTCTGCTACATATAAAGTTGAGAGTACTTACTATTTATTATTGCCTGTAAATATTTATATTACATTGATTCTAAATGCTCTAAAGTCTATATATGTATATACTACAATCTAGCTAGCTAGCTAGCTTCAAACACAGAGTATATAGAGAGAGAGTTGAAAAATGGAAGGGAAATTATTTCTGTCTAGGGTTTTTCGTACAAAGATATCACAAAATACATCATAGCTGACTATACCCTAAAGGACCCAGTCCTGCAAACTCTGACAAGTGTATGTGGTCTATTGGCTACTCACTTGTGTACAGTTATTCACAGGCATAGGTGTCCAAAGGCTCAAGCCCTATACATTGAGCCTATGTAGTAAGTTTTGATTTTGAGCCTATAGAGTAAGTAGGGTACAGTACTGTATATCTGCTATAAATAGCATCTGCATCTATAGTAGGGCAGAGGTGAACGATGAAGTACGGTAATTGCAAATTTGTAATCCCACATATGGGTCCCTAGCAATTAACTTCACCTTTTCTTCAGGGAAAAAGGAGGGTCCTTTTAAGTTATTTTACAACTTATTTTTTTCAGTGTCCCGGATTATTAGCCTGCCTCAATATCATTATCTTTTATTACGATTCTTAGTTCCTATGCCAAAGATGAGAGGGATGAGCACAGTTCTCTGGAATTTTAACACATTCCGACTAGATCTTTACAGAATGACTATAGACAGTAGCTATCATAAGATCCTCAGCTCAGGCCCTGGAAAAAATCATGGAGCAGGTCCTCAAGGAATCAATTTTGAGGCACTTTGAGGAGAGGAAAGTGCTCAGGAACGATCAGCATGGATTCACTAAGGGCAAGACATACCAGACTAACCTAATTGTCTTCCACAATGAGATAACTGGCTCTGTGGATGAGGGAAAAGCACGTCTTATTCCTTGACTTTAGCAAAGCTTTTGATACGGTCTCCCACAATATTCTTGCCCACAAGTTAAAGAAGTATGGGCTGGATGAATGGACCACAAGATGGATAGAAAGCTGGATAGATCATCAGGTAGCGATCGATGGCTCCATGTCTAGATGGCAGCTACTATCAAGCGGAGTGCCCCAGGGGTCAGTCCTCGGGCCTGCTTTGTTCAATATTTTCATTAATGATCTGGGGGATGGTGCGGACTGCACCCTCAGCAAGTTTGCAGATGACACTAAACTGGGAGGAGTGGTAGATATGCTGGAGGGTAGGGATAGGATACAGAGGGACCTAGACAAATTAGAGGATTGGTCCAAAAGAAATCTGATGAGGTTCAACAAGGACAAGTGCAGAGTCCTTCACTTAGGATGGAAGAATCTCATGCCCTGATACAGATTAGGGACTGAGTGACCAACACTATTAGAAAGCATCTTTTAAAAGACCTTTCCTCTTCTTCTATCTTTATCTTGCTCTGTTTTCACTCAGCCATACCAGGCTGATAACTGGCAAAAATACACATGTAAAGATGTCTTAATCTTAAATATAATTAGATATAATACCACATGTGGCACTGTATGATTAGTAAACTATATGATCATTAGTTATTAGATTAATGTGTCTACTTGGGTAACTGAAAGCCATTTGCAGGCAGAAATGAAATAGCTCAATTTGCTGTAATTGACTGATCTCCCATAGAGATTAATGCATTTGCTGCTGCAAAAGAAGGTTTCTTCAAATGTTACAAGCAGATGCATGAAGTAGGATTTCATCTTTTCTGGAAGGACCTTACAAGGCCCCAGGCAAAGGATGTCTATGGCAAGGGGTGGTCCGAGTGGTTTGACAGACCCATAACTGGGGCAGGCCAAAAGGGTTCTGGGGTTTGTAAGGACCCCACAGAATGACAGTTTATGGGTCCAATTTGAGATTTCGGCTGAATAAGAATCAGTGTGGCACAGTGCACGTTTTTGTGAATAAATTAGATGGAACCAAGTTAGAACAATAAGCATTTACACTCACTTTGAACAGATGTAAAGGCAGTGGAGGATCAGACCTAAATCCTGCTCTCGGGTACCCTGCAAATCGAGAGTGATTCCATCGATTCCCATGGATCTCCACTGGAATGAAACCAGTGAGAGCCAGATCCGGCCTCTTGATCTCAAGTAAATACTTTACACAAACCCTAACCGCATACCTCCCCCCGAGGTGCGTGCCAAGCACCAACAAAATACAGCAAAAGTGGATCTCTTCTCTGCAATGCGGGTCTTTGGTGCGTGCGCTGCACTCATCTGACTCAGGGAGCTCCTCCTATGGATATCAACGGGAGCTTTGCGGGCGGAACGCCTCAGGAATAGGCAATTGAGAATCCTCGTTTCAGAAGCAAGCTCCGCTGCGCCGGATTGTGCCCTTAAATTATCCACTGACACCTCCGCTGTTGTGAGGGGCTGTGGGCTCCCACAAATCTCAACTTTTGCTTCTTTTAAATAGGTTTTCTTATGGATTTTTAATTTATTTTTTTTTCCGCCACAGCGGCGAAGCGAACCGTTCAAATTGAAACACTGAAATGAACTGAGCTGAACAATAAACTAAAACATGCCTAGAGCAAGTTGAGCAATAAACAGGTTTTTAATTTTTTTTTAACTTCCATCTCTCTGGTGTCTGTCTCTGATAGATGATGTGACAAAGGAAGAATCCTCCATAAATTCTGAATTCTGAATAGTAAATCAGCGAGCAAGAGCAGAAGCACCAGGACACCTCCCCTTTCGCAGTGGCTCAACCGCTGCAGCCCCTCTGCACTGTTCCTCTCAGAACAGAGGTGTAGACGTATGGATGGCTAGAAAGATGCATGCGACCTTTCTTCCCATTGCATATTTGTTTTAAGGTAATCGGCCGTGGGTCTGGTTATATAAACTGGTTGCAATATTGGGTCTTGCTGTTATATCCTGCCTGGCATGCTCACAGGAAACATTATCCATAGAGTCATAGCTTTTAAGGCCAGAGTGTGACCATCTTGTCTGACCTCCTGCATAATACAGCCATCAAATTTCACCCAGTAATTCCTGCATCAATCCCAATATGATTATCCTCTTAGGGCGCAAGGTACAAAATTCAGATCCACATTTCCAACGTTCCACTCTTCATAGCCAGGGTTTTGGTTCAAGTTCATCTTTAATCTCAAGTGACCCTGCCTGAACTTTTTTTATTTTCTATTGGTTTCAGGAGGTTTCCACCCTAGACCAGACAAAATGCAGAGCTTCATCTTGGAGCTAGGCAGCCTTGCCGGAGTCTCACTGATTTTTTTCCCTTTGGTTGAACCAATTTCAAAGTTCAAATGTACATGAACCGAGTGCAGGTTTGCAACTGAAACCACTGAACTTTGTTCTACTGAACAGCCCCAAGCTCCATAGCTCAGAAGTTCAGCTCCAGATCCAAATGTGCCCATAGCTGAGGGCTGATCAGATCTGGAGGCTTTGATTAGGCTCATTGTAGAGAGAAGGGCCAGCAATGGAAACCAGAGACTTCCAAAGTTTAGATCCAGGTTTTGGACTTGGACACATCTCTAGCTCTGGAAGTATAAAAATGATCTTTGAATCTCTATTGGCCCAACCAGAGTTAGCCAGGGGTTTGCAAGCACTTTTTCCCCCCACATTGGCTTCACACATACAGATTGTTGGAGGGAAAAAACCAGATATGAATAGTTGAAAAATATCCTGCAAACTAATTCATTCATTAAAAAACCATGAATGACACAGATGAGTTTTAGGTCTTGTCTCTACTAAGAAAATCATCCAGGACTGACACCCCTGGCACCAGCTCCCAATGCTCCAGAACCGATGCAGAACATAGTTAAACTACAAAGAGTAAACAAAACTAAACTGCATTCAGCATTGTTACAGACACCAAGGTTAAGCCGTGGTGTTGAATTCACTTTGTCCTTGGCTACATTTGTGGTAAAGCCACCTTCCTCAGCAGTACCCATTACTGACACCAGTTAGCCGACTCAATGAACATTGCCATTTTTTGCTAAGAAAGTCCTTTGCTGAATAATTTGTGGCACTTGTAGAGTATGTTATTTGGTGCTTACCATGATACTGGCAGAACACCGTTTTCTGCTATTCAACCACCTCTCTAACGCATAGTGCAGCAATGTTCTGATGTAGAGTATAACTACACAGATGGGTGTGCAGTATCAGTAGCAATGCATCTGTCTTGGGCACGTACATGGCCCCCCGTCACCACAGTATCTGAGCACCCCACAATCTTTAATGTACCTAGCCTCACAACACTTCTGGGAGGTAGAGAAATATTATTATTCCCACTTTACAGATAGGGAACTGAGACAGAGAGGCTAAGTGTCTTGCCCAAGGTCACACATATAGTCAGTAAAAATACAGGGAATTGAGCCCAGGTCTCATGAGTCTGAAGCTAACACCTTAACCACTAGAACACTTCTCTATTAGCCAAGATTACAACCTTCTGCTCTGGGTAATAAACCTCTGACTGCCACAACAAGGGATGAATCACTTGATAATTGCCCTGTTCTGTTTATTCCCTCTGAAGCACTGGCACTGGCCACTGTTGGAAAACATGATACTGGGCTAGATGGACCACTGTGGCCATCCTTATGACCATAGAATTTCAGAGATGGAAGGGACCTCAGGAGATCATATAGTCCAACCCTCTGCTCAAAGTAGGACCACTCCCATTTTGGGGATTGAACTCAGAACAGTGGGTTTAGCAAGCCAATGCTCATACCACTGAGCTATCCCTCCCACCCCATGTTTCCTCTCCGGACTTGCAAATCACCAGAAGACTTTGGAAATCTCTTCAGAACAAAGCTAGAGAATCCACAGACACTAAAACTGGTTACAGACAAGTCAGGAAGCTGTTTCTCTGACTGAGGGGAGACTATTATAACCACTTGCACTATATTAGTGTCCAACAGCCCCAACCAAAATCAGGCCCTGCTGTGTGAGGCAGTGACAAACAGATAGAAAGGAAGCAATATTATCCCAATGCCAGGCAGATTTAGTGACTTACCCAGTCTAGCACAAGAAATCTATGGAAGAGCTGGGAATTGAACCTATATCTCCTAATCCTTGTCGAGGACCCTAGTCCTACAACCCTTGAAAAGCCTCTCCACTATACAAACACATTACTATTTAGTACAAGGAAAACAAGGAGGGTTTTGTGGCTCAGCCAAGGCAATCTCCCTTGACACCTTGTGATCTGATAAAAAGAAAAGACTCCCTTGAAAGTGCGGGTTTTGTTAAGAAGGTGCTTCTATAAAATGCCATCTTTTTACCGCAAGTATTTGCTCCTTGTGCTTTCTTTAGAGCAGATCTCCTCCGTTCACTAAAGAGAATCACGATTTTACAATTGCAGAGCCAATGCAGCTGGAGATGAACAAGCCGTTTGTTCTGATTCCTGAATCTTTATTGTAGAGGATGGTGTATAAAACAGAAGGAACGTAACTTGGTTTTCCTATACTTGGCAGAGTTTAAAGACCTGGCCGCTGTAGTAGAAACATCTGATTTTGACCAATAAATGGAGAAAAAGGTTATGTGGGAAGCGGGCTCGTTAACTGAAAAAATATACAAATAAATTAACTGTATGTGATGACACTGGTGGTGTAAAGGTGTCCTGAGTATTATCGACTGTCTAAAGGGGATTCCCCAGTGTCATAGGGCCGCAGACAGCACCCAGCACAGGGGGTTGGTCGATAGGCAGGAACAGATGTGGTGGAAGGGCGTTCTGCTCTGGCTATTCTAGTGTGGTGGAGAGAGCTGTGAAAAGTCACCCTAATTGATAGTAGTGCCTGGGGCTGGTCTAAGATGCATTGAGAGCCCGCAGGGCTGCGCTCCCTGGCCTGAGCTGCATTTCCTGAGAGCCAAGGCTAGCGTCTTGCTTTTAGGGAACAAAGGAGTGAATCTCGAGGAAGTTACCAGGTGTAAATTGAGAGCTTGGTGTCTTTCCTAACCAAGATGGGATAAATCGACCACCTACCCTTAGAAATATCTGATTCATGGTTTTGGCTCTATGGGAAATAATTTTCTACCTTTTTGCCTTCCCTACGGAATGTGGAAACATCTGATGTCAGGCTCAGCAATCTCTGCGCCACAAGTATAAACAGTGATGGCATTCATTCCTCTCTGTAAAATGGATTATATTCTATTGACTGATTTTGATTTGATAGCTGGAGTCTTGCACTCCTGGCTCCTAACAAAATTTAAAACATGAGCGTTAGGTACAAAAAGTCACCCAATAACATGCATCTTGAACTGCCTTATTAAAAAACCCACATCCGGCTCATCAACCTATTCTCTCCCCAAGTACCACTGTCCTTGCTCCATTCAGAATCGAGTGCCAAATCCCCCTCTTCATGCAGGTTCTTCTAGACAGCAGGGATGCCAAAGAGATAGGCCTTGAAGTAGTCACGTCAAGGCAGCAGATAAGGAGACGGTGGTCTGCATGACTGGAGAAAAAGGGGTAGATTTTTGTAGCATTATGGAGAAACAAGCGGTAAGTTTTGGATGTGACCAAGCTAGAAAAGGGGGTAAAATAAAAAATGACACCCAGGATAGTGACCTAAGAGAGGAGGTGATGGTTTTGTCCACAGCAACATAGAAGGATGAAGAGTATGGAGAGTTTGTGAGAGAAGACAAGAAGCTTAGTGTGGGCTATATTAAGATGATGGTGAGGAGATATCAGAGAGACAGCATGAGGGGTGATATTGGACCCAGGGAAACAAATTGGAGGACAGGTAAATCTGCAAGTCACTGATGTGTAGATGGTAGATGAAGTCATGAAAGTGGAAAAGATCTCCTAGCAAAGGCACAGAGAAGGAGAGAAAGCCAAATACAGCTACTTGTGGGACCCCCTCCCCAGAAGAATAGGAAACATTCACCTGAGAAATGTCTGAGTTGATTATTTTAGGATTTGTGTGTCTTTAAAACTTAAGTAGCTCTTTTTTCATTTCTTTCTGTGATTCTGATTGACGGACTTTCCTAATATTCACGACATTTAAAGTGGTATTCTGTTATTAACATTTTATAAACAATAAGAAGAAGAATGAAGAAATTAGCCTCAAAATAAATTGAGTTGATCTGGCATAAATTCTTTGAATGGCCCACTTAATACTCTTCCCCTTCTTCTCAGTTTAAAGCTACTGATAACAATACATTTCTATGATATCCTCCATTCCCATAGCTGAAGAACAAGGCAAACTATACACAGAAACCACTTCACCCATCCGTGTCACATCTCGGGGGGAACTCAACCTCTGCTTGACCGCACACAGCAATATACTAACAATGTGTGACAGAACTGGGAAGGCTGCAATCCAGTTGAAGAAGGGTACAGTACAATTTAAACTGAAGGGGACATTTAAGTAGATGGAATGTAACTACCCAAGTTGGGAATTGGGGCAAGACATTGATTCATTCACAAAATGGTGAGGTCAGAGGGAACCATTAGACTATATAGTCTGATGTCTTGCAAAACACATGCCACAGAATGTCACCTAGTTACTCCTGTGCTATGCCCAAAAACTGAGGTTTTGCTAAAGCCTATCTTCGAAAAGGCATCCTGCCTTGATCTGAAGCCACCAGAAGATGGAGAATCTACCACTTCCCCTAGTAGTTTGTTCCGGGGTTAATCACCTTCTCTGTGCATTACTTCCAGTTTGATTTGTCTGACTTCAACTTTCAGCCATTGGTTCTTGTTATGTCAGCCTCCGCTAGATTAAAGGGCCCCTTAGTATCCAGTATTTTCTCCCCATGAAAGTATTTATACACCATAATCAAGCCACCACTTCAGCTTGTTTATGATAAGATAAATTGATTGAGCTCCTTAAGTATCTCACTGTTAGCCACTTTTTTCCAGTCCTCAAATCATTTTCAGGGGTTATCATTCATACTAAAAGTGCCACTGGATTTTGTAATTATTACAAATGGATGGTGTTTCCTTAGCGATAGGTGATGTGGCATGAAGGCAAAGTTGTAAGGAAAATTTTTTAGTTAAACACGTGGAGTGGCCAGCATGACAGTCTACTGTCAGCAGCAGCCCCAGGCTTGCATTCCTGAACCTCAGGTCCCTGACCAATCTAGGTCCTTCCCGCAACTTAATCCTTTTCCTTCAGTTCCACTCATCATAGTACAGACAGGACTTTAGTATTGTATCTTCCCTGAAAATGGCACCTCCAATGGCATAGTGCCACCAGCACCAGGCTGAGGCTTTAATGCAGAAGGAAGAGTAACCCCAACTGCAGTGCGCAGTTCTGCTTTTTAAAGAACCCCATGGGCTCTGTTTGGAAATTTCCCATCAAAATACAGGCCAAGCTCTGCCACGCTAGATCTGTTGGGAACACAGCACAAGGTGTTGCAGCTGCTAATGATTATTTGATTTATAGTTGCAGTACGAGGCGTTTATTGCAAAACTTTGATTTCTTTCTCAAGTTCAATTTATGCACGAGTGCTGGCAATATCGTGAAATACAGAGCAAAGGAACATGAGTTGGGCTTGTGTGTTAAATCAATTCAAACTGGCATCAGATGATTTGAATTAGTACACAAAAAGCATATTAAACATATTCATTTTGTTAATAGAAATGACTAACTCTATTAGACTTTTTTGCTTATTATTCATAATATTTTGCTATAATACAGAAAATCAAATTTTATTTTAAAAATGCAATCAAATTACATTTCCTATTAAAACTTTAATATCAAAACAAATTAAGCAATGCTACAGATCACACATTAGTAATCTAGTTCCGTCATAACTCATACGATTTCTCTAGTCTGTTATGAACTATCACATCACCAAGGTGCAGCAACTCTCAAAATATTCTTAAGGGGAACTGAAAAACATGCTTTTTCAAAACAAAATTAATTTTAAAAAACTCTGTAAAAGATTCCCAAATAATAAGAGAGTATGCTTCCAATTTACAAATAAACAATGTTTTAAGGTGAAATATGAGAAAACCTTTACTTACCTACCAAGTAAGGCATTCAGAGCTCTGTGTGTTTTCCCTTTGCCACCTGGAAGGACTGATCACTATTTCCTGGTCTGAGTTGCATGACATAAGTGAGCACTGCAAAAGGTTACATATCCCTGTCCATTAGCAGGAATCATTGTCTCCCCTCATTATGGTTCCAGACTGAAACTAAGCACCAGCATGCACTTCATGTAGAAGTTCTGTTTAATGGGCGCATGGTATTACCAAAACGGCAAAGATACTTGTGACTCAGTTTTGCCTTGCACTGGGGTGTCGTGAAGTTGTATGGGAAGCCAGTAGAGGGAATCCATTAAAGGTTGCAAGTGTGCGCTCTCTCTCATGGCCCAATATCTTCCTCATATTTTGGGGGTAGTTAGGTAGCTCAGTTGAGCACAAGCACTGTGATTGTGACTGGACCCCAAGGTTGGGGAGCCACCTCCCTCCCCTGAATATCTGTTCCTGGGCTGGCCACAAATTGGACCTTCGAAAGAAAACACAGTGAAGATATAGATAAGCTAAGTGAGCGATTCGTGGAGAGGTGGGCAGTTAAACAAGGTGTTACGCAATCTATTTCTATGTCTGGAAACAAATACAATGAAGGTATCTTACTTGTCATCATAGAGGATGCACATGGTAAGATTTAATTCTTCAGGAAACAAACTGAAGTGTGTTCCAGTTGCAACTGACCTGGTGAGAAGAAGAACTGATAATGTACCCTAAGATTTCATGTGTTGCACTTAATATTTCATTACACTGCAGTCACATGTCTCCAGCAGCAGCACACTCACCATAATTAATGCATATTCATAATACACAATGAGTCCCCGCTGAGTTTGACACATCAGTGGGTCAAGTATTGGTTATAATTGCAGGAGGTGAGTTGCAGGATTGAAAAGATTAGGAACTGGTACATGACTGGACCACACCCTCTTTCATCAAGTCTCTGTTCCCTCAGGGCTTTCCATGGCCCAGATCTTCCACAGAAAACTCTGACCCAACTGACCTTACAAATGAACTGCTACAAAGTCGAGTTCCAGCTTTCTGGAAGCTTGCCTGCTCCAAACAGACTGCTCTGGTCTTGGAAAGTGAGCCCTATGTGTTGTTAGTTACTAGTTGATGATTGTGATCTAATTAAAACATACTAAGAGACACACTATAAACATGCACAGCACATGAAGCAAATTAACCAAGCGAGCTTGTCTCCTTCATTGTGCTTTTATTATGATGCTCCTTGGATGATGTTTTTAAATGAATTTTGAATAGTTTTCTTAATTTGTTTTATTCTGCATTGTAGTCACAAAACTGCCAGAGCCCCACAGGAATGATTCCGAGATGCGCAATATTATTGGAACATGTCTCCTGGTTTTCCTACTGTTTACTTATAATTAAGCTTTATTAAGATGTACAATGAATAACAATTTTAAAACCCTGTTTATTGACCCAGGTGCAACCCACAGATACATCTGAAAACCTTCCTTCTCCATGACCTCCAAGTAACATTGTTTGACTGGACTCACTGCAGTGGGATTTTACTGTGCCACTATCCTGCACTGGGGCCCTCAGAGTCGCAACACCCCAGTGGGAATTTTGGGAAGTTCTGCTAAGATATTTAAACAAGCATTCCTCTGCTAGAAGGGTGGAGGCGTAGTGGTACTTTCCCTACACCGAGATTAATACTCTCATTAAACACAGCTGCTCCCCCCCTAGCATGTGTGTAAACTTCATCCTCTTATGCCCTTGGGGTGTCTCAAGCCCACTATATGAATAATATTGTTGCATTCACGCCTTTAATACTGTGATGATGTATATTACAGGCATACTGATCATTGGGCAATAATGGTTTTTGGTGGATGAAAGATAAAGGGGGAGGGGAATAAAGAGGAAACAACTCACAAAAAATAAGGCGGCTCCATAAGAAAACTGGTGGGAAATGTTGCCTCAAATAAAGCAGGGATCACATGACAGTAGGTGGAGCTCTGGCAACTTTCTTAGCCTTAATCAGGGCCGGCTCTAACTTTTTTGCTGCCCCAAGCAAAAAAAAAAAAGGGGGGTGGGGGCCAGATTGTGCCACCCCAAGGTTGGCCTGAATGCCACCCCTTCTAATGTGCCGCCCCAAGCACATGATTGGTCAGCTGGTGCCTGGAGCCAGCCGTGGCCCTAATGGCCAGATGACAGCAAGCTTTGAGAACTCCTGATTTTGGTTCAGTGCTTGTTGTCAGGTTCTGCCCCAGATTCTGACACTGAATAGGCAATTTCTCTACACTTCACCTCTAATCTGGATCAGCTAATGAGTTTTTAAATATAACTATTCTGGTCCACTCTAAAGGCAACATTGTGTTTGATATTGTGGCAGATAAGGAGACCGAATTTTTATTGATTTTATTTGTTTACTTTATTTGTGTTATGCCGATAAACATCATGCTGGTTAAAATGTGCAGTCAGTTAATGCAGTCAGTAACCAGAAGCATATCCCCGATGTAGACAAGGCCACAGAGGGAGGTGGTAGGTGTGGTGGAGCAGGATGTGGGAAGAGCGAGGTGGAGTGGAAGGTTGCGTGATGGACAGTGCAAAGAGGTGGAGGTGCCCAGCTACTGGTAAAAACTGGCTCAAGAGATCAACCAAGTCTGTGGCCCTGATTCAACAAGGTATTTACGACTGGGACTACTCGTGTTTTAAAAGTTAGGCACATACTTGGGGCTTGTCTCTCCACTCTGATCCTTCCTAGATGTTACCACATCCAATGATTTGCATTTGTCCTCCATGGTTTTTTAAAAGACAGCTTTGGTGGCAAACCAATAAAGCATGCTGCCACCTTCAAATGGATTTCCCAACCTGCAGTATCGTTTAGAGCTAAATCCCACAGAGGTCTGCAAGCCTTCTGTTCAGTCTGGGATTTTAGCACTCAGACCCTCCATTTTAGCACCGTGCCATTCCCCTCCGAAGGCAGCACTAATGGATTACTGTGCATTACATTCTTCATTACTGCTTAAATATTTATCAGAACATTATGTATTTAGTGGCTGGGGGAAAAGGCAATCCTGCATTTCACAATGCAGAAGGGTTAATTACAGACTGGATAAATCTCTGTGATTTAAAAAAATGACAAAACATGGATATGGAGATTAAAAGGCGAATGTGTTATTTACAGCGAAATAAACATAAAAGGCTGTAATCCCGATCTGGGCTCCAGGCAGGATTTCCTCATACATCAAATGTATTAAATTCAATGCTTCATATCCATGGTCGCTGTTTATACAATGGTCACTTTTAAAACATTGATTCAGGGGAACTCTGTTTTAAATGACCCTTCATTGAAGGATCGACAAAAAGTTGGGGGTGGCCTTTTAATAAAAGGGGATCAGAACAATAGCCTGTCGCCTTGGCGATACATTAGGGTGACCTGCTAAGAGAGGAGATTTGGGGTCTCTTATGCAGATTTCACTGTGGTTACCAGTTACCATACATTGCAACGGTGTCAGGTACCATAGTCACCGCTCCTCCTAAGCCTATTAAAGTCAATCGGAGTCTTTTCATTGCTTTCAACTGTCTTTAGACATGGGTGTCATTGTTTTATTCGACATATACACAAAGGTCATGGTACCTTAAATACCTCGGTGTGCTTAACTTCATTTTTTCAGTGGTGACCACTGCATTGGATACACTCCGTCACCGATACTGTCACTCTCATACACATACATTCATACAAACATTGGCTGGAACTGAAAAGTCCCTACATGGTGGAATTTGAAATATTGCAGCCTTTATTTGGGCTTAGAAAGGAAATAAGGCCCTCAACCTAAGCCCGGTGGTGACTTAAGACTTGTTTGTCATTGCAGCACTGTACACACTACATATACGTATATATGTAGCGTATACATCACTGTAATGACAAACTGGTTTATAATTAAAAACCGTACTTAAGTTTGGCTTCTTTAGCAGACAAAAACACCAGAAAACCCAGTCATTCGTGGAATTCAGCCAATGTTTGTCTCATAAAATAAGGTAACTTATACTGGTGCTGTGAAATATTGTTCATTATAACGGAGCAGCGGAGATAATGTTGTTTTCTAATTTCCCTTTCTCAGTCAGAAATTAAATAAAAAGTCATGTCTAAATTACAATACTGGATTGAACGCAGACAAGGACCCCATGCGGGGAGCTTATGATATATCCTTCCCACGTTTTATAGCCATTAAAAAAGATTATAGGATTTTTTTTTCCTTTTCTTTTAGGCCATTTACATTTCTTCTGAACTCTCACTGTGTTTTATTTGATGCTCTTAAAAGTGCCAATGTACATAATAAGTCAATCAAGAAGTTAAATTAAGAAAAAAAAGCACAAGAACATATTGACGTGTCTACAGAAAACAGGCTCTTGGAAATGTGAACTCTGCCACCTAACGACTTCCTGACTTTTGCAATAAATATTACTGAGAAAGGATGGGGTCTTGGTTCTGTAGGCTGGCTGAGGGACTTCTATCAGTCAGATCTAAAGGCAAAAATCCCCTCTCTGAGCCAGATTCTCTTCTAATTTACACCAGTGCAGCCCTGACAATGTGACCCTGTGGATCTCTTATCTACACTGCTGGTCACCTGGTCACAATCTGCATTTGTCCCACCTGCAGAGCTCCCTGTAACAAATGAAGTATCTGGTGTGGACTTTCCTGCCTTCTAACAAGCACCCTCAAGCTTGAAAATCCTTCCCGTTCGCCCCACCTGTCTCCTGAACTTCTTTCTTGTCTCCCTCCTCTCCCTTGTGTCCGAGGCTCTGGGGTATGCTGTCTACACCCATCTCCTGAAATCCTCCCCTGTGATTCTGTCCGTGTTCCCCTTTGATCAGATGTCTTATCTCTGCCCTCTCTTGAACCCATCCAGGTCACCAATGACTTTCTCCCAGCCATGGCAAAAGGCTACTTGTCTATTTTTATTCTCCATGGTTCTCTGCTGCCTTCAGCACCATCGATTTCCCCTCCCCCCGCCCTCTTCCTACCTGGGCTTCCTCGATTGTGTCTCTTCGTTCTTTTCACATTAGGCTGGCCCCTCTCTCCTCTAGAGCCACTTTTGGTGGCTCCTCATCCTGTATCTTTTCTGACCTGTTGGTGTCCAGCAGGGCTCTGTTCATAGTCCCCACCTCTTCTCCCACTACACCCTTTCTAAGCAACCACATCTCCTACCACAATTACAGCTACCATCTCCATGCTGGTTTTTCCTCAGAGAATCATGGAATCTTATAGTTAGAAGGGACCGCAAAGGCCGTCCAGTCGAATGTCCTGCTAAGCTTTAGGATTTGTTATGTCTAAACCATCCAAGCCTCCTTTTGAAAACCTCCAGTGAAGGAGCTTCCACAACCTCCTGAGGTGTCTGTTCCATTGTCCTACTCTTCTTACAGCTAGGAAGTTTTTCCTGAGATTTAATCTACATCCGCTATGCTGTCGTTTGAACCCAGTGCCTCTTGTCCTGCCTTCTGTGGCAGGAGAGAATAACTTTTCTCCATTTTAATTCTCTTCCCCAGTCTCCCCCTCTTTGACTAATATCACATCTATGATTGTCTCTCTGGCATCTCCTGCTGGATGTCTTTCTGATCATCTCAAACATGCTCTCTCCAGAATTTCCTCTCTTTCTGTCTAATCCTTCTCCTCTCCCTTCCTCCTCTGGCAGGGCTGACAATTCCACTGTCCTGCCTGCCTCCCAGGCTCACAACCTCAGTGTAATCTTCCACTCAGCTTATCAATGCTTTTATTCTGTGCCCATTACCATGGTCACCAGTCCAGGCGTTTGCGCTTTCATGACACTTCATAAGTCTAATGCTTAGCACTTCCAGTCTTCCTCCTGAAGAGGCTTCTTGGCTCCAGCTTTGATGTTTTTTGAGGGAAATTTTCAAATCGCAATGGATCGCTGACTGGCTGGACTTTTAAAGTATTTGGCAATGATGCTCGAAGCCAGCCCAGCAAGTCAGTTGAAAGGAAAATGAAAAAGCTGCAGCTCGCATTGTTTTCCAGGTGCGAAAGGCCGTGGCAGGCTTAGAGTGGGATGGCTTGAGACACGTTCCAATCACATCCGCCACATCCAGATGACTCCAGCATTCTTTTTAAACTAGGAAAAGAAGGGTTTTTTTCCCAGCATGTCTTACATTTTTCATCCCGCAAGGAGATTACCTTGGACATAATCTTGGACCTAGAAAAGATCAGTTTCCTACCTTTTGGACACTGAATCAATCACTGTCCCATGCTTTCTTTCTAAGGCCTGTATTCAGAAATGTTCTTTTGAAAGCCAAGCCTCTTATCTCTCTCTGATTTTCAAGTGAGTTTCAGCTTTCCCTTCTTCACTCTGGCAATATGCCTCAGAAGGAGATAGGTGCTAGAAGTAGCATGAGGTAAGTGACATTCTTCCTCTGAGGCTGCACTGATTAAACAGAGCAGCATCATGTTAGGAGACATTGTGCTGTGGGAGGTGTCATCTTTTGCATTAGAAATTCTGATTCCCACAAAGTTGTATGTCTTAAAGATCTCATAGAAGTTTCCCCTCTCTGCTCCCCAAAATAGGGGTGATATCCCCAGCAAAATCCAATTAGGGTAATTACATTGGTTCCTTACTTGTACCTAGAATTTTCACTTGAATATAGTATATTTCACTTTCTGTAGTGTGACTGTATGCTATTAAATAAGTACCATGTCCCATGGGCTGTAGTTTGCCCACGTCCGGCCCACCTGAGCTCCTAGCTGCGGTCCCTCCCACACTATCTCCCTTCCCCCATGGCCAACACGCTAGCACACCAGCCCGCTGCTCCTGCCGGGGAGCGTTGCAGGGGTGGGACTGACTCCAGCGAGTGGTGGGGGTGAATTGGAAAAGGGGCAGAAGGTTGCGGGAGGCAGTCAGGGAACCGAGGGCATTGGATGGGGCATGGCAGTCAGATGAGGAAGCGTGGGGGAGGGGCCAGGGCACGCCTCCTCAGGCGGGCCGGACAGGATGGTCCCGTGGGCCGGATGTGGCCCATGGGCTGTAGTTGGCCCACCCCTGCACTAGGTACTGGGGTGTTGGGGGCCGACGAAGAACTGAAAGAAAGAGAGATTTCCTTCTTTTTTTTTTTAACAGTATATTCCAATACACCTTGAATTTTAGACTCTCTTAAATTTTCATGTATGTCAAAACCACTCTACTTTGTCATGTTGATTATTGTCTGTCTGGATTGCTTAGTCATTCTTATATGGGAGCCACCTGCTGTTTATAAGGTTTGCTTGCAATCCTGTTTTTCCAATAAAATATTACAGTTCTATAGATCTTTCCTGCCCTGTTTCAGAGACCACCTCTGAATTTGGTCCTTTGTGGGTTTTGCTTTTAAATAAAAATTGTCTGTAATTTCTAAGATGAAAGACTGAGCCGTGGTTAACGTTGCTTCTGCTAGGGAAATAGAAAAAAACCTCTTATCTCCATAGGGCTTTGGAAATGCGCGGATGACTATTTTAAATAGTCATACAACAGTAACCATTAGCGAGTTGGAACTAGAGCAGGGAGGGAAATGTTTCCTCCCCTGCCGCAAGGAAAAATAAAACAATTCTTTTTTGTCAACATTTTCAGTAGAAAATGTTGACTTTTTGTCAACCCCCATCCATACACACACCCCAAAAGAAAACAAAGAAACCCCCAACAAACAAAAAACAAAACAGCCAAAAACTGGGGGGGGGGGAAGGGGAGAGATCAGTTTCTAGGTAGCAATTTTCAGGTTTCAATTTTTTGTTTTTTCAATAACAGTAAAAAAAAAATCATCCAAGAAAGCAGGAAGTTTCCATTAGAAAACATCCTGCACCTGAAAGTCCAAGTTTCAATTAAAAATATAGTTCTGATGGAGATTTTCAACCTGCCCTAATGGTCACATGACAAGGATATTAACACTCGGAAACAAGATGAGGGGCAAAGCATGGGAAATAAAGTTTCATTCTCTTCCCAGTGCTTGTGTTTAACCTTTATTATACAGACAGCCAATAATATATTCATCATGATAATAAATGTCCTTATAGAGAGACAAATCCTGCCCCTCATTCTGCAGGTGCAGAGTTGTGACTGCAACAGAACCAGGTCACATACCGTGGAGAAAACAAAATGTAAGGAATCCATGCAGCATAAAGTAGGGAGATAATTGATTTAAATTTGAACAAACTTTGTCTCTAGAGTACCTGGCTACCTACCATGCTACCTCCTCACTATCTGGCTTTTGACAAGTTACTTAGGCACAGATTTTCAAACAAATTAGGCACAAAAATCCATAATTAGGTACCTAAATAAAATCTTTCCATGGGAGCTGGCCTCCCACCTCCTAATGTGCTTTTGAAAATTGCACTAGGCACCTAACTATTGTGTGAAACAAGCACTAGGTCTTTTAAAGAAACCACTTGCTTTAAAAAAAAAAAAAGCTTCGTCTTTAAAACTAAGCAACACTACAAATAAAAGTTGCATCTTTAAATAAATTCATTTCCACACAGATATAACTGAAGCAACGTTAAACTAGTCTGCATGAGCATTTCTACTATAAACACCACCCTGGCCTTATCATGTTTAAATCTGTCACGGATGTCGGATATTGCCTCCTTAAGTGGACTCAACTGTATTACAGGCTTCTGTGGTAATGCTGGGCTGAAGTGTATCTCCATTTTATGTTCTTAAATATTCATAAGAAGCTTTGCAACATTAATATCTTAGATGGCTTACAAGAACACTTAAATAATGTGTCTTAGCTGCCTTCTACCGGTCAAAAAAGTCCCAGCCTTTTCCAATTTGTGTAATGCATTGAGCCATTTTAATAATTGTTCAGGGATTTATTCAGTGGTTCTGAAGTTCACTCATAACCAGTGTAATTACTATCCATGCTGCTCTCATTGTGTGCTAATCCTGCTTGTTTTACAGGCATGAAACAAAAGATTTGTAAGGGCAAAGATGGGGTAGGCCTAATGCATGGGAATTAAGTTCTCTCTCTCTCACACACACACACACACACCCCTCCCTACCTCATACTTATACAGACCACACATCATTTAAAATATTATTTTTTATTACTGATAGAAACCAAGGCCCAAAGTGACCATTGTGACCATCTAGACTGACCTCCTGTAAAACTTGGGCCATAGAACTGCCCCAAAATAATTCCTAGAGCAGAGCTTTTAGAAAAATATCCAAGCTTGATTTAAACATTGCCCATGATGGAGAATCCACCACAACCCTTGGTAAATTGTTCCAATGGTTCATTTCAGCATCGGTTTTCTTCAGCATCTTCATTAATGATCTGCATGAGAGGATGGCTTGCACCTGTAGCAAATTCATGGATGACACGGGGGGGGGGGGGGGGTAGATACTCTGGAGGGTGGGGATAAAGTCCAGAGTGATCTAGACAAATTGGAGGATTGGGTCAAAAGAAATCCGATGAGGTTCAACAAGGACAAGTGCAGAGTCCTGCACTTAGGATGGAAGAATCCCATGCACTGCTACAAGCTGGGGACCGACTGGCTAAGAGGCAGTTCTACAGAAAAGGACCTGGGGATTACAGTAGATGAGAAGCTGGATATGAATCAACAGTGTGCCCTTGCTGCCAAGAAGGCTAACTGCATATTGGGCTGCGTTAGTAGGAGTATTGCCAGCACATCAAGGAAAGTGATTATTCCCCTCTATTCGACACGGATGAGGCCACACCTGTAACATTGCATCCAGTTTTGGGCTCCACACTACAGAAAGAATGTGGACAAATTGGAAAGAGTCCAGGGGAGAGCAACAAAAATGATTAGGGAGCTGGGACACAATTTATGAGAGGCTAACAAAACTGGGATTGTTTAGTCTGCAGAAGAGAAGAACGGGGGGGGGGGGGGGGGGATTTGATAGCTGCTTTCAACTACCTGAAAGGTTCCAAAGAGGATGGATTTAGGCTGTTCTCAGTAGTGGCAGATGACAATACAAGAAGTAATGGCCTCAAGTTGGAGAGGGGGAGGTTTAGGTTGGATATTAGGAAACACCTTTTCACTAGGGGGATGGTGAAGCACTGGAATGGGTTACCTAGGGAGGTGGTGGAATCTCCTTCATTGGAGGTTTTTGAGGCCCAGTGTGGCAAAGCTCTGGCTGAGATGATTGGGTTGTGTGGCAGGGTGCTGGCCAGGAGTGCCTGAGCCAGCCTGCGGGCCCTTTGAGAGGGAGCACCAGCCTGCAAACCTCCCTTGCAGGAAAGGCTAATTAGCCACCTGGGCTGCAGAGGGCTCAGGCTTGATGAGTGGCACCTGGCAGCCTCCTCAGGGGGATAAAAGGCCTGCCAGGAAGCAAGCCCAGTGTGGTGGGGATGGTATAGAGTGTGGAGTGTGAAGAGCTATTCAGAGCTGTGTTGGTTTAGAACTGTAAGCTGGACTGTATAGAGCAGGGGTCGGGAACCTTTTTGGCTCAGAGAGCCATATAGTAGCCCCCCCCTGCCCCGGCCGAGCCATATAGTAGCCCCCCCCGGCCGCCGCGCTCTCCTCCCCCCCCCCCCGCCCCCGCCGCCAACGCCGCCTGCGCTTCTCCTTCCCCCCCCCCCCCGCCCAACCACCGCCGCCGCGCTCTCCTTCCCCCCCCCCGCCACCGCCGCCGCGCGCCTCTCCTTCCCCCCCCGCCACCTCCGCCGCGCTCTCCTCCCCCCCCGCCCGCCGCCGCGCCGCCAGCCGCCGCCTGTTCCTCCCGCCTCCTGCTGCCTCACGCTCCGCCGCCCTGCCGCTCCCCTTCCGCCCGCCG
The DNA here is from genome assembly GCA_032164245.1 of Sternotherus odoratus. Classification (NCBI taxonomy): domain Eukaryota; kingdom Metazoa; phylum Chordata; order Testudines; family Kinosternidae; genus Sternotherus; species Sternotherus odoratus. Next base: position 95,863,710 of record JAVMKO010000007.1, read on the forward strand.
CCGCCGCCGCCGCCGCCTCGCCGCGCCTGCGCTCTCCTTCCCCCCCCCGCCGCCCGCCGCCGCGCCGCCGCGCTCTCCTTCCCCCCCCCGCCCCGCCGCCGCGCCGCCGCGCTCTCCTTCCGCCCCCCCGCCGCCGCCGCCGCCGCCGCGCTCTCCTTCCCCCCCCGCCGCCGCCAGAGCCGCCGGCCGGCCGCCGCGCTCTCCTTCCCCCCCCCGCCGCCGCCGCCGCCCCGCGCTCCTCCTTCCCCCCCCCGCCGCCAGCCGCGGCCGCCGCCGCCGCGCTCTCCTTCCCGCCCCCCCAACTGACCCACCCAGCCGGCTGCCCCCAACGCCCGCCCGGCAACGGCTCCCAGCCCAGCCTCCCCCCCAACGCCCGCCGGCAAACGGCTCCCAGCCCAGCCTCCCCCCAACGCCCGCCGGCAAACGGCTCCCAGCCCAGCCTCCCCCCCAACGCCCGCCGGCAAAACGGCTCCCAGCCCAGCCTTCCCCCCAACGCCCCTGGCAAACGGCTCCCAGCCCAGCCTCCCCCCAACGCCCCCTGGCAAAACGGCTCCCAGCCCAGCCTCCCCCCAACGCCCGCCGGCAAACGGCTCCCAGCCCAGCCTCCCCCCAACGCCCGCCGGCAAACGGCTCCCAGCCCAGCCTCCCCCCAACGCCCGCCGGCAAACGGGCTCCCAGCCCAGCCTCCCCCCAACGCCCGCCGGCAAACGGCTCCCAGCCCAGCCTCCCCCAACGCCCGCCGGCAAACGGCTCCCAGCCCAGCCTCCCCCCAACGCCCCCTGGCAAACGGCTCCCAGCCCAGCCTCCCCCCAACGCCCCCTGGCAAACGGCTCCCAGCCCAGCCTCCCCCCAACGCCCGCCGGCAAACGGCTCCCAGCCCAGCCTCCCCCCAACGCCCCTTTGCTAACGGCTCCCCCCGTGCTTACTTGTTCGCTGGGTCACGCTGCTGTGACCCAACTCCAGCGAGAGAAGGAGAGGAGCGACACGCCCCCCAGCCTCGCTTTCAGAGCCGCGCCACACCGCCCCGCCCCCCAGCCTCGCTTTCAGAGCCGCGCCACACCGCCCCGCCCCCCAGCCTCGCTTTCAGAGCCGCGCCACACCGCCTCCCCCGCCTTGCTTTCAGAGCCGCGCCACACCGCCTCCCCCGCCCGCCCCAGCAGCGCCGCGAGCCAGATGACAGGCTCAAAAGAGCCACATCTGGCTCGCGAGCCATAGGTTCCCGACCCCTGGTATAGAGTCTGTAGAGCTGTAAGATGTAGAGCTGAACTATATAAGAGTTGTATACTATAAGCTGTGAGCTGTAGAGCTGTAACTGGAAAGACTACGCTGTATAAAGCTGTATATATTGGTGGTGGGGCCTGCACTGTGAATTAAAGAGCACTGTTTGGAGCAAAGAAGGGTTTCCTGCCTGTTCCTGAGAAGGGGTGAGAGAGCCGGTCTGTCACAGTTGGTTCTGCTTTGAGCAGGGGGTTGCACTAGATGACCTCCTGAGGTCTTTCCAAACCCTAATCTTCCTTTTTTGTTTCCCTCGTTGTTAAGAATTTACACTTGATTTCCAGTCTGAATTTGTCTAGCTTCAACTTTCAGCCACTGAATCATGTTCTACCTTTCTCTGCTAGAGTGAGGGCCCCATCATCAGATATTTGTTCCCCATGTAGGTATTTACAGACTGTGATCAAGTTACCCCTTCTCTTTCTTAACCTAACTAAATTGAGTCTATCCTTGAGTCTATCACTATAAGGCATGTTTTTTTAACCCTTTAATCTTTCTCATGGCTCTTCTCTGAACTCTCTCCAGTATATCATTGTCCCTCTTGAACTGAGTTTTGCAACGAATGTCTGATGCAATGCTAAGATCCATAATCTGCTTCTGTTTGCTGATGCTACCAACTGGCAACATCTCAATGAAAAACAATAAGGAAATCTTTCGGAAATTTTAGTTTTTCATCACAATTTCATCATCATCAACATTTCCCCTGTCCCTTATTTGCAAGCGGAGTTCAGCAAGTAGCCATGGGAAGCCAGTAAAGGAATGACCAGCAGCAGGGAATGGATTCGGTAGGGAGAGAGAGAGAGATCCTCTGAGTCTCTGATCATAAATGTAACACCCAAACATATACACACGTGCAGGTCTTCTACTCTGTGAGGGCTACAATAAAATTACTACCCACTGCACAGTCATCACTATCTACATAGATTGCTCATCCGCATTGTTTTTTCTGCACTGTTTATGAAAAACTTATCTCCATGCCTCTGTTTGCAATCTGATGCCAGACCCCACTTACTTACCCACCCATGCCAGCACAAAACCACATGCAGACGTATGTGCAGTGTAATTGATGGACGCTAGTAGGGTGACCAGACGCCAAGTGTGAAAAATCGGGACCAGGAGGGGGGTAATAGGAGCCTATATAAGACAAAGCCCCAAATATCAGGACTGTCCCTATAAAATCGGGACATCTGGTCACCCTAGACACTACCCCGACCCTATATTAATCATCAAAACACATGAACATATAACAAATAAACACGACTGGAATTAAATCTTCCCATTCTGTTAGGGAGCAGAGTGGAGACCTGTGGGCTGTGGTAGAGGAAGGGAAGTAGTTGAGGTTGCAAAGGGGAACTGATGGGTGGATCACAGAGGGGGTGTCGTATGGTTCTGCTGCTTACTTCCTTGTTTTTAATGGCATCTGTTGGTTGGGATTTGCAGTCTAGCAACCTCAACTCAATGTTTGTTCTATGGGCTATATATAGTGTGGCAAATTGCCGGCACTATTATGGTGGGTCCCGCGCTTTCTCCTCTTATGAGGGGTTCAGGACACCATTTCTTGCCCCTGAGCAAGGTATTAACATCCCCACTAGTATCCTAGGGGAGGGGAGTAGAGAGGGAGGGACCTGGGCCCGCCCTCTACTCTGGGTCCCAGCCCAGGGCCCTAAGGATAGCAGTAAACTGCTTGAACTAGCTCTTCTTCCCCTAAGCTACTTCCTTCTCCTACCTTCAGCTTGTGGGGCTTCCTGCCCTCTCTCTGCACAAGCCAGGTGTCTCTTTACCTAGGGTCTGGGTCTTCTTCATTCCAAACTCTTCCTCTGCTTTCCTCCAAACCAATCCTCTCTGCTCCAACTCCTCCAAACTGCTCTCCGCTCCAACTCCTCCAAACTGCTCTCCGCTCCAACTCCCACCCCTGTCTGGCTGAAGTAGGTTTTTTTTTATTAAGGCCTTAATTGACAGCAGGTGCTCCAATTAACCTGCTGCCTGCTTCCCTAGTCTACAGGGAGCCATGCCCTAATGAGCCTTGAGTTAATGTATCTCCCCTCAAGCACTCTGCCACAGCTCCCTGACCCTCCGCTATCACAATAGGTATATAGTTCAGATGAGATAGGGACCATGAAAGGGCCAGAAAATATGAATCCGATATGGACAGTGCCATGGAGACAGAACTATACTACAAACATAGCCCTTGAGGTCACATTGATGGAGCAACAGGAGGAAGCTTGCATTCCACTGTGTATGCTGGGTGCATTTCATGGATAAACAGAACACATCTCTCTCCAGGCTTCTCATCTGAACAGCTTTTAGTCATACGAAATATACTTTAACAGTGAGCTGCTCAGATGGTGTAAATCAGCACAGCTCTAATGGAAAACAATGCAACTTTGCTGATTTACACTGGCTGAGATGTGACCCTAAGTTTTTCAGAACCCAAAACACCTGTTATTCATCCAGTATACGTAAAATACAGTACGTTCTCTCAAAGGACATCACAAAATGAGGTTTGGGTGACTGCATGTCACTATAGGTGCTGAGATATTGCGGTGATATGGGCCACATAAGTACCCAGAGAGATAGAGCCACTCAGAGTGTTAGACCACTCTGTCTCTTCACTTCATCAGCCGAAACAAGATTTACTGCACTTGCATAGTTAAATAAATTGCCATAAATAACATAGAATGCTAAAAATACATCATGTCATAAATGTAAGGGGGGGGGGGTGAGTGAGAGTTCCCCTTTAGAGGCAGCTAATGTGGTTTGGTTTAAAAGCTCACACTGTCTACTGCATATATCCAAACTTTGGGATGGTAAATCCAAATTTGAATAATCTTGAGTGTTTCTTCCTTGACTGAGCACCTGAGCACTAATTACATGCCTGGTTAATTTAGTAATGTACATACATTTCTGGGCTCCCTCAGCTTGTATCTCTCTCCCTCCACTTCAGGAGATTAATGAGGTGAAGAAACATAAGATTGTTACAAACCTGCAGCTTTCTGTACCTCCTAAGATGACGGGAAATGTACCAAACATCATGTTATTTTTTAACACTGCTGGGTACAGTATATAATTATAATTTAGCTGATATATTCCTTGCCTATTAAAATAGATAAGCAATGATCCAATAATGCAATGAATGGCACAGATTCATGTTGATTTTTTCCTTTGTCATGTTGTAATAAGCTAGAATAGATGTTTGTGTGTAAGATTTTCAATAGAATCATTCATAAAGGGAAAATACAGCTGAAAAATATCTTTTCTCCTTTGTGTATGCCCTTCAGTTTTTTCTTCTTATAATAGTCTCTCTGCATTGCGAATTATTGTCTTTTGGGTATTATTTACCACTGAAATGCTAATGTACAGGGCCTGACCTTGCATTCAGTCATCTGATTCTGAATATTGATATTATATTGATATTGGGTTGTCCTTAGGCCCCAATTCAGGAAAGCACTTAAGCACTCATTTAGCTTGAATAAATCCATCCCTATTCCGCAAATCCCACAAGTTTACATGATCTGCTGAATCAGGGCCTAAATCTATAACTTTGGACTGGATGTTACTCCAGTCATATCAACGAGAGTTTGGATTTTGAGTTCCGGGGGGGGGGGGAGGCTTTCCAGTTCTTTTCCATGGGGGCACAAAGGATGTAAGTGAGGGCAGAATTTCTATAGTACTTAGCCTAAGTCAAAAACTAGGCCCAACTATGTGTCTACCCCGGGTACAGGTCACTAAAAATCCCCCTTATAGTCTTTCCTGGGCTTACCTAGGCTTGGATCCAGGCACACAGGAGTAAGTGAGAACAGGTGGGTGAAGAGCAATAGGGAATGGGCAGGGCCTTGAATTGATCCCACAAGTTTACATGATCTGCTGAATCAGGGCCTAAATCTATAACTTTGGACTGGATGTTACTCCCAGTCATATCAACGAGAGTTTGGATTTTGAGTTCCGGGGGGGGGGGGGGGGAGGCTTTCCAGTTCTTTTCCATGGGGGCACAAAGGATGTAAGTGAGGGCAGAATTTCTATAGTACTTAGCCTAAGTCAAAAACTAGGCCCAACTATGTGTCTACCCCGGGTACAGGTCACTAAAAATCCCCCTTATAGTCTTTCCTGGGCTTACCTAGGCTTGGATCCAGGCACACAGGAGTAAGTGAGAACAGGTGGGTGAAGAGCAATAGGGAATGGGCAGGGCCTTGAATTGATCGCACTGTGAGGTAGCAGCCGGCAGAGACGAGTCAATGGGGTTGACACTGTGATATGCTCCTGGTATAGGTCCTCCTGAAATGACTACGCCTCCAGAGCAAAGGAGTTGTGACTCAGAGGTGCACCTCTGAGAGACTGCACCTACCTCTGGGGCAGTCCAGCTTCTGCGCCATTCCTTGCTCAGGGCTGTTTAATCTAGTTGATAGTGTAGAGATGGGTCAAAGAGGTGTTTGGATCTGAATTAGGTGTATGCTGGGGTATGCAGTACAGGTTTGAGGTCAAAGAAAATAGAGTTTAGTTGTGATAGCACCATAAGCTGAGTTTGAGATTTTAGACATCTTGACTAATTTAAATGGTGCCCACTGTAAGTATAAACTTCAACATGCTAGACTTGAGCTGTATTTTGGACAGAAAAATTTGGATTTGGAGAATGTCTGGCAGTCCTTGATTAGAATAAACGTTTGAGATTTTTTTTGTGCTCCTCTACTTGTATAACTTGTATCAATGTGTTATTTAAAGACATACAGTTTGTACAGATCTGGAATTAAGGCAGAGAAAATTCAGACACCAGAAAAGCAGGTGAAAATAAATATTTTTACATGTTTCCAAAATGAGATTCTGCTCCTTTGTTCACCTTTAAAAGACAGGTGAAGAAACCTTGCCTTACCATAAAGTAAGTTCTTGTCAGATTTCTACCGCCAAGGACCAAAATTTTGCAAAAAAACAGTTGTTTTTGCAAAATTGCATCTGATCTGGAAGTGGGAAACAACTGGATTCAAAGCCAGAGATGCAAGTGTGTAACTTTGAATTTAATTCCAACTTGGCCCCAAACCCAAATATTCTGAGAGATGCTGAATTAACAGTGAGTTAAAGGCAAAGCCACGGTTAGAACATAGGAGCACTTGCAAGATGGTTCTGTGATTATTCTGTGAGATCATGGTTGTCCGGCAATTGGGTTTCTGACTGCTTGAGTCTCACTTAGTTTTGGTTTTGAGGTCAAAACCAAGTCAAAACCAGTAAGCTTCTGATGGCTGTGGAGAAAACACACACATTGGCCTAGGTTTTCACAAGATAGCCTAAATCCTCTCAGGTTTACCAAAAATTTGCTAAGACTTGCTGGCCTTTCCTCCTCCACTAAAAGCCCAATTGGCCCACCTGTCTCTCTCATACCCATTAATCCCTGCTTCCCCATTTTAAAAATATGTACAGTGGAAAAAAATATTCAGGCCTTCTCTAGACTAAAGTTTGGGAAACCCTGCTCTCTACTGTACAATTATCTGCCGGAAGATAAAACCATGGTGATATTATAATATTTATCGTGTGTAATACAATCCTTCAGGCAAGCGGAGCGGCCTGTCATCACAATTTGATTAACAGGATGGGCATCCTCGATATTCACTTACCAGAATATGGAAGATAGCTTTGTCGACCACATTAATGGGGATCTACCTTCCCTGTCCATTGTTGACTGAGAGCCCAACTGTGTGGTGTTTTAAAAGTAAAGTAATTCCACAGATTGCCTTTGATTACATCATAAATTGACACCTGGCCAAGATACAAAAACCTGGTTTTACTCTGCGGGGGCAGTTGCACTTCAGATGATGCCCTCTCTCATTTACTAGGTCTTGTGCCATAACAGAGCTATAGATCACGTCTGTAATCCTGTGGAGTTCATTATCTCCTAATGCTGTTTGATTCTGTAGCTCATTAGAACGAAACTTGACCTGACCTGTGAACTACAAAATTGATTGTTGCCTTTAAATGGTCAACAACCCATTTTCTAATCGATAGAATAATTTTATACATATTTAAATTATATATAACTTTAATGCTTGTTAAATTTATCTACCACTTTCCTTCTATAGTTTACTTTACATTCATCCGAAATATGGATGTGGCATTTACTCCTTGGTGGTAACATTTTCTTTAAAAAAAAAAAGACGACAAAGAGGAAGAAGAAAAGCTGGTTTGAAATAAAAGCTAAGACAGCAAGCATGAATTCAGCGTTGAAGACTTTTAAAAAACACTTCAGGCTGGGTTGTGGTTTCAGATATATATACTCCCTGTGGATGGGGCTGGGGAGGGAGGGAACGTGCTATAACGATTGGGCTTCTGACAGATAAAGGGCTTCCTCATCCTACTCATGGTCTTGCAAGAAGAAGAAACTAAGTAGATAAAGGAGATTGTTAGGTCCACTTAAAATGCATTCTTGGTTCAACACGGAGTATTATTAATTGTTTGTTTTGGGGTAGCCCCCAAAAGACCCAGCCTCATTGTGCTAGGCATTGAAGAACCATATAACAAGGAGATGAGCCGTACCTCAAAGAGCTCACAATCTAAGAATAAGACAAGAGACAACAGATGGATACAACAGACAGCTAGAGTTCAACAAGGTCCCAATGAGATGATTATATCAGAGTGATAAGCAGCGGGCACAGGCCACTTTAGCTTTGAATAAATTGAACAACCATGTCAGTGCTCCAGTCTCCCTTGGGCACCCTTGGGCATCCTGCCTTCACTAGGCCCATTTCCTAGGCAACTTGTTCCAGACAAGCAGAACCTTGAGTATAAGCTGAGCCCCAGTGACCACCTCTTTGTTCTGCTCATTAAGTCACTTGTAGGTACAGGACCTGGGGCTGAAAACTCTTGAAAGCAAGACCTGTCTTCAGCTTCCATCGTATACAATTCTGGGAACACTGGCACCTCTGAACAACACAATCATTCTTAGGAATGGAAATCCTTTCACCTTATCAAGTACAGAGCAGATCCTATCAGTTCAGACTGAGGAATACTGTGAACAAGTCCAGATGAATTCTATTTAATGTTTCCTGAGATCAAAGACAACACTCCAGCTCCTCTGTTAACTTTTCATTCAAAGTAAACTACTCCATCTCTTTCATCCCGTGGACCACTTTGCAAGAGAAAGATTCTCACACCCATGAATCATTTCATTCCCCCCACCCTCCAGTCCACCACTGCCTGTTTCTTAAAATGTTTCTGGACCACCAAGAAAGGCTTCTGCAGATTGTTGGTGGTCTGTAAGCCACAGTGCAAGAACCATAGAACTCATTTAATCACAAATGTAGCTTTCATCTTCCGTTCATGCAGAAAGTGGGATACTGTCTGTTAATACTAATTTATGGGAAATGAGACCTCATGATGCATAAATAATACTTAGTCGATGGAGCAAAGTGTAGTCCAAGCATAGGATGGATGTCAAGATCTCTTGAGTTCTGTGCTGTTTTAGTGGGACTACTCAGATGCTTAAAATGATGCATATGCAGAAGGGTTTTGTGTGTGTCCTTGGTCACATTGCTTAACTTGTCTCACTATCTTTATTTGTTAAAATGAAACAACAACATTGTACACCTACCAAAAGATTGTTAGAACCAACTAGCTAATTATTGTAAGTCACTTTGAAGAGTCAAAGTAGTACACGGTGATCAAAATTATTATTAATAATGTGCAAGATTGTTCTCCTGTGAAAGGGTATTTTCCTACTTCCCATCCAAAAAATTCTCTTGTAAATTGTCCTTTTGAAGGACTCTTAGGGATAAAACATTTTTAAAGTTATATGGCCAAAAAAAAATCTATTTCCAAAATCGTGACATTACATGTATGGTCAAACTATGGCCCCTATCTAAATTAGCCAGCAAAGGAACGAGGAAGCTAGGCCCAAACCCATCTTACCTAATTCAGTTGCCTCCAGCAGGTCTTCAAAAAGAACAGGATTGGGCGTTTACTCTGAGGGCCCAATCCAAAGTCCATTGAAGCCAATGGGAAGCCTCCCTTTGACTTTGGTGGGCTTCGAATCCAGGCTGAGGAACAAACAGAAACTCGACATTTCTCTGCTTCTCTTTCAAGTTCCATTTTGAGAGCTGTGGCTTCCTTAAAAAGAGGGGGAAGGGGAGGAATCTCTGGAATTGCCTTCCCAAGATTATTATTAGCCGAGTCAGGTTTAATCTTCTAGATGTTTTTATATTTGAGAGCAAAGAGGCATTCAGCACTTATCTAAAATTAAAATGGTGAAAAGTGAAAAACCCTTGCAGGTACATGAACCTCATTTGCATACATGCCTGCTTTTGTTTCCATTATTAGAGCCTCCTGCTTTCACTGCAGTGTGCGGGATTGCTCTGGGGCTGGGCTTTTTTTTCTTCTTTTTTTTTTCTCTTTAATATAACAAATTCATCGACTGCATTCAGGAAATGGCCCTCTTCTAATACACGACCATTTTTATTTATATGCAGGGTTTTATCAAGGCAATGGAGCATGCAATGCACTAGTAAATAATTAATTTGTTTCCAAAAGAAGCCCATCCGATGGGATGACAGGCCCTGCCATTTATAGTTTTATGGAGTGCCAGATAAAGTGAAGTCGTCAGTGAGGAGCCAAGATGCTGGGAATGAAGTGAATTAGAGAATATCTTTCCTTCAGTAAGACAAATTTGTGTTGGGTAACCATGCTTTGCTGGGGAAGCCAATTGGAAAAGAATGATAGAGGCCCAACTGCCGAAGTTCATCAAAGTCACTTGTTTCAGGTAAGCTCATTTTTCACAAGCCAAGGGGATATTTACCTGAAGTACACCTGTAAGGTACAGCCATTAGATTGGATGGTACAGTGCTTTATTATATTTCACACTCGGATGATTCAGTATGATGGGAGAGAGGGGAAGATACAGCTATAGTTTATATATCTATATCTATAACTATATCTAGCTTCTCTTTTCAGTGTATTTGTTGCGACCCATGACTGCAGTGTTTAGTTAAACAACTGGAGATTGTGCAATGGTTTGCACTGAATTAGGCTTCCTTGTGACTATATATTTCACTTAGAATAACCTTAATTTCTTTTCTTTATTTTGTCTCCACTCCCCCATCCCGAGTGTTATTCTAGATTTCTGTGGGCAGCACAACTCTGTATCCAAAAATATGTCCAAAAATAAATAAATCTGTGTTCGCAGTATCCCCTTCACTGTCATTGCAGATGCCTTCACAAATCTGTCAGCTTGTGGCATCTCAGGACCAGATTCTCAATGACAACAGAGTGAAAGCCCTGAGGGTGTTTACTTAGGGTATGTCTACACTATCCACCGGATCGACGGATAGCGATCGATCCATCGGGGGTTGATTTATCGTGTCTAGCCTAGATGCGATAAATCGATCCCCGAGCACTCTCCCGTCGACCCGGTACTCCACCGGAGCGAGAAACGTAGGTGGAGTCGATGGGGGAGTGTCAACAGTCAACCTACTGCACTGAAGACACCGCAGTAAGTGGATCTAAGTATATCGACTTCAGCTATGTTATTCTCATAGCTGAAGTTGCAAAGTTTAGATTGATCCCCCCCCCCCTCCAGTGTAGACCAGGCATTAGGGCATGTCTACACTTACCTCCGGAGCAATAAATCCAGCAGGGGATGATTTATCGTGTCTAGGGAAGACATGATAAATTGACCACCGAGCATTCTCCCATCGACTCAGGTACTCCACTGGAAAGAAAAGCATAGGCGGAGTCAACAGGGGAGCATCAACAGTCTACCTACTTCAGTGAAAACACCGCAGTAAATAGATCTAAGTACGTTGGTGTCAGCTATGTTATTCACGTACCTGAAGTTGTGTAATTTAGATTGATATGCCCCCAACTGCAGACTAGACTTTAGCACTATAATAGGACTGTAGTTATAATGCAAAGCTCGACACTGACTGAGTACCGAAGATTATGGAAAACACCCATTTCCATTCTCAACTAGACAACTTGGAGTAAGGTTAATTGAAAAATATTTTACATTACATCTGTCATTCCAAAGTGATTTCCAAACTATATACATAGCTGCAACTACTTCTGGATTGGAAGGCAGCAATCTACCAGTACACAGTTGTTGCCACTGAAACTATGATTTTTCAGGAATACCTGAGGAATATAAAGATATCTGCCCAAGGACATATGTGACCCTTTTCACCATAGCGGCTGAATGCTTCAAGTGTGTAGACTTACACCCTTGTGAAATGTAAAATGATTATTATCCCCATTTTACAGATGGGGAACTGAGACACAGAGTGATTAAGTGATTTGTGCATGGTCACCCTGGCAGTCTGTGACAGAGCTGAAAACTGGACCCACAGCACCTCCTGCATCCCACTCCAGTGCCTTCACCACAAGTCCATCCTTTCTTCCTGGCAAGATAATCCTTCCCACAGTAATTACTTGCAAATGCATCTGTGACTATGTCAGTGGCAAATGCATCTGTAGCTCACCCTACACAATGGGGTGGGTGGATGGAGTGGGGCACTAGGGAAATAATCTATGCCAGCAAAGACCCCTACTCGTACAGAAGCACCCAGGGTTCTTGAATCAATCATCAGCCTAGTAACACTTTGCAGCCCTATAGGACCTTCAATAAGAGGGTTTAAAGGTCTGATCTCAACGAGCATTGTATGAAATTCCATTTGTTGACATCTATAGGATGGATGGAAGGCTGAGTACAGTCCTATTATATCTGACCCTATGTGGCCTAAGCCATGAAGCCATCCTCTTCTGGAAATATCAATGGACCAAAGTGCATGGAACTCCGTTACTGTGTCAGTTTGGGCCTAAATAGTGCTGCTAAGGTAAAACCCAGGGTAGAGAGGACATCAACCTGCACCTCCCCAGAGGAACTCCTCAAAGGGTTGTCTCATACAAGATGTTAGACTGGGGAGGCCAGGGCTTTTAGGAACAGGTGAGGAGAAGGGATTCTGAGGATGTTTTGGGCAGAGAGAGCTCATGTTGCATCTATCAACCATCCCCCACTGCACCATTAGCCCTCGAGCCGCATGCAATTTACTGCCTCTCGTGTTTGAATTTGGCACCGTGCCATGATGGTCATGGCCCGGTGTGTGTCTCAGATTGTACTCCATTATGCATAATAGAGTAATGAGCGAAGTTCAAACACAGATGGCCACACAAGGCAAGCAGGGCCAGCCCCAGGCCCAGCCTGAAGCCTTACCGCTCTCCTGTCCTCTTTCTTTCCACCCCACCCCAAAATGGATCTTCTGATTGAAGTTCTGTTGAGCTGTTGGCTCCTGCCAGCGGGGACTCGGGTGTATAGATGGATAAGATGCAAGCTTAGTCACTTTGGAGCAAGGGATAGTTTTTAGGAAGTCAGAGTGGCCACTGGGAGTTTGGCGACTTGTGCCTACAATTTCCACATAAGATAAAACTAGTACTTTTTGATACTTCATCTGGTTCCTGAAAAAAGAGTCCACCCAAAGCAGTTCCATTCTGAGAATGTCTAGTCTCGTATTTAGAACCAAATTCTGCTTTCGGGTACACACTTATATGCCCATGGTCCAATATCTTTATTTGCTGGTCAATGATTATCTTTCCATCACAGCAAATTACTAGGTACTCAGCACATTTGCCATATTCTTTCTGCCATTCCACTGTGGGACAGGGGAGCTTGGGGAAAATATCAGTTTAAGTGAATTTGAAATTCACATTTTGCGTAATGTCTATAACATGTATTGCCAAAATGTCAGACTATATGTCAAAGTTCGTGATATTTGCTATGGCCTTTAGGAATAGTAACAAGAATTAAGTGTGGGTGGGTAGCAATAACAGCTTCTAGTCCAAAAATGATCAGGTGCACTGCTTGTATATACGTATGTAGAGCCTTGTAAACAAGGTCTTTTTGATCTTCTTGCACAGCTGTAGGCATTGACATTTGGCGGAGGACCAAATTTCTGCTTTGGGCCACTGCCAAAGGTCTCATTAGCCAGCCGTACGGTGTGCAGGGTCATGTGCTGGAAATGGAGGTCTTACTGACTTGTCAGTCATTTCTGTTTGAGACACCAAGGCGCCATGGACGGAGGTGCTGCTGCCTTGGCCATCCCAATACTGGCTCACTTTGGGGCAGAATCAAAAGGGTGACAATGCAAGTTGTGAAATCTTCATTGCTGTATGATAGCTTGAGGGATAAGGTCCTATTAGCCACTGGGGTGACATAAATAAGGGAGAAGCAGGACAATGATACAGCATAAACCTGAGTATAAGGAATATCTTCTGCTCCCAGTTAAACAGGCATAAATCTAGAGAAACTGTTAAAGTCACTGGAGTTACTCCAGATTTTGGCCCTAAATATCTAAAAATCCCAAGACCTGAAGTTAAACATCTACCAGACCAATCCTCCAAGATGCTGAATATCTTCTTCAAGGTCATGAGCAGCATTCGTTCCCAGTGGGACTGGAGAGCTCTCAGAACCTCACTGGGACGGTCTCTCAATGGCAGATTGCTGCTACTATATTTCTTTCACATAAAGGCCAATAGGTGTCATTCTCTAATCTCTACATTTTTAGGGGGAAAAAAAGAATTCTTCCATAAATTAATTTGCCTTTTAAATGATAATATTGCCCCATCAAAATATATTATGATTCCTATCAGGGCAAGTAATGTTTAACTAACCAGCCATTAATTGAACAGGTTTTTACCTGTGGGGACTGCCGGAGTTTAATAATTTAAGCTGACTCAATGTTACCACTATCCAGGTCTAACCAGAGCTATGGGGGAAAGTTTCACAAATACAGCAAAGCTAGATAAATTTCACATCGCTCTGTTTTCTGAAAGCAGTTTGCCAGCAAAATAGACTTTGTGCTCTTAAGTGAATTGAGTACCCAGGAAAGATGCCAGATTGACGACACTGACAAACCTAGGCCCTGATTCTGCAAGGATTTACACACATGCTTAACTTTATGCTTGTGATTAGCCTGATTGAAGTCAATGAGACTACTCACAATCATAAAGTTAAACATATGGATACGGCCCTGGATGTAGGGCTGTACCAAATTCACGGCCATGAAAAACATGTCACGGACCATGAAATCTGGTCTCCCACCATGGAAGCTGGTCTTTTGCGTGCTTTTACCCTATACTATACAGATTTCACGGGAAAGACCAGAGTTTCTCAAATTGGGGGTCTTGACCCAAAAGGAAGTTGCACGGGGGAGGAGGGGATTGCAAGGTTATTTTAGTAACGGTATTGGTGTCACAGTATTTTCACCCTTACTTCTGTGCTGCAGCCTTCAGAGCTGGGCAGTCGGAGAGCGGCAGCTGCTGACGAGGGCCCAGCTCCGCAGGAAGCAGCACAGAAGTAAGGGTGGCAATACCATACCATGTCATCCTTACTTTTGCGCTGCTGGCCTCTTGAGCTGGGCTCCTGGCCAGCAGCCGCCACTCTCCAGCTGCCCAGATCTGAAGGCAGCACCACTGCCAGCAGCAATGTAAAAGTAAGGGTAGCAGTACCACAACCCTCCCTACAATAACCTTGTGACACCCCCAGACACAACTCTTTTTTGGATAGGACCCCTACAATTACAACACCATGACATTTCAGATTTAAATAGCTGAAATCATGAAATTTTATGATTTTTAAAATCCCATGACTGTGAAATTGACCAAAATATACCATGAATTTGGTAGGGTACCAATGATTGGTGCCCTACGTTTTAAGCATTTTGGGTAAGGGACTGTCTATTTAATATCTGTTTGCATAGTTCCTAGCACAATATCACAAGGTTTACGAAGAATCTAAGACTTACCTAGGCTTTGCTCCATCGCCCTACTCAAGAGCATTTCATTCATTCTATGTCCCTGCTTACCTGTCTGTAAAATGGGGACAATAATATCTACCTACCCCACAGGGGCTTGGAGAAAGTGGCACTCATTTGTAAAGTGCTTTAAGCCCCAGCTACAGATGCTTTATAAACACAAAGTATTGTATTATTGATGACAGGTTATGATTCTGCCATAGGCCATTACTACCCAATTGTTCTCAAATGGAGGAGAGAATACAAGAAGCTTATCAGCAAAGGGAAATTTGTGTCATGGGTTTGTACATTGGTCCGTTCTTTCAGAATTAAATTCCTCTTCCATTAATAATGACAATGCGGTGAGATTTCTGTGTATTTAATATTCTGCATCCAGAATGGGAAAATACTTTGGTCAGGGCAACGGAGAGCAGGAGGAATTCTTTGTTCTCTGAAAGGTTAATGCACCTGGGTAGCAGCCGAGAACATTTGCATCCACAGAGATCATTAATCCAAGCAGTAATAATTTGTGAAACAAAAATCAATCTTGGAAGGAAGGCGAAGCCTCTAGTTCCAAAATAATGGACTGCCTTCTATATTGCATCTCGTTAAGCAAGACCCAAATACATAATGGGCTCAATTTTCATGCAAGTCTTCTCTGCAACCCTGAAAAACTAATAGCAACCCTATACAATATGTATCCATATCCTTGTGCCTTTCAGGGCCTCAATTGCTTTACTATTTAGCATGGCAGTTTCGGACATGGCAGAAGGGTAACGGCTGCAATATTCCAGTTAAATGGAGTTACTGGGTTAATGGCTCAAATCTGCAAAAAGCATCTAATGGCCGCCATCTTGTCTGACACCCTAGGGACTGAACCAGGGGCCTCCAAAGCTAAAAAGGAAGCTTGAGCTAAAATATTAACCATGCACAACCCCTGGCTGTAACTCATGTCCTCCGTAGATTGGCAAAACTGGGGAGTTGTAACATACAAGATCATAGCACCATCATCTCCCATTGAGGCACCTCACTGGCAAGTTTAAGCCCTAAGAACAGGGGTCTTCAAAAGCACTTGGCATTGGCCTAACTCTGCTCCCTTTGGAGTCAGTGGGAGTTTTACCATAGACTTACAGGGAGCAGAGTTAGGTCATCACGGAGAACTCTTGAAAATCCCAGTAAAAGATTCACCTGACTTTTGTAGGTAGCAGCAGGACAAGCTAATTGGCTCTTCCCACGGGGAGTTTAAAATGAGATCTGAACACTTGCTACTAGATGGTGGGGAGCTGACTTCTAGTATATTTAAATACACCTTTCAAATACGCAGCTGGGGTTGCCATGACTGGAACATAGAATGGAGCAGCCCAGCTCTTACGGTGCAGTGCAACTTGGTGTGCTACTGTACCAGAAAGAGGCTGTCTCTAATGAGGAACGATGCACTGGTACGTTTTGAATTCTTGAGAGATGGTTTTGTCTAGGTATTTATACTTCCCACATCACTGTATGAATGCAATATGATCAAGGTAGGTCACATACCCCTCTCAGATAAATATTCTTAGTGCTCCAAAAATGTTCACATCCCTTTTGCTTCTGTTCCTCTTACTTGGTACCAGGAGTACATTCTGGACCCAGACATGGCAATAGAAGGGTAAGCAGTGCCATCCCAGAGGCTTGATCCAATGCCCATTGAAGTCAGTGAAAAACTTTCCATTAACTTAGGGATTTGGATCAGGCTCTAAAACCAGTTAAACTGATTAAGAAACACAATAAAAGACAAACTAGCACTGGGGTCTATAAAAAGACATGATCACAAACGAATATTTTCCCTCCAGTTGTAAATGATTCATCGATTCATAGCTTATAAGGCCAGAAGGGACCATTGTAACCATCTAGTCTGATTTCTTGCATAACACAAGCCATAGGACTTCCTTGAATTAATTTCTGTTTGAAATAGAGCAAATCTTTCAGGAAAACATCCAATCTTAATTTAAAATTGACAGTGATGGAAAATCCACCAAAACCCTTGGTAAATTGTTACAATTGTTAATTACCGTTCCTGTTAAAACATTTGCACATTACTGTATTTCTAATCTAGAGTCAACTTCCAGCCACTGAATCTTGTTATACATTTGTCTGCTAGGTTGAAGATCCCTGTATTATTCAATTTCTGTTCTCCATGTAGGCACTTAAATGTCATAGAGAGGACATCAAACACCAACAGAAGATGGATTTTTCTAGAAATGGCAGAATAAAAATGTCTTGGAGAAGAAAAAAAACATGAAGTCGTTTACACATAACCAGAAAGAAAGTGTGAGTTTGCTTAATATACTGGAGCAATTATCCCAAAATAATTGGTCCCTGTGAAAGTAAAATCAGTGAGTTGTACTGCAGATTAATGTGCTGAGCTAAAACAGAGAATGAAATTCACCCCTGGGCAGAAGACCAGCAAAGAACCAAAGGGCTACGAGTCATGTTTTGTTTTCACCCTGGTTGTGTAAGTTAAAGTGACACAGAGGCGACTTTATATTGGGCACCATGTTTTGCCATCTCAAAACAACTTGGAGAAAAGAATAAATATCACTTGCTCATAAATATCAGTTGTTCTTTGGGGCAGATCCTCTTCCCCCAGAATTCCCAATTTCATTTTGCTTTGAGTGTCAGGTTTTCCTGAGATACATTCTCCAGCATATAGGAAGCAAAATCCATCATGTCTTCAGGTAATTTAAATGAGAGAGAGAGAGCACAACATAGCATCACTTTCAGACTGGAATAGAGCCCTGAGTGTGAAGGTGTCAGTATATAATACTGACAAAGTAAAAAATCCAGTCTGTATAATCCTCTTAAGTCGGAACAGAAAATAACTGGTATGATTGATAACCCAAAGACAATCAAGGTGTATAGGACTTAGGTAAGATGCTGCACAGAATATTTCCACAAAGAATTAGGTGATTTTAAGGACTGGTTTTTATTCCTTTTTTAATATCACAGAAAAAGGAAAATAATTTTAGGTAATTATATAAATACAATTAGGACCTGATCGAAATCAATGGAAGTCTTTCCATTAACTTCAATGGGTTTTGGCTCAGGCCTTTAAAGAGCACAACAGAATGCAATTAATAATGGAATAATCATTACAGGTAAATAGAAAGGATAAAGAAGGTTTAAATGAGTGTTACACAAGAAATCAATAAGGGCAAGGAAGCAGGTGGTTTATGTGTTTGGGTATCAGAGTTAGCAAAATTAAGGCAAGGAGGCCAACAGGCAAAATATCTGTCGTTTTCACCATATTTTAGAAAAGGGTTTTTTTTATTGACAAGAATATCCCACACTTAACAAAAACAGTTGCCTGGTGCAAGAAAAGAGGCATTTCTCAATTGTGCTGCAGGAGGGAGTCTAGCTGTGATCACCCAAAAGGCAGAATATGTCCTCTCTGTCCACTGATCAAAATCATCAGATCTATTAGATCCCAATACTGCAACTGACTGTGCGCAGGCAGAGCTTCACTGAAGTCTGTGGGGCTTTCATGTGGAAAGAGTTGCCCAGAATCAATCAGCTTTATCTCTTTATTCCCATAAAATGAGAGCTCTCTGGATGCACTCACACATGACTGATATTTCAAAACAATGTAAAGGATTTGGACACCCAGTTCCCAGTATTATTAGTGGGTGTCCAAATCTCAGACCCAAAGTACCATGACAGCCTACAAAGCAATTAACAAAAAAATAAAAAGGTTGGGAGGAGGAATATGCTCTTCATGATAGATACAGAATGCTTCAAAAATGTGGGAGAGTGGACGTTGTTTTATTGGCTTGTTCTATGCTTTGGACATAACAATAATGCCAAGTCTGGGCTTACCCGGTATTATTGGAAGACTTGTTGGAAGTCACGAATATATATTTTTCACACCTTAATGAAAGGAGTAGAGGGATATTGAATGTTTAACAATGATGGCCTTTCTCCCACATATTTATTAAGCATTGGACTTGACTGGAGGTTAACAAAATTTTAACAACCACAAGGAGTTTTTAAAAAAAATTCTGACTAAAAATTCCTTCCATTCTCAGTTGGTGGGCTTTCAGTATATGGTTTGTGATGTCATAATCCTATTAGTTCCCCAATTTTCAAGATAGAGATTACCTAAATTTCTAATGTAAAAACCAAGCAGAAAATTAAATAAATAAATATACATAAATAAAAGCTGTTTGCTAATAAAGCAAAAACAGAACAACAGCCGTCGCTCTTTCAAGTTTTCTGTATCTATATATATAAAAGTCAAATGGTGTATGCGTGTATGCGTGCGTGCATGTACGTTCCCCTACTCCTTCCACACCGTTTGAGCTAGAGACTTGAAATTTGGTACAGTTATAGGCTTTAGGGTCCTAATCAGGGTAAGAATCGCAAATTTTTCAAATCTCACCTCTGACACCCCCTGGGGGTGAAATTCTTTAAAGCCCATTAACATCAGCTGGGCAGCAGGTTAACATCTGCTGTTTTCTGTGACATAGATATGATGTAATAATACCCCCCTCCAACGGCCCCCCACTCGCTCAGCTCTCTCTCCCCCCTCCCTCCAATGCCCCCCACACTCGCTCAGCTCTCTCCCCTTCCCCCCTCCAATGTCCCCCCACTCGCTCAGCTCTCTCCCCCTCCCCCCTCCAATGCCCCCCCACTCGCTCAGCTCTCTCCCCCTCCCCCCTCCAATGCCCCCCCCACTCGCTCAGCTCTCTCCCCCTCCCCCCTCCAATGCCCCCCCCACTCGCTCAGCTCTCTCCCCCTCCCCCCCTCCAATGCCCCCCCCACTCGCTCAGCTCTCTCCCCCTCCCCCTCCAATGCCCCCCCCACTCACTCAGCTCTCTCCCCCTCCAATGCCCCCCCACTCACTCAGCTCTCTCCCCCTCCCCCTCCAATGCCCCCCCCCACTCACTCAGCTCTCTCCCCCCTCAGGTAAGAATAGAAAATTTTTAAAATCTCACCCCCCTACCCCCTCTAACAGCCCCCCCACTCGCTCAGCTCTCTCCCCTCCCCCCGCCAATGGCCCCCCCACTTGCTCATCTCTCTCCTCCCTCCCCCCCTCCAATGGATCCCGCACTCACTCAGCTCTCTCCCCCCTCCGACAGACCCGAGCAACGCCGGGTATTTTTGCTAGTATACAATAAAGAAACAAAAAAAGGTAGAACCCCTTTTTTCTACCTTGCTGCTAGCATGGGTGAAAAAATGAGACATAATATTCCCCTTCACACACCTCCAGCTAAAACTAAAAGCAAACCTGTTTTAAAGATTCTGAAATGTTTGGCTACTGCTTTTCACATCTGCACATCAGCCAGGGCTAAAAGCAAAACTAATCTGATGAGAAAGCATGTTTCTGCATGACTTCCAACCCAGTTTTGCACACTATGGTGACTTGAACAGGTCAGCTAAGAACCCAAGTTCTACCAATTTTTCCAAACCAGACCTAGATACCAAGTATTGGCCCAATCCTTAAATACAAAAGTAAAACTCCAGTAGGTATTGTGCTGGGTATTGTACACCCATCCCTAGACTAAGCCACAGAGGTAGGACATATGTCCCACCAGCTACATCATTTCTTTATAACTAAAACGGTGGCTGCCATTGTAAAAGTCAGCATTTACATGCAGCTATCACTCAACTGTGTCTGAGTAGTAATGCCCTGTGCTAAATTTGGAGAAAACCACCAGTGATAGTTCTTATGCTGTCTTGTTGCTATTAATATTTACTATTTGTATTATGTTCAAAGTTGTGCTAGGCATATCACCAAATGTGAAGCCTGCGTGCCTCTCCCAAAGACTGTATGGCCTAGAATATTTCGTGATATAGAATAAATGTATCATTTAGGAAAGTTTACAGTTTTAGGCTCTGATCCTGCCAATAAGATCCACATGAGCAGACTTAGTACCTGTGCAGAGCTCCATTCACTTCCCTGGGACTCTGTCTAGGTGTCAGAGTCTGACTATATAGATTTGACTGCAGAAGAGAGGCCTTAGAGAGCACTGCATAGTAGCCACAGGCACATATTGAATTTTTAAGGGTGACCATTGCACTAATAATTCTCCACACTAATCTCATTCTTGGCACAAATCTTCTCTCTCAATCTTCTCATTTTCCCCCTTTCCAAATCCTGACATCCATTAAATTCTCAGTGCGCCCAAAGCTTACCAATACTGTACATGGCTTTATCCATTGCAGTCAGTCCATCAATAAAGTGGCGTTGTTGAGTTTGCCAGCTTTCTTGCTTTGCTGGATTGCGGTAAATCATGTGGTTGCTTCAGAGGCAAGAGCTGAACCTTGTTTTTAGCAATTGCAGATGCAAACATTTTGTCTCAAGACAGGGAACTAAATTCATTCCCAGTGTAACTCTATTGACTTCAATCAAGTTCCATCAGGAATTAATTTGTCCCGTTATTTCGAGCAGCCTGCTAAGCACGCACAGTAAGAAGAGAACTCTGCTACATTGCGGAACAACTCGAAAAAGTAATGCAAACCTGAATGGCTTTCCATTCATCTTCTTGCTCCTTTTTCACTCTCAAATGAATGTACAATTAAAACACAATCATTCTCCATGACATTTCCAAAGTGCATAGTCAGTGCACAGGCTTCTGTTTTATACTTGGCATGAACCCAAATTTCACAGAAAAATAAGCTCTCTTCTTTCCCCTCAGAGAAACTCAAGATTAAAGGTTGTCAAGTGTGGACAAGTCAAGCATCAAATTTGTTGTCAACAAATTAATGCACTGAATAGACTTCTCTGAGTGACTCCTTTAAGGTTCAAAAACCAGCGCGGATGGTTAATTCTAATGCCACCCAACGATTGGCATTTAATATCCTTCTGCGATGTCCACAAGTATAAACAGTGTGTGTGAGGGGGGTTAAGGCTAATATAAAAAGAAATCATATTTTTCCCGGTTTTATCAAAAATGTAAAGAAAAGGGAGGAGGAAAGGCATGTCAGTCAAGTGAAAAGTCTCTAGTTTGTGTTCACAAAAAAATAAAATGTTCCCAGACCTATTTTATTTGCCATCTAAATGCAGACAGGAAGAAAAATATTAATATTTAAGACTACCTCTAGCCATTTTATGTTTTCTTTTTTCTATTTATATACCCTTTAGGTGCAGATGAGGTTGTATGAATGCTAGAGGCCAGTTTCATAATAACTGGCACTTTTATTAGTGTGTGTGTGTGTGTGTGTGTGTGTGTGTGTGTGTGTGTGTTTCCCTTTAAAACAATTCTATTACTAGCAAGCAAGCTACCTTAAGCAGCATCTGACATGTACAAACTGTTGCCTGTAGGTTGCCGTTTTGTTTGATTTTCTGCAGTGTGAAGGTTGAGTTGAGTCATTTTGCACCCAATTACTTTGCAGTAAATTTGTCGGATGATTCTTGTCGTGCGGTATTGATCCAACATGTCACCTTGAACTTGTTTATTGACACATCAAATTCAAAAGGCAGCCCTGTTCAATTTACCACTTCCCAATTATGGCATTTATATGATGTCACAGAAGCTTCTTGTCATGTTTAGATGAGGGCCATTTTTCCCCCCTCTCACCAATCACCTGCACGGCAGTTGCTATTTTTCTCTGACCTTTCCCGAGACAGATGGTAGTTCATAAAATACATCATTAGCACACGTGTCATTTTATCTTGCCTTGGTTTTTTAAGTGAAAGGTACTTTGCCCAACAAAAGATTTTTCAATTTCTTCCCTGAGTACAGTGCTTCCAAACAGTCTTTCCCAGGCAACAGAGAAAAGGAATCCATTCTCCATAGCCTGCTGAGGAATTGCTGCAGCCACACTTCTCACATGACAAAACTGCTTGATAAGGATGTTACAGGCTTGATCCAGAGAAATGCAGAGTGTCTGCAATGCCCATCCATGTCACAATAAGAGCAGCAGGTATTCGATATCTCTCTGGATCAGGCCCATGGCTGTGACAGGCAAAATAAACCTGGGAAATTCACGGTTAATGATGACATTTACCAGTCCAAGATGCAGAAGGGGAGGATGCCCCATTGTACTTAGATCTATTGCAAAGAACACATCATCCTTCCCTTTCACAATGTCGAAAGGGCACCATCAACTTGAAATTGCATATTTTCATCTGCTAGTCGTAGCACCTGTGGTTATTAAAGCTGAAAGAACAGGGCCGGCTCTAATTTTTCTGCTGTCCCAAGCAAAAAAAGGGCGGCCAGACGAGCGCCACTAGAGAAAAAAAATATTAAAATGGTGGTGCAGCCAGAGGAGCTCCACCCTAAGACTGGCCGGAACACCGCCCCTTACAGAGTCCCGCCCCAGGCATGTGCTTCCTATGCTGGTGCCCTGTGAAAGAACTTTAACAATCTCATTCCTTTTTCACTATCTGCGCTATTTGTTTACTCAGATAACATTGCTCATGTTATTCGTGGCCCGTGGACTGCCCAGTTTTGCTAACAGACGCTGCTGGGGGGGCTATTTAAAGCCAAATAATTAAAAAAACATGTTCATAGTATTTTTTAAAAAATCCAACAATATTTCAGTTAGTATTAGTTTTATAAAAATCCCCCCAAAATTAACCATTTACCTTAAAAATAAACCTTAATTAACCATTAATTTGAGACCGGATAAGCCTGATATTGTCCCTTTAGGCCTCCGTTTGGCAAACCACTTCAAATGTGCGTCTCTTTAAGCATGTGCTTAAGTCCCATTGATTTCAATGTGAGCATGTTTAAGTGGCACCCTGAGTCAAGGTCTGTGCATTTCTTTAAAACAAAGGGATTCGTCCTCTTCTCATACCTCAGTGTAAACAATGGGGTAACTGAGAAGCGGATTAGGCACAATACGGTTTTGGTTGTGTCAGGCTTCTTGGGGCGGAGGTCAATGTTAAAGACAAAGAGAGGAAATATGCACTCCTTCGGTGGATGACTTATCACTCCTGTCATTATCTGGACATGAAATGTATTTGAAAAATCAGGAATAAAGAAAAAGAAAGAAACTGACACATTCGAGATAAAGTTCATCTATTTTTCAATTCTTTATCTGCATCATAGGGGCAGACTTTAGCTGGTGCCGGAGGGGGGGCTTGCGCCCACCCCGGCCCTGGCCCCGCTCCAACTACACCCCTTCCCCACCCCCATTCCTACCCCTTCCCCAAATCCCCCGCCCCGCCTTCTCCCCCGGGGTCTGCTACATTCCTTTCGCGCAGCACGCCTGGGAGGGAGTGGGTGAGAAGTGGAGCGGCAGCGTGCTCAGGGGAGCAGCCGGAGCAGAGGTGAAATGGGGCGTGGGGGCATGGGGAGGGCCACCCACAGCAGGTAACCTGGGGAGGGCGGGAGGTGCACAGGGGAACCGCTCCCCACCCCCAGCTCACCTCTGCTCCACCTCCTCCCCTGAGGAGGTCACTGCTGCTTTGCTTCTCCCCTGGCACAGTCTTACCCACCAAACAGCTGATTCGCTGCAAGTCGGGGGGGGGGGGGTGAGAAGCGAAGCAACGGCATGCTCAGGGGAGGAGGCGGAGCGGAGGTGAGCCGGGGTGGGGAGCTGCCGGTGGGTGCTCTGCATCCATCAATTTTTTTCCATATATGCTCCAGCCCCGGAGCACCCATGGAGTCGGCGCCTCTGACCTGCATTGCTAGTAGCACTTCTGATTATTAACAATGAAAGTCTTTGCAAACACAATTTACTTTTCCTGTTTTATGCTTTTGTTTACTCCCCCTGCCACCCATTTCATCCATCTGGGCAATGAAACTAGACTGGCCAGTGTTTCACTTTCTGGTTCTCATGTATTGCCAAAACTTACATTTAGAACCTAACCTAAGTAGACAGTAGTCCTTTGAATTCCCAAAGAGCTTAGCGTGGTTCTTTTACCCAGTTTCACGCAGTCAAAGTCCATGCAACATTGTTGCCATTTCAGGTCCCTCTTGCAGCAAGACCCCCTCCCGGTCATTGGACTGATGACGTCAGCTTCGTTGAGTCTGCCTTTGTGGGGGGGGGGGGGGGGGGGAGGGGGAAAGGTAGCAATTGCTCTGAGGTTGAGACCTTGAATGTCACATTTCAGCCTAGAGCATGCCACTGATTTATAACCCCTCTGAGAAAGGGTTATGAATGAATCTTTGGTACTTCCTTCCAATAGCCACAGCAATATGATGGGCTAACAGGATTAATAGAGGAAGAAAGATCCTTTTTTCTTCTCTCATAGGCAGCTTTTGTATATTGTTGTATTTGTTGACCACTCTCTGAGTCTAACTTCACGCTTTCAGAAATTATTTTACTTGGTCCCCAGCAATATTTCTAAAGCACCCACTTCCATAGAATCTACGCTTTGTTACATGATTGGGAAACCCCTCTTCTTCCCAAAGGAGAGCAAAAGCCTTCTTCCCTTCCCTTGCTCGGGCTGCGGTTTTGCATAAGAATGCTGCCACACTCTTCTGCCTTTGCCCTTTTTCAGGGATGGTCATTACAAAGGTGAGAGAAAAACCTTCTTCAGAAATGCCTTTCCAATGTAAGAATAACACTCACATACTGATACATCATAAGGCAATATAATAGTGACATGTTAATCTCATATACCTCTTTACCCTTAAACAGACTAGACATGTATACCAATATACATGTGTGTGTACACGCATGTGTGTGAATACATACATGTACCAGAGGCCAATGATCTAGTGAACAGGGCACAGCCTTTGACTCAGATGGCCCAGATTCTGTTCCTGACCCTGCCACTGTCCTGCTGCGTGACCAGTGTCAAGGAGATCCAAAGACTGGCCAATGGCATTTTCAAGCAATGCCAGTCTCGTCGGCCATCGTCAATCGAAGATATGTTTTAATGAACTTCGAAAAGCTGTGATCACCACTCGTGACTAAAACCAGATCCTCAAAGCTATCCCCACATTAGGAAAAGTGTCCTTGAGTCTACATCATGAATGAATTGGAGAACTTGTAATGGAGAGTGCTTCCCATATGGCAAAATGTCCAATCCCACACAGAGGTCTTTATCATTGAGATTCAAATATTCCCCATGTGTCCATACAATTGTTCAAGAGTATTTTCCTGTCCACTGGTAGCTTACTAAGGTCATACAAAACCCTGCAGATCATTTCATGGTGCATCATTTGTGTAAACCTTTTTTTGGTGGACACCCGAGCAGTGTGAACAAGCGAGCAAAAAAACCCCTCTGTCCTGAATTTTTTTTCCCCGAGCTTCCCATCACTATCTCTGCCCTAGTAACCAAACTGTCTCTTCACCCAATAAATATGAGTTTCCTTGAAGACAGGCTCAACTCCCAAATTTTCCACCATTTCTTTGGCAGCAGTGATGGCACCTTCAAATCTGTTGTCTCTGTGGGCCACAATGAAATCAAGGCAAATCTTATCAAAGTAGTAGCGGTCACGATGTCCATTGACTGAGTTTGTAATGCCTGCCTTACAACGTTTGCTTGGAACAGGATAATATGCCACACCGATAACTGAGACCAGAAATTTGAAGTCAGTGATCTGGTTTCCAGGCTTTACACCTTATGTCAGATTCCAGCCTCAGCTTTACTTGACTGTGCCAATTCCAGTAGAGTGTCGTAAATCTCAGTCACTTGGTATCTCACTGGCTTTATGCCGTCAACGAGGCTCTCCCAATGAGCATCACTTAGCGCCTTCACAATCAGATTTTTAACACTGTCCATGAGGATCTTCCACCTGATAGTTGCTGCTGAAAACTGGATGTGTATCCTTTGCAGGACTCCGCAGAGAGATACTGAATCTAAAGCAAATGGCACTGCACCCGACACAACCAGGTTGAGAGACTGGCAGCCACAAGTCACGAAGAAAGCTCTTGAATCAGCACAAGGATCCTTGCCTGGACGCCATTGTTTCTTCCCTTCATGTGCGTGCTGTTGTCATAGTCTTGGCCTTAGCAGTCCTGAAGCTTTATTTTATTCTCATTTCAAGATGTTTATAAAGAGTTGTGTTAGGCCTTTTCCCGTAGAGTCGTCCACAGATCGGAAATGGATAAAATGTTCCTTTACTTGGATACAGCCGTGCTTGTCGTCAGCAAATCTTACTGTAAATAACATCTTTTCATTGTGACTAATATCAGGGGTGCAGTCCATTTTTACAGCATAGTACTTCAAACATTCCATTTTCCCTTTGTTACTAACAACAAAAACACCCTGAGCCCAGCGCCCCACCAATTGCGTCACTCCAGGCGGTTGCTTGGGTCACCTGCCCATAAATCCGGCCCTGTGTCTCAGCAATTTGAACAAAGGTCAAGTTGCTTGTGGCACCCCCAACATGACATTACTATCTTGGGGTCATCAACGACCAACCCTGAAAGTTAAGCCACTAGCTGCACCACACAAACCATCCATCTAAACCCACCTTGACTTAATTTCTATGCATAGTGAAACAGGTCTAGCACAGTGAGCAAATCTAAACTCTTGATAGCTGAGCATGTATGTAGACAACTCAGAGCTCACTAATGAACTTCAAATGTGTCCATTTAGCACAGCACTTCCAGGCAGAAATGTCCACAAAGCATGTCCTCTTGTGCATGCCAAGTCTCCTCAATAGACTCCTCTACCAGTCATTAGATTCTAGGCTACCGTTCAGCATTAATGTGCGTTCTTTTAACAGAACCTTCGTTTGGAGGCAATGACACCTAAAGTCATGTGTGCCATTGCAAGCCTCTATGCACACAAATAAAAATGGACAGAAAACAAATGTGATCCTGTTTGTAGAGACTGGATTTATGACATGTCAAGTGTAAATAGCACCCATAAGGCTTAAAACAGTGGTGATGGGGAATTCATTTTTCAACTCTATCAAACACACAAGGCTTTTTTCTCATGCAGGGGCTGATGCAAGATACCAATTTCAGGCCATCTTCAGGCCAGGAAATCATCTCACTACCTTAGGCACATTCAACTTTGGGGTGTGTGCGGAGGGTTTAAAAAGTATAAAAATGTCCTAAAATAGCATCCGTGCTACTTAACAGTATCCGATGACTAAAGACAGCCCTTAGATACCAATTAACCTTTGTGCCAGCTTTAGTCTAGTGTGCATACGTCCATCATGATTGCAACTGCTGAATAATTTATCCCTTAGACTAAACAAACCATTGTCATACTTGTGCTCAGCTTCCTCACCTGTTGGTTTATGTGCCAATATCTAATTTTTTGTCATTGATTGTTCGCCTCTTTTTAAAGGGCACTTTTTCTTTATCTGAATATGATGATATTCTTTTCCGTAGCAAATTAAACTGGTCAGTAGCCAAAAGCTTTTTGTAGTAGCTAATGTAGTGTGGCCTTGATGTAGAAGGAAAAGAAGGAAAAAGCTCCACTCTAGCAGAAAGAAAATCTCATTTTGATAACGATTGGAGAGAGAAACATTTTGGTTACAATGATGGTTTGTAGCTGTACAATCTTGCACAGAACCCAAAAATTAAAAATTACAGGAAGTAATTTTTTTATTTTATTTTTACAAATATTAGTTAGGCTCTTTTCATCTTGTAGTACATACTGTCACTCTAAACTGGCAGCTCATTTGTTATTCTCAGAGCATGAAAAAGATCCAGAAATAATATTACAGAAAATACAAAGAGCATCACTTTTCATGAACACTCTCTGGGCAATACATTTGCAGTCAGGAAAGAACTTAAAGATATGTCTTTGTTTTGTTTTCAAGACAGGGAAATGCTCTTAAAGCCCGTGGTTTAAAATGCCATGCAAAGCTTTATTGTAAATAAATCTATTAATTTATAATAATAATGGGCCAAACCTTGTAGTCCTTAGTTCTTCCTCAAGTAAAAAAAACCAAAAAAAAAACACTCATAAATGAGTAGGGACCAATTATAGAATTTAGCATGATGCCCATTGAGGTCTGTTCAACTTAACTACATTGGCTATGTGCTAAATGTGAGATCACAATTCTCCTTTGAATGTGTCAGCTAAAAATTGTACTGAGCTGTAAAGCAAACACCAATTAGTTCTAAACTTACTTTGGCAATGATGTTCTTTAATCTTCTACTCAGAAAATATATGCCCCAACAGATGTTAGTTACCTATAAAAAATATTTCACCTGCGTTTCAAGGATTCTCAGTTTAGCTACCATTCATTATGTGTTTTGGGAATGCCTCACAATCGCATCACGCTTGTAAGTGTAAATGCTGCGGTAAATATGGAAGGGGAGGAAGGATGATCCAGTATTTAAAGTGTAAGGCTGGGAATCAGAATTCTGTTCTTAGCTCTCACATGGACTTGATTTCAATGGGAGTTTTGCCCAGTCAGGATGTCAGGATTGGGCCTTTCGTATTTACTTTTCATTACACTTAAAATCAATAAGTAGATACTGACTACTGTTAAGGTGACTATCAAGATTAATTGATTCATTAATTTCCAACCCTAATATTCTATGATTCTATGACCCAAGTGGTAAATATTGATCCAGAAACAGCCAATTTATTGTCAGGGGACAATAATCTTGATGTTCACTGATAAGGAAGCCCATGGGCCAGATTCACCTAGGAGCTATATTAGTAGAAGCCAGCACAGAGGGTCCTTGCTGGCAGAAAGTCTGCCAGAGGGCAGGTTGCAGCAACACCTTTATTGCCACCTCTACCTTCACCATGGCCAGCACAGCGTCAAAAGTGGGCAGCGTTAGCCAAGGAAGAATGGCGATTGGAGCAGCAAGGAGATGCATTTACCGAATACATCCTCTATGCAATCTGTGCTGTCAGATTCAGAGATTCAGACCAGAAAGGATGGACTAGACATCTATTCTGACCACCTGCAAATCACACGTCCTTCAGTTTCATCCATTTGCCCCTGTACTGAGCCCAGTAACTTCTATTTGGCTAGAGCATAACTTCCAGAAATGCATCCAGGCTTGATAGGAAGACATCAAGGGCAGAGCATCCTGGGGAGGGAAGGCTGTGGAAGAAAGGCCTGTCCTCTCAGAAAGGAATCCACAATCTATGGCTTCCACTGCTTTCCTAGTGCTGGCAAATACACTGTTAACCAGAACGGGCAAAAACGTGGGGAGCAGTAATCTGAACTTTCAAAAGTTAGGAGCAAGAGGGTCCAGTCCTGGCTTCAAAAATGCAGCTGTTTTTTTCTTTTTTTCTTTTAAAGTAATATTTTCAAAAGGAGATGCACTTACAGATCCAGAAAAAGTTCTGCTATTTACCTCATGGGAGGTGAATAATAGGTTTTATAGAACGTACTGCAACCTTGTTTGCATATGTAATCTGATTTATTAACATTGTTCCAGGCATTAACAACCCAGTACTGCTGTAAACATTAGAAAAGATTGACTTGTCACCTGACTATTTTCAGCCAGACATGAGACAGGATTTTTTCCTCATGTACTTAAAAAAAAATAACCGCATACAAATGTTGATATTGATTTTAATACTGCAGGCTCAGTCTAGAAAATGTTCAAACCATAAGCAAATTAATATTTTCATAATGGCACTTTTAATGATGCTTTTAAAATGGCATTCACATCAGCAGACACACGGAAAGTTCTGAATGAAGTAACACAGTCCAAATCCTGCAATCCTTTCTTGGGAAAAACTCCCTTTGATAAGGAATGGCTGCAGAACTTGGCATATTACTAGGCTTGGAAAAGTTAGATTTTTATCAGTAAATGTTGGTAAATGTCCATTTCACTATATAAACACACAAACTAATGGGAAAATATTTCCATTGATAATAATTGAACTTTACTGCTAGACAAAGTAAGAAAAATGCTTCTTGTAACTATGAAGCAAAATCCCGTGATTTAGACGTCTGAATTAGACTTGTTGTTACAAATGGACAAGCCAATTAATAACGATTTAAGGTCATTTACTTTGTATATTTTGATATGTGTTGACAGTTTGTGTTTTAACAGTTTATAAACCTTTAACTCCTTGATTCTCCAGGTCTACTGTCATTAAATAATTGTCTGACCTCCCGTAATTTCACACAATTGTAAAAATGTAAAACAATTTTTAAAAATGCTTTAAAATAAACATCAATATTATCCATCAAAATTGATAAAAAATGAATTCTACCAAGCCTATTTATTACTATTTTTATTTATACTACAGTAGTGACCAGTGACCAGAACAAATTGTGGACTCCATTGTGCTAAATTCTTTACAGACACATGGTAAGAGAAAAACTCTGCCCCAAAGACCTTACAGTATAAATAGAGAAGAGAAATATTATCCCCATTTTATAGATATGGAATGGAGGCTCAGAGAGATTAACCATTCACACTGTATAGAATCACAAATGTTTTAAGCAGAGTTGCAGTTAGGTTGTAAACGATTAACACATTATCAGTTTACATTACATCAGTTTCAATGTGCAGCGGTAGTCAAAAAAGCGAACAGAATGTTGGGAATAATCAAGAAAGAAAGCCTATACCACAACATTCAGAGCCAAATCCAGGTTTCACCAAAGGTTGAATCAAACGGGGATGCTCATAAGTATTCTGATTAAGTGACTTTTGTTAGACCTATAAGTGCTACAGCAGAAAGATGGTCTTGGTTTAATACTGTGTGCTAGAAATCAGGGACGTTGTGTTCATTTCCTGATGCCGCCACAGACTTCTTGTATGATATTGGTCAAGTCACTTAATCTCTTTGTGCCTCAGTTGCCTAACATGGCAATAATAATATTTCCTTTCACACACACTTTGTCTGTCATGTCTATTTACTGTTAGCACTGGGGGAACAGACACAGTCTCTTATGATGAGTATGTGCAGTGTCTGGTACAATCGGCCGCTGGACTTGGTTACAGCCTGTAGGTGTTGCTGTGTTTAAAGAAAAAAATACTTATGTCCTCAGTCCATCCTACTGCCTGTGCAATATTGTTCCCTACAGCCCCCATTGCTCTGCCCAGCCTAGTATAGTTTTAAAGTGTCCAACATAAAAAGTCTTCCATCACTTTCCCCTGGAGATTTTCCAACAGTCCAAACAGATTTTGCCACTAGGAAGTTTTGTGTGAACAATATACTTATGTCTGTTAGGTCAGATTTTCCTTCTCACACTGGTGAGACACTAAGCAGAACTTAGCCCACTCGGGACTGGTTTAGAGGTATTTTATTTTTAATTACATTATTTTCTCTTATTTATAATAGAGAACAATAGTTTGGGGCTTAGAAGGCCACATTCTGTCTTCCAGTGTTTGTTTCACTGTGTGGATAAGAAAGTTCTACGTGATATTTTTGAATATGCATGAAACTCCTCAAAACAAAACAGCGATGTGAGAAAATATCTCCCTCTGTGTTCAGTATCTTGAATCATTGGGACTATAACCCACAGCTCCTTCCTTCACCACTGTGCCCCTTCACTACATTTTGCAGAGCGTCAGTCTTATTTTCAATAGGCTTGACACTTGGGGGCAAGAAGGGGAAGGGAATTTTTTTTTAAAGCATGCAGGAGGCAGGGGCATAAACCAATTATTTGTTAATAGGTTTTGCCCATGCACCTCCTGTGCATCATTTGGAATATTTACCCTGTAGGCAGCGAAGAGCAATCAGGTGAGAAATTTGGGTTCACATCTCACCAGAAGGGCTTGACAACATCAGACTGAACTTCAGCCTTCCACCCCTTTTTGTGGGAAGTTTGAGTGTTCTTCACTTTAAGAAAAAAAAATTTAAAAAAAGAAGCACAGAACACATTGTCCTCCACATCACAAATTCATTTCCAATGCATTAAACATTTTTTTAATGTATCCGTTGCAGGAATTGGACCTTTGCCTTTGCACTGGAAGAGGGTGACTCTGATAACACCCAAGGCCTTATTTTAAAAAGGGAATTGTTGCAGGTGGAGGGATAGCAACTAGGGGCAGGGGAAACTTTGGATACAGTTCTGAAAATCACTTGGGGTAATTCAACCGCTAGCCATTAATGCAAAGATTTTCTAGAAATGCTTGAACCAAAAATGTTCATAATTATTTTTCGGTAACTAAGAGAGCTATTTACCTCAATAAATCTCAAAATTCTTTACAAGCATAAGAGAAGAATAACCACCTCCATCTTTAGGTGCCTAAATACTTTTTTAAATGTGGCTCTGGATAGATTTGTTTCAGTAGAGCATACAGCTTTGCTGAGTTACACCAGCTGAGGATCTGGTCTACTCTTCACTACTTAAGATAGTCAGAAGGACATGGCATCTATATGATCAATGAACCAGGAGCAAATCCTGAGATCTTTACTAATTTTTTATTCATCCTTACTCAGGTAAATTCCCATGGAAGTCAATGAGAATTGGCTTGAGCAAAAATCAAACAGGTAGGGACCTCGGGATGTGGGCCTATGTTTGGATTTCTGATAACACAAGACATGACCTAAGGAACAGGTCGCTTAGGCACCCAACCAAAAAAGAGCTAATAAAAGAGTCTAATGTACATGATTCTCTTAATGTGCTCCTCAAAGCTGTACTCTTCATAGCATAGCAGTTAGTGATAAATTAATGGTAACACATGAGCTTCAGTCAGTGGCCTGCATACCTTTAATGAGGTAAATAATAAGACGCATTGTTTTCTGGCTCTTAGATCAAACTGTGACTTGTTCCCAGGAAGTGCAATCTTTCAAAACCACACACCATACATGTCACGGAGATGCACTATTGGCACAAGGACAAGAAAGAGGACAGGCTACGTGACTGTGTCAAAGGGCTGATTCTTCTTCATTTGAAACAGCAATACATACAAGGAACCTGAGGTACGAGGTTTGCGTCCTGCCGACTTACATGTGTAGTCCAAAACACATTACATGCTCTTACAGTGTAATCAGTGAGGCAGGCAGTGTCAAAGCAGCTTCCATACAAGAAGCCTCCAGTTCCTTTCCTTTCTTTTTGATGAGGGGAGGTTAAGTGACCCAGACAAAAACCATAATGGGCCAAATTACTCTCATTTGCAATGGAGTAAATGAGAAGTCCATTCACTTCAGTGGAGCAGCTAAGGATTATGGAATTTGCCCTAATGGGAGCCACATGTACACAGCTAAGGGTAGAATTTTGCCCACTAAAGGTGCAAAATGGCCGCTGATCACCTAACCAGGGGTGGCCAACCTGTGGCTCTGGAGCCACATGCAGCTCTTCAGAAGTTAATATGCGACTCCTTGTCTAGGCACCAACTCCGGAGCTGGAACTACAAGTGCCAACTTTCCAACGTGCCAGGGGGTGCTCACTGCCCAACCCCGGCTCTGCCACAGGCCCTGGCTTCAGTCTATCCCTTCCCACCCGAGCACGCCATGCCCTTGCTCCTCCCACTCCCGCTCAGAGCCTCCTGCACGCCATGAAACAGCTGATCGGGAGGTGCGGGGAGGGGAGGAGAGGCAGTGATTGTCAGGGCTTCTAGTGGATGGGAGGCACTGGGAGCAGGCCGGGGGAGCTGATAGGGGACTGCTGACGTATTACTGTGGCTCTTTGGCAATGTACAATGGTAAATTCTGGCTCCTTCTTAGGCTCAGGCTGGCCACGCCTGTCCTAACACCCATCAAATTTCAATAGGAGTTAGGCACCTAGCTGCCATTTGTACCTTTGGAAATCTTTCCCATAGGGCTGAAGCCCATTGAAATCAATGGGAAGTCTTTCATTGAGTTCAATGAGTTTGTGGATCAGCTTGTAACAAAACCGCCTATGGGCTATTGCTAACACATCAAGATGAAAACAAGCTGCTATTATAATCTAAGAATCCCAAAGTTGCTGTTATGTTATTAGTACAATTTATTTATTTCACAGATAAGTAAAATGAAGCACCAAGAGGTTAAGTGAATTGTCCAGTCGCCCCTAGGCTCTAACAATTATAGGTCACACCTATATCGCACATGAAATATATCTATTACATGTCATAGGAAACAATAAACAGATAAAGTTAACTTATCAGTATGACCTAGTTAACTTTCCTGGCAACATTTCTCTCCATCATCCTTCAGGCAAAGGTAAGTGTTTGGCATTAAATGAGGTCAGCAGACACATCTATTTAAGAGGACAATGAGCAGTGGGGAGGAAGCATTGCAGTTTGACAGAGTTTCATTGAAGTCGGTCATAAAATGCGTCTGTTCACATTTTCTAAGATTCATTGGCAGCCCTGTAATTGATGACAGAGTCAAGAGAGGAACATCTCTCTCAACGACTATGCAAGTTTCTCCACACCATTGATAATGACCCACTTGCATTTACAAGAAACAAGCTTTAGCATCCTTTTATTGATACAAAACTGCCCACCATTGAGGAACTCCAAACAGTAGAAGCTAAAGATAAATAAAGCTATTAAAACCTCCTCCATTCCTCCTGAGCTGCTAACGTCTGTGGCCTCTTAATTGCTACAAAGCTATAGATGCTGTCCAACCTCATTTGAAAGAATGATCACACACTCGGTAACAGCACATTGGAAAAATAATAATAAAATACCACAGAAAAGGAAAGATAAAATGCTATTTTTAATACCTCGCAACCTTTGCAGTGGCAATGGTCTAAAGATTTTACCAGTTCCATCACAGTGACTCCTGGGATAAAATGATGTAATTGTCAGTCAAATATAAACAGACAATATTTTTGTTTTAAGGAATCTGTTTAAGAAAATCGGGGACTGCACGTACTTCGCTTAAGTTGTTTTCATATGGGCAAATATGGGGCTCTTACTCCCAGAGATGACTCAGGCCTGCTCATAGTGGGGGAGGGACAGAGTTAGGGCAGCTGACTTCAGCAGTGTTATTGAGCATGCTCAATGCATGTGAGCATGCTCAGTAGAAGCCAAACAGCAAATCGGGAGGAGGATGTGACCCTGCATGCCCCCACAGCCCGTTGCCTCTACTTACTCCCTCCGCCCCAACTTCACTGGGAGTTTTGGTTCAACAAGGACTGAATAAATGTATCCAGTCTTAGTCTTTTGCCCTTTGAGTGGTATTTTATTTTATTCAGTCAGGAACCTCTCTGATGTGACTATGACAAACCTTACTGAACTAAGTTTAAGTATCTTAGGAGTTCGTTGTATTAAAAATGCAAATGTTCGTGTATTGTTGTGGGATTGTGTGTGATGTCACTAGTGGGGGAGACATGACTAATGTAAGCCCTGGGAAGTGTTCTGAGCTTCAAAGGATTATTTTAAACAAGGTGCCATGGTCTGGGTGATTACCTATTGATGCTGTGTAAAGGAGTGAAACACTGATTGATGGAAGTTCTTGTTCTGAGGGAAAAGGGTTATGATCTTGTAAACACAGGAAACCCCCTGAATAGGGTTTGAAGGACTTTTCAAATGCCAGAGCCCCTGTTTGAGTGATCTCTGGTAGGCTTATTTGCATGTGTGTTAGGCTTGTTTTTTTTTTAATTGTTTTAATGTGTTTTCTCTGTAATGCTTTTACCTTAAGAATAAATGTACTTGCAGAGACAGAATTGTGGGGTAATTTACTGTAGGCAATTACGCTGTGTATAACCTCCAAGGAGAAGGCAAAGCCAGCCTGCTGTGGCAGTCTGACTTACTGAGGAATTCACAGAATAGGCAGGGAACTATTCAGAATGGAGAGAAATGCATGTCTCCGCTCAAGAAAGGTGACGGCTGGGGAGCCAGGAGTGGGAGAGGGGTGTCCTTGCTGGACTTTGTCTCTCTAATATCCTGGACCAGATATAGCTACAACACTGAATAAATCTTGTTCTGGCAGTGGTGGCGATTTCCTTACAAAGAACTCTTCCTTACTTAGTCCTCTTCCTGTTTGAATTCTGGGAATCAAATTCAGCTCCTTGTGTAGGAGAATCCAGCTCAGTGGGAGTTGTACCTACTTAGATCAAGCTGAATTTGACCTTAATAGAATATTTGGTTATGGAATTAAAAGAAAAACAACCCAGATTATATTTCTGGAGCTCAGTTTAGCTAATCTTACCATTGTCGTTTCTACTCCGCATACACAACTCTATTAATTGCCAACATCTCGGATCCTCCATCATTTTATGCCATACATGTACACAACAGAGCTGCCACCTTCTAGGATAGATGTAATTAAAAGGCTACCTTTTGAGTGCTAAACTTCTACATTTAAAATGTAACTGTTTGTACAGTAAACATATTAAATCAAATGATCTCTGCAGAAGTCAGTGGAACAATGTGAAAGGAAAATCTGGCTTATGTGGTGTGTATTGTAGAAAACACTAGATCATATCAAATCATCATGCTACCACTTATTAAAATTATACTCTGCACTTTTATCTTCAAATGCTTTGCAAACATTAATTCTGTGATCATTATTTATGTTCATTCATGTCATTGATTCTGAGGTAAGTCATTATTATTATCCTCATCTTATAAATATGGAAACTGTGACCTAGAGACTAAGTGGAAACTTTAAAGTAAGGTGTATTTGAGTGTGAGGCTACAGAAGTCAATGTCGGAGCCACTGTAAGAATTTATAGCTCCTGTATTGACATCACTGGACCATGCCTCCTGGACTAAAGCAAACCTAACATGAGTGTTTCAGTCCTGTGTCATGATTAACATACCTTTTACTACATGTTTTAAACACACTTTAATAACGTAACTGGCAAGCTTTGGAAGGTCTATTGCAATCAACCATTCATTCCACAAGTCAACAAAGCATACTGGTCACATAATGGAATCTACTGTTTCCCATCATTCTTCACCTACACTTTTATTTTATGGAAACATCTCAGAAACACAGAACACAACTCTCTGGATGGGGAGGGGAGGAAATCAGTATCCTTAGAGATCCCCTCACATTAATACAAACATGGGAGGAACTTCTATCTCGGTGAT
Source organism: Sternotherus odoratus (assembly GCA_032164245.1). Taxonomy (NCBI): domain Eukaryota; kingdom Metazoa; phylum Chordata; order Testudines; family Kinosternidae; genus Sternotherus; species Sternotherus odoratus. The sequence continues at coordinate 95,901,473 of JAVMKO010000007.1, forward strand.
TCTCAAACTTGTGGGGGTGGCGACCCTTTTTCCCCATCCCCGCGGGCCGCCGGGACCCCCGTGTCCACCGAAATGCTGCTGAATGGAATGCTTCCGGTTTCGGCGGCATTTTGACGGACATGCCGAGCGCTTCACAGTGTCCACCGAAAAGCCACTGAAACCGGAAACTTTCACTTTGGTGGCTTTTCCGGTGGACACTTTGAAGTGCATGCCATGTCCACCGAAATGCCACCGAAAGCAAAAGCATTCAACTCGGCGGCATTTCGGCGGCGTGGGGAGCTCGCGACCCCCCCCAGGAATTGCCCCGCGACCCCCAGTTTGAGAACCGCTGTTCTATCTAGTGTTCTTTTACTTTGATACTAGTCACATTCCTTGAACAGATTTCTGAGACCACATGTTTTTAGAACATAGAGTCATAGAGTATAAGGCCATAAGAGACCACTGTGATAGTAATCCTGTAGGCCTTTATTAGTTAAAATGCCTTTAAAGTTGTAGACTGTCATAAGTGTAAAGGGATGGAGAGGGTTAAGGTTAGCTGAGAACAAGTGACGTAAGAGCTTCCCGGCCATTAGAGAGGGAGGAAGGAGTTTTTAGTTCAGTTTCGTTTTGCTTGCCATGTAGCTGGAAACGGGTCTCGGAGCATCTTTGGCTATTAAGATGACTCTTCTCTTCTCTTCTATTTCTAGTTAGCTGATTGTAAGTGATCTTTGATATTATAAGCCTGTGCCTATTTGGGGTGTCTCGGTCCTTTTTAGAGGGGAGTTAGGGAACCCCAGATTGTGAAGTGTACTGTATCTCTGTTTTATTCTCTTTCTTTATTAAATCTTGTTAATTATAAAAACGTCTGGTCTCTTTCCCTTAAGGTTTTCTCTGCTTTCAAACTGGGAAGAGGGAAGGGAGGGGAATAGGTATCAGGACAGCTAAGTGTATAGCTGAAGTGTGGAGACTGTCTCTCGCTACCGTCAGGTTAGATGGGGGAGGGGGAAGGGAACAGCCTCTAAGGGTCCGGCTCTCAGGTAGAGAGATGGAGGGTGGGGAAGTCCGGGGTCCCCTCCAAGGTTTTGGAAGTACACCCGGATGGTGGCAGCCGTGGTTCCCCAAGAACCCCACTGGTAAAGGGGGGGAATCTTGGGGTGTAGAGAATTAACTTGGCTGGGAAGCAGCTAAAGTTAAGTGGTTTGGCTAAAGAAGAGTCCCAGTCTTTGTACTCAAGAGCACAAAGGTTGGGGTACCCCACTCTTACATAGACACTCAGATACCACAGTGACAGGCACACCAAAACAGAATAGAATAGGCATGGATCAGACCTCAGAGTCATAAAAGTGCATAAAAAAAGAAGGAAATGCTAATAAATCAGAACATAACCAATGGATGAATCTTTGCATCTTTATATTCAGGGACCAATAATGGAGTCCTTTATGCTGCTAAAACTCCACCTGATTTCTGCATTGACATCATTATTTTATTCTGTTCTGACTGGTATGGGCCCTACAGCTATCCATGGGGGCAAGAGAAAGAAAAATCCTCCCCCAGGCCAGATTGCTGCACATCTCCTACACTGACCTCAGGGACACAAGACAAGCAGATGAATCTCCAGCTCTACCTCATCCCTCAGAGAACCATTGTATGTGGCTGAACAAGGAGTCCCCTCTCCAAGATCTGAGTATTGTGGTGCTGGATTGCTGTGCTTTGCACCCCTTGGAAAACAGAACTGTCCCGATCTCACTGCATCTATACGTTCTGCACCTATGGGGGTGATGGAGCAGGGATTGCCCTCAAATATGCACATGGAATGAAAATGACAACTTGTGTACAATAAAAAACAACCTTGGGTTGATCTCATATTTGGTGGGTAGGGAAAAAACTCCATGAAATTTACATGCTGAAAGCTCCCAAAGGCTTGTTTATCAAAAATGGTATATTTAGTTATATTTTATGCATGTAAAGCATCTAGCACAATGGTCACTGATTGCAGCCTCTAGGTGCTACTACATACAAATAAATCAAAAACAGAGTCCAAGAAAGCAATGAATTTTTGCCATGGCTGAAAACAGCATTGTCTGAACACTGTTTTTAATCCTTTCCCCCTCTTTATGTGGCTGAAAGAGTTTCTCACCCTAGCAGAGAGACTAGTGAAATTTACTACTTTATTCAAAATTCCTTCATATTGCACCAAAAGGAAAATAGAAACAAAGTAACTTGTGTAAAATCTCTTTTTCTACTGAGGCATACAGCTGTTTTTCATTCTCATATTGCTAATCCCTCTCTTCAATTTGAATATACCATCTAAATTAAAACCATATTTCAAACATTGATTAGTTCAATGGAGGACATAAAAGTTATTTGCATAAAAGTTAGAATTTATTAAAGCAAATGTCTTGTCATCTCAGGTATGAAGTTGTTGGAATAGTTCTGGAAACCATTTTGTATGTTTCCACAAGCTTGATAACGCTCAGAGTTGGTACACTATTCTGGCATTTTGGCTGGCATGGAGCCATGGAGCAGAGCAAGGGGGCATGATCCATAGAATAAAAGGTGAGAAAAAAACCTGGACCCAGTTCAGAACTCACCCCTGAGCACTCCCTCCCTCCACCACTCCAGGCACCTCAGCCACCAACCTCCCTTCCCCCCACCTGACACCCTACTATCCACCCAGCTACCCAAGGACATAAACCCAGTGACTTTGACAGGGTTACCACAGGGTTAAGTCTGCACTAGTGACTTCAGTGGTGCTAATTGCATGAATAAGGAGTGCAGGATTTGGCCCATGGTATTGGCCTGTTCATTCAGTGGGTTAAAACAATCTGTGAGTCGTCCACGTCAGGGGAGCTCATTAATTTTACTCTACATCATCTCAAGGCTGTGTATAAAGGCGGAGGCTATACCCCAGCTGAGCTAACCAGCTGTTGTGAGTTCTGCCTCTTTGGGGGGCAGAAAACTTGGGGTTACCTCTCTGAGTGTCCAGTGAAACACTCTGCTGCAGGCGAGACAGTTTTGGGGGGAGACTCATGACCGGAAAGGTTGTTGGAATCACCTTGCAAAGAGTAACTGGGCTGGTGTAAGCTCAGGGTGAGACCTGGGTGCCGTGAGCAGGCGGCTGTTGTCGGGGCTCTGAGCCAAAGCTGGCCAGTACAGAGGCACCCAAGGTTACTGGGAAGGCAGTGACAGAACCCCTGACCGGTCTGGGTGACCCACAGAGCTCCACAATGACACATGGCTGGATGCTGAGGAAAGTCCTATGACAGATTTTAAAATACTACCAACTTGATCATCACTCTGGGATTGTGCTAGGGTTGCCGGGTCTTCAACCGGAACACCTGGTCAAAAAGGGATCCTGGTGGCTCCGGTCAGCACCGCTGATGGGGCCGTTAAAAGTCTGGTTGGCGGTGCAGTAGAGCTAAGGCAAGCTCCCTGACTGCCCTGGCTCCGCATGGCTCTTGGAAGTGGCCAGCACATTCCTGTGGCCCCTAGGGAACTGTGGGCAAAGGGAGTTGCAGCCGCTCCCCAACCCCCCCGTCCCAGCCCTGAGCCCTCTCCTGCACCCAAATTCCTTCCTGGAGCCCACACCCTCTTCTGCACCCCAACCCCAGCCCTGAGCCCCCTCCCAAACCCAAATTCCCTCCTGCACCTCAACCCCGCTGCCCCATCCCTTAGCCCCCCTCCGGAACCCCAAACCCCTCATCTCCTGCCCCACCCCAGAGCCCACACCCCCAGCCAGAGCTGCCTCCTCACACCCCACACTTCTCCCCCAGTCCATAGCCCCCTCCCACACCATGATCTTCTCATTTCTGGTCCCGCCCCATAGCCTGTACCCCCAGCCGAAACCCTCAGCCCCTCCCACACCTCACCCCCTGTCCCAGTCCAGTGAAAGTGAGTGAGGTGTGGGAGAGCAAGTGACGGAGGGAGGGAGATGGAGTGAGTTGGGGGGGGGGGCTCGAAGCAGGGGTGGGACAGGGGCAGGGCCTTGGAAAAGGAATGGGGAAGGGGACAGGGCAAGGGTGTTTGGTTTTGTGAGATTATAAAGCTGGCAATCCTCGGGAATTCATTGCTCCTACTCAGAAACAGAGCATGGAGTCAGTCCTTATTCCCAGTTCCTTAGCAGCATTCTCCTTTCCCCGGAGCCACACCGAGTTTTCTGTCCCCTGTATGGATATTGTCATCTCAGTCTGTGCCTAAACTGTAATTACACACCCGTGGCTGGCCTGTGCCAGCTGATGCGGGATTACAGTGCTCGGGCGAAGGGGCTGTTTCGTTGCTGTGTAGATGTTCGGGCTGTGGCTGGAGCCCAGACTCTAGGCCTCTGTGAGGTGGAAGGGTCCCAGGGCTGTACTCTATATCCTCATTGTAACAATGAGATTGTTTGAAAAGCATCAAAATGTCTCTCCTCCAAATTAAATGAAAGGCCTTGATCTGAGATTTGCTTTCAGCTACGCTGGCGTAAATCCGGAGTAACCTATTGATCTCAATGGTGTGGCTCCAGTCAGTGAATTTACCTCAGATTTACACCAGTATGAGTGAAATATTTGACCCAAGATTCTTCCTACCCCTTTCAGTTTTTTAAAATCAACATTTATTTTACACTTTGAGGCTAGGCCTAGGCCTTCAAAGATATTTAGATTATTTCAATGGGCGTTGGAGGCTAAATACCTTTGAGGCTCTAGAAGACCTTAGAGCTTTCCAGTGGCAACCAGATTGTGGCATAAACCAAGTCCATGAGCAGGAAATGGCATGGTCTGCTGACTAGAAAAGAAAGGTCACATTCTGACAAGTGCTCAGCATCCCCAATGAGGGCCGTAGTCTCAAAAGGGCCCAGCTCCCACCGAGACAATGGGAGCTCATGGACCCTGAGCCCTTTTGAAAACTTTGCATCTTCGTGTTAGATGCCTACATGGGAGTTTCGTTCTTTTGAAAAACTGACCACTTATTTAGGTGTCTTGATGAGAGCTGGAGGACAAAGCTAGCCCTAAAATTAGTCTTCAGGGTGTCTTTTTTTTTTTTTTTTGGCGCAGGGATTGGGGTTGGAGGTCTTTATTCCAAGACCGCCAAAATAAATTCCAAGATATCAGGAAAAATTATAATGATTTAATTTTCAGCCTAATCAAACGGATTTTATTTACATGATCCACCAGTTAATTCCACCATACTGAGGCTGACAGACTGTCCAAGATCATTTGGTTTCTAATTACTGAAATGAAGCAACATCTTTGTCGAGCAACATACTTTTTTTTAACCCAGCAACCATAAAATAAAGCCCCTCGGTGATTTAATCAGCCCCTTCGCCTTTCTGTAAATAACATTTAATCATCTTATCCAACTTCATTTTTATAATGGCCCCTTTTACCAGAGCTCAGAAAAGTATAAATCAAAATATATATTAGATATCATTTCTCATGGCTTAGGAGATCTTTGTATTGTTTTAATAATTGTTTATTTACAGGAAATTATTTACAAGAGCAGATTAAATGAAAAATAGTTCATGGAATTTCTCCCCTGCCCCCAGCCCTCCCCTATTCCCATCCAATCTTTTGCTTGGAGAATTGCTTGTCATATTTTGGCTTGCATTAAATTGTCATTTTGGCAACAACCGGTGGAGGCGTTTAGTTGACCTAGGTCTTGTTGTGTGTTTTAACTCATATTAATGGACATAGGTCCTGGAACTGGAGGGGGCGGGGGAGGGGTGGGGGTGCTGACGCACCCCCTGACTTGAAATGCTTTCCATTACATACATGGTTGACAGTTTGGTTTAATGGCTCTCAGAACGTCCACTATAAAAATTATTCCAGCACCTGTTAATGGGTATCTGTTTCAGTACTATGATTGAACATATATGCAGTAGACTCTTTGAGTACCCTTACTGAATTTAATGAGAAAAAAATACCATTGGGAGACTCAATTAATGCTATAAAGTTGCTGGCTACTTAGTAAAATGTATCTACCCTTTCCTAAATATTTTGCAAAAGGAGAAGCAGTGTTTTAATATTAGAGACCCTTTGATGCGGTTAACCCATTCTTTAATTGTTCAAAGATACAGTACTACAGGAATGTTCAAATTTGTGGTTGAGGGTAGGGCTGAACTGTTTCAAAGGGAAAATAAAACTGTGCATGCATGTTCCCAGTGGGAGTCACAGAACAAATTGCACAGTATATATTCCTCTCAGTGTAGCTGTGTAATTCCCATTAAGATGAATGAGATTTACTGTATGGGTGTATGAAGAGGGAGTATTTCTCAACACAGCCATTGCTATTCAATGGATTGTAACCGTTTTGAGATTGCACAGTTCCACCAAGAATGTAAACCAAGCCCAAATGGGTTTTTTAAAACACTGGGTCAGATTTTTAGCTGGTGACTTCAATGGGATTTCAGTGATTTAGACTAGCTGAGGATATAAATGAGATAGATTAGACAGACAAAGAGGATAAGGCCTATTATTTTAGTTCCATTAACAAAAACAATCTATACATTGTACGGAGAGGTAGCAGTGTTAGTCTGGAATTGCAGAAGTGGCAAAGAGTCCTGTAGCGCCTTAAAGACTAACTAAAAACTCGTTACTAACTAAAGACTAACTACTGGGGATGTTACATTGGTTTGGTTGTAGGATTGTTCTCTTCTTATATTAATTTATGTAGGCTATATGTAGTGATAAGAAGCAGTAAGAGAATTGCCTCTAAGAGTTGGCTTGATTTGTATAGATCATTAGTATATGGAACAGGTAAGTGGGGAAAAAAGGTAATGGTTTAGTTAGGGTTCCAAAATGTGTCATTGGGAAGGGGACGATGCATGGTTTGGCTATGCCAGTTAAGACACAATCAAACTATTATAACATGATCCCTTTTTTGGGTTACAGTAAAATTCCATTCATAACAGAAAGAGCAAACTGTGTTATAACATAGCACTCCAAAATGATACATTTTGCTTTGTATGCTGACCTTAATACGTCCCCATTGAGATCCCATAGTAATGAGACATGAAGAACAGTGGGGAAGTGAAAGGAGTGTAACGCTAAAGAGATTGAATGGGGGTGGGAATTAGAGGTGAAGTAAAGGAGAAGTACTCTACAAATTCATGGAAGTAATAAAAATAAAACCTGGAGACAGACCAGAGCTGTCTTCTGCATTCTTGTATCTATACGTCAAGGGCCCGATCCAAAGCCCACTGAAATCTATTGAATGAAGCTCTAAGAGTTCGCTTTTTACCAAGACGATTCAGTTTCCCAGACAGACACAAATTAGACCCAAAATTATAAAGCAATTAAACTAAAATCCTATAAGAAAAAACCCAACACATCATGCACTGTCCATAATCTTTAAAGCCAATATTTTCAAACATGGGTACCTATAGTTTAGGGGTTGGCAAACATTTTGGCCTGAAGGCCACATCAGGGTTGCAAAATTGCATGGAGGGCCAGGTAGGGAAGGCTGTGCCTCCACAAACAGCCTGGTCCTGCCTCCTATCTGACCCCCTCCCACTTCCCGCCTCCTGACTGTCCCCCCTCAGACTCCCCAACCCATCCAACCCCCCCCCCACTCCTTGTCCCCTGACCACCACCTCCAGAAACCCCCCACCCCTAACCACCCCCTAGGACTCTACCCCATCAATCCCCCTGCTCCTTGTCCCCTGACCACCCCTCCCAAGTCCCCCCACCCAACTCCCCCAGCCCCTATTCACCCCTCCCCCCTGACAGACCCCCAGGACTCCCACACCCCATCCAACCTTGCCTGCTCCCAGACTGCCCCCCGGGACTCCCCACCCATTATGCAACCCCCTGGCTCCAGCCCCCTTGCCATGCCAGTCAGCAACGTGTCTGGCAGCCGCATGGAGCCAGACACGCTGCCCTGCTCACCAGAGCACTGCCCACACGGCACGCTGAGGCTCCGGGAGAGGGGAGAAGGCATGGGTGGGGCCGGCAGCAACCTCCCTGGTTGGGAGCTCAGGGGGCGGAGCAGGACGAGCCCGCAGGCTGGATGTGGCCCGCGGGCTGTAGTTTGCCCACCCCTGCTATAGTTAGAACCCCACATTCATATTTAGGCACATATATGTGCCCTGATTTTCAGAGGTGCTGAGTACCCACAGCTCCTTTTACTGTCAGTGAGAATTGCTGGATGCACAGTACTTTTGAAAGTCGAGTCACTTATTTAGGTGTCTAAATAAAGATTTAGAAGCCTACCTTTAGACATCTGTTTTTGAAAACCTGGGCTCAAATGTCTCTCTCAGACTAATACATTTTTTCACCCCTAAAATAATAGAACCGGCCCTTGCTCTAAAACTAGGGAACTAATCCACATATATTTTAAAATTTAAATGTTGGGAATGAATTTAGTGCCGCTGAATGGTGTTCAATTGACAGACCTCTCTTGGAAGATTTAAGCATGTCACTAGAAGATATTGTGTGAGAATATCTAAGATAACACAGTTTATACCATCTTGATCTGAAATAAGTGCCTTCTGCTTTTGGATCGGACCCAAAACCAAGAGGCAGAGGTACACATCCAGATATGTACATCAGAACCCTTTTCAAAACTCAAGAGGGCTTAGAGTCAGTATTTGATTTGAACCTCTCTCTGGTAATGACTGAGAGCTCGTTAGGTAAATTCTATTTTTTTTTATTTAATTTAACAGTAAATTACCTTTTTTATTAACACATTATAGCAATCTCAACTATCTCATGGCTCTCAACTTTTTCAGACTACTGTATTCCTTTCAGGAAACTGATTTGTCTTGCGTACCCCCAGGTTTCACCTCACGTAAAAACGACTTGCTCACAAAAATCAGACACAAAAAATAAAAAAGGTGTCACAGCACATTATTACTGAGAAATTGCTCACATTCTCATTTTTACCATATTGTTATAAAATAAATCAAATGCAATAGAATGATTGTACTTACATTTCAGTGTATAGCATATAGAGTATTATGAACAAGTCATTGACTGTGTGAAATTTTAGTTTGGTCTGACTTTGTTAGTGCTTTTTATGTAGCCTGTTATAAAACTAGGCAAATATCTAGGTGAGTTGGTGTACTCCATGGAAGACCTTTGCTTACCCCTAGGGGTTCACATACCCCTGGTTGGGAACCACTGAATTACAGAATTGGTCTTAAAGCAAACCTGTCTTTTTAGAAAAATCCTATCTTTATATAAAACACAGATCCTTACCTACTGTGTTTTATTAGTAACAACTAAAAGAATTGTAACATTCTATTTATACTGCTTGTTCCAATTTTGCATTTTTTCTCATCTTTAACAAATGAAAACAGAATTGTTTTACACTTTCCTCCCCACCACCACCACCACCACCTTTTCACCTTTGGGGGGGGGGGGTGTCAGTTTCACTTTCAGGTTCTTAAAAACTATTTTCAAAAAGATCATGGAAACATCCCTGCTGTTCTAAAGTCTTGTCATGTTTTAAATGTCTCTGTCAGACAGCACATAGTGACACTGCCCGAGGAGAAGACTTGGAACTGGATGGCCACTCATTTGTAAAGTGTTCACTCAGTTCAACAAAATAAAGCTTTTGACTCACAGTACTACAAGCTGGGAACTTGCTGCTTTTTTCTACATCACAGAGTGGAGGGGAAAGCTCCCACTTGGAAAACAGGAGAGGTGGTAGAGCATGGCTCTATCCCATCACACTCTAGGGTAATCCAGTTAACCCTAATGTGACAACTTTACTACATACACTCAGAATCATTATCTGATACCTTGTTCCCTCCCTGCTCTGGAGGGAACCAGTTGCGCCAGGCATTGCTCTCCCCAGTGCACCAGGTCAGCTGCCTGCAATAGGATGCATTAGAGGAGCAAATCTGTTTACTTCCCACATGTAGGGGAGGCAATAGTGGCCTCTAGCTGCTCTCTTATCAGTATGGGCATGTATCAAGGCTGATTGCCAGGTCTGGCACTTCAAGTGCAGAAGGTGGGGGCCAGCAAGGATTCTACAAAGTAATGCTGATTACTCCAGGCTTGTATTAAACTCCCCAGATTGCAGCTTCTCTCTGACCTTGGATGGGTAGATGCTACCACCACTCAAGTGGGGAAAAAAACCCTTTGAGAGGCCAGGAAGGAGCACTTGGGAATTCCTTCAAGCCCTTGCACACCCCCACCTCGAAGCAAGAGCTAAGAAAGAAAACAAACAAAATCAGCTGTTGCCACCAGCTAATTAAACAACATATGCACAAACCTTTTAGGACACCAAAAATCCAAGTCCTGTTCTTAAAAAAGGTAAATTTTATTACAAACAAAAAGAAAGAAAATATATCTGAACTTAGGCTTGTGCTAGATTTAAAAAAAACTACTTACAAAAATTAAATATTGAGACTAAACCTTCTTGAGGTCCAGCTTAAAGGTCACAAGCAAAACAAAAGCATTTGGGGTTAGCACAGAGGAGTCCACAAGCCAATCCAAAATAGAGATAAATCTAATCATGCCTTTCTAGACATTTTCTAATTTACTTACATAGCTGGGGTTTCAAATGAGGAGGTTTAGGTATGATCTGATGATTTCCATACCTGACAAAAAGCTTTTTACAGCATAGGCTTAGCCTTGTCTCTACTCTGTCCTCTCTCTCCGGAGAACAACAACAGACTGACAAAGGGAAAGTTTTTCCCCCAATTTCAGAAAGTTCTAGCCCTCCCATTGGCTCTTTTAGTCAGGTGCCCATTCACTTCCTTTTTGGACTTGTTAACCTTTTACAGGTAAAGCAAGTAAAGAACTACCCCTAACAAGGATTCTGTCGCTAACTGGCTGGGTGGGTGTCCACAAAAGGGAGCTACACCCTCCCCATACACTTCATTTATCACAGCGTGTATTGAGGCTCTCAACTGAGTGTTAAATTGGAGGGAAGTTTGACCTGGAAGCACTTCACTAAAACAACTTTGAAATTTTCATTGCTTTCTAATGGGGGGCTTGAGGGCTGTGGAGATCCACGCTCGCTGATAAGAATTTAGGAATTGCTACACTGGATCAGACTCACAGTTCATGAGGTTCAGCATCCTGTCTCCAGTGCAGAAAACCCTGCAATCTGATTGCAGGATTGATGCCTAAAACATTATCATTAATCAATGTGGTTTTCATTTCCAAAAAAGAACCACTCTGTGAAAGCAGCCTGCATGTCATTGGTACGGAGTAAGATTTAAAAGGAAAACAGGATCGGCAGCCAAGTTACTGACATTCGAAAATCAGCCACTGTATTTGGCTTGTGACAAACCTTACCCATGCCTTTTCAACGCACATATCCAAATTCATATTGTATGTGGTTGTATGTTGTGGATTAATATGACCCAAAGGGCCCAATCCTGGTCCCACTGGCATCAGTGTCAGGGCTTTGCCAATAAATTAAGATGCAACATAATTGGACCCTAAATATGGATTTGCACAATAACAGCTCTGTAGGTCTATCCAGTCAATAATATGTGTTATTAAAAGATCCTTAAATACACATTTAGAGAACTGGCCCCAAAACACCCCCATTCAAAAGTCCACCCATTCCTTTTATTCTGACAGATTACAAAAATGTATACAGATTATTGGGCGAGAAAAAAACTTGCACTTCTACTGCCTCTTTTATTTAAGAATCTCAAGGTGCTTTGTACGAATGAATTAGTTCTCTCCACATACTAAAAAGAAGCATTATCCCCACTTTACAGAAGGAGGGACTAAGTACAGAGCGGCCAAGAGAGTGGCATAGGGTCACCAGGAATCAGGGAAAGAGCTGGGAATAGAACCAAGGTGTAGAATTGATTATTTTTTTTTATTCACTGGAAGCTCTGGGGCTGAGGGGAATTAAAAATAAAAATTCATTTTAGGTTGAACCAAATCAGAAAACTGTGAAAGAATTAAGTGAATTTTTTTTTAAAAAAAATCTGTTTTGGGTCAAAAACATGTTTGAATAATCCTGGTTTGGGCATTTTTTAAGAGTTAGATTCACACAAGAGCCAGAAGAGATGTCCCCTTATGACCTTATCCCAGTGGTTCAGGCACTCACCTGGGCTGTGATGTGAGAGCCTGTGATTCCCCCACACCTATGTGAAGAAGGGATTGTGAAATGGTGTCTCCTGGCTCTCAGGAGTGTGCCTGACCACTGGGCAATAGCGGTGGAGAACAATGCCTCTAAGTCTCCTGTTGTAGCTGTTCCATTTTGTATAAATAAATAGCCACTTGAGTCTCCCACAGCCCAGGTAAGTGTCCTAACCACCATGCAAGTGTTACTTGTACCTGCAAACCCCTTAGCTACCCACACAATAAAATTCTATTGTAGTATCACATAAAACACACTGTACCATAGAACTCAGGAGTGCTCACCTCCATGTTCCCTGCTCTGACTACCAGACACTACTGCTTTAGAGATGGCTTATGGTCAGAAAAGTGATGGCCTAAAACATTATCTACATATATTCTCCAGTGAGGACTTATAAATCCCACTTGTCCAGTCTGCAAATGAAAACAAAATGTTGTCTCTATCTGCCATCTTTGGAAGCATTCCGTAGGATGAGGGAATTGTGCTGTGCTCCGATATATTCTACCTTGTGTCTCAACAGCAATCACCAAAATACACTGAGTATGAGTAAAAGAGAAAACTTACTGTGGCAAGGAAGAAGGGACAAGGGGTTCGGCTTAACTCAAAAGACTCCATACTCAAAACGACAGGGATAAAATCGTCTGTGCCGGTGTAAAACAGCTATGACCACGTAGGAGTCCAAAGCTGTCACTATAATGCAGCCTTTCACTGCAGCAGTATTAGGGTTTATAACACACAGGTGTCATATTCTACACATACACCGGGAAATTATACCTGCCTAATTTTACTGATCATAGGGCCCAAGACAGCATCTGCAAAACTTCCAAAAGTTATGCTGCCATAGCAGTAATCTGGAAATATCCTTTTAGAGGTGCATATTGATTATTGCAGTGGGTGGATTATACAGGGAATCTATCTTAATTACAAGAAACTATCTAGTTGGAATGGCCAGCAATGCAGCAAAGATGACACAGGGGGACATCCATTACTCTTAGGGAAAGGTCAATTCAATAGGAGATATGTTTGCATTCAGGTCAAGTGATGGCTATTCCATCACCAGGCTCTATTCTCACTGCCCTGTCAGTTCTGTAATAGCTTTACCCCTTCCCACTACCTCTCACCTCTTTCCCCAATGCTAGACTGATAACACAAATTAGGGCAGCTTGAGGTAACAGGGCACAGCTGTATTATCACAGATGATAAACAGTGTCAAAGGCAATTATGGGAGTTTACAGTGAGAGGAGGAACCTTTAAAACAAGGCCTTTTCTTTTCATATTGTGGAAGCAGATAGAGGTTGACCCAGGATAAGAGCAGGAAAGGGAAATCAGCCCTGCCTTCTGTTTCTTCTCCCTGGAGCTTTAATATTAGACATGTCTGCCTCGGGCGGGCTCTTTTTGAAAAGTTAAAACGGTTTAGAACGAGATTAGGGGAAACGTGTTTTGCCTGTGTTACAATAATTCTTACACCCACTTAGCTGAGATACTCTGGTGCGTCCATTCTTCAGAACAGGGACATGAAATTTGCCCTCATGTCAGGGATGTGCCTTTTGCTGGTGCCAGGAAAAATCCCGAAAGGTCATTTTTAGATTGTTTTAATTCATTCCGTTTTGGGCATCTAAAGGGATGATAGTAACCAAGGGAAGGAAAATATTTTTAAAAATATGAGGCCGAAGCTGACTAGAAATCCGGCAGCCAGCAGTGCAGATCCAGGAAGGACACCCCTATTCTTGCAAACCATCGCCGAGGGCTGTTACGAGATCTCCCCCGGGCACTCAGCAGGGTTCATGTGTCCAGGAGCAGATGTTCCTTGATCCAACAATGGCCTCTGTGCACAACCCCTTATAAGCTGTAGATTTCATGCAGTGGGTTGGTGTGAGGCTGGTCTCGTACAGAATACGATGGCACATTAGTCATTGACACATTGAGAGGCTTTTGGAAAATGGAGGGCAGGGAAAGTCACTTAGCACAAACCCAAGGGTCACCCTTTATCTGCCTCAGAACTGCACTATAAGCCCTGCTTTTACTAGTTTGTCCCAGTTAGAGAAAAGCTTGGGCAATGTGTAATTAGAATTGCCATTGCAAAGTGGCATGGTTGTCATTACTGATCGTCTTCCCTTCCCTTTAACCTTCTGGGGGAAGCATTGATTGTCATTCTCCACTTGGCTATTCTCGCCATTGAAAAACGGCGGGAAGTGCTGCCAACAGAGAGGTAAGTGGTGGCTGGCCAGAGACATTCCAGGTCGGAAAGCAGCCTGCTCTGGAGCTTGGCCCCTGGGAATCTGTATTTGCAATTCAGGCTACATCTGCACTGCCCCACATTTTGAACTACAAGGGTGTGAGTAGCTGTGCACACCAAAGTGCTGCTCTGTAAATCTTCCCCCTTCCCCACCACGGATGCTGCGGGTGCAAACAAAAGATTCCTAGTTTGCATTAGTATAGCCCAGAAGACTCAGTGAAAAATCCACTCCTCTGAGCGCCTCAGCAGGGCCAACCTAACCTCCAGCATAGATGAGGCTCAGTTGACAAAAGAATGGTTCACTCGGCCTAGCTACTGCAACAGAGGGAGGTGGAGTTCCTCCAGTGATGGAAATCCACTGCACTATGGGTTACAGCAGCAGAGCTGTGACACCTTAGCCATGGCGTGAATCTGCCCAGCGCTGACTCAGCCAGACATGTGTCACCAGGGGATGCTCCTGAAATACCCCACTGATCCTCAAGGGGACTCACCCTGGACTACAGCAGTAATGGTGGCTGAGGCTCAGGACTCTATTTCCCACATTGCCTAGGGTCCAGGGCACACATCGAACTGACTAGCAGCACTACTGGGACGGATCATGACTCAGGGCAAAGAGCCTGACTTTACTTTCAGTTGGCTGTTGCTGGAGTGGAGCAGAGGGAAGACTGAGTCCTTTGGGGGTTTCTGGAACATTGACCAGTGTCGTCTCACAGAGACCAGGAACCCAGGAGGCTGAGGAGAGAGTCACCGTCAGGG
The DNA here is from genome assembly GCA_032164245.1 of Sternotherus odoratus. Lineage (NCBI taxonomy): Eukaryota > Metazoa > Chordata > Testudines > Kinosternidae > Sternotherus > Sternotherus odoratus. The sequence continues at coordinate 95,916,474 of JAVMKO010000007.1, forward strand.
TACTAAGAGCCAACCTAATTGCACATTTGACTCCCAAGCCACAAGGACATTACAGTCGTTGGTGTGGATACCTGGTAAGAATACCCTGGTTTGTTTATTTTGATCTTGTATTTTAAGATGGTGTAGCAGGGCGGCAACTCACCCCTGCGGCGCCTCCCGCTGGTCCATCTGGGAATTAGCTCGCCAGCATCCGGAGCACCCTCTGCAGGCCGATGTCCCGCTTGCTGCTCAGGCCCCATGTCCCTCCTGGACCCCGGTGCCCTCTTACTGAGGGTGCTGTACCTCTGCAGTACCCCCTCAGGTCTTAGGATCTCCCCTCCCTAGGGAACCCCCACACTCTATCCCCACCTTGCCTCAGTCTAGGCAACTGCCAGTCACCATTTGCCCCCATTCACTGAGGCAGACTGCAGTATAATTGCCACTCATCACAGGCAAGGGGGGGTTGGCCTGCTGCTACTGTCTCAATAGCTATGGGCTGCCCCCTGCAACCCCAGTACCCCTTTGCTAGGCCTTCCCCTAGGCCCTGCAGCCTGGGGGTTTCTAGGCTAGAGCTTCCTCAGCTCCTCCTGCCTTGCCCCAGCCCTGCACCACCTTGCTCAAGCTCCCAGCAGCCAAGCCAGGCCAGTCTTCCTCTGTAGTCAGAGGAGACTTTCTGTTTCTCAGGCCCCTGCCTCTCAGCCTTTTTATACAGGCCTACTAGTGTGTTTGGGGTGTGGCCACCCAGCTGAGCTTGCTCTCCCAATCAGGCTGGCTTTTCCTTACTCAGCCTGGGAGCTGCTTGCTCCCAGCCACAGTCCTTCCCAGAGCTGTTTTAAATCCTTTTCCCCTGGAGTGGGGCAGTTGCCCCACTACAGATGGCCACCGATTTCAGGGCTACACCATCCATCCAAGACTGACCCTGAACTCACTCTTTGTCCAGGCAGGTGTTGGGAGGGAGCAAGGTGGGATGTATGGTCTGCAGACGCTGGGAGTCATAGAGTTTATATATAGTTGATTTGTCTTTTATAATCCTAATCCTTTTTCCTCTTGCCTCCTCTCCTGAGCTCCCCACACCTAATAAAGTCCTAGTTAATGTTTTGTTACTCTGGGGACTGCCATAGCTATTTCATTTGTAGTGATCTGGCTAACCTTTCTTCGTGTGAGATTGGATGTTGAGTATTTTCTCAAAGGATAGGCCCTATAGGGTATGGCTTCAGTATCTGCCGGATCAGCGGGGAGTGATCGATCTATCAGGGATCAGTTTATCACGTCTCGTTTAGACGCAATAAATCGATCCCCAAAAGCGCTCCCCGTCGACTCCAAACTCCAGCTCACCAAGAGGTACAAGCGGAGTCGATGGGGGAGCCCGCTGCTGCCATGAAGACGCCAGGTAAGTCGACCTAAGATGCACCAACTTCAGCTATGAATCAGAGAGGTAGCCGTGTTAGTCTGAAATAGCAGAGGTAACAAAGTCCTGTGGCACCTTAAAGACTAACTATAAAGTTTTGAAGCATAAGCTTTCGTGGGCTAATACCCACTTCGTCGGATGCAAGCAGTGGAAGTGTCCAGAGGCAGGTATAGAAAAGTAGGCAAGAACCAGGTGGGAGGTAACAAGGTTAGTCCAATTAGGCTGAACCAGCTTGTTATCTCCAATCAGGGAGGGTGGGTTATTCTTCTAGCAGTTGACTGGGGGGGGGGGGTGAACGTGGAGAGAGGAGAAACTATTTTTGTAATTAGCAAGCCATTGAAGGTCTTTGTTCAGTCCTAGATTGTTTGTGTTAAATTTGCAAATGAATTGTAGCTCTGCAGTTTCCCTTTGCAGTCTGGACTTGAAGTTTTTTTGCTGCAGTATGGTGACTTTTAAATCTGTAATTGTGTGTCCAGGCAGGTTGAAGTGTTCTCCTACAGGTTTTTGTTATTCACGTAGCTGAAGTTGCGTATCTTAGGTCGGCCCCACCACCCCCGCTAGTGTAGACCAAGCCTTTGTGTTCTCTGCACTAAGAAAGGTTTCCTTGAGTGAAGGTATTTGATACCCTTATAGGTGAACCCAGGACCCATACCCCTGAGGAGAAAAAGCAAAAGACTGCAGTCACGCCTCAGGGTTGAGGTACAGAAAAACACAAATAAGAACCCAACCCCTGGGTCAGTTGAGGCTCTGTGTGATGACCATACCATGCTCAGCACATTAGGATCTGAGGGCCTCTACATAAAACATGTGCTTTGGTAAGGAGTTGGTAGGGCCAAATATTTGATCCAGGATAGCTTATTTTTGCACTAGTTGCTCCACTGATACAAAGGAGATTTAGAGGCGCCCAATTAGGGAAGTTTGGGACTTCCTCAGATGGAGGGGGATGCCCCTGTATTGTACAGCCACCATACCTGGCTTTATGCAACTAACTCCCCACCTCAATTCACATAGGAGCCAGTTCAGGGCCAGTCAAGGAGGGGGCATGATGTGAGCAGGAACGGGCATAGCCACACCACACAGCACTCCAGCCATCCTGGATTGGCAGCACTGGCCCTCAGAGAACATTCCCACAGAAGTAAATTAGATCAGCTTTGTCGGAAGCTATTCTGGCAGCTAGGACCACGAGTCTTGGACACGGTCCCTTTTTTTCCAACCAGGCCTCCTGTACCGGGAGCTGGGAGAGGGTGGTCCGGGAGCCACTACAACAATTCCACAACAGGGGAGGATTCCTCTACCTGTGGGGAATCTGCAAGTGGCCTGATCCATTGGCTTTTGAGCATAAGCAACAGGAGGACACTGGAGAATCGGGGCCATGCTGTATACGTGGAACAGGCCACGCACTTCAGCCTAACTTTTCCAGGGAGGGTTCTTCCATCTCTACCACATAGCACAAGCTGTTCTTTAGCTAGAAAAATGTTTGTAAATTGACTTGCCCTGGCGGGCGAGGGGGGGGGGGAATGGGTTTAAATTAGAGGGAGAAATTGGATCATGAACTCAAATTAATTGTACAAATCCACAATGTGATTTGGGAGATTTTTTTAATAAAGAAAAATGGACTCCACACAGCGTGCCTGTCCTTAATGCTCACTAGAAAGCCCCAGACTGCTCTGCATGGGAGCCGATTTATACTTGACTTCATTCTAAATAACGTGCAGAGCAGCCGAATATCCATTTGAAAAACACATTCATGTGTGTTGTGGCCAAACAAATAAAACAGGCCTCAGTCAATCCCCGTGTCTCACCCACTGTAAACAGGGAGCTTCTTCGATGCTCTCGTCGCAATAAGGAAAACTCCACTTCAGTGTTGTGAGTGGGGAAGAGAAGGTGACTTCTTATGGGCCAAGACTCGAAAGGCCAGGCTGGTAAAGAAGCAGCCTCCGAAGCTATGGACGGTTGTGTGTCTACCTGCAAATATAAGTGCACAGTTGTGCAAATCCTCAACAGACCTCACGCCTCCTCCTGTGAAAAAACAGCCCTAAAAACTGGCTCGGTATAAGTGAACTATTCAAATGTAGGCAATTCTGTAAGTTAAAAAGTTAAAAGGAAATCAAGGATCTTGTTTAGCCTGAGATAAATCAGGGTAATTCAGCTCAACTGAAACATCCAGATCACCCTAAAATACATCCACCCTAAAATACGTCTGTAAAAGCCTCACCACACATATGGCAATAGCTAGAGTTTGGAGAAGGGTGAGGTCCTTTAAGTCAGGGGTCTCAAATTCAAATCACCACGAGGGCTGCATGAGGACTAGGGGACTGGCCCAAGGGCCGCATCACTGACACGCCCCCCCTCCCCCGTCATTGCCAACAGCCCCGCCCCCCACTCCACCCCTTCCATGAGGTTCCGCCCCTGCCCCGCCTCCTCCTCTGAGCACGCAGCTCCCCGCTCCCTCCTGGAAAGCGCTAGTCACCGCCAACAGCTGTTTGGCAAACAAAGGAAGAGCAATATAGGAAGTCCAGAGCTGGAAACACAAGCAAAGAAATCTAATTGAACAAGAAATTACTAGCCTCAGATGATTCAAGCTTTTTTCAAATATAATATGCTGATAAATCTGACAGAAATTTCAGCCCATCTCAGCCTAATATCAATTATAATTTTATAAAGTCTCCCTCTCCCAAACTGCTCCTCATAAACCTGTTCCCCATCCCCACTTATCCCCGTAACCTAGCTCCCTCTTGCCCAAATCTCCCCCCATTCATGTTTGTAGCCAGCTCCCTGTGGTCCATCCCCAAATCTCCCCCACTCACCCTCATAACCCTGCTCCTTATCCCCAAATCTCCACCCACTCACCCCTGTAACTCAGCTCCCGGTACCCCATCCCTAAATCTCATCCCACTCACCTCCCATAACCCTGTTCTCCATCTCTAAATGTCCCCCCACTCATCCTTGTAACCCAGCGCCCTGTCCTCAAATCTCCCCCCAACCCTGCTTCCTGATCCCCAAATCTCCCCCCATATCCCCAGCTTCAATACCCTCCTACCCCTAAGGTGCCCCTCTCTGTTCCCCCGTCTCCTCTCTCCGTCTCCTTTCAGCCTTCCTGGACTCTCCTCCCTGCCACCTCTTGCCTGAACCCAGCACTCTCTGCAGGGGATACCGGTAGTGGGGCATGGCAGGCAGGGGGCGGAGCAGCAGGCCCCCGAGAGCTCCTGGGAAGCACCGCCCCAGCTCATTCATTGAAGCCGCAGCAGCAGTGCCTGGTAGCTGGGGATCGGCAGCAGCCCAGCCAGGCAACAGAGAAGCCTCCGCTTCTGGTCCCTCCCTCCCAGAAACTGCTATGGGGGTGGGGGTTGCCAGGGAGCTTAGCGGGCCGCAAGGAAGGGCTTTGCAGGCCACATGTTTGAGACCCCTGCTTTAAGTGAATGGATGAGTCCTTGCTGTTTTCACTGCACCTTCAGCCTTCCACCAGCTGAGGAATCTGGAGAGTCTTCTTCTGGACTGGGTAGGGGATTTTCTGCCAGGCACCCAGGAATGTTTGGCATATTGGGGTTCCTACAAATTTTATTGTAGGAAGCCACAAGGAAAAGAACTGGAAGTGAAGTGGCAGAAAAGACTCTTCTGAAGTGCCCAAGGAAGTGGTGATAAGTGGAAACCAGTGAGGGGGTCTCTCAAAGGGCTCAATCCTACAAAGTGCTGAGCATGCTGGCCCCAGTCCAGCAAAGTATGAGCTAAATTTAGAGCGTGCGAGCAGTCCCATTGCAGCTGGATTTGAGCGGTTCAGCTACTAACCTGATGAGCACCATAATCTGGCAGCCTCCAGTTTTTCCACCGTGACAATCCAGTACATTTGTTTTGAAATGAAGAGGGATATTGCCTCGTTGCATTCACTGAATAGTTCCCCAGGAGTTGAAGGTTTTAGTTTGGTCCATAGCTCAAACCCACCACTAATCTTCCTTAATAACTTTGCAAGACTATGGCATTATTATAGCGTTCCAACAGCTGAAGAGTGGGGTCTTAGATCACAGAAGCAAGAATTCTCACTGAAGTTACCTTTTTTCATAAATGAAGAGCAATCTTATACTCTCACCAGAGTGGCTTGTGTCTCATATAAAAAAACCAGCAAAACAAGAAAGAACAAAGTAAAGTCTCCAGGAGAGAGCACATTGTGTGACTGTCTCCTCTGTAGCAGGTTGCCTCAGAACCCAAAATGACTGTTTGGGAAGGGAACTTCTCTTTATTTAAAAGATACGGTATACAGAAGACAAGTCCTAACAGATACAAGCTACACACACCAGAGAAATAAACAGGCAACTCCTAAGTGTTTTACCCACAAGCCCTCCCAACTTTTCAGCAGCATTATACATCGTACTTTCCAGATATCCACCCTGGGTATGCTGTAACACTTTTAATGATGGCCTCATTTGTAATGGCTTTATTAATATTTATTAAGTGATCACTAGCTGCAGGTACATTCTTTAATAACTAATTTATAAAGTACCCTATACAACACATTAAAAATACATTCTTTAACAGATAATACTATAAACAAGCTGCTGCAAAGCATACCACAAAATGCAAATGATGCCTGTACCTGAGCTGAGAACACACTGAGCCTGGGAAAAGGAGAAAGAGCCACTGATACTGTCATTGCCTGGAGACACTCCTTAGACTCAGGAGCAGATTCAGAGGGAGCAGACGGCTAAGCAAGACAAGTTTTATAGGGGCAAAACCTCCCACTGATTTAATTCTGCAGACATAGACAAGAAAAGGGAACATGCAGTAATCAGGAAAAAAAATAATGCAGCCAACTCCTTGGTACTTCCAACCAAATGTAGGACTGTTTACAAAGATGTCTCCTAAATTCAGCGTTTTCTCGCACCAGTTCAGCCAACAGCTCTCTTCACAGGGGTCTCCCCTTCCTCATCCTCACCTTCAGCACCCATCACAACTCCTGCTGCATCTCCACGCTCTTACCCATCCCATGCCGTATATTCTCCTCCCCAGCCTCTTGCCTGACTGCTCCCCTTTTCCCACTCCCACTGCACATGTGCAAAGCATTCATCTCCCCCTCATCCCCACAGTCCTCCTGGGGCAGCACACCAATGCTCTCTGCAACCATTGTGGCTAAACAGCACAATCTAGACTGGCGTGGCTATGTAGAATTGCCGTAGGGTTTTCATCTATTGCTTTGAAAAAGTATCCTGCCTAGCTCCCCATGGACTTTGTAAAACTATATCCATTACTATGCCAATGGGTTTGATTCTCATTTACACGAAGTCTCCTTTACAGCATTCTAGCAGTGTAAAGTGTCCCTACAGTGGGTTTAGATTATATCTATGCTCACTGCATGGCCCCTTTGTAGTAACAGAGTAGTGTTACTGAGAATTCAGGCCCATATCTTTATTCTCCTCTTGGTGCACACTGATAACTTCATTAAAGTTTGTAAAAGAAACGTGTGTTTACCTATGTGAGAGACTAGACCCTAAATGCAACGAAAGCTGTGAAATACTGGTCACAGTGCCCATTTCCTTTTTAAAGGCCTTTTCTTTTTAATATGTCTGGAGCTAGACATAGAGCTAAAAGAGGAGGAAATAGCCCATTTTCACTCAAGGTGAATTCAGGTGCAAACGAAAGGAAACAGCCCTCGATTTTCATTCAAAATGTCCAAGATGAGAACAAAAACACACACACAAAAATAGTTTTTGCTTTTTGGCAGACCTGTGAAAACATGAGCTTTGTTTATTTTTCAAAGGTTTTGCCAGCAGTGAGATCTTCCTTTATGCGGTTTTGCAGCTGGCCTTTGATGAAACAAGCTTCATTTCTATTGTTTCTTTTTTATATATAGCAATAATACACTAAAAAATGCTGCCATGCATTAGGACATTGATAGTTAAACCAGCAATAAGATTAAACAACTTGTAATTAACCAATCAGCTACAGTCTACAGATAAGTTAAATCACCAAGATATTTCAGTGGGACTACTCACAGAATAAAGTTTTACTGATCATGAGGAAGGTGATAGAATCTGATGTTAGAATTTTTTTTAAATCCTTGTCCTCACCAAAATCTATTAATATCTATCTGTACATCTATTGTTATTTGTATAATGGTAGCAGCTGGATACTCCAGCTGAGACTGAGGCCCCGTTCCATTAGGAGCTGTACAAATACATTGTGAGAGTCTCTGCCCCAAAGGACATACAAGCTAAATAAATAGACAGGACAGACAAATGGCATGGGGGACAAAAGGGGCCCATGGAGGTGAAGGCTCAGATTTTTAAATGCATTTAGATGTTGTTCCACTCAGCATTGCAAGGCCTAAGTGATTTAGACAGCCACGTCTTATTTTCAGAAGTGACATAAGGGCCTAACTCTCACTGAAAGTCAATGGGACTAGGAGCCTAAATCCCATGGACTTGCCACTGAGTGTGGCAAGGCCTAAATACGTTTAAAAATCTGAAGTGATGACCCCAAATCATACACAAAATGAGGACTAGAACCCAAGTTTCCTGACTGCTAGTGCTGTGTCCTGTCTGCTAGGCCATATCATTTCCCTTCTCATTCCTTCCATGACCACACTCATTTTGGTGGGAAAAAAATATTCCTGGTGCCCTATTTTGACAGTCAGCTTTGTTGACCTTTGACCTGAGCTCAGGTGATCAGGTAAATAATCAGTTAAATCTTAGAAAGAGTTAAGATGCTTGATCAATTAGTGCAAATGAAACTAAATCTGTAATTCAGATAGGAATAAGAAAAGAAATGAAAAGATGATTTTAAAATGGGCTTTGCAGTAAACCTGAAACTTAGTATTTCACTTAAGGCCTAGTGGCAGTAATAGGTAGTATAAAGCTACATTAGGCCTAATGAAAGTTAACATTAGTAAGTAACCTTGGGTCAGAAGATTTACCAATATCTATCTTGTAGATAAACTGTCTGGAGCATAAAGGCTTTATTTAGCCAGCCTTCCTTAACCACATTGGATAGAGAACCTTCTATCTGTGCAAAGGCGTAGGACAAATTGTTAGAATCCCAATAATGGGTAGCAGGAATGGCAAATACAGACAAGAGGCCAAGCATTCATCAAATATGGTCTTGGAGTAAGAAACAGGGGCATAAAAAGGGAATCCCAACCCTCAGCTTAACCTCAGGATAGCGGCGACCTTAATGTTTAACCTCACCTCAAAGTGAACCCACCGCCCCACGGATTTGTGATTATTCATGAGGTGTATGCTGCTGTTACGCTTATCTTGTTTTTCTAGTTCTGTGCTATTGCTTATATTGCTCATGATATCAATAAAACTCATAAAGACTCTATGTGTGTATCACCAATCATCTTCTTAATTGATCTCCAGATAGTCATTAAAAAACAAACATATTATTAGTGACAAGTGTATTTTGCACCCCAAGTTAATCATAAGGCTGTCGCTTGACATCTTACCTTTCTTGTTTTAGATACATCTAAAAACATCAAAATCAACATTTTTTGACCGAGTCCAAAATTTTCACTCCCTGTTTCCCACCAACTGAAAAGACATGAGAAGAATAGTTAATTTATGTTATTTTTAACCTATTATAAATATCCTGGGTACAACTAGGTGAATACTATTGCAGATAGTTTACTGCAATATCCTTGAAAAACTTTACTGCATTAAGTAAGTATTTTGGGAGTCCATTGTATTAAATGCAAAGGTTATGTATTATTATGGGACGGATTGATTAAAGGACTATACTGAACAATGTGGCAGACAAGAATGGACTTTTGGGACAGTGGGTGTGAAGTGGAATTCCTGGGAAGTAATTAGGGAGAAGTAAAAGCAAAGTCCCAGCCTTCTGAAGCTAAATCCTGCGGAGTAATTATGTGTAATTATTACCTGTTCCAGGAGTCTGAAGACCCAAGACCCACATTGTATAAAGGAAAGATTAACTAATTCATTGTGGTTGTAATTCTGAACTGAGGTGGTTGTGAACTTGTAACCACAGAAAATGCCTTTTGTGGAGTCTGAAGGACTAACTCCTACCAGAGCCCTAGCTGGTGTTGGGAGGTGATCTCTGGTAAGCTTATTAACATGCATGTAGGTTGTTTTAATAGGTTTCCCCTATAATGCTTGCACTTTAAGAATAAATGTGCTTGCTTATAAACAGCTGCATGGTCATTTATAGTTGTGGGCAATTCCGCTGATCATGAACTCTGGAGAAAAAGCAAAGCACAAATGTTTTTCCTTAGGCAGTCTGGTTTTCTGGGAATATCACAGTGTAGGCGGGGAACTATGCAGCACTACAAAACTCCAGTTAGGAGAGACAGAGAGACGCAGGCCTCCGCCCAATAGAGGTGACATCTGAAGAGCCAGCAGCCTAGAGTGGGTGTCCTTGGAGGACCACAGTGTGGGAATACAGGCGAAGTTGACTTGAACTGTGAAAAGTACAGCGAAACGTTATTTGTAAGCATTTGTGCATACTTTTTAATGAATTGGTTTTGACTGACTTGGACATACTTTTAAGGAACAAATTGCTAGAGTCAGAAACACCAAATTGTAGGCTTACATTGCAGTACATTTAAGGGAAACATTTTTGAATTCATAATTATAGTTGCAACAGAAATCTGATCTCCAAAAATTGCACTCCCCTAATCAGAGAACAAAGAAATATCATATGACTTACGTATCCAATCAAAGCAGCTTACATTCCACATTCTGAGCATTTTATGAGTAATCAAAATCCATAGGCTGAAATACAGTGGTGCAAAAATGTCATTGAGGAATTCAGTAGAAATAACGAATTAATGGAAAAATACAATCTGTTCCTGAACAGAACCCAGGGCTGAATTGACAAAATACATTATCTGCTGTGAAAAGTTTGGCTAGCTCTAGCCTTGAATCACAAGGACGTTGCTTTTTTTTTTTTTTTTTTTTCTGAAGTCAGCCTAGCTCAATTTGCCAGGACACTCTTTCTCTTTACTTTTCCTTCTTCCGTGATTATTAAAACCCTTCTCACAGCCTCTCCCCTGTTCTCCCCCCTCCTCCTGCAAGCTAAAATGGCAAGACTAATTTCATTTCTTTTGCTTTAGTTTGTCTATCTGTGACAACCCTTTTTATACATTTAATTCATTCTCAATTTCTCATAATCAGGCAAAAGGTGTCCCCTAAGGTTAGGAGAGAGCTTGTCAAAAAGGCAGGGTAAATTTGCAGAGGTAATCACCAGTCTATCTGCTTTTCCCAATGCCTGTGGAACTATTAACTAATATCGCTGTCTAATCTTTTTTGTACTTATTTATTTTGCAGCGAGAAACTAGTGTTATAAACACCCCTACTGTCAAAACTTGTCATCCTCATTACCTCAAGGCGGGCTCCATTGCAGTTATTCTAATTTCATAGTTTCTCGAATTTACAGCCGCTGGAAATTGAGTACAAAATCCATTATCATTTGTATATTTTAATTATGTAAATGAGGCAGCTCAGCTGCGCTGGCCGGGACCTGCAGGGATGCCTAACTTCAATCTGGGTGATTACAATTTATCCAGTCGAGTCACTTTAATTGTAACAAGCTAATTACATTGTTTCATTTGGCTTTAACAAAAGAAAAGGAGACGGGAAAAGCTTAATGGCAAAGGCCTGGGATTATGCTGTTTCTCTTATGTGTGCATGACACTTCCAAATTGAAGCTAGTTAACCCTACACCTGCAGAGGGGCCCAACACTGGGAGTGAGGGAGGGAAGAGGATAAGGAAGAGGGATGGGTTTTGGTAGGCGACTGCACTGAGAGAGGCCGGGGTGAGCATCAGCCCTCCCCCCCCCCCCATGTTGCGATATACAAAATATACATTCATTAGCCATTTATTACTAGGTATAGTTAGGTCATTTGTGGTGGAATTCACAGCGTCAGTAGGATTGAAATGGTTGCATCGGCTTTGCGCTGGCCTTCCACGTAGGAGATGGTTGGACCTGGTATGCATCATTCCCTGATTCCTGGCTGCGTTTGCCGATGACTGTGGAGGACCTTTAGGAGAGGTCTAACGCTGTTCTTGGGAGGGTGCCTCCCAGCCCAGCTACACAGCCATGTGCCAGCCCTGCTCAAGCTAGCGCACTCAAGATAGCAGCGGGAGAGTGACGGGAGTGGCAGTGGGAGGAGGCGAGCCTACGCCATTGCCCGTGCCACAGCATCCATGGTGCCCTACACGCTAGCTCGGCTCAAGTTGTCTGTCCACCTGGGCTGGGTGATACACTTCCGGCTGCAGCATATCCATTTCCTTAGAGACGTGGTGAAGTTTTACCTCTAACCAGAGAAGCAAATGCTTAAAATGCCTAACAGTAGGTATAAGATTAGCAGCTGTGTTAGTCTGTATCCATAAATAAAATGAGGAAGACTTTTGTAGCACCTTAGAGACTAACCAGTTTATTTCAGCATAAGCTTTCCTCGTTTTATTAACAGTAGGTACTTGCCCATATGATACAGTTGTTCAATAAAGGCCTGATCCAACACCTACTGAAGTCAATGTAAATCAGTCCATCTATGGGTTGTGGATTGGGCCCTAACTGCTTGAAGATGAGAGAATACTCTACTACCATTGCCATCCTGCATTTATGTAGTGTCTTGCATCCCCCTGTGCTTTGAAAACATAGGAACCACTTCTCCCCTAAAACCCAGTCACTGCCCTATTGCAACGTGGTCACCATTTAACACATCATATCACCAGTACGCAACCAATGAGAGCTGGAAATGAATAGTATGTATCCAGTTGAGCTCCCCAAATAGGAACTTAGCATGACTGCGAGGTTGGACTCCCCTGTTCTAGACAAAGGTATCAGGGCATCCAGTGTTTTGTCTCTGAAAGAAATATTACCTTTTATGGAAGTTTCATTTAAATACCAAACACCTATCGCCTCCAGACGACCCTTCAACTCAGTAATTACTTTCTAAGATTCAAAGTAAGTGTTCAATGCTGGAATTAAACACCCAGGAAAAAGAAATACAGGTAATATTGCTGCCCAGAGCTTCAGTGAGTTAGTTAATAAATAATTACTTCTCTAGCACTGTCCATCTGAGGACATCAAAACACTTTAATAAGCATTAATGAATGTGGCCTTGCAACATCCCTGGTATAGTAGGGAAGTATTATCCCTGTGACACTGGCAGGCCAGCTACCAGATCACGCCAAGGCCCTTAGGCCTCACTGAGCACTGACAAATGCATAGCTGGGAACCAATATGGCCCACCTGGATATTAGCATTGTTAAAACAGCTATTAGAGTTATAGACATGTGTCTTGTGTTTGGACTTTATGAAATGATTCTGAGTTGCTGCCTGCATTAATCTCACTTACAGTAGACTCTCAATTATCCAGGATTGGGTTAACCAGGCTGTGGATTAACCAGGATGGCAAATATATATTTAGCTTCAATTAGCCCTGAAGGACACATAGAGGTTGCACATTACATATGCTTCTATTACCTTTTGGAACCAAATACTAACTCATTTGTAAAAAGAATGAAGAGTACTTGTGACACCTTAGAGTCTAACCAATTTATTTGGGCATAAGCTTTCATGGGCTAAAACCCACTTCATCAGATGTATAGAGTGGAACATAAAGTAGGAAGATATACATATCTATATACACATATGCATATATATATATATACATACACACACACACACATATATATATATATATATATATATATGTATGTAAAAATACACACATATGTATATGTGTGTGTGTGTATTATATATATATATCTATCACTTATAGACAGCCCCCTAATCTGAAGCAAATACTCACCAACAACCACATACCACGCAACAGAAACACCAACCCAGGAACCTATCCTTGCAACAAAGCCCGGTGCCAACTCTGTCCACATATCTACTCAAGTGACACCATCATAGGATCTAATCACATCAGCCATGCCATCAGGGACTTGTTCTCTTGCACATCTACCAATGTGATATATGCCATCATGTGCCAGCAATGCCCCTCTACCATGTACATCGGCCAAACTGGACAGTCTCTATGCAAAAGAATAAATTGACACAAATCTGACATCAGGAATCATTACATTCAAAACCCAGTAGAACACTTCAGTCTCTCTGGCCACTCAGTAACTGACCTAAAAATGGCAATTCTTCAACAAAAAAAACTTCAAAACCAGACTCCAATGAGAAACTGCTGAACTGGAATTAATTTGCAAACTGGATACCATTAAATTAGGCTTGAATAAAGACTGGGAATGGCTGGGTCATTACACACACTGAAATCTATTTCCCTATGTTTATTTTTCCCTACTGTTACTCACACCTTCTTGTCACCTGATTATCATAACAAGAAGGTTTTTTTCTTCTGCTGATAATAGCTCACCTTCATTAATTAGCCTCTTAGAGTTGGTATGACAACCCTCATCTTTTCATGTTCTCTGTTGTATATATATTCCTTATCTATATCTATATATATATATATATATTCCGACCATATGTTCCACTCTATACATCTGATGAAGTGGGTTTTAGCCCATGAAAGCTTATGCCCAAATAAATTGGTTAGTCTCTAAGGTGCCACAAGTACTCTTCATTCTTTTTGTGGATACGGACTAATACTATGGCTACCACTCTGAAATCTATAACTCGTGTGTGTGTGTGTGTGTGTGTGTGTGTGTGTGTGACCTTTAACCTTGTAAATAACTCATTTATTTTTCCTGGTTAATAAAACTTTAGTTAGTTTAATACAGGATTGGGACTGGCTGCAAGTGTTGCCTTTGGTGAGAGATCTAAGGTGCAGTTGGCATGAGGTAAGTGGAAGTAACCTGAATATTGTTAAGAATCAGAGAGGTAGCCGTGTTAGTCTGGAATAGCAGAGGTAAGAAAGTCCTGTGGCACCTTAAAGACTAACTATAAAGTTTTGAAGCATACCCACTTCGTCGGATGCAAGCAGTGGAAGTGTCCAGAGGCAGGTATAGAAAAGTAGGCAAGAACCAGGTAGGAGGTAACAAGGTTAGTCCAATTAGACTTGCACCCATTACAGATGAGGCACAGAATGGTAACGCAACCTTCCTAAGATGGAAAAGGCAGTTCTGGGGTAGAGCTGGGAAAAGAACCCAGATGTCCTAACTCTCATCCCTGTGCTTCAACCAAAAGACCATCCTACCTTGCCTATTAGTTATTTACTATGAGACAGACCTCCCTTTAGACTAGATCCTGTCTCCAAGCTACACACATTCATTCATGCGGACCCTCCACACAGGGATCTCATCCTCCTCACATGGAACAGTGTCACTCACCTACACTGCACTATACCGCATGCCTGGCCAGAGGACTTGCTCGAGGGTTAGGATCCATGCAGGAAAAACTGGGCAGGCTGGGGATACAGAGTGTGACTATTCACTCTATTGGAGACCTTTGGATTTTTTTCCCCCCACTCAATAAAATTCCCCTGTAGTCTTGGCTCAATTAACATCACAATGACGTGAGCTATAGCCCACGAAAGCTTATGCTGAAATAAACTGGTTAGTCTCTAAGGTGCTACAAAGTCTTCCTCGTCTTATTTATGGATACAGACTAACACGGCTGCTAATCTTAAACCTGAAAAGACCTGGCCACTGATGAGTGTAGAGCTCTGAACTCACACCTTGCCCCAATACTTAATTTGGTTTTTCACGGTGTATAAAGGTACATCGTAGCGAAAAACACAGTATAAGCCTAGCCCCAAAGTAAACCAATTCATTTGTAATCCGATAGCTCAGCGGGAGTATTCTCCATGAATGGCCCAAATTCACCCCTTTGCGAAGAGTCTGCCTGAGGCCAGTGCACCATTTAACTTTCAGGCTTACATAGCACTTAGACCTTGGAGGAATTTCACCCACTGGATATCAGTGGTTCCTGACGGAGATTATCCATGCTACACTGGTACTGTAAGAGAGGCTTCCTCTAGTGTAATGATCTGCCTCTGTGCTGAGACCCAAAATGAGGTCACTACCCGACTTCCATTCCTTCCCTAAAGAGCACTGGTTGGATTACAAGGTATCACCGAGAGGGTACTGCCTCTGTTGTATACAGTTCCAAGGAGATTTTCAAAGGCACTGGCTAAGTCTCCTTTGATCATCTCCCCCTCAAAGGCTCAGTCTGGTGACTTGGCATGATGGCTCAAAGGCTATGGAGCTGGCTGCTATAAGGAACAAACTAGCACTGGCAATAGGGAGATGAGAGAACCACATAGGTAGTTTCAATCTCTAGTTTCTATGGGTCTAAATCACCATCTCTGGTACATAGTAATCTATTAATTCCCTTTGATGACCTCATATGCTGCACAGAGACCATTCCACGGGCTTGTTTTATTCAGACTGGAGTCTCTGACTAGGAAGTGGCCAGTTTGGAAGGAAAAAAGGGAAAGCATGCCAAGAATGGCTGCTGCCATTGGACACATGAGACGATGCTAATGAAAGGGAAGCACAGGCACTGATGGCATTTTCCCAGGGTGAACGTTCACAGGGTCCCTTTCAATAAAGCAGCAGTAACCACGATCACTCTGCAGTCCCTCGCTGCAACAAAACGATGGCCTGGAAAGGAAACCGACACATTAAACACTTACACAGATGCTTTGTACCCATCATTCTTCGCCGAGGGGAAGACCCACCATCTCTTTTTATTTTCCATTGTCCTTTTACAAAATGCATTCATTTATAACTAAAGAGGGGAGAGAGAGAGAGAAAGGAATTACGTGGGGAGGAGAATGATAGTACTGAGTTAACAAGTTTCCAGAAATGAGCTTCAGAAGCAGGCTACGTTATTGATTTTTAATTATATTTACTTGGTGAAAGCATGGCAGAGTTTACAAAGCTCCAAGGCCAAACGTCTCTTTTTTTTCAGGGTCCGTCTACAGTGCAATCCGAGATGTGATTGCAGCACAAGTAGACATAACCACTCTCGCTTTCCCCACACTAGCACAGCAAAGCAAAGAAGTGTGCATGCGGGGGCCAATGGCTTCAATGCTGTCAAGGAAGGGGAGTACATACCTCCTGTCCTCCGCAGCCTTGTATAGCCCACACTGCCACATCTACCCTGCTATTTTTAGCCATGCAGGTAAAGCTAGCACCTGTATGTCTACTCCACTCGTGCCTCGGATCGCAGTTTAGATATACAGTAAAACCCCGATTTAACGGACCCCGATTTAACGGACTTCGGATGCAACGGACAAAATTTCCGATGCATCCCAAATCTGTTTTTCGCGGGCTGGCTGCTGACTCCCGGCTGCCGCCCGGGTCCCGCCAGCGGGCGGGCTGGTTTCCGGCTCCCGCCCGGGTCCCACCTGCAGGCGGGCTGGCTGCTCCCGGGTCCCGCCTGCGGGCGGGCTGCCGGCTGCCGGCTCCCGGCTCCCACCTGCGGGCGGGCTGGCTGGCTGCCGGCTCCCGCCCGGGTCCCACCTGCGGGCGGGCTGGCTGGCTGCCGGCTCCCGCCCGGGTCCCGCCTGCAGGCGGGCTGGCTGCTCCCGGGTCCCGCCTGCGGGCGGGCTGCCGGCTGCCGGCTCCCACCTGCAGGCGGGCTGGCAGTTCCCAGCTCCCGCCTGTGGGCGGGCTGGCTCCCGCCTGCGGGCAGGCTGGCTGTCTTGGGACAGTAAACCCTGGATATAACGGACTAATTCGGGCGGGTTGCTGCTCCGACAGCTCAGGGTTTTTTTATTATTAAATAACGGACTCTCGGCTTTAATGGACACCCCCTTGCCCGAATTAGTCCGTTATATCGAGGTTTTACTGTACTCTACATTGGCTTTTATTGTAATGGGGCTTGATCCAGCTGACACAGATGTCTTTCCGTTTGCTTCCGTGGGAATTCAGATCAGTGGTGTGACTGGGGGTCCGATATTGTGAGGTACTCAGCACCTCCTGCGCAGTGCTTCCCTTGAAGTCAATGGCCATCGAGGAGGCTCAGTACATAAACGGATCAGATTCGAGTTAGGCGCTCTCTGAGAATATACCCATATCCTACATTATGGATCATACTGTACACAGTCACACACCTATTCTCCAGCAACCAGAGTAAAACCATCAAGTCATTTCACACAGGCCCTCATCAGATACTAATATTGTGGCTAACAGGGCAGTTTTGTGAGGGAGTTTATGGGGGGAGGAGAGCATGAGGCGGGCTAGATACATTACTGAAACAAAGCCAAAAACATAGGAACTAACTTAAGGAGTAAAAACATAATGCAGGCAGAAGTCCAGCAATAGAGTAGGGGCTACCCAGCATACACATATACGCTGCCTGCCCATAGGTAATCATACACAGTGCATTGAGTTATTGCACCCAATGTACTATGTATGATTACCTATGGGCAGGCAGCATGTGTGTATTCGATGCAAGGAGCTCCTGACCCTCAGAGACCGTGTACAGACTTTAGAGACCAGGGTGGCTGAACTGGAGGAGCCAAGGGAGACAGAGAGGTACGTAAATGAGACTTTCATGGACACAGTAGAACGGTCTCACCCCCAGTCTCACAGTCTGGATGGATGAAAGGAAAACATCCAACTGGAGCAGAGGGAAACAATCCCATAGTTAGGACCTTCTTTCCAGATGATGTTGTGGTATCCTCTCGCACTGAGGATACTTCTCCAGAGGAGGGAACTCCAGTTATGGGAAGGGACGGGGAAATTCAATCACTGGAAACATAGATAGCTGGGTTTGTGATGACCAGGAGAACTGAATGGTGACTTGCCTGCCTGGTGTGAAGGTTGCAGATCTCTCAAGACATCTAGATAGACTTATGTTTAATGCTGGGGAGAAGCTGGTGGTCGTGGCACATATAAGTACATGACATAGGGAAAGATAGGAGAAAGATCCTGGAGGGCAAATTTAGGCTGCTAAGTAAGAGATTGAAGTCCAGGACTGCCTCTCTTTATGCAACTGTAGTGATGGTGAAATATATCTACTGGCTTCCGTCACAAAGTTTCTATAAGGATCTTTCTTGGTTTAATTTTTCTAAACTCACAATGACAGACATTTTTCTAGACATTTTTCTAAACTCACAATGACAGACAGTCTTATACTCTCTCTCTTTCTCTCTCTCTCTCTCTCTCTCTCTCTATATATATATATACATATATATATATATATATATATATATTATCTGTTATGCACAATTTATGGCATTAGTTTTCTTCTGTATCCTTACAGTAACCCACAATTCATAATGCCTTAATGTTGCTTTATTTTCTCATCTTTTCTCTGATGCTCTCTCTACTGTTATTTATGTAAGAAAATTTGTATGGTCAACAATTCCAATTACCTGGTTTAAAAACGTAAGCAAAATGATGCCAATATAGGCCAAAAAAAAAATTGAACCCACTATCAGAAACATTTTTTTTACCCTAGTCATTATCCTTCTAGCTAATTTAGTGCCTTATTTTTTTAAGATGAAAGAATCCAACAGCAACGAGCCCATATTATATTTTACAGCAGGATCAGACTAGCATACCGGTATATCAGTATGAATATGGTGGTTGGTGTATCCAGCTTATCTTTCAGGTATTCCAATAGCAATTATCACACCAACAAAATATATTGTAAGTACTTAAACAGCCAAGACGATAACTCCAGATAATAGAGTCTTATAAGTTAATGCCAACTGGCCTTTAAGCTATAAATTGTTGCAGATGCAGGAAGTGGAAAGTTTTGGGGATAAAGCAGAGATTTGAACTTTTTAATTGTTGATTATCATAATGCAGTTAATGATTTTGCTCTACCGACACCTTTATACCAAAGTATGCGCTCTATACTCAAAGGACATTAATAGAATGTATCCATCAGGATTTACTTATATCCTGTAGAACTATTTTTATTCAAAGTCATGTAGAATTGCTCTAATACAGAAAGGCTGCATTGGTTTGGCACAGAACTTTTTTGATCAAAAGAAATAGGAAGAAATTATTGTTTTAGACAAGCTTTATTTAAATTAATTTGGTTCTTGGGCAACAAAACAGGACCTTCTGATTAGCAAAAGGGAGGCAGAAATTCCCTGCAGCGGGTCCAAAGCCTGCTATACACTAGATGGAGGGATGTAAATAATTAAAGAGAATCATTTTGTAATGTGCTGACCCCTGAGCATTGCTCATCATTCACTCAGAGATACTTTCACTCTCTAATCCAGGGCTTCTGGTTCAGTGCGCACATCATTAATGACCTTTTATGAAAATTAACTGATAGAAAAGCATCAGCAACATATCTATAGCATTTCTGAAAAGCACCAACATACTTTATCTATTTATCTGCCCGCACAGATTAGTTGTGTAAAAACAATTAGAATGATTTAAACCGTTGGTTATGGAAATGGCTACTGAGCCGCTGGGTAGAGTTTTCCCGCTTTATTCATGGGAAGCATTCGATGTGGTCAAAAAGCAACGGTTGGATGCTGTCAAACTTGTAAAAGAAGCTGGTTACGCTGGAAGTGGATGCATTGCCAGGGGGTAGCTTTAGCGTTGTTTCCATTTGTTTTGGTTTCTTCCATATAATTGAAAAGTGAGATGGATAGATGCAAATTAACTGGCAAAACCAGTTACCACAGCCCAACACCAAAAGTCTTCCTGGCACAGAACCTCCTCCTCCCACCCCTAAGAGTTTATTATTATTATTAACCACATGTATTGCAGTCACATCTAGGAGCCCCAATCATGGTACAGGACCCCACTGTGCAAGGTGCTGTACAAACATCGCACAAAAAGTCAGTGAACAATCAAGTCTGACTAGAACAACTTTATAAAAAACCCACTAAGGATTTAAAACAAAAAGAAAATAGCAAATCCCAGCTCAGTCTATAATATAAAACTCACTGACCCTGATACACTGGTGGTGAGAACTGCATCACTCATGTCACCTGGGTTCATGCTATCCCTACAATCCTGTCAGTTTTTCACTTTGAGCCATTTGTTTCCACTTAGAAACAGCATGAATCATCCTATTAACAACAATTCCAGATTTTTATGGCATGTGCCATATAAAGATAACACCTGTAAAAGTGTCTGGGTATTGAATTAAGCCTCACCACACTCCTGTGCAGTAGATGTTATACCAACTTTACAGAAGGGGAAACAGAGGCACGGTGCAGTTAAGTGATTTGCCCAAGAGCGCATGCCAAGTCAGTAGCAGAGTCAAGAAGCGAACACAGTTTTCTGTTTCAACAACGGTAACACAGAGGCACAGTAAGAATCAGCCACTGTCTTAAATAATGGTTTCTTGGACCAGATTCCACGTGCTTCCTCAAAAAGGCCATTATTTTTTGTAGGGCCCAGTGGAGAGAGTAGCAGTTACTTTCCATGTAAAAGCCACTGAAAAAAAAACCCCAAATAAGTCACCCAGTGAAATTAGTGGGCAGCAGGTTTAAAACAAATAAAAAGAAGTTTTTCTTCACACAGCACACAGTCAACCTGTGGAACTCCTTGCCTGAGGAGGCTGTGAAGGCTAGGACTATAACAGAGTTTAAAAGAGAACTGGATAAATTCATGGAGGTTAAGTCCATTAATGGCTATTAGCCAGGATGGGTAACGAATGGTGTCCCTAGCCTTTGTTTGTCAAAGGGGGGTGATGGAAGGCAGGAGAGAGATCACTTGATCATTACCTGTTAGGTTCACTCCCTCCAGGGCACCAGACAGGATACTGGGCTAGATGGACCTTTGGTCTGACCCGGTAAGGCCTTTCTTATGTTCTTAAATCCTCTGTACACCTTTGAATTACAAAACAATTCTAAAGTTTTACCCAGGATTTCTTTCTGGGTAGATAACTAGGTGTTTCTAACTGTCACAAATGAGCAGAGGGGCATGTGGCCGTTTAACTCCATGGATGTCCTTGAACCTGAGTGGATCTGGGTGTGAAAGCCAGGGGGCCCCTCTGCTCTATGCCCACTAAGCTCCCCAGGGAGCCATGCTATCAATGTCCATCTGGCAATTCCTGGGCTTTTCCCTCTTGTGTGGCAGATAGAAGCCACAGAGACAAGGAATGTTTAAGGAGCAATATTAATATCCCTGGTAAAATCCCAAGAGAATTTCTACAGGTTTGAAGGGAGGGGGGGATAGCTGATAGACCATACACAGACTCTGCTCCCGACTCTGCTCAGCTTCACACTCCAAAATCCCTGCAGAGTCCCAAGAAGCCTTCCCAGGGACCTGAAGAAGAGGGGAAATGATGCAGTTTGACACATCTTCCCAGCCTTCTACACGTGCCATGCAAAACTGAAGGACAGATATAACCCTAGACAGAGCTATAGGTCTTAGTCTCAGGCTAGACAGACAGACCTACCCCCAGGAACTGCCCACAGCCTGTTAACTAGTTGATTTTAAACAAAAATGTGAACAAATTCTACTAATCATCGTTGGGGATCATTGAATATGCTGGCTTAAGACAGCAGAGTAAATACCCATTCAATGATGTTAGCCAACATTACTGAGTACCTTGAGCACACACAAAGCATGACACCATTGAGAGAGGCTTGCAGCCCTTTGGTCTAGTCCTATCACCTTCTTTGGGAGAAGGATCAGAGGGGGACTCCATCTCATTGTCCGATTATCCCCTCCAACACCTTGGGGCATCACAAATCATAAGGCCGGTAGCCCTGCTGAGTCTCACACCAGGTGTGATGGACAACACCATGAATGGATTTGTTCTGAGGCTGTTGTCCTTTCTCTTTCCCATGAATCTAAGAACTTTCCAAGCTCCAGCCACCAAGAGAAGCGGTCTGGTTTTGGGAGAACATCACTGACATCACCATTCAATCGGAGAAAATTGAATAATCATGACTATGTAATGAATGCTCCTGTCCGAGTCCTCTATCCATTTCAGCATTCCCCTCCTGATCATGTTTTCAGCATGGGATCGGGGCAGGTCTGATCAAGGGAAAATCATGCCGAGTGTACAGCTACTGAAACAAACATAAGATCTGCCATGGGGGGTGGGAGGGGGCAGAAGGGACACACGAGTCAGTGTGGGGGGGGGGAAGTCAGAAATCAGCCCTAAGGGTTCAATCTTTCTTTTCTATTGTCAGAGCAGATGGGAAAAGGAATGCATCATGAAAGCCACATTATCCAAGACACTAGGGAGGATCAGCACAAGTAAGTGTATCTAAGATGCTGGAAGGGGAGGAGTAGAACGATGCCAATGAGATTTTACAAGCTAGTAACTAATTAAAAGGCAAGAGGGTTATCGGATGAATTAACCCCTCATTCTCTGGGGGAGGTATAATACAATTATACAAACTCCACAGTAAGACCATGTGCTTATTGTAATCTGGATTTTCAAAACCTCACTTTTTTTCCTGTATAATACAAACAAGTTCCATTATACTGTAGAGGCAGGTATTCAAGATGCTTAGAATGATTGGTGGCTGCGAGATACGTTATCTATTTGGTCATATGACTGGAATACCTGCCAGAAAATAGGAACGACATACTATTGTCAAGTCTAACATGAGCTGCTGTAATCCTTATTGTTGAATATAGCAGGATCAAGATGGGCGATTTCACAAATCAGGTTTATGTTGGTGAGTTTCCCTTTACCCAGCCCTGCAAGGTGCCGAGTGCCTCATATCAAATAAAGCTTTGGTTCTCAAAGTGGGGGTTGGGACCCCTCTGGGGGTCACGAGCCAGTTCTGTGGGGGTCGCGAGCCCCTGCTGCCAGCAGCCGGCCCCAAACAATGCCGCTGCTGCGGGCTGCTGGCATCCGGCCCCTGCGGCTGCTGGCAGCCTGTGCCCCTGCCGCAGCGGGCTGCCGGCACCCCCATAAGGCCAGTCCCGGCTGTGGCTCCTGCCGCGGCGGGCTGCTGGTGGCCCCGCGAACCCAGTCCGGGCCCTGGCTCCTGCTGCAGCGGGCTGCCGGCACTGCCACGTGCCCGACCTGGCCCTGGCTCCTGCAGAGGTGGGCTTCTGGCGCCCACGTGAGCCCGGCCCCTGCCGTGGTGGGCTGCCGGCACCTCTGTGGGGCTGCTGGAACCCCCCCCCCTCACTGACCTCGGGGGGCTTCTGGAACCCCCCCCTCAATCCCGACCGCTGCCCTGGGGGGCTGCTGGAACCCCCCCCCCAGCCCCTGCTGCAGTGGTCTGCAGGCACGCCCCTACCTGACCCCTAGTGGGGGTCGTGCTTAGAGGCCCGGTGTGGGAAAGGGGTCACCACTACAAAAAGTTTGAGAACCACTGAAATAAAGCAAGCAGGTCCTGGCTAAAATTTTCAAAAGTGCCTATGTAACTTAGGAGCCTATGGTCTGGTCTACACTACATGGTTAGGTAAACATAAGCTGTCTTGCATTGACCTAGTGTAACCCACACACCTCCTGGGTGTGGTGTTCTGTCCCATCTAGATGCAACAAGACCACTTAGAGAAATGAGTCTGCTCTACAGCCTTCGCCAAGAGCCAGATGGCTTTTAGCTCTTGCACTAATCTCCAGAGGTCCCTCGTTCAATCCCACCCGCCGTGTTATACTAGCTCTGAAAGTGTCTTCATTTAATTTGGCTCCTACCAACATAAGTCCCTCTCTATTCTCGTTTAGCAGCACCACCTCCCTGACCGCCGTAGTGTCACGGTCAATGTAATTCGGTTGACACAGTGTCAATGTACACACGGTGTTGCTTATGTTGACTGTTTCTGGCCTTTGGCAGGTGTCACCCAATTCCCCCACTGACAATACAATCAATACAAGCACTCCTGGTGAGGACACGCAGTGCTGAAACAAGCAGCCAAGTGTGCACACACACAAGATATTTAATAACTGCAGTGGCTGTATGCAGATGTAAGTTAGGGTGACGATTTTGTGGCGTAGACATGGCGTAGGTCCCATTTTCAAAAGTCTCTTAGGCCTGCAAGAGCCTAAACCCCATTGACACAGTTTTCAAAATAATACCCTTTGTCCTCTACACAGCATTGGCTAGATCAGTGGTCCCCAACCCCCGGGCCGCGGACCGGTACCGGGCCGAGGATCGATCGCTACCGGTCCGCGGACGCGTTCCCGGAAGTGTCCGCCGAAAAGCCGCAGTTTCACTTTTCGGAGTGAATTCGGCGGCTTTTCGGCGGACATACAGCCGGTCCGCTGCGACGAAGAAAAAAAAAATCCGGTCCGTGCCGCAAAAAAGGTTGGGGACCACTGGGCTAGATAACAGCTGGAATTCTGCATATAGCTTTGAAACATCTATGGACCAGACGGCATTCACCCAAGAGTTCTGAAAGAACTCAAATGTGAAATTGCGGAACTATTAACTAGGGTTTGTAACCTGTCCTTTAAATCGGCTTCTGTGCCTAATGACTGGAAGATAGCTAATGTAACGCCAATATTTAAAAAGGGCTCTAGAGGTGATTCCGGCAATTACAGACCGGTAAGTCTAATGTCTGTACCAGGCAAATTAGTTGAAACAATAGTAAAGAATAAAATTGTCAGGCACATAGAAGAACATAAATTGTTGGGCAAAAGTCAACATGGTTTCTGTAAAGGGAAATCATGTCTTACTAATCTATTAGAGTTCTTTGAAGGGGTCAACAAACATGTGGACAAGGGAGACCCAGTGGAGATAGTGTACTTAGATTTCAGAAAGCCTTTGACAAGGTCCCTCACCAAAGGGATACGAGGGAAGATCCTTTCATGGATTGAGAACTGGTTAAAAGACATGGAACAAAGAGTAGGAATAAATGGTAAATTTTCTGAATGGAGAGGGGTAACTAGTGGTGTTCCCCAAGGGTCAGTCCTAGGACCAAACCTATTCAACTTATTCATAAATGATTTGGATAAAGGGGTAAACAGTGAGGTGGCAAAGTTTGCAGATGATACTAAACTGCTCAGAATAGTTAAGACCCAAGCAGACTGTGAAGAACTTCAAAAAGATCTCACAAAACTAAGTGACTGGGCAACAAAATGGCAAATGAAATTTAATGTGGATAAATGTAAAGTAGAGGTAACAAAGAGTCCTGTGGCACCTTAAAGACTAACTAAAGTATTGAAGCATAAGCTTTTGTGGGCTAATACCCACTTCGTCTGCTTGCATCCGACGAAGTGGGTATTAGCCCACGAAAGCTTATGCTTCAATACTTTAGTTAGTCTTTAAGGTGCCACAGGACTCTTTGTTACCTCTGCTATTCCAGACTAACATGGCTACCTCTCTGATTCTTGAAATGTAAAGTAATGCATATTGGAAAAAATAACCCCAACTATACATACAATATGATGGGGGCTAATTTACCTACAACTAATCAGGAAAAAGATCTTGGAGTCATCGTGGATAGTTCTCTGAAGACGTCTGTGGGTGGCAGTCAAAAAAGCAAACAGGATGTTAGGAATCATTAAAAAAGGGATAGAGAATAAGTCGGAGAATATCTTATTGCCCTTATACAAATCCATGGTGCGCCCACATCTTGAATACTGTGTACAAATGTGGTCTCCTCATCTCAAAAAGGATATATTGGCATTAGAAAAGGTTCAGAGAAGGGCAACTAAAATGAACAGGGGTTTGGAATGGGTCCCATATGAGGAGAGATTAAAGAGGCTAGGACTTTTTAGCTTGGAAAAGGGGAGACTAAGGGGGGATATGATAGAGGTATATAAAACTATGAGTGGTATGAAGAAAGTGAATAAGGAAAAGTTATTTACTTGTTCCCATAATATAAGAACTAGGGGCTACCCAATGAAATTAGTGGGCAGCCGGTTTAAAACAAAAGGAAGTTCTTCTTCACACAGTGCACAGTCAACCTGTGGAACTCCTTGCCTGAGGAGGCTGTGAAGGCTAGGACTATAATAGGGTTTAAAAGCGAACTGGATAAATTCATGGAGGTTAAGTCCTTAATAGCTATTAGCCAGGATGGGTAAGAAATGGTGTCCCTAGCCTCTGTTGTCATAGGGGGGTGATGGATGGCAGGAGAGAGATCGCTCGATCATACCTGTTAGGTTCACTCACTCCGGGACACCTGACATTGGCCACTGTCAGTAGACAGGATACTGGGCTAGATGGACCATTGGTCTGACCCAGCACGGCCTTTCTTATGTTCTTATGACAGAGAGATCTGGGAGGGTGATTTACAAGACACATGAAAATATATTTATAAAAATATATTTAAAAATTAATAATTCCCTGAGTCACTTCTTGTGGCATCTGAACAGAAGCAAAGTTTTAGGAGTGACTTGAATGAAGAGAGAGTGGTGAGTTTGTAAACTGGGATGGAGACGGCGTCCCATGCACAAAGTTTGTCATGAACAGGCAGAACTATGATGGCAGATTAAAGGAGATAAGTATGGAGAGACTGGAAAAGATGACACTGGAGAATATGATTCTAGTATGTAAGAGGTCGGTAAGAAGAGAAGGGGGAGTAATTGTTATCAGTAGCTAGAAATGATGGATTTCATATGGTTTAATTTCAAATAGTGGGAGAAGCTCTTTTAATATTTATTTGCTCTGTCTTCTATTACAGCACTACAAGAACAACCTGACAACAGAAAGTATTCCTGCTTCTTCAGCTCTTTGGATCCTGGCAAGCTACTCAGTAACGTTGGATAAATAATATGCAAGGAGCGGTATGCCAAGGCCTTGGACACTGAAAGGATATAGAGAGCACATCTGAAAGGGAATGGATCCCAGATCAAACTCAAAATGCATCTTATGAAAAAGTAATCAGCACAGTACAGAATGAAATGGAAGCGCTCAGTGGAATGTGGGACCCGTTTCTAAGCTATACTAAGAGAAAGGGGTAATTATGGACATCAACCAGACTATTAAATACGTGAGAAAGTCATCCAGGCCAACATTTTCAAAATGAGGAGTCAGACTTACAATGGCATTTAGGTGCCTAAAGATGCACATAGGGGCCTAGTAGGGTTTTCAAAAGTGCCTATGCAGATTAGGTGCCTAATTCCCATGGAAATCAACAGCATGCTTTTGAAAACCCCACTAGGAGACTATCTGCATCTTTAGGAAGCGCCTAAATACTTTTGGAAATCTGCCCCTATGTCTTTACCTCAGCATCTAAATAAGTGACCCTATTTTCAGATGTCCTGAGCAACCAACAACTCCATTGAAAATCAGATGTCTTACTTAGATGTCTAAATAGGGCTAATGTCTTAGATGTCTAACTGTAAGCAACTATTTAAAAAAAAACTTGGCTGCAGTTACAAAACAAAATGAAAACAAGATGCAGCAGAAACGTGCCTCTCTGAAAGGAAATGCAGAGATTCTAGTGAGCCAGGGTGGGAAGACAAGACAGAAAGGAAGCATTATGATCTGCATTTCACAGATGGAGAACTGTGGCCCTGAGAGATGAAGGGAGGGATTCTCCCCTCCAGGACTGCCCGTTTACAGTCTGCAGCAGCAGTAAAGGGCTATATCTGGCTGGGAAGCAGTCCCTTTGGCACAAACTTTGTTCAAGGCAGCTTGTATGCCCTATGAGCAGGGTCGGCGACAGGGTGGTACAAAGGTTACAGCTGTACCGGGCCCCGGACTTCAGGGGGGGCCGGTACAGTCTGGGGGCCCGGTACAGCTGTAACCGTTGTACCACAGTCTGGGGCCGGTACAGCTGTAACCGTTGTTGCCGGGGCTGTGAGCGAGGCGCGCTCACCAGACCCCTCCCCTGACACCCAGCAGCCAGCCCCGCCCACCTTTGCTTCTCCCGGCAGCCAGCCCCGCCCCCCTTTGCTTCTCCCGGCTGGCCACGCGGCCGCAGCACATGCCGGGGTAGGTAGGAGCACATGCCGCTGGAGGTAGGAGACCGGCCGGGGGGGGGCCACGGGAGGCAGGAGACCGGCAGGGGGGGGGCGCGGGAGACAGGAGGGGGGGGAGCGCAGGCGGCGGGAGACTGGCCGGGGGCAGGGGGGCCGTGGGCGGCGGGAGATCGGCCGGGGGGGGCCGCGGGCGGCGGGAGACTGGCGGGGGGGGGCCCCGCGGGCGGCGGGAGACTGGGAGTATGGTCTGCCATACGGGGCCCCAAAATTCCTGTCGCCGGCCCTGCCTATGAGACTTCTGCCACAAGCCCTAGGTATAGCAGACGTACCAGGTCCCGGACCCAGGACAGGAAGGAGGCAGAGGAGAAAGGGCTGCACTGTGATATCTTCACAGGGATTCCAGGAAGCACTGTTGTCCATTGGTAGCTGGGAACAGGCTGCTGGAACGTGAGTAGCCCTCCACGGCTAAGTCCAAGGACTTCATTGCCCTCCACAGCAGCCCAGATCTGGGGAGACCCACAAAGGGGATTCAAAGCCACCTTAACTCCTCTTCCTGCTGGGCTGCAAGTTTCTTATCCTAAGCAGTTTGCTCAAGGTCACACAGAAAGACTCTGGTGGAACTGGAATGGAGCCTAGACCTTCTCCCCTCAGTTACAACTTTGTCAGTGTGCTTGCACAAGTGTAAATGAGGACAGAATGTGGCCTGGAATCCACTGGCTAAACAAGTGTTTTGTATTGAACTTAAGTGAAACTCCTCAGCTTTTTCTCTGATTTTGCAAGTAGATTTTCCAAGGGAAGAAGACCTTTAAGATCCATCAGCTAGTCTGTGTCAGCAGCAGGGAGTTTGGATTTGCAGGTATGAGTCTGAACTATGCTTTCTAGGTAAAAAAAATAATCACACAGGGTAAGGCAGGAGGCCTGTTCACTGTGGCCTCTAGTCTCACTGCATGTTCCCAAGGAAACAGCAAGCCCCAGGTGAACCCACATGACCATGAATGAATATGGGAGAAGCTAAACCAGGCTCATCTCATCTGACCCTTTCCAGACTCAGAGGTCTCCAAAACCAGAGGAACTGATCGACACACCAAAAATAGTGCCAACCCATTTGGAATAGAGAAGCAAATTTAGGATCTGGATTTCAACCTGTCTCAAATTGAGGTGTGTTCAGATGCAGAGTTTTGGTTCAGCCCAGCATAAAAACAGGGGTTGTTCACAAAATACAGATCTGCATCTAAGTACAGACTTCAGACAGTTTGGACTTCCAATACCACCAAGTCTGCTGATGTTCAGACCTGGAGCTTGGTTTATACTGAACTCGGAAAGTATAAGCCTACCTAGTATCTCCCCAAAGATCCCCAGCTCCTTCCAGGATGACTCTTCAACCCAACATTTCCCCATAAAAACATAAGCTATCCACTCAAAATGGGTATTGATTAATAGAGACAAATCTGACTTTTCCCTGTCAGGCTTCTAAACTGTAAGAAGTTGTTATGACATTAGTCTTATCACAGTGGAGTAAGCCATAGGGAGCTCTTTGGAAGAGACCTGCAACTTGATTAAAGTATCCAAAGAAGAAAGCCTGCTTTGTCATAATCATATCATCACAGAATTTTTTCCAGTTTCCCAACTCTTACAGTTCACTGAAACCTGAACTGGTGAGCAATCAAAATTGGTATTTAATGGAGCAAAAACCACAGGCAAATTCCCGGTGCTTAGAAATCTTTCAAGAGTCCCTTATTAGCACAGAGCATCACATGAGTCACAAAACAATCTACTTTCTTTTTTCCCCATATGTTTTTGAACAACAGTGTTCTCCAATTCAGGTCTGAGGTAATGCAGAACATCTTTGGTGCAATGAGCATGAATATCAAAGAGAACAAAGTTTTCCCCAGGTAGGGCTATGTTTGAAATGGGATACTTCTATGGAAAGCCGCACACTGATTATAATTTATCATCATTTTCTTATATTCTTATATAAGTAATACAGATCACCACAGACAATTAATCAATCTGTAATTAGGAACCGACATGAACATTTACTACCATCAGGCATAATTTATATGATTACAGATGATTAAATAAAATGTAATTGAGTGAACAGGCAATTTGTTAAGCACATGTAAATTCAGCCATACCACCTCGGGCTGTGATCTTGTCAGCTCTCAATAGCTGAACAGGGTCAGGATGGGTCAGTATTTGGATGAGAAATCTCCAGGGAGAAACCCAGGTGTTGCAAGAAGTGAAGCTAGTGATTTAGTAGATGGTTCTCTCTTTGCTGAGGCAGTGATGAACCAATTTATTCCCTTCCATGCTATGGGGAGGCTGGAAACAAGCTGCTGGAAATATAGTGTCCTTCAGATGAGCCATAGAAGCAACTTACTCCAAGGCAATTTTTATAAACTTAGGGGTAAGGGTTTATCTCCTAGACCTGGCTTAAATTAATTTCATATAGATTCCTTGTCACTTCAGCTGGATACAGCAATATTCCCCAAACTGTAGTCCCTCGATAACTGGTGGTTCCCCTGACACTTGCTGGCTGTATGCAGAGACAGAACAGATTGCGCTCATGGGTGCTGGCTTGTCTCCTTGTTTCCAGCTGCTTCTACAAGTGGAAGCCTGTAGGAGCTGCTGGAAAGAGAGAGGAGCAACCAGCCAAGGGGCTGCTGCTGTGGAGAACAAGAGGAAGCACTCCCCCTTAGAGCCAGCTCCAAAGCATAGCCTGTCATGTTTTGGAAGTTGTGTGTGTAGGCCTGTGTGTCTGTCTTCTGTATCAAGACAAAATCCAAACAACTGAATGCTTCCTTGCAAAGTCCAGCATGTACCTAACTTGACCTTGGTCTTGGTGTCAGGGCAAATGTGATAGTTTGCTTTAAAAATTATTTCACAAAAAAATAAACCTGAATTAGTGAGATTTTTATTTGATTTTAATCACCACTTAACATCTGTTGGTCTGTTCTGCAGAATTCCACTGCTTATTTTAAGATGACTCATTCCAATAATTAAAACCAGCCATTTTAATGCAGTGCAGTGCTTTTGCAATAGATTTATTTGTAGAATTGGTCAGGAATTTTTCAACACAACCTTTCTCATCAGAAAATACTGCTTTGTTGAAACCAAACATTGTGCAGGAACAGATCGCTTATGACGCAAGTTTCTTTGGGGCTGGCAAGATGGAATTACTGGTCAAAATCAAACAGAGGAAGACCCTCCCAGAATATTGAATAGCCCAGTGATTAAGCCTTTCACCTGGAATATAAGAGACCCAGGTTCAAGTCCTTGCTCTACCCAATTCAGAATAAAGAGTGGGTTTTGCACATCCAAGACGAGTGATCTACCCATTAAGCTATAGAGTCAGTCTCCATCTTTCCTATTAGAGACACTCCATTTTGTGTAACTAATTAAGCATTAATTGGACCAGCAAGCACTATGATGTGCTACTCAGTAGTTAGGACAGACAACTGGAATGTGGAAGCCCAAGGTTCAAGTGCCTTCTCTGAATCAGGCAGAGACGGAACTAGTGCATGGGTCTCACGCCTTCCAGGTGAGTGCACTGGTTGTTCTGAAGTGGGACAATCACAGACATTTTTGTCATGAACGATTTCAAGACATTACTTCCATTCCACTGCAAAACAAAAAAAAAATCCAAAATTTCAATACCTCAAAATTTGTTTTGCCAAGTGGAAGGTTTTGGCCAGACTTGTTTATTTGTATTCTGGTAGGGCCCATTCCTACACAGACTGGCTTCAGTGGGAGCCGGACTAGGCCTCTTATGGAAAACAATTATAAAACCATTCCAGCTTCTGCCAGTGGAATGCAAGTGTAGTGGGGTAGGGGAATGCAGAGGCAAATAATGTATAACTATTACACTCTCCTTCCTCCTGCAGCTCAGCTTAACTCTTTGCTGAAGCAGAGGGCAGAGTTCTGTCTTTTCAGAAAGCATGACACTATGTTAAACTTCAGGACAATTGCATGTAAAACCCTGGCAAATAGATGCTAATAGTTCCCAATCAACTGTGGAAAGGGAGGAGTACTACACAGTTTCTAGTAAAACAAACATTTAATGCACACGGAAACCACTGTAAATAGTGTTTGGAATACTATGAATAACTTTTAAACAAAAAGCTATTAGATAGTAAATCTACTGTTCCTCATAAAGACTTTCCCACTTTTTTACCGTTACATATATTCAAATATAAGGTTGCAACATAACATTTAGCACACATCTCAAAACATATTCCCCTCTGATCTTCTCTCTGAGATGATTTCCCAGTCGTAACAGTGTGGCCATCGTACATAGGGTATGTCACCAGGACTTTTTGGAGGCTAGGAGGGGAGGGAAGTACCAGCTTGATCCTTCTAAACACTTGAGAACCCTGTCAGCAAAATCTGGGGACCACCACAGCTAGCAGCATTCCAGCCCTTGGGTCAATTGCTGACTAGTCCTTAGCTGCTGGTGAAAGAAATCTGTAGCCTGTATCCCAAAGTGGCACAGGTATTGGGGTCAGCACATAAAATATGCATTCCCTAGGGCTCTCTGAGGCTTTCACTTACAGGGCATCATCTTTCCCCCACAAACCCAGCTAGTAGTTACAATCCCTCACCACACTAAACCCTGCCCCAGTCTCTCTTTGACTGAGACAGAATCTCAGTTTAAAGCAGTTAGGTGATAGCTTAATGTAAATTCTGCAGGCACTGTACCCTCCAGGAGTGACCAATGTTTCCCTCCCTGTTCTCCCTCTAGGTCTATAAAACACACCATGGTGGACCAAACACTCATAATGGAGGGCTGCCATAGTAAATATAGCTGCAATAGCACTTACCTGTATCCAGGGCCGGCGACAGAAATTTGGGGGTCCCCTACTCTGATAGTTTGGGGGCCCCCCAGCCCAGCTGGCACTTCCCCCCTCCCCAGCTGACAGCGGCTGGGGGGCCCCCCAGCCCAGCCGGGCCGACCCCAAACCCAGCCGACAACGGCTGGGGGGCCCCCCAGCCCAGCCGGCGCTCCCCCCCACCAGCTGACAGCGGCTGGCGGCAGCGGGAGCAAGAGCCCGGGAGCGGCGCGAGCCGCCCTTGCTGTCCCCCCCCCCCCCCCGCGCCCTTCCACCCCCCCCCCCGGACTGTGCCGCTGCCGCCGGCCAGGCTCACTGCTCCTGCCGGGGACATGCGTGCTCGTCCGGAGGAGAGCCGCGCCGCCTCCCCGCCCCTTCCCCGCTCTCCAGGCCCGGCGACAAGGGGGGATGACTACGGATAGTGCTGTGTACCGGGGCCCCCCTAAAGTCCGGGGCCCAGTACAGCTCTACCCGTAGTACCCCCCTGTCGCCGGCCCTGCCTGTATCCAAAGAGCCTAGACCTGCATGATCAACCTCTAAATCCCTAGAGCATTCTGTGATTCCTATACTTAGAACTGTCCCCAACACACATATACAATCTCATTGGCTCAGCCCTCAAAGGGTGACTGGGTGTGATCTTCCAGGCAGCTTGCCCACAATGAAAACTTCCTATAAGGCTACCAAGCATGTCTAGTAACTGCCACAGCCTAGTTCTGGATGTTTCTAGGCCCGTCTAGCTGAATTGCCCTGCCCTGGCCCTCTGCCTGTATTCCACTCAAATCCATGTCCTGTCCTCTCATGGTGTTTCTCCCTTTCTTTGGGCCAGACGAAGTCAAATGCTGCAATATAAAACATGTGGGTTACACAAACAGAAAAGTCACATGGAGAAAGATAAAAATGATCTTTGATTACTAAATGGATACTTATGTCGATGGATAATCAGACTCGTTTCATGAGGGATGTGAAATGTATGGGAAATACGGGAGCACAACATACAGATTAGGGCAGCAAGTCACACAAGCTTTCTTCTATCAAACAATTAATGAAATCACTTTCCAGACGGTATGACCCCTGGCTGGGCTGTTCCTTGTACATTGGATCTGCACAAACAATTTGGGTCAGTGTGATGTTTAAACTCTTAAGTGGTACCACTAATCTCCATTAATCTGACTTTAAAGATGAGACATAATGCTTAATACAAGAGCATAAGAGTTGTTAATGCAGGCTCCTCAGCTGGAACACATTAATACACAACTCCTATGGAAAGAATAGGCTCTTAGGATTGTATTTGAGGGTTGCAAATAAAACAATCCATTTAGGGATCTTCCCAGAAGGGCTCTACTCTTCGGGTACTTTCCATATGAATATTCCACCATGACCTAGGTCAGTGTGAGAGCAAGGGGCGTACAGTGCTGATTCACTTTCATATGGATTATTTTGTTCACCAAAGAAATACCTTGTTTCCAAGCTTTATCTTAACTTTTTCTTTCCTAGCAAAATAAAGGGGATGAAATCTTGGCCCCATTGAAGTCAACGGGAGTTTTGCCATTGACTACAATGGGGCCAGGTTTTCACCCATTGTGTATGTAACAATAAACCCAGTTGGATCAACTAGCCTGAGTCAGCTGTAAGCTACACTGGTCTCAGTCAGGAATAACTCCACGAAAGCTGGAATTAAACCGATGGGAAATATTAAAGGAGAATCAGGCACATTGTCATTAGGAATGAACACCATGTGTCCATGCCCATGGGCGTATTCCATTTTTTGTTTGATGATAGTAAATATGCTGATTTTTCATTGGCCTGTGTTTTATGCAATCATTTACACCTGTGCACAGTGGATGTAAAGCACTACCATTCTGATCTGGTAGAAATGTATACTCACCTTCAACCTACCTTTGAAAATGTTGGCCTTTGTGTGTTATAGACAGAGCTGTTCAAAAATAGCTTTTGCCAAAAAAAATAGTTTTTAAATGTTGAAGTTGACTCTGTCTCACAGATTCTGAATTGAACTCATTTCTCTTGACAGTTTTTGCAACATTTGTTATTGAAATATCTATCAAAATCATTATTAAATTGTTTTCATTTACCAAAAGCCAGAGGGTGGCGTGTTTTTTCTCTCTCCAGTTTTGGCAAATGAGAAATGTCAGCCACATTTTCAATAAAATATGTTTTGAAAAAAATTCTTGATAATTTTTTAAAAGTCAGTAGTGTTCTACCAAAATAATGGTTCTGAAAATAAAGTTATTTTTCAACATATAAACTTTTTGTCTGAGAAATTTCAACCAGCTCTATTTACTGACAGTCATGAGTCCACGACCATGTCTGAAAAAGCTAATGGTCTTGCCAGGCTCAAGTAATTAATGCAAATGCTTTGAGATCTTTTGATGGAAGGTATTAATCACCTCAGTGTAAATTGAGTAAACACAGGCAAAAGATGAAACATAATTATCCTGTGTATACATAGTCTATGAATTACTAACACATAGCAATCTAGAAAGCGGGAGGAAAATGTTGTAAAGAATATAATTTATGGCCGGATGTTAAACACCATTGACTTCAACAGGAGAATGACCGAGTCGTTAAATTGAATGCTTTTGACTTGAGAATAGTTAAATCACTGAAATTACCATATCATTGGCTATGTTCAGTAAAAGAGATAATTGCTACTTTGGTTACCCAATCTATGGGCTATTATTTAATCCCTTGAAATGAACAATTTAAAAGTTATTAATTATTATAATTACAGTAATACCTAGAGGCCTTAATCGGGGTTAAGGCCCCATATGCCAGGTGCTGTACAAACATATAAGATGACAGGTTTTGGTCCCTGCCATGAAGAGTTTACCAATTTAGTACAGCTACAGAACTTATGTATTTTCACTCCCAATCACCACAGTAGTTTTTGTTTGTTTGTTTCTTACATGGTGAGTCCTCTACCCTGAGGGAAGAAATTAGGATATGCCCTGGGATGAAATTGGTATAGGTTCAAGTCCCCCCTGTTCAATTTTTCCTCAGGTAGTGGAGAACCTGCTGCAGGGTTATTTATGCTGAGGAAATTAATCCAATGTTGATTAAATAAGATTGTGCTTTTTACTGTGCCCTCAGCTTGAGCCTGTGGGTGAAGATCCTAGCTCCATTGAAGCCAATGGGAGTTTGGCCTTCACACTTTATCTAAGGGCATGTCTACACTACCCGCTGGATCTGCAGGTAGCGATTGTGCTATCAGGGATCGATTTATCGCGTCTAATCTAAATCGATCCCTGAGCTCTCTCCCGTTGACTCCAGTACTCCAACACCACCAGAGGCACAGGAGGAGTTGACAGCGGAGTGGCAGCAGTTGACTCAGCGCCATGAAGACGCCGAGGTAAGTCGACCTGAGTACACCGACTTCAGCTAAGCTATTCCTGTAGCTCAAGTTGCAGATCTTAGGTCGATCCCCCGCTCCTCCAGTGTAGACCAGGGCTAAAAGTGTATCCTATTCTCAGATCTTGACAGGCTGAGAGGTATAACGGCCTGTATTGCTACTTCGCTACTTTCAGTATTCCCTTGTACTTCCTTATATTTACTATAGAAATACCTTGAATGCTGGAAACTAACAGCAAATATTTATTTAGTTACCAAAGGCAGCTGAGCAAAATTTTAAGTACCACTACTATAGACGTTTTCAGTCTTCTCAGTGCACATACATCACAGGTAAAATGATAGCCCCAGTGGAAAAGCTCCCATTGACTTCAATGGAGCCAAGATTTCTCCCAATAGCAACTGTTAAATTCTAGTGCCAGGGGAAAATAGATCCCTATTGTGCTAAGGTGACACCCAATGTAAAGGATTTCTTTCCATGGTTTCCCTATGGGCTTTTACCTTCACCGTAAGATTGCTTTTTATTTTAATCACTCTGTGACCTACCTATATAGGGTAGATTTTTTGGACAATATCTAACATTAGACATTCTAGACCAGAGGTAGGCAACCCATAGCACGCATGCCGAAGGCAGCAAGTGAGCTGATTTTCAGTGGCACTGGTCCTGGCCACCGATCTGGGGAGCTCTGCATTTTAATTTCATTTTAATTTAAAATGAACTTTAAATGAAGCTTCTTAAACATTTTATGTATTTTACATACAACAATAGTTTAGTTATATCTGTTATAGACTTATCGAAAGAGACCTTCTAAAAACGTTAAAATGTATTACGGGCACACAAAACCTTAAATTAGAGTGAATAAATGAAGACTCGGCACACCACTTCTGAAAGGTTGCCGACCCTTGTTCTAGACTAGAGTCTAGACTGATTATTTGAAATGATGGCTGTCAGATCATTCCGTTCAGGTGTTGGGTGTAAAAGAATGAAATTAGATCTTGCTTTTGTTTTTAAATGGAGTTTTACAGGCTAGTAATATTTCCATGGATTAGTGCATCTATGTATCAGGAGGGGGAATCTAATGAAAAATGTATGAGAGGTTTACATCAGAAAGGTTTTTATTGGGTATATGTCAGAGTATTTTTTTTCAATGAAATTGTCTTAAGGATTTTTTGCACTTGAACTTGGAGAACATGCTCAGCAGATGAATTAAACCACAGATTTCAGAGTCCTTAAGTACTCATTGAAACAAGAGGCAGTAACAGCTCTGAACGAACTATTATGGTCTACCAGGTTTTTTTAAAAGCCTCTGTATATGGATATCTGCAATAGGTCTTATCAGCTCAGAAGGGTCTTAACAGCTTAAACCTCCTTAGCAGTATTGGGTTAAATAACATACATTTAAAAAATTGTATGAAGTCTCTCTCTGTCACTTCCCATCAAAGATTCTCCCACCCCATTTTTCCAACTAAAGAAAATGAAAATTAATACCAAGAATATGACTAAACCTGACAAAATGCAGGAAATCCAAACAGTCAGGGGTACAGAATTAAGGTTGTGACAAAGAGTCCTGTGACACCTTAAAGACTAACTAAATTAAGGTTGAAATTCTGCACTTAACTCACCCCTATTGCACACAGGTACAAGAGATTATATGACCCCTTATTGTGGAGGATCATAGCAGAGAATTATCTTAATATAAACTACATGAACTGCAGTACCTGGCCACAATGGGTTAACAAAGGTGGGAATTCAGGGCAAGATCCTGAGCTGGTGCAAATCATCTAGCTCTATTGACTTCAGTGAAGTTACACCAACTTACAAGAGTTGAGGATCTGGCCCATCGCCTCCAGGTATGAAAATATTTTGGTGGGGAGGTGAAAGATGGTTAAAGCTAGTTCATTAATGTAGTTTTCATGAGCCTATGAAAATATTAGTGCCTGATATTGACTTGACTTTGTCTCTTTTTTTGCAGGCACAAAGCCTACCCTTTAGGAGGAGAAATCGGTAGCCTGATCCCACCAAATCTTAATCACTCGAGTAGTTCCACTGAGGTCAATGGGAGGACTCACGTGAGTAAGGTTTGTAGATTGGGCCCCAAGCATAGCACTTAAATATCAGTTGCATCCACAATCAATTGCAGATGAGAAGAAAAAAAGCAGATGCAGTGAACAATCAGTGCAAAATTGTAGAACAGGAGGTTTGTACTGCAGCCCAGATCCTGAACGGTATTTAGGCACATCACTCCCACTGATTTCTATAGGAGTTAGGCACCTAGATGCCTTTGAAGCTCTGAGCCTGAGATTCTCACTCACAGAGTCAAATGATGCATTCCATTACATCAGGGTAAAACTGGTCCTGGATCACCCCACTGGTTCCCGTGAGTAACTGAGTAAAAAGGAATAAACCAAAGTGGGTATTAGCCCACGAAAGCTCATGCTTCAAAACTTTATAGTTAGTCTTTAAGGTGCCACAGGACTTTGTTACCTCTGCTATTCCAGACTAACACGGCTACCTCCCTGATTCTTCACTACCTCAATGATTACTCAGTGTTAATAGAAGCAGAATTAGGCCCCTACCTTGTGTATATAAATAGCACAATAGTAATTGTATTATTGTAGCAAAGGACTTTCACTTGCTTATGCCTCCTGGAGAAAGAGTACTGTATGTTGTCTTGCAGGGCTAAGCTTTTGCAAAAGAGGGGTTTGTTTTGTTAAAAATCAGCTGTCATTTCAACATTAATCATAGATCTAAAAGCGTTTATTAATGCCCCGTCAATAGCTAATAGTGAAGCAGTGCTGTCAGCTCCCCTCCCTCTTAGCTATGTGCAAACAGTGGTGATTAAGCACCAGATTAAACATCTTCATGAATATTTAAAAGGCTGTTTTTGAAAGTTTCCTGTCCTTTTACACTAATAGCCCCATTAAAACCTGTTTACA
The DNA here is from genome assembly GCA_032164245.1 of Sternotherus odoratus. Lineage (NCBI taxonomy): Eukaryota > Metazoa > Chordata > Testudines > Kinosternidae > Sternotherus > Sternotherus odoratus. The sequence continues at coordinate 95,955,631 of JAVMKO010000007.1, forward strand.
AGCCAGTCATGAGAGTAACTGTGTGCACTTAAAACACGAGAGAGTTCCCCCAAGAGGAGCACTTGAACCACGTGAGGATAGCATCTGATCAATAGGGTTCTTAAAGTAAGACTGTCTGCCTAAACCCCATGGAAACAACCCGTATCATCTAGACTTAAAGAGCTGGCAAAGGCCCAACTTGTTAATTAGGGAGACAAAAAAAGTAATAATACGAACGACAATATTTGCTGTATGGTCTCCATGGTGCAGTGTCCTAGGTGACCTGTCGGGTGACTTTGCAGACGCTGGCTTTGAGATGTTAAAACTTTAGGTACCCTTTTACTGGCTGCTGTTAAACAAGCTGAAATGCTCTGTGTGTGTGTGTGTGTGTGGTGTGTGTGTGTGTGTGTGTGTGTGTGTGTATCCTGTATCTTTTCCTGAGCCATTTACACATCAGACTTTGACATAACGTGGAGAGATGATAGGATATGTGTGATCTACGACACTGAAGGTCATAAATAGTCTATACAATCTACATCTTATGGTGATCATCTATAATAAATACATGTATTATACAATGTACATAACAAACCCTTGTGGAAGGGGATGCTATCCTTGGTCAATGGAATTGTACCCTCCTACACCAGGACTATGGTTGACCCATTCTGTGTTATATAGGGTGAGCAGATGTCCCAATTTTATAGGGACAATCCTGATTTTGGGGTCTTTTTCTTATATAGGCTCCTATTATCCTCCACCCTGTCCCAATTTTTCACATTTGCTGTCTGGTCACCCTAACCTTAGACCTTTCAATCACAATGTCTGATTCCAAGCTGAAGACACATGAAATAACAACATGCGCACTTAGTGTCTGTTCCAGTGCCCACTGGGCATCCTGGAAAGATTTCCATTGACTTCAATGGGCTTTGGATCAGACTTGTACTGTGTTATTAAGTGAGTCATTAATTATTAACAACAACAGAACAGAAATCACGTGTTGCCTTATTCAAAACTTCACTTTTGCCTGATGCGGAGGATTTTGAATATGCAGTTGGGGAGTTTAAATACAAGTGTGGATTGATTGTTTAGCCTTTTTACTCATTGCCAGGGAGAAAGTATGCTTACATCTGGGTGTCCAGTTTTAAATGAATATTGATTAACTGAAATTCATGCTGCCTGTTTCAGTTTAACTGTTTGGCAAAACTATAGATGTCGATAAAGCTGGATTGAATTCTGAATGGCTTTAAAACTTTCTGGAACCAAGGTAATCGTAATGGGAATAGTCATAAAAGCCAGCAGGTCTAACTAGCAAAGGAGGGGGTCCCACTGACATGATGCAGTCTTGGGAGTGGGGGCTGTAGCCCCAGAGCTAAGGGGCCAGTCATGTGGCAACCACAGCAGGACTGTAAAGAATGTTCCTGGCCCTCTGCTGCAGGAAGGAACAGACAAGCAAGAAAAAGCATACCTATTAGCTACCCATTACTCCCCAGTAATCAAAATTGGCAGAATTCTACTCTCCTGAAGAGAGCACAAGACCCTTCAAATATCACAAGCATTGACCCTGAAAAGCCAAGGGAACCAGATGGTGCTGTGTTTGGTCCATCTGTATTGAGAACTTCCACCTTGCAGTGGATTCGCTCAGAGAGATACAAAGAGCCTGGACATTCCTTTGCCAACGCTTGTGGTTTGGTTTGGCATCACCATGACTCATTGTCAGTGACAAGCTGTCCTGCAGAGGCTCAAGGACATGAGTACCAGCCGCAGGGCAGACGGTAAGGAAGCAAGGCAGAAACCCCAAATTGGTGAGGAGTTCTATATTGAGGTTTCACTGACCAATTGTCAAATGTAATCTCCTCAGACCCCAGAACAGCTTTACTGTGGAGTCACAGACAGTCCTGTTGGGTACTCTGATCTGTCTTGCCAGGCTTTGTGATAGACGGTCCCTTAACCTGACTACTGCTGTGATTTGTGGTGTATCCAGTGGACCAGACACTTACCCCAGGTGAAATTGCACTTTAGAACTCTCACAAAAGACATCACGTGTTGCCAATCCAATAAGAAACTATCTGGAGATTTATTAAACAGGAAAAGGAAACAAGTGAGTTATTTGCAATGTTAAAGCGGGTAAACATTGTAACAGATCGCCTTCTCACCCCTCTTCAGGAACAGGCAGGAAACTCTTCTTTGGCTCCAACAGTGCTCTTTATTTCACAGTGCAAGGCCCCACCACCAATATACACAGCTTTATACACAGCTCTAAAGCTCACAGCTCTACACAGCTCAGCTCTACACACAGCTCTACACACAGCTCTACAGCTTACAGCTCTATATAGCTCAGCTCTACACACAGCTCTACAGCTTACAGCTCTTTCTCTCACTCCACACTACCATACCACCACCACCCTGGGATTCCTGTCTGGCAGGCTTATATCCTCCTGAGGAGGCTGCCAGGTGCAGCTCATCCAGCCTGAGCCCAGGTGGCTGATTAAGCTTTCTGCACGGGAGGTTTGCAGAGGGCTTTTCTCCCTCTTAAAGGGGCGGCAGGCTGGGTCAGGCCCACCCTGCCACACACCTCCCCCCTTAGCCTAGCCCCATCGGGCTGGTTCAGACCCTTCAATATTCCCCTAGGCTTCGGGGTGTCCTGCCCGTCTGTGGCGGAGACCCCTGCTGCCTTCTTGGGGCTAGGGCCAGCTTCCTCTGCCTCAGCTTCCCTTGCGGCTGCGGCAGAGAGCCCTACTTCTAGCCTTGCACAATAGAGGCAGGGTATCGGCTGCCCCTGTGCCCTCCGGCGCTCACACCACTCGCATGGTGCTTCGTCACACAGGGCAACTTCCCCGGCCTCCATTTCCTCCAGGCTCTCACAGGAGCTCGGGGCTTCATCTGTGGAGCTCACCTCCTGCCCTAGCCTCTGTTGTTCAGGGCTATCCAGGTCCTCCCCTTGGTCATTGGGTCGAGACCCGCCCCTTCGCTCGGCCGAGCCCCCCTTACGGGTTCTCATGCTCGGCCTTGGGGCAGCCCGGGGCCTCGTACCTCCCACTGGGCCCCAATCCCGCCCAATGATCACGGGGCAAGGTAACCCCTCTGGATCCCCGACCCGCTTCCAGCGGAATCGGCCACTGATCTCAAGGGGGACCTGGGCCACCCGACAGGTCTTCCTGTCCCCATGGACACACTGCAGGTCCATAGTAGCCCCCGGGATCAGCCACTCGGGGCAGATCAACGCTCTGCAGACGAGCGTGTAGGGGGAGGCTGAATCCACCACCCCCTGATGGGACTTCCTCCCCATCTGCACCCGCAGGGTGGGTATCCCCTTATGCGGCTTCCACCCCCAAACCTCAGTCCACCCACACCAGTCCGTGTAGCCACACTCCATGGCTGGACAGTCCCTCTTAATGTGCCCTGGCTTCCCGCACTGCCAGCAGGTAAGCCGGGCCATTCTCTCTGGCACCCCTCTGGGCTCCCCATCAGTCCTTTTTCCTTTAGCTGGGGGGGGTCCATGGGCCGACACCCCAAATCCCGGACCCGTCGCGGTCGGTCTTCTCCCCGAGGTCCCTCTGCCTCCACGTACTCCTTGGTCAGGCGCACCGCAGACTCCACCATCTCCGGCTGGTGCCTTCTGACCCAGGTGCGCATGGTCTCGGGGAGGCTGAGCAGAAACTGCTCCAGTATCAGGGAGTCCATAATTTCCTCCCCTGACCAGGCCTCCGGCCTCAGCCAACGCGTCGCCCAGTCTCTCAGCCTTTGGGCAAAGGCTCGGGGCCACACCGCCTGCGACCAGCGGGCCACCCGTAACTTCTGCCGGTATCTCTCCGGTGATAAACCGACCTGGTCCAAAATGGCCGCTCTTACAATGTCAAAGTCTTGGGCCTCTACAGTGCCCAGGGCCATATAGGCCGCCTGGACTTCGCCCACAAGGTAGGGAGCAAGCCGGAGGGCCCAGGTGGTCTGTTCCCACCTGGCTGTGGTGGCTACCCTCTCAAAGGTCCCCAGGAAGGCATCGGGCTCATCCGCCGGGCTCATCTGACAGAGTCCCCAGCCCGGCGGCTGCATGCCCTCTCCTGCCCCTGGACTCACCAGCAGCTGCAGGAGTTTTGCCTGGGTGTTCACCTGCTCCTTGATAAAGTTCTCCAGCGTCTTCTGCTGCTCGGCTTGAGCCTGCTGCATCTCCTGGTGGGTTTGCTGCAAGGTGTGCATGGCCTGCTGGGTCTGCTTCTGTTGCTCCACGAGCCACTCTAGGGTTCCCTCCATCTCTGGGCCACCAGTTGGATTGCTGGTGTAGCGATCCTACCTCTGACACCACGTGTGACAGACCGCCTTCTCACCCCTCTTCAGGAACAGGCAGGAAACTCTTCTTTGGCTCCAACAGTGCTCTTTATTTCACAGTGCAAGGCCCCACCACCAATATACACAGCTTTATACACAGCTCTATAGCTTACAGCTCTAACTCAGCTCTAAAGCTCACAGCTCTACACAGCTCTATATAGCTCAGCTCTACACACAGCTCTACAGCTTACAGCTCTTTCTCTCACTCCACACTACCATACCACCACCACCCTGGGCTTCCTGTCTGGCAGGCTTATATCCTCCTGAGGAGGCTGCCAGGTGCAGCTCATCCAGCCTGAGCCCAGGTGGCTGATTAGGCTTTCTGCACGGGAGGTTTGCAGAGGGCTTTTCTCCCTCTTAAAGGGGCGGCAGGCTGGGTCAGGCCCACCCTGCCACAACATACACACACGCGAGTTACAATCTTAAGTTTCAGAGGTAATAAAGCTTATATAATAAACAAGCTTCATATATCCTTTAGGGCTAACACAGGCTAAGCACTGGGGTTCCCTCCCTTAGGCCTAGAAAACCTTGCCCCTCAGAGTCCAAGAAGCATAGAGATCCACTTCTTTCTTGTTGGAGGGTTTTATTTCCTTCTCCCCTGGGCCCTTTTGCTATGAACGGCAAACTCAGCTCACATGTAGGACTCATCTTCATGGGGGGAGAGAGTAAATGAAGTCTTTTGTTATTTTTAATGTCCCACACTATTTTTTCAGGTGATGATGGGCCTTCCTTGTTTGGCAGGACATAATATCGTCTCCTGGAGACCAGCATTTCACACTAGTTAATGCAACAAATAGTCCTGTGGCACCTTATAGACTAACAAACATATTGAAGCATAAGTTTCGTGGGCTAATACTCACTTCGTCGGATGCATGGATATTAGCCCACGAACGCTTATGCTCCAATACGCTTGTTAGTCTATAAGGTGCCACAGGACTCTTAGTCACTTTTGTAGATCCAGACTAACACGGCTACCCCTCTGATTCTTGATGCTAGTTAATGTTTCTTTCCTCACCTCAGCCAGAACTTTATGCCAGCTGCATTGAAGAATTATGAAATGAATTTCTGCATTATTTAAGTCAGCACCATCAGCTTTGTAACTCTTCTGCAAAGATGCAGTGGTGCCCCATGGAGGTGATGGACTGGCAGCAAAGAAACAACTAAGCAATTTATTTGTAGCAAGACTGAGGTGGCAAGGTGGTGCCCTGCAGAAGTAATACCATGCTTCTTGTGAGCTTAAGACTGGCTCTGAACACAGAACATTCCCTCTGTACAAAACATAACATTCATATAGAAGGAAATTATCAATCAGGTCTACTCATGTTTCTCCTGTTCTGGTGACACAACCAGGCCAGAGACAGAGGCCTCCTTCATTTTCTCATATTTTCTACACACACCAACTCTTAGTTAATTTATGTCTTTTCGTTATCTTTTTGCCTGATCCACTCTGTTTCTAATCTGCTGGAGATAGGGGAAGGTTGTTACTTACATACCAATAATTACCAACTAGATCTCTTCAGAATCTACATCACTTTAACATTGTAACAGAAATTATTGAGGCGCTATGAATACTCTATTCAGTTTAGCCCCATGAGAAGACTTATTTTGGTTTTAAATATGTCTATATGTAGACATGTTGCCAGTCAAAACTGACGTGCATTGGCAGAACTTTGTGACTGTGTGTGTATGGCTGTACATTTACATAACATCTGCCTTGTATCTTGTTCCTAGGAGAAGGAAGAAGAGGAGGAGGAGGAGGAGGAGAAGTAGTAGTAGTCAGTTATACATTTGCTATTAACAAAAATCAGATGACCAAATACCTCCATGACCTCAATGGAGTTACATCAAGGATGAATTTGGCCCAAGAACTCAAGTTGTAACCGTCAGCTCCCGTTTGTGATTATCATTCAATTGACAGGTAACAGACAGACCTTGGTCCAGGCAGTATCACAGAAATTAAAACACAAGGATACCACAGATTGATTTCCCTCGTGTTATTAAGCAGAGCTCTAGAATATGGCCCTTGACCCACGCTCAAGAATCAGCAGCGAGAAGCCGGCAGCATTTAAAGGCATTTTTAAGAGGCAGCATCAGGCTCATCAGCCCAACCATGAGGCAATTCTCTTGTTCTATATGTTAGGAAACCATTAGGTTACTCCAGGACTATAGAGGACAGTGAACTAGGGGGGTCTAATTACCTCTCAGTATATGTGTGTGAAGCCCACAAAAACGAACATGAATCACATACAGGCATGGAAAAGAGAACAGAACCTCCAGAATGCTTTTGCATTGTCAGCACTGGGGTTTGTTCAGTTTTCTCTCATGGTCAAACAGAGGAAATTATTATTATTATTATTGCTTTCTCTAGCCAGGGACCAGGCCTGCATTGTGCAAGCTGCTGCAAAAAAACCCCACAGAATTAAAGAATGACGCCTACCCCTGAGAACGTACAGTCTAAATATAAAACAAGAGACAAAAGACCAACAACATTGGTCAGTATGACAGGCAGTGGTCTCAGCCCACCGCCAGCCTAACCATGGTCAAATGTTTTGTAGGGACCGCAGCAAAGAAGAGTTTAAAGGAGGGTATGGAAGTAAGAAAATCCCTCCTATTGAGTTGATAAATTACCTTGTCACACAGTTAACCCCTGTCTCTGCCACCCACCCACACTAACCTTTTTTTGTTCTTTCAGGTAAGAAGCCCTTCTTTAGATGACTCTTTGCAGAGCCCATCAATGCTGTCTTGAAATATCTTTCGTGGAATGCTAGACGCTCATGGGCCCCTGCTCCCAAAAGCCAAGCATACTGCTTCCTAAACTCTAAATCCCAGAGAGAGAAACTCCAGAACATGAATCAAAATACATAGACGAGCATTTGAGCAAGGGGCTAGCTACAACTATCTGTTCTCAGGGGCAGATGTTCTGAATGGCATGCAGCCTACACACAGTTCCGCCTTTTAGAAGATCCAAGGAAAAGACGGGCAGTTAAAAACCAAATATTTTAGACTGGAACCCATATGGTGGAATCCTGCCTTCCACTGAAGTCAATGGGAGTTTTGTCATTTACTTCATTGGGGCCAGTATTTCATCCTTAATGTTTAATTCTCTAGCACAGGTATGTCCATTTATCGCAATAGCAGTGATGGTGGTAGTAGTCATAGAAGTAGTAGTGGGTAGGCTGTAGTGGCTAGTACTTGTAGAAGTAGCAGCAGCACATATGTAGTAGTTGTAGAGGGTGATAGTGTTAGTTATAGTAGTAGCAACGCAAAGGTATTAGTGAGGGGAGAATATTAGTAGTAGAACTGAGTGAGTGTGGTGTCCGTTGGAGGGGGGTATTATTACATCATAACTATGTCACAGAGAGCTGAGCGAGTGCGGGGTCCATTGGAGAGGGGTATTATGACATCATAACTATATCACAGAGAACAGAAGGTTTTAACCTGCTGCCCAGCTGATGTGAATGGGCTTTAAAGCATTTCACCCCTGGGGGGCGGCAGAGGTGAGATTTGAAAAGTTTTCGACTCTTACCCTGATTAGGACCCTAAAGCCTATAACTGTACCAAATTTCAAGTCTCTAGCTCAAACGGTGTGGAAGGAGTAAGGTAGCATACATACACGCACGCATACACCATTTGACTTTTATAGATATAGATATGTGTTCCATTCTATGCATCCGATGAAGTGGGCTGTAACCTATGAAAGCTTATGCTGAAATAAATGTGTTAGTCTCTAAGGTGCCTATTCTGTTTACGGAAACGGCTGCTACTCTGAAACCTGTTTTCAAAAGCTATCCTGTGCCCAGCCCTGCATAAATGCACATGGTCAGGAGAGGTGTAAAAACACCGTTAGAGTGCAGTGTGCAGAGATCACTGCCTATCATGCTAATCAATATTGTCTCCTTTCCTCATTCATCTATATGCATCTCCTGTCTCTTACTTAGATTGTGGGCCCCTTGGGGCAGGGACTGTCATCTTGTTCTGTGTTTGTACAGTGCCTAGCGCAGTGGCGAGGCCATGACAAGGGTTCCTCCATGCCTCAGGAACACCGATAATACATAATAATACCCTGCTCCTCCTGCATCAGGCCTTGGCAAATGTCCTGGCATTCAGAGAAGGTGAGAACTCCACCGGGGGCCAGTCCTGCTGTCGCCTTTGCAAAGAAGCTGAGAAAGTGGACCCAGCACAGCGTGGAGCAGACACTGCAACCTCTTGAGGCTGGTGCAGCAGGTGTCCTTCCCCCGGGCTCCTGAGGAGCTCCCGGAAGCATTGTGACTGCCAGAGACCATAACGTTTCCAGCGCTCCCCCTGGGCCAGTGCTGTTCTGCACCACCCTCAATGCGGGGCTGCAGCTATCTGCCATGATCGACCCCTAAATCTCAATCGCTCCACTAAAGAGACAGACTGATTGACTTCAATCAATCATCCATCAATCACAGCGAGCCATTGAGTTTCATGAGAGCAAATGGTTCTATCTATCTTGATTTTATAAGCACCTATCACCATATTATCTATTAACACACATTTCCAATAGTCTCTAGAATGGCTCAGAGGAATAGCATGGATACATGGATCTGATCCAGCTCCATGGGAAGCAGTAACTTCAAGGGACATAAAATAGTCCATAGAATAATACTGGGTTCCCCCCCCCTTTTTTTAGCAGTTGGGTGTCTCATTCGCTATGGTATGTTAATGGTACTTTGGCCTGTTTATTTGCAATTGTACCACAAGCCAAGACATTTAAGGGAAAAGAAAAGTGCATGTTTTTCCCACTCTGTTTTGCTTCTGCATTGGCAGTACAGTATAGCCAAACCCTGGTTGATCCAATACACCATACATGTGCTTCAGGACCTAAAGACATATATAAAATGTAATGGCTAGGATACTCTTTAGGAACCAATAGTATCAATATTTTTCACTGTAATATTTAGCACGTTCCAGCTTCAATATGCCTTACAAATGGTAACTATTTCTCATAATACTCCTGTGAGATACCACTAGGTAAAATTGTATTATCACCATTTTACAGATATGGAAGCTGAGGCTTAGAAAGAGAAAGACCAAATTTTTCAAACTTGGATGTCTAAAGTTAGGTTCCTAAATCCATATTTGGGATCCTAAATGAAAATGGCTTGATTTTCGCAGGTACTCAGGATCGATGGATAGATACAGTAACTTGCAATATGAAAGTCCTATCAACTTCTTAAAATCAAGCCATTTTTATTTAAGAAACTAACTTTTTAAGCATCCACCTTGAAGAGATTGGCCTTGATGACTTTCTCCAAGGCCACACAGCAATTCAGTGGCAGAGACGGGAGAAGACCTCAGGAGTTCCTGGTGTCCATTTGTGTATTCATGCCACGAGACTACACCTCTCCCATACAAACTCTTTTCAGGATACATCAGAGGTGTGATTACTTTCTACGGGCTGAATCCTGCTCACCCTAGTTACATCAGTAGCCCCATTGAAGTGAATGAGACTATTCACCTGAGCAAGATTTATTCCAAGCCCTAGATGCCCAGTCATCAATTAACAATATTGTCCATAACTCCAAAACAAAAGCATCAGCCAGTCTCACAAGTGCGCCAGCCAAATACATATTGGCAAATTAGCAATCCCTGGCCTTCCAGTCCCTTGGTGGAGAAGTAAACATCTCAGTCCTCCCCCATTCCCCACTCAAAGAAATGGGATGAAGGTCAACAGACTCTAGTTAGTTCAGATCAAAGCAGGAATGAATTCCAAGGTAGTGAGGACACTGGGGGAGAGGGGAGGTAGGTTTGTCTCCCAGAGCCTGACCCCAAACCCAATGAGAGTCTCTCCATCAGCTTCAACGGACATTGGATCATGCCTCTATACACAAGGGTTCTCCAGCTCTAATTCCTGTATAGATCACACTATTCTAATTACGGCTGGTCTAGGGAGTCAGCCTTTTGAAACATACCCAGAATCACTCTCAGTCCTGCTTGAAGAAGAACATCAACCGGAGCCTCAGCCCACAAGACCGTTTTTAACATCATTGATTTCAGTAAGGGAAGCAAAGTGATCATTCACTCCCACATCTCAGCTGAGTGATTTGAAAAAGTCAAGGGAGCGGTGTAATTGTTGTGGGATAAATTTATGCCCATCTCAGCAAAACTACCCACCAGAACGACTGAGATCGCTTTTTAGGAATGGGCTCGAAACTGTCTCTTCTCTCTCTCCTCTCCACACCGATTGATTGCTGTTGTGAAGGAGTTTGAAACCCTTTTCAAACAATGGATAGGATGTTCCAAAGCACCTGGATGATTTAGGAGCATAAGTATTGGAACTTTCCCTAAGGGCAGGTTATCCCAGAAGTGCCTTCTGTGGGGTTTCTGGCATCTTCCTTTGAAGCATCTGGTACTGGCCACTACTGGGGAGTAGTTATTGGACTAGATGATCAGTGGTTTTCAAACTTTTTAGGCAGCAAACCCCTTTCCAAATAATGTAGTCTACATGTACCCCCATCTGAGATAGGCAGAGGTGACAGGTGGGCTCATGTGCTTCTCCCTCTCTCCCCCAGATTTCTGCTCCCATTTAGCAAGTTTCTAGAGGTTTTCAAACTGTGGGGCATGCCCCTTATGCGGGCATGGAGGAAGACTGTGTGACCAGGGCTCAGGGAGGGAGCATGTCCTCCACTCCCTGACTCACCTCAGAGGGGGCCCCAGCTTGTCTGGGGGGGAAGGGACACAACCAAAAATTGGAGCTCAAAAATTCAAACTTTTTGAGCTGAGCCCCCATTTTGAGCTTCCGTTTTTGTTGCATCCTCCAACCCCAGACAGGCTGGGTGGCCCACTGAGATGAGTCAGGGGGTGAAGGTGGTATGGGGCTGGTCCGAGGTGCCTGGTGATGTCACCCCTTCCCCCCTACAATCCTCTGTGCCCTTCTAAGGGGGTGCACCCCACAGTTTCAAAACCTCTAAATAAAATGTGCTGTCTGCCATGGCGGGATTTGTATTGGGTACCCCTGAGGAGAGCTGACATACCCCGCTTGAAAAACACTAGACTAGATGGACCTTGGGCCTGATCCACTTTAGCAATTCCTATTTTTCTATGTTCCTGTTGAGGACTTCGGATAGTGTTGCGGAGATTGAGGGAAAGATTCACACTGGATTTAGATCAACCCAGCACCCAGCACAATGGGGCCTAGACCGCGGAGTGGCACATCTGGGGAATAAGTGGTTGTTATTATGACTGCCCTTTAAGTGCTTGCTCATCCCTGGGAGTTTTGACCCTGCTTTCAATGGGATCCCTCTCGGCTTCCCACTCTGGGCACCCTTCTAGGGTCACCAAGAAGCTGATCATCATATTCCCAAGTAAACCACCTTGCTGTTTAAACGGCAAATAGGCCCGTGGAAACCGGCCAACGAGCCATGCAGCGGCTGGAAAGCCACCCAGGACAAACATGACTCCCTCCCTCCTGAAATGTGCTAAACCGGGGACCACAATCACGTCCACACTTGTCTTGTTCCGGCTGGGGACCAGCTGGAAAAGGAGCGTGCCCTCCTAACGGGTACTAATACCCCCCCCCCCAGGTTCCCCTCTGATTCGAATCGAGAGCCAGGAGCGGGATCGAGGGCCCGTTACTGTCTGTCCGGGGTGCAAGGTGCTGTCAGGAAGAGACAGATACCCCGAGGTCACTCAGCCACCGCACGCGGTCAAAGCCAGCTAGCTGGAGCTCTGATGAGTTCGCCTTGTGCTGCTTCAGCGTGGACCTCGCCTTCGGTTACAGAGCGGTCCTCGGAGCACCAGCAACGATGCAGACAGAGTGTGTCACCTGGGCTTCCCGGAAAGCTCACCGGGGCAGCTGCTGGGGTACCAAGCCGTGGGATCGGATTGTCCTTTGAAGGCTGAGCTGCTTTCTGTGAATCCCAAGGCTGGCGGGGGAGGTGGGGAGAGGACGTAGGAATTGATCACGTAGGCAAAACAAAACGCATCCATTTTCCCCTAAGGGGTGTTCACTCTGACGCCCCAAGGATACGATCCAGTAGGACAGCCCTCCCCCAAAAAAGGGGGGCTGCAGAATTGGACCGCACCAGAAGAGAGAGGAAGCGCAGCTCTCCCCTGACTTGCCGCCTGCCTGAAATTTACCAACCAGTTGCTAAACTTCCTAGCTTCTTCCCCGCTGGCTGGTGGCTCGGATCCGTTTGAAACAGAGCGCAGCGAGGCTCGGCTGTGGTCAGAGAAAGCAGCGTCTTGGGGGTGATCAGGAGGGGATGTGCCATTTTAGTTTGTGTCCCGTTCAAAGGCTGGTCAGCGCGTGTTGCGTACAGGTAGACAGTACAGACACTGCGAACATCTATATAGGACCTATAAGAAGTACAGTTATTGCAGCCAGTTCCTCTGAGGAGGTAGTGAAGCAGGCAGTTTAGATCAGCGTGTGAAACCCCTGACATTAATCTCCTTTATAGAAACTCACCAGGCGATCCCCCAGCTATTCCCCAAACTCTCATTCAGCTCAGCAAGAATCCGGAACGCGTCCTGCATGAAGCAGATTCGTGTCTTCCTGCATAAGATCAAATGTTTCACGGGGTCAGTTTTTCCCCATTTCTTGTTCCTGATACGTTTTAAATTGAACTAATCCTGTCTGTCAGTAAATGCCTTCTTCATTTTTTAACAAGACATCAGTATATTGCTCTTTGGCTGCAAACGTATCATTGATTAAAGCACAATAAACAGATGATATATTTAAGTCCCCTAGGATAAAAAAAGAAGAAGTTGCAATTGTATATTTCTGTGATCAAATCACTTCAAATTAGAGTCTGTTCTAGCAACGGGAAACAAACGGATTTCTATCCAAATGAGCTACAGATTTACCCAGGCACAATTAAAATGAAATAAACCACACGAAGAACAAGCAAACAGGAACACAGATAGATCTGGACACATTTAGATTATCTGTCTGTATCTCTCCATAACTAATATCCGCATCGGCATTTAGCCATGCCTAAATCTATCAAGATTTTTAGATTACACTTATGAAGGGCTCTGAACAATCTAAACTCTGGGTTTTTTCCTGCAGGAAGATCTATTCCTGAAGGGTACAACTAAATGCATTACAAAGGAGGTGTTGTTTATCATACACCTAAACACTTATTTTAGGAAGGAGTTACCCCGCACGCCTTTACTTCCTACTTCGTAATTTGGGGGGAGATTTCCCAAAGCACCCGAGGAACGTAGGAATCCATTTTTATGTATCAACCCATTCTGGTCAATTTCACTTTCAGGATCTCCCGCCTCAACAATGCTCACGTTGCAAACGGTGGGCCTGATTCTGCCCCCCCCCCTCCCGCACCCCGTTCCCCCTGGATGTGGAAGACACCCGGCTCTGCTTAGTCTATCCCCCTGCTACGCTTTTGAAGCCACAACAGGTGAATCCTGATTTGGGAGCAAAGGTCTACACATCCCATTTGGGAGCCAAGGACAGGCAAGGAGCGGCGCCGCTCCGGATTCTGCTCCGGAGCGCGTTTCCGTGGAGTAAACGTGCTGTAATCGCGGGCACACTCGCGTAGCAAACGGTTTCCTTCCATCTCACCAAGCGGCGCCGCTACCCGAATACCTCCGGGTGCGCGTAACTGCACAGGCGGCGCTTCCCCTTCCAGCCCGCTAAAAGCTGTTCTCTTAATGAATTACTAATGAGTTCAAATTGGACAGCAGGCTTAATTAAAGCGTAGAGGCGAGGTGCTTACCACATTGTAATTGAACTCATTAGGGCGGCGGCGTTTTTCGCGTTTGAAGCAGCCGCCTTCGTCTGCGCGTCCAGTGATCGACGGGGGCTGTTGATGGGGGAAAGGGGGGGGGGGCGGAGATCAATTCCTGGGATGAAAAACGCGACTTTGGGGGGAGATGAAACACTTCGGGAGTTCTCGGCTGTTTCCGAGGCGGGGAGCGGGGTTAACCGCCCTTCCCACGGCGAGCGGCGCTTGAGAGACGCGCAGGAGGCTGGAAAGTTTTTTTTGGGGGGGGGGACTTTTGAGTTGTTCTTGTGATGGGGGGAGAGGGTTGGGCAGCCCCGGGCCCCTTCCCAGAGTTATCAGGGGAGGGGGATGCTGGTTTTAAGGGAAGGATCGCTCAAGTCTAGACCCCCACACACAGAGGGATCGTTTGGAGGGGGAGGGTTGCCAAGGGGTCTGCCGGCCTGCTGGGACCCCCCCCCCCCATTGATAACGTGGGGGGTCTGTTTGTGCCTTTAACTGTATTCACTTAGACTAGGGGGAGGAGAGGGGTCGGGACCCCGGGAAGGGGACAAGACAAGGGCGTGGGGAGGCGGAGATGGGGATATGGGGCGGGGGACGAAGTGAAAGCCGGCGGGTGGGAGGAGGGGGCGGAGGGGAGGTCGAGGGCGGGCAGGGCTGGGGGAGGGGAGCTTTGCCCTCCTTCCTCGCTGTGTCTAGGAGCTTTGAACACGCCCCGCCGGCTCCCGGCCGCGGGACAGGGGCGGGTGCCAGCGGCGAACCCCCGCCGGCCTTTCCCAGCCCCGGTCCTCAGCCGAGGGAAGCGGAGTCGCTGCTTCCACACGCCGCGGAGGCGCCGGCGGAGCCCGGCCCGGGGGACACCCCGCGCAGCTCTCGTCGGGGCACTGGGGGGGGCGCGGGCCGGCAGCGGCACCCCGGGGAGAGGGCGCTTTGCCGGCGGCTGGCAATGCGCTGCCGGCGGCCGAGATCCCCGAGGGGGCCCGCTCCTAAAAACTTCCCGGCGCTGCGAAGAGCGGAGCGGGCCGGGGATGAGCGGGGGGGACTCGGGTCCCAGCTGGCCCTGACCCAGCGCTGATGCCGGGGGGGGTTTTGGCCCCGCGACGCGACCTTCCCCGCCGGCGGAGTCGAACAGGTAAGAGCCACCCCCGGCCTCCATTCCCCCCTTGCGGGGGGAGGGCGGCGATTTGAAACAGGCTCCCTTAAAACTCCCCTTAAAACTCCCCCGGGGCACTTGCCGCGACCCCCCCCCCCCCGGCTGACGAGTGGATGCTGATCCTCGTTATTTGAAGAAGGTGCCGGCGATGACCCCCGCCGGGCGGAGGGGGGGGGCGTCGTTTGTCGCTCCCCCCTCCGCGGGTCGCTTTGATTAAGGCGAATTCATCTCTCGTTACGGGGCTCTGGTGTCACCGGCGACAACGCCAGCAACGCCTTTGCCGGGGCTTTTCAGCCGCTCCGATGAGACCCGCGGCGCGCGGCGACCCTTCAACTAGTGTCCGCCCGGGGCGAGTTCGGAGCGAGCGGGCGTGAGAGGAACCGGAGCGACGCGCGTTCCTTACAGATGTGTGTAAACGCTTCGTTTCTCTCCCCCCCCCCCCCCCCCCCCACTCGTGAGAAATGAACCCTGGTGCTAACCAACTGGTGCCAAGCGCATGGCGGTAAGCAGGGCCAGAGCGTGGGGGCTGCCGAAGGGAACCGCTTCACTTGGCGGCTGGGAGATGCTTTACGGACAGGAAGAGACTGGGATCGTTCAAGGAGGCTAATCGGGGGGCTCGCTCGCCATTCCCTCCGAAGCAGCGCCGGGGTGCCCCGTTTGGGAATGCGGAGCTCGCTCTCCTTGCAGAGGGAGGCAGGGTACGGAGCTGTCCGTTCAGCACCTACAGCTCAACAGCCAGCTTTCCCCGTGGCTCGCAGGGTACCACCCTCTACTAGCCTGTCCCAAGTGCTTCCTGCGACTTGAACTTACCCGCCTCGGGTGGGTTCGCGCTGTATGTTAATCATCGTCTCCCCCCCCCCCCCCAGCCCCTTTTGTCTTGACATTTTAAAGCCTAAGGCCGGCTGAAACCGGAGCCCAACTTGCTCCAAACCAGGCCTGCTGCGTTGTTGTGGATTGCAAAGTAGTTCTGCCCATTTCATTTCATCCCAGCACATTTTGTACAAGTGCATTCATTTCCAGACTCGCTCCCAAACGGGCGGCTTTTTCTTTACGATAAAAAGCAACCTTCCTCTTTGCTAGGCAATTGGAATCAGTATTTAAACGGGAGAAAGGCCTGTAAACAATGTGGGGGGGGGGGGGGAGGGGGAAGAGGCAGACGTCAACGAGCCAACAGCCTGTGTATGTGTGAGAGTTTTTTCTGCCGTGGGGTTCTACCCTTGGAAACCAAAGTGAAGCATGTTGAATGCAGCAGGTTTTACTCTGAGCTTGTAAAATGACTTTGAGGTTTAAGAAATAACCCCTATCTGAGGGGGTAGCCGTGTTAGTCTGGATCTGCAAAAGCGACAGAGTCTTGTAGCACCTTATAGACGAACAGATGTTTTGGAGCATAAGCTTTCCTGGGCGAAGACCCACAATAACCCGTTGGTATAAAAACAAAGAATAAAAAAATACTCCTGTTTCCATAAACCCTCATAGCATGGGTGTAACATTGCCTTTAGGAATGACATCCCTATACTAATCTAGCAGACTATCTTCATTGTGAAAGCTACATGCTTGTTGCACCGATATCATTGTGCCTTCTAATATCATGGGCAGTCCAGTTGTGATCTATAATCCATTATATTACAGAATCTTTGGGGGAAATGTCCCTACAGTATAATAGGGTCCCTGACAAATAACTTCTAACATAATAATGAAACCATAAGAATGAGGGGGAAATATGGAAATGAAACAGTAAAGAACTTACGTTTTGGTGGATGAGAGTCAAATTGGGACTTAACAGACCCATAAGTGGATAATGTGAATGATCACATTATGGAGGCAAAACAAACATGGTACCCGTAGGTTGTTTATTCCGCACAAACTACAACTCTACAAAGCAGGAAGTTACTGCAAACATTTATCAATAATGAATGAATCTCCTGTAATAAAATACTTACATAATTAGCTACAGTCAAGTATGTGCATTATGCTAACCCTTTTGCAACTCTGTGGAAAATCTGAGTTGACAAATCCTTTAAAATATCCCTTTAAATACCAAAACAAGAGCAACACATTCGCCCAGCCCCCCGCCTTCTATTACGCTTTGAGTTTTCCATTTCTGAAACAGAAAACGTAAGTACTCCTGAAATATAACAGAAAACTCTCTTTGGTGAATTCAGAAGAGTCATTAACATTCAGCTTTAAGTGAATGTTAACAGTAAATAAAGAAATCTCTTGATTGTAATAGTTGTAACAAAGCAATAATAAACCAGTGGGTGGTCATCAGTAATGATAAATGTATCATTATTACTGTGTCTGGGAACTGGGTTTAGAAAGTACTTCAGACTTTTTAGTAGCAGGCTTGGTGGCAATTCGTTTCTTAGCCTGGAAAAAAAAAGCCATATAATTTTATACACAATTTAGGTGAAAATAAATTTAAATCTGTATATTACATTTTTAATTTCAAGATAGTAATTAAAGTTGGATCATTATATCTCCTCTGAAACTCTCAGTGCTCTTCTTAATTGCCTGTTTGTACAATTTGCTTCTAAGACACCCAAGGTTACTTGGTTCTAAAAGATGCAAAATTTAATTATTTACCAGCATTGAGTTTTCAGATGATCATCCCATGTTTTCTTCAAAAGTTTGGTCTTGCTTTTTCCTCCAACCCCAGTTGGTTAAGGCCTCATTTTCAGGTGTATCAGTTTGTTTCGCTTTTAAATAACTTGAAACAAACCTGTTTCTGGTTTCAGATTTTCAAAGAATGGTTTAATGTATACATTTTAAAAAATCAATACCAAGGTTTATTTTCTGGAGGGGTCTATTCACCACTGTCTAAATCTGCAGTTGCTTCCCTCCCCCACTATATTAACTTCTATAGGCAGCACAAAGCTATAGAAATACGGACACTTGAGTTTTTAAGGTATAATGGTCCCCAAAAGCGTAAAGAGGAGATACCTAGAAATAATTTATTCCTAGGGTGTAGTTTCTCGTACTAAGCATTAAGATAACAGATCGCACCTTTAATACAATCCCAACACAGCAGGTTTCATGTTGATTGCTCTGACGCCACTTTAATATGCCTACAGTGGAACTATTTGGATACGGTTACAAAGGTTTGCAAATATCTTGAATAATGACAATGACTTGAAGCGTATTTAACGGTGACGTTAAAGGAGCTGCCTCAAACAAAAGATGCCGTTAAAATGAATTCCCTCTCCCATACGTGCAGTTTCTGGGTCTTCCTCCGACCGATCAACATCCGCAGAAATCTCAGGTCCCTAAACTCTCCCCCTGCCTTTAAAGAGTCAGTAGAAGGAGACCGTGTTAGGTCTCTCTCCCCATGATACTGAGCAGAGCTGCATCTTTTAGACGCCTCTTTTGCCAGTGAAAACTCCACCTAGATCTCTGCCCTTTTGTTGTGTCTAGCCTGGAGGTTATTCAGGAGCAGAGACAAAAGCCTGAAGTGATGTGATCTAAATGAGCTCCGGGGTTTTCCAGATGGGACCATCTCAATCCCAAATGCCCCCTTTGCTTTCCGATTAAAATAACCACAATATTGTTTTTTAAAAAAATTCAACTGTTAGGGTCATAAAATCATTATCAGTCATTTAAAAAAAAAACATGCTTCAGTACATGAATCTATTGCAAATTGCAATTACACCTTGTGTGCCTATTACTTAGAGCTGCAAGTTTTATTGGGATGGGGGCGGGGGGGGCGCAATGACTGTGCACAAGGGTTGGTTTTCTTTGTGGCTTTTAAATGAGCAGCGAGGTAACCTCGTTCCTCGTGCCGCGGCTGGGAGAATAAACGCTGCTGGAGTACATACAAGCTGTGAGGGAGGGTTGACGTGGAGAAAACACGAAGGGCTGAGCTGGAGCTATGATACTTTCCCCTTTCTCTACAGTTGCTTTCAAACCAGCCATTCCTCAAGGGACAGGAATCACTTCTATTGGAATCACTTAAAGGAGCGATCGCTAGAAACAGATTATTACGCAGAAAAGGGGAGGGGGCAGGCGCAGACCAAGCGAAAGAGTGAGGTTTTTCTGTCCACATCTGATGGAAGAAGTTTGCCCCCGGTTCCTTTGGAGTCCTTCTTCAGAGGTGACCCCGGGTCCTTCGTTATAAAATAAGCCATTCAAGGTGGCAATTGACGGAGAATGACTCCGGATTGGTCCTCAGTTACACCGGTGTCAATCCAGACTCCCCGATGTTACTCCAGATTTACACCGGCATAAGTGAGACCAGAATGTAGAGCTCCTTGGTCAGAGAGCGGACCTCTTTCCCTACAGTCTGTTTGGCTGGCATAATTAAATGGTAGAGACGCTCCCAATTGAAAGCGAATCTGTGCAAAGCCCCGTCCCTAGTTCTTCCAAGCCACATCGGAGCGAGGCCTGTCTGGATAGCGAACAGCCCTTTTCCGTGCAAACCCACAACCGCCACGTTGCGTTCCCTGCACGAATCACCACCGGTGCTTTTCACGAGGTTTCCCACAAGCAAATCTGGATTGGGGCTAAAAGGCTCCGCGTGGTTAATAGGACGCCTCGCCGTGCTTCTTAAATAGGAATTATTGGGCGAGTCTCCTCTCCCGTTTGCCAGTTTTACCCTGATGTTATTCCACTGATTTAAGAGCAGTTCCTTCTAATTTGTACACTGATGTAAATTGCGAAGTGAATCCGTATCATGCTTAACTAGGGGAAATGTCCAGGGATTGTCAGAAGCAGTCGCTCCAGCACTGACATTACCCAATGGAGCCCTAAAGTGTTACCCAGGAGTTCCAGAGAAGCTATTACAATCAACCGAGCAAAACAAAAACGCGTTTAAAAATCTTCTTTAGAAATATAAGACGCTAAATACAAACGCTGGCTAAGGCTCTTTCGGAATTAGACTCTCTTCACTGTGTATTTCCTGCTGTATTATTTAGCTCGTGGGGGAGGTTTATTGGTCAAAGGTATTGCCAATCTGAGAAACTGTCCAAATGGGTTTATACACAAGCACTGGTGGCATCTTGATACATGCATTTCTACAGGGGTAGAATAGCATCCAAGCACAAAACAAAGTCGCCCTTCTTTAAGTAATGAGCTAACTTAGGAGCGAAGGAACACAAAGTTGAAGCAGACTCTAGCAATCGGGCGTCTACACGGTGGCCGATCTGACAAATTATGCACGAGATTTTCCTCTTGATTGTTTGGATTTCCAGGCCTAACACCCATTAGCCTTAATGGGAATTGGGGCTTTGTATCCCCAGGCGTTGAAATGAATGTGTATTTATTCAGCATGTGCTGCAAAACCTAGGCGCGAGATAGGACGAAGGCAAGTTTATCTCCAGCTCTGCATTTCCTTGCAATTAGATCCCCTCCCCCGCCCCACCCCCCCTCCAGTATCAGAAAGACACATGTTTCTTCTGAAGTTATTTTAGGTAAACTATCTTAATTTCCTGTCAAAAGCTGTTCAGAAACAGGTTCCAACACACTTGAGGAAATATATGCACGTTTGACTATGAATGTACTGTCAGAATATCAATCTAAATAACTCCATTTTCAGATACAGACAAGCCAGGCTAAGAAATCACCAAAAATAATACCAAAATCCAAAGTGATGTGGCTCTCCTGAGGCTGAAAGGCCTTAAACTGGATCATATTTTTGTGATTCTTCTTACTTTTGTTCAGAGGCGTTGCTTTTAAATATTATACAGGGTGTGTGCATTATATATATATATATATATATATATATATATATATATATATATATATATATATATATATATATATATATATATATATATATATATATATATATATATATATATATATAATCTGTGTAATATATAAATATGTATATATAGAGAGAGAACACATATGTAATACAGACACATATCGACGTGTATGTATATATAACACTCCTTTCCTATCTGTACCATATACGAATCAAATACCAATTTAGTGAAGACAGGAGAGGAAATTTCTCCGTGGCGTGGTAATAGATCATACAATGGGTGACACTGGTTTAACCAATGAAACAATTTGAATCAATTAGCTCGCGGAGGAGAGTTTTGAAGTGTAAAATTCATGTCAGTCTGGCTAGGAAGCATTGATTAAAATGTCACCAATCTGAGGCTTACAGCTATTGCTCACATGAAAGCAGCAGGCTCCGCTATGGAGGAGAATCAGACGGGGGATGGGGGGGGGGTCCCTGAGTGACAGTCGCTGTGTCCGGACTAGCAGGGTTTGATAAAAGGTGACAGAAGTTTTGCGTGTCAAAGTTTTTGCGAGGATCAGGCGTTGTAAGGACTCCGCTGTCTAGGAAACGGTTCCAAAGAGTTTTCAATATTTCTGGAGTATCTATTGGCGAAGGATGCGTCGAAAAGGAAGACTGCAGCTCCCTTTAGCATGCACGGAATCCTTTACCAAACTCCTTTTCGGGGTTAACAACCACGCGGAAAGGTTTGCCATGTTTCCCATGATCTTTAAAAAAAAATTCTAAGGACTATTAGAAATACCCCATCGCTTGGCCCGAGGTCCAGCCTGCTGTTTAAGCTGATCTGTTGGCCAGACGCTGATCGGTTTTGCCTAAAAGTCTGCAGGTTCCACGACTGGCAGGGACCGGACAAAACTTTAGACCGGGAAAGCCGCTTCTCGGCTCCGGTTGCTGTTATCAATACAGAGCTGAAACCTGGACGGTCCAGACACAGATCCTGTCAAATCTAAGGAGGAGGGGTGCAGATCAGGTGTTTTCTCTTGGAAGAAACGCTGAAGTCCCGCTACGGTTGTTCATACCCCGGGGGAAAACTGATATTTTCCCTATCACGCACCTTCCACGCTCACATCTGGATTTATCCCGGAGATCAGAACATTAGCTAAGCTATAGCCGGGCATGCTAGGAACGCTACAGGAAGGGGTTTGGGGGATGTCAAGATTAGGCGTGGAAATCATTGATAGTTGGATGAGGAGGAATACATCGTGGATCGTTAGATCGACCATTTCCCCGAAAATAACGGCAGCCTCTTTACTTTTGTCAGGAAGTTCAACGCGTTGAGTCTCCGCTCGACAAATACAAGTGCAAGCTTCGCTCTCTTGTTTAAGGTCCATTTCGTATTCGCTTCTTCATGCCTTTTGCCAATTTGGGGCAACAAATCACGTTTTCGAGACAAGCCTTCGTAAAGTTCGGGTTCAAGGTGTTTGTGCCGCTTGCGTTAGATTGTTTAGTTTGCTTGGGGCGCCACATTTTGATGACTGCCCAGGGCGTTTCTCCTTTAGTTCCTGCGCCTGAACCTATCCGAGTCGGCTGGTGGAAAAGTTGCATTGCACCCAGGGAAAGTAATCCCCATTCTTCACAAAAATGTTCCTATAACTGTAGCTTTTATCCTCCACTTGACCCCCCCCCCTCCCCTCCCAGTTTCTTGGCAGGGGTAAAGCTTAAAAGACTCAAAACATGGAAACAGTTCTAGTTACAAGTTCACTGTCATTTAAACTTTTTACCCCCTTCCCTCTCTGATGAAATGTGTGTAATACTTCCTCCGAACTTCTGGCCAGCTAAGGGGCAAATATACTGACAACAGACTAACATCCTGCGCTCTTTATTCAAATCTCTCTTTAGGCAAATCTGCCCTGGGGTTTGTTTGTACCCTGCCAAGTAAGTACCACTGGGCCCTAATCGCGTTTTGGGGTCCCGAGGCGCTGGGCCACAGGAATGCTACATACCAACATCACGTTCAAATGTTTTGCCACCAGATCAAGAGTCTTAGATGTCGTCGATTTGCTACTTGAAGAATCGAGGATCACTGATTCTTGTTACAGTCTTTTTAAACGTGGATTCCTTCCGATCCAAGTTCCCTTTTCAAGGCAACCGCCACATCCCCCGCTCAGGCACCTCGCTACCCAGGCAAGCTACAGCCTTGTTTTATACGCAACCCAACACGTTAGGAGTGAGTAGGGTCTGCAGGACGTGGTGATTTTGCAGGTTTTCTTCAACATACGCGTGGGGAGGGGGTCGAGACATTATCCGCGGGGGTCGAGGCTGCTAGTGGGGCAAAAGGGGAGTCGGGGGCTCGGTCATTTTAAAAATGTCTCCATGCTGTGCTGGGGGGGGGGGGGAGGGAGGCGTCTCCTCTCTCCACCTGTTGGGGAAGCAGCGGGAGGTGGGGACGGCAGTTGCAAGCGCTGCTGCTGTGTATAAGAAGGAGGGATGGCCGGGGGAGACTAGTACATTCCCGGGTGACCGCTGGACCCCCCCCCCTTTTTTATCCGTGAATCCCGGGGAGAAGAGAGACGCCTCCTCCTTCCAGCTTTGGGGCCCTGGCAGGTCGCCGCGCGTGGCTGCAGCGAGCCCCCAATGTAGCCCCCCACCCCCTTCGCCAGGCTCCGCGATGCGGGGTTAGGGCGCTGCCGCTCGCTCTCCGCGGGCCCGCGGGGCTTCCCGCGGCTCGCAGCCCGCCAGCCGCGGCGTGCCTGGGAGCCGGTGACGTCACGGTGCCGGGGGGGGGGGGGTCGGCCGCGCGGAGATCGGAGACAGAGGGGAAGGCGCTCCAGCGCGCGCTCCACCCGGAGCCCCGTTCACACGCGGAGCCAGAGCAGCGGCGCCGGGCGAGGACTGAGGAGGGGAGGGGGGGGGGGGCGATGCGGGACTGATCCGGCTCGCCAGCTGCAGTCCTGACGATGCGGGGAGGAACCCTGGCCAGACTCCGAGTCCTTGCCGGCTCGGTTTGAGGACATGCTTTGATGTCTCCCCCCCTCCTTTCCGAGTCCCCGCTGGAAGCCGGTCGGGAGGACTCCGATGCAAAGAACACCGTGCTGGAGGAGGTAAATATCTCACCCCCGCTGCCTGTTCGGGTCTGGGCTAGCGCAGGGCAGGTTTTCTGCATTAAGTTCAGGGTGTAGAGGAGAGGGGCAGGCCGGTTATGCAATCAATGCATAGGGGCAAGGGAGGATGCGAGGGACCTTTGAGAGGATGTTTCCTTGAGCAAAACTTTGACTTTCTTCCAATTGCCTTATCTTCTTGACATCTTCCAGCAAGATTTACAGAGGGCTTCCTCCCCCACCCCATATATGGAAGGGGAGGAGAGAAGGGGGAAGATCGGGGAAATGATTTCTAAATCATTTCCACGCCTTTAAACAACGCCTGAGCCACAAAACCCTTGAAAAATCATACCAGGAAAGTCTAGCCGGACTTAATCCCATTCAAGTCCGTGTCTATGGCGGTGTAAAAGTCAGCATAGTAGCTGTAAGGATAAGACTCTTGGCTGCTCAATGAGGGAGCTATCTGAAGAGTTTGTGTAGGGGAACCAGGTAGAACTGTCGTCTCCCATTGCCTATTAAGTAACTCTCTCTCCACCGGAGATATTGTGTGCGATCCAGCTCGGTTCCTGTCTGTTTTTTAACGTGGCTAGGTTTGTTCAGCAGTCCCGAAGGCCACCAGGCTAATGAAAGCTGAGAATCAGAGAAAGCAGTATTGTAAAACAGTAACAATGTCATAGGAAGCAAAGGCAGACTTAGATTTGTATTCTGATATTGCAAATCAGAGATAACTATGACCTGCAACTTATTAAATATAAATGATAAGGTTGAGATGGTTGGAGAAGGACAATTTTAAGGAACTGATGTAGCGTTTGATTAGCCCAGTTTGATGTAGCGTTTGATTAGCCCAGAAACCTAATGCTTTCTTGGGAGAGAGGATGGTGGGTTTTTTAAAAATGAGGTTAAAAAAACCTGTTTTCCCATATGCGTTTTTGTTGTTTGGTTTGGTACGATTCATTCTAAAGCCTTATTTTAACTATTATTTGCTTTGAAAATAGTCTTAATTGATGCAGTTAAAGAATTGACTATTCTCCTAACCCGACAGTTTTTAAAGCACTGACCTTCGAAAAGATAGCATTATCAACCTTTCCAAGAGGAAAATGTCCCGATAGCATCCAGGGAAAGCGGAAGTAATCAATTCAGTATTTTCTGGTGGTGGTGGGTGGTAATTGGGTGGCTTCTTTGAAACCTTGTCGGATTCTTAAACCACTTCTCTGTAACATTCTTTGCACGCCCATTGCTTTTGTAATGTCAACACAGTAATAAGTAAACATTTGAAAATGGATTCAAATAATAAACACCTTCTTCTATTTAGAAGTATTTGGGTCTCAGGAATGACGACCCAGATTCATCCTGTTGATCAAACGATAGATAATATAGTTTTAACGTCTGATGCGCCAACATGAACTAAAATATTTCCGTTTTGTTTTAGAAGCTTTCCAATGTTTTCTTTTTAGCGACCGAAGACAGCGTTTTCCACTGAAAAAAATACCACCACGCACCGTAATACGTTGGTGATGTGGATTTCGTTTCATGGTAGAAAATTATTTAAAATTTCGATTCAAAATTGTGAATTAAACCTGGCACTAAGGACAATCGAGTCATACCAAATACGTTTTTACGATAAATCCATTTTAAGATTCTTTGCCATTCAGAATTCCCACTGAAGTCAATGGATGCGCTAGATGTGATAGAAATGCAGAAAACAATTCGGGTGTGTGAAATGACTCCTTTTTTGTGGTCTTGTAGCCCTGTTGGTCCCAGGATATGAGAGACAAAGTGGGTGAGGTAATCACTTTCCCAAAAAGTTGGTCTAACAAACGATATTACCTACCTCGCCTCTCCCAATTTGAGATATCACGTTTGTACTTTTACAGAGCGTGGTAGGCTGGAATAAGTGTGTATGAGGTCTGATAACCTTTTCGCCTCCACGTTTTTTAACAAAAGGTTTAACTTTCCTCCATCCGATTCACTTGTCAATAGACCAAAGTGTGTCCCAGACCTTGGCAGAAGCCACACAAGTGTGGGACTTCGGTTGGGTTGTGGGTTGGCCCGCGAGGGCGGTTATGTAATACGGTAGGACACATGTTCCTGGGAGTGATTTTTGCCTTTCCTCGTTTCACTCTCCCGTCTTCTCTTCCAGTGGGTCACAGGAGACTGAGCGCTGAAGAGATGGCGACAAGCCCCCTGCCAGGACCTACGGACATCCTGCTCGCCTCCCCCTCCAGCGCCTACCAGCCGGACTCCATGAGCCAGCCCAGAGCCACCCACGCCGGCATGAAGCCGAACCAAGTGGGCCAGGTGATTTTGTACGGGATCCCCATCGTGTCCTTGGTGATCGACGGCCAGGAGCGGCTGTGCCTGGCGCAGATCTCCAACACCCTGCTGAAGAACTTCAGCTACAACGAGATCCACAACAGGAGGGTGGCGCTGGGCATCACCTGCGTGCAGTGCACCCCGGTGCAGCTGGAGATCCTGCGGCGGGCCGGGGCCATGCCCATCTCCTCCCGCCGCTGCGGCATGATCACCAAGCGGGAGGCCGAGCGGCTCTGCAAGTCCTTCCTGGGGGAGAACCGGCCCCCGAAGCTGCCGGACAACTTCGCCTTCGACGTGTCGCACGAGTGCGCCTGGGGCTGCCGGGGCAGCTTCATCCCGGCCCGCTACAACAGCTCCCGGGCCAAGTGCATCAAGTGCAGCTACTGCAGCATGTACTTCTCGCCCAACAAGTTCATCTTCCACTCGCACCGCACGCCCGAGGCCAAGTACACGCAGCCCGACGCCGCCAACTTCAACTCCTGGCGCCGCCACCTCAAGCTGACGGACAAGAGCCCGCCGGACGAGCTGGTCTTCGCCTGGGAGGACGTCAAGGCCATGTTCAACGGCGGGAGCCGCAAGCGGGCCCTGCCGCCCGCCCCGCCGCCGCCCGCGGCCGCCCAGTGCCACCCGCTGGGTTCGGTCAAGGCCGCGGCCGCGGCGGCCGCGGGCGGCGGGCTGCTGAGCCCGCACCTGCTGGGGGCGCCGCCGGAGAAGCGGGGCCGCTTCGAGGAGGACGAGGAGCTGGAGGCGGGCGGCGGCGGGAAGGGCCCGCGGAGCTACCCGCTCATCCCGGTGCCCAGCAAGGGCTCCTTCGGCGGCGTGCTGCACAAGCTGCCCGGCTGCGGCGGCCTCTTCCCGCCCCCCTACGGCTTCCCCGCGGCCGCCTTCGGCCTGTGCCACAAGAAGGAGGAGGGGGAGGCGCACAAGGCGGCCGGCGGCCTCTCGGGGCTCTTCTGGCCCGGCCGCAAGGACGCCGCCTTCTACCCGCCCTTCTGCATGTTCTGGCCGCCCCGCGCCCCCGCCGGCCTGCCCGTCCCCACCTACCTGCAGCCGCCGCCGCCGCAGCCGCCCGGCGCCCTCGGCTGCTCCCTGGGCGACGGCCCCGGCCTGCTGCGCCAGGCCTTCCTGGACCTGGCCGAGCCCGGCGGCGAGGCGGCGGCCGGGCTGGGCACCCCCCCGGCGGCGGCCGCTCCCCCGGCCGGCGGCAGGGACCCGCTCTTCGAGGCGCCCCCTGGCGGCGGGGACGCCGCCGCCTCCCCCCCCGCGGCGGAGGCGGGCGGCGGCCGGGTGCCCGCTCGCCACCCCCACCTGCTGGAGGGGCCGGCCGGCCGCAAGGCGGGCACCGGCTACCACCACTCCAGCGCCTTCCGGCCGGTGGGGGGCAAGGAGGACTCGGAGAGCCTGGCCAAGCTGCACGGGGCCGGCGGCGGGCCCCACCCCCCGACCTCCTCCCCGCTGCTGCTGCTGCAGGAGGAGCCGGGCTGCGAGCGCCCCCCGCCGCCGCCGCACCGCCTCCTCTCCCCCGGCGGCACCAGCTGCAGCTACCCCAGCGAGGAGAGCAGCGAGGAGGAGGACGACGAGGAGGAGGAAGAGCAGGAGGTGGACGTGGAGGGGCACAAGCAGCCGGAGGAGGAGGAGGAGGAGGAGGAGGGGGACCTAGGGGTGGACGCCCTAGGGGGGAGCAGCCGGTACCTCCAGAGCCGGGGGCTGACGGAGAAAGGAGGCGGCAGGGACCGGGCTGCCGCTCCTGGCCTCTTCCCCATCAACTCCTCCAGGCAGCAGCAAGAGGAGAAAGTTGGGGACACCAGTGCAGAGCTGCATCCTCCGCCCCCCGGCCCCCCGAAAGGGGGGAATAGCAGCAGCAGCCCAGTGCACCATCCATCACTGGAGGAGCAGCCCTCCTACAAAGATGTAAATATCCCCTTTAGGCTCCTTCACGCTAATTATTATTATTGAAATGCACCTTTAGGCTGAATCGGTTCCATATGCGTAAGGAAGATGGATCGCTCGCGTTCCGCGCAGAAATAAAATATGCAGGGTGGTTCATACCAATCGGCCCAATTGTTCTTGGATTCAGACCAAACGTAGAGGATTATTTCTCTTCCTTGCGGTAGATTTCCGTTTGTAAAGCAGAGAAATCACCCCCACCCCAAAAAACCAGACGTAGGGGAGAGAGATCTGCTCCAAAGGTTCCTTCCCCAAAGGATGTTTTTATTTCCTACAAATGGGCCTCTTGAAGGTCTTAACTGTGTTTTAAAAACATAGAGCAATTTAAACATAATTCAAACTGACCAATGAGAGGGTTTGGGGGGCTTCATTCTGTATTTAAATGTTAGTACTAGAAGTCTAGAGGTGTAGAAGAATTATTAGGTCATCTTGTCTTACTCCCTGCCCTTAAAAGACTGATTCCTTACAGAAAGTTGTTTTACAGTATCTTTTCTGATCGCTCCTATCCTGTTAAATCTACCAATGGCAAATTGGCTCAGGGAAGAAAATAATCCAGGCCAACCTGAACACCTCCAAGCTCCATTACCCCTCTACAAACACACAAAGTAGAAGTTTTATGTAGGAGCTAGTAACATACTGGACCTGTACAAGGTTTATAAGGTTTCCAAAAAGGCTATCAAAGATAATGTCATGGGGGATTCCACAATAGTCACTTCTATTGATGCCCTTTTTCTGCTGACTTGGTATTTGCCTGGGATTGTATATCTACATATAATTGTCTCTAGATATTGATTTTGTGTGTTTAATTATTTTTATTCCCATAGAATCAGAAAAGCAAGGAGAGTAACCAAGTCATTTTGGCTACAAAAGAAGACAGCAACTTTTCAGGTAAAGACAAATATATTTTCTTTTTCGAAAATCGATCCAGTCACCAAAAGGCTTTATAAACCACAGCTCTGTGGGTTGTATCAATTTGTTCTCTATAACATGACTTAATTGAACTTGTGGAAGTGATTTATTTTTGTGTAAGAAAAAAATTCTATTATCCCTTTGATGACAATTGAACATTATATTCATTCACATCCAAAACACATCTCTCTGTGTGTTTGAATATTAGATATCTATTTTTGTTGGAGTCTACTATTGTCTTGGGTATACTATTTTCTGCTACGGAAATCATTTTAAGTGTTGCATTTGTTTTTATTTTAGATAAGAACAAAGAACATAATTTTTTCATCACAGAAGAGCCTTCAGGAGGAGACTTCTGGCGAGATATAGCAGGTATGCTCAGGAAACTGTAGAGGATAAGCAAACAGAGACTTAAATTCATAATCAAATGTCTGAATATTTAGTGCAAGGGTAAAGATAAAAACAATTCCAAGTAGATATAACTAAGAAAAATGCAAATGGGGGGAAAACAGTGACATTAATAGCAATAAGATTATTAATTGCTGGGCATATTTCAGCAGATATTTCAGAAATATATCAGGTTACACAATGAAACAGGCTGGAAAAGCATAAAATGACAATAATTGAAATGTTCTCTTTGAAACCTTCCATTAAAAAGGATCACAGCTTATTGCTTTTAATATCTGTCAGAAAGACATTAAAGGTGTTTTATGACATCTATGCCAACATTTATATTATCTCCATGATAATGATCTCTACACAAAATGTATAATACATTTACAAAAATTACATTATACAAATTAAATGAAACCACCTTTTACTGATTGCTAAATGTCTCCAAGGGGTTTGGGAAAGACGTGATTAGAAGTTTTGATACTAAGTTGTCTATTGCAGTGTCTTAAGGAGAGGGTTTTGTTTCTTGGGAAAAAAGAATCTAATTTTCCATTTATGTAATGCAAACTGCCTTGGCTTTGACTATTCACGGTTAATTGACTGTCAAACGAGGTTGTTATCCTCAGGCAATGTCTGCAAATTTGCCTGTCAAATGAGACAGAGAGAGCAAGCAGGGATGGGGGAGGGGGGAAAGAAAGAGAGAGAGAGTTGTACAAGGAGTGGAAATGAAGAAAATAGGATCTTAAAGAAATCTTATATAATAGCAGAGAATTGAAAAAGATCACAAACATTTCTAAATATATTGCATTGGTAAATTTATTGCATTTGAAAGATTATTTCTTACAAATACTTAACAATAAAAGGCAGCACAGATGCATTATATGGGGGGGGAAGTAATAGTATTTTATATAATGTGAATGTCTGATGAAGAGATTGATATGTTATTGTGGGTCCATTGGTATCACCTGATTATTTTCAGTACCTTAAAATACTTACTATTGATTAAACTTCCATGATAGTAACAAGTAATCCTGAGTGATTTAGTAAGAATACAGGACATATTGTCTGTATTTCTCATTGTGGTCAATTTTTTTAAAGTAAATTTTTGCTTCTTTTAAGTGCTTCCATCGATGCTAGATTTGTAGGCAAGTTATAGTGATGTGGTTGCTTTTATTTAGCTATTTATATTGCAATCTTATGCAAAAATGTGAATGCTTTGCCTTCACTGATATTGCTTAACAGTGATAGCTATATATTTCAATTACAAAAATGTACATTTTAGTTCTCAAAAATGCATAAAACTTTGCGTGTTTGGAATTTGTGAAGAGTCCTAAAGATACTAAGGAATGACCGGCAACATTTTGATGGCTAAAAGTGTTGGGATTGGAGGTGGAACTAATTCCTGCTAGAGAACTGAAAAATATCTAAGGGCCTATTTATGAAAATGCTTACTATTAGGTGCTGTGCTATCTTACCATAAGCAGTCCCATTATCTTCAGTGGGACTAGGTATAATAGGAAGTGTTTGCAGGGTTGGGCCCAAAAGTTCCTGCACAAAGTCAAGATATCAATAATATATTTACAATGTCATTCTGTTGGATTCAGTGTTAGAAATTTCTGGGAATAAGTTTGATAAGTATTCAAATGACTTTATATAATTATAAATTAAAACTTAAAACGGCACATTTCAAAACATGGAAGAAATAGCTTAGAAATATTTTGGCACACGTTCAAATTATGTTCGGTGGTTCAGCAGAATAAAAATAGCTCTAGAAGCAGTTCAATATCTTCTATGTTGCAGAAACACAGTTGGGATAGGGTGCGCGCACACCCAATCTAGCATGCAAATTAACCAGGCCTATTTCCAAGGCTGAAGTGGATTGGGACTGAAACAGCCTGTACCGTACAGCTAACAAAAAGTCAGTGAAAATTTCAAATTCCCCAGGCTATTTCAAGAGCTACCTGTGACTGACTTACATAACTGGTCCAGTTCTTTGAGAAAGCTTTGATAATTTATCACCCTGACCTTCCTTTAGCATATGGAGCTGAAGAATAGAAAGGCCAAAACTCCTAGGTCAAAATTTGTGGTGCACTACAAATAGTGCATATTTTTTACAGCTCATTTCCACAGAGGGTGTATTCACACTGCCTCAAATTTTGGCTCAGTAAGACATTTTAGAAGTCATGAAGTGGATGCTCAAAATTAGAAAGACCACTTCTGATTCTCAAATCTTTTTTAATTGTAAGAAGGGCATGGCAGTGATTTCAGAAAAATCTAAATTATAACCAGTGGACCAAAATCTGCTTTTCTTTTCTCTAATGTAAATCCAGAGTAACTCAATCAAAGTCAATGAAATTACCATAGATTCGCACCAGAGTAATGGAGAGTACAATGTGACCCAATGTTTGTTAATCACAGCAAATTACAGACCCAATCCTGCAGCCTTTCCTTGCATAAGTAAGCCCCAGTGGCTTCAGAACCGGGCCCAAAATTTAAACAACGTTAACATTTTCACATAAGCTGGTGGCAAAAACCAGAGAAGCCAAAACTCCGATATGGGTAGAGAAAAGGGCAAAATTACAGATTTAGGCCCTGATCCTGCAAATTGTTCAGTGGGACTTTATGTAAGCAAATGGATCTGCACTTACAGAACAGATTGGGGCCTTCAGTTTGAAATAACTGGCTTCTGTCTCTTCAGGTGTTTACCAAAGAACCTTCAGCAGTGTTACCAAGTCTCTTGATTTTATCAATAGTTGTGTTAGCCCAGTTCCTGGAATCCTGTGGTTGCATGAAGAATCTTAGCTTCCATTAAAAAAATAAATGTCTAGCCCTTGTGTTTGCAGAAAAAAGCTTGAATATATACTGAAAGGGCTCAAAAATAAAAAAGCAAGTAAAAACAATCCCAGATTTATTATTTCTTTAGTTTCAAATTGGAAGATTTTTTTTTTAATCTCATGATTTTTGAGGGCCTGATAATGGCGTTTGTATGTTTTGGGTTTGGTAATACTGGAGCCCATTTGTCATTCCTCATGCACTCTCTAGTCCTATAGATTTTTTAAAAAAAAGATCAATTTCTTTGTTTTTAAACCTTAAACTAAATAGACTAGAGTCTATAAAATAGACTTTATCTGCACAAAAGTACAACAGATTCCTTTTTTTAGGATTTTTTTTTTAAGGTAAATTAACCTTTAAACTTTAGCTTTCGAGAGAGATATTTATATATGTCCTGATTCCGGAAGGCACTTAAGCATGTGCTTATGTGTTTTCCTGAATCCTGATTTACGTACTTATTAATCCCAAAATGTGACGTGGCTCCTTTAGAAGGTGTTTGAGTGTTTTAAATAAATGCATTCTTAGGTAGGATTTCTTCAAGAATTGTATATATGTTAAAGCAACCGTTATTTACTTGCTAACTTAGAATGGTTCCTTTTGGAGGTCTCATAACCTTCCAGTTAAAAATCTGTATTTTTAAATGCATATTTATTTATCTGGTAGATTCTTGTGGCTCCACCGGTGCAGCTGGTTGTTTATGTAAAGAGGGCTCTATCTAGCATAAATATCAATGGCCTAAGTGTGATATATATCCAGGCAGGCTATAGCTGCTGACTTGATGGCAGGCTGAACTTTCCAAGGGGGAGAGTCAGTCTGCTGTTGAAGTCTTAAAACAAGACAGTAGACAGCTCAAGACAAGGGTGAGATGCAGAGGCAGAGATTAGCCTGTAGTAGTTACTACAGCCCTAAGGCAGCTGTGGATAGGGGAGCATGACTCCAGCTGACTAGGCTTACAAATGCTGAGGTAGGGGGAATTTTGTGAGAAAAGGAAGACTGATTTTGGGGGGGGGGGGGGGGGAAGTGTACAACTGAGTCAGAAAATAAGGGCTATGTTCCTGGGCCTGACACAGGCTTGCTGTGTGACTGTGGCCAAATCAATTAGGCCATATCTACATTTAAAATGCTACACCAGCACAGCCGTAGCGCTTCAGTGTAGACATTATTGTGCTGGGAGAGGTTCTCCCTTTCCCTCCTCTGAGAGTCGGATTACACCAGGGGTTAGGTCAGTTTACCTGTAGGCTTGTCTATACTTGAAACACTACAATGGCACAGGGTTCTCCTGTCAGGGTAAGTAATCCATCTCCCCGAGAGGCGGTAGTTAGGTTGATGGAAAAATTCTTCCGTCAACCCAGCACTGTTTACACGGGGTCTTAGGTTGGCTTAACTACAGTGCTCTGGGTTATGGATTTTTCACACCCCCTGAGAGACATAGCTATGCCAATGTAACTTTTCAGTGTAGACCAGGGGTCTCAAACTCAAATGACCACGAGGGCCGCATGAGGACTAGTGCACTGGCTCGAGGGCCGCACCACTGACACACACCCCGCCCTTGCTGCCCCGGCTCTGCCCCCACTCCACCCCTTCCAAGAGGTCCCACCCCTGCCCCACCTCCTCCTCTGAGCACGCAGCTCCCCATTCCCTCCTGGAAAGCACTAGGCACCACCAACAGCTGTTTGGCAAACAAAGCAAGAGCAATCTAGGAAGTCCAGAGCTAGAAACACACGCGGCCCAGCCAGGCAGCAGAGAAGCCTCCACTTCTGGCCCCTCCGTCCTGCAAACTGCTATGGGCGGACCGGGGGGGGGGGGGGGGCGCGCCAGGAAGCTTGGCGGGCCACAGGGAAGGGCTTTGCGGGCCACATGTGGCCCCCGGGCCGCATGTTTGAGACCCCTGGTGTAGACAATCCCATAGTCTTTCTGTACTAACTTTCCCTATCAGTATAGCAGGGGCAGTGTGAAACTTTAGTCATTGTTTATAAAACATTTGAACAGCCTCTGATGGAAGGCTGTATAGAAGTGGAAAGCACTTAAGGGAACACACAAAGGGGGGAAATCATGGGTGTGTATCCCTTTTGTTTCTTTATTGTGTGGGAAGATGCTCTGAAACGTGGGCTTCTTTTCTTTTAATTTTTTTATTGGTTACTTTAAATTAGAAATGCAGGTCTTTGCTACTCTGGTGACTGGAGTGCTAGTGAAATGTTGACATCACAAGAGCCAAGGCCTTGTCTGCACAAACTTTCACCTGTTTACCTGTGTGTTTATAAATGGATGTAGTTAAATTGGCGCAAATCCCTCTGTGACAAAGTGCAGGGAGTGAACAGATGAGCCTGCACACGGATCATTTGGACACCAGTTAGCTCCCAGGAGATAGCGGACTGAGGTAATTAGATGATCAGGCTGGCTGAGGTAAAGGGCCCACCAGCCCCAAAAGATAGAGACACAGGAAGGAAGGAACAGGGCTAGCTGAGCCCAGTCACAGACAGGCCTCAGGGAAGGGAGACCTCTACCTAGGATGACCAGATAGCAAATGTGAAAAATGGGGTCGGGGATGGGGGGTCATATCAGCCTCTATTAAAAAAAAAAACTCCCCAAAATCAGATTGGTCCCTATAAAATCAGGACACCTGGTCACCCTACTTCTACCCCTCTCAGGTCCTGAGGAGAGGGTCTAAAACACAGAGGATATTCTAAATAGCCCTGTTGTATGGACCTATAATGGTGTTGGTGGAGCACGGTGGGTACACTACCAGTAGAGTCTGAGACAGTTTCGGTTGTGCAAAGAGGCAGCAGCAGAGCCTGCCCTGCTACATCCTCTATAGACGCTCTTATTTCCAGTTAATGGAGGCCTGTTTCAGTTTAGTTTAGGCCTGGTCTACACTTAAATCTTATAGCCATGGGGCACAGGGACCTGAAAACCACACTTGACCAAGCCCCCTGTGTAGTGACAGCTAGGTCGATGGAAGACTGTTTCCATTGCTCAGTGAGGTGGAGTTCCTACAGTGACGAGAAAGCCCAATCCATCTAGTGTGCGTCTACACTACAGAGTTATACCAGTAAAACTACAGTGCTGGAGCTGTGCTGCTATATTTCCAGTAGTGCACACATGGCCTTAATCTGCTTTTTCACAGGATTAAACAAAACCAAAGTAGGCCACTCTTAAGTCTAAAATAAGTGTCTACACAAGGTTTGCACCAGTTTAAGTACTTTGGTTTTAAAGCACACCTCTAGTTTAAACAGGCCTAAGTTTGTGTGTAGGAAAGGCCCTGCAGAGTGATAGCTGTGCTATATAGAGGGTAGGGGATTTTTCCTTATACTGATTAAAATCATTGGGTTTGTTGGTTTTTTTTAGACCTCTATTTAGCATTAAATAAATATTTAAGAGAAAGCACGTCCGTTAAATATTCAACACCTCTTCCCTTTCAAATTGAGTGAGAGTACACAATGGATGCTGAGCTCCCTAGGGAAGTACCTCAGGAAAAACAGGGGAGACCAGAATTAACATTCCTAGATTATTTTTTAAAGGCAAAAAAACAAGTAGGGGGGAAACCTCTCTTAAAAGGTTCAGGCCCTCTTTGTACATCAAACATACGCACACACACGTCATATGCTTTATTATTAAAGGAAAAATCCTTTTCAGGTCACCTTTAAATTTCTCCCTTCTCCCATCCCATCCTCAGCCTGCTGCAAGGGCAAGGGTTGGGGAGTTACAAAAATGCCTCTCTGCCTGATAGGAAGCCTCTCTACTCCCAAGATCTCTGTTTGTTGAGGCTGAAGGAGTTACCTATCATACCATGTGCCCCTTCCTCCATTAGGATATGCAGCTTTTAGTAAGAGAGCCACTGACCTTAGACTATCCTTTTTAAGTTGAACCAAGCAAGTGGGGGGGGAAGAACTTCCCCTATCACCATCCCATTTCTGTGTTAGGATGTCAGAGGACTGAGCTTTCCCAAGAATCTGACAACCATCTCGGACTTCCTTTGAAATGGGGAGGTTTGCAGGGTACTTAAGGGCACAGCTTCTGTGGTTGTAGAAAACAAAAAGCTTGAAGGACTATGTTTACCAGCTACACCTGTGGTACAGACATCATACTGTGGTAATGCTTTCCTCAGAAGAATAGTTTTTTAAAAATCTGAACTCTTTGAGGAAAGATGGACCCAATGAGATGGACCGATTAAGAAAAGAAACCATGGCTGTAACTTGTATAACAACAATATACGTGCTTAATATAATTTGTATCATATCGTGTCTCAACTCTGCTGTATTCTTTAATTTTTTACCTTATCTTTTGTACTCTCATTTAATACTTATGTAACAAAATAACTGTTACTGTCAACAACTGTTTGCTTTTAACAAAACATTAGTAAATAAAAAAATCCATTATTAATTTTGAGTTATACAAGCACCCAGCCTTTTTCCCAAAGGAAGTATAAACTGATCATCCAATTTGTATTTTATTTTATTTTGGTATGTTTTTTAAAAGCCTAATGGTGATTGATTGATTCATTGATTGATTTTTTATTTTGGTTAAACATTTTTTCTGAACAGAGAGATCTTGTATATTTCACATCACCCCAGAATAAATGTTTAGAATCCTATTACATACATTCAGCTTATAATGGAAACGCTAGCCTCAGGGTAGCTATGGGCAGGTCTACGCTACCCACCGAATCAGTGGGTAGCAATCGATCTTTCGGGGATCGATTTATCATGTCTAGTCTAGACACGATAAATTGATCCCCAAGTGCTCTCCTATGGACTCTGGAACTCCACTGCCATGAGAGATGTAGGCAGAGTCAATGGGGGAGCAGCAGCAGTCGATTCACCGCCGTGAAGAAGCCACAGTAAATTGATATAAATACGTCGACTTCAGCTACACTATTCCCGTAGCTGAAGTTGCGTATCTTAGGTCAATTGCCCCCACCCAGTGTAGACCAGGGCTATATCTAGATAAATATATAGGCATAAATGTAGAAGTTAGTACAGATGTTTAAAAGGTCCATGTT
Source organism: Sternotherus odoratus (assembly GCA_032164245.1). NCBI lineage: Eukaryota > Metazoa > Chordata > Testudines > Kinosternidae > Sternotherus > Sternotherus odoratus. The sequence goes on from JAVMKO010000007.1 coordinate 95,992,964, forward strand.
TAATATGTTTCATATAGTATGATTTTTCTGCATACTGGTTGTAAGTGTGCATTGATTTCTGGAAGTAAACAATGTTTGACAGTAAATCTTCTGAATACATGTAAGAGGGGACCCTCCAGTTTTATTTTAAAATTATCTCATCATGAAAACACATTCCCGATTACACAACAACATTCAAGATTTTTCTAAATAGTTGGCAACTTTCATGTTGTGTAGTGATTTATTTAGTGCCGTACTGTTCATATTTTTACGAATAGCCCCTTTGTAAAGATTTTTTTGGCAAATACTTAAGCACATTGTAGCAGGGCGGTGACTCACCCCTGCGGCACCTCCTGCTGGTCCATCCAGGAATTAGCTCTCCAGCATCCAGAGCGCCCTCTGCAGGCCGATGTCCCACTTGCTGCTGGCCCAGAGTCCCTCCCTGGACCCTGGTGCCCTTTTTTTCTGGGTGCTGCACCCCTGCAGTACCCCCTCAGGTCTTAAGGTCTCCCCTCCCTGGGGAACCCCCTCCCTCTAGCCCCACCTTGCCTCAGTCTAGGCAACTGCCAATCACCACTTGCCCGTGTTCTCTGGGGCAGACTGCAGTATAATTGCCACTCATCACCGGTAAGGCGGGTTGGCCTGCTGCTTCTGTCTCCGTAGCCCCGGGCTGCCCCCTGCAACCCCAGTACCCCTTTGTTGGGCCTTCCCCTAGGCCCTGCAGCCTGGGCATTTTCCAGGCCAGAGCGTCCCCAGCTCCTCTAGCCTTGCCCCAGCCCTGCTGCCCTCTTGGTACCTATCAAGCTCCCAGCAGCCAGGCCTGTCTACCTCTGTGAACAGAGGAAACTCTCTTTTTAAGCAAACTGAGCCTTTTTATCAGGGCCATCTGGGCCCTAATTAAACCAGCCACAGCTGTGGCTGCTCAGCCTAATCAGCCTGGGAGCTGCTTGCCCCCAGCCACGGCCCTTTGCAGTGTTTTAAACAGTTTTTTCCTGGAGTGGGGCAGCCGCCCCACTACACACATGAATAACTTTCTTCACCTGACTTCAGTGGGACTACTCATGTGCACAAGTGTCTGCAGAATCCCCATCCATATAATGAGGCTAATATGACTTTCCTCCCACCCTTTGTCTGTTTGGATTTCAAGTCCTTCAAGGCAGGGACCGTCATTGTTCCTAGCCCAATGGGGCCTCAGTCTCAGCTGTATGACAGTATCACCTGTAAAACAATAAAGAACAGGATTATTTATTAAAAAGTCATCATTTCAAATGATTGCCACATAGAAGTATCTGAGATACCACAGTTATCTGCTATTCTAGATCTGGGGGACATGTGCTGACATTTTAGTGGCAACCAGCATATAAACTATATTAATCATATCTCTACTGCAATCATGAAGGCCAGGTTAACCTCCCAAATTCCTATCCCACCATGCACAGGGCTTTATTTATTTTTAATAATGTGCGATGGAAGCTCTAGGGTCATTCTTTTTTGGTTGTTCCGATGTCCCAGGCAGGAATCTGGAGGGGAGGTTCCTATCAGGGATGTTGCAGATTTCACCATGGAGTGTGCTTCTTCATGTCTTCTATAGCATAGCATAGTAGGCTCTCCAGATCAGGCTCTCTGTGTGTTTTAAGGAAACAGAAATGTGGCATCCCCTTCTGCACTGACTTGTGCACTATTTTTCTGGTGTGCATAACTGCATGGGGAGCCAGAATTTGAACCTGTCTTTATCCCTATTTTTCAATTTGTTAAAATGCAGTTCGACTCAAACTGAATGTATTGCCTAAAGTCAGCCAAATGTGGTAAGGTGCTTTTAAAATATCCCCCTGAAGTTCTGCAAATTGCCTGCTCTGAAATATCCCTCTCAGTTCTCGATCTCTGGTAAGCAGAGATTGCCAATTATGCCACATCTTTTACAATGTGGGCAAATATCCATTGGGTTTGAAGTGTGGAACATCAAAATGATTTCATGTACAGTATGATGTAAATCAGATTGCGCTCCTTCAGGGGACTGAAGGAGGCAGATGTTAATGTCACTATATCATCTAGCCTCCTGTCTAGTTGTGTAACTAGGTTTCTGTTTAAAATTTAAGACCTTTGTCTATTTGTCTTTGCACAGAATTTTAAAAACATGTATAAAAGGAGCCTCATAAATTTTAAAGTTCTGCTAGTCTGCATATGTGTAATATTTTACAAAGTCTAGGTTCCCGGAAATTATTTTAACCCTCTGGCTTTTTCATAGATTTCAAGCAGGTAGGCATCAGGAGTCCTTCTCCATATAGTAAATACCACATTTTTATTTACTTGGAACCCAGTCTTCAAATTGGATTCCTTAGAGCAGACTCACTGCAGGACTGGGGCCTTAGATGCTACAATAATAAGCCCAGGTCAGAATTTTCAAAAATAGAAGCCTAAAGTTAGACTGTCTTAGATCCATACTTAAATGAGTGGGATTTTCAAAAGCATCTAAATGACCTAGGAGTAAAAGACCCATGGAACTGAAGTTAACTTTAATGGTACATTTACTCCTAGGTCACCTGTTCATTGATATCAACTTCAACTCATGTCAACTTCAACTCCGTGGGATTTTCTCCTAGGTGCTTTTAAAGATCCCACTCTTCTTAAGAAAATGTTGGCCATTATGTACAAACCTAAAGCAATGTACCAAATGGATTTAAATCTGTGGAGCATAATAGAAATTAGAGTTCAACATGACCTGAGTCCTCTAGTGCATTGGTTTTCAAGCAATGGGGCACGCCCCTCTAGGTGGCTAGTTGCAATGAGGCTATCGGGGGAGGGAGGTGGGGTGCAGAGTTGATGCTGCCAGATGTCCAGGGCAGGGCAGAATTGGGAGATCGCACAGGGAAGCCCCAGCCATCGGGGGAGCGTAATTCTGCACCAGCCTATTGCTCTCCCCCTTCTGCCCACTGGGGACTCTCTGTGCACAGTTCCTGCTGCTGCTTTGGCCAAGGCTGGCTGGCCGCACCCTACGTGTTTTAAACCCTCTGGAGCCTCCTGGAGTGAGAGGCTCTGGGGCAGTGGGGAGGGAGTGTGAGGAGCCCTGATCTGCTCCGCTTCCAGGAGCTCCTGCAGGGATGGAGCTAGCTAGGTCCTGATGCCACCAAAGGCATGAGCCAGAAGGGTGGAACTTGGGTTTGGGGGTGCGCCTGTTATGTGACTCCTATGGAGAAGGTGGAGCACGGCCAAAAAAAAAAAAAAGTTTGGGAACATCTGCTCTACTGTATCCTCTAACACAAGCTGTGCGAGACTCGTTTCACCGAATCCTTACGACTGTTTTTCTCTCTCTTCACAAATGAAAGTTACTCTGCTTTCCCTGTTACTTAGTATTTATTTAGCATCATATGTCTCTCACCCTGCAGAGCTGCTAGCGATGCAGTCCCTGCGCTGAAGTGTATGGTATATTTAAGGTAGCCAAGAAAGACATGGGGTAAAATTTTAAAAAGCACATAAGTTCCCTTTTCAAATGCATCTTGGACACCTAGGAGCCTAAATCACACTGACTTTCAGTTAGGTTCCTAAGGTCCAGAATTGTAAAGGTATTTAGGCACCTGAAAATGTAGCTATGCATCTAGTGGGATTTTCAGAAGTGCCTAGCTGTCTAACTCCCATGTCCACAGGCCTTCAAAGCCCTCTGCTCTTGGAACTGTCATTAAAGTCGAGGTGAGTTCTTCACGTAGCAGTCTTAAAAGAAACTGACCTGCCCAGTGCTTGCAAAGAGCTAAATACCAATACTACAAAAAGGGAATGGAAAACAAGCTCCTAAGTCGGTGATAGTGATGAAAATAGAAATGTTTCCTAAACAGATGAGATTGTTCTGTGTAATTTAGATTGTGCTGACCCCCAGGATGTACTAGGCCCCTTTGAAATACAAAAGAGGACACAGTCCCTCTTCCGAAGAGCATATAATCTAAAACCCAGTAATTAGCATTGCCAGTGGGAATGCATGCTCCCCCCACACACACACACTTCAGACCTTGTGCTAATTTAACACTGTGCCAGTTAATTCTAGAAAGAGTATTCAATCTATTGTATTCCCATATTCATTTAAAAATATTTATTACATTAAAGCATTCTAAATACTAACTCCCAGATTAATCTCTTTTAAAAACCAAATCTTTTTATAAAAAAGCAAAAGAAAGGTATTCCTATTTATACAAGTTTATTGACAAAGGCCAGTTATCCAGTATGCTTCAAATGTAGCAAATCTGATCATATTTATCAAGGCCATGCTATAAATTAGAGCCGAATATCAGAGTCCTCATGTAAGCGAAAAGGCTGTTTCAAAGAGAGTTTTGTCCATAGAATTGGCCTGTTTCTAGCCAGTAGGAGCCGGAAAAGGTTCTGCTGATGGACACACCTTTGTGATGGGCAGTATAAATCCAAAGTGTCCTGCCACTTTATTGGGTCACTTTTTTGTGGGCATCATAGATTCAGTAGGTCTTCAGGAGGGATGTGAATGAAGAGCAGGCAGTAGCTTGGGTGTTCTGTGCATAGTGAGTGGGATGGAGGAAGGTAGGGTGATATTTGGGGGAGAAGTGAATGAGAAAGGCATTGAGGTTGGTATCTGTGGCAGTGCAGAGGCGATGCAGTAAGAGACCAGATTCAAGATGTAGGATGAAACAGAATTATGCAGGGTCTTGAAAGTTCAATTTGATGTGGAGAATGGGGAGTCGGTGGGACTGTGCATAGTTGGGGAGCAGGTTGAGGTGGGCATATCTGGAGGAGAAAATTAATGTTAGTGACCACATCTTGGATGAGTAGAAGATGAGTTAGGGAGACCAGAGAAGAGAGAGGTGACGTAGTCAAGGCATGGATGCTTTTTCTTTAGCTGTTGGGGAAGAGAGAGGAGAGTTTGGGACTTTGATATGTCTTGGAGGAAGGACAGCAAGATTTGGACATTGCTCTCTCTCTTATTGATGTAAATCAATAACTATTTCCCCCTCCATTTATCACATCTCTTGTTCTTAGACCTTAGCAGCACCATGTTCTGCATATCCATCTGAACCACACCCTGCTCTGTCCCCTCACTAATTAGCTTACCCATGCAGCTGCTTTGACCTTCAGTGAACACGTAAGCTGAGTAGTTACCATCTGAAATCAGGAGTTAGTGTACGCTAAATAGCATGGTGATAAATTCTGTTTATTAAAAGTACTTCTAAGGAAGTGCAGAGCATTTCTGAAGCCTTTGACATCTAAGATAACACTTACGATCATAGAAGATATGACATCAGAAGTCTGGTGATTAAGATAAGGCCTCAATTCTGCAGTCTTTGCAAAGGCAGAATTCCCTTTGACATCAATGGTGGTTTGTCCTGCACTGCAGGAGTGAGCTCTGAATGCTGAAACCTTCTGTCCAGACTGTCAAAGAGGATGTAAGAACAATACCCGATAAGAAGCAACATATATAAATCAATAACTTTTTCCTTTCTTCATTAAGGTGAACACACGCAAGAAACCAATTCACCTCATTCACTGAAGAAGGATGTAGAAAACATGGGGAAAGGTAACAGCCCCACCCCCCCAGCTTTGATATTATTAAAATGCTCTTGGTTTTAATAGAATAGAAGGATAATAGGGAAGTATTTTTGTTCAGCACCATATTTTAAGCTTGACAAGTAACATATGAATAATATATGGGCCTTTGGGTGGATATAATTGAGATTAATGCATATGTATCAATCAATACATGACACTGTAATACAATACTTTAAAATAATATATTACATTGATTTATATTCATGGATTTCTGCACAAAATCTATCCTAGATCTATACGATGTTTTTTTTAAACTACTCAAATATTTTCTCATAATAATGAATTGCCAAACATTGCGGTTCACTCGAGTTATTTATACAAATTAGTAAAACAGCTCTTCTTTTCTCTTTGTTAGAAGAACTTCAGAAGGTTTTGTTTGAACAAATAGATTTACGGAGGAGATTAGAACAGGAATTCCAAGTGTTGAAAGGAAACGCCTCTTTCCCAGTATTCAGTAAGACATATTTCTGTGTTTTCACTGTTTGTAGAATGTCGTCATTATTTATTATCAGTGTATAAAAGTATTGGAATGATGTTCATAGGTGTCACTAGACGCCTGAGATGGCCCCATTTAAGTCGATATGAATTCCACCATAGATTTCAATGGCAGTAGGTCAGGCCTTTCAGGCATAAACTTGAAGTGAGGTGTTGTATGTTTTTGGATAAGTATAAACAAGAATTTTGTCACATTGGCTTTAGTAACTTTCCTCTCCCTGTTGAAAACACTAAGGGTCCACCAAGACCTGCCCCACTGTTGTATTCTGACCATAAAACCAGCATAACTTGTCCCCCTCCATTCGAGGGGGAACCTACGGCATTAGGGCCTATGCCACACTTCTTGTCCCTGCAGCTGGCCAAAAGGGAATGGTTGGGGCTTCACTCTATCCTGTAATGCCCATCTGTTGCATCAGCCCCGTGAGGACTTTGTAGCCCGTGGCCTTCAGGCTGTTCTAAGGGATGCTGGTGGACTGGCCCAGCCTAAATTTAGGGCACGCAAAAGCCACATCTGCATTTTCCATCCTGAGGTGGACTGCATATTCTCTGGCCATTGCTGAGGATCTGTGCCATCTAGAGGTGATGGAAAATGCCATATAAACAAAGGATTATGAGGAACATCATAAAACCAGTGTGGAATTGTCTCTCCTATGGTGAAAGACCAATTGCTTGAGGTTTTTCAAAATAGGTTGAATGAAGCAGTGGAAAATATGCTGTAAGGGAAAATCCTGCACTGTCCGGGGACAGATCAGACAACATAACTGGCCTTTTCGGTTTCTGATTTGTATGATTCTATAGCGCTGGGCAAGCCAAGGTGCCTCTGCAGTCTCTGCTTCTTGTTATGCCACGCAGCACCGCACTCAGTACTGCAGTTCAGCTCTTCCCACGTGCAGACCACCGTGCGTAAGGAGCTGTCACTGTCATGCAGCTAGCTGTTCAAGCACCCAATCTCCTGCTGCCATTTGCTCCACTGAAGGGTGAAGGAGCGAGGCTCAGCGCTAAAGGTGTCCCAAAAAGTGTTGGTGCCCTTTTCTGCTTCTTCCTGTCTAAAGAAGGCCCGAACGTTTGGTTGAATTTTTGTTTTTAAAGTCTGTTTGCTTTTACCGTTAATATCAGGTCTTGTCCACGCCCCTTTTGCTGCAGGGTTCTGTGGATTGACAGAGAATTACTGGGAATAGGACGTCACAAAAAGCCTAGAAGCTGAAACTTAATCGACTGGGAGGGGAAAGGATTTTAGTCAGATGCTTGTTTTTTTGTTATCACTTGTCTGACTGAAGGCACTGACGATCACTTGGACAAAAAGCGCTAAACAATGCCATTTCTTCAGCCTTAAACCATTCCAGTTCTTTGGTCCTGCACAGAGTCTTTCTACAAAATCAGTGAAGACCCGACTTGGTATGCCACATATTCCCAAGGTTTAAAAAACAAGCAGAAGCACAAACCTTTGCACATCACAGAGAAGGGAAAGGGGAGTACAAACAGTATTTTCCCCACCTTTAAGTAGAAAGAGTAGAATTTTACACCCCCGCCCCTCCAAAGGCATGACATCAGGGAGAATACGGAAGAGCAAAGAAATGCAAAAAAGGTCTCTCTGACTGTCTCCCATCTTTAGCCTGGATAGCAAAAAAATTAGTATATCTTCGTAAATTAATACAAAGAAATCCTGATATATGCCATAAAATAAGGATGACCCAATATGCAGTACAAATTCAGCCATCTGGCTTGGAGCTAGCTGATTTGAAAGTAATTCATGTACTTCAATTCATGTACTTGAAAGCATTTACATTCATGGGATTGTAAAAACAGCATCTTGGAATCATGCCATTCAGGTCTCACATTTATCCTTTTGTTCTGCAGTAAAATTAATACTCCATCATTGCCATGTAAATAAACCCTGCAATTAAACCACATGAAATACAATTCAGATGAAAGAAAATAATGTGTACTGCTGACCAAGGAAGTGGCATCCGTGCGCACCAGCTTGAAAAATAGGTGGTTTCAATACACCACAAAGCAGTGGTCAATTTTACTCTAGTTTAAAATAGAAAACAAGGACTTGTGCTATAAACACTAGATGCAAGTGCCTGTAAAACCCGTTTACAGATTTAGATTTACCAAACAAACGACCCCCTCCCCCAACATACATTGTAAAATGGAAGAACGGGCCTTTCTAAAGAAAACGTGTATAACATACTAGCTAACTGTGCCCCCCTTGACCATTTGTTCCACAACAGCTTTGCTGCTAGCTGAAAAAGGAGCTGCTTTTTAAGCACAAGTACTATAATTTTTTGGTTTGGGTTCTGTAGGTCCCAGGTTTGCTGCACGTTGCCAGCTTGTGCTGGGACCATCACAAAGGACCAGATAGATAAATCTCATGGTAGATTGCAGATGGTCTTATTAAAAGGCAGTTGAATTGAAAATGGCAAGGAATTAAAAGTACACTAAATGAGCACTAGACAGAAAATGGACCTCTTCTTTCTGAGAGACTGATGGCTTGGAGGCAACAGAGTTTGAAGGAAGAACATGGAGCTGAGAAGCATTAGGCCTTGATTTCCAATCCGCTCACTGTGCGATCTTGAGCAAGTCAGACAAAGGCTTTGGAGGTGAAACTACTCTCCCATCCCTTGTGCTGGCTGGGATGAAGGCATACTGGGTGGGGGGGGGGGAAGGGAGGGCAATTCTGGGGAACCTTGCAGTTCCCCTTGCAGTTCTAGAGCTGCTGTTGCCTGTTCTATACCTCGTCTATGGAGGTATAGAACATATATGAATCACGTAGCTGAAGTCGGCGTATCTCCAGCCGACTTACCTGCCGTCCTCACGGTGGCAGCAGTTGGCGGTGCGCTCCCCTGTCGACTCCAGTTTGCGCCTCCCGGCAAGCTGGAATTCCAGAGTTGATGGGGGAGCCGCAGGCGATCGATTTCTCGCGTCTTCACAAGACGCGAGAAATCGATCACTAACAGATCGATCACTACCCACCGATCCGGCGGGTAGTGAAGACCAGCCCTAAAGAGTTCAGCACCTTTGCAATCAAATGTAGTTTTTTTTAAAAAAAAAAAAAAAAAGAGGAAAGTGTTCATCTCTGCTCTAGGGCAGTGAGCTAACACGTGTAGTTGGAAGACAGCACTGTAACTGCCTGGCAACCCAACTGATGTTTGGATTGTAAATCCATCAGGGTGGGGCCCATGGCTTGCATCTCTGTACAGCACTGAGCAAATTGTGGGCACGGTATGAATTAATAGTATTGGCACTGCCATTCAGAGCAGTACCACAAGGGCCTCTTTAAATATTCACCTCTGTTCCCCTCAGCGTTGTGGAAGGTTATCATTGCCATGGTAAATTCATTTCCCTAGTGAGCTTTTGTACCCATAATGTGGGGCTAGTAACTATACTGAAATTCTAAGCCATTCACACTGAAAAAATGATACTCTCTGTGATAAAACAGTGCACATTGCATGGGGGGGGGGGGAATGTAATTTCTCAATGGCTTGGATATGCCAGCTTCTCTCAATGCGAAACAGGTGTGTCCACCCAAAGGCAGAATTTTGCTCTTTTTTTGTAACTGTAACTACATTAAAAAATCTGTCACATATTTATATTACTTGGGTTTCTTTAATGCACAAGTGCTTCCAAAAGTTGCAACTGTCTCATTTCCATCAGTTGCTCTTTTCTGTTGAGGCAGCTCAGAGATGAATGGCCAAATAATTTTGTAGACCAGCGGTTCTCAAACTTTGATGTTCGGCACCCCTTTTTTCAGTTGTGGCATCCTGTGGCATCTGGGGGTATGTCCGTCGAAATGCCACCGAATTGAACACTTCCACTTTCGACGGCATTTCAGTTGACACAGGGAGGAGCGCTCTCAATTTGGCGGACACAGCGTTCCTTTCTGTGTCCGCCGAAATGCCGCCCGCAGCGGAAGCTTTCACTTCAGCAGCTTTTCGGCAGACGCACTCCCGCGTTTGGAGCTGCCGCCGAAATGCCGCCGAAGCTGTCAGCAGCTCACGACCCACCTGGAATTGCCCTGCAACCCCCAGTTTGAGAACCACTGTTGTAGACACTCATTTAGGAGCTGAGAAATTGGAGATGAATCAGAATTCTGTGGTCCTCATGTTCATCCTCTTAGGCAATGGAGAATTGTTTCATACAGCATATTTTCCAGGGCTTTGGTCTGGTCCAGTTTAGTTCTCAGTAACTCAAATAATGGAGCTCCACCTACTTCCCTTGGAGAGACTGTTTCATGCTATAACAGGCTTCATTGGTCAGACTTTTTTCCCTAATATTCAGACCAAATTTTCCTTTGTTCAATTTCAAGTTTCATCACATCACTCCTCATAGAGTTATGGATTCCAAGGCCAGAAGGGACCCTTGTGATCATCTAGTGTGACCTCCTGTATAACTCAGGCCATAGAACTTCCTCAAAATAATTCCCAATAGATGTTTTAGAAAAACACCCAGTCTTGATTGAAAAAGTGCCAGTGATGAATGCACCACAACCTTTGGTAAACTGTTCCAGTGATTAATTATTCTTATAATTTCCCATCTGAATTTGTCTAATTTAAACTTCCAGCTATTGGATCGTGTTATAACTTTCTCTGTTTGCAGCACCCTAAACAGTTCCTTTCCTTCCTTGCTGTTTATACTCATCAGACATTGTAGGCTGTACTTTTTCTATGTATCTTACAATCTTAAATGGCCCCATCACCGTAGTATCTGAGCATCTCACAATCTCTGTGTATTTATCCTCACGACGCCACTGTGCGGAAAGAAGTGCCATTATCCCCATTTTACAGATGGGGAACTGAGGCACAGAGAGGCCAAATGCCTTACTCCGGGTCACACACAGGGAGTCCATGCAGAGAAGGGGATTGAATCAGGTTTTCAGAGTCTCAGGCTAGTGTCCTAATGACCACAGTGTATGTCTAGTTCTTTTACTCATTAAGTAAACCCCTCCCCATATAGTTGCTCTTCTCCAAATTCGCTCTGCATTGTTGGCATCTCTGTTGTTGAGGTGCTGCATGCAATAATCTCTATGCAGTCTAACCAGTGCAGGAGAGGACTATCACCTCCAGATTGTATTTGTCCAAGTTAGAATCTCATTTTCCCTCTTATAAATGAGTGGGAACACCTAGTCCAACAAAAACATTTTTTTTATCCTAGTGAGCTTTTTCTCCAAGACCTTTAGTATGAAATGGTTATCAAGAAAAACTAAGAGCCTTTGGTTTCTATCTTAGAATCAAATAGAGGAAAGCCAGCTTGCACTGTAACCCAGTTGGACATGGTGCTCTGTCTTCTCAAAGATCTCTCCCTCCCAGTCACTGTGTTTTATAGAGTTTCTTGTGTTTCTTGAGTCTTCTGCTTGGGGTTTGAGTCTCCAGCCCTGCTTTATAAAGATTTGAGGCTTATCTATTTAGAGCATGACAACCTGCAGTGTGAATCTATAGCGCTAACCTGCCATATGCTAAATGTTCTGTTGTGGTCTTAGTAAGTCAAAATGTGCTACATCAGGCTAATGCACAATAGATTTACACCCCAGCTTGCTGCATACTAAATCGCCACAGAGCCAAGTCAAATCCTATAACCTGTGGCCAAAATTCTGTTCTCATTTATTGAGTATCTCCATTGGAGTCAATGGAGTCAAGCCAGTGCAACTGAAAGCAGAATTTGACTCTTTAGGAGATTTTGCTCTACACACTCAAGTCTTAGGCAAAACTGCCTAAGTGATGCCTGCAAAATCTGGCCCATTGAAAGAATGGCGTGGGATGTCCAATTTCTTCCATCCATCCAGTTAGCATTGGCTTGAGCACCCAAATACTAGACACCTAAACTTAGCTGCCAGCATTTGAAAACCACTCTTTGGTGAAACACCTAATCTTGATCCATCCAGAACATTTCTGGAGTCAGAAATTTGCAGAAGATACAAAACTATTCAAGATAGTTAAATCCCAGGCAGCTTCTGTCAAGACTGCCCGTCACTGCAGGCAGATAATTGTTGGACAAAGGATTGTGCCGCATTTAACAAGTTCTTCAGTAGTGCTTTGACTTTATTTAGACAAATTCTGTGGTACTGGTTGAGGGTTTTAATTCAGGCACCTGCTCTCTTTTTTTCCCCACCCGACCCACACAGATAATTTTCAAGATCAGATGAAACGGGAGCTGGCATACAGAGAAGAAATGGTGCAGCAGCTACAAATTGTAAGTTGTCCTCCTCTACAGGAAATGTTAGGAACCATCCCTGTCCTCTCTTATTTACAATGATAAATATATCCCTCAAATGTTGTTTAAGCAATACAAGGGTACTGTTACTGAGCCCATATTAACTTCAACATAGTCAGGCTTGAGTGTGCAGTTCTCTCAGCTGGTTTGAAGTCTAATTACCAGGAGATGTACTTAGTGATACAGTCAGCAGGTGTGTCTCCAAGTTCAGCTAAATAGGAACTACTTTCCATGCGTTAACTCAGCAGAGAGACGTACATCTTCAGTGAAACTGAGGAGTTACCTATACCAGGCTAGTGAACAGTAAGCAATTAAATGTCTGCATATTGTGCTAGCAATGTTCCTCCATCATAGATGAACACTGGGTATAATTCACCCCTCTGCAAAGGGTTGGCAGCAGGCCCACGTTTTATGTTGTGCTTAGAGAGAGGTAAATAGTGGTGTTCCCCGGGGGTCTGTACTGGGCCTAGTCCTATTCAACATACTCATAAATGATCTGGAAAAAGCAGTAAACAGTGAGGAGGCAAAATTTGCAGAGGATACAAAGCTACTCAAGATGGTTAAGTCCCAGGCAGACTGCGAAGAGCTACAAAAGGATCTCTCAGAACTGGGTGACTGGGAAACAAAATGGCAGATGAAATTTAATGATGATAAATGCAAAGTAATGCACATTGAAAAACATAATCCCAACTATGCATATAAAATAATGGGGTCTAAATTAGCTGTTATCACTCAAGAAAGAGACCTCAGAGTCATTGGGGATAGTTCTCTGAAAACATCCACTCAATATGCAGAGGCAGTCAAAAAAGCAAACAGAATGTTGGGAATCATTAAGAAGGGATAGATAATAAGACAGAAAATACCATATTGCCTCTATATAAATCCATGGTACACCCACATCTTGAATATGGCATACAGATGTGGTCGTCCCTTCCCAAAAAAAGATATATTGGAATTGGAAAGGGTTCAGAAAAATGATTAGGGGTATGGAACAGCTTCCATGTGAGGAGAGATGAATAAGACTGGGACGTTTCATCTTGAAAAAGAGACGACTAAGGGGGGATATCATACAGATCTATAAAATCATGACGGGTGTGGAGAAAGTAAATAAGGAAGTGGTATTTACTCCTCATAACACAAGAACTAGAGGTTACCAAATGAAATTAATAGGCAGCAGGTTTAAAACAAACCAAACCAAACATTTCTTCACACATGCACAGTCAACCTGTGGAACTCCTTGCCAGAGGATGTTGTGAACTCTGAGACTATAACAGGGTTCAAAAAAGAACTAGATAAATTCATGGAGGATAGGTTCATCAATGGCTATTAGCCAGGATGGGCAGGGGTGGTGTCTCTAGCCTGTATTTGCCAGAAGTTGGGAATGAGTGGCATGGGATGGATCACTTGATGATGACCTGTTCTGTTCCTTCCCTCTGGAGCACCTGGCTTTTGCTACTGTCGGAAGTCAGGTTTCTGGGCTAGATGGAACTGTTCTTATGTTCTTATAGACTTGGGGTGGCTGTTTCCATAGGGATGAATTTCACCCATTAGCAAAAGTGTTTAACCATCATTAAGGGTCAGATTTTCAAAGCACAGCAAAATTTATGCACATGTAGTGATTAAACATTACTTATTCATGCAAAAAAAAGAAAAAAAGAAAATGTTGTTCATGAATGTGAATGTCTACACATATACCTTAGGTCTTTTTACACAATTAGTCTGTTTTGAAAATTTGGTCTCAAAGGTTTAACATAGACTGACACAAATAAAGAAACTAGAAGTTGAGATTACTCCAAGTCAAAGAACCATGGGTAATCTTTCACAGAGAAGGAAGTATCTGGTAAATGGAAGGGTTTCAGTTAATGTTCATCTTGTATGTGCCAAACCTTCTTCATACGCAGTCATCAGCCTGGTGTTATTCAACACTTCCATGAGACAGGCTTCCCAAATGTCCCCACTTATCTAGATCAGGTCTGCAATTGAGGATCTATATAGCATAACCTCCAAACCAGAGTCTGAATGGATCACCTCTGTAATGCTCATAGGTTTTCAGTAAATCAAAGTTCTGAAGTTATATCCTAAACTAGATCTCCCAGATTTCCTTCTCCATCGAATCAACTAGGAAAGTTTCCTTAATTTACAGCAAATGCAAAAACCACAAGGTTTTATTGTTTTCATGATCAGGAATAAAAATGTGATCATGGCAATTTATACTATCTTTGTTTCCCAGTCCCTGCTAGAAATCTATTAATAGTCATTTCATAAACGGTTACATAGCTCTGCATGGATGTATTTACAGTGACAAGTTCTAATCTGTATTTTTAAGTTCTGCGTCAAAAATCTAGGGGTCACGTCTCCATTCACTGGGACCGCCTAAGTTCCATTATTGTTTAATTTTGTCAGGGTATTGGGGGAAGAATAATAACTCTTTAGACCAGATTCTAATCACATCTGTGCAGCCTCATTGATATCAGCAGGGCTGAATTGGTACAATTAAGGCCAGAATATGGCCCCTTGTAATAAAGTTTTGGCATAAAACAATGCAGCAAATAGCTGATGATTTCTTTAAATTAGTGCAAAAATCTTCATTAATATTTTGATTGAGAATTTAAAAACACAGTCAATACATTTAAAGTTAAGCTTCCTACAGGAACTGTAAGCCATTTGCATACAAGTGTATTGTGTATTGTTACATATGGTTTTAATCTTTATGGGCCAAATATATCCATGGTATAACTCCATTAACTTCAGGGGATTTACATCATAGATTAATTTGGTTTAAAATATACGTATGTTATGGTTACTTCTGGAATCATAATTGGAATTTCTTGATCTTATTTTTTTTTGGTTGTGCTGCCAGTGATAGCGTTTCATTAATTTAGTTGTCTTCACTGAATTTCCTTGTATATTGAAACAAGAAGAATATAGAGAACTATTTCTTGACTATTCAAATAAACAAGCGAGCCAAATTCTGATTATATTTTCACTGATGTGTAACTGGAGTATTTTTACTAACTTCATAGGAGTTAGTCCAAATTTACACTGGGTAACTGACTGCAGAATTTGACCAACTGCATTCATTTAACATAAGAGTCATGTAAACACACTGAACAAGTTTTATCTGAATGTTCTCACAGGTATAGGGTCATATAATGAGAATATATTATCTGTGCATGTTTATTTCAATTGGCAGAACTCTAGAAGAGCATAGATATGTCTTTAGCTCCACACCTCATGATATTAAAAACAATGTTTAGAAAACAAGGTACCATGCATGTACCATATGATTTGAAAACATTTATAACGTTGCTCATTCTAAAGTGACTCTCAACCTTTCCAGACTACTGGAAGGAGTCTGATTTGTCTTGTGTACCCTCAAGTTTCACCTTATTTTAAAACAGCTTGCTTACAAAATCAGACATAAAAATACAAAAGCACACTCTTACTGCAAAGTTGCTTATTTTCTAATTCTAATAAAATATAAATCAATTGCAATATAAATGTTGTACTTACATTTCAGTGATAATATAGAGAGCAGTATAAACAAGTCATTGTCTCTCTAAAATTTCATTTGTACTGACTTTCCTAGTGCTTTTTCTGTAACCTGTTGTAAAAATAGATGGTGTCCCCCAAGGGTATATATGTATCCCTGGTTCATAACCAGTGTTCTCCACCAATGTTGTTCAGGTCTGGTCATTGCTGTCTAAGACAGTGTACATTTTGAATTTTAAAAATAAGTTGAATTTGAGTTATTCAAGTTCAAAAATAGCATGTTGGGGACAAGAAAAGTCACCATTGGGCTGAGACTAAGCATGAGAAAGTTTAGCCTGAAGCATCACTTTGGGAAAAGTTGTTGGCAAAGAGATGAGTCTAATTTTCAGATGCCAATTATTATCACTCCCAAGACTTTCTAATGTAAATGACAATTGTACGTTAACTGTTAATGTGGAAACAGTATTTGAAGCTACTGAAGGGGTAGGCAACTTATGGCACGAGTGATTTTCAGTGGCAATCACACTGCCCAGGTCCTGGCCACCGGTCTGGGGGGCTCTGCCTTTTAATTTAATTTTAAATGAAGCTTCTTAAACATTTTAAAAACCTGATTTACTTTACATACAACAATAGTTTAGTTCTATAGTATAGACTGATTGAAAAAGACCTTCTAAAAACATTAACATGTATGACTGGCATGTGAAACCTAAATTAGAGTGGATAAATGAAGACCTGGCACACCACTTCTGAAAGGCTGCCGACCCCTGAGCTAGTGCCTCATGTGCAGCTAATACGTTGAATGCGCATTCTTTTGTCACAGTTCTCAAATTACATTGTGAAATTGCAATGCAGAACACTTGATAGATAATAAATTGCTAAACCAACAACATTGGATAAACTGGAGTGACAGGTATCTTGAAGCCATATATCAGTCTTGAAGTGCCCTCTGCTGTTTCCATGTAATTACTGCACTTTATGGCAGCCAGGATACGTCATAGTTTCAAAGTTCTCCATTAAAAACTTCAATTAAAATAATGTTCAATCAATACATTTAATTTTAACATTTTTTTCTACTCTGGACTGGTCAAGATTATTTTATGACTTCCTGACAAAGTCATAAAATGGGAGCAAAATTACTAATTTTCTGGAAGAATCATGGGCCAAATTCAGCACACAGTTACACTCTCTGCAAAGGATATTGACTTTGGTGGGGGGAACTGACTGCAGAATTTGGCCCAGTGTGGTTTGTGTTTTTTTACAGCAGCTTGACCCCACTGTGAGATACAGCAACTGTTGATGAGAAAAGAGTTGATCAGCAGCAGGTTCCTTCACTATGTGCACTATAGCTAGTGAGAAATGTTCCAATCTAATAGCTCCTTTTGCTGAGAAGAAATTAATCAGCACCTCTAATAAGAAACTGGACTTTAAAACATCGGAGTCCTCTCCTTCGCCAAAACCTGACAACATATAGTAGTTACGTTTGGAGAAAGAATACATGCTTTAAACGAAATACAATGGCATCAGCCAGAATGGTCACCACACTTTACCTCAATGGCCATGAGGATGAAAATCTCATGCTATAAGGGTGGGGTAAATTCAGATCTAGAGCCAATGGGTGCATCCCCCATTGAGATGCGCTGATTTATAATACGTCTGATTTTTGCTCCAACTTGACCAATCTGATGGGCATCTCCAGACTTCAAAAACCTAACCAGCTACTCTTTGAGCACCTGCTTGAGACTCCAGGTCCAACAAATCTGCTAATATACTCTTCTGAGAAGTTGCACCAGATGGAGAAAAGCCTGGTCACCAATAAACAATGGGCAACATCCTGTGTTCCAAAGACGGAGAGAGCACAGTGGGTTTCATCAAATGCTTCCATTTTTCTTTTTGATTTGACTCTGCCATGTTTTTCACAATGGTTTCTGATCAATGTCTAGTATGTTCTTGTACATCCTGCAGGTGAGGAGAACACCTTTCATACTTCTTCTCATGTGTGGAACAGATCAGAGGCAACATTTTAATCTGTTCAGGGCAACAGAAAAGGTTACTCTGTTGTTATCATATGATTATAATTCAGCTCTCTAGAGGATAATTGATAGACCCGTCTACAGTGTATTGAAGCAATGCTTTTAGAAAAGTTAGGAACATAAACCATGCAAACGGTGACCTCACTTTCTATTTGGTTTTTATTTTAAAGGGACTCTGGAAAATCCCCCTCTCTCTGTTTGGTCACCAAGTTCAGATCCATAATTTGATCCAGCTGGAATTTCCTCAGAGTCTGGGGACATTCTTTTTAGGGCTGCAGTTTGGAGCTTTCTCTATTTCTGGCCTCTTTGAAGAACAGAGGAATCCAGTAGCTATTTGACTGCAGAATTGATGTCTACCTCTCAGTCTTGCCATTCATGCAGGTTTTTAAATGATCATGAATCACCAAAAAGTAAAATTCTGCTGAACAATTACATTTTTGAAGGCAGGAGACCACAGTCCTCATTGGGTCCTTAATGTGCTACTGTAATTTAAAAAAAAACCAAAGCACACCAATGCGATGGCACTAAAATTAAATAGCTCACAATTTATCTTATATGAAGGATAGGCCCTTTGTATGACCACGGTGTTCAGTATATGTGTGGAGTGTATCTCGTTGTATGTGAACGAGTCAGATTAAGGCCTGCCTGCCATTCAGAATTCTCTGGCTACAAGTAGCAATGCAACCAGTGTGTCAATGGCATTACCAGTTTGTTTCTTTGCCTAAAGATTTTAGAATAGATTGACCTTGGCAAGGTTAGTAGAGGCAGAAATCAGTCTTACAGGGTGGCTCTGGATTCCTTGAGACCAGCCCTGTCCTCCACTGGTAATTATGTCCATTGATACCCAGCTGACTATGTAAAAAATGACTTTATGGGGTCCCATTGTTGTTTCTTGCTGATATCCAAGTCGGATTTTCTCATTTTACAAATGAAAAGATGTTTCCCTTCCCTCCCCACACATACCTACCACTCCTGCAAGCTCGGTTCTCTCCCTCTCATGCATTATCACCAGGAGTGGAGATACTTCCTATGACCTCTTTGCAGAAAGACAAGTATAAACAAGAGCAGAACTTGGTCCCACAGTTGCTAAACAACTCTGGTGAATGAGCTGGAATAGAATCCAACTCTCTCCCCCAGATCTGGTTTGGCTCTGCTGGGGTACAAAGCAGTAAAACTTCCTTTTGTTACTGACGTCAGCATATACGACTCTAAATACACACAGCAAGCTGCTCTGCTGGGTAATCAGGTGCCGTTTTATCTAGGCCTTTGGTTGCCAGTGGCTACTTTTTAAAATACTAAACCTATACCTGTGTCCCTGAATGTGCTATGTTAATAAGATGGAACTGCTCCTTTCCCAAGGTTTGGCAAATCCAGTCTGTTAAAGGATGTCATTATGGAGTCAGTGGTTGTAAAACGTAGAAATAATGAGGGATGAACTGAATAGCCCAACAGGGCCTGAAACTAGCCACTCATGCCTGCAATTTTTGTGCTCTGTTACTTATACATATGAGAGAATATACACACACTGTATCTGATTGTCACTTTTTTGCGCTTTGCGCAATTAATTTACACTAATATCAGGGAACATTACTACCCAGTCACAATGGAAGAGCCTGATACTCACTCTCCACAGTTAAATGATTGCACAAGATGGAAGACACTAGAGAATCACACCCTTCCAGTGCAAACCCATTTGCGTTGAATTTATGCTGCCGTTGGCACATGCTAAATGAAGGTTTGTGAATGCATGCTTCTTGGGGTTGAATACCTTCTTTTATGCAAAAGTACCTCATGTATAAATAGAGGCTATATTTTGAAAGTCTTGCTCTTCGGAGCTACTTTTGATGTGTGTGTTTAAACTAGACATCTGGCTCTTTCCCTCTATGAATATTCTTTGTGGTAGGCTGGTTGTGTTGGCTAAACCATATTCCGACTAATTTTTGGTGTCCAACCACCTGGAGCAGTTTGGCTAAGCAGATTATTCAGATACAGAGTTAAAACCAGGGCATTGGACCAATGGAGATTCCAACTTTCAACTGCACAGGTAACAATTTCAACCACGTGTATTTCACGTAGGATTACGACACAATGATGGAGCCACCTTCAGTGAATGGTGCACAAAAACTCCTTTACTGTTGCTGGTGCCAGCGCACATTCTTGTGACGTAGGATACAAGGAACACACTGGATCTTCATGTCTATTTGAGGATCATCCCTGCTCTTCTTGTTATCGCTGTTGTGATCACCACTGCAAAAGCATAAAAGGAGGCCCCTGTTATCAGGAAGAGCATTAAACTCTGCTAGTTCCACCGCAGCTGTGGAGGCTTGAAATAGAATCGCCCATAGAGGAACGCAGAAGAAGATTTGGTGCTGAACTCCTTATGGAACAAAATGGGAATTTCCCTCCTGGCCTACAGCTGTATATTTTTAAAAGTAAAATGGATAGACCTTCACATGTGGAGAAAAAGCTTGTCGTGCCAAATATATCAGAGAAATTATTTTAAGAACAGTTAATTTGTGACAATATGAACCTGTTACATTTTCGTGGTTCTGTAAAACCTTGGCAGATCTCCTGCATTAGTGCCAGCCATCCAAGTGGATGTTGCTTGCTGGCAATTGCGTGTGTGGCCAAACTTTCTACACCTTCTGGTGAGAACACCGCAGTAAGGTTGCCAGACAGTAGATGTGAAAAATCAGGACAAGGATGGGAGGAAAATAGGAGCCTATATAAAAAAAAAAGACCCAAAAATTGGGACTGCCCCAATAAAATCGGGAATTGCAGTGAAATGATTTGCAAAACGCTGATTGTATTAGTGGTTGAGTGTCTTACATTTAATTTAACAGCAATGACTGTGAGTCACCCAAATGAGTAAGTGGTAAAATATATGTATATCATCCCTGTCTTGAAAGACTGCTAGTTTACCAGCCTGCATAAACAGGGGAACCTTACAATATATGCTGGAGATCACTAGGTTCAAAGAGTGCAGAGCCATTGGAAGGAGCAGATTCCAGGAAGGGAGAGCGCTCTATTGTGATCCAGGCTCTGGCAGCGGGACACCCCAGCAACCCATTCCTCCTCTGAAAGGAAATGGAGGCAGGACTATCATTTAAACAGCTGGGCTTTAAAAATCATGAACTTTTTAGGCCTCCTCTTTCAGTTTTTCTTTCTCCCCCTCGTGCTGTTTGACCCGAGTGGGAGGGGAATACTACTTGAGGGACCAGAGCTAAGAAGGTTCATGCATTTGTCCTCTCTGACCTCTCCCTGTTGTAGCTCCTGGGCACCTTCTTGTCGTGTCGGGCCGCTTTCATTCAGACTGGCCTCCCTTCATTGGAGTCTCCAGGGTTAACTCTTGAGTTGTAGAAGCTCTTTTATTTAGTCTTTTCATGGGAATTACCAGCTCTCTCCTTTACTCCTATATATAGTTACCGAGCACATTTGGTGATGGAGAACACTGAGGTCTGGTAACTTACACAAGTACACTGATACCCTGAGTATAATACAGATACTCCTGGATTCTGGGGGCTCGGTGTAATGAAAACCAGAACAGGACCTTAAAAAAATGCAATTTGGGACAACTGAGAGGGGCATATTTTCAAAAATAATTTCTTAGGTTAAACCTACAGAATGTATGTATGTGAGTGCAAATCATACCTTTGCAGTTAGTCACCCCTTTTTGCTCATGCAACTTCAGGCCTGACTGATGTATCTCACTTACACTGGTTTATTTGAAGTTACTCCTGATTTACACTGGTGTAACTGAAAGCAAAAGCAGGTCACTCGTGTGTAGGGTGACCATCCGTCCCATTTTTAAAGGGACAGTTCCGTTTTGGGGGACTTTTCCATATATAGGTGCCTATAACCCCCTCCCCCCACTCCCTCTCCCTTTTTTTCACAGTTGCTATCTGGTAACCCTACTCATGTGCAATTACCTGTTTGTGTCCCCATGCGGTACATTTTGCGAGCATGATGAAGGCACTTCCGAATATTTAAGCCAGTGTCCAAAAATGGCAAATCTCTACTAGTTTGGATTCCCAAACATGAAGAAATGTTGCATGTGGCAGAGTTTTGCTGTATTCTATAGCCTACTACATAAATCATTCCCAGCTGCAATATTTTCTCATATATGTATCTCTTTTTCTATGTTCTCCTTCCATTTTTCATTAGTTACTGATTCCAGTGTATGGCCTCTATACGTTTCTCCTTGATTTACCCCACTGAAAGTCCAACGGGCTATGCTTATATAAATGAGTAGAGAATGAGACCTTTCTCTTGTTTGTTCTAATTGTACAGAGGTAAATACTTTTGCCCACTTTATTACATAGTAGCTAATTTTTTGCTGCTAGGTTGGTTGGTTTTTCTAGATTACTTCTGTAAGTTTAAAAAAAAAATCTTTCTCAAAACTTATATACTCTATTGGTTTGTAAGACCTGATGGGTTGTTTTTATTTTATCTCTGCCTCACATTTGTACCAGCTGCTTAAATATCTCCTTGCTTTATTTCAGGCATCTTATCCTAAGATATTACAGTGAGGCAAAATAAATTAACTTCCAAGGATTCCATCGTATTGCAGGATCTGGCTTTGACACCTTATTATAAAATGCTTGGCTTACCGCAATGGCTTTGTCTCTGTGTCGTTGCAGATTCCCTATGCAGCAAGCTTGATCAGGAAAGAAAAGCTCGGGGCACACCTCAGCAAAAGCTAAAAGGTGAACGTGTGAAAAAGGAACATGTATTTTGGCAACTAACTCATCATATTTCTAATTACTGCCATTGCAAGTCGTAAGAGATTCATTTTGTGAGGCAGAAGCGATGCTACCAGTACCAGCCTGAAAGCTCTGATTTTGGCTTAGTTAGTACTCTGTCCTGATGATAACTATAGAGGGGTTCACCTGTCATGCATGTGGTACGTTCCCAGGATTTGGGTTTTCTCAGGCACAACATGCTATAAATGCCAGAAAGGAGAAGGAAATGGATATAATGCTGTGGTGCACATAGTCTTGAAAGACTTCCCAAACCTAAGGTTTTTTAAATAATTCATATTTTCAGTGATGTCTTGGACGTGCTCATTTAATTCCACCGTCTCCTGGTGTTGATGCCAATGTTGACTAAGTTTATGATTTTCCAAAGCCATTGTTGGGTTCTTCAGTGCTGTCTCTAATTGGCAGTACTCTATTGGCAGAGTAGAGAGGGACTTGGACTTAAAGGAACAGATCCTCAATGGGACTTGGGTGCCTAAAGCCCAGATTTGGGTACTTAAAGCTCAGATTTAGGCACTACTGCGATCCCTAAAAGCCCCACTTAGCTACCACCTAACCCTGTGGGTGCCTAAACTCATTCAGTTCCTACATTTTTACTATAAAAGGTCCTCTAGGTGCCTTCTCTGCCTCTCTGCTTCAGGCCAGCTCCGTGGCATCTATCTCATGCCTAAGCCCCAGTGCAGGCCTCAAGCCCGGGGGAAGACAGGTGTTGCTCTATCTCAGCTGTTGGCCCTGAGCTGGGTATGGCTAAACCACCCTGAACACGCCCGATCCCGTCTGATCTCGGAAACTAAGCAGGGTTGGGCCTGGCTAGTACTTGGATGGGAGACCTCCTAGGAATACCAGGTGCTGTAGGCTTAACGTGGGGCTAGCAACTCCACCCTGTCGGGACCCACCTTGCTACTGAAACGCCAACAACAGAGTTGGAGGGCTCTGTGGTTGGTGGCCCATACCCTGGCTGGGGGGTGACAGGCAGAGAGAGAGAGGCCCTGAGCTGGTAGGTGTGCTCTAGCATGTCTAATTCCTGCACTCAAAATGCATGAGACTCCATTATAACCTGGCATTGTTTAAGCAACTTGGGCACCTAACTCAGGCTTTGGGGATTCCAGTGATTTTTCTAAACGCCTAAATCCCTTTGCAGACCTGGGGGAAAGGCACTGCGGGAAGAGTAACATTCCCAAAGTCCTGGGAGGATGAGGCTGCTTTGGAGGTTCCATTACCGGTGGTAGAAGCCCCTAGGATTTTTGTTTCTGTTGTTTGTCTGGTGAAGCAAAGAAGGCTGGGAGGGGGAGAGGGACAAAGCATAGAGACTCGGCGGTGAGTTATCATGTCACAAACTCTGGATTGTAGCATCGCTGAATAAATCCCTGGAAAGGAATAAGGAGATAAGAAAAGAGGGAGCTTCTATTTACACACAGCGATCACGGTAATCCTCAATGGGAAGGAATTATGGAGAAAGTCTGAGGCATTTGAACCAGGTTTTGATAACTTAGATTATTAAAGTTTGCCTGCGCTTTGTTGGAAAAGAACGGATTTAAAAATTAAAAAACTTAGACATAAAAAGAGAGTAGCTAGACTGATAACTAAAGCGACAAAGAGTCCTGTGGCACCTTGTAGACTAACAGATGTATTAGAGCATTTCAAATTAGCATGCTCTAATACATCTGTTTGTCTGTAAGGTGCCACAGGACTCTTGGTCGCTTTTGCCAATCCAGACTAACATGGCTACCTCTCTGATACTGATAACTAACACTCCCTGCCCCCAAACAATCACATAGTTAGTTACACAGGTCAACATGACATTCAAATTATTCTATTCTACTCTGTATAGATTCTTCTACCTCTCTCATTACCATACTATCTGACTGCCTTCCAATAGATTCTGTATGAAATACCAATTTAAAATACAATTAAAATATATTAATAAATTTAATACTTTAAAAAAATTCCTAAGGGAGAGAGGGACCTCCACTGGAGTAATTCAATAAAGCGTTGATCTAAAAGAAAGGCGTTTGTCTGAGCATGGCATTAGCCTTCTAATGCTCTTGTACTAGAGGCCATGTTTTCACACCCAGATATACACAGTCCATAAGCTGTTGGCACCAGTGAGACGAGAGTGGCATCGCAACTAGAAATGCCTCACGTTTATGTGCAGAAAGAGCGAAGGATTGATGCATTTCTCATGCTATTTTTGTTTTCAGTGACATCCCTGCAGACAACAGGGATTTCTCTAAGTAGACCCTAGTGCTTTTGAAAGATTAGTGGTTACTTAAATGCTAAGCTTAAATCAGCCAAGCAGAGAATCACAACCATATTGTTAGAAGTAATTTCTGATTCTCAGTGCGCCAGGCCAAGAGGAGTTTGCCCCAAGAGGAAATGTGCGCACACAAAAAATACACCGAGGGAGGAAAAGAAACTTTGCATTGCTGAGCAGCCACAAGCTACTCAATTAATGTCTGATGTGTCTGACGAGAGTTACCCTTGAAGTATCATCTCTCCTTCCGCTGCCAGCAGGCATATTGTGAACATCCAGGCAAAGAAGCTCCTTGTAACAATGTTCAGCCTCCTTCCAATAAACCATATCCTGGTTTTTAGAAAATGCTCTGTGCCTCTCAGTGAACCTTTGTGTGCTTGGCACTGCTGCTTCCTTCAGCTGACCTGAAATGGGATAATGCTTGTTCTCTGTATTGGGGTGCATTGACCACACTTTGGTAACTCTTTGCATTTCATCTTTAATGAGAGGATCTCAAAGTGCTTTACCAACATTAATGAGCTAATTCTCACAAAAATGACTGTGAGGTGGGTGACTTGTTATTTCTATCCCCTTTAATGGATGGCATTAATTGAGGCACAGGAGTGGCAGTGGTTTCCCCAAGATCAAAGAGCGAGCCAAGAATAGAACTCTGGAGTCCTACTCCGTTCCCCTCTTTTAACCACTAGATGACACCCTTGATGAAGAAGTACTCTTACTTGTTCCATTTGAATTTACTGTTATGAAATAAAAGGGATACCTCCATTTTGTAAAATTGAGTAAAGAAATAAAGTGCTACCGTTGATAAACCCTCATGTTCATTCTCTCTCTCTCTCTCTCTCTCTCTCTCTCTCTCTTTTAATAACAGAACCACAGGATCCTCTGTAGCTGTTATCTTGTAAGATACAACCCACCACTCAGAAATCTGATTTGTATAAAGACTGAGAAATGGAAGGGCTTGGGAATTTAAAATGCAAAGAAAAAATTCAGGTTCCTGTGCACCCAAGGACAAGTGACCTCAAAGCATCATGGACAACCATGTAAAATAGAATGTAGCAGCCATTTATTAGTAAAAACAAAAAAAATCAAAAAATGCCTGTCCTGGATCTTTTGGTGGTACCAAAGTTTAAGTCTCTGTGTTTTTAGAAGGACAACTGAACTTGACAGAGTCTGAGAAAATGCTTTTGAAGCACATGGAGAAGCCGTGAAAGGAACTGCTAAACCCCACAAACACTGGAAGCATCTGCAAGTTCATCTTCTGCTGTTGAATAGTGATTGTTTTATGGAAAGAAATGTGTGTCTTATCAGATGGGCTAGAATCACCTTTAACTGAATGGAAGGGAAAGCATTAGCCATAAACAGTGCTTTTGAAAAGCAGACTGAAAATTCTAACGCCCCCTTCCTCCCGGCCCCCCTCCTCCTCCTCTGGTACTTTGCCTGCTGTATGAATTAAGATTGTACTCTTCTGGAAATATTTTACAATTTAATATTGAGTGTAATTAAGAATATAATCACTTATCCAAAAAAAGGTATTTAACTCTGTTGTAGTTTCTTTATCATTCATGTGGATAAAAAGTCTATAATAAAAAAAGAAAACTGACATAATAGTTCTGCTTCCCTGTAGTTTCATGGTACATTGGGTTGCTAATGAATGAACAGGAATTCTGTACATGGAGACTTTTCTTCAAGGAAATATTTTAGCTTGCAGTCATTTAAATGCATTTACTCCATTTAAATCCATGGAAATGGTTATTAGAAAGTAAAGTTTGGCAGCAGATGAATGAAGTTACTGGAGATGTAGACTTTTTAAATGTGCTTTGCAGTTTTAGCTGACCTCCACTCCCATTAGAGTCAATGGAGTTTTACATTTGACATCAATGGAGTAGACTTTGGCCAGTTCTGAGGGCTTTTGAAATCACACCCATAGTCTGCTAACACGTTTCTGAATTATATGCAATATGATTGCTTTAACGTTGTTGAGTAAAATTCACCCCTCCCTCCTTTCAGGTGACCGACTTTTGTTCCTAGACACCATGCGATCCTTCAGTGTAGCGGTTCCCAGGTGTGAAGGACCATATATACTCCCTCAGCACTGTTCTGTTTACCTTTGGTCCAGACCTTACACAGCCAATGTTGTGTTGGTAAGTTGTAAATAGGCTCAGGGCCAGACCAAAGTGGCATTAAATGTAGGGAAAGAAGGCACTCTGATGGAGATCCAAACTGCAGAAGCTGCAGATCCCATTGCGTGCTGGGACCTATAGTTTTTGCAGGATATGTCTCTTCTAATAAAATTGAAGGTATCCATTTGTTATGTAGTAGAACTCCCTTTAACCTTCAGGTTGTGCTTTTGACCACCCTTGTTTTAGAGGTGGATGGGCATCGTTGCATCAATAGCGAAGCTTATTCAATTATAAGAGGAACCCTCCCTATTTATAAACGGGGAACTAATTTTCAGAGCTGCTGTGTGCCCACAGCTCCTACTGACTCCCCACCAGCGGATACTAAAGTTGTATTCTTCTTTTAAAAGTTGTATTCTTCTTTTATTCTGTAACCCAAAAAGACAGGTGTGCCCTCGGCTTTGCAAGCTGCTCATGTTTACTCTAAATGCACTGTATGTCAAGAACTGACTTGCCAATGGCATGTAAATTAGAGTTAGGTTCTGTGCACCCTCTTTGCTGGATCATAGAATTTGGGCATGCCTGGTTGAATGAGAATCATGGTATATATGTAACTAAGTGACATCTGCAATCTGAAGTAAAACACTAAAGTCTTATGACTGGGAATACTATCTAAAACAAGCGTATAAGATTGGTCATACCACAAGAGACCAACAGATTATTCAAAGGAATGCAAAAAAACATATAAAACACCTGGCTAGTTGCAGATGAGGGAATACTTTTTCATGAGTTCAACTCCTGATTTCTTTAGACATTAAAATAATATCTTTGTTTTGCTACTTGCCAAGAATCATTCTACTGGAATTGACTATTTAGGATGGCCTGGCACTAGCCAAAGAGGTCTGGATAGACTTGATCAAATATTTTGATGTAATACCTTGGCTCTGTTATTCCCGTTACTGACCATGTATTTGTGGCTTTAGGATTCTTCAGTCACTATGACAGGGTCCTATTGGGTTCTGGGTAGGTGGATGAGCGCAAGCCCACCCACGGCTAAAGGACCCTCCCCTAACTTGTGGGGAGGATCCTTTGAGCCCAGGAACTCAAATGATTACAGCAGAGAACAGAAAATATAACAAGGGCAGGTGTGAAGGGTCAAAACAAAGGGAGCCTGCCCTGGACAGTGCCCACTGCTCTTTGAAGGTGTCAAAGGAGCCAGCAGACAAGACGTGATAAATCGATCCCCAAGTGTGCTCCCCGTTAACTCCAGAACTCCACAAGATGCAGAAGTGCAATCAACGGGGGAGCAGCAGCGGTCTATTCGTCGCCGTGAGGACAGCCAGGTTAGTCAACCTAAGATACGCCGACTTCAGCTATGCTATTCGCGTAGCTGAAGTTGTGTATCTTAGGCTGACTTCTCCCTCCCACCCCCAGTGTAGACCTGGCCTTAATTGGGGATTGGTCCTGCTTTGAGGGTTGGACTAGATGATGTCCTGAGGTCCCTCCCAACCCTGATATTCTATGACATTGGTTCTCACACCTGGTTATGTGGGGAGTTGTGAGCCCTGACCCCCTACGTGTGACTGCAAGTTGCGACACATGGTTGCAAGCCCCGACCCCTGTGTGGAGCTTTGGGGCTACGAGCCCTGGCGCACCGCTGCGAGTCCCGATTGTGAGCTCTGGGCAGGCGTGGGGTTGCGATCCCTGAGTCTGACCACCACGTGGGGTTGCTAGTCCTGACCCCAATCAGGAGAGGGGCTGTGAGCCCTGAGCTGAGGCATCCAGGACCCTGTGAGCCCCGACTCCTGTACTGGGGTTGTCAGGCAGAGCCCGGCCATGTTGCAGGTTATCAGCCGGGAGCACACGCAGGGTTGTCGGCTCCGAGCCCCGCCAATCACTGTGTTTTAGTCTTAATTTAAAAGCAGTGAGACAAGGTAACTTCATTTTAAGCAATAGGGTTTAAATTTAGTACTTAACATAGTGCTAAATATATATAAAAATGTGT
Organism: Sternotherus odoratus; assembly: GCA_032164245.1. Lineage (NCBI taxonomy): Eukaryota > Metazoa > Chordata > Testudines > Kinosternidae > Sternotherus > Sternotherus odoratus. The sequence continues at coordinate 96,021,859 of JAVMKO010000007.1, forward strand.
TTTTAATTTCTAAGGGGGGGGGTCACACTCGGGGGCTCGGTGTCCAAAAGGGGTCACCAGTACAAAAAGTTTGAGAACCACTGTTCTGTGATAAGACCAGGCAAAAACTCTCCAAGACCAGAGAGGGCATGGATGGGACAAACTCAGCCCAGCCTCACAGGAACAAGGGACACTGGCGTAGGCAGCAACAAAGAATCTGCTAGGCCAGGGGCGGGCAAACTTTTTGGCCCAAGGGCCACATCGGGGTGGAGAAATTGCTTTCAGGGCCATGACTGTAGGGCAGGGGGTTGGGGTTCCGGAGGCAGTGCGGGGTATGGGAGGGAGTACAGTGTAAAGGAAGGGGTTCAGGGCAAGGGGTTGGGGCACAGGAGTGGGGTGGAGTGTATGAGGGGGCACAGGGAAGGGGGTTGGAGTGCACACTGTGGGAGGGGGCTCAAGGCATTGGTGCAAGGAGGGGTGCAAGGTGCGGCAGGGGGCTCAGAGCAGGAGATTGGGGCAGAGGGTGCAGCAGGGGGCTCAGGGCACAGGGTTGGGGTTCAGGGTGCGGTGGGGGATCAGGCCAGGGGTTGGGGGACAGGATGCGGCAGGGGGCTCAGCGGGGGGTTGGGGTGCAGGGTGCAGGAGGGGTTCGTGATGTGGGCTCTGGCCCGGTGCCACTTACCTAGAGTGGCTCCGGGGTGGCAGCGGGGTCAGGGCAGGCTCCCTACCCTTCTGGCCCTGGGGGAGGGGAAGCAGAGGGCTGTGGTTCCTCTGCCAAAGCTTGCAGCATGCTGCGGGCATAACTAGACACTGGAAGGTGAAGGTTGTGTCTGGGGCCAGAGATATTGGCTAGTGTCATTTGCTTGCAAGTAGCTGGGAGCAGCTTACATGCCAGAGGCTGTGTGTGAACTGCCCAAGACTGGGGGGTTCTCACAGCAGAGCAGGGTAAGGCTGGCTCCCAGAGTCAAGGATTGGAGAGGCCTAGCAGATCACCAGTCCGGATACCACAGAGGGAAATTTCACACTGATCTTAAAGACCTTTTCAGGTTTTGTTGTCCTTGTTCGGAAATGCTTAGGTGAAATCCAGTGAGTCATGCCCAGGCATTTTCAAAGTAACTATGTACCTAAGTACCTGCTCATATGCAGCTGTAATACTTTCATTATAGAAAGCACAGTGTTATCTTATCTCAGTACCAACCGGGTGCAATCAGCAAAGGATTTATAAGAAGTCTGTGGGAGTTTTGCATGAACAAGGACTAGGTAAGGACTGCAGGATATGGCCCAATTAATGGTCCTTTCTTCACAGGTAGGAAGTTAAAGGGCTGCTGGGATTTTTGTACAAATCAGTGATCAAAATCCACTGGAGCTTATCACATTACAAGAAATTACTCCTGGGTCTTTCCAATTTTCCAGTTTCCTAATGATCGTCTTTAGTTGGGGTTGGTCCTGCTTTGAGCAGGGAGTTGGACTAGATGGTCTCCTGAGGTCCCTTCCAACCCTGATATTCTGTGATTCTATGATCAATTTCTCAATTCAAAATAAGAGCAAGTATCCCAGGAGTCTGGGTAGCAAGATTCCGGGAAGGCCCAGAGAAGATAGGGAACTGCTGTTGAGATTGCACTACCTCTGTTTTACTAAACATTAACAATTTTACACAACCAAACAATACATTCAATGAATGTAAAAATAGCATCAAATTCATTTAGTATTTATATTTAACAAACTATATATAAAGGACTCGGATTCCACATTTGTGGCAAGGTGGGCCTGACCCAGCCCTCCTGCCCCTTTAAGAGAGCAGGGAAGCCTCTGCAAACCTCCCTGCGAGGGAAGGCTAAACAGCCACCTGGGCTGCAGAGGGCTCAGGCTTAATGGGTTGCACCTGGCAGCCTCCTCAGGGGATAAAAGCCTGCCAGGCAGGAAGCCCGGGGGGAGAGGGGAGGGGGAGGAGGGGGAGGGGGAGGGGGGAGAGGAGAGGAGAGGAGAGAGAGAGAGAGAAGGCTAGGAGCCTACCAGAGCTGACTGCTACCAGAGACCAGCCAGGCTGAGGGCTGGGACTCAGCTGAACTGTGTAAAGCTGTATTTCGGTGGTGGGGCTTGCACTGTGAATAAAGAGCACTGTTGGGAGCCACAGAAGAGTCTCCTGCCTGTTTGTGGCGTGGGGGAAGAGCGGATCTCCTACACATTTCTTTTAATATCTAGTTTGTTTTCACATTTTATTCATGTGCTTTGTTATACAGCCAAGTGGCCCGCTTTGCTGTTTTTATAACTTATTTTGGTGGCTCAGACATGAAACACGGCTCAGGATTTGCCATCTTCAGTTGGATAATAGAGGACAGTGTCCCGTCTATTCCAAGGTTAGCCTGAATGGTGTGTTATTCTTTCAAACAAGACTGAAACACTCTCTTCTCTTGCATTTGAGTGGGGTAAAACTAAGAGAAGTCTGACAACCCTGGACCCTAATGGAAACTTTGAGAAGACCACTAGGGCTTTTGACATTGCTAAGAGATGCCCACACAGTGTCCATCCTATATTGCACAGTAGTTTTATCTGTGTAGTGTTGCCTCATCCCATACACACTGAATGATAGCTGATTTCTGCATCAACTGGTAACCAATGTGTGCTGGTATCTGCTAACAAAATACTCAATCTGTTCAAAAGTGCAGTTTTCCCTAATATCAAAGATCACAAATCCTGCCCTCTTTAAGGTAGCTTCTCACAGGCAGACTTGGCTACACTGGTATAGAATGCTCTGACTGCACAAAAGAGCTTCCATTTTGCAAGAGGACGAATATCCTCTTACTCTTCCAACTTCAATACAACCTGTTTCATGACCAAACCTACAAATACTATTTGCTGTTTCTCTTAGTGCCTGAGGTAAAAATACTTTAAATCTTTATATATTTACTCAGAATGAGTGAGGTAAGCTTTGGAAGGGTGTGAGTGTGAGATAGCATGATACTGGGTGAACCTCACACCCAATGAGTGAGACTTGACGTGTCTGAGAACCCTGTTATAACAGCATTGCGTTCCAAACTAGAATCACACTCTAAGGGCTTGGCTACACTTGCAGTTGTAGAGCGCTTTGGGTTAAACCAGCCTTCAGAGAGCGCCTTCGGGAAAGTGCTCCAGTCTGTCCAGACAGCTGCAAGCACACTAGCGTGGCCACATTCGCAGCACTTGAGGCGGCATTGGGAGTAGTGCATTATGGGCAGCTATCCCACAGAGCACCTCTTCCTATTCTGGCGCTGTGGCTTGTGGGAAGGGGGTGTGGGGTGCGGGGCATTCTGGACCCTGTCCCAACGTCCTGTGATTCATCGGTTCGCATTCCAGCAATCCCTGTTTCCGTCCACATTTGGTGCCATCTTTCAACGGTTTCTGTGCAGCGCACTCTGTCTTCCCTTTCAGTCTGCTGAAATGGAGCTCCAACTGCCAAGTCTCACCAGCATGTCATGTTTGGCAGTCGAGTTACTCCCTAAGATCCAAACTGACAGTGAGGACTCCAACGATGCTATCAAGTCGTGTAACACAGTGGTCCCCAACCCCCGGTCCGCGGACCGGTACCGGTCCGTGGAGCATTTGGTACCGGTCCGCGGCCGCGTTCCCCTCCGGCCCGCCCCTTCCGCATCCGGCTGCCTTCCCTTCCGCATCCGGCCGCCTTCCCTTCCGGTCCTCCAAGACTTCCGCATTTTGCGGCTTTCCCGCCCCGTTTTCCTGCGGCTTTTCGGCGGACATACAAGATCCCGCCTCGCCGAAATTAAAAAAAGGAAGATGAGGTACTGAATTCTGCGGGTTTTCGGCGGACATACAATGGTCCGCCGCACCGCACAGAGCCCCCGGGCCGCAAGCATTACTCGCACGCGTTGACCGGTCCCCGGGGATCAAAAGGTTGGGGACCACTGGTGTAACACATACGACATGAGATTTCTTGTGTCATTCACGGACATGTTCTCCACCGTGGAACACCACTTTTTGGGCTCAGGAAACAAGCACTGACTGGTGGGATCTCATCGTCATACAAGTCTGGGATGATGAGCAGTGGCTGCAGTCCGCACTGGGTGGAGGCCGACTTAAGATACACAACTTCAGCTGTGCAAATAGCGTAGCTGAAGTCAACATATCTTATGTTGACTTACCTGGGCGTCCTCAAGCCGACAAGTTGACCAGTGCTGCTCCCCCATCGACCCTGCTTCCGCCTCTTGCAGTGGTGGAGTTCCAGAGTCGACAGGGAATGCGCTCAGGGATCGATTTATCGCGTCTACACTAGTCCCCAATAGATCAATCACTACCCGCCAATCCGGCGGGTAGTGTAGACATCCCTAAGATAAACAGATGAAGCTACTCCTTGACTGAATACCACTATATTGCTATAATCTTCTGTAACTTTTACTTTACTGTGTTCATCCATGTAGTTTTGCTTTATTTATGCCATCAAATGGATTTTCCTATGATGTTGGTTGATTAGTTTGTCCAGTGATATATTATGAGAGTGTTCTGTTTCAACTCTGTTAGTCTATGACTAAGGAAATGTTTCAATAATAATATTATACTTAGCACTGACTGCACCCTGCGTTTATTCGCCTCCAAACATTAATGAATCTTACAACATCTATGTGAGAGAGGTAAGTAAGTCTATCGAGGGGGTAAAAAGTTTAGTGACGTAGGCCAAGGCCACAGAGCAGATTCTTGCTGCAAAAATTGCAAACACTTTCTTGAATGAACTAAAGCCAGGAGTTCACTTCAATGGTATTCAAGAGCCCTCACTTCCTCCAAATGTTCATACAATTGAATTTTTGTTCACAAGGATATTTGCAGACGAAACTATGTTTCAAAATGCTCACATGAGTATTTTCACTGGAAGTTTTGACAGGAGTTGTGGACACTCGGTATCTTGCAGGAGTTGTTAAGCATCCAACAAGACTGGGCTCCATTTTTGTGCAGGTTGCGTGGATAGGACAGGGCCTGATTCAAAGCCCAGCGAAGGCAGTGGAGAGATTCTCATTGATTTTGGTGACTTTAGTTTGGACCCATAAGTAAAATCCCAAAATGTTTCCATTCAGCAAGAGAAGGTGGGTGAGGTGATATCTTTTATTGGACCAACTTCCACTGGTGAGAGAGACAAGCTTTCAAGCAACACAGCTCTTCTTCCCATCTTCACTTTCAGTACCTTTCCCAGACCTCAACATTTGTTTCTATGACAGTGAGTAACATTTTCAAATGTACCTGAGTGATTTAGGAGCCTATGTCTAATTTTCAAAAGTGACTTAGAGCCAGATTTCCAAAGGTATTCAAGTGCCCAAAGATGCAGATAGGCACCTATTGGGATTTTCAAAATCACCTCTGCAGGTAATGTGTCTAACGCCCATTGAAATCTGTAGGAATTAGGTACCTATTCTGCTTAGGTGCTTTTGAAAATGCCACTAGGCACCTACCTGCATCTTTAGGCCCCTAAATACCATTAGAAAACTGGTCCTTAGTCACTTCTGAAAATTGGATATAGGCTCATCATATTTGAAACTGGAGTGTAGGTGCCTAAATCATTTAGGCACATTTAAAATTTGTACCCAAATGTATTCATTTCTCATAATATAAATTTGCACAAAGAGTGACAACAAAATGTTCACTGGGTCATCATTTTTGGATCCTCCTTGTTTCACCTTGTTCAATCTACCAGAGTTAAAGCACATATCAGGGACAGTGCCAGTCTGTTCCTGGTGTGGGGTGCTGATGTGGGCTAGACAGAAAATTTGGGGGGCTGTACCCCACCTTGCCATGAGGACCCATCCCATCTCTGTGGCCCTAACCCCCTGCTCCTCCTCAGGTAAGTGCCAGCCCGACCTCCTCCTCTCTCCTCCTCTGAAACTCACCCTCTGGCCAGGTTGGAGGTCAGAAGCCGGAGCTGGTGCAGTGCGGGAGGGCTGCTGTGCTGGCTGGTGCCATGGGGCAGACAGCCATGGTGCGTCCCTGTCTTCTCCTCCTGCTGCTGATGCCCGGGGCCCTAGGGCTGCAGCTCCCCAGCACCCTTCAACTGTGCACAGCAGGTAAATGCTCTCCATGGCTAGAAGAGCCCCCAGGAAACAATGACCGCAGAGGCGGGGCCCAGGAGCCCAGATGGCTGCAGGTCAGTCTGGGCCGCTGTGGGGAGCCCCGGACCCTCCACCTTCCCTGGGCGGTGCACCTCCGTGGGTGGGGACACGGGCCAGGGGCTGGTCTCAGGCACCCTGGTCCCCAGCCTGGGCTTACTCCTGCACTGCTGCTGGCAGTGGGACTGCCTTCAGAGCTGGGTGCTCAGCAAGCAGCTGCTGCTCTCTCCGCTCTGCCTTCAGAGCTGGGCAGCCAGAGAGCAGCAGCTGCTATGGGGTGGCTATGGGGAGGGCTAAGGAAATTTTGGAGTAGCTGTATCCCCCTGCAAGGTGCCCCTTGTGCTGCCTTGCTGGGCATCTTTAAATGCTTCCTCAGACTTAGAAACCAGAATGAATATTGTTCTGTATTTAACCACAGGACTAGGACCAGGGTTCCATCCCAGAGTTGCTGTGTTGCCTTAGGAAAATGACTTAGCATCTTTACGACCTGGTTTTTCCATCTGTGGTAATACTTCTATGCCACACCAGGATGTAAAACCCATTAATATTCCTATAATGTTTTGAGATCCTCAGATGGAAGATGCTCTAGAAGTAAAGAACATTGTTATTAAGTGAAGAGATAGCACTCTCTCTCTCTCTCTTAATTCTTTCTAGTTCACCCATATACTCAGTATATTTTTCTGCATCCATTTTTATAATGTCCTTAAATTATACGGTAATATGGCTGCCAAAGGTATTGAAGATTTAAAATCTCAAAGGGAAACTGTCATTAGCAATAATTAATTTTTAACTAATGGCTGATAGTATGCCACTTTTGTGCTAATTGAATGAAAAATCAACCACTCCAAGAGTGTTACACCCTCTTTAATCACAGGGCATAAACAGCATGGCCAGTAATTGCAGTTACAGGATAATTAAGTGGCATTTTCCTGCTGAGCTTCATTGAGGAAGTATTACCTAAAAATGGATTTTGGTCAGTCACTATTCCTCTAAAATTCCCAGCCAGGGAGGGCTATGGGCCCTAATTCATCAAAACATTTAGCACCTCATTCAGGAAAAGTACTTAAACATGTGCTTAAATTTAAGCATGTGCTAAAGTGTCATTGATTTAACAAGGTAATGAAAGCTGTATCCTGGATTTAATCAATATCATGGCCCCAATTCAGCAGTTCATCCCTCTTCAGCAAAGGATTTAAGTGTATGCTTATATTTAAGTATAACACAAAGTTTAAAAAATTATAAATGAAAAGTCACTTCAAAAGCAAAAAATCAGCATATTTTGTTCCAAAATATGTCAGAACGGTCCTTTTTGACACTGTCAGGATTTTTTCTTTTTTGCTTTTCAAATTGAAATCCCTGCAAAACTGACTTGATTTCCCAAAGCATTTTGATTTTGATAGCACGTATATTCCAACTGAATATGCAGTTCCACCAGAGGGTATGTCTACACTGGTAGAGTTACATCGCTGGCAGTTACATCACCACTCAGAGAGCGCTGAAGGGACCCCGCTGAAGGGAAACCGCTGTTGTGTGTTCACACTGTCAGCTGCCTGGGCAATAGCATGTTCACACTTGTGCCACTTGCATCGGTATTCGGAGCAGTGCACTCTGAGCTGCTATTCCACAGAATATCTCTTCCTCTTTTGCCGCTAAGAGTTGTGGGAAGGCGGAGGGGGTCATGGGGCATCCTGGGTCCTGGCCCAATGTCCCATGATGCATTTCTTCATATCCCAGCAATCCCTGCACTTCTGTTCACATTTGGCACCATCTTTCAATGGTTTGTGTGCTGTGCACTCTGCCTCTTCAGTCTGCAGGAATGGATCCCACACTGTTGACCAATGGTGCTCACTCGCATTAACATGTCATGAGTGGCAGTGGAGTTATTCCTTAAACTACAAAGGCAAGAGGAGTGCAACATTGATCTTGCCACGCATAGTAGCTATAACATGAGATTGCTTGTGGCATTTACAGAGGTTCTGACCACAGTGGTTAGCAGACTATCAATAGCAGTCTGGAGTAGCCAGCTTCCACAGTCCAATCACCACACACTTCTCCAATGGCAGGGCAGCTCTCTCTATATACAGAGAACATGAAAATATGGGTGTTGCCATACCAACTCTAATGAGACTAATCAATTAAGGTGGAGTCTAGTTATTACCACATCCTTTTGTATAAAAGAATGTGAAAGAAATTGCCAACAAGAGAATTGTGAGTAAAGAAAGTGCGTGATCCACCTCCGTATTTTATTGCTCTTCTATAAAAGGCGAAGGGTAATAACCCTGTCATAAACACTGATCAGCAGAGGCCAACAAAATGAGTAATCCATCCAGGTACACCTAATAGGATATTCTCATTTCCTCAGTCTGAGAAAGTGAAGCCAACCAAAGAGTTGTCTACAACAAGGTAATTCTGAAATTTACAAAATTTCTTTATGTTCTTTTCTAGTTATTGGTTTCCAGGGTAAACTGATTTTCCTTTGAAACAAACGGCCACCAGCCTGATCCTGAGAGGAGCCTCGCCAATTAATGTCAATGTTATAGTATGAAAAGAAAAGCTTGCTCAGTACTTGACTAACAGACATGGTTCAAATTGTGAGTTCAGTCAGAAGGGCAGGCGATCAGCAGCTATAAGGATCAGCCCTTTAGTTCTGCTCTTCTTACTCACATACATATTTCCCAGAGGAGTCCAGGAAATTTCTCATGTGAGTAAGGCAAGCAATAGCTAGTCCAACATTTCTTCCTTTAAGTACTGTATACACACACACACACACCCTCCCAGTGAAGCCAATGGGAATAAGGGATGTGTCTGAGGGAAGAATTAGAAGACCAATCTGGTTAACTGTGCAAATGTGCTTTATACTTTTCCTGTTCAAACTTTTTTTAAAAAAGCAGGGTGGGGATTTTTTTCACTATCTTCCCCAGGTTTCAAGGAATCTGGCTCGTGCCATATACAGTATTTTGGTATGAACAGGGTTCTTTATTCCAGGTTTCAAACCTGGTCTTGCATTTCATATAAATCTGAGAGGGAGCTGTGGTTTGCGGGGGAGGGTGTTATTTTCCTGTGGTGTTTTATTTTCCTCAGTCACTTGTTTCTTCATATGCAACCTATGGTGAATGGATTTTTCATGATAAATCTATTTTAACTTAAGTTTATTGTTGCAGAGAGAATGTCATTTAAAGTGCTACTTACATAACGTTAGGTACAAGCTCTTCTGATACCTGAGGACATATTGCAGTCACTTGATTAACATATTTATTAAATGTTGGATACACATTCTGTAATTCCACATCTCATTTATATTCTGAATAAGGGGCTGCATAAATACTGAATTGAACCGGTATATTAATAACACAAGGAAAAATCTATGTGTAAAACAGAAGACAGAAGCCCTGGGATCAGCAAATGGAGGGAAAATGGGGCTTTACAGCCAGAGGATTTAATGGAGGATCAGACCAGAGTCTGACTTGGGAATTATTTTCTGTAACTCTTATCTGGTGTTTTTTCAAATGTAGTTTCCCATAACAAAATGTTGTTTTTAACCATGCTTTGGGGAGGGGAGGGGGATGGTCCTGTGGTTAAGGCATGGAACTGGGAGCAGGGAGATCAGGATTTAGTTCCAGGCTCTATAACAGACTTCTAGTATGACCTTGGGCAAATCACTAATAGCTCTGTGCCTCAGTTTCCTCATCTGGAAAACACGGATAATAATGGTTCTCTGCCTTACGGGGTATTGTGACAGTAACTTCAATAATGCATTTGAGCTCCTCATATCTCAGTGAGGGTCATGACAACAAACAGATTAATTGAAAGAGATGGTAGTGTGTTATTCGGGTGCAAAGCAAGAAATTGCACCTTGTTTATCACATTATCTCCAATGTCTAATCAGTCCCACTTAGATAGCTGAGGCCTTGACTACACTGCAGAGTTTTGTTGACAAATGTGATGTCGACACTCAAAAAGCACTATAATAAAAACTGGTGTTGCGTATTCACACTCACTCCCTCTGTCACCAGAGCGAATCCACACTTGGTGCACTAGCATCGACTATGTGCAGGTACCTATCCTACAGTCCAGCTTGACACATTCTGAAGCTAGGTCTTGTGGGAAGGTGGAGCAGATAGTGCCACATCTTGGGTCCAGGCTACAATGTCCCATGATGCATTGCTTTCTATCCCAGCATTCTGTCGGCTTCAGGCTTTCTTTTGCAGCATTTTTCAATGGCCCTTGTTTGCTGTGCACCCCGGCATCTTTGTGAGAAGGGATGGATCCCACACTGCTCTGATAACTGTCATTAAGACATTGTGGATGGTAACCACTAAGTTCCCCACTGAAGAAGAGTCCCAGTTGCCTGACATGCTGTGTGATATGGATAGGAACAACTTTAGATTGCTTTTGGCATTCACAGAATAGCTGCAGAGGGTGGACCATCTCGGGAAAGTAGCACTGAATGGTGGGATCGTATCTTCATGCAGGCATGCGATGATGAACACTGGCTACAGAATTTTCGGATGTGGAAAGTTACCTTCCTGGAACTGTGTGCGGAGTTTGCCCCAGCATTGTGGCACAAGGACCCCAGAATGAGAGCTGCCTTATCGGTAGAGAAGTATATGGCAATTGCTGTGTGCAAGCAGGCAACTCCAGACTGCTACCAGTTGGTTGCAAATCAATTTGGAGTCAGGAAGTCAACCGTTGAGGCTGCATTAATGCAAGTGTGCAAGGCAATTCATCGCATCCTCCTACAGAGGACCGTGACTCTGGAAAATATGCGTGAAATAGTGGATGGCTTTGCAGAAATGGGTTTCCCTAACTGTGGAGGGGCAATAGATGGCACACATATTTCAATTTTGGCACCGAACCACCTTGCAACAGAGTACGTCAATGGGAAGGGGCACTTCTCCATGGTGTTGCAGGCGCTTGTGGATCACCATGGGTGTTGCACTGACATTCATATGGGGTGATCCAGGAAGGTGCATCATGCATGCATATTCAGAAACACTGGCCTGTATAGAAAGCTACAAGCAGGGATCTTCTTTCCAGACCAGAAGATTGCAAAGGAGGATGTTGAAAAGCCCATAGTGATCCTGGGAGACCCAGCGTATCCAGTACAGCTGTGGCTCATGAAACCTTACATGGGAAACTTGGACAGCAGTAAGAATAGGTTCAACATCAGGTTGAGTAGATGCTGGATGACAGTGGAGTGTGCCCTTGGCAGATTAAAGGCACGCTGGTGATGCCTTTATGGCAGGTTAGACCTCAATTAGGATAATATTCCCATGGTCATAACTGCGTTTGTATGTTGCATAATCTTTGTGAAGCTAAGGGTGAAAGGTCTACTCTGAGGTGGAGTACTGAGGCAGACAACTCAGCTGCTTATTTTGAGAAGCCAGATACAAGGGCTATCAGAAAGGCTCAGATGGGGCAATTCGAATCAGGGAGGCTTTGAGGCAACACTTTTAAAATGATAATCAGTAATGTATATATCTGTGATTGGTGCTGCAATGTTACATTACATGTCGTTTTCCTAGGAAGGAATGGTGACATTTGGCGCCTTACATCCCAGTAAGTAGATAATTAAACTTGCTGTGTATGTTTTGGTAGTGCCTGCTATCTCAATTCGTAGGAAACAAATAAAGATGAGTTACCATTCAAAAACTTTGCTTTTATTGCACAAGAAACAACATACACAAACACACAAAGATGCTCGGTGGGAAAGGAGGCACCAGGGAAGGGCATACTTTCAGAGCTGTGTGTAGGTCCAGCTAACATTTTGAAAGTTGTCTGAGGGGGGTGCAGTGAAGGGGAAACCAAGAAGTCCTGGAAAGCGGAAAGGACTGTGTGGGTGGAGTTTGGGTGGGGCATGGAAAAGTGTTCTGAATGTGCTGCAGAGAGCAGGCACACGTCTGCTCCATCTGCAGCATTATTAAGGACTTCAGCATCTCCATTTGCTCCTCCATTATTTTAATCATCCTCTCAGTAGCATCCTTAACAAACTCCTGATTTCCTTTTCTGTCCTGCTTTTTGACCTCCCTCCATTCCTTGCATTCCCTTTGCTCTGCACTGGAGAAGTGCAGTACCTCCCAGAACATGTCTTCTTTGCTCCATCTTGGGCACTTTCTTCACTGGTGGAGTCGCTTGGCTGGTATGTAGTGGGTGGGGCATGTAGGGGGTGTTCCTGAAGGCCACATCTGTTGAAGCCCAAGGAACAATGCACAGAAGCATGATTGTTTAATTCACTCACAGCATTGAAACATTTCAATAAAATACACCTTTTGTAACATAAAAATCACTTTCTTTTTGACCCTTGGCAAGCACACATCTCTGCGAACACCCAAAGTACAGTGAGTGTCAGCTGGAGGGAGGGGCGCTGTACATGGGAAAAGAGCGCTCTGCAAGGGTTGTGGTGAAGCCGACTAGGGAAAAAATACTAAAATTCTCCCACACTTTTCCATAGGCAGGGTCATTGTAGCAGACATCTCATGGCTGAGGATATGCAGGGAAGCAAAGGTACATCTACTACACGCTTGTGGCTTCGTCCCTGGTCCCTATGCTGCTCACCTGTGTGTTGCTTTGGTACCTGCATAAGTGATTACCAAATACAAAGTTTCATATAATGGGGGAAGGAACAAAGCAGCTCTGCCCAGGAATGTTTGGCAGAGCATTAGCACGTACCTCCAGGAAACTTTCCTAGATATGTCTCTGGAGGATTCCTGTGAGATCTCGGTGTGCATCAACATCCTGTTCTGCCATACTGATTAGCTACACACAGAAATGTCCAGCTCACAGAAACACAGCCAGCCTACAACATTTCTACACCCTGAAGCCACGTCTGCACTACACAGACCACAGCCACTTACCTGGTGTCTCCTTTCCTGTCCTGCTGCTTGCTCGCTGCAGATCAACTGCTGAGACTGGCTAGACACCTCCAAAGTGGTGAACAGTTATTGGCTGCCTGTCCCACCGGGCAACCTCACTGGGAGCTCCACATTGTCATCTATCTCCACCTCTTCATCGATGACTTTGTCCTCTGAGTTAGGACAGCATTTATAAGCTGTCAGGGTCACTTGGGAAGATGCAATGAGACCTCTCCACGCGGAGCCAACAGGAAATGGAATTTCAAAAATTCCTGAGGCTTCTAAGAGGGAGGGGCAGATGGTTGTTTATCTGGCTGCAGGGCAGTGGAGTTCAAACTGCTGAGCAGAGCGATCAGGATGGGCATTATGAGACACCTCCTGGAGGCCAATTAAAGCGATCAAGTCAAGCATGGTGTCTACACTGGCACTTTATCGACAAAAATTTTGCACAAAAAGCTTTATGGGTCTTGTCAGTCATTTTATTTTGTCACCAAAAAAGGGCTTTTGCCACCAAAAGTCATACTTCAGTGTGTATGCATCCTTTTGTCGACAAAACTTCGTGGTGTAGACAAGGCTTGAGCTTGTTAAAGGAGCCTAAAGGAGTTAGGCATCAACCACAGGGGAGTTGACAAAAGAGATGGCCCAGTGTTAGGGTGATAGCCTAGGCCTCACGAGACCAGGGCTCAATTCCCTTCTGTACCACAGACTTCCTGTGTGACCATGGGCAAGTCACATAGCTTCCCTGTGCCTCAGTTCCCCATCTGTAAGATGGGGATAGCAATACTTCCCTGTCACACAGGGGTGTTATGAGGATAAATATGTTAAGGCTGGTGGTGTGCTCCGATGCTGTATAATTACCTAGGCCAGAGGGACTGAATTCCAACAATAGCACATGGTCTGAATCTCCTGTTTGATTTTGTTTTGCAGCATGGCCAGTGATGAGGACAAGACACTCCATGGCACAATGGTTCTCAAGCATGCAGGTGCCATACTTCTCTAAGCTGTTCTCATAAGAAATTCCAATTATTATTATGCGTTAGTATTGCTCAAAGGCCCCGATCACTATTTGTATAATGGTACCACTCGGGGCAAAACAAACAAACAAACAAACTCTCAGGACTGCAGGCTGGGAATTTGCTGCTTTATTTAACTGCATCACAAAAGACTGCGGGAGGGTTGGGGGAACACTCTCATTGATTAAAATGGCAATTAAAGAAGGGATGAACCATAGCTCCATCCTATAATAAGTTGGGTAACCCAGTTAACCCTCCCATGACCGCTTTACTACAAGTATCAGGGCCCCATTGAGTTAGATGTTGAACAAACACGTAGACAGGCAAAATCTCTGCTTGAAAGGGCTTGAAACTTAGATAGACCAAAGGGGTACAATGTGTGGACAGAGTGATTGGGGAGACAGGAGCGCGGCATCTTAGCCCCAGGTCTTTTGGGATTTTTATGAGATGGGTGGGGGAGAAGAAGGGATTTTTGGAACGGGAGGAGTGGGGAACAGGATAAGGAAGCAGGATAAGGAAGACGACAAGGGCCCTGATTCAAAGCCCACTGAAGTAAATGGAAAGACTCCTGTTGATTTCAAAGTGATCTTTGGATGAGGCCCAAGGAGCCAAATGGGTGGAAAGTGAGGTTGACAAGTTATGGTCTGTAGGGGCAGAAGAGGAGCAGGATGAAAGGGGTCCAACAACCAACGGCAATACAGCAAATATGGAGGGACGGGGGAATTCCAGAGGCCGGCTGTCAGAGCTGAGTGAGTGATGACATCAGGAAGCTGCAACAGCTCTTCTCTGTATAGAGAGGGGGAGAGGAGATCACCAGCCCTGTACCCCCGCCCCCCGGCCCAGGAGGAGAGGCTCATGGAGATGACATACGCTGTGAGATCTCAACCATAGCTGGTGCTGGTTGGCTGCTCCTGGAGAAGGCGCCCCTAGGGCCTGGGCATGGGTTGCTGTTGTTGGACAATAAGAGGCTGTTTGGTCAAGTGGACTTTTACTTCTTTCTGTGATTAACCATCCTCTAAACAGAAGCACGTTTGGTTCTCAATGGCACCTTTCATACTCACAAAGAAATGAGTTAACAGTGAAGGGAGCTGATATTTAGACTGATAAACCAAGGTTGAAATTACCCAGTAATGCACATGTGAAGAGGCTGCGTGGTCTAATGGTTAGAATATAATCTGGGGAGCTGGGTTCTACTCCCAGCTCTGCAACTAACTTTCTGTCTGACCCTGGGCAGGTCACTTCACTGCTCTATGACAACTGTAAAACAGATATTAAACTGCTTATTTCAATAGTGACGTGTTAATTCATTAAGCTGTAAAGCACTTTGAGATCTTGAATGAAAGGTGGCACAAATTGGCAAAGTATGCTTTTAAATGCCCGCCTTACCCTCTGAAATGATCAGCCCTTCAATCCATGGCCTGCAATGTTGTTAAAATCCCGGCTCCACAATAAACTGGCGAAGTTGCTATTTAAAATAATAATTAATTCATAATGAATACTAAATGTAGTCATCCTGGGACCATGACACAAAGGGCTGCAAATTTTAAGGCTTTTGTTTGGCTGCAAAAACTCATCCATGCTTTTTATTCTCTGCAAGGTCCTTCCAACGCAATTTATGAGATCACCATGGTGTCTATCAGTGGAAGTATGTTACTGTTGGCTGTGATTGTTATAGCAGTGAAAGTTCTCAGAAAGTAAGTATTACCACTTTAGATGTGTATCCAGTCAGTGTTACTAAGGAAGTTTAAGGAAGCCAGTTAAAGTCCTGCAGATATAAAATGCAATGCTTCACTATGCACTGGGAGAGGCAGGATTTGGAGAGCCCATGCTGAGAGTTTGCCAACACTCTGTAGTCCACAGAGCATAACTTCATAGAGGCTCCTGTGCCCCCCTGCAACTGTGTTTGAACAAAAGCTGGTTGATAAACTTTCTGTGTGAAATTTTTTCATTAAAATGGTTTTTTTATTGTTTTTCTTTGTTTTTCTTTTCTTATTTTTGTTGAAAAACAGAAAACTCAAAACAATTTTGTTGTATATACAAAATAGCTGAAAATTTTTGGTGTTTTCAGGAATTTTATTTTCCATTTTTATATGTTCATTTATATATTTTTTAAAAGCGGTTTTCTTTCTAGGAAACAAAACAAACAAAAACCATCAATCCTTTCAAACCAAAAACTTTGACCATCTTTAGGTTGGACAGGAGAGGGGTGGAGCCAGTGGGTCTGTTATTATGTTATGATTTAGAAAATTATAAGAGAAACAGCATTGTTGATGGTCATGTCCAGAATCATATGTAAGCCAAAGATGTCTCAAGATTTATTCCTTTCCTAACATGTGTAGTTCACAGTTGCATGTTCTTATTCACTGAAGTTAGAAAATATTATGAATTAGATTGTGGAAGTGTCCAAGCCCACCGAATTCAGACTTATCTAGTAGCTAATGTTTGGTTTGTTCTCCTTTTATTGTTCCAGGCAAGGTAAATTTTGCTGTTCTTCCAACGATCCTAGTACAACTGAGGTGATTCTGGCAAATGTTACAATGAAGCACAATAGCTGTGACAAGATTTCAATAGTGGATTTTACTGATCCTGCGTGTGTAAACTACTTCTCAGAACAGGAAACGCTACCCAAGGAGCTTACCCGGCTCTGAAAATAAATTGTGCAGTTGAGTGATACCTTACTCTTCATTCACATCCTCTAGTACACTCCCTGACCCCTCGCCAGAGGAATGATAACACCAAGGTTTCTCCCAACAGCAAAGTTGTGGAGAGAAAAATGCCTGGAAAGCTCTGGAGTATACATGAGCAAAGTGAAATCTGTTCATTGCTTAACACAGGCCATCTTCATTTCCTTTGTTATAAGGGCAAAATGTTGAGACGTTGGAATGTGAACCTGCAACATTCGAGGATTGAAAAATCTTTCCAGTGGTGAAGAGGAGGTTCCAACTTTTGTTGTATACATATATATATATGTACAGTATCTTTGTCAATACTGTATAAATAGAAGTATAAACATATTATTGAAGGAACCCAGGGATGGATCATTCCCTCCCCAAATAGAAATGCAAGCTCTCCTTTGCGGAACCGCCCGCCACTCTCTAGAGATGTCTGCTAAGGTTCAACAACTTGTCAAAATGCTTCAGAGCTTTGAGATTTGGGGGCCTGGCTCCACTTTGTAGTATCAATTCCTGTAGGATTTCTGCCCAGAACTCTTGGAGTTCATACAGTATTCGCTCTAGCTAGTTAGCCATCAGAGCTGCACTGGAGTTACCACAGAGGGACCCAGCCAATGGCAGCAGGTTTTCGTCAGGGCACCAGTACTGCTGGAGGCAGGAGGAGGATAGGGACTATGCAGATGTCTCCTGCACTTAGATCTTGGAGATCACTTCCCTCTGCTCCCAGTCTGAAGGCCTTAGCTCCGGCTGGCATATTCTGATGAGATCTATTCCCAGGGGTGAAAGTAACTTAAAGGATTTACTCGTACGCCAGACTCCTGAGCAGGGGGGCATGGCCTCATCTGAAAGGGGTGTGGGCTCAAGAGCCCCAGGCGCTTTAAATCGTCCCGGCTGCCTCCATACCCCAGGGCTCTGGTAGTGGGGCTATGGTAGCGATTTAAAGGGCCTGGGGCTCCAGCCACTGCTGGGAGCCCCAGACCCTTTAAATTGCCTCTTGGGGAAGCCGGTCCAGTCCTGCGTGCTGGCGAGTACCGGCTTATTTTTCACCTCTGTCTATTCCCTTCCCTCTTCAGTGGGACTTTCACAGGAAAATATGCAAGGGCAACTTTTCAAAATGTCCATGCCCCTCCTCAAACGTTTCCCCTTCTTCTGACTCTCATGCATTATTCCCACACCTTTGAGCCACATTCTAAGTCTCCTATGTATGGTTTCTCATTGACCATAGCTGGGCCAATCTGTTGCTGTGCTCTCAGGTGTCAGCACCTCCATGCATTGCCTTAGTGCAGTCAGACATTGCCAGACCATCTATTTTTAAAATCTTTTATCTGTCTGTAATTACGACTGTCATGTTGTATGCTCTATTAATCTTTAAACTGATCCCTGTGACCTCCAGTGCACAAATGAAATATGCTTCCAGTTAATAAAGCTCTTTCTGAGATGGTGTGACACCAGCTTGTTAAGGATCCATGAGGTCTTCTCTCTCCGGGTGGTAGTTACAAGGTGCTAGATTAATTCCTGAGCTGACACAGAGATAGGCTAGGGTAGTCCTATATTGTGTTCCTGCCTCACTGGCTTCTCTGTGTGTCACTGCAGGGGTGCAGAATGCCCCAGGCACACCTCTTCCCACTATGGCCTTCTCTGGACAGCCTGCAACATGTAATGAGTTAGTCTAGGAGCCAGTGTTTTTGAAGGGAATGGATCTATGGGTTTTTAGAGACAGCAGTACAAGGCATACATGACAGCCCGTGTACAGATTGTGGGCACAGGGATGGCAAAGGTCTTTCATCCATAGAACTAACAAAGGGGAACCTCTCAGGAACTAGGCAACCGCAGAAGTGTCCTGGGAATGAAATGACATATATAAAAGGTACATGAGAAACATGTAAGGCTACTCTGCTTGCTTGCCTATATATCTTTTCTTATAAGTTTCTTATTTTCCTATGGGTTTCATTATTTGTTTTATTATAATAGATTTATATTAGAGTATATTTTGTCTGTAATACAAGGGACCTCCAGGCCACATCCTGTATGTTGAACTAAGGCAAAGCTAGCATACATATGTTTGGGACCTTTCATCTAGAGATAGATGGTGATGAGCTAAAGCATAAGGTCTATGTGTGCTGTGACCTTTAACACAGAGGCTGCGTTAAAGCACGTCGGCATAGGGGCTTTCCTAAGTTCATTCCCTTTTAAACTTAATAGGTACACAACAACTTTGAACTTGGAAAGAACCAAAATAACCAGTTAGGACAGAGTAACAAATCACAAAAGGGCCATGGTAACGAATTGACTTGAGATTATTGATATACAGGGAAAAGACACTCCAACGTTAGTAAGGTGAGGAAATACAAATAAGGAAAAGGGGGGAACCCCCTACTGAATATGCATCAAACATAATGGCATCAGTGTAACATATTATAAAAGTGACATCCCAGCTTCAGACTGATAGAAGAGAGAGATGTAGTCCTTGGGAGGTGCCGGAATGGCGGCCACTGGCGATGATGGGGAAGGTGATGGTGATGAGGAAGATGATGGCTAACATTTCAGGTTGTTCTATGGGAGATGGTGTGAGTACATGGACATGCAGATGTACATTCTGAAGTATCTCTATCTATCTTACTGAGTTGGGATGTTTGTGACTGTGCTAAATGTTTTAATAAACTATATTTGTAAATATAAAAGAGTTCCTATTGTGTGAGTGTTACAGCTGTGCACATCACGGTTCCCAACTACGTCATAATTTGAATAATACTGGCCTGATCTTGGGGCAAGAACCCGGCAACCTTAAAAGTGATAAGAATCTCCAGTTAAGTAATCAGTATAATAAATACATAATCTAAAGATCAGGCAACAAAAGGATATCTGACAACTCTTTCTTCCTTAAGCCTCCATGTCTACATGACTTAATTCTCCAATCATCTTTCATATTTTTCTGTTACATGTGGCTTCACTTTGACCTCTTGTATTCACCCAGCTATTCTCATAGCTTTTCCTTGCCAGTTATGCTATTGTGATGCATGTATATTATATACATGACTCATTACAGTAGTATATGCTGTAATGAGCAATCACTTTGTAATGTTACTCAGTGTGCTTTCATAGAATTACAGAACATTAGGATTGGAAGAGACCTCAGGAGGTCATCTAGTCCAATCCCCTCCTCAAAGCAGGACCAATCCCCAACTAAATCATCCCAGCCAGGGCTTTGTCAAGCCAGGCCTTAAAAACCTCTAAGGATGGATATTCCATCACCTTCCTAGATAACCCATTCCAGTGCTTCACCACTCTCCTAGTGAAAGTTTTTCCTAATATTCAATCTAGACCTCCCCCACTGCAACTTAAGATCATTACTCCTTGTTCTGTCATCTGCCACCACTGAGAACAGCCTAGCTCCATCCTCTTTGGAACTCCTTTTCAGGTAGTTGAAGACTGCTTTCAAATCCCCCATCACTCTGCTCTTCTGCAGGTTAAATAACCCCAGTTCCCTCCGTCTCTCCTCATAAGTCATGTGCCCCAGCCCCCTGATAATTTTCATGGCCCTCCACTGGACTCTCTCCAGTTAGTTCACATCCCTTCTGTGGTGGGGGGACCAAAACTGGATGCAATACTCCAGGTGTGGACTCACCAGTGCTGAATAGAGGGGAATAATCACGTCCCTTGATCTTCTGGCAATGCTCCTACTACAGCCCAATATGCCGTTGGTCTTCTTGGCAACAAAGGCACAGTGCTGACTCATATCCAGCTTCTCGTCCACTGTAATCCCCAGGTCCTTTTCTGCAGAACTGCTGCTTAGCTAGTCGGTCTCCAGCCTGTAGCAGTGCATGGGATTCTTCCATCTTAAGTGCAGGACTCTGTACTTGTCCTTGTTGAACCTCATCAGATTTCTTTTGGCCCAATCCTTCAATTTGTCTAAGTCACTGGGGACACTATCCCTACCCTCCAGTGTATCTACTTCTCCTCACAGCTTAGTATCATTTGCAAATTTGCCGAGGGTGCAATCCATCCCCTCATCCAGATCATTAATGAAGAAGTTTAATAAAACTGGCCCCAAGACCGACCCCTGGGGCACTCCGCTTGATACCGGCTGCCAACTAGACATTGAGCTATTGATCACTATCTGTAGAGTCCAACAATCTATACAGCTTTCTATCCACCTTATAGTGTATTCATCCAATCCATACTTCTTTAACTTGCTGGCAAGAATACTATTGGAGACTGTATCAAAAGCTTTGCTAAAGTCAAGATATATCCCATCCACCGCTTTTCCCATATCCACAGAGCCAGTTGTCTCATCATAGAAGGTAATCAGGTTGGTTAGGCATGACTTGCCCTTGGTGAGTCCATGATCACCTTCCTCTTCTCCTTTAACAGCACTATGTTAAAGCACACTAGGGAAGCTTTAACAAGGATCTCCATGGGCCTATGAAAGAGCAATACATTAGTACGCAAATCACACTCCTGTAGTCCACATTACTGTTCTGTGTAGACAAGCCTTCAGATACAAGAAATCATTTCCAGTTCTTTTCTAGTGTTTGCTAGATAAACAATTTTGTATTGGGGGTGTTTTATCAATGTTTATCAGTTGAAATGTGAAATCAGAAGCCCTAAATATAATGGACTAAATTCTGATCTCTATTACACTTGTTAACTCCCATTGATTTTAATATCTCACCAGGTGGTGTGAAGACAAATACATTAAAGATGCTGATGGGCTCAAATACTACAGTAATGGTGAGGGATTTATAGATACCTATGACTACAATAATCGAGAACATAATAGGGCTGTCAATGTGTCTGGCATACTCCGTATTCAAATAAAAATAACGGTTTTCCTACATGAGGTTTTGCTCACACGTGCATTTGGCAAAATGTTGAAAATTCTGCATATTCCATATCCCCATTAAATTCAATGGGGAAAAGGCTATGAAACTTTCAAAATATGTACTGTATTTTTAATTTTATTAATAATGCAGTCCAATAGGTGTGAATAGCTAAGTGACAATAAAAGCTCTAGCTAATGAAACACAGGTAAGATGGTATCTGCAGTACAGAATGGAACCATGGAACTTGGTTCTTCTCACACATTAACTCCATTTATTTAAGTGCAGTTACTCCTGATTTATGCTGGTGTAAGTGAGAGGAGAATCAGGCCTCAGCTTTGTAACTGTGGTCCTGATCCTGTATCATACTCTGCATCAGGGCAAAGATCCACTTGCAAGGATCTGACTGTAGGATCAGATCCCACTTCAGAGAACAAGAATTTTGAACCAAGTTCCCTGACATGACTGTACACCTAGGGTGGGCAATTTTCAGATTGATTAGCTTTGAACTATAGAGATTCTAAGCTTCACTGGCAAAGCAGGTGTGGAAGAATCACGTCCATTGACAAATTGTAGATTTAAATAAATAAAAAAAAGTGTTGGTTTTTTTTTATAATATCTTTCCATTGCTTGAAATGGACTTTGGGTAAGGGCAGAAAAGTTACCACAAATGTGTAATAAATTCATAGAGTCATAGAAAAATAGAAATGTAGGGCTGGAAGGGACCTCAAAGTGTCATCTAGTTCATCCCCCTATGCTGAGGAGGGACCAAGTAAATCTAGAACATCCCTGACAGGTGTTTGTCCAACCTGTTCTTAAAAGTCTCCAGTGATAGGGATTCCACAACCTCCCTTGGCAGCCTATTGCAGTTCTTAGCTATCCATAACATTAGGAAAAAATCCTAATATCTAATCTGGTAGCAGGAGCCTAATAGTAGGAGCATTACCAGCAGATCGAGGGAAGCGATTATTCCCCTCTATTTGGTTCAGTGAGGCCACATCTGGAGTATGTCGTCCAGTTTTGGGGGCCCCACTACAGAAAGGATGTAGACAAATTGAAGAGAGTCCAGCGAAGGGCAAGGAAAATGATTAGGGGGCTGGGGTACATGATTTATAAGGAGAGGCTGACTGAACTGGGTTTATTTAGTCTGCAGAAGAAAAGAGTGAGGGGGGATTTGATAGCAGCCTTCAACTACCTAGGTTCCAAAGTGGATGGAACTGGGCTGTTCTCAATAGTGGCAGATGACAGAACACGGAACAATGGTCTCAAGTTGGGGAGTGTAGCAAGGTCGGTCACTCACCCGGCGGCGCCTCCCGCTGGTCGTCTCGGGAATTAGCTCTTTGCAGCGTCTGGAGCGCCCTCTGCCGGCTGATGTCCGCTCCTGCTCTGGCCCCGTGTCCCTCCCGGACCCCGGTGCCCACGAACTGAGGGTGCTGCACTTGCAACCCCAGTACCCTATGCAACCCCAGTACCCTTGCAACCCCAGTACCCTATGGGATGGGCCTTCGCTAGGCTCAGCAGCCTGGGGCCCTCTCACCAGAGCTTCTCAGCTCCCTGGCTCCCAGTTGCCTTGCCCTCTCCCAGTCCAGGTACCCTGTTTATGGCTCAGGGAGACTGACTAGTACCCCTGGGTCAGGCCCCCTATTGGGCCTTGCAGTCTGGGGCTCTCAGGCTAGAGCTCCCTAGCTCCCAGTGCCTAGCCCCAACCCTGCCCCAATCCAGGTACCTTGCTCTCTGCCTCCCCACAGCTAGGCCCGTCTCCCTCTGCTTCCAGAGGAGACTGTGTCCCTTTCAGGCCCCTGCCTGTCTGCTTTATGCAAGCCTGAGTGTTTGGGGCGTGGCCACCCAGCTGAGCCTGCTTCCCAATCAGCCTGGGAGTTTGCAGGCTCACAGCCATGACCCCCCTTCCCCAGGGCTATCCCAGCCCTGGCCGGCAGGGAGCTGGGAGCACCCCGCTACAGGGAGGGGGAAATCTAGGTTGGATATTAGGAAAACCTATTTCACTAGGAGGGTGGTGAAGCACTGGAATGGGTTGTCTAGGGAGGTGGTGGAATCTCCTTCCTTAGAGGTTTTTAAGGTCAGGCTTGACAAAGCCCTGGCTGGGATGATTTAGTTGGGGTTGGTCCTGCTTTGAGCAGGGAGTTGGACTAGATGACCTCCAGAGGTCTCTTCCAACCCTAATCTTCTATGATTCTATGAACCTAGCTCTTCCATGCTACGGACTGTGATGATTATTTCTAATCCCACCTTCACAGACATGGAGAACAATTGATCATCACAATCTTTCTTATAACATCCTTTAATGTTTTTGCAAATTATCATGTCTTTTGTAGGTATTACATCACAAATTCCAAACCTTCCCGTATCTCTGAGACAACATTTTTACAAATATTTGCCTTCAAACTTGATCACAATTTGTTTTATATATATATATAATGTTCAGAGAAAGTGACTGTCATAAAAGTATTTGAGAAAGAAACAAGCTCAAAAAGCTGAGAGCACAAATGGATTAAGAGGCTGATTCACTTCCAATAAAGTCAACAAAAAAATTTCTTTTGCATTCCCTAGGCTTTGAATCAGGCCCTAGGAGAGGATTAGATAGCACAGGTGTGAGAAGATACTTCTTAAGGAGTAATACATAAAATGGATGCTATTAAAGGACCCAATCCGGAAAGGTGCTGAGTGCCTCCTGAAAGGTGCTAACACCATCAACACTCTCACACCCAGTACACTGTATTCTGTAAATTTATGACACTACAGAATAACAAATGAACGAGAGCAAAGCTAAAATTATGGGAAAATATCAGGACTTAAAAATACTTCTCCAGCTGGAGTGGTAAGCCTTTGACATTTGTAAAGTAGTCTCAAACTTTCCTTTATGATGATTGACTGCACTCTTCAGATGGTACCACAGAATCTACTGTAATGAAAGGTAACACTCCCATTGAGTCAAAAATATGTTTTCCTCTTTAATGCAAGCAACTCTGGTTTTCTTTTCAACCACGGTAATGTGATGATTCAAAGATAAGACTTGTGTGGTTGTTAAGTTGCCATAATGGATTTTAGAAAGATGAAAATCATGTCAAATTTATGCGAGCTTTACACCAGCTGCTCTGTGGAAATACATCTTATTTATGGGGTAAAAATATCAAGTCATAACTTGTATTCTTAAAAATCTATTTTTTTGGTACCATACTTCACTGAGGTTAGTTTATTTATACGTTGGGTTTCACAGGGATATAGCACAGGAAATGGTTCTTGTTGACAGTGGTTATTAGAAAATACCTGCTTTTGACCCTTGATATTTATCTGTATTTCATTATAGAATTATTACCAGGGTGCTATAAATTATAGCTGAATACAGAAAGCACTCCCATTCTAGACCACTATATTCCAGCACTTGTAATTATATGAAAAATAGTAATGACCCTTTTGGCTGAATTTTTTCTGCCTAAAGTTATTTATTTTTTTTTTTTTAGTGGAAAGTTTGGCAGAATTAAAATTGGCTATATTTTATTTACAGAAGCATAAGAAATAGCTGTTTTACAAACTTAAAATATTCAAAATATTTTGTTTTGACTTGGATAAATAAAAATGGTTTTGTTTTAAAATTTTAAACTTGCAGTTCCTAGTAAGGATTGCTGGTGAATCAAGTTTAAAAAATCTAGCTGGAAAATAAAGAAGTTATATTTAAGGGTTCAGTTCTGCAAACTTGCTTATGTTTACTCAATTGAGTAAGCCCATTGTCTTCAATGAGATTGTTAAGTTGTACAATTACCGTATTTTTCGCCCTATAAGACGCACTTTTTCTTCCCCAAAACGGGGGGGGAAAAGTTGGTGCGTCTTATAGGGCGAATGTGCGCCCTGGTTCCCCCCTCCCCGCCGCGGGCGGGCTGCCGGGAGCGTCCCGGTTCCCCCCTCCCCGCCGCGGGCGGGCTGCCGAGGTTCCCCCCTCCCCGCCGCGGGCGGGCTGCCGGGAGCGCTCCCAGCAGCCCGCCCGCGGCGGGGAGGGGGGAACCGGGACGCTCCCGGCAGCCCTCCCCACCGCGGGGAGGGGGGAACCGGGACGCTCCCGGCAGCCCGCCCGCGGCAGGGAGGGGGGAACCGGGACGCTCCCGGCAGCCCGCCCGCACGGCGGGGACGGGAGAGCGAGGCGCTTTTTTTTTTTTTTTTTGGGTCCGGCTTTTTTATTGAAAAACGAGGGGGCGTCTTATAGGCCGGAGCGTCCTATAGGGCGAAAAATACGGTAAACACATCCAAAACTGTTTGCAGGAGCAGGGCCAAAATTTGGAAAGATTTTAGGCTGTAAAACAGGAAAAACCCATGTTTAAAATTAAGCATGGATTTAAATCCCATTGACTTCAATAGGAGCGAAGCATGTGCTTAATTGTTTTTCTTGAATTGGGATTATTTATGATCCAGAGCTTTAACTGGCAAACATTTGTATTACTGATTTCTTTCTGCAACCTGTGCCTCATTCCCACCCTCCCCCGCATTCTCCACCTCCAAATGTGACAAATTTTCCATTTTTAATAAAAAGAATTTACAGAAAGGAAAAGTTAATAATATACGATATTCTACACTTTTAGACAAATGGTGATCTCTTTTGTTTTCAGTTCCATGTGGCCAGGGCCGGCGACAGGGTGGTACAATGGTTACAGCTGTACCGGGCCCCGGACTTCAGGGGCTGGTACAGCTGTAACCGTTGTTGCCGGGGCTGTGAGCGAGGCGCGCTCACCAGCCCCCTCCCCCGGCACCCAGCAGCCAGCCCCGCTCCCCTTTGCTTCTCCCGGCAGCCAGCCCCGCCCCCCTTTGCTTCTCCCAGCCGGCCATAGCACATGCAGGGGTTGGGGCCCGCTGGAGGTAGGAGACGGGGGGGGAGGGGGCGCGGGAGGCAGGAGACCGGCCGGGGGGGGGCTGCGGGAGGCAGGAGATCGGAGGGGGGGGGGCGCGGGAGGCAGGAGACCGGCCGGGGGGGGCCGCGGGAGGTAGGAGACCGGCGAGGGGTGGCGCTCGGGCCGTGGGAGATCGGCGGGGGGGGGGGGGGCGCGGGAGGCAGGAGACCGGCCGGGGGGGGCCGCGGGAGGCAGGAGATCGGCGCGGGGGGGGGGCGCGGGAGGCAGGAGACCGGCGGGGGGGGGGCGCGGGAGACCGGGCGGGGGGGGCCGCGGGAGGTAGGAGACAGGCGGGGGGGGTGGCGCTCGGGCCGCGGGAGATCAGCGGGGGGGGGGCCGTGGGAAGTAGGAGACCGGTGGGGGGTGGCGCTCGGGCCGCGGGAGATCGGCCGGGGGGGGGGCCGCGGGAGGCAGGAGATCGGCGGGGGGGGCCGCGGGAGGCAGGAGATCGGCGGGGGGGGGCGCGGGAGGCAGGAGACCGGCCGGGGGGGACCGTGGGAAGTAGGAGACCGGCGGGGGGGGGGCCCTCGGGCGGCGGGAGATCGGCTTGGGGGGGGGCGTGGGCGGCGGGAGACTGGCGGGGGGGCCCGTGGGCGGCGGGAGACTGGCGGGGGGGGCCCACGGGCGGCGGGAGACTGGCGGGGGGGGGCCCACGGGCGGCGGGAGACTGGCGGGGGGGAGCCCGCGGGTGGCGGGAGACTGGCGGGGGGGGCCCCACGGGCGGCGGGAGACTGGCGGGGGGGCCCGCGGGCGGCGGGAGACTGGCGGGGGGGGGGGCCTGCGGGCGGCGGGAGACTGGCGGGGGGGGCCCGCGGGCGGCGGGAGACTGGCGGGGGGGGCCCCGTACGGTCTGCCGTACGGGGCCCCAAAATTCCTGTCGCCGGCCCTGCATGTGGCAATCAATTAATATTAAATTAATATCATGATTACTTAAATACACAAAACTATACCTTGGACTAAATTGCTGTACCAAAGCCTGAGCTGTTTTCAGGATATAAAGCTGAGGGAACAATGAAATAGTCTTTGTGGCTGGCATACAGCTTGACAATTCTGTAAGTATCTATTGACCATACTTGTACTGGCCCCATCACTGTAGTAACTGACCACTTCACAACCATTAATGAACGTAGCCTCACAATGTATCTGTAAGACAGAGAGGTACTTTCTTTTTTTATATAGAGATGCAAGTGACTTGCCCATGACCACACAGAAAATCTAGGATAGGGAAAAGAATAGAACCTGTGTTGCCTGATTCCCAGTCCCAGTCGTACAATCCCAGTTGTGTTAAGCACAAAACCTCTATATCTATCAAAGCAAAATTACTATAACAACTATCAAAAATGCAGTGATTATGCAAATCATTGTGCTCTGATTGGGTAATAAAAGTTATCAACCATTCAAATTTAAGGGGTTTGCATACTGTATGATTATTGAGAAATAAAAGTACTGTGATTATGCAAATCAGAACTCCTCAGCCAATAAGACTAACGGATGCAAGAGAGAAAAATTTGTACATTTACACATCAATAACTATACAGTATCCCTAAGCACCAGTTAATATTGTTTTTGTTATTTGTATTACAGTCGTGCCCAGAGATCCCAATCGGTATAATATAAAATATAATTGTTTTCTTTTGGAATCCATTAAAAATCTTGACTCCCGTGGACATTATATTTTGGATAGACAACAATTAGGATCTGAGTTTTTTATTTCCTACTAGTGCAAACATTTAAATAAACAAAAATTAAAATTAAATAAATAAACCCACAGATAGTATGCATCAAATTAACTATAAATAGCATGTTTACAATATTTAGCATGTATACAGTGTTTAATATTTTCAAAGGACTTCACTAAAATTAATTGATTAATAATTCATGAACACTAATTAAGGCAGGGGTGACCAACCTGTGGCTCCGGAACCACATGAGGCTCTTCAGAAGTTAATATGCAGCTCCTTGTACAGGCACCAACTTTCCAATGTGCTGGCGGGTGCTCACTCCTCAATTTCTGACTCTGCCATGGGCCCTGCCAACACTCCACTCCTTCCTGCCTCCTCCTCTGAGCCTGTTGTGCCCTCTCTTCTCCCTCTCCCCCACCCCAGAACCTCCTGCATGCCACAAAACAGTTGATCGGGAGGGTGTGGGGAAGGAGGGGGAGGTGCTGATCGGTGGGGCTGCCAGTGGGTGGGAGACGCTGGGAGTGGAGTGGGATGGGGGGAGTTAAAGGGGAGGCTGCTGATGAATTACTGTGGCTCTTTGACGATGTACATCGTTAAATTCTGTCTCCTTCTCAGGCTCAGGTTTGCCACCCCTGAATTCAGGCATACTTTCTCTAACCCGGGGTTTCTCAAACTGGGGGTTGCCGAGCACTCCCGGGGGGGGGGGGGCACAAGCTCCTGCCACCGCTGAAAAGCTGCCAAATTGATTAGTTCCACATTCAGTGGCTTTTCAGCAGACATACCAAGAGCTCTCAGAAGCGCTCAGGGTGTCCGCCAAAAACAGCCGCCAAATGCAGAAGTATTCAATTTGGCGGCTTTTTGGTGGACATAGAAGGGTCGCGCCATGCTGCTGGAGAAGAAAAAAGGGTCACGGTCTCAGGAAGTTTGAGAACTGCTGTTCTGACCAATCTAAGTGCACTCTAGGGCCCATTCTTGCATTCCTTGCACACCAAGAATTACCACCAGCTACAACAGGATGTAAAAGGAACACAGAATTTATCCCCTGCTACCTTTATCCAGTTCTCTAGTACGCCTCATCACAGGGGTCAGCAACCTCTCAGAAGCAGTGTGCTGATTTATTCACCCTAATTTAAAGTTTCGCATGCCGGTAATACATCTCTATGGCCACTTGTGGAGAAAATTAGGAGGTCTGCACCTTTTCATCCCACTGAAACACTTGAGTAAGAAGGATCAGAGAGGTAGCCGTGTTAGTCTGGAATAGCAGAGGTAACAAAGTCCTGTGGCACCTTAAAGACTAACTATAAAGTTTTGAAGCATAAGGTTTCGTGGGCTAATACCCACTTCGTCGGATGCAAGTGGGTCCACTGCTTGCATCCGACGAAGTGGGTATTAGCCCACGAAACCTTATGCTTCAAAACCTTATAGTTAGTCTTTAAGGTGCCACAGGACTTTGTTACCCTTGAGTAAGAAGAGAGCTTTTAATAGGGGAAGAATGGAATTTGGTGGCAAACAGGGACGGTCCCACCTAAATAGGGTCTGTGGGCACTAGGGTGACTAGACAGCAAGTGTGAAAAATCGGGACAGGGGTGGGAGGGTAATAGGAGCCCATATAAGGAAAAGACCCCAAAATAGGGACTGCCCCATAAAATCCGGACATCTGGTCACCCTAGCGGGGACGTGAGCCCCCCTCAAGTGCTTGTGGGGTATCCCATTGTAATGGGTTACCCCAGGGCACCCTCCCTAGGGCTTCGCTGGTGTCACAGGGTGGGGGAGACAGACAGACCGACCCACGCCGGGACACCACCCTGTGTGAAGGCGAAAAAGAGCCTCCCCGATAGACAGGGCGGCAGATCGCTGCCCTGAGGGACCCGCTGAGCCGGAGCCAGGCTCGGTTTATTTCCCCTCACGCAGAGCGGGGCCCCGCCCCTGCCTCAACCCGAGCCCGCAGCACCCTTCCCTCAGCTCGGGGCGGGCCTGCCCGAGGCTCCCCGCCCAGCCCTGCCACGTCCCGGCCCCGCCCCGCCGGCGGGCTGAGCGCGCGCGCGGAGGCCGCGGCGGGCGGGCGGAGGCGGCGGCCATGGCCTTCACCCTGTACGCGCTGCTGCAGGCCGCGCTGCTGTTCGTCAACGCCATCGCCGTGCTGCACGAGGAGCGCTTCCTGCGCCACGGTGAGGGGCCCCGCGCCCCGGCTCGCGGAGACACCCCCCCCCCCGCCCCTGTCAGCCCGTGTGGGGCCCGGAGGGGTCGCCGCCTCCCGGGGGACTGTGCCCAGGCCCGTGCTGCACGGCAGGCCGGGGATCATTTTCTCCCCCCCGGGCATCTCCGGTCCCGTGCCGAGACCCGGGGGCTACCGGCCGGGCCTTCCCTGGCTGCTGTTCAGGCGGGATGAGGGGGCGGGACAGGCCCCACCGGAGCCGGCGGTTCCCTTCCCCCGTGTCCGGCGGATACCTGGGAGAGCCCGCTTGGAGGGGCGGGCACCGCCCTGCCCAGGGGCTCCCGTGAGGGTGGAGGTGCAGCTGGGAAATGCTGTTGTGGGTTATAACGAGTTGGGGGGGGGGGGGAGATGTCCTAGACTATGAGGGTTGGAAGGGACCCCAGGGGTTCATCTAGTCCGGCCCCCTGCCCAAAGCAGGACCAACCCCAACTAAATCATCCCAGCCAGGGCTTTGTCAAGCCTGATCTTAAAAACCACTAAGGAAGGTGATTCTACCATCTCCCTAAGGAGCCCATTCCAAGGCTGTGTCCCCTATTGGGCTGAGATCATTGTTGAAGGCGACTGTGATGTCACAGAAGTCGCTGAAGTCGTGGAATCGGTGACTTCCGGAGACCCCCGTGCTGGTGGTGACACGCACCGCCCATAGCTGGGGACCCCCCGGCCTGATTGCCTCCCCCAGCCTAGCAGGCGGGACCACTGGACCCCGGGTTCCAAATGATGACTTGGGACAGCGAATGAAAAACAGGGTCTGGAGCGTGGGGGTCAGAGGTTCAAAATGAGGGATGCAGACCTGGACAGCACCCACTGCTCCTCAAAGTGTCTAGGATGCTGCCCAGTGGAATTCTGCCTGGAGGTGTAAACTAGGGAAAACCAGACATAGGTAGCCTAGCCGGCGGGGGCTTGGGACCCTGCAACTGACCAGCTGCCACAGCCTGTGGGGCCCCCCAAGTTGTCCAGCTCCCCTAAATGGTGGGGAGATTCTAGCAGCCGTGGGCAGCAGGGGACACTGAAACTCTGGTGGTGGTTGGGCCTGGAGCTTTTCAGCTGCCGCAGGTGGCGGGAGATCCTGCCCCACCTCCCCACTGCCGGGGGTGGCTGGGCCCCTGCGGCTCCCAGCCCGTGTGTGTTAAGGGATCCCCTCTCAACTCCCACCTGCCAGCAGCAGTGGCAGAGGGACCTGGCGCTGCTCAGCTGTGGTGGGCAGTGGAGAGATCCCCCTCCAGCTGCTCAGACACTGGGCAGGGGCTGCAGGTCCCAGCCACTAGGGCAGGGTGCTCAATCCTCCTCCCTCCCCAATTTGTCAGGGATGTTTTTAGTAAAAGTCAGGAACGGGTCACGGCTTCTGTGAATTTTTATTTATTGCCCGTGACCTGTCCATGACTTTTACTAAAATATCCATGACAAAATCATAGCTTTATGTATAACGCATCATAGTGTGTTTTAACTAGTGCTGTGTCAGACTGGCTTTAGCTCTTGGCACGTGTCTAGTAGCATTTGTACTAAGAAAACAGGTCACATTTAAAAGCATGTTACCTGCCATGCTTAGGGTAACCAGACATCCTGATTTTATAGTAAACAGTTCTGATATTTGGGGCTTGTTCTTATATAGGTGCCAATTGCTCCTCACCCTGTCCCATTTTTTCACACTTGCTATCTGGTCACCATGCTCTGAATCATTAGTGTAGACAAGGTTTAACACCTTTAAAAATGGTAACTGGTCATTGGCAACTTGAGGGAAGGAATAACAGGTTTTTTAACAGGATCTGTTGCCTTACTCTGTATGGGGCCATGATGTAAGCATGGCCTGTTGTGTTTAAAGTTGTCAGATGGTACGCCTGTGACCAGCCAACACAATTTTAAATACAGCAGACATTGTCTACACTGAATGCTAAATTACATATAAACAAGTGTTTTTAAAAAATAAGCCCTGATTGTAAATCATGCTAAGGAAACCTCTAGTACAAATGGAAAACAAAGACTGTAGTCCTAGTTAAGGGATTTTATGCCCCCCACACTCCTCACTACTCAGTCTCCCTTCTTGAACAAAATATTCCTGATAAATATTTTGACATCCTGCAATGTGAAAGCTTCAAGTTATTCAAAAGTAAGGCATACAAGCAATAAAAACATCATGATACCTTTTATAGATATTAAAGGGATTTGATATGAAAGGTCTGGGAGGCCTCATGAATCTAAGCAACTTCAGATATATTACTACTTTGCATTTTATCGTGTGATTGCCTCTCATCATGCTCTTGTCTGAATGATGGAGAGTGGAATGAGTACAGGGGTGTTTTAGCCATGTATGATTGAGTTGGTTTCTTCTATTAAATGGTCAGTAATATTGAAGTATCCAGCAAACTAAAGTAGTTTTGTTTGACTCCAGGAATGATCTGAAATTAAATGGTATATTTCTCTTAGATAAATTCTGAGATTCCTGAGGTGCTGGAATGTTGTTGCAATAAACTTAGTTTATTTGAGCTTCCAATATCTCTCCCAATCCAAAAGCCAGAGCCTCTATTCATGTTATAGATGGAAATCCTATTGAAATCTGTGGGAGTTCTCTGTACAGGGATTTGTAGGATTGACACAATCCCTTGTAATTATCTGGCAGTGGACAGCATTACAGGTTCTGTAAATAATATGAAATGTAGCCTTTGTACTTTCAGACTTTTCATGTATCCAAGCAGGTGTTTCTTATCGCATATTTGGTATACTAAAAGTATGTAACCATTAGGAAGAATCCATTGTTAGTAGTTTCCAACCTTGGTGTGTTGGAGATGCACCTGGCCCTCTGTTTTCTTGATAGCATTGTCGTTTTTGTCCATTCTCTCTCTCTCTCTCTCCCTCTTGTCTGTTCTCTGTGTTTCTTCTTCTCTCTCTCTCTTTTTTTTATTTATTTTTGCAATTTTGTGTTCATTTTTATTTTTATTCCTAGTATCTCCCAGATCTCTCCTCCATTTTCTGCCCCTTTCTCACCTTTGCCTCTGTGTAAACCCCAAATCTCTAAATTGCAACTTAGATTTGTACTGTACTAGACAAAAGAGCATCCATCCCAAGCTCTGAACACCCTTGACAAACTTTCACCATGCATTTCAGAAAATAAATAGACTCCAGGAATTTGTTGGATATAGCATTTCCCTGTAATGGGCTAAACTGGAATTATTGGTAGGTATGCTGGTGGCTTCCCTTCTCTGCTCTTCCCCAGTGGATTCATGCAGGGGACACAATCGGTTGGGGCCACTTTATGCTCTGCTGAGATCAGGGGACAAGCATTCTGAGTAGATCCTTGCTCAAAGAGAAGAAGCCAGGCATAGCAATTTCCAGACTGAATCAGTTGTCTGTCTAGTCCAGTATCCTGACTGGGACAGTGAACAGACCAGATTTATAACCTTTCTTATAAAGGAAGTCTCCTGTGGATAATTATGTAATAACCAGCCCTAAAGGAAAAGTTTTTTCCAAACCCCCATCAGTGTTTGGTTTAGATCCTGAAGCATAACGGGATTCCTTAGTAAGAAAAAAGTCCTGTCCTTTCTAATTTAAATGTGGATCTTCTCATCTATATAGCTGTTTAATCCTTAAAAATAAACTCTTGCTAAGACCTTGACCTCAAGGATTTCTTGTGGGTTCCAAAGGTTGTGATGTGTATTTTTAAATCCTTTTATAAGTTTAAAATGTGTTGCCTTTTAATTTTATTAATTGCATGTATTTGTATTGCTTGAAATGCTAAATCTGAACAACCAGTTTACTTTTTTTTTTGCAATTGATTGTTTTGTGTACTTTGAAGATGTCTCCTTTTATTTGTCTCTTCTCCAAACTAAAGAGACTCATTCTTTTCAAACTTTGTTCATGTGGAAGTATTTGATATCTCAGTCATTTATGTCACATGTCTCTAAACCCTCTCTGTTTCTGCTGTTTCTTTGTGACTGACTCCAGGTCTGGGTATACCATTTATTTTAATAGTATTATTATAGTTTCACTGTGTTTTTCCTGTTGCATTCTTTATATGTTCTAACACCTTGTCTGTTTTTTAAATACTACTGCATGTTGAGGAGGGTTTTTTATTATGCTGTCCCCAATGATACACAGAACTTTTTCCTGAGTAGCTAGTTCATTTAGAATCCAGTAATATATAAGAGCAGTTCAAATTATTCCTTCCACTGGGCACTTTCTTGTATTTTAATTTAATCTGTTATTGTGCTCTGTATTTTTCTAACTCTGTTGAGTCTATCTGATGAAGTGGGTTTTAGCCCACAAAAGCTTATGCCCAAATAAACTTGTTAGTTTCTAAGGTGCCATGAGGACTCCTCATTGTTCTTGCTGATACAGACTAACACAGGCTAACCCTAAATCATGGACATTTG
This sequence comes from Sternotherus odoratus, assembly GCA_032164245.1. Taxonomy (NCBI): domain Eukaryota; kingdom Metazoa; phylum Chordata; order Testudines; family Kinosternidae; genus Sternotherus; species Sternotherus odoratus. The sequence continues at coordinate 96,056,433 of JAVMKO010000007.1, forward strand.
TAGTCCTGACTAATTTAGCCTTGTCCTCTGAAAATTTGGCTGTCTCACTCTTCACCCTTTTACTCAGTTTCCTCAATAAGCTCTTGAGAAGATTGTCAAAAGTTTTTTTTTGAAGTCCAAATACATTGTCAATCAGAAGTGACACAGAGTCCTGTGGCACCTTAAAGACTAACTAAAGTATTGAAGCATAAGCTTTCGTGGGCTTATACCCACTTTGTCAGATGCATGCCTATGATTCTTGACATTGTCAATCAGTTCTCCTTTATCCACATCCAACATACTCTGTGAATAGATGTAAGTTAAATAGGCACACTTTTCCTCTAGTACAGTAAAACCTCGATTTAACGGACTTCGGATGCAACGGACAAAATTTCTGAGCCATATCTGATGCATTCCTGATCCATTTCTGGCGGGCTGGCTGCCAGCTCCCGGCTGCCACCCGGGTCCCAGCAGCGGGTGGGCTGCGGAGCTCCCGCCCCGACCCTGTGGCGGGCAGGCTGCTGCTCCAACAGCTCGATTTTTTTTTAAATTAAATAACGGACTTTTTGATTTAATGGACACCCCCCCCCGCCCAAATTAGTCCGTTAAATGGAGGTTTTACTGTATTATGTTAATTTAGGTGTTTTATAGCACTCCTCATTTCAACAGATTTACCTAGTCCCAAAGTAAGGCATACTGGTCTGAAATCTGATTTCATCATAATATTAGGACTTTACTAGTGGCTGAAAGTACAGTAACCTTTCTTCAAGATAGATCACTTTTTAAATTTGCTAATAATATAAGTGTGTAGTTTTTAAGTATGGTTTGACTATCTTTGTGTTATACAGTTGGCTGGGGAACAGACCAAGGGATTGGCGGATTCGGAGAAGAACCAGGAATTAAAGCACAGCTAATGAATCTTATTCGATCTGTACGAACAGTCATGAGGGGTAAGATAAAAAGTCGTTTTTAGTTAGGTACTTACTGTGTTTTTAATGAACCAGGCCCAGGCACCTGAATGAGGACTTTTGCCTCCTTAATATAGGCTTTATTTTACCCTTTTTCCATCTTTACCATCAGACCTCAACCCCTGGCTATCATTTTTACTCATTATTTCCAATCAGTTTGGTCCGCCTCTCCCTGAGCTACTTGAAGAAAAATGCATGGATCATCCTTCTGATCAACTCTTAAGAGGGAATGTGCAGGTCACATGATTAATGGCCACCTGCAGTACCCAAGGCTTGATACAGCAGAAAACATCCACTGCCTTCCAAGCCACACAGGCTTGTAATGTTGGCTCTGCAGCAGGTCTTCCTATCCATAGAAGTGCTCAGCTTATCGTAAAAGCAGTTTCCCTCCGCCCCTTTTCCTGTGCCCCAAAACACAAAATATCCTACAGCTCTGTGATGGAAAGCTGTGCAGCTGCCTCAGGGAAAGGAGAGCTTCTGTAATTTTTTTAACTTCCATACTTCATAAACTGTGACCATCCAGCCACCCTTCATTGTGATAGCTGGAATTATTGTACCTCCATCCCCTGTATAAAATTAAACCTTGAGAAAGGGGTATGGTAGAAGGAGCCCCAATTACTCACCAACTGCAAGAGCTGACCCCTCCATGAGTTGGACTCTTCATTTCCTTCTCCTCACACCTCTCTCCAATTCTCTTCTCACTTTTCTCAGATCTACTTTGGGAGTCAGGGGATCAGTAGGCAACAAAAAGGGCTGTATGATTGACTTCAGCTCTTTTAATGACTTTTCAGTCATTGGGAAAAGAAGCTGCCTGGCCCTTTGAGTCATCCGTTTTGCCTCAACAACATCTATGGCAACAAAATGACATCAGCTAGTTCCTAGAAAGAGGGCATTTGTAGAATTCTGGGCTAGTAAGGGAATACTTACTCCTCCAAATAGAAAGTAGCCTATATCACTAGACCACAGAAGACCTGGAAATTTATTGTAGACTAGCATCCACCAAGATTGTGTTCTGCATGGACACACAGGAATCTTGATATTCCAGAATAGTAGCGGTGAGAATTATCAATTCATCACTGACCTGACTCTCAATTCTTACTTAAAGCATCATAATTCAGTTGATTTACATACAAAGTGTGAGTGGCGAGTGAAATCACAATAATTCCTAACAGTCTTAAATGTAAGTGGGGCCTGGATGGCTCAGGAAAATTTTAATAAAAATATAGAACTTCTTCACTTCTAGTTTACTGATACATGACCACTAGCTAGAGGCTATTATGTGATGGCTTTTAGGCAGAATACCTTAAATACAGTTTGTATTTCTGATTCGTATTTTGTTCTTTGTATCTTGGGTTGTTGGTCCCAGAACATTTCACAAACTCATTTGCATAACCAAATTAAATTTGAAAAAAGCAATAACTGCAACTCCCTGTTTAATGGGTATTTTCCAGGCTCAATGATCATATGCCATTCTGTGTCTGTCCAGTGTAAAATGAGAATGTCCTTAATTTTCTGTTTGGTTTTGTTTTTTCACAGTGCCATTAATAGCAGTGAACTCAATTACAATTGTGTTGCTCTTGCTATTTGGTTGAAGCCCATCTGCTGAAAATGAGTTTTTGAACATCTGAAGTGGAGAGGCCGCCAACCACCACCACTATGAGTTTATTGGATCCAACATGGTTTAGCTGTCAAAGTTGACATTCAATTTAAAATAATAAAGACACAATTTCTATTTATCTTATTTCTTAATGTTCACTTGCAGTTTCATTACACAAGATGTGATCAGTGCAACAGTGCTGTAATTACATTGGATTGCAAAAAGTTTTACTGCTAATGGTTAATAGCACCGTTACAGTGTGTTGTAACATATTGTAATGATTACAAAGCTGCACCCTTTTAAGAAATGTCTTGTCACTCAGGGATGAATTTCCTTCCAGTACACTTAGGTTTATTTTTATTTAAAAAATAAGTTGTAGAGTTTTCAGCTTCATAGTTATTAACACAGTATTATTAAATAGACACTTAATTTGGCTACTAAGATGTTACAATTTTGGGAAAAGATTTGATTTTTTTTTTTTTTTGGGTGGATGGGAGTGGGTGAAATCCTTGCTCTGTTGAAGACAGGAAGAGTTTGTGATGGCCAGGATTTCACCAATGGTATATATTTTCTCAAATCAATGACATTTAAGCTAATGGCAAACAGTGTTCTGAAAATATGTGCAATAGCTATGCAAAATCTAAACTGTATATACCTAAGACGAGGAAACCGAGTAACTGAGTGTTACAGTTTTGATTAGCAAGTGAAGTGCTCACTAATATTTGTGATTATTTTGTCAAGGACCTCTTAAAGTATTTGCTAAACATATGTGTAGTCAGCAGTATGTCTGCAGTGGTGATCTGTAGCAGTGTTTGTATTCTAAACTGTTCTGGATAATATTGGAGGAAAATACTGCAACCTTTTTTCAAATGCAGTTTAAAAAAACACAACCATACAACAGCAACAAACTTCAGACTCAGTTATGTTACATCTGGGAGGTGGTGGTTTTTTTTTTTTTTAACTACTCTCTTATTCAAAGTGAAACACTGTGGTCCTTAAGCAAAATTCCTAATTCAGTACAGATCTTGTCTGGACTAAGACTGCAGGATCAGGCCCGGTGTTATGTAGTAAGTTTGAGTTCAAGAAGACTGATTCTTGTGTACCTTTTTAGAGAAGCCAAACATCTCTTTAGCTTTTCCCATTTGCTAGAGTGTGATCCAAATTCTTTTAGCTTATTTTTAAAGTGGGGAAGAAAAGAAGACTGGAGAAACCTGGTAGTTATAAAATATATTGACTCAAGATAAAATATTTTTTTGATATAAGGCTAAATCTGCAAAACAGCATGTGAATGACTTTGGTGATCTTCAGTTGCAGGACCTTAGAGAAACGGAGTTCATTTAGGAGGGGAAAAAAATTGTTTTGTTTGTTAGTGAACATTTGTAAATAAATTTGAATTTCTAAACTAAGCACTCTCTCTTTCATAACTCTCTCCATAAAGTGGAAGGATCTCAAACCTACCTGTAGACTGTTTTGGGTACTGAAAATATATATATATATATATATATATATGTATATATATATATATGTATATATACTGTCATCCATCCTAAAGGTTCATAAAGCACTTGCTTCTACCACCATTGAAATACAGTTTCCTAGGTATGAGGGCAGTAGCCAGTCCATTGCCAGCTTGGTGCATGACAGTAGGGGAATAGAATTTTTGGCAAGAGTGGGATCAGTTCCCACTGGAGTATCCTGGAAATTCCAGAGTAGGGAGACTATCATTTTTTAAAGATCAGAGGGGTAGCCGTGGTAGTCTGGATCTGCAAAAGCGACAGTCTTGTAGCACCTTATAGACTAACAGATTTTAGGGATCTTGAGCTTTCGTGGGCTAAGACCCACTTCATCTGACACTGGTGGGTGACAACAATGCAAGACTCCCTACACAGCACTACCGCTCTCAGTTGTGGCTACTGCTTCTGCTGACTATAACAGGAAACTCACACAGAGTTAGTCATTTCAAATGTATATTTGGATCTTAATGTAGAGATAAGACATATTTTGGCCCTAAACAGGTTCCAAGTGTCACCTGCATATCACTACATATGTGCCCTTTATTGACTCAGATTGTTACAGAACCCTAATTTTAATTACAGTAGTCTCTCGATTATTCGGGATGATCGGGAAAACCTTAATCCCGGTTAATAAAATCCCGATAATCAAGCGTCTACTGGGGGAGGTTGCCCCCCGCCCTGGGGGGGGGGGAATGGGATGGTGGTGGTCCCACCACCTGCCCCAGTCAGCTCCCCTGCTATCCTGGGTGTGAGAAGCCCAGGCTGGCAGTGGGAGCTGAGACCCCGGCTAGCAGGAGCCGGGGGAAAGTCTAAAGCGGCAGCGGGTTGAACACTCAACCTGCCGCCGCTTTGGGGTTTCTCCCCAGGCTCCTGCCAGCCAGGGTCTCAGCCCGTTGCCAGCCTGGGCTTCCTACACCCAGGCTGTCAGGGAGTTGAGACCCCCGCTGGCAAGGATCCACCAGGGGAAACCCCAAAGTGGCGGCAGGTTGAGTGGTTAGCCTGCCGCTGCTTTGGGCTCTCTCCCCAGGCTCCTGCCAGCCGGGGTCCTGCTGCCTGCCCCAGTCAGCTCCCACTGCCAGCCTGGGTGTAGGAAGCCCAGGCTGGCAGCGGGAGCTGAGACCCCCCGCTGACAGGAGCTGAGAAAAAAAGGGGGGGGGGGGAGTCTAAAGCAGCAGAGAGCTGAGAAGCTGCAGCAGCCGAGCTCTCAACCCGCTGCCACTTTAGAGTTTCCCCCCAGGCTCCTGCCAGCTGGGTCTCAGCTCCCGCTGCCAGCCTGGGCTTCCTACACCCAGGCTGGCAGCAGGCTGAGACCCCAGCTGGCAAGGGGCTAGCGGGGGAAACGCCAAAGCAGTGGCAGGCTGAGAGTTCAGCTCGCTGCCACTTTGGGGTTTCCCCAGCTGGCCCCTTGCCAGCCAGGGTCCTGCCTCCTGACCCAGTCTGCTCCCGCTGTCAGCCTGGGTTCCCTACACCCAGGCTGGCAGCGGGAGCTGAGTGGGGCAGGTGGCAGGACCCCCGGTGGCAGGAGCCTGGGGAGAGAGCCCAAAGTGGCTGCAGGCTGAGCACTCAACCTGCTGCCACTTTGGGCTTTCCACCCAGGCTCCTGCCAGCCGGGTCTCAGCCCGCTGCCAGCCTGGGTTTCCTACACCCAGGCTGGAAGCAGGCTGAGACCCCAGCTCCTAAGGGGCCAGTGGGAGAAGCCCCAAAGCAGCGGCAGGTTAAGGACTGAGCCCGCAGCTGCTTTGGGGCTTCCCCTACCAACCCCTTTAGACATCCCGGTTAATCCGCAGCCCGGTTAACCCGCGCCCGGATAATCGGGAGTCTACTGTAAAAGCAAAAAAAAAGCAAGCCTCAGCAGTATGTAAGGGGAAAGGAACTGCTGCTCCTCCCACCTCCCAAAAAAGTTCCTAATGGCTCTCACTCAAGGCATAGTTTCCAGTCTGAGTGTAAACATTAACCTCAAAGTAGGTGATTAGATATCCTAAGATGAAAAAAACATGGAAGTAAGTATGGCTACTTAAGAATGAAGTTAACTTCCTGTTATGTATCCAATCTTGTGCCAAATAAAGTCAATCAAAAAACTCCCATTGATTTCAGTGGCACTGAATGAGGCTCTTTGAGCATTTTCTCCTCCCTCTTCAGTTTCCTAATAAGAAATTGATCTTCCTGAAATTTCACATGCATTATCTTATCCACAATAGAGCTTTTCTGAAAAGTTAGTGAGTTTTGAAAAAGAGGTTATTTGGCAGAGGAGTGTGGGGAGCCAATGTGAGACATGATGGAGGTATATACCAGGAATAACTACTATGCACACCCACAAGGTTGCACTGGTTTGGCCCTATCAAGTTACTCAGTGGCAGAAGCAAAACGTATGGCTTAGATTGGATTTCACCTGCAGGGACAAAACACAGAGGACAAGAATGATAAATTGCAGGATGATTGAAAAGGATGCTGCCATCATGGAAACAACTTATGACAGAAACATCTTGCTCTGGATAGACAGCAATGGGAAAATGTGTCTCCTCATGCCACTAGGCACAGGAAGTTCTAAGTATATAGATATGAGCAATTGTGCAAGATCTTTTGATGCAAAGATCCCCTCTTGCAGATTTTACAGGTCACCCCAATTTAAACTTCTGATGCTTATTCAAAAACAAAATCATCAGAGGAACTGCTGAACTAAATTGTTGAAGAGAATGCTGAAATTGTTTCAGTGGAGTTCAGCTAAAAATAATCATATGGAGCAGATTGTTATAATGGGGACAGTGCTTAATTGTTCTCCAAGTCCACTGAGGATAGGACAAGAAATAATCAGCTTAGTTTGCAGCAAGGAAGAGTTAGGTTACATATTAGCTTTCGTGGGCTAATACCTCTTTGTTACCTCTGCTATTCCAGACTAACACAGCTACCTCTCTGATTCGTTACATATTAGGAAAATCGTTCTAACTCTAGAGACAGTTAAGCACTGGAACAGGTTATATAGGGAAATTGTGAAAGCCTTGTTATTGAGAGTTTTTAAGAACAGATTAGACAAACATCACGCATGGTCTAGGTATCCTTAACCCTGCCTCAGTGGGAGAGACCAGACTCAATGCCCTCTTGAGGTCCCTTTCAGCCATACATTTCTATGATTAAAGTGCTCACGAACATGGAGACTGCTATTTCCTGAGCAGACCCACTGAACATGTGAAAGCACTGCAGCCAACAGAGAGCCAGGCATGATGGAACCTGCTACTTATATGGGCTTCACCATCATATGAGAATGCTCCCAGAATATAGACCATCAAGGTAGGGCCTGTACTCTCTTCTGGCCACAATGCTATATGAGGTAACAAAGTCCTGTGGCACCTTAAAGACTATAAAGTTTTGAAGCATAAGCTTTCGTGGGCTAATACCCACTTCGTCGGATGCTATATAAGAGTGCTCTGAATGGTACAGCATGATCAGCTCTGACCTGTCACATTTGCAGATTGCACCACCACCTAGGGTGACCAGATGTCCCAATTTTATAGGGACAGTCTCGATTTTGGGGTCTTTTTCTTATATAGGCTCCTATTACCCTCCATCCCTGTCCCAATTTTTCACACTTGCTGTCTGGTCACCCTACCACCACCACGCGACAGTGCCTGTGGCTGCACTGCCTTTGATGATGGAGGTGCCCCCGTCCCCTTCACAGTTCCCCCGGGGCGCTCCCCGAGCTGCGCGGGATGGAAGGCTGGGATCTGTCCCGGCTATGGGATGCTCCCACCCCATGAGATCGCCCTTAGCAATGCAGCCTGGCACGCGGTCCCCTCTATTCCGGGACGTAAGGCTGTCTTTCAAAGTGCCTGCCTGTAATACCCAATACCTTCCGGGGAGGCCGATTTTTTTTTTAATGCAGGAATATCAGTCACGGAGCCACAAAACTGCAAGTGGCGAAAATCTCTCTCGGAGCTTTGGCCTTGGAAAGAAAACAGGCGTTTGGAGAGGGCAGCCGCGAGGACCCCACAGGGACAGCACTGTTGGCTCTGCGCTCCCCCACCCGGGCGGGCGGGCGCGCGCTGGAGACAGGTGAGTTGGGCAGTTGTGTGGGAAGGGGGGTAAGATGGGGCTACCCTGAGGAACCTGCCCTCCCCCCACTCCCGAGAATGGACCGGTCCAAATCCCGCTGTCTGTACGGAGAAGGCGGGACCAGTTGCATGATAAAGGGTGAGGCGGGGAGAACCCACCTCACGCTCTCTGTGTGTCCACCCCTGGCGGGAGAATGAACGCACCCTCTGCGGTGAGAGGACCGTACCATTTCCACGACGAGGAGGGGAGTCCACTGTTCCCTTGGGGCATGTGGGAAAGGCTGAGTCTCCCTTGCCCTCCTGCCTTTCCCTAGGATCGGGGTCTCAGGCCAGGGAGCGAGGCACTGAGGGGGTGGGGCTTATAAGTGCCCTCCCCTCGGGGGCGGGGCTCCTCCACAGGCCCCGCCCAGGCTTCCTTGAGGTGACCTTGTCTCCTCTAAGGTGGGGAGCTTTGCCGAGGGCCTTGATTTCCCACAATGCATTGGCGAGCCCTGTTGTGGGCCCCTTGGTAACACCCCCCATGGGAGCTGCCTCTTGGGGGGCAGACCCGGAGCCTACCCAGCCTGTGACAGGTCCTGTAGTGGACAGTTATGAACTAACCTGCCCATACGGTGTTTTCTTCCTCACCGCCGGTGGAGAGTGGGTGGTTCGTCCCCTGGAACATGAAGATACACAACTCACGCTGTCTTCCTGGGTTTTATCTTCTGTCATGTAATCATTGTCCACACAAGTTGACCTGTGTGATCCGTGGTGACCCCCGCAATCCAAGGAGAGAGAAGACATGTGGGGGGCAAATAAATGCAGCGTGGAGCTTATTGCACCATGTGGTGTTTTAATTGCAGTACAAGATCATAACTAGCATAATATACACTGGTATCAGAGGGTATTATACTTTGCATAATCATTGCTGAAATATATGGGATAAAGTAGCTCATGTATTGACTTGATGCAGAACAGTAGGCATCAGGTAAGGGACATCTTTTAAAATAAGGGGTGCGTAGTTAAACTAATACTATATTGTTTTAATCATCTGCTTCATTTATGATTCTATAGCATACATGTGTATCACAGCATACAATCCCGTGTATGATTATTACAAAATGTCGTCTGGAGAGCCTGGCTTGCAGTATATTGATACACAATATGAGGTATTAGGTAGCAAATAATGGAGATTGATCAGCCCAAAATGATAGTTATGAATCACCCTAGAACTGTAGTTGGCACTGTACAATAGATTGAGTTCTTCAGTGATAGTATGCTGCAGTGATTGGTTGCGGAATTAAAACTGAAGCTGGACAGATACGAATTTATCATAGAAATTTCTATTGATGCGTGAAGTGCCTGAGTATTGACTCAAGATAATGCTGAAGATAAACCTACTCAACTTTGAGGTAGAGTCAGAACCGTGTTTAGTTTTACTTATTTAATACGTGTTTTCTTTCTTTTATGTTTATATAATTAGATTTCTCTGTGTATTTGACATATGAAGCGGAACAGTGCTCTGTTATATCTAATGTAAGGTGGAAAGGGTGGTCGTCTGCACAGTGCTCTTCAAGAGCACTAAAATATCCATCAAATCCCGTGACCGGCATAGAGCTTACATAATCATGTATTACGTAATTTACTATTCTAAATGAGAGAACAGTGGAGAAACCATGTTCATCCCCTGGTCTCTGAAATAGCAGATTGTCTTTAGAGAGGCAGAACATGAATAAGGTTCACAGTGTGGATGCTGAAAAGGGAGAGGGAAGGATATGTCTCTCCCTACCATTCTGCAGTCTATTACATTAAGCCACTTGCTATATAAGTAAGTGAGCATTGATGCCTGGATTTCAAAGTACCATAGGATTGACTGGATTTTGAATTTTATTCTTATATCACTCCACTTTTAGGCTACACTGTAAGGAGTTCTGTATATAACCAAGTTTGTTAATTAAGGGGAAAGCTTGCTCTCTGAGCACAGCCTGAGTAAATAGGCTACATACAGAGGAATCAGCAGGGATCAGATGTAAGGGAGTAAGGTATTCCCACCCATCCATCAGATCTTGGAGCTGCAGCATAGTCACTGGTCTCAGCTGCTATAGCTGTTCATATGGACACTACATGCTTGCTGTGCAAACGTGAGGTTTGGCTGGTGAATTTGCTGGAATGAGGAGGACTGGTGGATCTGCTTTTCTGTCCTCCTCATCCCTCCCCATCTCCTGTCTTTGGGTTGGAGGGCCTCATGGAAAATAACTCTGTTGCATTTAGGTAGTGTGAAGCCATGTTGGTTCCATTGCATTCAGGGACATCAGTGGCCTTGATGTGGGCCAAAAGATTTTCCCCTTGGAGAAGGTTTTGAATTACTCTCAGATGTCCTCTTTATAATGAAATTGCCCTAGATCCCTAACTAGCTCTGCCAATATAGTAATTTATCACCTTTTTATCACAGAAGTTCAGCCTTGGCGTTATTAGTATCAGACTTATATTTAAGATATACTTAATCTTCCTTAGCGACAAAGAATCTTGTAGCACCTTATAGACTAACAGATTTTAGGGATCATGAGCTTTCATAGGTTAAGACCCACTTCATCAGATGAATGTTGGGGAAATCTCCAGAGGCAGGCATAAATATGCAGGCAAGAAAGCAAGGTAAATTCAATCAGTGGGGCTGGTGAAGCCTTAATCTTCCTTGATAACATCTATCAGTATTTATTAAAGAAAACTTAGGCAGATCATAAAATCATCTGTAGAATTTTCTTAGTACCTTAGATATCAGGTTCATGATTGATTTGATCTCAAAGATAAATGTTCCTTCATATAAATTCATACAAATGTTTTAATAAAAGATTTAAATCTGCTATGGCAGGTACCAGTCAGACTGTTCAATAGTGTGTCAAATTTCTTATGTACTGCATTCAAAAGAGATCAAAAGAAAATACTGGCTAAATTCTAGAGATGGCAGACTGTGCCACTAGGCAACTGGAGACAGCTGGCTGAGCAAAGTTGTTCAAGGAGCAGGAGACACCATTCAAAAGGGTATTTGAACTAGGGATATTTAGTTTCTGCAAATGATTCTTCTGCTGCCACATATGACTTAGAGATGGGCCTGAAAAACAGAATCCTTGTTCCACCACCCTTCTATGTACTCCTGGAATGCTGCTTTCTATTTTAGGCCGGGCGAGTGTTCTGCACTTGTTTGTGTGGCACAGAAGTGTTCAGATGTAAGATTGGTTGACTTGGTGTCCCTAGCCTCTCTTTGTCAGAGAAGGGTGATGGATGGCAGGAGAGAGATCATTTGATCAGTACCTATTAGATTCACTCACTTCGGGGCACCTGGTATTGGCCACTGTTGGTAGACTGGATACTGGGCTGGATGGTCCTTTGGTCTGACCCAGTATGGCTTTTCTTGTGTTCTTAATGACTGTTGCCTCACAAAATGAGGGTCCTGACTCTGCTGGGTGCTGAGTACCCTCAGCTCTCATTGACTTCCAGGTTGGTACGCTGCAAGCCTGTTTTTTGCCAGCTGTCTTGGGACCCAGTCCTCTCAGTCTTCACTTGCTTTGTGGCTTGGCATGCTAGACAGGGTTTGGGCCTAGAAATTAGGCAACCTGGACTCTATTGTTGACTCAGTCACTGATTCACTGTCTGATCTTAGGCAAATCCCTTGGCCTGTTTGTGCCTGTGTTTCCCCATCTGCAAAATGGGAATAATGCCCCTTTTTGTAAAATATTTTGAGCTCTGTAGAGTTGAAAGTGTTACACAATTGCTGAGTACTGTGTATTTTCATGTGAGTCAGTGGGACTACTTAAATGAGCAAAGATTTGCAAGATGAGACCTCCATCCAGCAATATCATATCTAAAAATCTCCTTCCCTGTGGTCTTAGTTGCTTAGAAAACTTTTAGTCACTCAGATAAAAGCCCTTAAAAACAAATAGGACCTGATTTCCATATATAGCGTCTTTGAGAAAATACCACCCCATCAATTATGTATTTTTTTTAACACTGCTGTTTATTTCTCTATCTAAAGGGGCCCATTTAATACTCTGAGTAATGTTCTGAGGAATACCAGGCTTGGCACAAATGAGACGCTTAACGGAGTTCCTCATTTTTATCGACCATTGTCTCCTAACCAGTTTTTTGTTTCATTTATTTTTTTTCCCCGGGGGACTGAAGGATGGCAGCTCGGCGCGTGCTGAAAGCAGTCTTGGTGGATCTCAGTGGCACACTTCACATTGAGGACTCAGCTGTGCCGGGCTCACAGGAAGCTCTTAAAAGGCAAGTTATCCCTCCCATGGCCCTCTGAAAGACAAAAATGCATGTAAGTGCTGGTTTTATGCAGATACCTCATTAGCTGAATGGCTTTCCTGGAGCTTATGCCTCATGCTCCTGATGTACATAAGCAAATATACACATGTGGCCCTATTCCACTCTCAGTTACATTGGACTGACTCCATAGTAACTTCACTGAAGCCACTGGAGTTACAGTGGTATAAATTTAGAGTAACTGGGGGAAGATTTTGGCTCAGAGGGTATTCTTTCGGGAGCCTACATTTAATTTGGCCTTTCTGCTTAGTTTTTGCTTCATTTTATTATCTCTGTTTTAAAAAAACTTGTTCTGCGAAGCAAAAAGCTCAACTTTCGAGCACATTAATTTCCCATGCTATGGAAATGTTTGATAATATAGCCCCTCTTTCCTGACAATGTCAGAATGTTAATTAATCCTCCCAGCACTCAGATGAATGAGTTATAAATACCTGTCTGTAAAATTGCACTGTTCTTATAGCCATGTTGGTCCTAGGATATTAAAGAGACAAGATAGGTGGAGTAATATCTTTTATTGAACCAACTCCTGTTGGTGAAAGAGGCAAGTTTGTGAGCAACACAGAGCTCGTCTTCAGGTCTTTTCTTCAAGTGTATGCTCTCTATTCCTACATTAATTACCTAGAGGTAGGATTAGAACCCAGTGGTCTTGTTGCCATCTGCTAACTGCTAGAGAATTTTTCCCCTTGTAAAACAGGGAGAAACCTCTATGGGGAGAAACCACCAAAATTAAGAAATTGATCACATTGATGACATCTCAAATGATGCAGAAGTAGTTACCTGAGTAGGGGGGAGATTTAAGGCCCTGATTCTGCAAAGACTTACACATATGCTTGACATTATGCATAACTTTGTGACTAGTCCCATTGTTTTCAGTGGGATTACTTTTTAAGTGTAAGGTTAAGCATGGGTCTTTGCAGGATCAGGGCCTATATATATGTAACTGGTTTCTGAATTAGACACTTGTAGAGCTAAACCACTAGTTGGAGGGAAAACTCACATAGGGATTAGGAAATACCTGAGTTTCTTTCCACTAACACTGGTAGAGACAGTTGCCTCCTAAACCTGTAGAATAATAGGGATTGAGAACCAATAATCCCCTGGAAATTCTGTGGCAACATGGGTCCTAGTTGGCCACTGCTCCATGCTGCACCTGTGCTCAGGGAAAACCTGTGGAAGATGATATCAAGGGGGTCAGTATTATTTTCCATGCAGAAATGCCTATAGATTGGAGGGGATGGGGGTGCCATAGATATCTATGCTCTTCCCAGGTGCAGTGTATGCTTTCAGATCTTCAGTCCCTGAGAGGGAGAGTGTTGAAGGGTCTTGTGTGGGATAAGGAGATAGGGAGCTATTTTATCACACAGCCACTGCTTCTCTCCTCCTTTCTGTACCATCTCCGCCTGGTTTCTACAGGGATTTGCTCAGCCAGGTACTGTAATGGCCTGGGTCAGTGTGCGAAATGGGGAGGTGGAAGGGGAAGAAGGTGTATTGCTCCTATAAATCATGTTCTAGGGCATGCCTGGGATAGCAGTCCTGGAAAGAAGGCCAGTCATTTTCACTGCAAAGAACAGCCAGGTTTTTTTACTTGGAGACTTAAAGAAATATCTCCAGGTAATTGCTCGTCACACAGAAACTATAGCAATTGGCACGTGGCTCATTCTGTGAACAAGTGAGTAGATTCTGCATGCCAGGATTACATCTCAGCACTGCAAGTGACATAGCAAAAACTCAATTTAAGCTTCAGCAGTAACCGTTGCACACAACGGTGACCTCTCTAGCAGCCTGTCACTGTATAAAATGTTGGCATGTCCTTTGAGAGAGCAGGACAGGTGAAATGGCTCAGGAGCAGGCATCAACAGACCTCCGGCACTGACAAACTTTGCTCTTGTTTTCACTGTGCTATATGGATACCAGACTTTGTTTCTGTAGCAACAAATGGGTGAAGGGATGGTGGGGGAGTAATTAAAAGAAAAACAAAGGAAACTCCATTAAAGCTGTCTCTTGGAATGATGTGATCGTTCAGGAGCATGTACAGCCCTAACTCTGGCGTTTGGGGTTTTTCTGTAGGGAAAAAAGGCAGCAGAAGCTAACAGAAAACTGCCAAACAGATAACGTAGCTTCACCTTGCATGTATGGAGATGCACAATGCTCCAGCTGCCATGAAATTTGCTAGACATGTTGAGTTCAATATAGTAATTTAGCAACAAAGTGCTAAATCTTTTTAGTTGGGAATGTTGTCATGTAGCTGATTCAAAATAAAGACTTTAAGTTTAAATAAAAGGGTTATGGAGAACCTAAATACAACGTGATCAGATGCAACTTTATACAAGTTATTCTTTTGTAGCTGCAAGGAGACTGAGTTTGAAATTACTGAATTTTCTCCTCCGTTTTTCCAGGTAGCAGGAGGACAGGGAAGAGGTAACCCCCAATGAAGTGGCCATAGGTTCTCTGGCCAGCAGATCACCCCTTCAGGGGTATTTGACTCTTTTTTGGGGGTGGGATAGGGACCACAGAAGTGAATATTAACACAGCAGTAACTTGCGCCAGGATGTGTGGTGTAGTGTGAGAACTATGCCAAGGAAAGTGGCCTTCCTCATGCATATGTTGGCCCTTTTTCCCCCCCAGTGCACAGACTCACCCGTCCAGAGCTTTGGAGCACTGCAGCTTTGGATTTTGTGAGTTCGGTGTGGGGAGGGAGGGGCAAGGGCACACATTGTGAAGCTGGTACATCCCTCTTCTTCATCCCCAGGCCCAGTGTGCTGGATTCTGCTCCCCTCCACACTTGGTAACGTTGGTCTCATAGAACCATTGTTTTTTATTAAGTTAAATAAAAGTTGAACTGGAAATATTTCTCTTATTTTAGTTTTTAATGCTTTCTTGTATTGTTTGTAAGCCAGATGCTATCACACTTTCTAGAGTGGCTAACAACTTTGAGTGCCAACCTCAGGGCAGACTGTTAAAAAGCAGGGCACAAACCCCAAATTGATTGTGAGTTCTATGCTTAGATTTCACCAACCAAGTATCAAGTGTAAATTCCTGAAGCACTATAATAGTCTAGCCATGGAGTTACAGACAGTCCCCATGGCCATTCTGAGCTACCTTGCCACCTAGGCAAGCCGGCCTTTGTGATAGATGGTCCTTTACACCAAAAATATTTAGTTCACTTCCAGTCATAAAGGAGCAGTCACTTATCCCAGGTCAGTTGTACCTCAGATCTCAAACCGAAGACAACACTTGTAGCCAATCCTATAAGAAACTAACTAAAGATGTATTAACTAAGAAAAAGAAATGAGTTATTACAAAGGTAAAGGAGGTAAACATGCGCACACACACTACTCCTGGAGGGATTCTGCACCAAAAAATTCTGCACACAATATTTTAAAATTCTGCATATTTTATTTGTCAAAATAACGCACTATAATCACACCAGTTTCAATTATTTTAATCATTTATTTCAAAATACCAGTCAGCTAGTATGTCTGCAACTATACAGAGCCAAAAAAAAAAAAAGATTCAGGAAATGATTTTTTGGCTAATAGATTGCTTACTAGGCATATTCATTCAGAACTTTGAGTAATAATTCATTTAAACTACAATACAGAAATGGATTTCCTGCATCCCTCAAAAGAAGTGCAAAGGCTTGGGGGAGTTGGGTGTAACAGAGGAGCTGAGGGAGAGGAAAGTAATTGCTGGGAAGAATATTGGGTGTGAACCTGGAGGGTTGTTGAGTGTGAGTGGAAGAAGTAAGGATCAGGTTTTTTGGGAGGGGGAAATATTAGGGAGTCGGGGAGCCCCACTCTCATGCAGACCCTGGCTGACTCCTAGCCCCTCTCATTCAGTCAGGCAGTTCTGCCCCTGTTCCGTGTCCCTGCACCCCACTCCCGTTCAGTTTCTGTCCTAGTCTTCCCCCCCCTCCCACTAGCTCTTCTGAACCCCAGTCTGTCACTCCTCAGCAGTCCCATGTGCCCCACGCTGTCCATCACGTGCTTCCCCCGTTATCCCATCCCATGGCCCCACTTGTCTGCCAGTGTCACAGACTCAATACTCTGACCATGTTTCATGTCCCGTTTTAGTGGCTGCTCTACACAGAAAAAGCTGTTGCTACTGGCACATTACTCCCTTAGCTCCAGTGGAATAGGTTCTCTACCTATTGAGGACCCTGACTGCTGTTGTTGGGCCTTAAGACTGACTACCCAACTGATTGAAAAACAAAAAATAAACACTCTAACTGGTCAGGAGTTCATTGGCTGTTTATAGTTTTTTGGCATCTGTAATCTAAGGTGCAGCAAGGGAAGGGGATTGTCTTTTCAGAGATTACTTATATACCAAGTGTCCCTTTAAAACAGAAAGAAAATGAGTGAAAGGCACATTGAAAATGTATGTTGTATGTAATAAAATTTTCCGGTCAACTCAGCTTTGCTTTCCCTGGATTAGATTGCGCAATGCTCCAGTTGCCATTAGATTTGTGACCAACACAACCAAAGAGAGCAAGAGAGACCTTCTGCAGAGGCTGAAGACACTGGAATTTGACATTGCAGAAGATGAAATCTTCACATCTCTGACTGCGGCCAGAAACCTCCTGGAGCAAAAGCAGGTCCGGCCCTTGCTGCTGGTGGACGACAATGCTTTGCAAGATTTCAGAGGTAAGATGGTGATTAGCTGAATTTGGGAGCAGCATTGGTGAGCCTTATTGAAATACAGTAGTATTAGTTGATGGAATCTTTACCATTGTCCCACGTAAACAGGTGAGATCCGATCTGTCACTTAAGATGTGAAGCTGAGATTCTTAGTCATTAAAAAGCCCCGTACACTTATCAGAGGAGTAGCTAACTCCATCGTTATTTTGACCACCTGTCTATTTGGGTAATTGCATTCCACTTACTTAAACTCATCTACAGATTATTGTATCCCATTGATTTACGTCCTGTCCCATAGTGTTGCTGAGCCCTTAAAACAGCTGTTGTGTTCCCTCCAGAGTGCCCATTCCTTCTTGATTCAGATACATGACCATCTTTGCCCAGTGCTGAAGTTGACGGAATGGTACTTTCATGTGTCATCTGTGTCTGTTCACTTTGAGATGTTTTCGGCCTGCACTACCAGAGGCAGACTAGCATGGGTTTTTGTTTCAGAGCTGTCAAGGATTGGGCCAGTGTAGGGTATGAGGGGTGGTAGTGGGAGAGGTGGTATGATAAGGGTGGTACTAGGTCCCTTGCACAAATTCAGGACCAAGATTGGACCTTTGGTCCCCATTGCATCTTGCTGTCTTCTGCCAAAAGGACAGGTGTGACCATACAGGACCTGTAAGTAGTGTAGAGATTAAAATGAACAGAAGGATCACAGGCAGTGACTTTCAGCTTCCCCTGGGGTACTCCACCCCTTCCCCCAAAGCCCTACTCTCATTCTGCCTCTTCCAGCACCCGCTCCACTGGGTTTGCATTGGAGACACAGTTGTTATATGGATCCAGAAGGTTCTGATTCCCCTATTTAGGGCTCCCCTGTGGATCTTGTTTGCTAACACAGCCCTGGGGTTGTAGGCAATGCTTCCATTTCCCCCTGCCAATTCTTCCACAAAGCGTTTCTAGTCTGATTTTCTAATCTATAGGAGGTCCAGGGAGGCTTTTGGCCACATGGAAGGCTGAACGGATATTGTTAGGTATAAACTAATTTGCTCACTGGTCATAAGCCAATAATGGTTATTTACAAATGGTTTTTTAGAGTAAGTAAATCTGAGGGGTTGTGTTTTGGTTTTTAATTTTTCAGGAATACCTACGGATGATCCCAATGCCGTGGTGGTAGGACTAGCTCCTGAGCACTTTAACTATCAGATGATGAATAAAGCATTTCGGTAAGTTGTGAGCTCTTAAGATCTACCTTACTGGCTCAGACCATGGTCCATCTTGCCCAGTATCCTGTCTTTGACAGTCTCTGTATCGGAGCGTCAGGAGGAGTGTACAGAACAGGGCAGTTATGGAGTGATCCACCCCTGTCATCCACTCCTGTCTTCAGATAACCAGAGCTTTAAAGTATTATGTATTATTATTGTAGTAGCACACAAGAACCCAATCAGGATCTGATTGGTGCTCGGTACAAACAGATAAGAGACCGTCCCTGCCTGAAGAGGTTACAGTATAATTTACAACTAGACACAAATAGTGTGAGGAAGTAATAGGCAGGAGGAGGAATAAGAGGTAACAGTAGCAAGAGCACTTGGTTACTTAGGGGAGGCTCAAAGTGTCTTTTTCCAATGCCATAGGGGTAATGCTAAGGGACAGCCATGGGGCTTGCTGGATCTGGAGGCTTAACTGCGTATTTATCTTAAGGTGGTTTCACCTGGAATTAAATGGGTTTCACTACCTGTAATTAAACGGTAGAACTATTGCCGCAGGATGTTGTTGCAGACAAAGAGTGAGCAAGATTCCAAAAGGGATTGGCCATTTGTTACAAGAATATCCAGAATTAATACATTTTGGAATCTCGAGAGTCAGGATTTAAAACACCGTCTAATTGTTAGGGATTGGGAGACCTAATGTGGGGGGCAGATTGCCTCCCGCCACCCCAACCCTCTTGCATCTGCCAAATGTGGGATTTCTTCATCTTCCTCTGAAACATCTGCTGCTAGCCACAGTTGGAGACAGAATACTGGAAAAGTGGGGTCCTTGTGTCTGACCCAGTCTGGTGGTTCCTGTGCTCCATTGAGAAACAGTATTTAGTCTGTTTTGTCTCTAGATTGCTGAAATGATAACATGGTTAAAACAAGTGACTGCATATGTGTCCATTTTTCAGCGGCTGGTGCAGTGCCATTTTATCTACCCTGGTGCAGCGTATTCAGACACACCCTGCTCTACTCGTTTTGAGGCTTAGGAGCCATTTCACTTGGAATTATTTTGGTATTGTTAGAAAACGTGGCGCTTTATAAACACTTATGAAGAGAGACTTGCTCCAAGAAGCATACTGCCTAACCTAGACTAAGATGGTCTGATTTGAATCAAAGCAATTTAAATTACAAATTTTAATCATGATTTAAATCAGCAAGCAGAAAATCTTGATTTAAATCATCGATTTGAATGGTGTTTTTCTTTTGTACTTTTTAGTTATTTTCCTAAAGAGAGGCTTGTTTTTCACTGGTAGGTAGCCATTAAAACCTTCACACTGAATTTGGGGCTTTTGTTTTTTTATTAGCTAGGAAGATTCACATTTTGAAACAATTACATAGGTTAATGTACATTTATTCAGATTCTTAATTTTTACATTTTTGTTATGTTAGAAAGTGGTGAATGGTGCATTTCTTATTTACTAGATTTTTGTGTGTGTGACTTGTGAAATTCAAATTCAGTTTAAAATGCACAAAACAGCATTTACATTTTATTAAATAAAGCCACTTCCAATGTGCTGTACAGTAAAACCTCCATTTAACGGACTAATTCGGGCGAGGGGGTGTCCGTTAAATCAAAAAGTCCGTTATTTAATAAAAAAATTTTTTAAAAACGAGCTGTCGGAGCAGCAGCCCGCCCGCCAAGGGGTGAAAAAACTGAAAAACTGAATTGAGGAAAATATTGGAACTTCTGGCAAAAGTTGGTTTAGCACTTCAACAGACTGGTTCTAGGTGTCTAATCAGTGACCCAAACTACGGAACTAGTAGAACTTACTTTAAAACTTGACAGCAAACATATACTGCTTCTATTACATTTTGTATTTAATTGAAATGATTTAAATTGATTATAAGAAGTTTAAGACTTAACAGATCAACAATTTTAAATTTAATTTTAAATCTTTGTTTTCAATAAGCCTGCATTTAATTTTAAATTGCATTTAAATAAAAAATCCAATTTTAAATTTAAAAAATCACAGGGATTTATTCACCAAGATTTAGACAGGCCCAGTTCTTTGGGTAGAGTTACAGCAGAGTGCCAGGCAGAGATTAGTGTTGAAAGAATGGGAAGGGTCAGTAGGAGGTTGCTCTGCACATTGGATTATTCTCAAAGGTTTCTATATAAAACGAGTGGGACTAAAAGGAGAAAAAGTCCTCTTTTCCCAGTCCAAGGAAACTGTCAAAGGGCCCCTATTGATTCCTGAGCTGTACTACTTCCTGGTTGTTTTCCACTGTACTGGTTACATTTCTACCAGTTGTGATAAAGACTTGGAATTGCCTGTGGTATGTGAAGAATTGGCTGCCCAGTCAAACGGGAAGCACTCAAAGATGATTACCTCAGCTTTTATAGATACAATCCAGACAGTTTTTATTGCACTGAAACTAAGAGGGGTGAGAGGATTGTAACAGCTGAGCAGTGCTTGGTAGTACCAGGACCCTTCCCTCAGCTGAGCATTTTTAAGCAGACTTTCCTGTGCTACTGATTATGTGTTTATGGAGCTGCTTTGTCCATTGTAGAGAAGAACTAGAATATAGGTGATGGCAAAATGTAAACCAAGAACCTGTTTGTGAGAGGGGTGGAGCTCCCTTAACTCCTAGGGTATGTTAGTATTAGTAACAATATTAGTTTAAGGAAATCTTAACCGCTGACTCCCCAAATTACAAACATCCACATTTAATTTATTTTGTGTTGCACTGCTTCCTAGAGCTCCCCATTAGTGCCCCGTTGTGGTAGGCATTGTACACACACACAACAGATAGATGGGCCCTTCTCCAGAGAGTTAACCTGTATGAGACAACAGGTGGATCCAAAAAGTATGTGGTGGAGCACAAGGTAACAGTGAGATTATGATGATTGTGGTAGGAAGCAGTAGTATTCAAAATACAATTCCATCCATGTTTATCTGGATCTTTCCAGACAATGCTGTGCTAGTGGCAGCTTTCTTCTAGGCTTCTTAGCATGCTGATTGTTTTGGCAGGAAGAATGAAAAACTCATTTCACTCTTGCTTGCAGAAACCCCAAGGTAGAGTTTTATATTTTATACTGACCTCTACAACATGCGTTGCTGGAGAATCGGAATAATAATAATAGGGCCAAGGAAATGTGAGAACAGCCTAAATTTGTGGGGGGAGAAAATAGCTCCTCCTTTCCCAAAACATTTCTGTGTCCACTTTCTGACGTCCCCAGCAGCTGTGGACAGCTGAGAGTTTCAGTGGAAGGATTTCCACTCATTAGTCTCCCATCATTCTGTTGTAGTGGTGTAGTGTTGTTGTATGGTGTTTCTGCTTTCTCCTGTTGATATCACTCGGCTGCGTGCGTGTGTTCCCTCTGTGTGCTGCCCCAGCTCTGCGCAGATAGCTGACGCAGCAGACCCAACGAGAACCCCCAATAACCACAGAGTCTTAGTAAGGTACAAAGGCACCTCGGCCAGGGTTTATTGCTACCCTGACACCCTTTCTGTTTCCAGCGGATTTCTCAGTCCACCAGACATACAGCTAGAGAGTGACGCTTGGCAATGGACACAGCTCAGTGACGGGACATTGTCACTCCCCCTCGAGCTGGACAAAGACATTCCGGTGACACATGCTTATATACAGATACAGAACAAGTTACACATCACTCTTGACGTATTCAGGTTCAACCCTTCCACGTAGCAAGGTACAACCCTCTTACGTAGTAAGGTGCAGCCCATTTACATCGTTAGGTGCCGCCTCACCCCTTGCACCTGTTGTTTTGATCAAAACAACTCTATCCATCATTTTACCCTTTTGCCCCTGTCATTGGGATGGCTCATGAGGTTACCCGTTATCTGAGGAGTGTCCTTGGTTTATAATGTACCTCATTACTGTGTTTATACTGAAATTATAATGAGTATAAATTCTTACGATATCAGCCCTCTTCCTGCCAATTTCTGTGAGCCGGTCCAGCCTTAATTGCTCACAGCTGCAATTTGCTTCATATTAGCAAAGACTTGACCATTACTTTAGTTCAGGCCTCAGGCTGGGCCCTTAGTAGGCCTTTAGCCTTTACTTACATTGCCTTCACTTACTACAGTCTCCCATCATTCTAATCAGAGATGTTAAGTATGTGTTGATCAGACATTTTGATTAATCGTCCATTCTGAATTTTTCTCTCTATAACAAGGAGACTGTATACAACTTTGTTCCTAAAATGTATTGTCAGATAGCGGCAGTGATGTCAAGAATCAAACAGCTACTTGAGTGTTCAGTAGTGTGTGTATGTATGTGTGTGACATGTAGGCCTGTGGACATGCTGATCTTTCATTGTAACTAGTGCATGTCTTTATAGTTTAACATGCTTTTTTTTCTTAATTTCATCTTGGATGTTTTCTGCATGAAGTTCATCCTCACTCCCGTCGAAATTTGGGCATGCTGGAATTGGAATGTGGGTGTTGAACTAGATATCGTATGGAGTTGATAGATGGAACAGGCAGTACCAAGACTTGCTCTGCTGAGTAATCTGAATTGCAGAATTCCTATGCAGAGTAATTTTGGAAGCACTGAAATATTAATCCACCCCACGAAGGCCTTGGAAGATTAGCAGGAAATTAAATGTATGCATCCATCAAAATCACAAGCACTATCTACAAGTTAATATCTAATAAAATATTTACAAGAATAAATCAAATGAGTTCTTACTTCAGACCTAGACAAGGGAAAGTGACTTTGAGGTTTTGTTAGATAAAGGAATTAATTCCATCACTGAGTGAACAGGAATATATACCTATCTTTTGAAAAAAATCTTCTCTGGCTCTTTCAAGAATAGCAGCCGTGTTAGTCTGTATCCGTAAAGAAAGCGAGGAATACTTGTAGCACCTTAGGCCTGGTCCTCACTATCGGGGGGGAATCGACGGCAGATACGCAACTTCAGCTACGTGAATCACGTAGCTGAAGTTTGCGTATCTGCCGCCGACTTACCTGCCATCCTCACGGCGGCGGCAGTCAGCGGCACGCTCTCCCATCGACTCCAGCTTGTGCCTCCCGGCAAGCTGGAGTTCCGGAGTTGACGGGGGAGTAGCGGGCGATCGATTTCTGAAATCGATCGCCAAAAGATCGATCGCTACCCGACGATCTGGCGGGTAGTGAAGACCAGCCCTTAGAGACTAACTAGTTTATTTCAGCATAAGCTTTCGTGGGCTATTGCCCACTTCATCGGATGCACAGAATGGAACAGAAGTAAGATGCATTTATACACACACGGAAAGAAAGAAAAAATAATAATTGTACATTAGCATTCCAATTCTAAGAGGGCTGTTAAATGTAGATGGGCCATTATCAGTAGGAGAAAAAAATAATAATAATGGCCCATCTACATTTAACAGCCCTCTTAGAATTGATATGCTAATGTACAATTCTTATTTTTTTCTTTCTTTCCGTGTGTGTATAAATGCATCTTACTTCTGTTCCATTCTGTGCATCCGATGAAGTGAGCTATAGCCCATGAAAGCTTATGCTGAAATAAACTAGTTAGTCTCTAAGGTGCTACAAGTATTCCTCACTTTCTGTCTGGCTCTTGCAGTTCTTTTAAGATAGTGGCTTCATTAGATTTTTTTTTATTAGCTGGTTCCGATGACTGGAAGCAGGAGAGAAGTAACTTTATTTATGTAACTTGTTCAGGAAAACACTAGTTTAATTCTAAACCCAGATAGAGTTTGGGGCTTGATCCTGTTTCCATTAAAGCTAGTGGGAGTTTTTGGCATTTACATCACTGGAAGCAGGATCAGGCCCATAACAGCACATACAGTAGACTCTCGATTATCCAGGATGATAGGGAAAAATTAATCCTGGTTAATAAAATCCTGGATAATCACCATCCATAGGAAATATGGGGATGTGGGGGGTTTGGTTCACCAGCCACCTTGCGCCAGGGGGAGGGGGTGTTGGTTCACTGGCTGCCCTGTGCCCTGGTGGGTTTTTATGTGTGTATGCTTGGGGTGGCAACAAAGCCAGAACCAGCCCTGCGAGTTACGTCGTGTTGTTATTTTGACACCCTGGTTAAGCCACATTCTGGTTAATCCACATTCTGGTTAACCCGATCCTGGATAATCGAGAGTCTACTGTATCTGTGAATCCAGGGCAAAACATGTTTTTTCCCCTCTTCTCTTGGCTCTCTAGGTTGATCCTGGATGGTGCCCCTCTTATAGCTATACACAAAGCTCGATATTATAAGAGGAAAGATGGCTTAGCTCTGGGCCCTGGACCTTTCGTAACTGGACTGGAATATGCTACAGACACCAAAGCAACAGTGGTGGGGAAACCAGAGACAACCTTCTTTCTAGAAGCTTTATCAGGGACTGGCTGCAAGCCGGAGGAGACTGTTATGATTGGCGATGTAAGTGTAACACCTGAGTAAGCTCATTATCCTCTACCTACCTCGGTGGCCCCTATCTCTCTGGTATTTGAGCACTTTGAGGAGTATATCCTTCCTGCACCCTTGTGAGATAGGGAAATGTTAGAATCAGAAATATAGGGCTGGAAAGGAACTCAAAAAGTCATCAAGTAAAACCCCCTGCACTGAGGCAGGACCAAGTAAACCTAGATCGTCCCCAACATGTTCTTAAAAATCTCTAGTGATGGGGATTCTACAAACTCCCGTAAGCCTAGTCGAGAGCTTAACTACCCTTCAAGTTTTTCCTACTATCTAACCTAAATCTCCCTTGCTGCACATTATTTCTTGTCCTACCTTCAGTGGACATGGAGAACAACTGATCACCATCCTCTTTAGAACAACACTTAACATATCTGAAGACTTATCAGATCCCCCCCATTGTCAGCCCCATTTTAGAGATGGGGGAATTGAGACACAGAAACACTTAGGGCTAAAACCTATTTAGTCAATGCCATAACCTCACTGAGCTTGCCCAAGCTCTTACAGTCTGAAGCCAGGAATAGAAACCACCCCTCCTGCGTTCCAGCTCAGTGCCTTAACTATAGGACCATTCTTCCTCTGTACAGCTATGCCACAGATTGCCAGCTCCAAATAAGCATTTCCATGAGCCTGCACCTATCTCAGATAATTCATTTTTTTAGAAATTAAAATATTTACCAAAACAGGGAAAATAGCAGCTCTTTAAAGGGACACTGCCAACTTACTCGTTTATTGGGAGGGAACAAGTTTCCTCAGCTCTGTCACTAAGACCAGGTAATTACAACACCACATTTGTAAAATCCAAACGCTTGCTCTTAGAAAAGATACACTTGGGCCAGATTGGAGTGGAGTCCCTTTAAAGACTCTTGAAGGTTTGGCTCCTGAAAGGTTAGATTGAAACAGTCCACACTTAAAAAAGCAAATGACCTTAAGTGTGTTCTAAAGCTGTTGTAACCAAACATTGCATATTGTTAGGAGAAAACTGGGGCCTGATCCTGTAAATAACTGCCCATGGGAACTCGACCTCCAGCCCGGGATGCCATTGAGTTCTCACTGCAGGAATAAGGGTCTGAATAATGAAACCTTCTGCAGTATCAGACCTTTACATTGTAATAGATGTTAATTCAGAGTAACTGATTAATGTTTCAGAACAGCTTTCATCTTGCATTATAGGCAGGGCTCTTAGCACCACCTGTTAAAGTTGTCCAACACTTCCCATTAAAAAACCCTATTTTCAGTTGCTTAAAACTTTGCCATGATTGGGCTGGAATTTTCTGTGCCAGATGTTGCCTTAGGCTGATGGGTTTTTTTTTTTTTTTTTGGAGGGAAAATTTCAGCTAAAACAATTCAGCTGTTTCTGAGACTGATGAGAGGGAAATACATTGCTTTCCCCCAAGTTAGACAGTTCTGATGACCTTTTCTTTGAAATGTGCTAGCACCCCATCCTTTGGAAGAGGAACTTGAAATTTGGCAGATGGGTGGACTCTGAGTCAAATATGTGCCTTTTGCTGCCCTCTGAAAAAAATCTGACCAAATTTGGGGGACCATTATAATGAAACCGTTGAAACATATCACAGATTGCTCATGCGCATTAGAAACTTTGATTTTTAGCAGCTAAGGTCTTGGCAGATTCTGTCCACACTGAGGATGCTCAAGCCTTTCACAGCTGTTAGCACTGACCAGATTTTTCATGTGCCATCCCCTCTGCGTGACTGAAGATGTTCCCTCCAGCCCAGGGCTTCAGAGGCAAAGCCAGACTTTCCCTGTAAGGGCTGCTCCCAGCACCTCTGGGCCTGGGTGGGCTAAGGCACCAGAACTGGGAGTAGTGAGCCTGTCTCTCCTCTGCTTTCAATGATTTGTTGTTGGTGCCAAGACTGCATGGAGGTGGAAGCCATATGATTTGAATACAGAGGGGACTAAAGCCAGACCACAGGGCAGGGAAAGGAGTGGACTGGGACAAGCAGTCAGATGAGATGCAGGTTGGGGGAGAAACTGGGACAAAGATGCCTGAGTGCAGAGTGGGAGAAGGAAGTAGACATGGGGAAGTGGCAGGACTGAGCCAAGGACAGACTGGAATGGACAGAGAAGAAGGGGTCAAGATTGGGAGAAACTGGCAGAAAATAGGGTCTCCCAAGGTTGGACGAAACTGGCAGAAGAATCTTCTTCCAGAGCCTGAACAGAACCCAAGATTTCCACATCAACAGTCTTCTGCCAGCAAATTCTGTGACACCCACTGGCAAAGGTTATGTCTCATCCCCCCTCTAGTGCTGGTCCACATAGAGGATGACAACCACATCTCTGTTAGCTCAAGTGGCAGAAGCCTGTACAGTGAATCTAAAGCTTCCGACTCTGCTGATGACCCATGTGGACATCAATATGATGCTACATGATAGAATTAGTTTTTTTAATGTAAGTACATGAACAGAACAGTATTAATGTTCTGGTATTTCCTAAGTTTTGAGTGCACCTGAAGATGCAGTTAGGTGCACAAGCATCTAGTGGGACTTCCAAAAGTACCTAACTGATCTTGGTGTGTCCAAAAACCCAACTAGGCAGGTCTCTGGGGCTTTAGGCACATACTTTTTAAGAACTGGTCCTTAATGTTTAGAGTATTTAAACCATATTAGTTTTAACTTAAATCTTGCAGTTCTATCTCAAACAAATCTCCCACATGGGCAAAATTCTCACTGAAGTTAACTAATTTCAGGATATGGCCCATGATTAGACTGGGTCGTCACATGGTGGTGAATACCACAGAATGCCTATGAACAAATTGTTTCTGTAACTCTAGATTAACCTTGTTTCCACTTCTGTCTGCCAGGATTGCAGGGATGATGTTGGTGGAGCCCAGAATGCTGGCATGCTAGGTATTTTAGTAAAGACTGGTAAGTATTGCATGGATTTTGACAATTTGTTCACGTCAATAGAGCCATGCTGGAACAACTTCAGCACATACCTGAACAAATGCAAAACTGGGTCTGGGGTTTAGTTAAACTGTCCCTTGGGAGGGGATCTCAATTGAGTCTTAAGTGAATCTCAGCCTAGCTTTGTGAAGACTATCTGTGATGCATTAGGTGAAGAAGAATGCCGAGTGGATACCCTTTTACGGTGCCTTGTTGTTCCTGAAGTACAAGTGATTAGGAGCATCAGACAAATTCTCTCCTAGCTACAGGAAAAAACCCTGGCTGACATGGCAGCTAACACAGCTTTTAAAAAGCACCTTTTTGTTCTTTTATTTCAGGTAAATATCGAGCCGCAGATGAATACAAAATTAATCCAGCTCCTTACCTCACCTGTGAGAGCTTCCCACAAGCAGTAGACCATATCCTACAGCATCTGCTATGAGAGAAGCATTTCGTTTGGAGAAACTTGACTCTGTTTTGACATTGTTGCCTCCCTTCCGCTTCACAAAATAAAACTCAAAGCAGTGTGTGCATCATACCCGTAATCAGGCAATGAACATGTCTCACCGCAGAGCACTGAAAGGAAATGATACTGATGTACAACCCAGTGGCTAATCATTGGTAAACTCTCTTACTTTCCTGGAGTTGCAACACGGAGAGTGGAAAAGTAGATCTCCCAAGTATTCATCAGGTCAGATGGCAGATGGAGGGAAACCAAGCAGATGAAACAATTTGCTTTCTTGTATTATTTAGGGAAAGAAGGAAGCTCAAATTGTCTTTGTGACTGTTTAGGAAGTAACTGTTTAAAAAGCCCATCTGAAATGTGCCAAGTTAGTTAAACTATAAAACCCATGAGAAATGTGCCAAGATAATAAACATCAACAAGCATTACAGCCATTTTTAGCCTAAATGATAACAGCTTTGTTGGTTCTTGTATGTTTGTTTTAGTTACTATGTGTCTTCTCTCTGCTGTGATCTGACCAATTTAAATGTAGAGATGTACACATTAGGAATATCTTATCATTTAAGATATTTCCATTACTCATAGCAGTCAGTGCTGATTTTTCTCCCTCTATTGATTCAAACACGTAACAACTTTTTCAAGTTTTATGTAAAATTCAAACAATCAGTATTTTACAGATATTTTAATTAGATGTTGTTGTTAACAGGAATGGTGCAGAAACAAAAATCTGGTCCTTAATGGCTTTATAGGCCATGAATTTTTGAAGTTAGACTTCAGCAGGGTCCTATTAACTCTGCAGTTGCAAGATTTCATATTTTTTTTTCTAATGCTATGAGAAAAATCCTTCAAAACCCAAGGGACCGATTCAAGCTTTTAAGGACTTAGATAATACAGCTGTAAAATGAAATCTCATTCTGGAGCATGCATTGTTCTTCCTGCATGTGTTAAATCCACCCAAATGAACTAACTTCGTAATGATGGTAAATGGCTTTCCTGGTCCATTCGCAAGCTGCAATAATCAAAGTCCTTTCCAGTTGTTTTACAGTGCTCCTGAGTGTTAAGTTATTAGACTGTAATTGTAGTACTCACCAGATTGAAAATAGTGTTGTGTTAATAAGCCACACTGCTTCTTGTTAAGAAAAAATAAAATGAATATGTAGCAGGCGCTATCTAAAGGAAAAAAGGTTGATCTATAATCTCTGTGGGTGGTTACATTTCACATGGAGTGAATTTCTGCAAATGACAGAAGGGGAAGCATGAATGCATGGCTGTGAGCTGTGTATTGGGCATGGAAGAAATACGGGAAGCTCTTTGGCTCTGAAGCTGTCTGTTTGGTCTGTGTTGGGCAAGGCCCAGCACAATAGATTCCCGGTCCATGAGTGGGCTGCTAGGTGCTACTGCTATATAAATAAGCAACAATAAGTGAATGTCTAGTACTTAAAAAAAAAAGTGCACAATCTTTCTCCATCCCTCCCCAGCAGGATTTGAGGATTTGAAAATATTCTTGCAAATGTGATTGAGTTGAGTGACTCCAACATAATCTCCCACATCCTCTTCCCAAAATCCTGTGAAAGTCAAAGGCTATGTAAGATAATGGAGCCCTTCCTTGGGTCACGTGAAGGATCTACTTCCCTTACCCAACTAAGTAATACACGCAGGGCTGAGTAAATTCACTCAGCTAACCAATCCCTGTATAGCATCTGTGACAAATATAAGCCAACAGAAGGCTCAAGGATATTATGTGTCATGTAAGTGTGACCCAAATGCAGAGCAGGTGCGAGGATGAGTGAGCAGAAGGAAAGAAAAGGCCGAGCTTGGGAAATTTTCTAAGAAAGTTTTGAAAATATAACTGAGGCAGGAGTAAGGAGGGGTTGTTCACCTGAGAGGAAAGTAGGGGTAGATATGTTGTAGCAGATCATGGGACATTTATATATATGGGCAACTACACCTGAGACCACAAAAGGGGACATCTGGAAAAGATTAACAGGGAAAGGGCATCTACTTCTAGTAGAGCCGTGAGGATTAGAGGAGGGATATAAAAGGATTGTGACCTTTAAGAGGTAGTTCAGTAGAAAACTATGGTTTGTAAAAGGGAATGCAGTCATAAAGGGCACATGTCAATGGCTTAGCTCTCATTGTCAGAAGATTCCACCACCATTGTGCGGAGATTCCACCACCTCCCTAAGTAACCCATTCCAGTGCTTCACTACCCTCCCTCCAAGTGAACCCTCTTTGGAACCCCTCCTTCAGGTAATTGATATCAAATCCCCCACCTCCCTCTTCTCTTCTGCAGACTAAACAAGCCCAGTTCTCTCAGCCTCTCCTCATAAGTTCTGCTCCAGCCCCCTAATCATTTTTGTTGCCCTCCACTGGACTCTCTTCAATTTGTCCACATCCTTTCTGTAGTGGGGGGGGGGGGCCCAAAACTGGACACAATACTCCAACTGTGGCCTCACCAGTGCCGAAGAGAGGGGAATAATCACTTCCCTCAGTCTGCTGCCAATGCTCCTACTAATGCAACCCAATATGCTATTAGCCTTCTTGCCAACAAGGGCACACGGCTGATTCATATCCATCTTCTCATCCAGTGTAATCCCCAGGTCCTTCTCTGCAGAACTGGTGCTTAAGCTAGTTGATCCCCAGCCTGTAGTGGTGCATGGGGTTCTTCTGTCTTAAGTGCAGGACTCTGCACTTGTCCTTGTTGAACCTCATCAGATTTTTTTTGGTCCAATCCTCCTATTTGTCTAGGTCAGACCCTGTGCCTCCCACCCCCCAGCCCAGAGCCCCCTCCTGTTTATATTCAAATTCAAATAGCTCATTACCAAAGCAACTGTTGTCTACCAATAAAACTACCAATAAAACTTAGAATTTCTTGTGAAAAGGAAGCCGATGTGTTCTGTCTTTACTAGTATGTTCCAACACCCTACAGTTTGAAAAAGTCTAAAGTTAGAAATAAAACATCAGATAAATACCCTCCATCAAAAAAGACAACCAAACAGAGAAAGAAGATGAGCATCTAACATTTCAAAATGATTGGCACGAGTCTTACATTTTTATAGCAAGTTCAGCTGGACTCCCATTATGTCTCATTTACAACAATAAACTATCCAACAAAAGACATTTTGAAAAGAAACACTGGACGTTTGCTGAAACCTATCCAGCTGGGGATTTGAAGAAAAAAAGCAATAGAGGAACACTGACATGAAGCAGAGCAAACAAGATGTACATTTGCTAAAGGGATGAAGGAGCCAAGCAGAACTGCTACTGCTAGTTTTGTGGTAGCTCAAGAAATCATCCAACAAGGGAAGCCATTCACAGATGGATAATAGGTGAAAGAATGTTTCATTAAAACATCTGAACACCTCTTCCATTATTTTTAAAATAAAGATGAAATAATGGCATTTCTCAAATTTTCTAAACTATCTGCAAAGACTGTAAAGGACAGAACTATATTAAGATGGCCACAGACATAACCAGCCAGCAGATTAGTGACATTAGGGCCAGCACCAGGTTTTTCTACTGCCTGCGATGAGACATGTGATGTGGATGAAATCACTCAGGTTGCCTTACTTGGCAAATACATTAATGATCAAGGTCCTCCAGAAGAGTTGATCACGTTATTGTCAGTCAGGACAAACTCAGGGCGAAGATATTGCATCTGCTGTCACAATGTCTGAAACAAAAAGATATGGACATTGACAGAATAATTTCTATTGCTACAGATAGAGCACTGAGCATGAAGGGGGCACATGAAGATTTAGTTTCTTTACTTGAAAAAAGTATGGAGCATGATGTCATTTCATTTCACTGCATAATCCACCAGGAGCCGCTGTGTGCACAAACCTTTCCAGAGGAAATCTCAAAAGTAATGGAAATAGTCGTGCAGATTGTTAAAATAATGACAAACACTCTTAGTCATC
This sequence comes from Sternotherus odoratus, assembly GCA_032164245.1. Classification (NCBI taxonomy): domain Eukaryota; kingdom Metazoa; phylum Chordata; order Testudines; family Kinosternidae; genus Sternotherus; species Sternotherus odoratus. The sequence continues at coordinate 96,088,385 of JAVMKO010000007.1, forward strand.
AACAGAAATTAACAGAAATTAACAGCCACTATTCTGATCTTCTGTGATATTGATGTTAGGTTCCTTGCAGAAACAGTCATCAACATGCAAGCTGAATTTGCTGACCGATTTCACGAATTCAGAAGGGAAAAGATCACTTTGTCATTTGTGTTGAAACCACTTGAAGCTGACACTTCTGCATTGGATTTTTCAACATTTGCGGGAATCGATCCAACACAATTTGAACTTGAATTAGAAGACTTTCAAGACGAGGATTTATGGAATTTAAAATAGAAAGATCTTGTCACTGAATTTGAAAATCTGGAAAGGCAGAAATCGACCCTGGGGCTTGTCTGAAATGGATGATCTTAAATGGCAGGACCATATTATATTTGACATTTAGAACTGTCTACCAGATACGTACAGTCAGCTGAAGAAATGTGCATTTGGGCTTCTCTCACTTGTCCGTTGTACTTCTGACACTGTACTTCTGTTAACAAAATGTTTCAAATATGAATTTCATCAAAAAGAAACTGAGGAGTCAACTGCAAGATGTCAGTCTCGAGTCCTGCTTGAAAATGAAAATCACGGCATATTCAGCGAACATTGAGCAACTCTCTAAAGATGTCCAACGGCAGAAGTCGCATTAAAAGTATTGGTGAGAAGCAGTAACTTTATGTTGATTTATTATTAGTTGATAAATTCTAACTCTACAAGTAGCTTTGCACATGATGCCACTCTCGAAATATTTTGGTCAAAGACAAAAAACAAAAAAATAGCTCCTCTTCTTTGAAAGGTTGCCGACCCCTGCTCTATACCATTATCTAAATCAGGGGTCTCAAACTCAAATGACCATGAGGGCCGCATGAGGACTAGTGCACTGGCCCGAGGGCCGCACCACTGACACACACACATACCCTCACTGTCCCGGCTCTGCCCCCACTCCACCCCTTCCATGAGGACTAGTGCACTGGCCCGAGGGCCGCACCACTGACACACACCCCGCCCTCGCTTCCCCGGCTCCGCCCCCACTCCACCCCTTCCATGAGGACTAGTGCACTGGCCCGAGGGCCGCACCACTGACACACACACATACCCTCGCTGCCCCGGCTCCGCCCCCACTCCACCCCTCCCAAGAGGTCCCACCCCTGCCCCACCTCCTCCTCTGAGCACGCAGCTCCCCATTCCCTCCTGGAAAGCGCAAGGCACCACCAACAGCTGTTTGGCAAACAAAGCAAGAGCAATATAGGAAGTCCAGAGCTAGAAACACGCGCGGCCCAGCCAGGCAGCAGAGAAGCCTCCACTTCTGGCCTCTCCATCCTTCAAACTGCTATGGGGAAAACCGGGGGGGGGAGGGGGGGCGCCAGGAAGCTTGGCGGGCCGCAGGGAAGGGCTTTGCGGGCCGCATGTGGCCCCCGGGCCGCATGTTTGAGACCCCTGATCTAAATAATTGATGAAGATATTGAACAGAACCCGACCCAGAACTAATTCCCACGGGACCCCACTCGTTATGCCCTTCCGGCAGGATTGTGAGACACTGATAATTATTCTCTTGGAACGACTTTCGAACCAGTGTTTCACCCACATTATAGTAGCTCTGTAACAAAAGAATTTTGCCTCAGTTGCCTAGGATGTCTTCTTAAGCTTTAAACTGAAAATCTGTAGAAAAACCCCCGAAGGGATTTAAATTTGCCGAAATTCTGAAATGCTTAATTTGATATAAAATAAGTGGTGATAGTATCAGGCCCGTTTGACAAGCTTAAACTAGTGATTATTTTAAGAATAAGGCTTTAATTTCATAAAAATGAGTAATAGTTTAAAAAGATGGCAGTGGGAAATTCCATAGGAATACATGGAGCTCATAGAAATGAAAAAAGGATGACGCACTCTAGGCCAGGGATTACATCACTTCCTGTGGGGAATGATTCCGCAAAATCCCACAAAAATACATTGTCGCCTATAGAAACCAATGGGACCGCCAGACAAGAAATGGCCAGGGTTCATCTGAAATATCCTATAGAAATACATTAAGCACATAGGAGTCTGAGACAGTGGGGAGCTTAGTATACATGTGACTAATTAGCATATGCTAAACTCTGAAAACTGATTGGAGCAGCCTTAGCAACAGTTGCTCCTGGTACCCTGCCAGCAGGAGGCTTTCAGAGCACCTCAGCAGCAATGGCCACCAGGATTCCACCCCTCTTACCTGAGGATCCATTTTTACTTCACAAAGAGGTCGCGATGGATGATTCAGCAGCTGCCAGCCCACCTCTGGACATACGCCATCCCGACAACGATCTCGAATTACTGACAGATCAGAAGCACCGTTCCGGAGACGATTCTGAAGGATTTTATAAAGGCCTCTGTACGTTTTAATCCCTTTTCTACTCAACATCCTGAGGTGTATGGGATTTAAATGTAAATAAAACTGGATGCCTGTGGTTTGAACGAGATCTCCCTACCCGTCTGATAACTGTCTGATCAGTATGTATTGGATGCTTTACTGTTATGTAATAATTGTTAATATATTGTTCTATGTAGTTTTCAAAGAATTTACTCTTGCTGCCTATTCTTGATTGGAGGGCTGTATCCGTGTCCTGCAGGGGGAAAGCTAGGTGGCCTTAATCAGCAGCTTTCCGCTGGAACATCCCTAGATTGGGCCACAATCTTCATTACCAGCATAATCAAAAGAACATAAAGAGTTTTAAATCTAAAGAAACAGCCGAGTTCAAAATCTCCTGGTAGCAGCTCCATCTGCTATATAGCATAGTTCTGGAACATAGCCTTTAGAAGAACTCAGGTACTATCATGATGTGCTGTAATAAAATCTCAGCTAGCTAGATCAGAATGTAAAAAAAATTCTCCCTTACCTCTAACATCATCCTAAGAAATGCCACTTCTTTGCATCTGTTTTTCCTAAAGAATGGCTTGGGTTTTATGTAGGCTTCCACAGTGCTCACGTAGACAGATTGGGCCTATGTATCACTGCTTGCCACGTGGATAAGATTTACACACTGAATTCTAATAAACAAGTAGCAACAGCCCATAAAATTCTTTGCTCTCGTTATAATAGTGTCGCTAGCTTCACAAATACAGTAAAACCTCCATTTAACGGACTAATTCGGGCGAGAGGGTGTCCATTAAATCAAAAAGTCTGTTATTTAATAATAATAATAATAAAAAAAGAGCTGTCGGAGCAGCAGCCCACCTGCCACAGGGTCGGGGCGGCAGCTCCGCAGCCCGCCCACTGCTGGGACCCGGGCGGCAGCCGGCAGCCAGCCTGCCCGCTGCTGTGATCCGGGCGACAGCCGGGAGCTGGCAGCCAGCCCGCCAGAAATGGATCAGGAATGCATCAGACTTGCTCAGAAATTTTGTCCGTTGCATCCGAAGTCCGTTAAATCGAGGTCCGTTAAATCGAGGGTTTACTGTACTTCTAACCCCATGCATCACCTCATCTGTCATCCACTTACAATTCCTCTTCAGCAGGTGCATCTTCCATCTTGGTAAACATCTAAACAATCCTGGCTTCTAAAGATACCAGTTAGCAGTTTATGAGCAGTGAAAAGGAAGGATGAAAGAACAGAATAAATGCTTTGTTTCACAGGAGCTCAGCTACATGTGCTAATAAATAAGTAATAAGCATGCATCCGATGAAGTGGGCTGTAGCCAACCAACACTTATGCTAAAATAAATTTATTAGTCTCTAAGGTGCCACAAGTACTCCTGTTTAATTTAAATTAGGCTCATATTCCTCAACAAATAACATACTGATGAGCACTACAGCCCCCTATTAAAAGCAAATGACACTGGTGCTAGTTGGGTAAAAACTAACCCAAAACCAAGTTGAATGGGGTGGATAAAATACATCAGGACATCAATACATGAACAAATTATATCACAGACCAAAACTTTATCAAGTTGACCATGACTACCAAGCAATAATAAAATGCTCACTTTAATCGCAAATGGGGATTAAAAAAAAGTCACTTATGCTTCAGGATCTTCTCTCTATTCCTGATGTAAGCTTTCTACTCTTGTTCTTTTCCCCCTAAGAAGTGAAAATAATTTACAATGAATGAAGATTGTGCAAGATTGGTCAATTTATAAGGCTTTATGAATAAAATTAGAGCTAGAATCTCCATTGCATATTCACTGTAGACATTAATTTTCCATGAAGAATACCAATTTCTAATTGTCATTGACCATGGTAAATTAAAAATGCACCTTGCAGATTTGGAAGTACAGATTCTCTGATTCAGTTTTCTGGAAAAAAAAAAAAGTAATTCCTTTTCCATCGTAGTTCAGTCCTTCTATCTGTACCTGAACCCCAATCACAGTTGCCATTTTGGATAGTGAGTATCTTTGATTTCAAAGTCTAAAGCGATTTCAAACAGATTCAAAATCTCTCTGCCAGGCTATGTACTTCTGACTTAAATTCTTTGCTGATGGCTTGGTGTGAGCGATCACATCCAGGAAATCTGCTGTTGTGACCGTGTCCAGTCGGAGTTCGGGTAAATTACTGCTACCTGGAGAGAGAAAATTGACCAAATGCTGAAAGTGAATGAGATGCTGATCAGTGCTAAGAGATGGTCTTTTTAAGTCAGTGCATAATCCAACATACTTAACGGTTAATACACTAAACAGAACATTGGACATAGCAGGAGAGAAAATGGTTCTTATTGTATTCAGTGCACCGAGATTGACAGCTTTAAGAGATGCCCTGAGTTTTGGAAATATTGGCTTAATTAGGTTTTTACAAACATACTGTTTGAAAAGTTTCTAAGCAAATAAGAGAGCTCCACCTGCTGGTATGTGAATATAGAATACCTAGTGTTACAAAGACAGATCAGCATTTCTCACATAGGATTCTCTATGAGAGCTATTGTACCTGACTGATGATTTTCAAGAGCATTGAAGATTTTCCTCACTGGCCGCATAGCTGCTTCCTTGCAGACTAGTTTAACGTCAGAACCAGAGTACCCTTCTGTCTCCTAATACAAGATCACAATTCACAGCATTACGAATCATTGCGCATGATGGATATACTCTCATGTTACTTCATTCTTGCTTTGAATGCAGAATTGATGTATGCCGGTGTTAGCAAATTAGATATTTGGTTTCTTAAGGACAGTTTTCTGCAGGTAAAAAAAAAAATCTTCATCTCTCGGTGTCTGTTTCCCACCCTGTCTTATCTATTTTGATTGCAAACTCATTATGAACCTGACCCAAAGTCAATGAGAATCTTTTTACTGGCATTAATGGGCAGTAGTTTAGGTTCTAGGTTTCTGTCCAGTGCCTAGTACAATGGGCCTCTAGGCACTACTGTGATACAAAGACTACCAATGAGACAGATTTGCAACATTAGGGCTGCTCTGCAAAAAACCTGTTCCCAAATAACTGTTTTGCTTCCCATCTTTTTCAAGTCTGAATGTGGATACTCTTATTTTGGATTAAGAGCATCCTGTTTCCATTTAGCTAGGTCACACTTAATCTGAAATAAAGAATGTCCGTGCAAAAACAAGTGTGAAATAAAAGCAATTTTGGTGCCAGACTGTGTGTAGACGAGTCCTTAGGCATGCACAACCACACACCTTCTTCACACGTCTACTTCCCACACACATGCATACATTGTAAAAGCACAAAGCTGGCATTTTTGTGCACCCTAGACACTCAACTGGCAAAGCATGTGCCCAAATAACCAATTGGCGCAGGCACAAATGGATATATACAAATGTATGTGAGCAAATGCTTGCCTTTAACTTAAAAATCCTGGCCCTGTGTAATCATCTTTAAATGAAAACCCAGCCATCCTGAGTGTATAGCATGTCCTAGCTTGTACCAAGCTGTACATAATGAGGTTCTAGTTCCAGCCAGTGATTCAGTTGAAAATCATGCCACATTTGGCTAAGAACGAGGCTAGCAGTAACACAGGTAGCACTGTTCTGTCCAGCAGGGACAGGACCAAAGGCTCATGAGCATCGACAGCTGGCACTGCAACCTTATGTTTGCAGTTCTAGTGCATTGTATTAGTTACATATTAAGAATTGTTTCAATTTTGTAAACAAAAATGTTTTTGAAATACAAACTGAAATACGTTGTGTATCTCTGCGAGCAGAACTAGACCATGGTCAGTTGAAGTATTAGCTATTCTAGGCGAAGGTTCTGGCTGAATTCAGACTCTGTAAGGAAAATATCTGAGCTCTTGGAGATTGATGCCCTGGTGAGCCTCTCATTCTACTGATGCTCCTTCACACTGCACTCGATCCCATGACAAATTGTTCCTGCTCAGCAGAGTGCTGTACCAGGCTCATCTCCAATATAAACGGAAAGACCCCACTCTGGTGTTAGGAAGGTATACAGTTATCGTCATTTTTTTTTCTGTGTTTTACGTCTGAAACAATGAAAAGTTGACCCAATACTGGCATCAAAATACATCTTTGACTTCCAGGTTGAGTCATGTGAAACTGGTGATTTCACCTGCTGAGACAAATTCAATACCTTCAGCTCTCATTGATGTTCCCTTGTAGGAAGAGTCCTACGCCTCCCATCCTACCCACGTTCAATCATTCACCTTCATATTTTGAGTTTTATTCCCTTTCCCCTGGCTACCATGTTTACAGATGCTACTTGTAGCATATATAGTTCACACCTGTTTCAATGAGAGCAGAATCAGCGTCACCACATTCCCATAACTCCCGCACTGAAAGACTTCAGGAGCCTGAGTTGCTAGGGGTGAATTGTACCCACTTGGTGGTCTTCTCACCTGACCCAGCAAGCTGTACTCCAGCTCAGTTCTCAGCTCCACTCCTCCACTGTTGCTCACAGGAGGCAGCCAGTGCTGAATCATAGCCTGTCGTGCCTCTTTATTTGGGAGACCTACCAAAATCCTCTTCTCCAGCCGTCGCAACATGGCATAATCTAATTCCCTAAAGAGAAAGAAAATGGGGATAAGTTTTAGCAAGGTTGTGTGTTTGTACGGATGCTGGACTTCTGAAAACTAAGCTGCTTGTTGCAAGAAGCCACTTTGCATTTTCAAAGCTACTGGTGATCTTTTCAAACTGGTTATAAAATAGTAATTCATCATCATGACCACACATTATTGCCAATTAACTCTATCTTATGGTTATTGAGTCATGATCTAGGGACCTGGAATATGGAGTCAAGAGTTGAGGGTTCTTTTCCTGGCTCTGCTGCAGGTTCACTGTCTGGCCTTGAGCAAGTCACTTCACCCCTCTGTGCCTCGGTTTACCCTGTTTTGTAAAATGGGGACACTACAACTCATCTCTCAGGCGTGTTGTGAGGATTAACTAATTGCTCAAACATCTTCAAATGAAAGATGCAATAAATGCAAAACCTGGATTATGAACTCTTTGGGGAACACACCATTTTTTAACGGGTTTGCACCTAGAACAAAAGGGTCCTGGTTCATGACTAGGTCTCCTAGGTGCTATGGGAATACAAAATAAACAGTAATAATATTCCCACAGGGCTGAGCATCCTTATTAAAAGCTGCACAGAATGAGCAAGCCATTGAAAGAGAAAGGTGTCACAGTGCTGAAAACGGTAGTAGTCTCAGATCATTAAAGATGATTTGCAAAGAAAAAGACAAAAATTGATGTGTGCCCCATGTTTCTATTTTTGCTTCTTTGTGATGCCTAAAGAAGGCATGAAAGAGTTTTTTACCCCTAAAATACTGTAGTTTCTTTCTGCTTCTTTTTTCCTAAAAAATATTAATATTGTCAAATCTAGTCTTCCCTGGTTATACTGGAGGATTCCTTGGAAGTCTCATGTTTCCTGTGTGTGAGGTTTTTCTCAGCCCTTAATCCAAAGGCTATGGGTATTAATCTATTTTAAAAGACCTCTTTTCTCCTGTTTTTCAAGCACTTGATCTTAACAAGTATTAACAAAAAAAACCTGTCTAAATAAATATCAATTCATATCTCAGTAATCAGGTGGCACTAAACTTACAAGTTCTCCAATCTTCTGCTGAGTATTCCGTTCCTGTAGAAGTCAAGTGTTCATTTTAAAACATTTTCTAGTCCTTATGGTTGCAACGAAAACCTTTTAAATGTGAAATTGACTTAGAGGTACCTTGTTCAGTGCACACACCCAGACAGACTGAGTGAAACAAAAGCATTGTGAACTGAACATTCCTAACTCTGAACCCTAATTACAGCAACCTATAGCAACACACCATATCAAACTTATCATTTTAACAGAGACAGAAAGCTATTCCAGGATAAAGTGGAATTTGGGATTGTCGGCAAGGATTAAACAAAGCACCATGAGTTTGCTCTTTCTGACCCGTAGGGTGAAATCCTTGCCCCATGGAAGTCAATAGGAATTCTGCCATTGACTTCAATGAATCCAGGGTCCCTTCACCGCATGTAAGATTAACACATTCATGCTAGTAGCAGAATTTAGCCCTTGGTTAGCAATGTAAATGGGATGCTGTGGAATTTTGCACTGATGGCGATGGCACTATGTATGGAAAACACACAGTGAAGTACTGTGAGCGGGAAATACTTATCTGTAACTTTTGACCTAACAGTGAATCCTACTTCTGTCACTGTTGGAGATGGCTCATGTAATATGTTTAATAATAAATAGCATTTCCCACTGATATATATATATATTTTTAGGGCTGTCAAGGGTGATTCCCCAGTCTGTCACTTCAAGTGCAGAAGGTGGGGAGCTACAAGGATTCTATAAATTAAAAGTGGCCACTCTAAACTGGTATTAAACCAGTTTGGTTACAGCTTCTCTCTGACCTTGGATAGGTAATTGCTGCCACCACCCAAATGCAAAACCCCTTGGAACTCAGAAAGGTGCACTTGGGAATTCCTTCCTGTAGGGTACCCTCAAGCCCTTTCACACACCCCTGGGAAAGAGGGGAGAAAGGAAAACCAAGAAATCAGCTGTTGCCACCAGCTAACTAAAAACATGTGCACAAACCACTTAAGACAGAAAAATCCAAGTCCTGTTCTTAAAAAAGGTAAATTTTATTAAAAACAAAAAGAAAGAAAATACATCGGGAAACTCTATTGCTAGATTTTTAAAAGAGCAATTCCAAAAATTAAGCATCCAAAGTAGTTTCTGGGGGTTCAGCTTGAAGGTCACAAGCAACAAAAGCATCTTGGGGGTTAGCATATAGAGGAATCCACAATCCATATGAAATAAACAAAATAAACCTAATGGCATCTTTCTATACCTTTTCTCATCTACTTACATATCTGGGTTCCAAATAAGCAATTCTAGGTATGATTCTGGTGATTTTCATACCTGGCCTTCAGCTTCTCACAGCATAACTGCTGCCCTCTTCCCCTCTTCACCGGAGAACCACAACACACCGACAAGGGGAAGTTTTTTCCCCAATTTTAAAAAGTTCTAGTCCTTCCATTGGCTCTTTTGGTCAGGTGTCCACTCACTTCCCTTCACCTATGCATCCAGTCAGACTTTTTAACCCTTTACAAGTAAAGCAAGTAGAGAACCGCTACCACGAGGGAATCTATAGCTAACTGGCAGGCTGGGTGTCTACAAAAGGGAGCTATCCCCCTCTCATTTATCACAAGGGCTGTCAAGTGATTAAAAAAAATTAATCACGATCAATTGTGCTTTTATCCAAAAATATTTAAATAAATGGTATTCTATTTTTATCTGCTTTCTACATTTTTCAAATATATTTATTTTAATCGCAGCACAGAATACAAAGTGTAAGGTGCTCATTTTATATTTATTTTTATTATAAATATTTCGACTGTAAAAAAAATAGTATTTTAGTTCACCTGATACAATGTAGTGCAATCTCTTTATCATGAAAGTTGAACTTACAAGTGTAGAATTATGTACAAAAAAACTGCATTCAAAAACTGAACAATGTAAAACTTTAGAGCCTAAAAGTCCACTCAGTCCTACTTCTTGTTTAGCCAAGTTTGTTTACATTTGCAGGAGATCATGCTGCCCGCTTCTTGTTTCCAATATCACCTGAAAGTGAGTACAGGCATTTGCATGGCACTGTTGTAGCTGGTATTGTAGATGGCAGAGGGGCATTGATGGCACATGATGGCATATATCACAAATAGTAGATGTGCAGGTGAATGAGCCTGTGATGATGTGGTTCATGTGGTTGGGTCCTCTGATGGTGTCCTTAGAGTAAATATGGGGACAGAGTAGGCAACGGGGTTTGTTACAGGATTGGTTCCTGGGTTAGTGTTTCTTTGGTGTGGTATGTAGTTGCTGGTGAGTATTTGCTTCAGCTTGGGGGACTGTCTGTGAGAGTGAGGGATCATTTTCCAGGATAGTTTGTAGATCGTTGATAATGTGCTGGAGAGGTTTTAGCTGGGGACTGTGTGTGATGGCCAGTGGTGTTCTGTTATTTTCCTTGTTGGGTCTTTCCTGTAGTAGGTCACTTCTGGATACCCGTCTCGCTCTGTCAACCTGTTTCTTCACTTCACTTCTTCACTACTGTAGTTTTAAAAATGCTTGATAATGATCTTGTAGGTGTTTGTCTGAGGGATTGGAGCAAATTTGGTGGTATCTTAGGGCTTGGCTGTAGACAATGGATCATGTGGTGTGTCCTGGATGGAATCTGCACATCTACTAATGTGATATATGCCATCATGTGCCAACAATGCCCCTCTACCATGCACGTTGGCCAAACAGGACATTCGCTACGCAAAAGAATAAATGGACACAAATCTGACATCAGGAATGGTAACATACAAAAGCCAGTAGGAGAACATTTCAATCTCCCTGGACATTCTAACACAGATTTAAAATGTAACCAGCCTTCAACAAAAATACTTAAAAAAAACAGACTTCAAACAGAAACTGCAGAGCTACAATTCATTTGCAAACTTAACACCATTGATTTGGGCTTGAATAGGACTAGGAACTACGGGGCCTGATTTAGATTCTGTGGTCTAGCTGTCCTTGACCCCATCATTGTCAGTACACTTATGGAAGAGAAAGTACGTCTCAATGTACCATTAGTACTTTGGCTTCTTCCCTCAGAGCTGTTTGTTAATCAATGCTATATCTCCACACCAAAATTGTGACTATTGCCCTGGTGGGAAGGGAAGGGCAAATGATCCTATTCACACTAGTAAATTAAACTAATCAATGAGTTAGGAAAGACTTCAAGGGTACTGGAGGGAGGAACAGCATAGTTAACGATCACTTTATCTTTTAGTTAACAAAGCCTTTATTTTATTTAATTATGTTTAATCATTTCAACAAGTAACTTGTCAATAAACCACACTGCTTTGTGATGAGTAACAGGAAGCCGGTCTGGGCAGCAAGGAGGGGATTGCTGAATGGAATGGAAAGATCAATAAGCTTTCTAACAAGTACTGCACTGTAGATAATAGTGCATAAAGTGCTTTGTTTGGACTTCTTTTCCATTCAACTAAAAGCATCATGGCATTAATTTTTCATCGGATCAACAACCATTCAAGATAAACAAATCTTTTAAAATCCAGTTCAGTACAAGGCTGAAAAAATTAGGAATAAATTTTTTTTTTAAAAGGACACTTAGGGCTGTATCCTAATTTTTGTGAGACACATAGTATAACTTAGCATTAGCCAGGTATCTCCTGCACTACAAATCCCAAGAGCAAATTAGGACAGGTGCTCAGGATACTGTCCTAAAAGGAAGAGCTGCTGCTGAATTAAACAACTCTCCTCAGCAGAGACAAGGGTTGTCTAATAGGCTGAGCATGGGGCCATGACTCAGGAAACCTAGCTTCTACTCCTAACTCTGCAATTGACTCTGAGAAAGTAAATCTTTCTGTGCTTCAGTCACTCCCAGCTGTACAATGGGGGATATGGATAACTCCCTCTTGCAAAGCCATTTGATCACCTTTGTAATCAACAGCTGACCAAACAGCAGTACAGAAGTACAAATCATGGTCATCAGCTTTCTTCTCCACCAATATGTGTAGGGTAAAATACGTGAAACAAATACAACTCACTAAATGCATTGGTGGAAAATACGTTATTTAATTACATAACTAAGGGAAATCAACAGACAAACAAGAGATAATAAATTATACTTGATACTTATATAATGCTGACTCTTCAAGGCCTTCTCCAAACCACAAGCAGTTTACTGTGTGTATGTGTGCAGCATCACCTGCTTTACATGTGATGTGGCTAGTATTATCCCCAAATGCATAGATCTGTTTGGGAGGCAAGAAAGGGAAGGTGGCAGATGGATGTGCTGAGTGACTTTCCAAAGTTACAGGAGTCAGTATGATAATTGGGATTAGTACTCAGCCATTCCTGGTTCTACAAACCCTCCCCCTCAGTGTATAAAATAAATATGAATCTAAAGAAAACAATGCTCCAATTCCTTACCAAATATACCACTTCCTGTTTGCCCTGTTGTACCACTCTGTTCACATTCTTTCCACTCCATCTCCCTTCTACACTCCACTACCTCCTATGGCAAAGCCCAATTCACATGGAAAACTATTCATATATAAAAATGTAGTCCTCATATTAATAAGCCTAACTCAACTGAAGTCAGTGGTCTTACACTAGGGGTATGTCTTCACTACCCGCCGAATCGGCGATCTTCTGGCGATCGATTTCTCGCATCTGATGAGGATGCGAGAAATCGATCGCTCGCGGCTCCCCCGTCGACTGCGTAACTCCAGCTTGCCGGGAGGCGCAAGCTGGAGTCAACGGGGGAGCGCGCCGCCGCCCGCCGCAGCCATGAGGACGGACGGTAAGTCGGCTGCAGATACGCAAACTTCAGCTACGTGGTTCACGTAGCTGAAGTTTGCGTATCTGCAGTCGATCCCCCTTCCACCCCCTGCCCCCCGTAGTGGAGACCTGCCCTAGGATTGAACATAGCCCAACAAGTATTTAAGAAAAATAAGAAAAGACCAGTATACAGTGCTGGTGTGAGTAGGCACACTGATTTCAATGGAGTTTCACCCACTTAAAGCAGGTTTCTAAATTAAAAATTTATTGATTGATATTTACAGAAGCCTCCATCTAGTGCTCTAGGTTCAGTTCTTCCCTTGTTTGTACCCATGCAAGCCAATGAAATTACACCCAGGTTGCTTGGGTGTAATGGAGGGAAAAATCTGACCAGTATTTAGAAGTGTTTAAAAATTCTAAAATGAAATTCTAAAAAGTCAAAGGCAAGACTTTCAAAACTGGGGGACAGATTCTGAGAAAACATCATCTCCCAAAATAAGCTGCCCAGTTTTCTCAAGATTTCAGCCCTCTGATCACTGAGTGCTTTTGCAGACCTGTCTGCGAAGGGTCTTCCTGGCAACTGCTGTTGCTGATGATGTTGGTTTTTTAAATCTTGTCCTGGGAACTCAAAGTTAGAGGGTGAAATGCTGGCCCTAGTGAAGTCAGTGAGAACTTTGCCAATGACTTCAGTGGAACCAGATTACACACAGACTTTTAAAATCCTTATTTATGTCCCAGTCCTCCAAACAGTTCTGCATGAATAACTTGCCACACAAGTTACACATTGAAAATGTCGTATTTTATTTAATGTTTTAGAACAGTGTGTAATTTCTTGAAAGTTCAGGGTTTTCTGCTTGAAATTAGGACCATTTCATATGAAAATGCCTGTAGTCTTTTTTTTAATATACTGAAAAATTCAAATATTTCAAAGTTCCTCTAAATCTACTTTGAATGTAAATTAATTTTGGATTCAAAATGTGTAATTTAGAATTTTACATATAGTGATCTTTTTGTCTAGAAAACACACTGAGGGAGGTCAGCCTCACGGTTGCCTCAATGGAGGTCTGTAAGGTCCAGATCTTCAGGCATCCTGCTGTCTCTAGACTCCATGTTACAGCTCTGATGGGTTTGGCCACAGAGGTCACCTTGGGACTGTTACCTGATGTGCTGAAATTACCTCTGAGCCCATTTTCCCTACCAGCTTGGGACTCCCGAACCCTGCTTTGCTGAGCCAGACAAAAGCATGCTGCAAAACAGACTCAGGGTCTGGGCCACACCCCTATATCTAGCACCCCGACACCCAGCTCCCAATGGGATCCAAACCCTGAATAAATCCATTTTACTCTGTATAAAGTTTATAAAGGGTAAATTTGTAAATTGTTCACCTTCTATATCACTGATAGAGAGATATGTGCAGCTGTTTGCTCCCCCAGATATTAATCACTTTCTCTGGGTTTATTAATAAACAAAAGTGATTTCATTAAGTATAAAAAGTAGGATTTAAGTGGTTTCCAGTAAGAACAGCCAGAACAAAGTAAGTCACAAAGCAAAATAAAACAAAACATGCAAGTCTAAAGCCCAATACAAAACATACAAGCCTAAGAAACTGATTACAAGTAATATCTCACCCTCAAAGATGTTCCAATAAACTTCTTTCCCAGACTAGACTCCTTCCTAGTCTGGGCCCAATCCTTTCCCCTGGTCCAGTCTTTGTTAGATCCAGCAGACATCTCAGGTGGTAAACAGGGGGTTATCATGACTGGCAGCCCCTTTGGTTCTGCTCCATCCACTTTTATAGCTTTGGCATAAGGTGGGAATCTTTTGCCTGTGCTTATCCCCACCCCCGCCTCATCAATGGAAAAGGACAAGGATTAAGGTGGGTTCCAATATCATGTGACATGGCAGACTCCTACTCTCCATTCTTCCTGGGTTGGCCACACATACACAGGAATCCTTGCAGGTAAATAAACCATTTACAACCAATTCTCCTAGTCAATGGGAGCCATCAAGATTCTAAACTACCATTAATGGCCCACACTTTGCATAATTACAATAGGACCTCGGGGTTGTACCTCATATTTCTAGCTTCAGATAAAAGAATGATACATGTATACAAATAGAAGGAATATATTCAGTAGTTTATAACCTTTGTTATGATACCTTATGTGAGAGATTACCCTTCCCCCCACGCTAAACTCTAGGGTAAAGATGTGAGGATCTCTCATGCAAGACAATCTAACTCCAAGCTTATCTACCAGCTTAGGTTAAATCTTTTCCCCCAAAACCCAAACTTCTCCAGTTGGGGCTTGGAACCCGCTGCCACCATTAATGTGATTTCCCCAAAACCATGGAGAGGGGCACATTAAAACCCCCTATAGTAACATCCCCTCCCCCTTGCCACCTGGGAGAGATTCAAGCACACAGACCCTCACTAGCCGTGAGCTGTGCCCAATCCAAAGCTAGGACAACTCCAAGGGAAATAACCAGACCCTTCTTATAACAAAAAAAGGTTTAATAAAGAGAAGAGAAAAGCATACACTTACACAGACTTTACAGATACTCAATTCTAGTCTTAACTCCTCCTTAACCCCTCCCTAGGATTTTTCCCCCTGATGAGGTTAAGGACACCACAGATTGATTACAAGCTTATACAATCAACAACTTTACTTACTGTCAGTCTAACTTAGAAACTTATTAAGGGATGAGTAGGAGATGAATCATTTCCCCAGAGCTGGGGAGAAGATGGAGAGAGACAGATAGCCCAGGAAGAAGTGAAACTAACTTCTTTGTCTTTAGGAATGCTAGCTTTGACGTCACCCCCTCTCCTGTTCAGGTTAACCCCTTACAGGTAAAACAGTAAGTCTAAGGCACTTCATACTTATGACACCTTACAAGAGACCTTTTCCATAAAGCATATTCCAGTTACATCATATTCACACTATTAAGCATATTTCCATAAAACATAGGGAGTGCAATGTCACATCAGCTTCTGACAGTCCCAACTTCTCCCTTTGCACTAGTGTGCATGGCCATGAAGACTTGACTTTTCTAAAGAGACTGAACTTTAATATTGTACTGCTGCATGAAAATATAGCTACCTCAAGGACTACTTCAGCAACTGAGCATAAAAAGGAACTATGGGTTGTTCAAGGCCTCTCTTTTTAAAAGGCAATGATGGTGTAATAAATTACCATTTTTGTAGTGTATTACTAATGAACCACATAGGGAGAAATGGGTTATTAATATATTAACCATTCACCTCACAAGTAGCTATTGCGCATATAAATAATTAACTTGAAGTATTTTCTTGAACAATTGGATATTAGTGGTTTTAGAATGAAATTAATCCTATTCTGATTATTTTTCTTATATGTATTGTAATACAAAACAGGCCAGATTCTGCACTGTTTTAAATCTACGGGATTGCTCAAATAGTAAGTCAGCACAGAATGTGCCATAAGTATTGCAATTAAATGCATAAAAAAGACAAATGATGGCTTTCATTTTTATTGTACATGTAACCCCAGGATCACCATTATATATAAGGACGAAAGGAGAATACAGATTTTGTATTAACTGATTTGTTCATTTTTATTGTTGATTTAATGCTCACAAAAGGTAGTTATGTCTGTTTATCCCACAGCAGGTAAAACATGCAGGATAAAATATTCAAGAGCACCTAAGTGACTTAAATTCCTAAATCCCACTGAGCTTCCATCAGATTTAAGCTTCTAAGTGCCTACGCCACTTTTGAAAACTGGACGGGCACGTATGTCATTTTAGGTGTCTTTGAAAACTCTACCTGCCTCAATCCTTACTTGGAGAAGCCACTTATAGGTTAAGAGGGGAGTTCATTCTCTGTATCCACTCTGTTCTTGGCCTTTCTGATGAAAATGCTTACAAAGGGATTAATTCGTTCCAACTCTGGTGGGGAATAAAGTATTAGTGAAAACTTTCCAAGAGGATATAAAATGGGTCATGATAGAGATGATGTAAAACACAGATTTGTACATGTGTATTAAAATTATGCATTGTGATTTGAGGCTTTTTCACATACATTTGAATGAAAGCAGTTGTGGATACATTGGCTGCAGTTGTTCAGACAATGTAAATGACAACTCACCAGTCGCAGACCAAGGATCTCCAGTCACAGAAAGAGGCTCTTCCAACAAATGCCCCTAGGGTGTCCTTGTGAAAATCAGCCAGAGAACGACCAATCAAAATAAAAAACCCAGCAACAAAACATGTGGTTTTTGTGGGTGTGGAGCCCTCACTCATCTTGAACCACTTTCAGATGGCATCGTTATGTGGTTGTCACAATCCATAGCTAAGTAAGTGCTGCAGAAATGGAGTGCCACAGAAATGTGCTTGTCCGTCAGATTCTGTGCACGGCCACGGTTACGTAAAACTGAAAAGTCATTTATTAATACTGAGACTTTTCTGTGAATATCTGTTGAGTAGAAACAGAAGCTTTTTTGTTTGGCTGAGGGGTCCTCTACTGTTTCCTCCTTTAATACAGATTATCGTGCCTCTCCCTTTCATTCATGACCCCATGGACCACCTCTCCTTCAATTCATGATCACACATCAACTCCAGCACTTGCTCAAATGGGAAAGTAATGCTAGGGAAGTATTCAATATATTTGATATCTTTTAAATTCATTTTAATAGGAAATAAAGGAGGAACCGACATCATGTGATATGCCTGCTCTCTGCAAATCTCCGGCAAGTGCTTCACAGACCACAATTTGAGAACCACTGTTCTAGTGCATGCCTACAACAGCTTTCTCCCTGCATCCTCTTCTACCATTAGACGTGGCATATAAAGCAATACAGATACACTGCATTTGATAAACTAATTTTTGCAGGAAAACTATACTGGTATTCACAAAAAAGAAAAATATTATATTGAACTGGGCAGGATACGTGTGCGCTGAGTGGAATCAGAACAGTTCAACTATGCATCATCTCTTTCTCTTTGGTTGAGACCAGATCAGTCCTCTTCTGCTTATATGATCTGAAGCAACCCAATTCAGGTTAAATGCATTAGGGAGCACAGGAGTGGGGAAAATGCTACCTCTTCTTCGATTTTTCCCGGGTGTTCACTGGGAATTTACAAAAGAGACCCTATATAGGTGCATCAGAGGAATTGGGATCATGATGGCTGGGTGAAGGAAGATGTATGGAGTTAGGAATCAACCACTTTCTGTGGCTGTTCCCCAGCTTGTCCTGAATTTATCCCATTAGGAATTGATGCTGCTTCATAGACCATACATGCTTTGGTAATGGGCACAATATAAGAACACAGATAGACACATTCCGCATTGGCTGCTACTTCACAACTGCAGAGGACTTAGCAAAAGGCATCATATTTTCCCTGATGAGGTCATGCTGCCAGGGGAAAGCAGCACCCTCCTTAGCTATTTCCTCAATGCATCTCTTCCCTGCAGAACCATTCTATGCTCCACACGGGCTTTCCCAGCTGCATGGATGGTTTCTAAAAAAATCCACCTTACTGAGTTTCCTAACTTCTACCTCATCCCAGAGGTTTTTCTGAAAGAAAGGATCTTCCAGCTCCACAGCATTTCATTTATTTTCTCCCTCTGCTATTCTTTCTGAACTCCAGATGTTTGAGGATACATTTTGTATGAAAGATACTAAATGATGCTACGTTGTATTTTCCATTAACAGACCATTTATCCTTCTAGATCTATATGAAATTAAAGAAACTGAAGGGTTTTATCCCCCAACTTTTAAAAGTCACACATTAATACCAATAAAATCCAATCTATTTATAGAGTATCTTTCTAAGCACTGGATGTTTTAAGCACCTTACAGTTCTATGCTGAAGCCCTTCTTAGCTTAAACATAGTAAATAACTTGGGTATCAAGTCAAATACTCCATTTTAAATATTAGCAGCTGGTCACACCAGCATATGTCGACTTGATTGTGGATTATTCTCATGTGGCACAAATAGCAAGAATTGTAGAATTTGAAAGTGAAAGCTCCAAATTAATCTTTAAATGCTTTAACCAAATATCAAGGCTTTTTCTGCAAGAGTCTAAATAAAATCTTTATCTGTGCTTAAAGGCTCATGCAAATGTATTCAAAATGTACTCTCTGGATCTCTTACCATGGCAGATTGGAAGCTGCTAAAACAAATACAAGATCATCAGATCGGGCCAAGCCATCCATCTGCACCAATAATTCTGTTTTCATCCGCCGACTTCCTTCGTGTTCACCACTACCAAGATTCAGAGAAATGTTTGCTCAGTGCTTTAATGCAATCACCTTTATTTAGATTGTCATTCACAGCAGCTGACCCCTAGTCAGAGTTTTGTCCCAGTTCAAAGCATGATTAAGTACCCTTAGCTAACATCCAAGCATTAAGTCAAGCTTCCTGATGATTACTTAAATGTGCTCACTTCAGTGCATTAGCATGGAGTAAATCCACTATTAATGGAGTAAAAGAAAAAAAAAAGTTTTATCTTTGCATAAAGATTAATACAAAAAAATGAGTAAATACCAGAGTTATTATTTAGAGGGAAATGTTGCTAAACCTTGGGTTAGCATTATGTAGGAGAATTTATAGACAGGTAAAGGTTGTAGTTAACATACTAACACTGTCGATGTTTTCAGTGCAAGTAGTGTACAGAGGAAGAGTTTGTGAGAGAATTTAAATGGGCACAGAAAGATATATTTACTACTGAATTTAGTATGCTTCACATCTTTTTGTTTGTTCCAGAGCAAACAGATCATGAAGAACTGAAACAGTAAAAGACAAACAAATTCTTCTTTCTTTGAGACAGGGGATTAGGAATCCCACCTAAGAAAAGATGAGGGTTAAGGGCTTGTTCCTGAAGTGTGCTAAGAATGTCGGCCTCAATACAGTAAAACATTTTAGCAAGTGCATAAGTGCTCTGCTGGATAGAGGCCTCGGATCCAAAGTGCTCAGCACCTTGCAAGATCAAGCCCTAAGAAAGTCCAGAGTGTATGCTCTGCAGTTCAGGTCTTGTTTCTGTAACGTGTCATCCTGACATATGGTGCTATATCAATATTTAATAAAATAACCTTATTCTTGGATATGTACAATACTTCAATCTATCACTCACTGGAGTCAGGGAGAGTTATAAAAGAAAGGACGAGGGCAAACACTGGCCTATAATTATAGCCATTAATTGGCAATGATTACAAGTTGCATCTTTATACAGTGTACTGTATACATTCTTTATGAGCAAATATAAACACCTGGACATGTTATGCAAAGGATCTAGAAACCTCTGTAAAGGGCAGCCTATGCATATTCTGTAATAAAAACCATCTAGCCATTGTTTTTGCCCTCGATCCCATCAGTTTTCTGATTTTTCTTAAACTTTAACTGTGTGTAATGTCATAAATGGCAGTATTAATGTTGCTTTATTCTAGCTGCTGCAGACCCTGTCCGTGCCTTAGTAATTTCTTTACACAGTGAAGCAACTGCCTCCACTCTGGCCTTACTGCCTCTCACTCTGTCACCCCCAACCAATCCATCCAAAAGGTTGCAGTCAAAGGTCATCTTCTCATTCTCCTCTCCTCTCCTCTATGGATTTATAATGGATTATTGCTGGAATAATTCAGGCATGAGCCTTACAGGTTGAAAATGGGCTTAAAGAAAAGTTATTTAAAAATAAAGAAATCTAAAACAAAATTATTACAATTAAAATACAACTCAAAATAGTTATTCTGTCAATGGGATCTAAATTATAGATCTTTCTCTGGGCCCAATCATGCTTCTACTGAAGTTAACGGAGTAGGTGCAGGCCTTATCTGAACTAATGGGAACAGGCTCAATGCACTGGTAAGTCTTGACCGGCACCCAATCAAACCACTTATTAAATATAAAATTAGTTTTTTTAAAAAAATATTATTTTGAAGCTATCATAAGCTAAATCATCAATTACCCAGGATGATTGCCTCTCTGACTCATTACCGACTCCAGCTCGTCCAAGAAAATTGTAGAGGGAGCATGATATCGGGCAAGTTCAAATAACACCTGTTCAAAGAAAAGAATCCACAAAACAGAATTAACAACTGCGGCAAGCAAAAAGGTGATAAGAGCCATTGATACAAAAGCTAGATAATTATACAAATTGGTGTACATATCACAAAAAGCTTTTTGGGTGTGTATGTGTGTGTGTGTGTGTGGTGGGGGAATAGAATAAATGTTCTGATTTGGTAGAGGATCCCAGAATCCTTCCTTAATTCTGAAAGGTTTTTAAAAGGACAGATAAAGAACACACACATATAATCCTCTCTTTACATTTTCCCTCTAATTCCTAGCCAAGTACATGGAGAATAATGGGATAGAAGAAAAAGGATTCCATCGAAGGATTTTGGAGAAATCCTGAATTGTTACCAGAAATAAAATATTTTTCTTCTTTTATTGCTGCTCCATTTGTTTTTTCCCCCTCAAATCCTTATTTTTTTTAAAAAAAATTAAAAACTTCCAGTGAAGGAAAAAAACCAAACAATATTCTTTTAATCAGAATATTTTTTTTTCCTGATGAGAACATTATTCTAATGAACAGAATGCTGTTAGTTTCTTTCACTGGAATTTTCATGATATATTTTTTTAAAATAAGAATTTGAGAAAAAACAAATGGAACAACAATAAAAGAAGAAAAATATTTGCCTGTCCCTAATGCTGGATTTCTTGTAGGAATCCTGAATTGCTGTAATTAATCTGCCTTCGCATTTCCTGTTTTTGTAACCCCACGACTGTATTAGGCCTAATTTAGGCTTAAGAGTATAGGAACTTTTATTTGCCAGGAAAGTGCCACATACAACTATAGTGATTGCTGTGATACTTTCCAAGGGTACCTAGGGCACTTGCTACCATTTTGTCTGTGCCTGCTATGGATCAGCGCAACTCCACCATCCTCTGGCAACACGAGCACTACCTTCCACGTCTCCCTCTCCACATGCAGGTTAGCGATAGGCATACACAAACTTCCCCGAGTCCTCCGAGCATCCCTCTGGAGTCCCCGGTCCCTGATCTACTAAACAGTCTCTAAACTCTCAGGATTCTCTATTCCCAAAGAAACAGCACACCAGTTTATTAGATTCCTCGAAGGATCACCACTCCACTCAACATACAACACTTAAATATATTTAAAGTGAAAACAAGAATAAGTTTATCATTAAAGAACAGAGATTCAATTGATCGAGTGAGCATATTGGAAACAAATGGTTCTAGAGTCTAAACTAACTCACAAGACATTCCCCAGTCTCAAACAGAATAGTTTACCCCAGTCCTTTTCCTAGCATTTTCAGTCAGGAAGGCCGAGATCCCCCTTTCATAAGATCAAGACGGCTGGCAGATTGTCTTCACAGTCTGAAGCATGCCAAAGCACCTCTCTGCACCCTGAGACAGACCAGACCAGACCTGAAAACAAGCTGTTCCCCACGGGGGTTTACCTCTTCCTGACAATTTCCTTCTGAAGCCTCCACAAGCTCTTTGTTAGTATTTGACTCATATGCTAACAGACTTCTATTTTAAGACACACAATGAGCAGTTGTCCCCCAGGGAGATAAGTGTGTTTCACCTGTCAGGAGAAGTTTATCTCAAGACATACTATCTTAGAGCAGTGGTTCTCAACCTTTCCAAACTACTGTACCCCTTTCAAGAGTCTGATTTGTCTTGTGTACCCCCAAGTTTCACCTTGCTTAAAAATGTACAAAATCAGATATAAAAATACAAGTGTCCCAGCACACTATTACTGAAAAATTGCTTATTTTCTCATTTTTACCATATAATTATAAAATAAATCAAACTAGAATATAAATATTGTACTTACATTTCAGTATATAGTATACAGAGTAATATAAACAAATCACTGTCTATGAAATTTACTTTGTACTGACTTCGCTAGTGCTTTTTACTAGGGCTGTCGATTAATCATAGTTAACTCGTGATTAACTCGAAAAATTGCAATGAATCTCAGTTTTAATCACACTTAACAATAGAATACAAATTGAAATGTATTAAATATTTTGGATGTTTGTCTACATTTTCAAATATTTTATTTCAATTTATAACACAATACAAAGTGTACAGCACTCACTTTATATTAAATTTATTACAAACATTAGCAATGTAAAAATGATAAACACAAAAGATATTTTTCAATTCACCTCATACATGTACTGTAGTGCAATCTCTATTGTGAAAGTGCAACTTACAAATGTAGATTTTTCTGTTACATAACTGCACTCAAAACCAAAACCATGTTAAAAATAATAGAGCCTACAAGTCCACTCAGCCCTACTTCTTGTTCAACCAATCACTAAAATAAACAGGTTTACAGGAGATAATGCTTCCCACTTCTTATTTACTGTGACAGGTTGGACCCATTGGGAAGTGACCTGATGTGCTGAGATACCACTGAGTCTACCTGTTCTGCTAGCATGGACCCCCTCTAACCTGTCTTGCTGAGCCAGGCTCTTAAAACCTCCTATAAACACACACACAGGCTGGGCCACACCCAGCTGCAGATCAGCTCTGGAAAGACTCAGCTTAAGAGACTTGGTCCAGCACTCAGATGTTCATCTCCCTTGGAGTGCAGACCCAAAGATACATTATGAAATTTGCCTCTTCCTTCAATGTGAAGGACGGTGTATACAACTTCTCACCCCCCTCCCTGTTAGAAATAACGTAAACTGGGTTATATTGTAAACCAGAAATAAATTTATTAACTATGACAACAGGTGCATTTTAAGTAGGTAAGGAGGTAGCAGACAGAACAAGGCAGATGACTAAGAAAATAAAACAGAGCACGCAAACTAAGCTTAATACAGTAGACTCTCGATTATCCAGGATTGGATTAACCAGGATGTCAAAAAAAAATATGCGCAACTTGCAGGGATGGTTCTGGCTTTGCTGCTGCCCCAAGCACAGACACAAAAAAACCCCACTAGGGTGCAGGGCAGCCAGTGAACCAACACCCCCTCCCCCCGGTGCAGGATGGCTGGTGAATCAACCCCCAAACCCCATATTTCCTATGGATGGTGATTATCCAGGATTTTATTAACCAGAATTATTTTTTTCCCTATCATTCTGGATAATCGAGAGTCTACTGTATACTAAAGAAACTGGTTACATGAAAGTTCTCACCCTAAATGTGGTTCTAATAATCTTCTTCACAGGCCAGATATCCTTCCAGACTGGTTCAGTTCTTTCCCCCAGTTCAGTCTTACCTGTTTCCAGCAGTCATCTTGGGTGGGGCAGCAGGGGAGAACTGATGACCTGGATTACCACACTTTCCACCCTTAAATAGGATTTTCATAAGGCAGGAGTCCTTTGTTTCCTAGTTTGACCTCCCCTAGCTTCATGTGGAAAGGTACAAAATTCAAGATGGGTTCCAGTCTCAGGTGACAGGGTTACATGCCTCTGTAGCGCCCTTGTAGCCATTCTTCACAGGCTGACCCACATCTTCACAGGAAGACTAAGTTCTTTTACAGTCCATTGTCCTTGTTGATGGACCAGCTGCCCTCTCTGGCTTTTCCACTGTGTACCTGAAGTGTTAGCAGTGGGCTTCACCCAAAGTAGCATAATTGAAATACAGATACATAGTCAATAATTCTAATTTCAGATACGGAAATTATATATGCATACAGATAGGATAATCACATTCAGTAAATCATAACCTTTTCAATAATATCTCACATGATCCATTTGCATACAGTATCTCTCATTAGGTTATATTCATATCATAAGCATATTTTCATAAAGAATATGGAATGACGCATTAAAACAATGTCACCAGAAAATGAGAACAGGAGTTCACATGGCACTGTTGTAGCCAGCACTTCAAGATATTTATGTGCCAGATATGCTAAACATTTGTATGTGCCTTCATGCTTTGGCCACCATTCCAGATGCTACAACAGTACCATGCAAACACCTGTTCTCTCTTTCAGGTAACACTGTAAACAAGAAGAGGGCAGCATTTTCACCTGCAAATGTAAATGAACTTGTTTGTCTGACAGATTGGGTAAACAAGAAGTGGGACTGAGTGGACTTGTGGGCTCTAAAGTTTTACATGGTTTCATTTTTTAATGCAGTTTTTTTGTACATAATTCTACATTTGTAAGTTCATCTTCCATGATAAAGAGACTGCACTACAGTACTTGTAACTGGTGAATTGAAAAATACTATTTCTTTTGTTTATTACAGTGCAAATAATTGGAATAAAAATAAATAAAAAATGAACTTTGTATTCTGTGTTGCAATTGAAATAAATATATTTAAAAATGTAGAAAGAAATCCAAAAATATTTAAATAAATGGTATTCTATTATTGTTTAACAGAGCGATAAATCGTGGTTAATTTTCTTAATTGTTTGACAGCACTACTTTTTATGTAGGATGTTGTAAAATTAGGCAAATATCTAGATGAGTTAATGTTCCACCTGGAAGATCTCTGCATATTCCCAGGGATACATGTAGCCCTGATTGAAAACACCTGCTTTGGATTGACCTATCTATGAGGTCTAGACTGAGAACATATTTTTCAGCATATACACATAACTCCTCACATATTTTCTATACATACAACTCACAGTGGTTATGATGATTAGTGTGACACAGGCTTTCAGTACATACCTTACATGACCCCTTCTGGTGAAGCCAGGGGATCTCTTTATCCTGATGTACCTCTGTGCCCTCTGCCAACTGGCATCAAGAGGTCTTTGGGTCACAGTGGCAGAGTCTGGAATAGACCATGACAGCTGCCACTCCCAGAGGGAACTCCTCAGCTGATCGCAATCAGAAAGGAATTGAAACCAGAACATTGTAGAGGTGGGGCACACTTACCGCCAGCAGATCTCAAAATTTAGAATGGCTGCCTGGGATCCAATGTGTCAAAAATCTCTGAGTGCTAGGGGAGACCTGATTCATTTTACGTTACAGAGCTGAAACACATCCACAAATCCAGTCAATGCAATAACTTCACAAAAGTAATATTAGTCCCATTTGACAGAAGGGGAAATTGGAGCGGAGAATGAAATCACTTACACAAAATTTCAGAAGTTATCGATATCAGAGGAACCACTCAGCATTTCCTGGCTCCCAGTTCAGTGCTCAATCCACTAAAAAAACCCACCTCTTCTCCAGCTAGTTACATGACACCAGTTAAAGTACAAGCAATATGAAGATAACAATTCTTACCCTGACAAGTTTTTCTGAATCCCCCCTCCATTTGCTGACAATAGTGGATGCTGAAATGTTGAAGAAAGTTGTATTGCATTCAGTGGCAACAGCCTTAGCAAGCAGAGTCTTTCCAGTACCTACAAGCAACAGGGATGAGGAAATTCACTTTGAATATATAAAATATAATCAAAGAAAAAACTCCCTTCATCATCTTACTAGTCATAAAATGAACATGGACACGAAGAGTGGAAATGCAATTAGAACTATTTGGAGGAAAGCAGGTAATACAGGATTTCAAGTCACAGCACCATTGACAAATACACTCAAACTGTTTCTGAGGTACTAGACATCAAAATGATCAGAGCACCTCACTGGGCTGTCTTGGAGCAAAAAAATGCAAGCACTTACAAGACCAGCTCCAATGCTATTTCATTGGGGGGCAGGTAGCAGCTTGTATAACACACTAATAGTTCTACACACTCCCCAGATGCTCTCAGGTTATGTTTACACTAACAACATTACAGTGTAGACACTTGTTGCAGCAAAGGGAGGAGTTCTCCTGTGGCTGTAGTTAATTCATCTCCTTGGGAGGCGATAGCTAGGTCTATGGAAGAATTCTTCCTAGCACTATCTATCCCAAGGATTAGGTCAGCATAACTGTCTCTCTCAGGGCTGTGGATTTTACATCCTGATGAAAGTTTTCAGTGTAGACCAGCCATTGGTGTCTAGGCAACTTTCCAGTGGTGCCTGTGAGAGTGACAGAGATAGCGTGGAGAGCAGTCTAGACAATGAGCGCATTTGGAGAGACTGCAGAAGTATTAGGGCTTGGCTACACTTGCAGTTGTAGAGCGCTTTGGGTTAAATCAGTCTCCGGAAAGCGCACTAGGGAAAGCGCCGCAGTCTGTCCACAATGACAGCTGCAAGTGCACTGGCGTGGCCATATTTGTGGCACTTGCAGCTGCACTGGGAGTGGTGCATTATGGGCAGCTATCCCAGCGTTCAAGTGGCTGCAACATGCTTTTCAAATGCGGGGCATGGGGTGTGGCAGGGAGTGTGTTGTGTGTATGTGGGGGGAGAGAGAGTGGGTTTTTGGGGTGCTGAGAGTCTGACAGCACGCCGTCTTGTAAGTTCAGACCCCCGCCCGCCTATCTCTCACTCACTCAAAGCAAACATTTACTGTTTGCTTTGTCTTGGATCAGATAAGCAGCTGGCTGTCAGAAAGAGAGCTTTCAAAAGGCACTTCTGCATTCCCATCTGATTCAGGTGTAGAAATATCCTAGAGTTGTGGAAATATTGGATGTGGCAAGCAGTAGATTGGAGGGTTAAATTCCATGTCACCAAGAAAATTTATTATATTAGTATATTGGATAAAATCAGCATGAAGCTCTTAAAATGCATTTATAAGTCGAGAGAGAGAGAGAGAGAGAATAAAACTATACCTACCTGGAGGTCCATACAGTAATAATCCTTTCCAAGGGGACAGAATCCCTGTGAACAGCCGAGGGTACTGTGGAAACAAAAGAGCAATTCCAGTATTAAAATTATAAAATCTGAGTTAAAATGCTATTTTTTTGCACCAATCTTGTACATGCAGGAAATTTAGCAAACTAGAAGAGAGGAAATATAAAATCATTACATAATAGATTTTACCCAATTTTACCATACAAAATGCTACATTTAACAGATGAAATCTATTTGAAAATGTATTTTTCACAATTTTATTTTGTATACATGGATATAGGTTGCTAGTCTCTTCAGTAATTCATTTTCCTATAGCATGATGTGTCTGGCAACTTTTCTTTAGGCAAAGTTCCCACAGAATAAGTACTAACGAATTGGGCTTTTTCTATCTAGCATACTGCGGAGCATTTGTATATGAAAAATTACATGGCTTTATCAACTTAAATTCCATTTGCTGACTAGGAACTCCATTCAGAAAAGGACAGATATAGTCAGAACTATGGGACAGCACTCTACAAGAAAAATATTAATTAGCTGGTGATATTTTGACCATGATAATGTATAGAAATGGTATCCAGTATTGGTTTTCTCAAAGCTATTTAGAGCCTTACCCTTATAGGATACACAACTGCTTCCTTGACTAACCGCTTGGCTGCATCAAGTCCAATAATGTCATCCCACTTTATGTTTGGATTATGAAGATAAATATCCTGCAATGTACATTTGATCTTTTTTAGAAAAAATAATGTTTTCCTGTACAAATATGATAAACCCTGAAGTAGCAAAACAGCCCACTTATACCAGGATGTGAAGTACTTGTGATATTAAGTGATACAAACTGTTCAATTCACAGTATAGGCTCATAACTGTTAGCTCACAAAAGGGAAGCACTGGACACACAGAACAGTAATTCCCAGAAAAAAACACTATTTATGGCTGGCTCTCATTAACGCCAATGGAGGTTTGCCACTGACTTTAAGGGGAGCACAGTAATGGCCATAGTGGATCAGACCAATGATCCATCTTTTCAACAGTGGCTAGTATCATATAATTCAGAGCAAGGTGCGAGAAACTCCTTAGTGGATAATTATGGAATAATCTACCCAGGGAGTAAAAAAAATGAGGAAGATTTTGTAGCCCCTTAGAGACTAACCAGTTTATTTCAGCATAAGCTTTCGTGGGCTATAGCTCACTTCTAAGGTGCTACAAAGTCTTCCTCGTTTTATTTACGGATACAGACTAACACGGCTGCTAATCTTAAACCTACCCAGGGAGAACATTCTGTATAATAATTAGTCTCTGCCCCAAAGCATTAATTCAGATAATTTCATTCAATTCATCAAATTATCGAATCTATTTATATCCTACTAAGATCTTGGCCTCAATACTGTTTTGTGACAGTACGTTCCACAGATGAATTTTTGCATAGAAAGAAAAATCACATCCTTAATACAATTCATTGGGGACTTAATTAGAACCACATTGCTGGATCAGGATCTTAATCCATGTCACTGACTTCTTCAGCCAAATTGGCAATATATTAAAGGTTTTTCTTACTGCTGACTAATGTGCAGTTTCTATAGTAATGACGTAGGAAAACACAATGCTGGTATTTTCAGTACAGTTCCAATAGCATGGAATGATCAGTATATTCCTGGCTCCCAGGAGGAGAAGTGTTCTAAATTATTTCCGTGTGTTCTAGGCCAGGAAAAAATCTTTTCTAACATCATTACATGCAAGAAAGGGAAAACGGTTTAGGTCTAATTTATCACTGATGTAATTTTAATGGAGATACACCAGGAAAAAAAAACCTGACCTGGTACCTTCAAGAATTAACATTATCCTTACAAAAAAAAGGAAAAAAAAGAAAGAAACTAACAGCATCCTCAGACACCTACAGTAACCATACTCTCTAAATGACTGAAATGAAGATCCAATCTTACTCTGCTTACAACCGTTGCAAGTTCTCTCATCTCACCACTCATGCCAACAAAAGCACTCAGAGGTTTTAACAATCGTTCCTAAAAAGACAGAAGTAAGTGGGTGTCAACAATTTATTTCGGTAAATTTTTAAAACAGATTATGAAGCAGTTTCAAAACAGTAACACGCTCAAGTAAAATGGTAAAGGTGCGAATAATAACAATGACACTGAAATAAGTCATATTTGAGATCCCCCCCCATAGCTCTTCACTATAAGGGTAAGCCATTATAGGAGATCTACCCAAGTCCTAATTGGTGAAGTTATGACTCAGGGCTGGATTCTGCCAGCCTTACTCACAGCAAGTAACTTCCTTACTCCACAAGTAGTTCTATTTATCTCAGCATAAGGATGGCAGAACCTCACCTGCAGGGATTAAGGCCCTTAAGGAATATAAACGACTTATCACACTTTCTCATGTGTTGTTTTAAAGGATGAAGTTCCTTTCAAGTGTAACAGGCAGCCCCAGAGAGTTTAGCACTGGGTGAGAAGGGGTGATTTTGCTGGCAGCTTTGGCTTGATGCGGGCAGCGGTGGCCTCAACCAAAAATCTCTACCCCAAAGATTTTAGTGTCCTGGGTAAGGGCTAAAATAGAGAGACTTCAGTATCTTGACATAAATTTGGAGACAGAAGAAACTACTAGCTGGAATTTGAACACAGAGGGAAATAGTTTGTCCATAATGAAATCAAGGGCAAGGATTTTACCAAGATCTGTTTTGTGGACCTCTGAAAATTGTGCTACATTTGTGAATTATAAAATGTGATTTGTATTTTCTACAAACATCCCTGTTCGGGAGTACATAAATGTCAACAGATTAGACTAGTGTTAGTGCCCATTTACTGATTTTTCAGCAAGGACATAAGCCCACTCCAGAAGTTCAAACCCTTCTTTACCACTTGGAAGTTGGGACCATGTCAATTATGGTATATTATTTTACTTTTGTTCCCTGTTGCATAGTCCAGTGCGTAGTTACTTCTAAAGTTAATTTTGTTAGATGGAAATAATAATCCCTTACCGAAGGATCAGGATCACAGTTAAGGCTGTTTGAGGCTACTTCATTTGATGCTCCTTTGATAGCATCTTGGATCATCCCACGGAAGTCAATTATTTGGCCCTGAAAGAAAATAGAGTGATGTAATAGGCTGTATCCTATCTAAATAAAGTATCTGATTCTACAGATAAAACTTCATGAATTACATAGTACAAAGCAAGCTTAACAGGATGACAGCTCTCCAACTACAAAAGGCAACAGGCCAAATTCTGCCCAAGAATCCCCATTGACAATTGCCCAAGAAGTCCATGGTAGCAGTGGGGAAAGAACCCAGGTGTCCTAACTCTCAGTGCTGTGCTTGAACTACAAAACCATCTGTCCACCACTTTCAAGCAGCAAAAAAATAATTATACATTCAGCTTCCATTTTTACTATTAGGAGTTGAACTTTCCTATTATTTTCCTACATTGTTCCTTAGTTCCATGCAGAATACATTAACTATGCCAAATAATGGGCTAAGAATAAAAGTTACAATCCACCAGCAGATACATGGGAGCCCTCATGCAGTGACACAGAAGTATTTTATGTAAACATACAGAAGAGTCATATCAAACCTTCATATACAACTTCTTTGTTTTTCTTCAGACACATTCCCATAACGTAGATGTGTTTTGTGCATAGAAAGTTTCTACTGACCCTTCTTGGGTGAGTGCTTTCTCCTCCACCACCTCTGTTGATTGCTGACACATTTAAACCAAAATCAGCTTGCTCCCGAGTAACTGTATTGTCATTCTCCTAAAGAAAAATCAGTTTTAGAACAACATAAAATTTCTTTCCAAGCAGATGAGTGTTAGACTTCACTGTGTTCTTCACACATGCCCAGATGGTAAGATTTTCCAGCTGAACATTTATATTTCACTGAACTTGCACCAATAATGCCTGATGTTAGTATGTAACATTATTATGTGTGCCTTTAGGCCTCAATCTGCCTGGCTGCTGAAAGCAATGCAGAGCCACAGCTCTTGCACTTGGCATTCACTGTTTCCTCTGCAGAGAGTTTTCTATAAAGTATAGAGAAATCAGCAGTGTTCAGCAATGAGAAGAAAACCTCTGAGCACCATGAACTGATCACTAGGATACAGAAGGGATAACAGATGTGATTGGTAGAGGAGATAGAGAATGAGCAGTGCATCTGTTTAAATGCAAACTATGGACCATTTTAGGATTTTAAGTTACTCCAACATCTATCCATGACTAGTGGCTACTGCTGTGTACTAAATTGCTGCACTTGCAAAAAAGTGACAGCAGGGTCAGGCATGAAATCCAGCCCCTACCACAGAAATGTATCCAAGGATTTTAGGAAAACAATCTCTGCCACCTACTCAATGCCTCAAGAATCATGCTAGGCACAGAATTCTGCCTGGCCACCAGTCTGGCGTTCTTGCTCCCCTCAGCTTACTTCACCGTAACACACAGTTAGTCGCAAAGCATCATGTTTAGCAGCTCTGCCAGAATCAACCCAAAGAGCAAAAGGTCACAGTGACAAATTACACTTACAAACTCAAATGTGTTAGGGTTGTGTGAATGTGTTTATGACGGAGACTGGACATCTTATTTGACCTTCCTTGGTCTGTAATCTTTATCTCTAGCACTATGGGACCAATCCTTAAGCCCACTGAAATTAATGGAAAGATATCTGTCGACTTCATTTGCGGATGGATTAGATCCCATGTGAGATGTTCTTTTCCTCCATTTCCTCTCTGTGCCTTTTCCCCCACTACAATCTTACCCAGATAACATCTCCCACTGGACTCCTATGTTGTTATACTTACATAAGCAGTAAAAGTCACAAACCTCCAAATGTTTTTTCACTCTCATTGACTAGATCATAAGAACGACCATCCTGGGTCAGACCAAAAGGTCCATCTAGCTGAGTATTCTGTCTTTCAACAGTGGCCAATACCAGGTGCCCCAGAGGGAAAGAACAGAACAGGTAATCATCAACTCCTGTTACCCATTCCCAGCTTCTGGCAAACAGAGGCTAGGAACACTATCCCTGCCCATCCTGACTAATAGCCATTGATGGACCTATCCTTCATGAATTTATCTAGTTCTTTTTTTAAAACCAGTTATAGTCTTGGCCTTCACAACATCCTCTGGCAAGGAGTTCCACAGGTTGACTGTGCACTGTGTGAAAAAATATTTCTTTTTGTTTGTTTTAAACTTGCTGCCTATTAATTTAATTTGGTGGCCCCTAGTCCTTGTGTTATGAGAAGGAGTAAATAAGAGCTTGTCTACACTTACCGGAGGATTGACGTACAGCAACTGATGAAGACCTGCTAAATTGACTGCAGATCACTCTCCCGTCACCTCCTGTGCTCCACGTGAACGAGAAGCGCAAGGGGAGTCAACGGGAGAGTGTCTCCTATGGACATAAAGTAGTGTGGACCCCACGGTAAGTAGATCTAAGTATGTCAAATTCAGTTACCTTATTCACATAGCTGAAGTTGCATAACTTAGATCAAGCTCCCCCAATAGTGTAGACAAGGCCTAATGTTTCCTTATTTACTTTTTCCACACCAGTCACGTCATAGACCTCTATCACATCCCCCCTTAGTAGTCGCTTTTCCAAGATGAAAAGTCCCAGTCTTCTTAATCTCTCCTGATACAGCAACCATTCCATACCCCTAGTCATTTTTGTTGCCCTTTTCTGAACCTTTCCCAAGTCCTATATATGTTTTTTTTTAGATGAGACGACCATATCTGCAAGCAATGTTCTAGATGTGGGTGTACCATGGATTTCTATAGAGGCAATATAATATTTTCTGTCTTATCATCTCTCTCTTTCCTAATGATTCCCAACATTTTGCTCACTTTTTTGACTATGGTTGCACATTGAATGGACGTTTTCAGAGAACTATCCACAGTGACTCCGAGATCTCTTTCTTGAGTGATAACAGCTAATTTAGACCCCATAATGCTCCAAATAAAATAAAATAAATCCCAATTGCAATGTAACATAGTCAACACATTTGAACCTGTTTGGGACTGTCCTTGCTAGATGGTTTAGGCTCTGTTGTCCTCCCAGATGAGGTTTTTGATAATGGCCGCTGCATAGTTTGATGCTGGTTGATCCTAGGAAGATTATGAGAAGAGCTACTTGCCGCCCTAGGATACAAAAAGCCTTTCAGGATGTAATTTTTAACTTCTCATTTTGTTTCCAGCATACCTTGCAATACAGAGGATTAATGATGGGATTTTCCAGAAAGTACAGTGTTGGTCTTACTTTGGTCCCAATGAAGTCAATGAATTGAGGTCACTGCTGAATGCTTTTAAAAATCCCACCCTAATCCTTTATATATAATAATGGAGGGGATATTTCAGATACTTTAGCAATCTATGAATCAGATTGAAAAATAAAAAAAGTCTTACCTAAAATTGTTAGCTTTTTAAAAGAAACTGAAATTCCACCACTTGGTTTCCAGCATGCTCACTGGTATGTTAGTTTAGCACCCCCTGGGTATCAGAGTACTAGTGTAACAGTACCATGTTTTACTCTTAGGGGAAAATCTTCTGCCCAGTGTCCAGCCCAAATGACCTTCCCCTTACCTTCTTGGTTTTCCTCCATTTCTTGGTTGCTGTTTATTTTCTGGCAAAATAAATATTGAAATTATAAATAAATAAGAGTGGGATGCCATGGTCAAGGAAGAAAGAAAATTTCATAATATTTTTCTTTTAAAAATATTTGAGTGAACCTTGTGCTTGTGAAAGTTGAGAGGTTTTGAAGCTCAGAAACTGAAGTCATCTTATAAGGCAGGTACAAAATCGGAGTAACAGAGTAAACCTGACAAAGTGCCTCAGTCCTGACATAACTAGTGAAGAAAGTAGTTCAGGCTTATTAAGTCTTTAGTTCCATTCAGTCTTTGGTCTTTCTCCTGAGACTACAAACAAGATTCCAAATCAACATGGGTTACTGTGATATGGACCTTTCTTCACGAGGAATTGGATTGAGCCCCCTAAACTCATTTCACATACAACATTGAGTGGCCACTGGACAATAATAACTTTTACCCGTTGCCAAATTGCCTTAAAGCTGCCAAGCTGCAACATGCCATCACAACCATCACAAAAATATCATAACCTGACGATGCTCTATCAACCCTTGAGTTATTTCAGGCACTCTTGGAAAATAAGATTTACACACGCACACAAATCAGAACATGAGATCACTCAAAAGCCTGGATTAGAACCAGTGATCCAGAAATGAAAGGTTCTGTACCTCATTAGCAAGCTCCCAGCTGTTCTGATTCCCTTCCCCCCCAGTATCTATAGATAGAATATTATGAGGGACAGATTCTGATACTCCTCAAGGCACTGATTCAGTGAGACTGCTGAGACTTAGGCATTACTCAGTCTGAATAAGAGAATCATAATCTGGCTGTAAATATGATCTAACAAATGCTCTGCAATGGGACCCATTATCCTTGATTTGCAATTAATTTAATCATTTATACATTGTAGGACTGACTCCAAACACTAGACCCAGTTTGTAAATCTTTCCCACATGCACGCACTACTTGCTTCCAGCCACTACTGACCTTTTACATCATTGTGAATGTCAGTAGGACTGGTGGGTTTTAAAAGCATTTAATCCATGCAGGCGTTAATATTTTTATATGCTTCAGAAGTGTCCCATTTACCAGGGATCTTCAAAACTTCCTAATAAGCTTTTGAAAGAACTAAAACTGCTTGGAGATATTCTCTACCCACTCATCCTCTTCTCGAACAATCAACACTCTCCATAACTTTGCCTCTGCTTGTATTGTTGTTCTTACTGCCTGTATCTCATCTACTCCTTATGTTGCACATATGTTCAAGAGCACTCAAAATCTCATCGTCTAATCTCAATATGTCTGTTGTGTCTTGCCTCATACAGTATTGCCTTTGCTTGTGCCTCTGGAGTACATGTGTTTTGGAACAATGACCTGTTATTTTCTTGTTACATACCATTTAGTGTAAACTAAGCATTGTGCTACTTTAAATTGAATAATAATAATGGTGGGAATAAATTTAGAAGAATGATCTTAGATGACCTCTAAGCTACAATGTTTCCTTTTAGGTCCTTTTCATTTTGTATTTGAAAATAAAATCAGAAGTAGAGCATTCTTAATATTGTTACCCAAAGAGAAAATATCTATATAAATTTTGAATTTAAGATATTATTTTTTACCTATAGATCTCAAAGTTGTTTAAAAAAGATGGATAAACATCATCGTACCATTCATACAGAGGAAAACTGAAGCACAGAGAAGTGAGAGACAGAAAAGGAAACAGATCCCAGGTCTCCTGAATCCCAGTTCCATGTTCGAACCACTGGACCTTTAGCTCTATAATCATTTGAGAGCTTAGTGAAAGAGGAAATAACACTAAATAAGGATAAGTCGGAGAAGTGTTGGGTATTTTAGTGCACACATATTTTTAAAATTATGATAAACAGACGTTCAAAAGCTTTCTTTTTGGAACACAGCCACGTACCAGTGTCTAGAGTCTTTTTGGTAATTTTAGGGTATTTTTGGAATTTTACATAGTAATAGCTTTCATATTCCATCAAAATAGTCTCAAGATCAATGTTGTCACAAACTTCAAAGCGGCGCAAAGCTAATTTGGTTTCTTGTTCCAAAGCATTTGCTGCATCAACATACCTAGTCATTTCAAAAAAGCAAAGAACATAAAACTGAATGTCATTATTTTATAAAATTCTGGGAGTGAAATAGCACACAAGGAAACATGTTATAGTTCCAACTGTGGCAACCCTACATAACTAATAACCAGTAACAATTATAAGTACTTTTCATTCACAGACCTTAAAGTGCTTCCCAAAAGTTCAATATAAGATCACATTGCAAGTTAGTAACAGAGCTGTGACTAGAGCCCACTTCTGTTGACACCCAGAATTGAATCCTATCCACCTTATCATCCCGCCTCATCATTATTAGCTTATATCAATTAATTTAAAAACAAATAATAACCAGTGTGATACATTTGGCCCTTTATCTTCAAATGCCTCTGAGAGACTTGTCTGCATTTTACCAATGGGAAAAACACTGAGAGGACCAGATTCTGATGTCAGTTACATCAGTGTAAAACTTTTTGAATAAATTCCTAGCTATAGAAGAGTCACACTGTTGTAACTGAGATCAGAACCAGGCCGGCAGAGATGAAGGAATAAATATTCAAAACTGCTGTGTCCCAGCCTGGCAAATTTGTACCTTCCCTTTTACACCCATAAAATCATAATCAAGTGAAAAATCATACCTTTATTACCTCATTTCAATGCAAATCAGAGAGTTAAAAGTTGAAGAACCAAGATTTGCACCTTCAATTCAAATACAAATGGAGGGGGCAATTTTTTGCACCCACAAATTACACCAGAAAAAGGAAGGCCAGCGCTCTTGAAAATTTTACCCAATTGCTTGTTCAAAGTCACACAATAAATTGATGAAAATCAGGACAATCCTGATTCTCAGTCCCAAATTTGTATACCCTTTTAAAACCCATCTATGTACCTCCTTCTGTGTTATTGTAACTTCCATTAAAAGTAATGGAAATTGTGCATGTGAGCAACAAGCACACTACAAACCAACTACAGAATCTGGCAGCTCAATGCTGACATACCTGATGCAAGCCCAACCCCAGCCTCCCTTATTGTCCTTGTCCACTAAGCAAAATAACCAGCCATTTTTACTTCCTCAAATAGCATTACTACTTGCCCCAGATTCCTGTGAAATAGGATTATTTTGGTCTTGGGCTGTTTAAAATGCTCTTATTTTTGTTTACACATATTTAAGTCCAGCATCTCATGAACATTTGGGAGAAAAGATGTCTTGGTTAAAAATTCAGCTAAGATGTGAAAGGTCATAATTCCCATTTCCTAAGTCCACAAAACACTCTCCAGCAAAACCAAAAGACCTAGCATTAGTAGTAAACACATGGAGGAAACTTTTTAAAAAAATCCTTTCAGATCTTTGTTACACATCATAGAGGGCACAACCCCAATTTTTTTAAAAAAAGCCTTTACAGGTGATTGTAAAAAAATTCTAACACCAGATACAAGCTTTTTATTTTTATTCCACAAACAGAAATAAAATTACTTTAAAAGTAAAATATCCATGTTATATGCTAGTATTAGCGACACTGCAGAGCAATATAATTAGCAGATTAGGGCTTCCATTGCATCCACTAGAGGGCAGAAGTGCACATCATCATGAAAGACCAGAAACACACACAAATATGCAACTGTAATACGTTTTTGTTTAGATAACATACCCTTCCTCTGTTAAATAATGCAAAATTAGAATGAGAAGATTTTTTCGACGAGCTTCTGTCCGCATCTCATCCTGTAAAGGAAGACAGAATTCTAGATCAACTATAATAATCAGATTCTATTTATAGCTACAAACAGCATCAAAATATAGTCTGTCCAAATAAATCCAATTTAATAAAAACAATAGTATGTAAGAACTATAAAACAGCATGCAGAAAAAAAAAACAAGTAAAATAGTTTTCCTCTGTAATTTTTTGAACACTATCAGGCATCCTGGATGGATAAAAGCAATAGAAACAATAGTTTGAATTAGAAATTCCTTTTACTGTTTGTACTTTTGTAATATTTTGGGGTTCACTTAGGCCAGTAAGGGGTTTGGTTACTGTCTGCCTTGTCCTGGGTGTCTTGTGATTGTGCAGCTTTTATCCAGAGCTCTGACCCTAACAGATTACTAGCAGCACACACCCCTCAACCTGGCTTTGCTCAACCTGGTTACTCCTTGAAGGCTGACCTTGGTATGATTCAGCCCAAACTCACCCTACAGCAGGGACCAGTCCCTCTCACTGGACCTCACAGAGGAAGTGTTAGGTTCACTACCTTTACAGAGACAGTCAATCACTCCAATCTGTTAGCCTTCTAGAAACACACGCTTCTCTGAACTTGTATAGCACTGATGATTTATAATGAAAGCAAAACAAGTTTAACACCAAAAGAACATGGTTTAAGTGATACCAAGTAAAAGGGATAAAGGTAAAAATGTTAAAAGCAAATAAAAATTGAACACACACATCCAAAAGACTAAAAAATAAATCTAGCATGATATAGCCTTTGTTCAGGATGGTTTCTCTCACCCACTGAAGAGCTGGAAACTGGGACTATGGGGATTTGAGGCTGTTGATGCCTCCACATCGCCACTGAAGGTTAAGGCTGGACTCCCATGGGAGGATCGTGAGAGACTGGGCTCTGGAGGAAATACCGCCCAGCAGGACCTGAGAGGCGGCTCCTCACAGCCCACGCATTGGTTGGTACTGTGCTTAAACCAGGAAGCCATGAAGGGGAACTGTCTGAGCAACAACATAGACTGCATGCCCTTTTCTGCTCCAAACACTGCTTGCGAGAGAACCTACATTCCAGCTTTCAACCCTGATTTTATCTCAACTTTGCACTTCAATCACTGTTCGTAACCTGGTTCCTGGCCCCAATTTCCTGGAAACCTGACTCTCAAGCCAGATCTAAGCTGGGGAAATAGGGGACGGACGGTCGACCTAAGATACGCAACTATTTGTGTTGCTGAAATCGACGTATCTTAGGTCAACTTCGCCGTGAGAATGCCAGGTTGAGTCAACCGCTCCTGCTCCCGTCGACTTCGCTTCCACCTCTTGCGGCGGTGGAGTTCTGGAGTTGACAGGGAGAGTGCTCGGGAATCAATATATCATGCTACACTAGACACGATAAACTGATCCCCGATCGATCGATCACCACCCGCCGATCCGGGAATTCCCCATGACTCCCCCTGCCCCCACCTCCATAATTTCATGAGCATTCATGGCCCGCCACATAATTTCCATAGCCAGATGCGGCCCTCAGGCCAAAAAGTTTGCCCACCCCTGATTTAGGCTATTTGACATCTGCAGATCCACCTGCACTGCATACCACCCCCAAACACATGGACAAACTAAACAGGTGAACCAAGTACTGGAGCAGTATTTGAGATGCTTTGTAAATTAAGATCAAGACAACTGGTCCATGATGCTGCCATATCGAAATGTTTCTTACACCACCACAAACCGTGCCTCCACAGGTCAGAACCCCTTCTTTGCTAATTATGGATTCCACCTCCCTTTCCACCTGCTGCTACCAACTGGGACCAATAGATTCACCTCATTGAGGAAGAGCTCATAAACCACTTAGATTAAGAAGTGAAGCCTATAAGAGGCATGTGACCATCAGCAACAAGAAGATCCAGTATTTACGATATGCCAGGTGTGGCTCGCCACCCTAGACCAGGTGACCCTCACGCAAATTGGACCATCCGTTCTTTGGCTCCTTCCTGATATGACAACAGGTTAACCTGTTGTCATGTTCCAGGATGCTATCCAAACCAGTGAGAGGTTGTGTCACCTCCAGCCCCTTAACCTTGGGTTCCTTACAATGCTTTGCTGTTGTTGCTCTAAATCTGGACCTCTCACAAACAGCCTACCAACATTCCCTGAGTGTCTGTGTATAGCTACAGCTATAGTCCAGCAACTCTGACCTCACCAGGCTGTCAGCAACAGACCAGCCACAGTCTGGCTTCCAGCAGCCTTAGTTACTACCTGCAGGGTGACCCCAACATACTCCAAATCCCAAATTTCCCCCCAAATCTGTGTTCTGCATTGTCCTCCCCTTCCATAGGCAGTCCAGATATTGGACGTCCATGG
Source organism: Sternotherus odoratus (assembly GCA_032164245.1). Classification (NCBI taxonomy): domain Eukaryota; kingdom Metazoa; phylum Chordata; order Testudines; family Kinosternidae; genus Sternotherus; species Sternotherus odoratus. The sequence goes on from JAVMKO010000007.1 coordinate 96,128,436, forward strand.
CCTCTGTAAGAGGTCAATATGAAACAGTTTGCTACCCTAACTGGAGTTACTAAACAGTTCAGTTTACTTCTGATTAAAAATAAAACAAGTTTATTTAACTACAAACAGATTTTAAATGAGTACAAGTATCAGAAATAGTTAAAAGAGATATAAAGATAAAATATTTCCTAGAAGCTAAAAGTTAAACTAGACTTGGTTCAAGGTAAAATATTTACCATGTTCCCACCAACATTGCTCACCAAATTCTCTGATCATGTCCCCTCCCAAAGTCAAAAGGCTGGTTCCTTTGTCTTCTTAGATGAGAGAGAGAGAGGCAGGGAGGGAGAGAAAGAAAAGAAAGAAAGATAGGTAGAGATAACCTGGGATGTGTCTGACCCTCACTTTTATAGTCCAGTCACCCTTTGACATGAATTCTCCTAAGGATTACCCCTAGTAAAGTTCCTTCCCACTGTGAGGATGGAGACATGGGAGTCTTGTGGTGAAAGAAGTACCATGTGAATGCCTGTTCTCACTTTCAGGTGACATTGTAAATAGGAAGTGGGCAGCAATATCTCCTGCAAATGTAAACAAACTTGTTTGTCTGAGTGATTGGTTGAACAAGAAGTAGGACTGAATGGACTTGTAGGCTCTAAAGATTTACATTGTTTTATTTTTGAATGCAGTTTTTTTGGTACATAATTCTACATCTGTAAGTCCAACTTTCATGATAAAGAGATTGCACTACAGTACTTGTAATTGGTGAACTGAAAAATACTATTTCTTTTATTACAGTGCAAATATTTGTAATAAAAATAAAAAGTGAGCACTGTACACTTTGTATTCTGTGTTGCAATTGAAATCAATATATTTGAAAATGTAGAAAACATTCAAAAATATTTAAATAAGTAGTATTCAATTATCATTTAACAGTGCAATTAATTGCGATTGACTTTTTTAAAAATCGCTTGACAGCCCTAGTAGTTCAACATGGAAATTAGATTTGTGTAAATGTTAATCTTTAAAATCAGGTACAAAATTTAAACCAATTGTATACAAAACCTGGGGATATGTGAAAGTATTCACTTAAGATGGGGCTGCATATTAAAGGTGACTCTCAATGCAGGTTTCATTGTATAACATTTACTATAAATAAATACCAGTGCTACAATGCCTTAGGGACCAATCCTTCCCCCTTGTTCCTTAAAAGGCAAAAATACAGGATAAAACTAGGACTTCTGGCACACTGCTACATTGTTCTCCCATGAGGTGGGCCTGTGGCGGAATGGATCTGGAAGAGGAAGTGTTTATCCAAAGTGGTAAAGAATAGATCTGTAAGAGATAAATCCACAAATCCTTGACCAGTCTATGCTAGAACCTGCCCCTATGGGTCCTTTAATGCCATGGCACTAATACATGCTGCATCTGTTCATCTGGAGCTCACAGACAAGCCACAGAGTTACTACTGTTCATAACTACTTATGATTTATCATTGTAAGTCCCAATAGACATCCAAAGGCATATGTATATATGTAGAAGGATAGTTCCCCTTTGTCTCCTGGAACTGTGCTCTATCTCAGCAAGCACAGAAAGAAGAAAGGTGCCAAAATTTGGTTTTGGGTGGTGGAACATAGTGCCAGCCTTCCTCTCCTTGGTCACATGAGAACTATTCTGCTGCCCATTGCAGCGGTACTGTATGCTTGTAGCAGGAAGACAGCCTGAAACATAAGCACTTTTATCTGGCCTAAAACAGCAGACAAAGCTTTGTTAATATAAAGCAAAGTCAGCAAGAAAATAAAAATAAAAGGAACATGCTCTTAAAGATGTCAGGATGACAGTATAATGGATAGAGATGTTTTGATCGAATCAACATGTACAAGGTAATGAGGGGTAACAATCCATGTCAGGGGGAAGTAACTAGCCACTTCAAAGGAGCAATACATAACTTGTTTCTATTGGTGTATAAAATGGAGTCTCAGAGGGAGTGTCTTTGGCCAGCGTAAGGAGGAATGGAAATTCCTGCCATTCAATGAGCTGCATCCATTGTCATGGGCGTACGTGTGCTAGTGTAACAGTAGACACTGATCCGGGGAGCTAAGACCATGCTTCGCCAACAATAAACCTGGCCGGGTGCCTTTGAACCTTAACAGATCTTGTGGGCATCGGGCAGTTCGCTCAAGATCTGCTGTGCACAGAGCTGGGATGCCACACACAGAGAGAACACATACACAGCCAATCATCTAATGACAATGCCATCCACCTTCTGACTCATGTATCTGAGATAATATGGTCAGTTACTTTATTTTAAAGCTGGTGACTATCCTTTTGTTTGTTTGTTCCAGAAGATTTTCATTAATCTGTAGAAAAACTGGGAGGCAAGGGAGGGGGTCATCATAGCTATGATACTCTCTTCCCTTGGAAAAGTTTGACTTAAGTGCAGAGCCATCTAGTGGAAAAAAGAGGGAACAAATTTTACACAAAATTTTTCCAGGATTTGAAAATGTACTTGTTTCTCATTTTACTTAAGTGATGGTGTATAAACTTAGTTTCAGATTTCTAAAGGGAGAAAGATGAGGCAGTTCAAGAAAGGGGCATTAAATTGCAATCCAAGCTCTATCACTCCCTACTTCTGTTGCATTGGGAAAGTTACAACTCCCTCTGCCTTCGTTTCCCTGTCCTTAATACAAGTAAAATAATACTTTCCTATCTCCAAGTGACACTGTGAAGATTAATATTTTATAAAGCACTCTGAGGACGAAAAGTGCAGATTATTTTTAAGATCTAGTCTGGGGTAATATGCTTGTACAACCACAAGTGCATTGGCAGGGATGCTGAAAGAGAAGATGGATTAACTTTGTGGCATGCTCTCAGCAAATAAAAACAAACCTTGGCACAGGTGGGATGAGGGATTCTCTCATCAACAGTGTTTTGAAAATAATCTTAAAATTGGGGCCCTTTTACAATTCATCCCAGTTCCTAGAAGACTTGTCTCTGTAATTACAGCTTGAGGGATGAGAAAGGGGTCAGAGTCATTACTACTGTAGATGCCGGGGGAAGGAGAGGGGATTGTGGTGCCCCCTTATATCCATTAACCCAATAGTAGAGCACTTACGCAGGCTGTAGGAAACCCAGGTTCAAATCCCCACTCTATCTGACCCCACGGCTCCCACCTCCCAGGAGAGTGCCTTAACCACAGGGCTGTAGGGTATTCTGGGGAATTTGTCCCAATCCCTTCTGTTGAAGTGGTTCCACTTTCTATAAATATTAAATATTCACTGAGCCAGAGTCAGCAAGAAGAATCTACAACCTAGTGGTTAGCACATTCACATTGGAGACCTAAGTTCTTTTCCCACTCCAGTGGCAGCACCACTTCCTCCACTGTGTCTTGTGGGGGGCCCAGTCTGGTAGACATGCTCTAAAGCTGTTTACATCACTGCTGGTCCCATTGTTGATAGCAATGGTAGGCCTTTTTGACAATTCCCCAATGAAGAAGCCTCCTAAGAATGAAAGGGCCAGGGCTGGCTCCAGGCACCAGGCCAGCAAGCATGTGCCTGGGGTGGCCAATGACAGGGCGGGCGGACCCGTGGATTTGGCGGCATGCCTGTGGCAGATCAACCAGCCGACCCACGGATTCGTCAGGTCACCCCAGGACCGGTGGACCTGCCTCAGGTGTACCGCCGAAGCCGTAGGTCTGGCTGGCGGAGCTATCAACACCCGGAATGCCGCTCCCTGCTTGGGGCAGCAGAAAAGGTAGAACCGGCCCTGGAAAGGGTAGTTTAGTCTCCATAGCCCATTCATTGTTTGATCCCTGGTGAAACTGACACTAAGAGTGCCACTTGTGGTGGTTAACATTGTGGTGTAGAAACCTGTCCACTGAGAACTCACCTAAGTATTTACACAAAACAATTAGTTTTGCAAGCTGGATTGTGAGTCTACTCAGCACAAGTCTGCTGTGGAGCAACTGTCCATGTGGACCCTCCTGAGGCACATTAACACTTCACTAATGATCTTTGACCTAGTCCCATTTCAACAAGGACTAGATCAAAGTGCGTTAATGAACTATTAATGCATGTCAGCAGGGTCCTCACAGATAGTCCACAACAGGCAAGTGAGTGGTAGATTCACCCCCCCACCCCCAGCTTCCAACAAAACTAAATGTTTGGTTACTCAAGCCTTAAGACGAATCAATGAGCCAATCCGATTATATCAATTTGCATTCACAATCAACGAGGTTGAATCAGAACCAAAATATAGAGATATAAGCCTGTGATCCCAATCCTGTGACATGCTGTTGAACCCCGCTGAAGTCAAGAGTTGAAAATCTTACAGGGTGGATCTTCTCTATTCATTGCATAACAAATCTAATGAACCACTCAACCACACCACCCAGTCTGTTCCATATAAGCAGACAGCCTGAAAGCAAACTTTGACAAACTACTATCACACCAGGGACTTCAGCTCTGGTTAGCAAGGAATTGGTAAATCTTATACAAGTGTGAAAGAAAAGGAGCACTTACAAGTAAAAAAGTTATTTAAAATTCAGTTTAGCTTTATAGTGATTTAGGCTTGCTGTTTAATTAGTATTTAGAATGGCATGCTGTTTATAGTCATTGGTATTTCAATAGATGTTTAAGTGTTTAAAGTTTAATAAGCTCCTATTCTTAAAAGAACAAAAAATGTGTGTAATTACATTTTCAATTACTATAGAGAATTTTTGGGTCCAGGCAATTAATAAAAGCTTAAGGCACTTAAACATGATCTTGTTTTAAAAGCTAAATAGTTGAGCACTTCACTAATTAACTCCACTTAGTGTTTTTTTCTAAATTAACAAAATAAAAATGTCATGTATGCATGTCTTTGTAGCTGTTAAAGACACATGAGTTTGTAAACCAGTTTAATTTTAAAATTGAACTGTTCCCATATTTAATTCCAAATCTTTTTTTTTAAAAAAAAGGTACAGGTTATGGGTCAAATTAGTTTCTAGTGTAGCTCCACTAATTTCAGGGACTTCAGTGTAGCGCCACATACACCAGGGATTAAATTAATTCTTCATTTTTATTTGATCCTAATTTTCTACATTATAATGTATATTACATATACAAAATTAAAAGTACTAGTTGCAAAGTACTTCACTAGAGATAGAAAATGCCAGATATACACTTGCCCTTACCATTTTAATTCTGTGCCTGTGAGCATCCAACCTATGTACTGAATAAGGCAAAGGTCTGGTGGAAAACATAGTATGTGATCTTGTAATTAAAGATTGTATCATAATACATATACACAAAGGACCTGAATTAAAGTCGCAAGGACAACCATAACTTGTCGCAAGGACAACCTGACATTTCCTAACTTTCTAGTCCTTCACTTTCTAAATAAGACAATCTAAATAACTTTATAATACCAGGCTATTTGTACATAATTTCCTGTTTTTTTAAAAGAAAAAGGGTAATAAACTTTATTATGTAAGAACCCCCTGACCATATATCAGTAGGGTGCAATCCAGAAACGTTAGGACTGCAGCACAACCACAAGCCCTTGAGCTACAGGACTTGCTGAACCAGTGGTCCCCAAACCGTGGGGAGTGCCCTCCCCCAGGAGGGTATGGAGGAACATTGGGGTGGGGGGGCACAATGGGACCTGGGTCAGCCCCCATGGGGGGCAGAGGAGTGTCACTCAGCACTGCTCTGCCCCCAGCTCCACTCCAGCCCTGCACCCAGCCACAGCTCTGGCCCCGGCTCCACTCCCGGCCATGGCGCCCACCTGTGGCTCCAGACCCCACTCCTGGACCTGTGCTCTCAGCCCCACAACTATGTCCCCAGCCCTCAACCGTGGCTCTTGGGAGGGGGGGGATGTGGACCAGATAAGGTGGGGCGTGACTATAAAAGTTTGGGGGCCACTAAGCTAAAGGTACATCTACCCTGTAGCGAGGTCAGCAATTTCTCTTTGAAGTCTGGTCTCGAAGTTTTTTGCTGCAAAGAAAAGGTCATTCTCTAGCCTGAGAACTTCCTCTTTGCCAAACTGAAAAGGCCTGCTGGAAACAATGGCGGTATTAGAATTTCTCAAGAAAAGGTTGCAAATACCTTTTATAATAGAAACATGTAAGACAACCTAAATACAAGAGTCACTGCCAGCTCCCTCAGTAATAATGGCATAATGCCATGTAATAATAATGATGATGATGATAATACAACTAGCTCTCATATGGCATTTTTCATCAGTAGATCTCAAAGAGCTTTACAATGGAGGCCAATATCAAGATTCCCATTTTACAGATGAGGAAACTAAAGAAGAGAGAGAAAATGTGCACAGCAGTTCATTTACAGATTAAAGTGTGATATTTTTATAATTTGACACTACAAATGCCGCACAAGAGACTAGGACCATTCTGAAATGTAGAATTACAAGTGAGTTATGACCTCTATTATAAATAGAACCTTACTAATCCACACTTTACTAATCCAGATGCTCCACAATGAGCACTCACAAAACACTGATCTCTTCCCCTTCTCAGTAAAGATATGATCAATTTTGCTGAAACCATATCTTACATTAATAAGATTTCATTAATTTCACAATATATATATTATGTGCACCATCACAAATTTAAAACTGAACTTACACTTACAGTATAGGTAACAAAGAGTCCTGTGGCACCTTAACGACTAACTAAAGTATTGAAGCATAAGCTTTCGTGGGCTAATAACCACTTTGTTGGATGCAAGCAGTGCCAAACCAGTGCTTGCATCCGACGAAGTGGGTATTAGCCCACGAAAGCTTATGCTTCAATACTTTAGTTAGTCTTTAAGGTGCCACAGGACTCTTTGTTACCTCTGCTATTCCAGACTAACACGGCTACCTCTCTGATACTTAAAGTATAGTACATTTGTGACTCAGTATCCTTCAACTTTTATTGTATTTGTCTACTTGCTCACTAATTTACAAATTAATTAATAAGCAATAATTCTCCCAGTCATATATGTGAATTACTAAAGTATTACTGCACAATTTACACCAGGGGTCTCAAACATGCGGCCCGGGGGCCACATGCGGCCCGCAAAGCCCTTCCCTGCGGCCCGCCAAGCTTCCTGGCGCCCCCCCCCCGGTCCCCCCATAGCAGTTTGCAGGACGGAGGGGCCAGAAGTGGAGGCTTCTCTGTTGCCTGGCTGGGCCGCGTGTGTTTCTAGCTCTGGACTTCCTATATTGCTCTTGCTTTGTTTGCCAAACAGCTGTTGGTGGTGCCTAGTGCTTTCCAGGAGGGAATGGGGAGCTGTGTGCTCAGAGGAGGAGGTGGGGCAGGGGTGGGACCTCTTGGAAGGGGTGGAGTGGGGGCGGAGCCGGGGCAGCAAGGGCGGGGTGTGTGTCAGTGGTGCGGCCCTCGGGCCAGTGCACTAGTCCTCATGCGGCCCTCGTGGTCATTTGAGTTTGAGACCCCTGATTTACACTAAAGCTGTAGTGCACACATAGCCTACGTCAGCATAATATATGTTGCTCATATATTGAATAAGCCACTCCCTGAGTGACATAAGTTACAACAACATAAGTACAGGTGTGGACAGCACAGTATGTCAGCAGGAGAGCTTCTCCCTCCGACATAGTTTCTGCTACTCGTGGCGTGGTTTTATTATGCAGCCAGGAAAGCTGTCTCCGGTCAGCATAGAAGCATTTTCACTAGACTTACTGTAGCAGCGCAACTGCAGTGCCGTATGTGTAAACAAGCCCTTACACATCACCCTTTGCAGGGTGATTTGCAGATCAAACACTGGAAACATTCCAAGATTAAGAACAGTGAAAAGCAACAACCACATATTTCATAAACGTTATGAAATGGACTAAATAATATGAATAGTTATAGGCAGCACATTCTATATCTGGGGCATCAATACAACACACATGCAGAGAAATTTTGGCCTTATTGAAGTGAATGGGAGTTATGTCAATGTCTCCAACGGGACCAGGATTTCACTCATTGCCCTGATACAAATGAGGCCGTGGCATAGAAGTTGAGTCAAATATTCAATGGATTTAAAATTTTTATTAAAACTAATGTTAAAAAATTATATAATACATAGGTTGGGAAAAGTGTCTGCACATCCAGGTATAGTACTTAGATTATCCACAAATATAAAGTTAGGTTTTTAAAAAAGTCATGATACCTAGAATATATAATCAGGAACAACCCAAATTTAGATGAATAGATTTAACAATATAATTTAGATATTAGAATCCGATTGCTCAGGTACATCACTCATGAAAAGTTGTGCAGATATTTGGTTGTGGAAAGCAAAATATATCAAACAGTAGAGATTGTCCCCCAGTAATTGAGAATCCGGTTGATTGTCCATTCAGAAAATACAATCCATGAGGAAAGTATGTTATTTTCCTGACAGTGCTTCTCAGCTGCACTCCAGCTTACTGTATCAAATATCCAGTTGATTTGATTTTAGCCAGCAGGTGGAGTTAAAGGGGCAGATTAAAGAATACAATTAAATGAACAAGCTCTTACTGCACAGTCAAGTGCAAATAAAGAAGGATGTCAAGTATGCTGGACCGCCTCAATTCAAGCCTTTAAAGTAAGTTTAGTCTTTAAAATAAAGACATATTTATATGTTTTAGTTTACCTTATTTTAAGGTAGTTGTGATTTTAATTATTTATAGAATTACAAACATTCGCTTTTTTTTTTTTAAATGCTATTCCTAGGGATGAACGAAACCACAAAAATCTGCAGGGAAAGATAAATGGAAAAAAATGTAGTCCAGATGTCTGAGCACAGAAGTGGGAAACAGGAACTCAGGACAGCTCTAAGTGTTCTGCAATATTTTGCTGCCCAGGATGGAGAACGTTTTCAGCACAAACACATACAAACATAGGATGATCAAACAAACAAAAAATACCTCAACCAACACTGCCCAAACAAAAATAAAAACCCCAAACCCACCACTGGCTGGTGCAGAGCAGCCACGCAAAACCCAAAAGACCAGGATGGTGAAGTGATGTGGCACCCAAAGCAATTGTCCTGCTTGCCTGCCCCTCAAGCTGACCCTGCAGGAACATGTAACGTTGACTCTGAGACTCCATAGCTTTGGTCAAGTCCCTGAGGGACAAATGTAGACACCTTAAATTAATTCAGGATTAAAATTCAAAATAAAATGATCTGGATAAACTAGATAAATGATCTGAAGTAAATAGGATGAAATTCAATAAGGACAAATGCAAAGTACTCCACTTAGGAAGGAACAATCAGTTGCACGCATACAAAATGGGAAATGACTAGGAAGGAGTACTGCAGAAAAGGATCTGGGAGTCATAGTGGATCACAAGCTAAATATGACTCAACAGTGTAACACTTGCAAATTTTTTAAAAAAGCAAACATCCTTCTGAGATATTTTAGCAGGAGTGTTATAAGCAAGACATAGAAGTAATTCTTCCACTCAACTCCACGCTGACTAGGCCTCCGTTGGAGTATTGTCTCCAGTTTTGGGTACCACATTTCAAGGAAGATGTGGACAAATTAGAGAAAGTCCAAAGAAGAGCAACAAAAAAAAATATTAAAAGTCTAGAAAACATCCTAAGAGGGAAGATTGAAAAAAATGGGTTTAATTAGTCCGGAGAAGACTGAGGGTGGAGGGACATAACAACAGTTTTCAAGTACATAAAGGAGGAGGGAGAAAAATTGTTCTCCTTAACCTCTGAGGATAAAACAAGAAGAAATTAGCTTAAATTCCAACAAGAGCAGTTTAGGTTGGACATTAGGAAAAACTTCCTGTCAGGGTGGTTAAGCAGTGGAATACATTGCCTGGGGAGGTTGTGGCAACGCCATCACTGGAGATTTTCAAGAGCAGGTTAGACGAACCCCTGTCAGAGATGGTCTAGATCAGTGATGGCAAACCTTTTTGAGCCCAAGTGCCCAAACTGCAAACCAAACGACTTGTTTTTTTCAAAGTGCCAACACTGCAATTAAACCTGAATAACGAGGTTTTAGTTTAGAAAAAACAATTCGTACAGTTTTTCAAACTAATTAACAGCTTTTGTTTAAAAAGAAAAACACAATAACAGAGCTTTCCATTAAACATTTTTTTTATTGAAAAAAATAAAAAAAAACAAAAAACAAAAACAAAAACTGTACACCCCCCCAAATGACCCACTCAGCCCCAGTCTCTCCCCCCAAAACCTCCTTCCCTCCCACCCACCCCCCAAATGACCCACCCAGCCAGGTCTCTCCCCCCCCAAACCTCCTTTCCTCCAAACCCCCCCAACTGACACCACCCAGCCTGGTCTCTCCCCCCCAAACCTCCTTTCCTCCAACCCCACCCCCCCCCAACTGCCCACCCAGCCTGGTCTCTCCCCCCCAAACCTCCTTTCCTCCAACCCCCCCAACTGACCCCGCCCAGCCTGGTCTCTCCCCCCCCAAACCTCCTTTCCTCCAACCCCCCCCCCCCCAACTGACCCACCCAGCCTGGTCTCTCCCCCCCCAAACCTCCTTTCCTCCAACCCCCCCCAACTGACCCACCACCAGCCTGGTCTCTCCCCCCAAACCTCCTTTCCTCCAACCCCCCCCCCCAACTGACCCACCCAGCTGGTCTCTCCCCCCCCAAACCTCCTTTCCTCCAACCCCCCCCCCCAACTGACCCACCCAGCCTGGTCTCTCCCCCCCAAACCTCCTTTCCTCCAACCCCCCCCCCCCAACTGACCCACCCAGCCTGGTCTCTCCCCCCCAAACCTCCTTTCCTCCAACCCCCCCCCCAACTGACCCACCCAGCCTGGTCTCTCCCCCCCAAACCTCCTTTCCTCCAACCCCCCAACTGACCCACCCAGCCCGGTCTCTCCCCCCCAAACCTCCTTTCCTCCAACCCCCCAACTGACCCACCCAGCCTGGTCTCTCCCCCCCAAACCTCCTTTCCTCCAACCCCCCAACTGACCCACCCAGCCCGGTCTCTCCCCCACACCGCTTACCCCCGCTCCCAGCCCAGCCTTCCCCCGGCGCTTACTTGTTCGCTGGGTCACGCTGCTATGACCCGACTCCAGCGAGGCCCCTGCCCCAGTCGCTCCTGTGACGTCCGTGTGTCAGGTGATAGAGCGGGGGGCGTGGCTTCAGTGTTCTCTGGGGAGGATTCTCCCAGAGAACTGTGGGAGATGTAGTCTGCGGGAGCCGACGCCATGACTACAGTGTATGACTGTAGTCACGGCGTGCCCACAGAGACGGCTCAGCGTGCCAGCAGCGGCACGCGTGCCACGGGTTCGCCATCACTGGTCTAGATAATACCTAGTCCTGCCATGTGTGCGGGGGACCGGACTAGATGACCTCTGGAGGTCCCTTCCAGATCTGTGTTTCTCAAGATAGAGACAGATGACTAGCGAGAGCTCCTCAGCACTTAACTCTCCTGGTCCTTCCCCCTTTTGTCTGTTGGCGGGGTGGGGGGGAGGGGAAAGAGGGGTAGGATGGCGGGTCCCACCCCCATTTGTGGAAGGGCACGTGTGGGAGAGTGGACCCCTCCCCCATTTGTCGTGGGGGGGGAAGTGTGGGAGAGTGGACTCCTCTCCCATTTGTCGGTGGGGGGGGGAAGTGTGGGAGAGTGGATCCCTCCCCCATTTATTTGTCGGTGGGGGGGAAGGTGTGGGAGTGTGGACCCCTCCCCCATTTTTTGGTGGGGGGAGAAGGTGTGGGAGAGTGGTTCCCTCCCCCATTTGTCGGTGGGGGGGAGAAGCTGTGGGAGAGTGAACCCCTCTCCCATTTGTCGGGGGGGGGGAAGGTGTGGGAGAGTGGACCCCTCCCCCATTTGTTGGGGGGGAAGGTGTGGGAGAGCGGACCCCTCCCCCATTTGTCGGGGGGAAGGTGTGGGAGAGCGGACCCCTCCCCCATTTGTCGGGGGGAAGGTGTGGGAGAGCGAACCCCTCCCCCATTTGTCGGGGGGGTGAAGGTGTGGGAGAGTGGACCCCTCCCCCATTTGTCGGGGGGGGGGAAGGTGTGGGAGAGTGGACCCCTCCCCCATTTGTCGGGGGGAAGGTGTGGGAGAGCGGACCCCTCCCCCATTTGTCAGGGGGAAGGTGTGGGAGAGCGGACCCCTCCCCCATTTGTCAGGGGGGAAGGTGTGGGAGAGCGGACCCCTCCCCCATTTGTCGGGGGGGAGGTGTGGGAGAGTGGACCCCTCCCCCATTTGTCAGGGGGGAAGGTGTGGGAGAGCGGACCCCTCCCCCATTTGTCGGGGGGGGAGGTGTGGGAGAGCGGACCCCTCCCCCATTTGTCAGGGGGGGAGGTGTGGGAGAGCGGACCCCTCCCCCAGTTGTCGGGGGGGGGAGGTGTGGGAGAGTGGACCCCTCCCCCATTTGTGGGGACCCCTCCCCCATTTGTCGGGGGGAAGGTGTGGGAGAGCGGACCCCTCCCCCATTTGTGGGGACCCCTCCCCCATTTGTCAGGGGGGAAGGTGTGGGAGAGTGGACCCCTCCTCCATTTGTCGGGGGGAAGGTGTGGGAGAGCGGACCCCTCCCCCATTTGTCGGGGGGAAGGTGCGGGAGAGCGGACCCCTCCCCCATTTGTCAGGGGGGAAGGTGTGGGAGAGCGGACCCCTCCCCCATTTGTCAGGGGGGAAGGTGTGGGAGAGCGGACCCCTCCCCCAGTTGTCGGGGGGGGAGGTGTGGGAGAGTGGACCCCTCCCCCATTTGTCAGGGGAAAGGTGTGGGAGAGCGGACCCCTCCCCCATTTGTGGCGACCCCTACCCCATTTGTCAGGGGGGGAAGGTGTGGGAGAGCGGACCCCTCCCCCATTTGTCGGGGGGAAGGTGTGGGAGAGCGGACCCCTCCCCCATTTGTCGGGGGGAAGGTGTGGGAGAGCGGACCCCTCCCCCATTTGTCGGGGGGGGGAAGGTGTGGGAGAGTGGACCCCTCCCCCATTTGTCGGGGGGGAAGGTGTGGAAGAGTGGACCCCTCCCCCATTTGTGGGGACCCCTCCCCCATTTGTCGGGGGAAGGTGTGGGAGAGCGGACCCCTCCCCCATTTGTCGGGGGGAAGGTGTGGGAGAGCGGACCCCTCCCCCATTTGTCGGGGGGAAGGTGTGGGAGAGCGGACCCCTCCCCCATTTGTCGGGGGGGAAGGTGTGGGAGAGCGGACCCCTCCCCCATTTGTCAGGGGGGAAGGTGTGGGAGAGCGGACCCCTCCCCCAGTTGTCGGGGGGGGGGAGGTGTGGGAGACTGGACCCCTCCCCCATTTGTCGGGGGGAAGGTGTGGGAGAGCGGACCCCTCCCCCATTTGTCGGGGGGGGGAAGGTGTGGGAGAGTGGACCCCTCCCCCATTTGTCGGGGGGGAAGGTGTGGAAGAGTGGACCCCTCCCCCATTTGTGGGGACCCCTCCCCCATTTGTCGGGGGAAGGTGTGGGAGAGCGGACCCCTCCCCCATTTGTCGGGGGGAAGGTGTGGGAGAGCGGACCCCTCCCCCATTTGTCGGGGGGGAAGGTGTGGGAGAGCGGACCCCTCCCCCATTTGTCAGGGGGGAAGGTGTGGGAGAGCGGACCCCTCCCCCAGTTGTCGGGGGGGGGGAGGTGTGGGAGACTGGACCCCTCCCCCATTTGTCGGGGGGGGGAAGGTGTGGGAGAGCGGACCCCTCCCCCATTTGTGGGGGGATCAAAGCGCGACCGGGGGGGGGGTCTCTACCCCGCCAGAAACAGACGACCCGCAGCCAGCAGCCCCGCGCGCACCGCGCCTGCGCACTAAGACCTCCCGCTGGCGAGGCCCCCTCCCGCCGGCATGATGGTCTCTCCTGCCCATGCGCGGTAATGGCGCCCCCAGCCCCCGGTCGCCATAGTAACGGAGAAGCGCAGCGGCCTCTCCGTGGCACTCACCGCCTCCTTGGCCTGGTGGGTGGTCCTCAGCGTCTGGTAGGAAAGCTCCATGGCTGCGGGCGGTGCGGGGAGAGACCCACTTCGCTCGCGGTAGGGGCGGGAGAGCAGAACCCGCTTGAGGACGGGGGGGGGCAGCGTCTCACCCGCACAGGGGGAGGGTCTGTCTGAGGAACTGACCAATCAGAGCGCCGGGAGGTGGGACTGTCTTGAGAACGGCCCAATCAAAAGAGGGGGAGCTTGACGGCCGGCCAATCGCCATGGAGGCCTGTGAAACGGACCAATCACCACACTGGACAGCTGTCTGTCCATGCCCACCCGGCCATGCGTTCACCTTTGCACGTCATGGCACATGCTGAGCAGTGTAGGAACCGTGTCAGCGTGTCCACACCCGGCCGTCATCGCCCCTTGTGGCCGGTCGTGATAGCTGTGGAGCACCTCTCAGAAGGTGTCAAGAGTCAGCGGGGGAGCCGTGTGTTAGGGTATGTCTTCACTACAGCAGTAGTTCGATTTCCTTTATGTCGATGTTGTGAACGCGACGGTATACAGTCGATGTTGTGTGTCTTCACTAGGCACAGCTAAGCACAGCAAGTCGACAGTGTCTGTCCGCAAAACTTTTGCAAGCGTCGACATGACGAGCGTTGCACTCTGGGTACCTATCCCGCAGTTCCCTGATCCCCCAGCAGGCACCATTTCGAGTGCTGCACTATGGGTAGGCATTTCCAAATTTTGCGCCCTTTTTCCGCGCCGCCGACCCCCATTACGAGCGGTGCACTGTGGGTAGGCATCCCATAATTCGCACCCTTTCTCCGTGCCGTGCTAACGCCATAGCATTACAAGCATGGAGCCCGCTGACACCACGGCTGCAGTAATGGCCGTTGTGAGGACCTCGATCACGGTTGCGGAGTTCCTGCTGCACCGTCTGCAGAGGAGGAATGTGATCCGGGGAGAACTGCGCTTTCTGGAAACCGACGACAGTGAGGAGGAGATGGACGAGGACGTGCACGAGATGGATGAAGACGTGCACAGCGGGGACGACAGGGACACTGACGGTTTTGGAAGTAGGGCGACTGACAATCTGTTAAAAATGGTGGCAATGGGGCAGGCTCATGCCATCGAACGCCGATTCTGGGCCAGGGAAACAAGCACGGACTGGTGGGACCGCATAGTGCTGCGGGTCTGGGATGACTCCCAGTGGCTCAGAAACTTCCGCATGCGAAAGGGCACGTTCCTGGAACTTTGTGACTTGCTGTCCCCGGCCCTCCGGCGCAGGAATACCAAAATGAGAGCGGCCCTTACAGTGGAGAAGCGAGTGGCGATAGCCCTCTGGAAGCTTGCAACGCCAGACAGCTACTGGTCAGTGGCGAATCAGTTTGGGGTGGGTAGGTCTACAGTGGGCTTTGCTGTGATGCAAGTAAGCAGGGCAATCTTCGAGCGGCTGCTACACCGGGTTATAAACCTCGGAAACCTGCAAGCCACAATAGATGGCTTTGCCGCCATGGGATTCCCTAACTGTGGTGGGGCTATAGATGGGACTCATATCCCTATCCTGGCACCGGACCACGAGGCCGCCGAGTACAGAAACCGGAAGGGATATTACTCAATGGTCATGCAAGCAGTGGTTGACCACAAGGGACGTTTCACCGACCTGTACGTGGGGTGGCCGGGAAAGCTTCATGACGCTCGAGTGTTCAGGAACTCTAGGGTTTTTAGACAGCTGCAGCAAGGCACTTTCTTCCCCGACCAGAAAATTTCCGTGGGGGGGGTTGAAATGCCGATCGTGATCATTGGGGACCCAGCCTACCCCCTAATGCCCTGGCTTATGAAGCCCTACACAGGAGCCCTGGACAGGGGTCAGGAGCTGTTCAACTACAGGCTGAGCAAGTGCAGAATGGCCGTAGAGTGTGCATTTGGCCGTCTGAAGGGGAGATGGCGTTCCTTACTGATTCGCTCAGACATCCGCGAGAGAAATATCCCCATTGTTATTGCTGCTTGCTCTGTGCTCCACAATATCTGTGAGAGCAAGGGGGAAACGTTTATGGCGGGCTGGGAGGCAGAGGCAAATTTACTTTCTGCTACTTATGAGCAGCCACACAGCAGGGAAAGTAGAAGAGCACACCGTGAGGCCCTGCGCCTCAGGGACGCCTTGAAAGACAGTTTTATGAGTGCCCGAGATGGCGTTTGAGAATCTGCTCCCTTGCTGTGCTCTAAGCCTGCTGCCCTTGAACCCTCTTTCCCTCCCCCCTCCCCATGCTTTCCCTCCCCCATCCCCATGCTTGCAGAGGAAATAAAATCACTGTTTGAAAAATCATGGTTCCTTTATTGGTTAATCGGAAATACAAATACAGGGGATCACTGTCCTGGTATCCTGGAGGGAAACCGGCAGTCACAGTGGGGGAGGAGCGGACAGAGGGGGGTGGGGGTGGGAAGGGGGGAGAGGAGGGGTGGGCAAGACACAGCAGCTTTTAAAAGTTTTCCTAGAACGTCAGCCTGCTGCTGCTTCTGCTGGCTTGTGGGGTAGAGTGGAGCGGCCCACGGAGCTTGCCCCCCCGTGTTCTCACCCCGCGTCTGGGTGGGGAAGCTATGGGAGTTGGGGAGGGGGGGAGGTGGTTACACAGGGGCTGCAGAGGTGGTCTTTGGGCATGCTGCAGCTCCACCAGAGATCGCAGCATGTCGCTCTGGTCCTCCATTATGCGGAGGAAAGCATCCATGCGTCTTTCCTCGCGCTCTTCCCTCTTTTCTGCAGCGGCTCTCCATTCCTGCCACTGTCGATTCCTTGCCTCTCTCTCTCGATCCCTTGCCTCTCTCTCTCGATCCCTTGCCTCTCTCTCTCGATCCCTTGCCTCTATCATTCTTTCCCTCCAGTCCGTCTGGCGGGCTGCCTCAGCGCGCGAGTTCTCCACGAGTTCACTGAACATCTCATCGCGCGTTCACGTTTTCTTTTTACGCTTTCTTATCTGCGGTGCACGGCGGGAGGAGGAGCAGGACGGGGGATTCTGACATACCTGTTCATCTGTGGGCGAGTGTGGGAAAATAAAGTTTGAAAGTTATGAGACAGATACATTCAAGGTTAGGAGGCAGATGCAGTCTCGGACGGTACACAATGGGAGTACTATGCCATTTGCAACCTCAGTATTCAGAGGCCTGATATGATTTCTGTACAAGGTCATGTTCTACACCTAAAAGTGACTGACTAGCTCACAGAAAAGTCAGAGCATCTCAGACACATATGCGTGCCTCAGCCCAACACAGCTTCTGAAATCACCGTGCAGCCGGCCATGGTAAGTTAAAAGTGGCGCTTGCATACTGTAGAGTAACCCCGCCCCCTTCCCCCCACCGCGTGGCTGGCTCCCACTGAAACCGCAAACTGCAAAGCAAATGCCAAAAAATCTCTCGCTAAGGGCTAAGGTCTTTTTGGGGCTCTTCAGACCGCGTTCAGACTGCTCAGATTCCCTGCTAGCTACCGCTACGGGCTGGGGGGGGGGTTGGGTGCGCGTTGGATCTGAAGCGGAAGCAACCGCGTGCAGACTGCTCAGATTCCCTGCTACCTACCGCTACGGGCTGGGGGGGGGGCGGTGGTCAGCGTTCGTGGGGGGGGGGGGGGGCAGGAGTGCGGTTGGTCAGTCCTCAGCAGAAAAGAGTACTTTGCAGCTGGGAATCTTTATCTCCCTACTAATTGCAGTCCGTATCTCAAACAGGCAACCCTGAATGACATCATTTTGCTGAGAATTTCTCGGAGAGATAGGGAGCACATGCTCCTTGACTCCATGCAAAGTCCTGGTCCATACGCCGCAATGCTAGCCTGCTCAATGATACCAGACAACTTACTACTTTCGTGGCGTGGGTTGGTGTCCTATCACGGGGGACCACATAAGGCGGCTCTCCCCAGAAATCTGCTGCGCTGGATTCATCGCTACCTCCTGGATAGCTTCCTTGAAATGTCCGCGGAGGACTTATGGTCAATCCCGGAGTATATTGACAAACTCTTTGAGTAGAAATTGACCAGCAATGAAAGCACGCTAAGTCCTTAGGGCAAGTTACTCATTAATAAATGCTTCCTTTACAAAATCACGCGTCATGTAATCACTTAAAAAAGAAACACTTACCCCCCTGGGAGGCTTGGGAGGGTACTGGCTCCAGGGTGACAAAGAGCTCCTGGCTCTCTGGGAACACGGGTTCTCCGCTGGGCTCCTGCTGCTCCGTGAGATTTTCCTCTTCTTCATGGTCGTCCTCCTCGGAATCAGTCTCCTCCCTGACGATTATCCCATCGGTGGAGTCCACGCAGACCGGCGCGATGGTGGTGGGGGCGCCCCCCATTATCGCATTTAGTTCATTGTAGAACCTGCATGTCCGTGGCGCGCCCCCTGATCGTCCGTTTGCCTCCTTGGCTTTCTGGAACGATTGCCGCAGCTCCTTAATTTTCACGCGGCACTGTGTGGTGTCCCTGTTGTGGCCCCTTTCTAGCATGGCCTTGGAGACTCTTCCATAGGTGTTGGCATTCCGTTTGTTGTTTCGTAGTTCCAACATCACGGATTCCTCTCCCCAGATAGCGATGAGATCCAGCACCTCACGAGTGGACCATACTGGAGCTCTTCTCCTCTGGCTGGTCTCCAGGGTAGATGAGCTCTGCATGGAGTCTTGTGATGCTGAGCTCTGCATGGCGGCTAGTGCTGCTGATTGCTCTGAATGGCGACTGAGCAGTTCAGGTGAGCTGGCCACGCTGACCAAACAGGAAATGGCATTCAAATGTTCCCGGGTCTTATCTACCTGGCCAGAGCAGCGAGTTCAGAGTGCAGTGCAGAGCGGTCACAGTGGAGCAGTGAGGCAGTCCAGAGCGGTCAGAATGGAGCATTGTGGGACAGCCTCTGGAGGCTATTAATGTCGGGTTCCGTCTTCAGTAGCCCACAGTCGAGCTTGGAATGTCGAGATTAGCCTTATTTCTCTCGTCAGGCAGGAGTTCCAATTTCGATCTTGAGGGCCCTTTACATCGACGTTAAGAGCATGTATGTGAAGACAGGTACACGTTTAATTCGACCTAACGTCGTTAAAATCGATTTAAAGTGGTAGTGAAGACAGGGCCTTAGTCTGGATCTGCAAAAGCAACAAAGACTCCTGTGGCACCTTCTAGACCAGTGGTTCCCAACGTGGGGCACACGCCCCACAGGGAGGCAATTTGATTTTTAAGGGGGGCAATTCGAGAATGAGTTAACAGTGAATTTTTTGCATTTCTTATGGTTCTAGGGGCCTCATATACTTTATTTGCTATTTGTTATTGTTATTTTGCTATTTGCTTTATTTGCTATTTTTTCATATCACTTCATATTATTATTATTATTATTTTTCGTTCTTTTATTTTTCTCTTTCATGGATGCCATGTTCTTTGGAAGCTTGTTTAGACCAAGTTAATGGTCTTTTAGGCTTCCTCCACGTGAATAGGAGTTCACTTTTTGAATAATAAGAATTATATGTCACGGGGGGGGGAGGGGCATCAGGATTTTAGAGATGCTTAGGTGGGGCATGGCCAAAAAAAGGTTGGGAACCACTGTTCTAGACTAACAAATGTACTGGAGCATAAGCTTTCGTGGGCTAATACCCACTTCGTGCCACTGACAAAGTGGGTATTAGCCCATGAAAGCTTATGCTCCATTACATGTGTTAGTCTATTACTGGGGTTCTCAAACTGGGGGTCGCGACCCACCAGGCGGTCATGGGGCGATTCCCGGGAGGTCGTGAGCTCCCACTGCATTCGGTGGCCGCTCCGAATGCGGGTGTGTGTATCAGCCAAAAAGTCGCCGAGCAGAACACGTCCGCTTTTGGCTGGATTTCAGCAGGGACACAGACATGCGCTGCCAAAATACCCCTGAAATCAAAAGTGTTCCTTTCAGCGGCAATTCGGTGGACATACCCTGGGGCCACAGCGTGCGTGGAACAGTAAAAAGGGGTCTTGAAGTCATGAAGTTTGAGAGCCCCTGGTCTATAAGGTGCCACAGGACTCTTTGTCACTATCTCAGAAGGTGCTTACCCTATGTTTTCATCCTCTGTCCATAGCAGGGTATATTCAGAAGGATATAGGACACCTCCAGAACATGCCCACCCTTATAAACCACCACTTGCACCTGATAAACCAGCTGTTGTCTGCCATCTGAGGAGGTGTGGAGCCAGAGAGATTACTGGGTCAGGGAGGCAACATGGAGGATGTGGCTGAGGCAGGTAGGAGTGGGGCAGAAGATAATATGAGGAACATAGATGTGGAGGAGTGTGCCCCGATAGACAACACCTAGGGGACACAGCAGCTGAAATGGTTTAAGATAGTGCAAGTACCCATGACATGTAATTATCCAGAGATAATTGAGCCTGGTGGGTGTGGATGCACTGAACCAGTTAAATTTAAAACAAGTTCAATACAACTGATGGCTTAATTACAAATGTTTCAAGTCACTAGCATAGACAAGGCCCTAATGGTAAAGCCAATCCTAAAGCTTTGCTTTGTGTCAGATAAGACTGCTGCTTGGTAGTTGAAAATCAAAACCACTATTTATAGAAAGACCTGGAGTTCTACCCACTGAATGAAGATTCTGAAACAATGACAGGTATTTTCAAGAACTTTTAAAAATAGAATCTTCAAAATACATTATAACTATACTCAAAGCTATGGGTAAGATTGTAAAATGGTTTCAATTATCTCATTTCCATTAGATTCTGAAAAGTTTTCCTTTTGGGATGAAACTGCTCATATTTCAGGCTAAAGGTTGGTTTAGTTTGTTCAGTAAGAGGTTAAAAACTATATTCTTTTCCCATTAAAAAGCTAATCATGATTTTTTTATTATTGGCCAGAGCTACAGCAAAAGCTGCTATAATATGAAAAGTTGCATGTAGATAAAATAGTATTGATTGAATAGTGCCTTTTCATGTTGTAGAAGACAAGGTTTGAAAAAGAATAAGATATCATATAGGTAGCTAAGAAGAAATCGGCATTTAAGGCTGGCTTGTTGATTTTAACAGTGTCTGAGCAGGCCTCTTGGCTTCTTTGTAATATCACTGCATATTTTTCTTTCTGTCTAGCTAGACAGATGTAAGGCTGTTAAGAGGATTAAACTATATAAGATTGAGAATAGACAGCTAAGTGGTTTCAAACCACCCACTCTACCCCAAAAAACAAACCTTGACAAATGGGATAGGAAGAATTTCAGGAGTGAAAGTATTGTGGCTCTAGCAGTTTTATTGGTTTTGGGGCAACCATGACTCCACAAATTCTGATGGATTTTAAAGGCCCTGATCCTTTAAGCACATGAATAGTCCCATTTACTCTAATGGAACTGTATGGTTATTTAAAGTAAAGCACACCTATAAATATTTACAGGATTGGGGCATATATTTCTGTCTCCTTCCATCATGAGAATTGAAGTCTCAGTGAAAACTTATGTATTACTATGCCTTTAATTCAGCCTATCAGAAAATATCTCCAATCCAGCAGACATGGGAAACTCAACCTGTTCTCTCATTTCACACTAATGGGATGTGAGCCTAGAAGCATAATTGGAATCGCATGAATACTAACATTATATATAGGAATTCCTCTTTAAGAATGATAAAAATAAAAAAAACAAGCACAGCAGGTAAAAGGTAACAAACTTACTCACTCACTTATGCACACTGCTGCCTCACTCTGCCATCCATTTAGTTGGGGATTGGACTGGATGATCTCCTGAGGTCCCTTCTAACCCTGCTATTCTATGATTCTACTCTGCTTCAATATTAAGGTTGTAAAGTTGAAATCCATACAGAAGTTAACATTAACGTGGTCCCCATTGCATCCCATGAATGTTTTATTGTCTAAGTCTAGTAAATAGATATGCATTAAACTACATACTTAAATATTTTTTTATAGCTTGCTCAATATATGTTTTAGATATAGTATTAAAACTAAGCATATCCCTTCTCCTAACTCACCAAGTAAAAGGCTGTTTGTAAAGAAGCCGAAGCTAATGAGTGGTGTTTTGTAATTGGTGTGTCGGTCATGTCATCTCTATGCATGCAGGTTAAAATGCCATCTTATAAATTTTGTTCCTTTAATGGTCAAAAATGGACTGCCACTAGAGCTATTTGCTATTCCAAGAAGCAATGAGATTCAGATAAGGCTTTCAGACAACTGTTGTAGATCTGTGAAAGGCTACTGTGCTAAGCAGAAAGGATGAATAATGACTCTAACAAGGAAACCTGCCTTTGAATTCCTGATGTCATATCTTTTTCTCTGTATTTGTAATTAGGGGTGTGATCTACAAAGCAACTTAGGTGCCTAAACTCCACAGTTAGATGCCTAAGTCCCAGTGTGCAGCACCACTGTGATCCACAAAACTCCTGCCTGACTGCTATCTAATCCTAGAGGTGCCTAACCACACTTGGCACCTAAGTTTCTGCTGCAAAAGTTCCATAGGCACCTACGTTTTGGAACCTGAGGCATGTACACTGCTGCCTCATTCTGCCATCCAAACGCCTGATCTCCCCCCCCCCCCCCCGAAGCCCTAGAGCGATTCACAAATCGGGAAGATTGTTATTTGGCTGTCTGTGTCCACCCATGTGGACTGCTCCTGTGGGCAGCCTCTGAGTGCACGTGCAGAATCGGGTCCCTTGTCAAAACCTGGCTTGGAGAAGAGATGGTAGTGGTGGTGGCGGTGGCATCTGCCTTATTACTTTTACCTAGTGATGAAGATGCTCACTTGGGATGTGCGAGACTCAGCTACAATACTTCCCTCTCTGCCCGAAGGGGAAGCAAGGGTTTGAATAGGGGTCTCCCACTTGTCAAGAGGGTGCTCTAACCACAGAGAAGTGGGATGTTCTGATGTGGCCTCCCTATATCTCCCCTGCTGAAGCTGTTCCCCTATAGCTAAATAACGAAAGAGTGGTTGAGACCACAGGGCTAGTCCCCATGCTCCATCACCCTAAACGGTGCCATAAATTGGACAACAAAGTCTATCTGTTTATCTCTCTGACCCAGTGGCAGCTCCACTGTGGATAAATGCTTAAGTAAGGTGTGAGAGAGAAAGACCGACAGTATATGACTCAGTAGTCCAACTGTTAGGGCACACACCTCAGTCCAGTTGACTTGTTCCAAACACACTTTCATTATTAATCCACAGTGGAACAGCTTCAACAGATCCTAAACCCCGCGCACACAGCGAAACACTGTGTGCACAGCCTGTCAAAAATTTGCACAGAAGAATTTTTTTACATGCATGACCTGTCAAAAATTAGAAGGAACATTGCATGAATGTCTCACTTTCTCTAAGGGGCAGATTTTTAAAGGTATATGGGTACCACTGACATTTGCAGAACTATAGAGCAGGTGCTGCCAAGCCCTTGATCATACATGAGGTATTGTGGATCCCCATCCCTTCTCCTGAGGCAGAAGGCAAGTATTCTAACCATTGGGCTACAGGCCTTCCCCAAGCAGAGCCTCACTCATTCACTCAAGAAATGGCTTAGCACCTCACTCCGTGAGAAGGGTTATTGGCTGTGTGGAGATAAGCACCTAAATCCAGGCTGCAGAGAGGTGCCTAATTCCCTCAGAGAAATTGTCAGTTTCTCCCATTAGGTAGCTTAAGTCACTCCCTGCCAAGCATTCTCCCTTTTGTGCATCCCAGTCATAAGCGCCTGTCTCTCTCCATGCATTGTATAGGGGCCCTAAGTGCCTATCTCAAGCTTTGTGGATTCCAATGATTTTCTGGATGCCAAAAAATTAGGCAGTGTGATGCTGAGGATCACAACACCTAAGTCCCTTGATGGATCCAAACGCACCTACTGTCATGTTCAAAGCTCTGTTAAGTGTCGAGGAGACCCCATGGTATGTGGCCCTAGGATTTGGAGGTTTATACCAAGGTACAGTCCAAGCCCCAGCCAGGAGAACACCTGCACTGATGCACCCACAGCCTTTTAGATCCCCAACTGAAACAGACTCCCCTGACTTTCCAAACAGTATTTCAAAGTAGGCAGGGGCATGCCTATATTGCTGCCAGGGTCCAATCACATAGGCATGCTTAGAGCACTGTTACCTGCCATGTCCTGCTAGGGTGACCAGATGTTCTGATTTTATAGGGACGGTCCAGATATTTTGGGCTGTGTCTTATATAGACACCTATTACCCCCACCCACCCCCCACGTCCTGCCCCAATTTTTTGCACTTCCTTTCTGGTCACCCTATGTCCTGCATCAAGAGGGCTAAATGCAGCCCCCCAGTAGGTGGAGGGGCAGCAGAATACCTGCTTAAAAGACAGAAAGGGGGCTAGAGAAACCTAGGATGAGCATGAGAGATCAGTTGAGTGTACATCAGCAAACATTTTTGGGGAGACATTTGAGAGAGAAGTTAGAGGTAGTTTAACTGGTATGGGATGGGGATTGTGTTAGTGAACAAGGTGGTTGGTGGATGAGATCTCTATTTTCATTGCTGTTCAATCTGGTTCTTCGCTAAGTGATGTTCAAAGACTGATTTGCCGGCATTTGTTGTGCAATAGCTTGCAACAGGGCAGATCAAGAGAAGGATGTCACCATCTGCCTTTCATCTTGGCGGGATGTTAGACCAAAGTCTCACAGAGTAGCAGTACCTGAAAAATATCCATGACAAAATAAAAAATCTTATTCAGAAACTGGCAGCAATGACCTGGAGAGCCAATGCAAAACCTCTACAGACCTTTTCACTGGCCCTTGTGTACTCTACCACAGATTCACCCATCTGGACAAACAGCTCCTATGTATAGCTCCTACATATCACATGTGGACTCCCAGCCTATCACCCTCATGCAAGTCATTACAGGCACAGTCATATTAACATCACAACCATGGCTTCTTGTACTGTCGCACATCTAGCCACCCCAAACTTTCTGTAACATGAGAATCCTTCAGGAATCCCATCGTATCTGAGGGAACAAGGCTCTTTCAACATATGAAGACCTAGACAGTGTATCAAGACTCTGATTTAAATCTAGAAAATATTTTTGGCTTGCAGGGCAAGAGCTCAAAGCCTCAGAGGTTCCCCTGAAGAGCAGTGGTGAGCATGATGGAAGGATGCCAAGTTCCCAAACAAACATCCTATCATGGATTCAACAGAAGAACTTAGTAGCTTTTCATTCCCATGGAGAATATGGTCCTCTTTGCACAACACCTGCATGTCATATACACTTATCTTCTGTGTAAATCCAAAGATGCAGACTGACCCAGGACTCTATCCAAACCTATGTGATATCCTGAACAATGAGCACTGCACACAGGAACCATGCTCTGTGCCCCGGGAATCCTGGCCACTGGATCAGTACAGTGGATGATAGGACAGGCAACAGGCCTCACACAGAATCCACTGTCTCCCACATCCTCCAAAGATTACATGGACTGATGAGAGGCACTTAGAGAAGGAACATGCAAGAATTCTGATGCATAGCACACGTCCCTTTGGTACTGGGAGTAGTAGATGGCATGTATGTGAACAATGGGAGGCCAACTCATGGGGTGAGGGAGAGCTCAGTGGTTTGAGCATTGGCCTGCTAAAACCAGGGTTGTGAGTTCAGTCCTTGAGGGGACCATTTAGGGATCTGGGGCAAAAATCTGTTGGATGATTTAGTTGGGGATTGGTCCTGCTTTGAGCAAAGGGTTGGACTAGATGACCTCCTGAGGTCCCTTCCAGCCCTGATATTCTGTGATATACATTTCCTGCATCAACTGTCATTGCACTTACCATGTTCACTGAGTAACACTATGGAATACACAACTGGAATCCATAGACTTGTGTGAATTTCCACAGATCCTGCCATGACTCATACATGTGGCTAGATAACTTGACAGTACCCACTTCACCAAAGGTGAGGCAAGCCATGAACTATCAAGGTGCTTCCCTCTAACCCCTACCCTGAGAAGTTGGACCCACTAACCCTCCTGGAGCCTCCAAAGCCCATACAATCTAGACAGGCAGCATTCTAAATCGTGACCTGTTGGCCAAGGAGTGCATTCATGGTAGAGGAGACCAGTCTGAAGTGTGAAATGAAAAGAAATATATCTTTGTGCATGCTGCAGATAAATGGGGGGAGGGGGAAGATTGACATTTGTTTACAGTGTGTACAGTTTGCAGGTTCAGTGCTCATGTGGGCAGTCTGGGAAATACCACTCCTTTTTTGGTTTGTGTGGCTGGTGGCTCCGAAGTTGGCAGTGGCAGTCACAGCCTGTTCCTGGCTCTCTGGTGTGGTCTGGTGCCAGCCTGGGGAGACCTGCTGAGACTAGGGCACCCACCTCTGCTGGAACCTGTGCTTTTGCCTGGGGAGCAATGTGGAGATCAGGATGTGTTGAAGGACCAGGTTGGGGGGTCTGACAGGGGCTGTGGGTACTTGGGGATACTCTTTGGCAGTGAGAGGTTTGGGGTGGAAGGAGGTGGAAGACCCATTTCAGCAGCATGTGGTCTGGGAGGCAGAGGACACTGAGGCTTTGGTAGGGGTTGGGAAGCAGAGGGTGCCTGGGCACAAGAAGCGGGTTGACACACAAAGCTAAGTGGGAGCTGGGGTTGGGAAGCTGCATGAAGGACGGTGAAACTGGGCCATGGATGGAAACACGCAGGTAATGAGATGATGGAGGAAGGGCCACATGGAGGGCATTGGATGAGGGGGGAGGGTCTGGATGGGGGCATGATGAGGAGGAGGGGGTGGTGAAAGGTCTGGGTGGGAGGATTGGGAGTGGGAGGGATTGGTAACGGTAGCAGAGGAGGTGGTCAGGCTTAGGTAACTTCAGGACTGAGGGCCAGTGGGTGTGTCCAGGGATGGCTTGGGGGTACCATGTGGCATTTGGTCCCCAGCATGTGTATCTACTTGGTGCAAAGACCACGCATCTTGAGGTGCCTCCCTAGGAAAAATGTGCGACTCCCTCTGCAGAGTGGCCACCAGCACCAGCTATCTTATTCTGAGCAGCTGTCTGGCCATCCTGCTTAGAATGCAAAGCAGTAATGACCTATCACATTCTGTGCAGCTCGTCACGGGTCATGCAGGTCACTTCATATGCACAGTCCACGTGCCCCAGTGAAGCAACCTCTCACACGCTGCCTTTGTAACCTCGCTATCTGCTGCATCATGGCCTCATCCTGGCTGACCAGGACCTCGATGCATTCCCAGGGATTTTACTCCTGAGGATCCTGGCCACCATCATCAGGATTAGTCATGGGATCTGCTGACCTACCAGATCCTCCTTAGGAGCAACATGGGACAAGCACAGGTGTTGGTGGCTGGGTGGAACTGCTCTAGTGGCAGTATTGGGAGATGTCATTAGACAAATTTACTCCTAGGATGTCTGCCTCGCTGCTGGAGGATAATGATAGCTGGATGGGTGGTGGGAGCTGGTCATCTGGTATGGTGTTTGGTATATTCCTAAGGGAGCTCAATGGTCAGGGGGTGGAGATGGTATGATGGCTGCAAGAGAGTGAATATACTTTGCTAAGTCTGTGCTTGATTTCAATGGTGCAAGATCAGCCCCAACACCTAGTGGTTCAGGATCCCTGGACCCATGCACTAATGATGTATGGCTTTCCATATAGCTAGGACTATTCTTAGGCTGCTTTCTTGGGATGGGACTGGGAGGCATGCCCCAGGGGACTGGACAGTGTATTGCAATACTGTTGTTGTCCATGCCCAGACAGTGGGACAAATAACGGGTGCATCCATGGCCTGGAAACTGGGTTGATGTGACGCCTCACCATTAAAGCACATGGCTGGCAGAATTGCATTGCACTCTCCTGCTCACTATGGGCTACTGTCAACACTTACATCTTTGCACATGCTCGGTGGGTCACAATACTAGCTCTCCCTCCCCATGAAAGACATCACAGGCCTAGTGGAACTAGCCACCTGTAGGTATTTTGTCAGCTGCTTGCTCTGGCACTTACGAGTTAGACACCTATGTGCTTTTGAAAATCTCACCCAGAGCCTACCTGCATCTTTAGGTGTTTAAATACCTCTTGAAAATCTGGTCCTAACACTCTCATGGAGGGAAGAACCATGAATAAATCATTCACAAAATACTCTGCAGATTCACACACATACATAGCTAGTGAAGCTATTTCCTATGCTGTTAAGTGTTGATAAAAACTCAAACCCTCTATCTTGCAACTGGTTCCGCATGAGCAAGTCCCTCAGGCTCATGACTGCAGTGGACAATTTAGCGGTTTACAAGGAAGTGAGCAATCAGATAATCCAGGCCCTAAATCATACCAAACCTTTTAATAGAAATATTTTAATTACATTAATAATGGTCAATTAAACAATTGTAATTTTTGACATTAAACATTCTCTTGTGCTTGCAACCAGCACTTGGGAGCACTCTGCTAGTATGTGAGAATAGGAAAGTAAAACAGGGCAGACTTCTTTGTCAAAGCCAATCAAAGGACAAAAAGTAAGTAGTGAAGAGTAAATTTAGATTGTTCCATTTTAAGCTGTTACTATTATTACTATAACCAAGGAAGCATGCCTTTAGAACTATATGGATTATTTTTATCAGCTGGTACAACAGATACGGGGTTGAGTTATACTGCTGCCTTTCATTTCTAAGCTTTGTTGTGCCTATCATCAGGGCTACAGGTCATTCCAGGAATAAAACATAATGGGTGTCTTTCCAACAAAAAATAAGTTTTCTTCAGCTATGGATAACAGAAGAATGATAACTTATTCTTCTGTTACTATAGGACAGTCAGCCTGATTCTCCACCAGGCTGTATCTTGTGTAGTTGATAACACCTGTGTGAAGAGGGTGTTAAATGCTACTAAATTAGAATTCTCCCCTCACTTTCATTGGTGCTATTATGTTACACTCTCTTTGCACAAGTGTAACAAGACACTGAATCTGAACTTGCAGCTTAAACAACTTTATGGTTAAACATAGTGAACCCCATTCAGCCTGTACTTGTTTCAGCCTCAAAGCATATCCTGTCCCTGCTGCTAGTTTGTCTTTATCATCCAGATACCTACTATCAGTAAGACTAGAGAACACAGGAATTTGTTGGGGGTGTGATGCTAATAAACCTAATTTGTTAGAAACCTCACAGCTGCTCACAACAATCTAAAGGCCTGGCCCAGGCTTGCAAGCACCAGCTAAGCTTTACTCATGCTATCAGTACTTTATTAGGTAACAAAGCCATGGGAGAGTCAGTACTCACCAGCATGCCTGGCAAATGGCCTTGAAAAGATTATTATTGAGCTAATGCTGTATTTCTCTATTAACAAGCCTAACCCTATGAGGGGGGAGAGTACCCTACTTCTAGGGGCTTAGCTGCCCAGTTTGAGCAATGTTTGTATAGGAAACCCTGCAGTGCTGGCTTCCTACTAGTAAGAGGTAGTGAGGGTCTGTTTTGCTGATGGCTACTTCACAGCAGGGCAAGGTGTCTGCGCCACAGATAGCTGTCTCCTCATCCTGCTCTGTGCCTTTCACTACAAAACAAGAGAGGGTAGAAGGAGGAAGTGCAGGAGATGCTTCTGGGGCAAGGGTCTACAGGAGACTGAAGAGAAGGAGGAGGTGGAAGAAGCTGCCAAGAAAAGTCACAATTGAGGTAAGCATGTTTAAAGCTTAGATGAAGGATTGGATCATGGAGTAGGGTGGGGAGGGGGCTGAAGTCCTAGTAGGCTGCTGAGGGTGGTTGAATATCTGGGGGAGATAGCTGGGTGATGGCCTTTGTATGTGGGGACACTGAAAGGCTGGGGTGTGTCTGTATGCACAAGGGATAGTTTGAACGGCTGATGCACCAGGGAGGGGGAGAACCCCCAGAAGTAGAAAATTTGAGATTTTCTCCACTCAAATGGAGATTTCCCCCAATGCGGTGAATTGAAAGACAGCCCTGGGGTAGGAAAAGAATGGGGCAAGACTCTGAGTGTAAGGAAGAATGTGAAGGGGTGGGTGCCTGAGAAGGTGGGGAGCAGGAAATGAGGAGGAAGGGGGGAAGGCGGCTTTGAGTAAGGAAAAAAGGGAGATTGGGAGGAGGAACCTGGAGGGGGGAGAACACTTGTGGGGGGAAAAGAGAATGGGACGTGGGGAGGGAAAGAACATTGCAGGAGGTAGTAAATGGGGAGGTCTGTGAAGAAAGGGAATAGAAAGGGCTGGGGAGGAAGACTGGAGAACAGAGGTGAGAGGGAGGAAGAATTGAAAAGAAGAGTTAATGAGGGAAATGAAGCCAACAAAAAAGGGGGAAGACAGCAGACAGAAAAGCAAGGTGGAGTAACTTTTTATTTCTTATTGTCTTATAACGTGTTAGATGTCAAAACATTCCAAAAACAGTCTGCTTGCTTATATAGGTCAACTGACATTGGAAATGTGATTCTATAGGTTGCTGGGTCGATAGACAGAGGTGGCTGTGAATTAGAAGAGGATAGGAAGATTGGTGTCCCTGTGAGTGGGGGAGAAAATATCCTGCTTTGGTGTCTCTTCTATATCTGATTCTGTCTTGAATATGTTTGTTTCCATATGTAGCTGAAGGGAGAACTATGAGGTACATTGCAGGGATGGGGGAGATAACATAAGAATGGCCATACTTGGTGAGGTCAGTGGTCCATCTAGCCCAATGTGCTGTACTCTGACAGTAATCAGGGCCCGATGTTTCAGAGGGAATGAACAGAAGAGGGAAATTATCAAGTGATCCTTCCCCTCTTGTTCAGTCCCAGGTTCTGGCAGTCTGAGGTTTAGGGACACACAGCATGAGATTGCATCTCTGATTATCTTGGCTAATAGTCACTGATGGACCTAACCTCCATGAATAAGGTCTGGTTGGTTGGCCTGCACAATGTGTGTGTAATCTAACTGAACCTAACTTTTTGCAGTTTATTCAGGTACAGAATTTCAGATGCAACATGGGTTTATTTAGTTTACTATCTAGAATTTTTAAGTCAGTTTATGGCAGGTTGTGCAGAAGGGGTGAGACAAGGGCACCAGTAGCCTTCATTCCCCTAGGCTAGCCACAATGGGCTCGTCTTTGCTAATAAACAAATGACTACATCAGGTTGTGTTATGACAATCCTGAAGAATTGTGGCAACTAACATTGTTAAACAGGCATCTACAATCCGTAGACAGAACAAGTCATCCCTAATCATGGTTAAATCTTGATGGAACCATGAGGTCTATCTGCAACCAGCTGACATGCTGCAACCAGCTAAACACACAGGTCCCTGTCTGAACTGACTGCAAATTTGTGTTTAATGTTGAATCAATTAATGTGACTCCTCAAGGTTATAACATGATGCAATCTTCTAGCATTGTTGATCCCAATCTGACTAGAATGTAGATGCTGCGTATGGCATAGCACTACCAGCCTCCCCCAGAAATGAAGGGTGTGCAATGTTTGCAGTCTTCAATAGTCAGCAGAGCTGATTGGATGGACTTGAGTGGGGATTTGCATGTTGTCCTCTTTTCCCAGGGCAGTGGAATTCTCACTTCAGTATGTGCTCCCCAGAAGAGCTCGCCAGAATTCCTCCTGACAGCACTTGTTGCAGTGTGGCCTGCTGCACAGGCTGTGGCTAACTCCTATCTAGAGCCCTCTGTTTTGAAACATTAACAAAAATTTTTTATATATATATTTGTTACAAGCTTAAAATAAAAGTGCCCCGTCTTGCTGACTGCAGGAAATTTTGGAATTTCAAAACCTTCTGGGACACGAAGCCTATATCTTTCCTTTTTTAATGCCTCTCGTGTCTTCTCACAGTCTCTCTATGTGAGCTGGTCTGGTTGCTTGCCTGTTGTTTGGCTCCATTTTTGCCTTTTAATAAATCAGTTATTTGATTTAACAGTAACGTTGTCAGCAAAACTGAATATTGTCACTAGGCAAGTATTGTAACTAGATAATGATCTCTGGCTGCATTTAAAAATATGCTTTTCAGTTGCACCTCAGTGTCTGTTTTGCTGCAAATGTCTCAGAATAATGGGTCTGCTGCTGCAAAGCAAATTCTGTTTCAAAGTTTACTGCCAGTAACATGTTTTGCTACATTTTATTAATAAAATCTCATTATCACTTCTGTTGTGATGAGACTGTATCTGATAATAAATGGATAAAACTGAGAGCAATGAAAGTATGGGATAATAATTCCAATATATATAGATATTGCACTTTAACATATTCAGCCCAAGGGAAGCAGTGAGGGCAAAAGGCCTAGCTGGCTTCAAGATGAAGCTTGATAAATTTATGGAGAAGGTGTGATGGGAAAACATAATTTTGGCAATTGATCTTTGACTATGATAACAGAGGGGCCTGGTGGTATATGATGGAAAGTTGGAGTGGATGGGATCTAAGATGCTATAGAGAATTCTTTCCGGGGTGTCTGGCTGGTGAGTCTTGCCCACATGCTCAGGGTTTGGCTGATTGCCATATTTGGGGTCGGGAAGGAATTTTCCTCCAGGACAAATTGGAAGAGTCCCTGGAGGTTTTTCGCCTTCCTCTGCAGCAGGGGGCATGGGTCACTTGCTGGAGGATTCTCTGTACTTTGAAGTCCTTAAACCAAGATTTGAGGACTTCAATAGTTCAGATATAGGTGAGGTATATTGTAGGAATAGGTGGGTAAAATTCTATGGCCTGCATTGTAGGAGGTCAGACTAGATAATCATAATGGTCCCTTCTGACCTTAAAGTCTGAGTCTATGCTGCCTTCCCTCACATTAATAGAATAACATCAGATAAACAAATAAAAATTCAATAGTTGAAGTGCACACTTCTGTCCAAAAGAATAATAAATATTCCTGTTAAGGTGCTGGACAGGGATTCAGGAGATCTGGAGTCTAATATTAGCTCTGCCACAGACTTCCTCTTTGAGCTTGGGCAAGTTACTTAATTTTTTTGCTTCTATTGCCCTTCTGTAAAATAGGCTAATACCTCTCCAGCACTGTAGTGTCTGTTGAAGTGATAGGTAAGACTATGAACAAAGACTTTGATAAAATATAGATAAATGCATTCTGTACCCATATGTTATAAGACTTTTTAGAAATTAAGGGTTACTTTGGTAAACGTTTGACAGTCATGGTGGCTGAAATCCTCTATCCACATAACTGGTACAGTGGCAGTGCAAGCTTCCTTATATATAGCTATCACTTCCTTTCATATGCCTTAGTCCAGACCTGGAAGGATGGTTTGTGGGGTAAGGAGGTAATTTTTGTTTTTTGTTTTTTCTAACTCCATGGACAATGGTGCCAAATAACTCCTAGACTTCTAGCTTTTATGATCTGGATGCTTATTCACTAAGAACTGACTTCACCAAATGGACAACCAACACTTCAGTCATTATTTATATGAACTAGCTGTAGTTCATGACTAACTAAATAGGATTTTTGTTGTGCTTATCATCTCTCCATGTCAAACAAGATTTATAGGTCTTGTGCATTCTATAATTTTATACTTCAGTTGTAAGCTTTCTGGGTGAAGAGATGTCTTTTAATGTACATTCTGTGTACAAAGGGGCTCTGAATCATGATGGGGCTCCTAGGCAGTGCTGCAGTACAAATAAATAGAAATTTTGAGAGAGGCTCCATTGTGAATTAGTTAAAAAGCATTTTAAAAGTATTACTCTTTTAGAAATATGCAAGATAGTTGTTTTCAAAACTCCTCTTACTGTGGTATGAGATACAATACACAACACTTGTAACGGTTTATGGGGCTTTACAAATGCATATGGTGATGTTCCCTGACCAGTCCAAGACAAGAGAATAGACAGTCGTTCAGAAGAGGGAGGGTTTGAAGTTGAGGGATTGGTAGAAGTGGTGGATTTTTAAGGAAGATCTGAAGGGGAGGGGGAGGTTGGTGGACAAGACCAAGAAGATGTGACAGGCATAGGGGACAATTTAAGGTGTGACATGGTAGATTTTAGATTGTAAATGGTTTACGACAGGAACTGTCTCTTATGTCCACATAGCATCTAGCACACTTTGGGTGCCATATACAATCAAGAATAGTTATATTTGGAGGTTGTGTTATGGTGATATTCTGGGAGAGTGGGACAGTAAGTGATGCTATGCAGATGGCCGTGTGAGAGGAAGCCAAGTGTTGAATGTTGAACCGGACTGCAACACTGCAGCAGGGTCATATTATGAGGGGCCAGGCCATGATGCTGTATGAAGGCCACATAATGTGGAGGGAGAGTGCCTAGTGGGGAAGATGTGATGCTATGTGGAAGCCTCATTGCAGGAGGCTGCCAGGAAGGAAAGGGGATGATGCCAGGTGAAGGCGGGGCATGGTGGAAAGGGGATGCTGTAAGGAGGTCTCATGGAAGTGTGTGTGTGTGGGGGGGGACAACAGTGACAGTTGTGTTTGAGACAGTCATAGTGATGTGTGTGGCGTGGCCTTGTTGCAGGGGGACAGTGCCAGGTGGGGAGGCAATGTGGTGGGAGGATGTAGCAATTCTGAAGGGAGGGTGTGTGTGTGGTAAAGAGGTATATAGTGGGGTCAAGACATGGTGATGCAGAGGGCAGTGTATGTGGCAATGGGGGATGATGCTGGGTGGGCTGTAGGGAAGACCTGTAGCGAGAACAGTGCCAGGTGGGGGACATAGGCTACGGGGAAGGATATGGGGGATATGGTGTCAGGCCAGGAAGAGATTTGGGGGGGAGGGGGCATTGTGGTGGTGTGGGAAGGGTATGTGGCTGGGGGAGGACAGGTGACAGTGATGCCATGGGAAGGGGATGCTGTCAGGTACTAGATGGAATGGGTGATGCTGTGGGGAGAGGTTGATGACCGTGGTGGTCCCCTTCTAATCCTAGGACATCTAGTCTAACCTTCTCCCAGGCCATATGGCTATCCAGCCTCCTTTTTGAAACCCGCAAGTGAAAGAGCTTCCATAACCTCCCTAGGCCGTCTGTTCCGTTGTCCTCCTGATCTCACACTTAGGAAGTTATTCAGGGGGGCATGTAGTGGGGAGGGCACGGGGATGCTGTGGGGAGGGGATGTAGTGGGAGGAAGGGTTTGTGGTGGTGCATGGGGGTGCTGTGGGGAAGGGAATGCAGTGGGAGAGGGGTTTGTAAGGGTGGAAGGGGGGCTGTCTCGGGTGGACTGTGAGGGGGCAGGTGGATGCGGTGGGGAAGGGGATGGTGTCAGGTGGGGGGGGCTTTGGGAATGCTGTGGGGAAGGGACACTGTCAGGTGTGGGGGTGCATGGGGCGCTGTGGGGAGGGGATGCAGTGGGAGGAGGGGTTTGTGGCAGTGAATGGGGGTGCTGTGGGGAAGGGAATGCAGTGGGAGAGGGGTTTGTAAGGGTGGAGGGGGTGCTGTCTCGGGTGGACTGTGGGGGCAGGTGGATGCGGTGGGGATGGTGTCAGGTGGGGGGGCTTTGGGAATGCATAGGGGTGCTGTTGGTGGGAGAGCGCCTGGGGGTGCTGTAGGGGAGGGGAGATAGAGGGGAGTGCATAGGGGTGCTGTTGGTGGGAGAGCGCCTGGGGGTGCTGTGGGGGAGGAGATAGAGAGGGGAGTGCATAGGGGTGCTGTTGGTGGGAGAGCGCCTGGGGGTGCTGAGGGGAAGGGGAGATAGAGAGGGGAGTGCATAGGGGTGCTGTTGGTGGGAGAGCGCCTGGGGGTGCTGGAGGGGAGATAGAGGGGAGTGCATAGGGGTGCTGTTGGTGGGAGAGCGCCTGGGGGTGCTGTGGGGGAGGAGATAGAGAGGGGAGTGCATAGGGGTGCTGTTGGTGGGAGAGCGCCTGGGGGTGCTGAGGGGAAGGGGGTGCTGTCCGCTGGAGTGTGAGGGGGCAGGCAGATGCTGTGTGGTAGGGGGATGCCGTGTCCCCACAGCCTGGGCACGGAACCCCCCTTTTCTCCCCGCCCCCTGAGGGGCCCATGGCCGAGCACCGCCCCCCCCCTTCTCGTCCCGCCCCCCCCCCCGTGCGCAACGGGGCCGGCTGGGCTGCGGAGCCCGCCCCGTCACGTGGGGGGCGCACAGAGGGTGCAGGATGGTGGCGGCTGCGGCGGCGCCCGGCGGCGGCAGCGGGTAGAAAATGGCGGATTTCGAGGTGCTGAGGGTGAGGAGAAAACCCATCGCTACCCCCCCCCCCACTCGAGCGCCGGCCTCCCCGCGCCCACAGCGCCGGCGGGACCCCTCAGCTGAGGCCGGGCTCTGATATAGGGTCCGACCCCCCCCCCCCCCGCTCCCATGGGTCCCTCACCTCATTTGCCAGCCTCCACCAGGGTCTTGACCCCCCCCCCCCGTTATTCCCGCCCCGCAGGGCCTTGACCCCCCCCCCAGCCTGGATCTGCCCCCCTCCCCCGGTCTCCTCCCCCCGCCAGTGCTCCCCCATTGCCGAGGGCCCAGGTTGCATTCATGAGTCTTAAACGGGGAGGGGGGGCATTCAAAGTGGAGGTGCCCTGCTCCTGCCCCCAGATTTGGATCTCTGTGATTGCATGGCGGGGCGCTGATCTCTCATTGTTATTTGCCAAAGTTAGATGGGGGGGGGGGGAGAGGGAACCTCCCCCCCCCCAATTCAATGTGGGAAGGTGGCTTTAAAAAAATAAAAATCTTTGACTAGGATAAACTAATACTGTAGTAGTATAAAATGGCCGTGGTTTTTTTGGGGGTGTGGGGGGAGAAGGAGAGTTCAGGTAAGAATTACTGGCAAGATAAAATTATTTTAAAAAGGGAGGACTCTTGATGTATCTTTTTAAAATGTGTCTTGAAGTTCAAGATGAAAAATAGAGGTCTCAAATTAAGGTTCTTTGTGCGCACACACACATACACACTCTTTCATTAGCACATCTCAACGACCTTGTAGTCTTCACCTGTGTGTTCTTTGACTTCAAGAAAAAGGCTTTCTATTGTCTCACTTTTTTTTTTTAGAGGTGGTGGAGTGGAAAACTTGCAAATCCTGGTTTCCATTTTCATGTTGAGGTTGTTTTCCGACATCTTGAAATCATCCTTATAATTACTTCCAGTTTACACTAGTATAGAAGATTTCTGCCTACTAAGTGAGATGATTTGCAATTGAGAGCTCAAAGGAGACAATTCTGCAGTCATATATGGCACCATTTTTCTCTTTCCAAATGTGTATCATTTTGTATTGGGAGAGAGGGGAATTCACAATCTGATTTTTAAAATCAGATTCAAGAGGTTAAATTTGCTATCCAAATACATTAATTAGATGCAAATTTGTGAACAGTATATACAAATGCAAGGGCTATGGAAATCGGTATTTTTTGTGGCAGAACTATTCCATCTATCCCCTTTCACTTGATGTCTTTTTACACAGTTACATTGAACTCCTGTAAACACTTTCAACATCAAGTGCATTTCTTCCTTTTGAAATATGTTAAAAGTCTAATATAAAGAGCTGACTACTTTGGCTTTTTTAAAAATACAAACTTTTAAAAAAAAATTCTTGAAACATCTGCAGGCTTTTTTTTTTTTTTGGGGGGGGGGGGGAGGTCTAGGACATTTTCCTTCCTATTCTTATTTCTAGTAAGTAGAGCCCAAGTTTGCAAGAGTGCCATGCTTGCAGTGGGAGTTCTGTGTGTAGGAGGTTTGCAAAACCACTCTTAAACTTTGTCTACCATAGGGATTTCTGCTGTCACCAATTAACATGAACCCCAGGCTCTTGTAGCTAGGCCCCTTTTCACCAGGCTTAACTAACTGTTGCCAGAGCTCTGCCTATGTTAGGGCTTCCACCAGTGCTAGCCTTGGTTCAAACAAATTGGTCATAGCTCTTATGGTGGATTGGATCTGAGGGAAGAGCAGTTTGGTCTTCCTGAATATGGGCTTTCTTTCAGAATTGATTTAGTTAGTCAGACTTTCTTTCTTTCGTTTAAGGCATATAGGTATGGTTTTGTTTTGGGTTTGCTTGTTTGGTGTTCCAACCTCCCTTCCCATGTCATACTATTGATGGTTTTGTCTCCCTACAAACTACACCAAGGGCTTGTCTTCACTAGAGCTGGCAGGGATCGATCTTCTGGCGATCGATTTATCACATCTCACTAAGACGCGATAAATCGATCGCCCGCGGCTCCCGCGTCGACTCTGGAACTCCAACTTGCCGGGAGGCGCAAGCTGGAGTCAACGAGGGAGTGCGCTGCCGCCTGCCGCCGCCGTGGGGACGAGCGGTAAGTCGGTGGCAGATACGCAAACTTCAGCTACGTGATTCACGTAGCTGAAGTTGCGTATCTGCTGTCGATTTCCCCCACCACCACCACCACTACCCAGTGAGGACAAGCCCTAAGAAATTTCAGTCACTTGTTGTAGCTTACCTACAGTTTGCAACTGAAAGGGGGATATAGCAAAATGGGTGTTGTCTCAAAGATACAAGCTAAAAGGTTCTCATAAAGTTCATTCTATTTAGCCCCTAATTACATTGAGTGAATTGGAAATACACATTCAAAATGTCCAGTGTGGAGGTGGATCTCCTGAATTTCTTCACTAGATGATATAGGTTTTGACACAGCTTAAATTATGAAATTGTCTGGAAGGGACTCTTCCTTCTCCATGCTTCTATAGATGGAAAAGTTTGTCAATTCTCCCCTTCTATAATTTGATTGTTGGTTGTGTTGCTTTATCTTCCCCTCTATTTTCTATCATACCACCAAATAGCAGGAAGTTAGTTATATGTGATCTTTAAGGATATTACTACTGTACAGCAGTATAGCCAACGTAGCTTTAATTTGAAGCCCTTTGAGGCAGGCATGTGATTTGTATGGTGCACTAATAAACCATACGCATCTATGTAGATTGTCCCTTGCTGTGGCTGATAGAGGGCTGTATGATCCAAGAAAGCTTTATATTACTAGTGTGGTGAATTAAATGATCCAGTAGAGCAGTGGTTTTCAAACTGGGATACGTGTACCCCTTAGGGGTACGCAAGATTTTCATCAAGGCATGTGAGAAAAATCCTGTATTGGCAGACAATGCATCATGTTATCCTTGCAGACCTTTTTTCCTCTTCCTCCCTGTTTTTGTAGGGTCATAATATAACTGTCTCCAATGGGGGTACACAGTAGAGTGCATTATTTGGAAAGGGATACAACTTAAAGTTTGGAAACCACTGCAATAGAGAATGGGGGCAGGATCACACTCATTGTAAATTATAGGAGCCTCCAACTTCATGGTGAGGGTAGGATTTGATGAGGAAAAAAAACTGCTTTCCCTTATCCTCATACCCAGTTTATATACCTGTCTCAGTTATTGGTTTAAATAAGATACATTGCTAGAAAGAAAAGTCCACATTATCATAGGACCTCAATGTCTCTCAAGCCTCAGTGAAGATATTTTCAGAACACTTCCTCTGAGGGAAATGTTATCTCCGTTTTACAGATAGGACAGAGAGACTCCGGAACAGATTTTTAAAAAAGTGTTTCATCGTTTCTCTTCTCAGCATTGCAAGACCTAAGTGCCATTGACTTCAGGGAGACTTAGGCTCCTAAGTCACATAGGCCTCGTACTGCTGAGCGAGTAACGTCCCTATTTTTAGAGGCATTTAGGTTTTAATGACTTGCCAAGGTCACACAAGAAGTTTGTAGTGGAATAGGGATCTGGGTCTCTTGTGTTCCAGGCTAGTGCCTAACCCCTGGATTATCCTTTCTTTGTAAAAGTTGTAGGGTAATGCTAAATAGTGACTGTTGGTCCAAAGTGATGACTGATGTTTTAATTTCTATTTATCTTGCCTGTAAACTGGGGTGTCTGTGATCTGGATCCTCTAGTCCAGAGTTTATCTTGATGCCTGTTTAGCACAGGGAAGGTGGTGGTTTATGATGCCTTTTTGTGATCCTATGTTGCTGCTGGAGAGAGTGCAATGCAGTGCTTGTCGAGCCATTAAGGCCTTTACTCCCATTGATAAATCACAGTTTAAAAGACTGAGCATGAAGCTCACCTGTTTGGATTAGTGGATCTGAAATATAGAAGTTCAACTCACAAGTATGAAGTTTCTTTTTGACAGCCACTCCTGCATGCCCTACTGTCAAGGAGGAGAATGGCTTCTTCTCAAGCCATAAAAGCAGTTTAACCTCCAGAAATTTCCTCCCTAAATTAGTGTTTTGCAGATTAATCTAGTATTGTCTGTGGCAGAGTTGCTTGCTGCACTGATGCTGAGCAAGCTGTTCACCTCAATATGTGGTCGCTGTCTGGTGAAGGGACAATAAGGCAGCTTGGAAAGCTCAGTCTTTATTAATAAGATCACTGGCAACTTAGAAGCATCAGATCAGAGTTCAGGCTTCAACCTAGATTTTTTTTGTTTTTTGTTTTTTTTTTTTGTTTGGTTTTTTTTTTTTTTTTTTTTTTAGACCAACAGAGTATGGGAATGCTGTGTAGAGGCAGTGCTCAGCTTTCTGGGGTGAAGGAGAAGTTTTATGATTATGGTATTAAAATACTGTGTGGGGAACCATGACCAAAGG
Source organism: Sternotherus odoratus (assembly GCA_032164245.1). NCBI lineage: Eukaryota > Metazoa > Chordata > Testudines > Kinosternidae > Sternotherus > Sternotherus odoratus. The sequence goes on from JAVMKO010000007.1 coordinate 96,168,575, forward strand.
GTTGGGGGCAGTAAGCTTTTCATTGTGGTAAAGAAAACCAGGAGATCTTGTAGGAGCCACCATATTCTCCAGTTTTTTTGGAGGGGTGCCATGGATTGTCACGGTACTCTATTTAGTTTGTAAAATTGAATGCTTTTTATTATACTTTAATGCAGTACTCTTTGGTGTATTTGTATAAAGGTATACGCTTTTGTGTCTCGTAGAAATGCTCATTATAGTTCCTGAGCAAATTAGTGCTCTGAATGTAATTTCAAGAAAGTCTGGAGAAAAGTTGTCACCAAAAACATCCAGAGTAAGCCTTCCCTCTCATAGACCTTAACATTCTGGAAGGATAAGATGAATTCTGATCAAGATGGTTTAACTGTATAATATAATGGTGTTTCTTTTAAAAGCCTTTTAGCAATCTGCAGAACTTTAAGGTTTAGGTTGAAAGAAGCACAATTTTTGTGCTGATCTCTTAAAATTTTTGTCTTTAGAAGTAAGACTGCCATTTGTGTGGACAATAGAATAGGTTTAGGTGAACAAGAATATACATGTTCATTCCTTTTATATTAGGAAACAAATTAGGTGTGACATTGGGAACCTGTCATGCCATTTGGAAGGAAAGAAGAATGTGCCAGCAGAAAGAAATTCAAGTGGATCCACATTTCTGTACCTAAAAAGAAGTTTGAATCCACATCAGGTTTCGTTAGGGCTTGTAAACAATGGAAAGTAAGTAGCGTCTCATTTCAATAACTACATTTGCTTTCTGAATGGGTAATACTTGCTCACACATCTAATCAGTGAACAGAGCAAGGGACTAAAACCATCCTAGTCAGAAGACAAGGTGACTGAGAGTAGTGCATGCAAGTTTAAAACTTTTAAACTTCAGTTCCACAACAGAATCCTTGTGCAGCCTTCATGGAGGTTAAGTCCATTAATGGCTATTAGCCAGGATGGGTAATGAATGGTGTCCCTAGCCTCTGTTTGTCAGGGGGCATGATGGATGACAGGAGAGAGATCACTTGATTATTACCTGTTAGGTCAGGGGTGGGCAAACCTTTTGGCCCAAGGGCCACACCAGGGTTCAAAATTATGTGAAGGGCCAGGCAGGGAAGGCTATGCCTCCCCAAACAGCTTGGCCCCGCCCCCATCTGACCCCCACCCACTTCCCGCCCCCTGACTGCCCCCCTCAGAACCACCCATCCACCCTCCCCCGCTCCTTGTCCCCGATTGCCCCCTCCAGAGACCCTCCCCGCTCTAACTGCCTCCCCAGGGCCTTGCCCAAGCCCACCTGCTCTTTGTTCCCTAACTGTCCCCCTCAGAATCTCTGACCCATCCAACTCCCCCTTCCTTGTCTCCTGAACACCCACCCCTTATCTACAACCCCCCCCCCCCCCGCGCTGTGTTCCCCGACTGCTGATTGGGTGAAACTTTGACAAAGCATGAAGTCATAGCTTGGAAGAGATTTGATTTTACACCTGAAGCTTGCATCCTTGATTAAAAAAGGGTGATGGTAATTATATTTGAGAAACTGGTAATCAAAAGTAAATCATGAAAACACCATCAATAGCTCATATCAGATAAGTAGTGTGAAAAATATGCTGGTAACTAGGCTATTGTTTTGCAGTGTCTAGAGACCAAACAAAAAATGAAAACTACTTTAGGTACAACTTGTAAATGGAAATATTTACTGGAAATTACTAAGGCATGATCTTGTAAATAAATACACAAGAGCAGATGCTTACACCTATACAGACTCCTGTTGATTTTAATTGGAATCCATAGAAACATAAGGTCCATTCTGGGATCAGGAAATAAATTATGAAATATTGACTTGATCCATCATTCCTTACACATCCAAAACTACCGTTGACTTAAAGGGAAAGTAGAATCCAGCTCTAAGTGGAATGCTCTGTTAATGAGTGTTTAATAACTTGCAGTAAAATCTGTGTTAGCAATTTTTTTCTTCAAAAGCACAAGTTTTGTGCATCAATGCAGTGTACGTATTTTTCTACTTACAAGACGTATCTGAGGTGCATTGACTCTCCATTTAACTTGGGGGTTGTGACATTATAATTTTGCTATTGCATATTGGTATCAGTCTTTAGAATTTCCACATTAAGAATGAGTTGTTTCTAGATATGCTTGACTGCAAATTTTGCCTTGATTAATTTTCAGGAATGCACACAAGCAGCAGTAAGGGAAATGGAAAGTGTACTGCAAGGCATAGCTTGTTTCTTTAACCCTTGATCAAAAGTTTCTACACTACATTTTGGTTTCAATTCAGTTAGTCACAATGGATTCCGTAAATACTATCCGCAAAAAGTTTTGTTCCCTAAGCCTGAAATAAGAACTTTACAGTGTTGTTAAATGTATTTGTGTTTTATATATAAACAGTCTGACCTCCAAGAGCATGTTAAGCCAATAAAGTATCTTACTTTTTAATATTAAAATCTTATTTTCCTATATATTTTTAAAAGTTTAAATTCACTGCAAGACTCTTAGTTATACTGTTAACTTAAGCTAATTTTTATAAAGCTCCAAAGTTTTCTTTAAATCTCCATCCCAGGCCTAAAAATAAATCTTAAAAAATTGACTTCCCAGGGAGCATGATTGGACCTGAAGGAGGGAAATATGTCAGAGGATTTAAAATGTGTGTATATCCTTTTGACAGTTTTTTATAGTCATTTCTGGATGGCTGCATATGTATATCTGTCTCATCCATTTTTTTTCATGTGTAATTTTTGGAGATTTTATGCTTTAGCTCAGTGGTCCCCAACCTTTTTTGCGGCACGGACCGGATTTCTTTTTTCTCCGCCGCCGCGGACCGGCTGTATGTCCGCCGAAAAACCGCCGAATTCACTCCGAAAAGTGAAACTGCGGCTTTTCGGCGGACACTTCCGGGAACGCGTCCGCGGCCCGGTAGCCATCGATCCACGGCCCGGTACCGGTCCGCGGCCCGGGGGTTGGGGACCACTGCTTTAGCTGAAGGGAGTGAGAATTTGAGGTGGTTTGTGGCTGCTTTTTTTTTTTTTTTTTTTAGGGGAGGGGGGAGTCAACTTGAGAATACTGTGTGCGCTAATTTTAACAGATGTATTATACTGTATGGTATGAGAATAGTATTTGAAAAAAGGAAGTTCAAAGATCATGTCAATACCTGCAATATGGCTAATAACTGCTGACAGACAATTTGATTATAGTGATTCTAATACCAAGTTGTTAGAGAAATAATTGTATAGTGAGTGATGTGAATTGGACATACAGAGCTGGGAACTATATAACCATGAGGCGGTGGAGGCAGTGGGGCGGGAAGGAGACTAGGATAACAAATCAGTAACTGTTGAATCTGTGCTCTGGTGGAGGCAACTGTGGTTTAGACTAAAAATAACTTTTTCACTACCTATCTAGTCTACAATTATATGATGGATTTATCCTCTCGAATACCCAACTAAGGGCTAAAACCATCTTGAAATGTATTGTCAACAGTTTCCAGTGTCAATATTTTATTTACTTTCAAAAATTTCAAGACCATTTATGAGTTTGCAGTAAACAAATAACATTTTATAGAATCCTAGGTCCCTGCCATTTCAAACACCTATTTAGGTCATCTGATTATATCCCTTCTAGTTAGTATTGTTTCTTACAATATATATTTAAAGCTATCCTGGACAAAATACTAGACTTTGTCCGATCATGGGACTCCCTCTACTTCCTCTGGAAGACTTCCACATTCCACACCTTACAAAATTTCTCCTGATAGTCACCCTAATTATTCCTTACAGCAGTTTTGGTTCTGTAACTTCTACAATATCCTGTATCAGTCTACATAATTCCTTTCCATCTTTATACTGTTCAAATAACTGTAGCCAGTTATCATAGTACCTTTAGGTGGCATCTGTTAGCCAAGTATTAATGGAAATGCCCACTAAAAAGATACATCAAGACTGTCCAAGACTTTATCGCACTTATGAGAAACTACCTTTCCAATCACAATTATTGTCAACTGCTAATAGTCTAGGAAAAACACACCCCACTTCAAACATTTAGATTGTAGATCAAGGATGGTCAACCTGCGTCTCTGGAGACGCAAGCGGCTCTTCAGAAGTTAATATGCAGCTCCTTGTATAGGTACTTACTCCGGAGATGGAACTCCAGGTGCCAATATTCCAGTGTGCTGGCGGGTGCTCATTGCTTAACCCCTGGCTCTGCCACAGGCCCTGGCCCCACTCCACCCCTTCTCGCCCTCTCCCTTGAACCTGCAGTGTCCTCGCTCCTCCCCACTCCCCCCCCCCCACCTTCCCCACCACATGCTATGAAACAACTGATAGGGAGGTGGGGAGGCTGCTGATGTACTGCTGGGGCTCTTTGGCAATTACATTGGTAAATTGTGGTTTCTTCTCAGGCTCAGGTTAGCCATCTCTGTTGTACATATTCAAGATTAGTAATTAAAGAATAAAATGGAGGTTGAGTATTTAATGGTGATAGGGAAGAAATAATAGAAACATATGGTCTGGTTTTCCAGTTTTCCCTTCATCTTTCTCTTGCAATTCCAGCTGAAGTCAGTGGGAAGTGTGGGTGCTCCACACCTTTGAAGACGAGGCTCTTAGTTGTCATAATATAGAGGGGCATGGCTTACAGAAAATTGTCTGGGAAGCAGGAATAAACTACAGTAGAACCCCATTTGACCATGCCTCCATTATCCACCTCTCCATATTTATCAGAGCATCAGCTGCCCGGGGCAGACAGTGGCCAGGACTTGGGAAACCATTCCCTTGTTTATCCAGAGTTTTGGTTATCCAATCTGGCCCCAGTCCTAATTAGATTGGATAATTGGGGTTCTACGGGAGTTAACACCAGCTCAGCAGTTGGTCCCCTTGTTGTGTTGAGTGAGTCTCTTCAAGGAACACTCAACCTGCAATTTTTTGTTAAACTGACTAGATCTCAAGTAGCTTCATGTATTAATGTGTCTCTGATTTATTTATCCCCTGCCAGCCTTGTGGTTTTGCCTACACGTTTTCCAGTCATGTTTTCCTCTCTTTTAAAAACTGTCTTCTCTGTGGAATAGTCCCACACAAACAGGGAAACTGACCGACTAGCACAGGAGTGGGCAAACGTTTTGGACTGAGGGCCACATCGGGGTTGCAAAACTGTATAAAGGGCCAGGTATGGAAGACTGTGCCTCCCCAAACAGCCTGCCCTGCCCCCTATCTAAACCCCTCCCACTTCCAACCCCTCCCCCCCCCGCTCCTTGTCCCTGACCACCCCCTCCTGAGACCCCCCTGACCCTAATCACTCCCCAGGACTCTACCCAAGCCCATTTGCTCCTCACCCCCTGACTGCCCTGACCCCTATCCACACCCCCAACCCTGACAGGCCCCGTGGGACTCACACTTATCCAACCCCCTCCCATCCTCTGTTCCCCGACCTCCCCCTGGGACGGGGGATGATCGCACCCTCTGCCCTTATGCAACCCCCTAGTCCCCTTACCACGCCGCCAGAGCCAGACATGCTGCCCCGCTGATCCACAGGAGCGCGCAGTTCCACTCCCCAGAGCGCTGCTCACGTAGCAGTGAGGGACAGCACGGGAGGGTCTAGCCTCCACAGCTGGGGGCTCAGGGGCCAGATGTGACCCGTGGGCCATAGTTTGCCCACCCTTGGACTAGCAGAATCTGCATGAGCAATAGTAAACAGTCTAAATACAGAGAACTCTCAAATTCATAAAGTAAACAAGCTGAAGAAAAGATCTTATTTTTCTAGGTATTGTGATAATGGGGGAGGAAAGGTTAGGTATGTGTGAAGCTTTAAGTTGACAGTATCCTTTAAATTTTATAACACATGCAATCAGACCGTTCTGAAAGTTAATGCATTAATTATAAAATGGCATGTAATAACTATTGTTTTGAACCTAGATATGCACTATGGTGATTACTTTTTTTTTAAAAAAAGTAATCCTAATTACCTCCTAGATGAGCACTAATCCTTTTTTTTTTTTTTTTTTTTTTTTTTAAATTTTATTTGAAAAAATCCAGTGAAGTTGAACGGTATCCATCCGTAATTCATATGAAATTTTGCAAAATTAGTTATCTATCTAGTTCATGGTTTCCCTAACTCTGGAAAGCTGAGCCCTTCTTCAGGAGAATAAAATCAACTCTTCCTCAGGTAGGATCAAAAGGAGGTAGTGATCCCACTTTTTAGGAAATACTGGTCTAGTTGAATAGACAAGATGATACTAAAATTTTGGTGATGGGCAAAGCTATACTTAAGGAGAAGCACTACCAGTTTTTAAAGAATAAATATTAAACCTGAACTATAAAAATCAGAAATGAATTTTGTATGTTGTACATATTGGGAGTACTATGCTAACCATAACTTTTTTTCTCCCTTTAGAATATGGTATCAAGTTTTAGAGTTTCTGAACTACAAGTGTTGTTGGGCTTTGCTGGACGTAATAAAAGTGGGCGCAAACATGACCTCCTGATGAGGGCACTGCATTTATTGAAGAGTGGCTGCAGCCCAGCAGTTCAGATTAAAATCCGAGAGCTCTATAGGCGTCGGTACCCAAGGACAATTGAAAGTCTGTCTGACTTGGCTCCTATAAAACCTTCAGTTTTCAATTTGGATAGTAGCTCCTCTCCTGTAGAACCTGACTTGACTGTTGCTGGAATCCACCCACTACCTTCTACTTCAGTCACCCCTCAATCCCCTTCGTCACCTGTTGGTTCTGTGCTGCTTCAAGACACTAAGCCTCACTTTGAGATGCAGCAACCATCACCTCCAATTCCACCTGTTCATCCTGATGTTCAGCTAAAAAGCCTCCCATTTTATGATGTACTTGATGTTCTAATTAAACCTACAAGTTTAGGTAAGTGTTAATTTAAGCATTCTGTAGAATTTAAGACTGACTAAAGTAACCATTATTTTGATCTGGATATCTGATCAGTAAATCCAGATCCGTAAAATAGTGAGCTTTCCAAATTAGACACTTCTATACAAGTCAACATTTCCACTTTGTAAAGATAGTAAGTGCTGCTTGTCATTTATAAATTGCTCTAATTTCCATTCCCAGAAGCAATAATGTTCTTTACCTGCAGCCAAGTGATGCTCAAAATCATGGTTCTTTTCTCGCTTTGAAAGTACTAAAGAAATTACTTCCTATATGATCTTTGCAGCAAAATGTACCTATGAACAGTATAACCGAGGAGCAAACCTATGAAGACCAGTAGAAAATGGATTTTGGAAATTTTTGATCCATGTGTGTGATCACAAATTGCGGTGTCATGTTGCTAGATGGAAGTTGTCAAGACTAGTAAACTGTCCTCCAGCTACAGAAAATTTGAGATGTTTGTTTTTCAGGATAGGGTATGAAGAGCCTAGCTCTTCCATAATAAAATTGACATTCTACCAAATGAGTGAAGTCGATTTTAATCACTTGATAAATGCTGGTGAGCAATCATTTCTGCACAACCTTACCTGTTATTGACTGACTGAGGCGATGGCTACATTTGCAGAGTTTTTGCGCTGTCCGTTTAACTGGTGATAGAGAACCAGTAAAGAAAAGTGCTGGTTTGTGTTCACTTACTTCCACAGGCATCCGATCATGTTCACATTTGCAGCACTTCATCCCTGATGAGAGCAGTGCACTGAGGTCAACTATCCCACAGTGCCGCTCTCTCCATTTTAAGAATAGGTCCCTTGGGGGGTGGATTGTGGGGCATTCTGAGTCCCTGCACAGCCTTCTTTCCCCAAACACTGATCAGCTCCAGTAGCTCAGCACTGCTGTTAGCAGGGGTTCATTTGATCTGATAAGTGAGCACTTTGCCAAAAAAACCATGAAGGGGAGTTTCAAAGTTTCTGTGGCTTTACAGCGGGAGGGGCAGATGTCTGTTCACCTGGTGTCAGAGCTGCTGGCCGGAGTGGTCACTTTAGGCACTGTGGGATATCCTCAGGAGGCTAAAAGCCATGTGAACAAGGAGTCTTCACTTGCACATCACCCCAAAAGTACCACCCATAAGAACTGTACGCCTCTCTTGTTTTCTGTTTGCAGTGACGCGTCTGAGTTTCACCGCAAAAAGTCATTGGCAAGTGTAGATGCTCTTTAAATGACGAGAGGACATGCCCTGACTGTTTTATTGGAGTACAGAATAGAGCTGTTGTGTGCACTTCAGCAATTTGAAATCCTGCTTATCCTCAAACGCCCAGATTTCAAAGGTATTTAAGCCTTGGTGCACCCAACATTACAATGCTTATGTGATTTAGGGGCCTAAATTTCATTTTCAAAAGTGATCTAGTCCAAGGCTCTAAGTGCCTAGATCCCCTTTTTGAAAACAAAATTTGGGTTCCTAAATAATGTAGGCATTGCAACGCTGAGTGCATCAATGTTTAAATACCTTCAAAATCTGGATCTAAATCCAGCTCCTCAAAAACATATTGTATGTTTGTGAATATGTTGGTTTCTGCTTTTTTTAAGTTTAATATTCATGCCTAAGACTGCACATAAGGTGGTCCCTACCTCCATCTTTGCTCTCCTTTTCCCTCACACTCCCTGTTGTTGTGAGGATTTTTCTTTTCCTACTTCCTTTCTTTTGTCCCTTCCCTCATTTGTACCTGCCCATGTGACTGATAGACTATTCTATCATTTGTTTAGTTCCCTCTTTCCTTTAAAACCTCATAAGTGATCCCTATACTCTCCCTCAATTTAACTTAATCTTTTGGATTGTAAACTCCATAAGACAAGGATTGTATCATTTTCTGTTCAGTACCAAGCATGCTGGTGCTGAGCAAGTAATGTAATATAATGTGACAGGATCAGGCCAGATGGCTACAGGAGAGTGATAGAAGGCAGATATATTAGTCTCCGATTAAGCAGATCCCTTTCCCCTGGGTAAGGTAACCGGGGTGGTTCCAGAACAATCAGGAACTTGCTGGAACCAATTAAGGCAGGCAGGCTAATCGTGAGCCAATGAAGGAGTTTCTAGAATCAGGACAGGCAGGCTAATTGGGCACCTGGGTTTAAAAAGGGCCACATTAGCAACTGAGTCATGTGCAAGGAGCTGGGAGCAAGAGGCACTAGGAGCTGGGAGTGGGAAAGTGTGCTGCTGGAGGACTGAGGAGTACAAGTGTTATCAGACACCAGGAGGAAGGTCCTGTGGTGAGGATAAAAAAGGTGTTGGGAGGAGGCAGTGGGAAAGTAGCTACAGTAGAAACATGTAGCTGTCACGCATCTGTTGCAGGACATTCTAGACAGCTGCAGTCCACAGGGCCCTGGGCTGGAACCTTTGCAGAAATATGTTACATGGCATATGTAGCATAAAACATATTCCAGTTATGTCTTATTTACATTCAAAGCATATTTCCATAAAGCATTATGGGGTGCAGTGTCTGGATCTTCCAGGGTGCATTACTGTAAGTGAGTTTGACTGACTGACTGACAGAAATGTGAGGCAGTGAAAATGCTAAATTGCTTTAATCTACACAAATGTGAATGGTTTCTCTACAATGGCTGTGATAAAAAGGAAACTGATTCTCAAGTCATTTTCAAGACCTAATTGAGTATTACAAGCACTGAACCAAGAACAAACAAATTAACTTACTTGCAGTATGTTAATAGAGATTTGGTGGTTTGTCAATTTTTCTTTTAAGACATTTATTAATATAAATTTTGCTTAAAGTTTTGTGGATTGTTTGTAAACAATCTATGCATATTACTATTGAATGGCAGGGTACAGGATAACTTCTGGGTTTTTTTGGGGTTTTTTTCACTGTTGTATATCATGAACCAAAAGTTGAAACTGGTCTGAAGCACTTTGTGGAAAATATGGCTGTATGCAATAGGTACTCTATGTCAGTGGTCCCCAACCCCCGGTCCGCGGACCGGTACCGGTCCGTGGAGCATTTGGCACCGGTCCGCGGCCGCGTTCCCCTCCACCCCGCCCCTTCCGGCTTCCTGGCCGACGCCCCTTCCGGCTTCCTGGCCGACGCCCCTTCCGGCTTCCTGGCCGACGCCCCTTCCGGCTTCCTGGCCGACGTCCCTTCCGGTTCCGGCCGCCTTCCGCATTTTTTGCTGCTTTCCCGCCGTTTCCCTGCGGCTTTTCGGCGTACACACATGATCCCGCCGCGCCGAAAAAGGCGGGAAAGGAGCAAAATGCGGAAGGCGGCCGGAACCGGAAGGGACGGCGGCCGGAAGCCGGAAGGGGCGGGGCGGGCCGCCGGGCCGCAAGCCTCACTCGGATGCGTGGCCCGGTCCGCGGCGATGAAAAGGTTGGGGACCACTGCTCTATGTGCTAGATTGAAGACAGAGGTTCTAGCCTTTGTATTGAGTACCAATATAAGGACATAGATCACAAGAATGGCCGTACTGGATCAGTGGTCTATCTAGCCCAGTATCCTGTCCACTACCAGATATTTGAGGGAATGAAGAGAGGCAATTATTGAGTGATCCATCCCCAGTCATCCAGTCCCAGCTTCTGGCAATCGGAGGCTTAGGGACATTGGAGCAAGGGGTTGCATCCCTGTGACTGAGTCAGACCAGAAGGGTATAGGAGAGTGCTGGAAGGGAAGTATATCCGCCTCAGGATGAGTAGGTCCCTGTTCCCTGGCTAGCCAAACAGAGAAGGTTCTAGAAGGTAGTAGAAACAGCTAGCCTGATTGGGGACACCTGGAGCCAATCAGGGACTGGCTGAAACCAATTGAAAACCCTCCTAGTTAGTCAGGTGGGTGTGGGTGTCAGCAGTTTGGAGGCGTTGGAGCAGAGAGCAGTTTGGAGGCGTGAGAGCAGTTTGGAGGCGTTGGAGCAGAGAGCAGTTTGGAGGCGTGAGAGCAGTTTGGAGGCGTTGGAGCAGAGAGCAGTTTGGAGGCGTGAGAGCAGTTTGGAGGCGTTGGAGCAGAGAGCAGTTTGGAGGCGTGAGAGCAGTTTGGAGGCGTTGGAGCAGAGAGCAGTTTGGAGGCGTTGGAGCAGAGAGCAGTTTGGAGGCGTTGGAGCAGAGAGCAGTTTGGAAGGAGGCCCTGAGGTAAGGGTGAAGTGGAGAGTAAAGAAGCAGGGACTGCTGTGGGGAATTAGCCCAGGGAATTGTATTGTGCTTGGTGGTTAAAAGGTCAGCCGTCTTAGCTGATACTATTAGGGTCCCCCCTTCCTACCTTCCCCAATTAATTAGGAGTAGAGGGCGGGCCCAGGCTCCCCCCTTCCTACCTTCCCCAATTAATCACCGAGACTAGGGAGACAACAGAGACTGTGCCAGGAAAGATAATTTCTCCTCACTGGCTTATGATGAAAATGGTTCAATAGGCTGACCTTGTCTCTAAAGAGAGAAGGGCTACGTGGATGGTCACAGTGAGCCTCTGAGGCTAGTGAAATCCGCCAAGAAACACAGGACCCACAAGTACAGACTTGGAGCTTTGTCACAATCCCTTATCATCTTGGTTAATAGTCCTTGTTGGACCTATCCTCCATAGAATAACCTAGTTATTCTTTTGGCCTTCACAACAGCCCCTGACAATGAGGTCCGTAGGCTGACTGTGCGTTGTGTGAAGTACTTCCTTAGGTTTGTTTAAAACCTGCTGCCTATTAATTTCATTGGGTGACCCCGGGTTCTTGTGTTATGTGAAGTGGTAAATAACACTTTTTCTTCTTCACTTTCTCTAATCCGTTCATGATGGTTTTTCAGACCTCTTCCGCCCTCTCCCCTTCCTCAGTTATCTCTTTTCTAAGTGGAACTGTCCCAATCTTTTTAATCTCTCCTTGAAGGGAAGCTGTTCCATACCCCTAATCACTTTTGTTGCCCTTCTCGATCTTTTTTTAATTTTAGTACCTCTCTCTTGCAGTGGGATGGCCAGAACTACATACAGTATTCAAGGGGTGGACTTATTATGAATTTATATAGAGGCATTCTATTTTCTCTTTTGTATCCATTTTCTAATGGGCTCTAACAAGAACCACTTTTGCTTTTATAATAGTAATGTCAATTTAGTAGTGTCAGAATAGGAAATCTTCCTAAGGAGATCTGGGGTAAAATTCTGATCTTCATGGCTTGTTGACAGGGATAGCATTTTCCTCACAGAATTCAGTACATTCTCTTTAAAGAATTACTCTAATATTAATTAGTGAATTTTCACTTTTTTTCATCTTTATGCCCTTGAAAACAAGGAAAGTGAAACCATGTTTTGCAACTGCAAAGACAGATCATAGTATAAAAGCTTCATTTTGTTGTATGTCTGTAGGGTGTTAAATTCTTTTAAGTACTGTGCATTGTGCCTCTAGTGATCTCCACTTTTGGGTGCCTTGGGGAGCTGCTTTTGTTTTAATCATGATGAAACACTTAATTTTGATTTAGGGATATTCCTTTGTAGGTAAGTGCAGATTTCATATAGGATTTTTAGGAAGTTTCTTTACCATATTAACTAACTAAATAGAAAAGCTCCTGGTTCATGCTTATCTGTTACAGGTGTTTATTTGTAAAAGCAACTGATAGTCTTGACAGATAATGTTAATTTAGACAGAGTTTAGAACCAAACAGCAAAGTTTCCTTAAATGATTACTTTAGTGGGAACTGCCAGCAATAAGGGGAGACTTGATAAAAAATTAATGCTAAATACAGGAAGAGGAAATGGACAGGTATTCCCACCTTGAGAATCTGGCCACAATATAAACGCACAATTGTGCTACATGTTTGCATTCCTGAAGCAATTAACCCCTTATCCTTGTTCCCTGCTGGGTATCATGCTTATGAATTCATTTTTTAAAAATGTTTGCAATTGCAATATTTTTCAGCCTTTCAAAGCCATAAGCTCCTCAAAGATGGGCTGAGATGGGCCAGTAAGACCTTCTCCAATAGCTTGCAAGTTGTGAAGCAGAGTGATATTGGACAGTTGTAGGCAGCATCATTTGTTGGCTTCTCATGTTTGAAGAGGACAATGACTCACTTTTTGACAGCTTTTTAGGCTTGTCACTTGCTAAGTATGATTATCTTTCAAGAGTTCTCAAGGTAAATAATGCTGATGATGATCCACCAAGAAACTCATGCTGCAGACTACAAACAAACTGGAAGATGCAAGTTAATGATTATGAACTCCTTGCTCCTGTGAATGATAAGTGTTGCCTGGGCATGGTGTTAGATGTCTCGGTCCTGGAGGATCCCAATACCATGGGAATTTGTCGCTGCAGTAAGAACTTGGACAACTGACCCTAATGAATGCTTGCAAACCTCCAAATCTTGAATGGCTGAGGCCTGCATGACCATTTCCCCCCCCCCCCGCCCCCCCATTTGGCTGAGTTACCTTGGTGACCTAAATAGCCACCGCTCACAATGGGGCTATAGCAGACATGATGCAGCTGGTGGACCTCATTTGCAGATGTCTACCTTCTTCGTTTAGGTTCAAAATCAGTGACTTTTTGCTTTGGTAGAACACTGAACACAAACTGGACCTCTGCTTTCTGATGTAAGACAGTAGGGGTTTTCCACTGAATGCTTCACGAACAGTACTTGCAGCCAACGCTGCTCTCCTATTCTGCGCGTCAGTTTAGCTGTGCATTGCAGAGGCCGCAGTAATTGTAGAAAGGATAGACCATATCTGATCAATCGCAGGAGACTCTAACCACCTTGTTTATCTTCTTACCAAAGGTGCTGTGAAACATTCCTTGCAGCTATCACATAGTCTATGCTCCTTGCTGGCAGCTGAAGAGTATGAGAAGAACTATGATCTGGACACTGAAAAAGCACTAATAGTTATTGAACTCTGCATGCCTGAAAAGATGGAACAAAATAATGAAGGGTCTTCACTATGCTCATTCTAGTAGTAAAGCCTGTGCACTCCTCTGTAAGCTTGAAGTCACTGACCTGGGAAAAACACCATCAACCAAAAATGACCACCAATGCTTTCACCTCACCCTCCTTTGTAATTTGAAAACCAGAACTGACCTGTTTTGGCTAGACAGAAGGTTTGGAAAAAGCTCTTTCTAAACATCCAACAAAGTTCTGCCACTTCACCTGTATATCCGGTATTCCATAGTAGAAGAAATCAAGTCTTTTGGCCACTTAAAAAAAGAAGAGCTGCTTGCAAGGATAGCATTTATCTTAAATTCCTGAAGAATTTGGGTCCAGATGATGAGCATGGTTGACAAATGTATCCACTGCCGTACCTTCAATAATAGTCATAGTTGTTCTCAGGTGGTGTCCATGTTAGAATAAGGCTGAACATGTGATTTTGGGTGATGGGGAGGAACATCACTTTACTTAGCAGATGTGTTCTCTGTGCATATTTTGATTTAATACAAGTCAATACAAGTGTTTTACTTCTGTTAGCCCTGCACAATTGTCAGTGAGTCCAAGAATTTTGCCCGATGAATAATTACCAGTGATGACGCAGAAGTCAAGAACTTTACTTAGGACTGACAGGAAAAACACTTAAAAAAAAAAAATTGTAAACCAGGCCTGCTTGAGCTAGAGGTTTTTGAGAGTGAACCCTTAAAATGCCATTTTTACTGTCAATTTGAATGAAGTGCACATCAAGCTTGACTACAACTTCATATTTAGAGATTGGCTACAGTCAAGCCCTAAGCAGAGCTTTCGTTGGTGTAATTAGTTCCATGTGTGTGTGTTACATGAAATATATCTAGATAATTGTGGGTGTGTAAGTATAAGAACTCGTTTTAAAATAACTGATTTAGATTATGCATAATCCCGTTTAGTAGACCCAGGAAGGCTCTTGAGTCTGAGAACAAACAACTCGCTGTGTGTAATTGGGAATTAGGGATTTGGAGGGCAAATAGACCTTTATGGTTGAGCAGCTAAGGAGTATAGTTATTCCTATATGACTTTTTGAAGGCATGAGTTCATGTATTTGCGTACGAGCAATATAGTGTAGCTTTTTTTTAAAAATCTTAAACCAAACCACACATAGGCAGGAGTATTACATTAGCTTTTTCCAAATGATCATGAGACTTTTACCAGTGCAGCCTCCTCCCCCCAAATACAAATCTACAGGCCCATCCCTAACTCCCCTTCTGCATAGTAAGAAAAACTTGTAATATTTTCTGGATCCTGACCCTTCCCACAGTCTGAGATTTCTGGAGTACTCCCCTCTTTAAATACTGGCAGTCCAGGCTTTTCTATGAGGTTCAGAGGCTTGGCCATGCCCCTTCTGCCCTTGCCCCAAATTCTCTGCCTCCAGTGGTACAATCAACATGGCAGTTCAGTGCTTCCAAGATGCCTGTTGCAATCCTAGTTTTTATAGGCAATTTTTGGAGCCATAGCGGCAAAATCTCTAAACCCACACACACTCTTTTCTACTTTTAAGAGATGGAGATTTCACAGGCCTCTTCTCACTGACAAGGAGGTCAAATAGAGAGCCCCCAAACTTGTAAACAATACTGAACTGCTTCAGTATTATGGGTGAGATTGGTCCCAGAAAAGAAATCCATAAATAAACACTTTTTGCACCTTGTCTCATGTTAAAATAATTACCACTACAAATGGCCAAGTAGGAGTCTGTAAGACGTTTCTGCCATTAGTCTGATTTCTTCCCTGCCTCCTTAAATATTCACAAGGGGAATCCCCAGGCACATTTAGGCCTTGTCTACACTACAAAGTTCTGTTGTCAAAAGTTATGCTGCTTTAATTAAAGTGCTGTGGCACGTCCGCACTAACTCCTTGTGTCACCAGAGTGCATTCACACGAACAGCTCTTGCATCAACAGAGAGCAGTGCACTGTGTGTAGGTATCCCACTGTGCAACTAGCTGCAGGGTGCTTTGAGAAGGGTTTGCAATGCCTCATGGGGCAGGTACAATGTCCTATGACACAGGTTTCTCAATCCCATGTTCCAGACATCCTAGTAGATTGTCAGCCGCTTTTCAGTTGAAGTGTGTGTGTGGGGGGGGAGAGAGTGGTGTGTCTGGAAGGAGGAGACAGCAGGCTGACCAACCTTTCCTGAGAGAGGGGGATGCCCCCACCCCCTTGTCAGCTCCCAGCTCTGCTCCGCACAGAAGTCTCTTCCGCTCTGCCTGCCTGCCTGGGGTTCTTTGAGTTCTCCCACAGCCTCCTCTGCTGCTCAGAGCAGCATCCTGAGCAGCTCTGAGCTCTCCCTGCTGAGGAATGTCAAAGCAGCACAGCAGTTGTACCCCACCACCTGCCCCTGTGTTCCTAGGGCAGAACAGGAGCATTCTACCTTAATGATTTGCTCTTTGTTCCCCCAGAGGGAGCTGCCCACTCAGCTATCGGATACTTCCCTGAGCTTTGAAAGGGGAGGGGCCGTGTAGCAGGGCGGCAACTCATCCCTGCGGCGCCTCCTGCTGGTTCGTCCGGGAATTAGCTCAGTCCAGCCACCGGAGCGCCCTCTGCAGGCCAATGTCCCACTTGCTGCTCTGGCCCCATGTCCCTCGTGGACCCCGATGCCCTCTTCCCGAGGGTGCTGCAACCCTGCAGTACCCCCTCAGGTCTTAGGGTCTCCCCTCCCTGGGGAACCCCCACCCTCTATCCCCACCTTGCCTCTGTCTAGGCAACTGCCAGTCACCACTTGCCCCTGTTCCCTGAGGCAGACTGCAGTAAAATTGCCACTCCTCACTGGCAAGGAGGGTTTGGCCTGCTGTCTCTGGAGCCATGGGCTGCTCCCTGCAACCCCAGTACCCTTTGTGGGGCCTTCTCCTAGGCCCTGCAGCCTGGGGGTTTCCCGGCCAGAGCTTCCCCAGCTCCTCTTGCCCTGCCCCAGCCCTGCTTCACTCTGGGTACCTGAGTGGCCCTAGCAGCCAGGCCTGTCCACCTCTACAGCTAGAGGAGACTCTCTCGCTGCACCAAAGGGAGCCCTTTTATCAGGGCCAGCTGGGCCTTAATTGAACCAGCCACACCTCTGGCTGCTCGGCCCAATCCGGCTGGAGCTTGCTTGCTCCCAGCCACAACCCTTTCTTGGGCTGTTTTAGGCTCTCTTTCCCCAGAGTGGGGCAGCCGCCCCACTACAGGCCCATACCTGCAGGGCAGCAGAGATAAAACCGTGAGCAGAGAGGTTACTGCAGGCATTGTGGGATACTGGTAGAAGCCAGTTATGTTGACAAAACAAACAGCAGTGTCAACACTGATGTGTTGTCACTTTAACTTTGCCACAAAAAACTTTATGCCTCTTGTTGAGGTGGTTTTATTTTGTTGGCAAAACAGAGGAGTTTTGCTGCCAAAAGTAGCTTTGTAGTGTGTGCACACCTTCCCTGTGTTGGCACAAAATAACTTTTGCCGACCAAACTTTGTAGTGTAGACAAGATCGTTTTTGTTAGCATTGAGGTCTGGTACTTTCCAAAGGTGTAACTTCCTTCACCACTCCTGGTATTTACAGCTGTTTTCCAGAGAATCGTTATTGGCCAGGTGGAGAATAACAGCTTGTGCATATGCTTGTCTGATAATTACTTACTGTAATCCAGGCTTTCCACAAGGCCCAAGAATGGAAGATGTTGAGGTATACCTCACTGGCTGACACCCTGAGAGCCCAGGGCTATGAGGTCCATATCCATGCCCTAGTGATGGGAGCCCTGAGCCCACAACGAGCCATTATTGAGAGTGTGCGGAGTCGGTTGATGCTGCACCTGGCTCATGAGACGGCTCATGGTGTTAAACACCATCAGGTGCTCCAGAGACATCTACACAGAACACATCACAGGACACCGCCAGTACCAGGTCGAGTAACCGAGAACACCAACCAGGGAAATAACCCACTTCCTCCCTTCCCTGACGAACCGAAGGACACACCCCACCCATGTACTTATTGTCTACATACACCACTACTGACTTGAACTCTTAATACATTCCATGGGTGGCATACCTGAGCCCATTTATCCATTGATGCTTTAAAAACTCACACACCCCAGTTAGGATCTATGCTGGTTATGTGATATTTATTTATGTACCTTGTGAACATGCAATCTCCCAGAACCCAAGCCTGACCCCAGATGTATGGTATCTTCCTCCTTAACTGGTGTAAATTTGATTTTAAACATTAGCTTTAATAAAAATGTTAAATGTCAGATTCTACTTATTATATTTTTATGAGGATATGTGGGAGGAAATGCAGGGTTGCTGTTTGCTTTGCATGTTTGCCTGACAACCAGTGAAAATTCTGGGACACTTCAGCTCTGTATAATCCCTAGTAAAATCTAGGAATAAAATAAACCTATTTTTCCAAGCTCTGAAGAGGGCAAAAATCTTATTTTAGTACTAAGTGTAATTTTAATATTAAGCTGACTATAATTTAATGATTCATGTCATGTCCATTCCTCATGTTGCTAATTGCATGCAATTGTCAAACTCCGTTATTGTTTTGTCCAAGAAAGCAGAGTTATGGGCTCTTCTATTAACTCACCACCCTTGCAATCATTTGGACTTTTGTTAGTGGACCATTCTGTTTTAAAGCTGCTTTGCATGTCTTCTCTCAGTACAGAGCAGTATTCAGAGGTTCCAAGAGAAGTTTTTTATCTTTGCTTTAACACCTCAGCAAGTCAGAGAAATCTGCATTTCCAGGTAAGAGGGAGTGCCTGGCATTTATTTGTGAGCATGTGTTAAATCACTGCTTTTGCAAAGTTGCAGGGGAGTTTCAGAAAAATCTTCCTCTCTTCACCTGAGGAACAATCTTTCAAGTCAAGTGATGGGTGGGAGCCTGTTATTCAGTACACCTAAAATTAGTATTTGTACAAACACACAATGGTTATTTTGGGGAATAATCCTGCATCATCAGGGAGTTAGATAAGAAAATGGGACCTGATTATTTGAAATCAAATAGCCTTCATGGCTGCTGCAAGAGCGGCAGACTGTTTTCTTTCTCTGTGTTCCCTGGTTGCCGGTAGGGATGTAAAATATTAAACGGTTTAACCAGTAAGTATTATCTGTTTTTAAACCCCTCCCCCATAAACCGCACCCAACCGTTAACCCCATGCGTGCAGGTCTCGACCAGGTTCTGCAGCAGATATGCCATTTTGGGACACTGCCAAGAGGTGATTATGGTAAGCAGGAAGGGGTGGGCATCACGAGGAGTCGCTGGGAGCCCACCCCTATCTTAAAGGGGCCAGGTCGATATTAATGCTCTAGCCCAGCAGGGTTTCCCTGGGGGCTTCATGGGGATTGCAGGGGAACATGGCCAGCCAGGCAGGGGGTGGGCATTTGGCCAGGGGGATGGGCAGGGACTGCGGGCCCCATTGGGGGATGAAGTCATCCCTGGCTTCTCCCTGTGCCACTGGAAAGGGTTTGGCTGCAGAGGTGGTCAGCACACTGGTAAAGGAAGCTGCTGCTGGTGTGTCATGGAGTGTATGTTGAGGCCACATCGGGACAAACTAGGTACCAGGGGCCCCTCTCCCTTTTCCTTAGTACTGAGGATGCAAGGGAGGTACTGAGTCCCTTCAACTGCCCTACACTCTCCTGGCTAGGCTTGTTGTCACCTCAGGTATGAGCTCAGCTGCCCTTCCCATCTGTCTGGGGCTAGGAGGGAGGGGAGATGCGCCATCCTAAGAACAAAGGTCCTGCCTAAAATGGAGAAAAGCCAAAGTTTGGAGTGAGGCCCAAATTAGTTAACCGTTTAAACTATTAAATTGGTTATCTTTTTAAATGATATTGACATCAATAGTTGCTGGGGTGAGAGGTTGCTTCTATCCTTGTTCGTCAGTGGAATGTAGTAGGGAGGATCTCCTTTAAACTGGTTTCCCCCCTCAGGTGGTGTTCGATGTGTGGTGTGCTGTTTTTTTTTTTCCCTCCCCTCTCTCTTCACAACCGTCTTGGAGTCCCAGGACCTTGCTGGAGGGAAGACACAGACCTAGTTTATCCTTTTTAATTAATACAAATAGATTGCTTTGGTTACAAGTGCTTTGTTCTTGTACTACATGGGTCGTGTAGTAATGAGAAACTTAAGAGTCTTGAAAGCAACTAGTGGTGTTGGAGCAGGTCTGTCCTCTTTTTCTGTGTGATAAATTGGGGTGTGAGATTTTGTTTTCCCTTCACCGCCCACCCCTCTGTCTCTCAATGGACTTCCTTTTTTTTCTCTTTCTCCCAATAGAGACTTCTTGCCAGGGGGCAGGAGGGATTACACAGTCCAAGTTCAGCTAAGGTGATTTTAAGGTTTTTCTTGCATTAAGTTTGCACTTGATTAGTTTAATTCAAGTATATTTTAACGTGTGTAAATAGTTTTGAGTGTAACATCACTTAAAAATGAAATTTCTCCTTTTGGAAATAGGTTATGCCTAGCAGAGACTAGCTGCCCTCAAGAAGATAACTATCCCAATAGTTTGTGTATTAAAGTAAATGGGAAGTTATTTCCATTGCCGGTAAGTTACTAAAATTCTATTCAATATGTAGCTTTTGCTGATTAGTTTGCTTAAAGTCTCTAAAGTGGGAAGAAAAAGGGCCTGACTTGTTTCAAAAATTATGCTCACAAATGTATGCCAAATTTGTCTGTGCAGTTATTGATATGTACATCGGACATTTGCAGTCCCCGATAACCATGAAGACATCCAATGCTGCTAATTAGCATTTTACATGTTAAAAGTACTACATGGATACTAATTATTTTGATCCCTTGTGACAAAGATAAATTGAAGCATAAAGAGTCGTCTTAAAAATTCTGACTCTGTGGCTGTGAGGGAAACCTCTCCAGCATTTGCAAAATCCTACCAGGTTCGATTGTATGTAACCTGTTTTTAATCTGAGTGCGCTTTTTCTTTTGTGTGTGCTAAGTACCTGACTTGAATTCTTTGAGTTGTAAAGAAATTTTTTAGAAGATATATTACTCCTTGATAGCTGTGCGGGGTATAGCAAAATTCATGGTGAGGGTGAAGGATAGACAAATACTAGGGCTTCGAAAGTTGCCAGTAGTGGTGGAGCCAAACCGTGTCAGCAACAAAGTAGGAAACTTTTTGCAAAATCTCCATAACACAAACAAGGCTAATGTGAGACTCATTTCTACAGGCATGTGTTTTCATAACAGTTGACATTTGGGCAAGATCGTGACTCGTATGCACTAAAACTCTGAAGCTTGAGGGTAGATGAAAAGGGAAGAGAAATTTTTACTCAATTACAAATAATCTTTTGTAGAGCTTTATAAAGCTGTACAGAACTTTTCAATATTGATAACAATTTCAGGACAGAGCATGTACCTTGATTTGCACTCAGTCACTAGACGGAAGTGAAGGTCTCTTTGCTAGTGATTACAAGAGGTTTACTGGAGTGGGAAAGAAGGGTAAGTAAGGAGTGGCAGATTAATGATTTTGCTGCCTCTAGGCCCTGAAATAATTGCCGCCTCCTCAGGCTTGCTGGAAACAGCTGTTTACCATGGCAAGTCTGGGGGGAAGGAGGGAGGAGAAGCGGAGTGGCGGTGCGCTTGGGGGAGGAGGCAGGACCAGAGATTTGGGGAAGGGGTTGGAATGGGGGTGGGGAAGGGGTGGAGTTGGGGTGTGGGGGGGTGCGAGCACCCGTTGGTGCCTATGGCTATTACACATTTTCTGCCCTAGGCCTTGTCAGCCTAGGCGATATGCCGCTGTAAGTAAGTAAATGATTTTGTGATAGCAAAATACAAAAGGAAAACAATATTTTTAACTTTGTATAAAAACTTCTGTTTTCCAAAACCTTGTAATCTTCTTCTCTTTGGTAGATTTCAGAGTACAGTTGGAACAGTTCCTAAAATTTTAGACCCCCACTTCTTTTCTTCCTTATTGCAGGGATATGCTCCACCACCAAAAAATGGGATTGAGCAGAAGCGACCTGGCCGCCCATTGAATATTACATCTCTAGTTAGACTATCATCAGCAGTGCCAAACCAGATCTCCATTTCTTGGGCATCTGAAATTGGAAAGGTAAACTATGTTCTTTGAACTATGAGAGTAACCTCACTCAGCATTACTCCTTTTCTCTATTGATTGTTGCTGGCAAGAGATGTGCTAACATGTGTTGCCTGTACTCCTTCACTGTAAAGTTTTTCAACTCTCTTCCCATCCAATAGCTTTCTAGGAAGAAAACATTTATTTTAGAAGCTTTAATGAAAAGTTAAACAGTTTACGAGAATGTAGGGCTTGCAGAAAAGCTTAGAAAAGCGTGCACATGATTAATGACTATAGGAGAAATCCTGGTGCTATTGAAGTCAATGGCAAAACTCCAATGAGTTCAGCAGTGTCAGAATTTCACCTGAAACTTATTAAATTAAAACAATAATGCAAAAGGCTTTAGAAAACATTTTTTCTTTACTGTTTGTAGTGAGATGAAGAATAAAAATGACTAGTAACAAGAGGAACTTTCCATTTCCTAACTTGATGATATAGTTCAGTGGTTCTCAAACTTCTGAGAACCGCGACCCCTTTTTTAATTTGTCGGCTGCTGTGGCTGACCCTTGTATGTCTGCCAAAAAGCCGCCGAATGTGGAAGTAATTCATCCGGCGGCTTTTAAGCAGCGCCAGGAGCTCACGACCCCCCCTGGGAGTGCTCAGTGATCCCAGGGGGGTCGTGACCTCCAGTTTGAGAAACCTTGATATAGTCTGTGAGACAGAAAATTCTCTGTAGCATGAGTCTTCTATAGGCAGTTGGCCATTAAGATCAGTAAGAGAACCAAGTGGGCACAGAAGACATTTTGAAAATGACCAGACATGCCTTGTCTCCAGCCACCCTCATGCAGACATGCATTTGAGTTTCCTATTTTCTATCTAAATGCTGTTCATTTTTAAGTAATGTATTTATTAAACCAATTTTAATTTCACACTTAACAGCTAGTTTCAAGTAATGTATTTTATTTGCTAAGTCTCCAGTTTTTCTCTCACATGAAGTTCAGTGGCAGTGCTCATGACTAAAACTGAGCATGTGCATAATCTGTGGTTATAATGAGCAGCATATCCTCTGTTGCAAGTGGAGCCTGGTTCTTCAAAGAGCTGAGTGACTTCAGGTTGGGTGGAGAGGAGGAGACTCGAAGTAAAGGTGCATAGAAGGTTTCTCTCCTCTCCTTTCCCTGGTCTCCATTTTTCTAAGGGAGCTGTGGAATACCTTCTTAATTTATATAAGCTTTAATTGTTTCTAGTGGAAAAAAGTATTTTGAACTCCGTGGCAGGGAGGTTGAAGCGCACGGACACACATCTAGACCCAAAGCAGCTCTAGAAAATCTAACTTTCTTTTGAAAATGCAAAGGCTACTGTCAAGTAGTTTGTTTTTTAGGTTTCAAGATTTATTTATTTTTTCAAAAGACCCTATATTAATAAAAACTGTTTTCTTGATCCTTTACACTCGTCTTCAGTATGTGTGCAGTTCAAGTACTAAAGCATTCTACCCATGCATGAAAACCAGAAAGATAAGCTGATTTAGTTTATTTTCGCTGCCCATGCTGCGAGTGGAGTGCAGTAAGCTAGTAACATAAATTGAGTAAAGTAAAATGAGACTAGGAACTGCTGAAAGATGAGGCTTTTTAAAAAAAACAAAACATTGGAAATGTGGGAGGGGGGAAAAAGGAGTCAGCCATACAAAGCTGTAGACTTGTGTAAAGTTTTCATGGAGAAGACAAATAAGCAAAAAGAGCAGACTGAGTTTGAGCGACGCTACCAAAAAAAGTGTTTACTGTGGGTTATTTAACCCATATTAGCTAATGTAAGTTAGTGTCAGTGAAGACATGACAACTCTGACTTGAGCTTGGGTTAGTAACTCAAGTTCAGCCCCAAGCTCCCTTATGGGCTTCAGCTTAAGTTGCTACCTTGGTTTAAAAGCAGAGTTGCCACGTCGTCTTTGCTATTTTAGCCTGAGTTAATATATTTAATTGTAGTGTAGACATACTTTCAAGAGGCTGAAGGAAACAAGGGTGTGTTAGAAATAAATGTATTCGAGGAAAAATTAGTTACGAGAAGGAATTGGGTTTTAATACAGGAGAGAAATCAATGATGGCTGAAAAGGTTGATACTGAATTTGTTTTTTAAAATGTCTTCAACAAGAAAGCTAAAGGAAAGAGTTCGGACAAGTATGAGGTGAGGAAGACCATATTAAAATGGCTATTGATAAAGAGCAGGTAAAGGATACTTGAAAATTTTCAACATTTATAATTTAGTTGGTCTGGAAGATGGTCGCTCTATGATATCAAGTGAGTTAGCAAGGAACTTGTATGACTGACACTTGAGTAGTAATGCTGGGAAAATTCGTGAGATGCCAGAAATATGTATCTTTTAATCAAAAAAGGAACAAGGTTTGATCCTGACAACTACAGTCTCTAAAATTAATATTAGAGAGGAAGACCACCCATAATGATTTTCCCCCATAGTATTCGGCATCTATATGAAGCCAGTGGGAAAGCTGGTGAGACAACTTGGGTTATAATGTCACTAGACTTCTCTCATTTCAAACATATTTAAAATTTTTATTAAAGCTAATGTATAAAGTCATAGTATACAAAAGTTAAGAAGGAAGGTACTGTACATCTGGGGTCGGACTTGGGTTATGGGGGATTGCAAGTATCAAGTACAAGGTTAACGGGCTACATACATATTCCATAACCAGCATAGATCCAGACTGGGGTGTGCTACAACTGATGGTAAACACCTCAAGCCATCTACATCAGTGTGGTATTCTCTGAGCAAGGATTCCCAAGGCTCCTTTGTGCAAGATGGGAAGTACTCTGACATTGGAGCCTGTGGAACTTACTTATAATATGTTAGGGTTAGTATAGAAAACTAAGCACATGGTGAAGTGCTTTGCTAGATCCAAGTCAGAATGCTCAACATCTTGCAGGATTGATCCCTGAATTCAGTAGTCTGGTTCCAAGGTCTCTGCCATAAAATTGATGGTATTGGTCCCAGCTACTGAGAAATCCTCGCTCCTGCAGTGATCATAACCTCCCACAATAGCTACATTCACCAGTGATAAATCTGGTAACTAGTAGTGGAAGCCTCGTGAACACAGAACTTTCACATGAGCTGGATCTATGTGAAACTTGTCCTGCAAGAGATCAGCATGATCACAGACTGCTTTAGAACTCATTCAAAATCCCCCCTCCCCCACTTGGCTTCCGTCAGTCTCCTCACATGCAGGTAGACAACTTTTGTGTACTCCGACATAACTATTCCTCCAACAGGCTTCAAAGGAAGAAATGTTGTTTTGGTTTCTATTTTTTAAATATTTAAGGGTGTTTCTGTATTTAAATAGGAGGCACTCGGATACTATAGTGATGGCAGCCATAAGACCAAAGCTAAAAGGAAAGAAAACTGGCTGTGAAGAACTGTAAACAAAGGGCTATAAGCAGCACATTTTGTTGGAGGGGCAGCATCTAGTGGGGGTACTGTAGTGTCTTAATCTTCATCAGTGATCTGAAAGAAGTGATAAATAGTCTGAATTAAGGAGCAGTGGTGAACACCAGTGAGAACTGAGAATTGCAAACTGAGATCTGATTTAGAAAATATAACACAAAATAAACCAAAACAGATCAATAATGGAAAAACCTCAAAAGTTGTAATGGTACAAGGGTACACGAGGCTAGGCTTGATTTTTGCTATATGATACGGTAGTGAATAGTCCAATACCTTCACATATGTGACAAAAAGTTGCATCATTCCATAGGAAGGTAATGGAAGTGACCACACCTGAAATAGTTGTGCTCTGTTCTGAGTTTGACCAAAAAGATGGTGACAAATTGGAGGAAATTCAGGGGATGCCTTCTAACGTTGCCAGGATGTAAATAACAAGAACAGGTGGAGGTGTTGTTAGATATAGTAAAAGGAAGTATAACTGGGAATAGAGGATTGCAGGCAAGAAGGGGAAAATTTAGGATAAACCGGGAAAAAATTCTGATGGTGAGATAGATATAGTACTGAGGAATAGTCTTTTAGTGAAGTACTGGAGTCCAGTTCTTGTAATACAATTTAGACTATGCAAGATATTAATACAGTAGAGACTCGATTACCCAGGATGATGGGGGGGGAAAAATAATCCTGGTTAATAAAATCCTGGATAATTACCATCCATAGGAAATATGGGGAGTAGGGGTTGATTCACCAGCCATCCTGTGCTGGGGGGAGGGGGTGTTGGTTCACTAGCTGCCCTGCACCCTGATGGGTTTTTTTTTGTGTGTGCGCGCTTGGGGTGGCAGCAAACCAGAGCCGGCCATGCGAGTTGCGGGTATTTTTTTTTTTTTTTTTTTTTGACATCCTGGTTAATCCAATCCTGGATAATTGAGAGTTTACTGTAACTGTATTATAAAGAACTATTGCACACTGGAGGGAGGATAATTATTTAATTTCTTCTATCTCTACATTGTTACTTTGTCCCAGAAGCAAAATCCCATCTTGAGCTGTGATCCACTCTATTGGTATTGGCGATGTCTAGACATATTACTCTCTTGCAGTTGTTAACTTGTGAGCCTGCTATAGAGACGTGGGAGAAAGTAATAGTGTTAGTCTGAAATGTGCACTAATAATAATGATGTGGGCAGGCATGTGTTTTTGTATAAACAGTTTTTTATTCTGTTTTGGATCACATTTTCAGATACCTACTTGTAGCAGGGTACTGGTGCAGAAATCACCTAATTAGCCCCTGCTCAGCCAGCCCCAATCGGGGGAAATGGATTGGGGCTGGGGAAAGCTTGATGCCTGGCCTAAGGATTGGCTGCACCTGCTGGGCTGAGGTCTATAAAGGCTGAGGAGGCCAGAAGATGGGGATGGTCAGGGGAAGGTTTGCCTGCTGACTGGGGCCTGACCTCTGGCCAGAAGACTCCGAACAGGCTGGTAAACCTGTAAATAGCTGACACTGGTGGTGGGACAACTCTGTAGATAATAGACATGGGTGCTACACAAATAAAGACTCCTGGAGGTTTATTGGGCTAGAGAGAAGCCTGGAGAAGGGAGGCAGCAGGAAGACCCTGTTACACTACCATAAAACTGACAAACACATTATTTGACACATGGCCAAGATCTCTATTAGCGTAAGAGGATGGAATTTCATGAAGAGGTGCACTGTCTTGAACCAGTTGTGACTTGATCTCGCTGCAATAGCTTCAGACTTTGGTCAGCAAACTAATAAATGGCTTTACTTAGGAAGAAATTCCATTTCTGCAGCATCCTTAATCTATAGAAATATTTCAAAAAGGTGTGACCATTTTTTTTAGTGAACTGACCGATAATTGATTTACATTAAACATGCTAGTAAAATTCAAAGAACTTATTGTATTGTGAGGTATGTCTGTTACTGCATGAAATAAAACTGGTGGTGTTTTTTCCAAATAAAAGGCAGGGGAACTTTTCCATCCTTAATAATATTTTTCTTCCTTTGTAGAATTACTCCATGTCTGTATATCTTGTTCGGCAGCTCACTTCAGCCATGCTTTTGCAGAGGTTAAAAATGAAAGGTATCCGAAACCCAGACCATTCCAGAGCACTAAGTAAGTTGGTTGAATTTTTCTACTTTTCTTGCTTTAAAAAATAAATAAATTAGTATTAAAGGTTTAGAATTGATGACTGGTACCAGATTTATAGAAGTCTTCTATCCCCAGTAGAGAGCAAGCTTGCACTGCTTTTGCTCATTCCAGGCCATGAGAGAACACCTACTCGCTGCTTGGACGCTCTCCTGATGTTGCTAAAAGCACCTCTGCGGGGGGGGAGGGGGCGCTTTAAAACATAGCACTTGTGTTGACATGAATTTCCATTAATCTCTCCACTTGTATGAGGTGCCATTCACCTTCCTGTGAAGGGCAAAGACTTTTTTGGAGGTCCCCTTCAAAGGTTGTATTTGATTCAGCCTAGATATAGGTTTGGGCCCTCTCTTGCAAACATCACTGTGCCTAGTGCTAACTGCTGAGTCATCAGTGGGATTACTCTTGATGGCAGTAAGTACTCTGCCTGCCAGTGTTTGCAGGATTGGGCCTTAAACTAGGAAATCGATGCAAATTTCATACTTGCTGCAAGCAAATTTCCCAGCTTCTCAATTTAGATGGCTTTACATGAAAATTAATCAGTATATTAATGAGAATCTACTCAAACACCTGAGTGGCAAGAATGGCATTTTTAATGATGGTTATGTAATTAATTTTAATTTATTTTCATTGTACTAGTTAAAGAAAAACTGACTGCCGATCCTGATAGCGAAATTGCCACAACCAGTTTGCGGGTATCTCTGATGTGTCCTGTAAGTAAAGTTGTGAAGTATAATATGCAGTTACATTTTGGAGGGATCATTATTTTTGTTCATCTTAAATTCAGAGTTGGGTTATTGTAAAAAGGACCCACAACTCAGAACTTTGTAAAATAGCTTTTACAGTTAGGGGAATTTCTGTAATTTAGAAGTGGTATTTTGCTGTTTTTTCTTTTAAAAATATAAACAGTAGTCAACAAATTAGCGTGCAAAAGTGCTGTGAGAGCATCCAGTGCAACATACGTGATCGTGTACCTCTTGAGATCTTTAAACAGGAGAGGAAGTATCATTATTCCACCCCTGCACTCCCCCCCCCCCCTTTTTTTTTTAAGAAGGTGAAACTGAGGCATTACAAATTGACATGACTCACCCAGAGTTTCTCAGATAAATGGCAGAGCTGGGAATAGAATTTAGATCCCCTGACTCAAATGTCCTACCTACTCTGCCATGGCTTAGAAAACCCAGCTCTTGACTGCTTTGTCACTGAATGTTACCAAGTGAAGTGTAAGACATACAAATAACTTTGGGATTCTCTTTGAGTCTATTCAGATTGAAATCATGCTGGAAATACTGTTTTGAGTCTGGGGTAGTGTAATCCTTTTAACAAGAACAAGATGCCTGGAAGTCAGAGCTCTTAAGTTTTATTCCCAGCTGAGTCACAGACTTGTTTGTGTGACCGTGATCAGCCGAGTGATGTGCTTTGTTCTTCAGTTTACCCATATACAGTGGGTATAATACCAATTCAGAAGTCAGACTTCACTAATCAGTGTTCATAAAGCACATTGAGATCCTGGGATAAAAGGTACAAAATATTATGGATATATCACACATTTTACTGTAACAAAATCATAGCAATAGAATACACCCATAGGGCCAGCATAATCTGCTATAAAAATGCCTCTGCTAGACCCTAACATCTAGGGACATTGGTTTTGCCCCTGTGCAAGAATATAGGATTGCGTCATACTGGACATGCAAGTCCTGTTGATTTTGCTAGGCATTATGGGCATACCAGGATCTTGGGATTGGGAATTTATGTACCAGCAGGAAACCATTCCTATCCTGTGACTGGTTTATTTCATTGTCATCTCAGAAAATGTATTTCGGTTCCCTCTTGTCTGTCATGCTGATACTTGTTTCTATTGCATCTGCTGCAGCTGGGAAAAATGAGACTGACAATCCCATGCCGTGCTGCTACCTGCACACATCTGCAATGTTTTGATGCTGCTCTTTACCTGCAAATGAATGAAAAGAAACCCACGTGGATTTGTCCTGTCTGTGACAAAAAGGCAGCTTATGAGAGTCTAATATTAGATGGGTAAGAGATTTGTTTGTCATTTTATCTTTTTACAATAGTTCTGTATCTTAGAATATGAATACAGCAAGTACAAACCTATGCTATCGTTTCAACATTGAGATTTGTAGCTTCTGGCTATCTTATTTCAATGTTACGTTATTTCCTTGAATATTCAGAGATGTCAAGGCCAGAAGGGACCATTTATGATCATCTAAGAGGACCTCGTACATAACATCAGACCATAGGTTTAATGGTCTTCCAGTAATTACTCTTCCAGTAATTCCTGCATCAAGCCTATAACTTCTGTTTTGAGCTATAGCAGATCTCTTAGAAACACATCAGTCTTGACTTCAAGTGATGGAGAATCCACCATGTCACTAGGTGTTTACACAGGCAGGCTGTACTTCTGAAATCGTTTTATGGATTTGGACCATAAAATATTCTGTAACTGCTTTAAATGAGTGTCAAGCATTTATTCCAAGGCTATAATTTTATTTTTAATCCCTATTACTCCCCTGAGAAGGTTCATAAAAACTAGAATGTTCTCCAGCTGGAGTGGTTGTAGGCTGTGGTATTCTGAACAGACTTGAAATCCGTAGAAAAGGACAGCTGCAGTGGTGTGATTATAGAGTTATGTTGTTATACCCCAGGTAGAGGGAACTTTTTTTTTTATCTTTCCATAGCTTCCTTGATGCAACTCACACTCCATCATAGCTGGCTTTAACTTCATCACTTCTGATTTAGCTCAGGACTGTAAACAAAACCAGAGCAACTCAATTTTATTTTCCAGGCTCTTTATGGAAATCCTTAATGAATGTTCAGATGTGGATGAGATTAAATTCCAAGAGGATGGTTCGTGGTGTCCTATGAGGCCTAAGAAGGAAGCTCTAAAAGTGTCCAGTCCTCAGTGTACCAAAATAGAAAGTATGTATATTTGGGTACTGAATATCAACAGCTAAAAATATCCAAACATTATAGACTCTCGGATGTAACTAGGATAACCCTTTTAGCTACCAACAGTGAGTTTGGGGGCTTAATATCCTGGCCCTTCACCCATTTATTTTTAGAGCGAAAGATTCTTTTGGGAAATGGACTGTTATCACTGGGAGAGGCCCAAGAAGCAATTTGTTCCCCTCTCTTAACACAGAGGTGCATTGGATGATCCAGGTCATCTTGGGCTGGTCTTCGCTACCTGCTAAATTGGTACCACTGCAATCAATTTAGCGGGTCTGCTGAAGACGCGATAAGTCAAAGAGAGAGCATTCTCCCAGTGACATAGCATGATGTAGACACCACATAAAGTTGCGTTGCTCGGGGGTGGTCTTTACACACCCCTGAGCGACGTAGCATACGTCGACTTAGGCGGTAGTGTAGACAAGACCTTTGTGGCTCCCAGTCTTTGGTGCAGGGGGGTAGAAATCCCAAGGTTGCTTCTGATTTTCTATATAGAGGCCAGAAGGGCATGTTTCAGTTCAGTAGAGTTATTTATACCACAAATGGAAACAGCCGATGTTAACATTGCTTTAAACAATCATGCTTTTTCTTTAGGTTCCAGTGTTGTCAGTAAACCATGTTCTGTGACCGTGGCCAATGAGATAAACAAGAAGAAAGTAGATGTTATAGACTTGACAATAGAAAGCTCCTCCGATGAAGAGGAAGATCCTCCTGCCAAAAGGAAATGCATATTTATGTCTGAAACACAAGGAAGCCCAACCAAAGGGTTTGTTAATTTTAAAGTTAGTTGTTCTGTAATGTCTCAGATAAGCTAACGTGTGGATGGATTTGTAAATATCTTCTCTTGATGTAGTTAAAATTTTGCACATCAGAACTTCTGTTTAGGCTCCTTCTTGCAGAAGGCTGTATTTATATATGGTATCTTCGTATAGGTGATTATTTCATATAGTTTTATATCACACGGAGATTTGCCCTCACTTGCTGTGTATGCAGGAATGTGCTCCCTTGGTGTAATAGGTGTGGCGGGTCCCCAGTGCAAAATGCTAATGCATTCCTGCTAAACTAGCTCTCATTTAAGGTTGAAAATACCACAAATAGTAAAGGGCCTGCCTCCTGAAATCCTATAGTACTGTTTCATTGATATGCTGAAGTCCAGCATGTCAGCCTTGGAAGGGAAACATTATACTATGTTGAGTCAACTCCTGGATTTTTCCTTCCAAAGTCTGCATGCAGCTGAATTTCTTAAACCTGATCAGCCAGAAGAAAGACAGAAAACAGTGTGTGAGAGGAAAGTTACGAGGGATAGAAGGAGCAGCAATGGTGGGAGTTAAGGATTTTAAAAAAAACAACAACAAAAAAACCCAAGAAGATTGGCAGAGATGGCAAAAAGTCATCCTACTAAAAACAAGGCCGTATTCATTCCTAGTATAATTGTTGCTTTAGTAGAGTTACTGGGGGGGATGGATTTTGTTCGGTGGGTCTTGTCAGACACAGTCAGAAGTGCCACTTCCTAAAAGTTCTCTTATCTCATGTTTTTCCCAGCTAGACATGGGATTCCTAATGTCCAGTGATGTTACTTATCATTACCAACGTTTCTTTCTTGTCTGGGTCCCTCCCATTTTTTTACATCACTCAACAGCAGTCCCTGACTACAACTTCCCATCAGGGCCTTTCAGTTGCAGTACTTTGGGGACCTGAGAGACCTTTAGATACTCATCTAAAGAAGGGGAGTATTTGTTAGGCTGACCATTATTAGAGTTGACCATTTCTCCACCAACTCCACTCCAGGGGGGTCAACCGTCTGGCATTACTGACTGGTCACAATCAAATTTCCTACAACATCTGAGTGTCACAGCATAGTAGCTTATGTCCTTTCCTCAAGTAAATTCTTCATTCCATGCCCAAAACTTACTACTTTTCTCCCTTCTGCTACCTTCTGAAGTATTGAGCATGCTCTGTTCACTCTGTAGCAACAGGTGTTTACTGCTCTTTGGCAAGTCTATAGTAGAAATTACTTTTCATGGGTAATTTCAAGTGGTGACTTTCTTCGAAGTCCCATCACTTGTTGAGAGCAGTAGAGGAGTCCTGTTGCCAGACTACTTCCTCTCTCAGTACTGATTGCAAATGTCAATAGTTCTAAATATCTTCAGGAAAGAATAGGCTTAATAGTAACATCAGATGCCAGTGACTTCCTTTCATAATGCTGCTGCTTTTTGTCAAGAAGGGTGCAACCAGCCATATATTTATGTCCTATGTTGATCTGAAGTATTCCTGTCTATTTTCTGAGCACAAAAACATCAGACATGCTTAAGATGTCTCTAAGCCATCTTTTTCAGTGTCTAAAAATGTATGCATTCTGGCATGTTTCCTGTGCAAGTTTCTGTCACTGACTTGGGGTTACAAAAATATCTTCTTCAAATATTTGAGGGGATAGATGGCCCAGTGGGTTACTATACTGTCTTGCACCTCTGGAGAGCTGAATTTAACTCTGGCTGTGAGTTGTGAATGAAGAGGAGTTTGGTCTTTTCATACCATACACTGGTAAGAGGGGACTGATAAATGCTGGACCAACTTCGTGGGACTAGAGGTCAGCATTGAGAAACATGGGCGTAGTGATATGTGGGGAAGCTTATACAAGTGCCAGCTTGTCCTGTTCCTGGCTCCAACTAGTTCTGTCAGTTCCTCACTTCCCCAAGTACTCAGTTCACTTACAAATAGCCATTTATATTCCTGGATGATAGTGTTATGAATGACTGCAGCACTCTGCTTTGTTTTAATGCCAACTTGCTCTTATGTCACAGCTGCTGTTGAGAGCCAAGATACGTTCATGTTATAATGAAGACTGTTATGAAAGAGGAGATTAGAGTGGAGTACTGTGTAGTGAGTAGCCACACTATAGTTGTGTTGTAACATAGTGACCTTGTGAATGAGAATGCACTGTGGTGCAGAATTTCTCTCCTCTTAACTAACAGCCAGATTGTTTGTAATTTCCCATGCTGTTTGAAACAGGGTTCTCATGTATCAACCATCTATTGTAAGAGTGCCCAGTGTGACAACGGTTGATCCTGCTGCTATTCCTCCTTCATTAACAGACTACTCAGTACCATTCCACCACTCACAAATATCCAGTATGTCATCAGACTTGCCAGGTAGGTGGTGGTTAATTTCTTAAACACATTCCAACACTCTCATTAATAACTAATGAGGTATTGCCTCACTGAGCCAGATTATACTGAGTACTGCACGGATGCTCCATCTACACAAGAACAGTGCAAGCAGCTCACTAGGCTGTCTTTCCATGCTCCGATTGCAGTTGTATAGCTTCCAAAATGGTGAAGTCGAAAACATTGCTCTAATACACACAAACTCAAGTTTGTATGTTGGTAAATCAGCTAGAGAAGAAGTCTCGCTATGATGGATTAGGTTTCATTAGTGTGATCACCTGGCTGATGTGCTTCAGAAACACAAGACAGGAAGAGTAAGCATCTAAAGTTGTGACCGCTCACCTCAACCTTACGTTGCCTCTAGATAAGGAGACAAACCTTTTACCTTGATCTAGCTGGTTGAGATTGTCCCTAGTGTTACTCCATCTAGCCTAGGAAAAAGGTTAAGATGAGCTTCAATGGGTAAGCTCTGATTTCTGTTGCCTTTTTTATCTAGACAGACCTTAAATGCCCATGCTGCGTTCTTCAGCACTGCTGCTAATAGCAATCCGAAGGTGGGAAATGGTGGTTTTTCCCTATCCTCTCTCTTTACAAGAATGCTGTTTGAGGATTATTGGGATTCTTTTTA
Source organism: Sternotherus odoratus (assembly GCA_032164245.1). Taxonomy (NCBI): domain Eukaryota; kingdom Metazoa; phylum Chordata; order Testudines; family Kinosternidae; genus Sternotherus; species Sternotherus odoratus. The sequence goes on from JAVMKO010000007.1 coordinate 96,202,686, forward strand.
CCTACACTATTACACAGAGCCTTGGGAAAATGGTTTCAACCAACACCCACCCCTTTCCCTGACCTGTGTCCTCCCTGCTATACTTGTGGCTTTTTTCCCCTGTTCTAGCCCCCACCTGGATGATGGCATTGGGATAGATCACCTCCTCTGTGTTTCACTGTGCTCTCTGGTTCTTTTATTGCTCCCTTCCTCCCACCATGCCTCCCTTAAGAAGTCCATGTCTTTCTGTAGAATACTCAGAAAAGCCTTCAGTTCACCTTTAGTTCACTTTAAGGAGAGAATTAAAGTTCTAGAATTTCACAATGAGAATTGTGGATCCCTTATGGGCTCTGTAGAGAAATCTCCTGAATCAAATTTCCCATCCATTTTCTCAAGAGGTGTGGGGGAGAGACAGTCTGCTGGTGAGGGAACACCATTGCCTAGACCCAGTTGGAGGCGAGGGCTGGCTAGCAAGGGGAGGAGGGAGTAAGAGGCGAGTTCTACAGTAGCCCATTCCATTCTCTATTCTTATACCGAAGGTGAGGCAAAGATTTTCAAAAGTACAAAACTAGAGTGTCTCTAGCATAGGTAGGCTTCTGTTTTTGAAAGTTCTGCCCTAAATGCTTAAGCACTGAAGGTGTACAAGATGGAAGAAATTCAGTCACTGCCCCTTGAAGCTTGCAAGTTGAACTGCTTCTCCATTCCTAATATTTCTAGACTGCTTCAACACAATAGGGATGATGATAGAAATGTTTCCTTGCTGGCTGCCGTTGGATGGAGGAGAGGTCTGCTGTTTGGTGGTGGACTTGGTCACATTGTGACCTTACTTCTCTACTGCATGCTTAATATTATGACACACTTTATGTCCAGTTGATAAAAGTTATGGTCACTCAGTGAATCTTGTGCTGTGTTAGATTTGAAATATTTCCAGTTAGCTACCTCCATCAATGCAACCATATTATAATCTGCCCAGTATATCCAGTGAATACACCATCCTCACTCTACCTTCATGTAAGGGGAAAAAAAACAAACTTCTAATTAGACAACTTCATTTTTCCTGGCTCCTGATAATTTGAGACAGTGAAGGACACATGGTAACACTTAAGTACTCTATAGCTAACACTAAGCAATTAACTTTGATAAAATGTTTCTTAAAGATGTACAACTCTTGATAACAGAGGAGACGAGCATTAATCTCTTATCTTTCTAGGTCTGGATTTTCTTTCACTAATCCCAGTTGATCCACAGGTATGTTTCCTGGCTACGTTGATATCTTTTAAATTTTTTAAGTGTTTTGTTTTTCATTGGTTACACACTTCAGAAAAATGAATTGCAAATAATCTGGAATAGTTGGGTGATCTGTTTAGTGAGGAATCCTGTCTCAAACAGTAGCTAGTACCAAACATTGTGAGGAAGGCACAAAGCATCCCATGATAGCCCACTATAGAATAACTTGCCATTAAGGGAAGACTCCCTCTCTCCACTCCCCCGAAATCCCCAGGTCAGTAGGTAGCTAGTGTCCTTTTCCCCAGAAACATGAAAGTTTCCATCCCTTTGTAATGTAACTGACTCCAGGTATTGTATCAGACCTATTACAGTCCATTCCCCTACATAGGCAGGAGGCTATATCAGATATATAATGGATACTACACTCGATCTTTCTTTAGTTTAAAGCGACAAGATGAGAATGGGATTTGAGACAGATTCTGATCCTCTCTGGAGCTTTCAGGACAGCTGTCATCTGCCCAGCCCTGGGAGAAAGAGAAAATACTTACTGTGTCAGATGGGCATGCGCAGGAATTTAAATGTGAACATTTTTGGAGGGACACTAACCACACACATACAAGAGGTTTTTTTGTGTGGACCCCTCTCCTGATTTCTGGTGGGGACACCCAGCAGTGAGGAAGCGGCATCTCCCCCTGCAGCAGAAGGCTCCATGTCCCTGCAGCCTGGTCAAGGAGGAAGTAGCAGGGCACCTAATTGCAGGTTCCTCCCCTCACTCCTATAGCTGCAGCCTGCTACTTCTGTGCTCCTGGAGTCCCAGCGCTGCTGCCTGCTTTGCAGACACAGCTGAGGTGAATCGGACTGGAGGCAGAGGCAACACAGACTCCAAAAGCAGGGAAGGAGAAGTAGGAGGCTGCAGCTATAGGGGTGGGAGGAGGAGGCGCTTGGCCAGCAGCCCTGCCACTTTCTCCTGGCCCAAGGCTGCAGAAACAGATTTTTTTTTAGGAGGGGGTGCTCTTGCACACCCCTGCAGATGGGCTACATAGCAGGGGACTCTGTGTTGGGGATCCAAAGACTGCCAAGCTAGGACTGATGGAGGCTGTACTTATAGAATACAGATGGAATATATTGCTGTAAAGCAACTCATCCCACCAATTCAGGCATTACAGCCTGAATCCAAAACTATTGCTGTGACCCGAGGTCCCTGGGTGGGATGGTTTTGAAGATAACACAAAAGTACAAAATGAATCCACTTAAAAACTAGTATAATAGGTTTTTTAGAGTGCACCAAGTAGGTAAAGACTGAAGATGTTCTGATCCCTTTTGGGTATGGGCTCATTAAAACCTACTAAACACTCCTCTCTGTGTTAATGCTAGTTTTAAAAGGAGGTTCTGACAATTCAGAAAACCATCTTGAATTTGCTTGAGTTTAGTTTAAAAAAACAACAACATAAATCCGACTACTACAGCCCATTTGTCACTGGTAAAATGTTCCTAGAAAGAGTCAAGTATTTTTTGCTGTTAAGTGGCTGCACTTCAGTGGTGTGAAGTGATTCTTGTAGATAAAGAATTTGCAAAGCACTCTTGTCCTTCAGGACTAAAGGTGCTATATAGATATAAGGTGACCACACAGATGACAGGAGACTCTTATACTTGCACATCTGTAACTTAAGAGGTAAATTTTCCACTAATGAGATGTAGTAACACAAGACCTTGCTACAGCTCCATACTAAAATTTCTTAGTATGACAGCAAATGTCCTGTAGCATACGTATTACAAGTAATGAAGTGTTGTTAAAGCTAACCTAGCCTTCTCCAATAAATGAACAGAATATAGTTTGAGGCATTCTTTGCTTGATGTGTTCTTGCTTGCTGTTTTGTAAAAGTCTGGTTCCTATTATGCATGTATTAGCATGTTTCTGTTGTAGTTAACTAACTTGTTGTAGGGAAGATGCATCCTCAGAGCTTACTTTTTCCTTGTGCAGTAAAGTCTCTTCCTTATCAGCATCATTGTTTGTTTCAAGCAGTACTGTCCTCCTATGTTTTTGGATAGTCTCACTTCAACCTTAACAAGCAGCACCCCTGGCAATATCATCACATCTACCAGCCACCAGGAGAGCAGCACTCATGTTAGTTCTTCAAGCAGGAGTGAGACAGGTGTCATAACCAGCAGTGGGAGCAGCATTCCTGACATCATCTCATTGGACTGAAACATTGGCAGCAAAAAACTCTAGGAGCAATTGCACAAACTGCTCCTCATGACTAGAGAAGAACTGCAGTGTCTTGGAACCTATTTTGATATTTATTAAAAAGACAGACTGATTCTGTTGCCTTCTGAAAGTCGAGTAAAACTACATCATCTACATTAGGAACTGAAATGCTTAGAACTTTTTTTTTTTTTTTCCCCCTTGGTCACAAAATATTTGGAGTAAAAAAAGACCCCGTCAGAACAAATGTACTGTTTGGCTTGTTCTGGGGAAACTGACTTTGTTTTGTTGTTGGATGGATTTCTACACAGCAATAATGTAAAAAACTTTTTTTTAAAATAAAAAAGGCACTTAACCACTCTAGAATGAAAACAGCATATGTTTATCCTGGATACAAGAAAAAGGTGCAGAAGTCTGCATTGCTGAATTCTTTCACTGCAGCCTGTAATAAACTTCATTTAGAATAATGAAGGTTTGTGAAATAGCCATGATTTGTGCTATCTTTGTTTGTTCCTTACATCCTCCTTTCCCCTTCTTCCCCCTTCCATGGCAAAAAATAATAATAATCCTGTAAATTGTTTTTTCTTGACTGTTGTTCACTTATGAATGCAAATTCCTAAAGTGTTCTTCCTTGTGTATTTTGGAGAAAAACTATGCAAACCCTTCATCATACAGATGTTAATGTGCTTTCAATTCATAGTGTTAACACAACAAACTGCTATGCAGAACCTGGCTGTAGTCTTTTAACTTCCACTGGGCCTCTTGTATAAGGTAGAAAGTGTGTGGGTTGTTTTTTTTTAAAAAAAAACACAAACCTGTTCGGACTATGAAATGCTTGTTCTTTCTTCATGTAATTGCCTACCCATACTAGTTCATAAAACAAAATTGTCTCCTTCATTGCAGCTGTTGGAATCACAAAGTGGTTTATCTGTCTAGTCTGTCCTTTGTCCAGTGCAGGATTGTTCTCTCTGCATATTTGCTTTGTCTAGTTGAGCTTTAAATGATTCAGACAGCTTCACTTGCCTCTTTTTTTGGCTACTGCACAGTTTGACAGTTCGTTTGGAAAACTTTCTTCAGAGGGTTTCTTTGTTGTGATAATCGTCAAACGGGTGTAGACACTGTCCCTGCCTTGTAAAAAATATACATATTGGGCCAAATCATGCAAGGTTTCTATTGTCTAGAAGGGTTTGCTGATCAGGACTATAATTAATCTTTCCTCCTAAACCCTCCCTTTAATATTTTTTTAATCATTGCTTTCCTCTTACCTGATATTTTCTTTGGTGGTACCCAGAATTGTGCACAGTATTCTCTGGATGGTCTCAGTGCTGCATGTTGGAAGGGGTTACAGACCAGGAAAGTGATAAGGAAATGCTTTGCTTTGGAGCTGGAATCTTAGTATTGTCTGTATATCTTGATGTTGCAACTTTTTCAAGTATAGTGTTGACTATATTTAAAATTCTTCCCCTAACAACTCACTTTCATTCTTTCCTGTCTCTTCTCAAATATTTTATTTCTTTTTGATACTACCGTGTTTCCCCGAAAATAAGACAGTGTCTTATATTAATTTTTGCTCCCAAAATTACATTACATTATATTACAGCGAGAGGCAAAACTGGAAGTACGTCTTATTTTCGGGGGATGTCTTACTTTCGGGGAAACAGGGTAGATGGGGAAGTGTTGCATTTAGTTCAGTGTGGTTTATGCCTTCCAAAAGCCATACCTATGGCACTTACCATAGTATTTGAACTAAGCGTACAAAGGTGATGTTAAAACAGGGCTTATTGCAGATCCCTTTGCCATCCTCTACTCCCACCCCAGATTATTGGCATTCCTGTTACAAGTAACCTTTTTTGTATGCTCTTTCAGCCAGTCTTCAGTTCATGTCAGTCTTAATAGTGCACCCCCCCCCCTTCCCTTTGTCCACTAACTTTGTACCTATTAAATGAGCAAGTTTTTTTTTTTCTGGCGTGATTTGTTAATAAAGCCAAGCTGCTTATTGTTTCTAATTTTCTTTAGGTGATTAGTGTGTTTCTCTCTACTAATTGTAAAAATAGCATAGTCCTGCTAATTTTGAGAGACTAAAGATAAACAATATTTTTAAAGTTCTCTTGTACGAAGAACACATGGTACTTTGCAGATGCAATAAGTCACTGGCAAGGATCGGCATTTGTCACACTCTGTCCGTACCTGGGTCTGGCCCGACTCGGGGAAGCTAATGATCCAACCAGAGAACCAAATTCAGTGGTGAATCCTGGTCATGTGCCACGTAAGGCCTGTTGTGCATACACTAAAACAACTGGAGTAGATGTCAGTGACCAATATTGGCATTCTGATACAGTGGATCATAAACTAACAGGTGAAGTACTGAATTGTAATATGTAGTTTTAGAATTTCCTAGTTGTAGCTGCCCAATTAGAGAGAGAGAGAGAGAGCAGCAGACAATTGAGGAAACCTATTTAGCATACCAAACATACCAAAAGGCAAAAGGTGGCTTTAACCCACACCTTTTCCCCCCTCTACCTTATTCTTGGTTGGCAACAAGCCTGCTGTGGGCTGAGTATAAATTAGAGCTACCGCGGGGGATATACTAGTATACAAGGGGCTCTAAAGGGCTGCTCTGCAACCAGGCACAAGAAAAAATGACTCGCCTGACAAACCCACACCAACTCAGCACAGCAGATAGTGTTGGGCTGCATGCTGGCCTAATGTATCTTGACAGACAGGGCCCCCCACAGAGGCTGCAGTAGAGGGGATAATCCCTCTCTCAGCTTTTCTTATGCTTAGATCCGTGCTCAGTTTCTCAACAGTGCAGTCTTTGAGAGACCAAGCAATGGAATTGGCAACAGAATTGAAGTATTTCTTTGGCACCACTAGTTGGTATGTAGCAAACACTTCATTAGTATAAATCAGGTGCCGGGCAGGGAGAGGAACTATTCAGCCTTGCAACAGTGATTATTATGTTAAGTAATTGGAGCAAATGTAGCCTCTACTTTCAAACAGCACTGGGAAGCTTAGAAGCACTGCAAGGAAGTCAAGTTTGAGCTCTGCGTGTGGTTTAGCTTGACAAATGTAATTCAGTTTTGTCCATCACTGTTTTCTTCATCAGTTGCAAACTGGCAATTGTCGAATGAGAGATGTTATGGCAGTGGTTTTTCAAAGTTGGGCTGCTTTTTGTTTTAAAAACTGGCAGAACTTTTTAATGGAAGGCTATGCAAGGTTTACAGTCTGTTAGTAGGAAAACATAGTTCTAACTATCCGGCACAACAGTACAGTAAATAAGATGAGGAAGATTTAGTCTCTAGGTGCCACAAACCAGTTTATTTCAGCAAAAGCTTTAGCCCACGAAAGCTTATGCTGAAATAAACTGGTTAATCTCAAAGGTGCTACAAATCTTCCTCCATCTTTTTTTAAGATTAGCAGCCATGTTAGTCTGTATCTGTAAATGAGTACAGTGAGAGCCATGAATGCAATTGAAAGACTTCTATGGGAAAACTATAGCTGGCTACAGTTTTAATACTATACAGATGTACATACAGCAGCTACTAGCTAAGATGTTTGTGGATGGTTCCTAATAGCCTGCTTTGACATGTCAGCCATACCAACCCTTCCGGCAGAAAGTTTTTATACTGAATATTTTGAATATTCCAGGGAACATGGTTCGCAGTGTTGGAGAACATGCTGAATTGGGTAGCATAGGGTACCCATGTTGCACCGATACAATAGGGGGAGAAGGAACATTTAAGGCTTTAATTCAGCATGTTCCTTGTTTCATAGCAAGATTGATGTATATTGAGGTTTTTAGTGTAATGTACGGAGAAAGGTAAGTGCTTCTACTGTAAAAGAACCTGTTTGTTTGTTCCTGCTCTGAGTGCAACTTAACTGAACATAGCCAGATACTGTTCAGCTGCTAGAGGAAAGTAGTTTCTACCACTGTTTTAAAATAATAATAAAAACAAAAATCCTTCCACTATTACTTACTCTGAAGGGAGTAGAAAATAATGGTAGATAAAAGCAAAACTAGCTTTACCCTCAAACTGATTATAGCTATTTGGAGGAGCTCTGGAGAAGGCTTTCCCTATTACCTTTTTAGTGACATTATTGAACTCTTTCAGAAACTGGAACAGGCTAGTAAGAAATTGTGGGCTGTTTTTTGAATTGTCTAATTCCCTAATGGCAAAGCAGCTCAATCTAAGTTGTGAATGAACCTAATCTTATTTAAAAGGCTTGGTTTCTAAGATCACTTTCATTATATCTTCAAGAACATGTATGTTTTCAAAGGGGTAAATTTAGTTAAGAATTCCTGCATAAGTCTAAAATAGCTGACTCCACTGTTTTCTACATCAGGACAGGTGTGAAACAGACTACATCTTTTAAAAAAAAACACAAAAAACTTCAGGTAGTTAGTTTCCACTTACCTTTTGTGAAAGGTGTAGGTACTACAGTATGGCCTGCTTACAAAAATAATCCCTCTAGTCAGTCAGTGTAACTTCTTTCTATAAATTTTATTTTTTTGGGTAATGAACATGATATAATTGTAATAGATTGGACAGTTTTTATATTCAGTGTGATATTGTCAAAGCCTCTTCCTTCCTTCCTGGTTTTGAGGAAATGTAATAAGGTGAAACTGGGCATTGTAACATAAGCAGAGCCAGTGGTTACAACTTATCTAAGAAGTCATCCAAAGGTGGAATACCCTCCTTCAAGCCTTTGCGCTTGCGTATTTCAGCCACAACTTGCCAAACACGAGAAGTTGCATCACAAGGATCTCCAGGCAAAATTTGCCAATGGTCAAAGATACATTGTGGGAAAGCTTGACCACCCGTGTTGGACCTCAAGTCAGCAATGAAACCTGGTGCAGGAAAAGCAAAGTTAGTTAGTCATGCTTGCTGTGTCTAGCCAGAGTTGGAAGCCCTAATGTGGATTGAATAGTTTTTGCTCGAATGGCATGATGGAGTGAGATTCTTGAGGTGCCCGTTTGCCTCTAAACCAGAGCCCCCAGAGCCAAAACCTTGTGAACTCCAGTTACTGTACAAGAGAGAACCTCTCCTTTCTAGCTGTGTAAACAGTGAGAAGCTAAGCTCAACTTGGGCAAACGCATGATAGGAAAGCACTAAACAATTAAAATGACCAGTGTTGTGTTGTAATCCCTCCCATTGTCCCCTGTTTGGCATGGATGTTCTAAGAATTAATCACACAAGGCGCCTGGTTACTTGACACAGGAGTCAGGCACTTCTCATCCTTCCTTCACACGTACAGCTCCTTCTCCCAATGCAAGCTGTTGCTCTGTGCTGGTTTCTTGGAAAGCAACAGCAATTAAGCCAGAAAAAAGGTAAGGGGAGGGGGGGAGAAATAGGGTGGAGCAGTCCTAGCTTGACCCTTCCTTTCCAACAGCCAGAAACTTGTATGCTCCAGTACTGTGTGCATGAGCGTTCCAAACACCAACGTCTAGGAAACTGACCAGCCTGATGCCTGAAGTTTACCCTTTTTGGGGTCTTTTCCAAAGTTTCTAACTTAACACATTAACCTCTTACTTACTTTTCACCTAATTGTAATTACAACTGAACTACTCTTTATTGCAATGGTTAACTCCTAGGCCCTCTGCTTCCTGGTGGAATCTCAGCCTTGACTTAGGCCCCCATATTTGTTGTTCAATGCACAGGGGAGACCTAAGCACTGCAGAAACCAGCAAGCTGAATGAGGAGCTGCCTAAATTAGCCATGAGTGACATGCCAAGAAGTGGAGGTGGGTGGAGAGAAGAGAGCCACTCCATGACAGCAGGGTATTCCCCTGGCCTGAGGGCAAGTCAGGTTCAGTCCCTGCTACTGCTTTGAACCTTACTCCTTCATGACCGGGGAGAGTACCCTGACCCATGGGTTAATTTGCATTCTGGACACACGCACCCATCTCCTGGATGGGGCCCAAACCCACAGGTGTGCTCTGAGTGTTTATAGCATCAGGCCCTAGGGTGAGATAAGTGGAAGAACACTAGCATGACAAACTGCAGGGCTTCAGCAAGAGCTGTGGTCCAGGTCCGGAGTGCTTTGGGCTTGTGTGCATGCCCATCAGCAGAAACCAGAGGTGGAAGCTGACACCTAAATGATGGACTTAAATACCTTTGTGGATCTTGCCCTTGCATCAGAGCTACTTTGGATGTAAATCTATTCAAGAAGGGTGACTCACTTATTTCACCTTTCCCTCCTCACAAAGAAACTCCTGCCTCCTTTTTCCCCCCCACCTGCAGCAATTCAGCCATGTGCCTAGCTCCTTACCAACTGTGAGAACAGTACTCCCAGGAATGCACCTTAGTATGAGCTACAGAGACAATACCAGTTTTTTGAACAGCTTCAGTTCAGCAGCTGAGAGTGACAAGCCTTACTTATACCAAGGAAATCTAGGAGCAACTCACTGTTCCAGCACTTGGATTTCAACAGGATGCTCTGGTTTAAATTATGACTCAAGGTACAAAATAATCTACACACTCCAACATGTATTCTATCATTAGAAAAAGTCCAGATGTTGGTTTGCAAATAGCACCTTCCACAGAGGAAACAGAAACCCATGTACTGTCTAAATCTCCAGAAACAATAGTTCTGTGTGAATTGCCTTATTCTCACAATGTTAACTCTGAAACCTAAAGATGATCCTTTAAATACTCATTTCCTACTGATAATTTCAGCAGAACTATCCCATTAATGGGCTTCACACAACAGTGAGGTGTCTTCCACTATGGCAAAAGCCCAGCTGTTATCCCGTGCCCCTGCCCCGTAGCTGACAAAGCCTCCGGCTTCACTAGTGTACACATCCCCACTGCACAAGCGCAGTTTCAGTTTAAAAACAAAAAAACTAGCGCACTGCCAATTGACAAGTTATGGGCAGTGAAAGGAAGGGGGGGGATATAGCAATTTAATCAGTAAGACTATGTGGACTGTGTTGTTTGTTTAAAACATCAGGCTACCTCCTTGGCTCTGGTAAGCTGGTATAACTCTGTGTTACACAAGTTTGCTACAGCATAAGAGGGCACTTAGGTCCTGCTTTTAATAACTCTCTTTAGTGAAAGAAGTAAGGGCCTGGTCACCATGGAATATTCTCAGCTGGGAAGAGTAAGTTGCATGTGTCAGCAGAGGGTGCCAAGAAGACATTAAAGCCTAGGAGAGAACTCTGCCTGTCAGCACAATAAGGTGAAGGTGCAAAAAACAGCAGTCAGATGTAAGAATTCCCATTTCATTAACTCCCAGCCACTTTGTTGGAAGCCCTCCCCCACCAACCAGACATACTCGAGGAAGATACAAGGAGTTGGTTAAAGACAATAGGGCTGCCTTACCAAAAGACTCATTTACAGGTAGATAAGCCTTGACCACAAACATCGGGGTTCCTGCCACTTGGAATTCCTCAAAGACATGGCCCCGTTTCCTGTTCAGTACACCGTAGATACCGCCAACCGCGTGTTCGGGGCACTATGAAGAAAAATGTTACAAAGTTATATACAAATAGCAGTGGCTTGATCACTGAACATAGCAGCACTAAACTTAGCACCAAACAATCCCTTTGGATTCTTCTCCAACTCTGTAACCACCTCTCCATGTGCCTGCCTCCCTCCTCCAAATCCCTCCAAGGCATTTCCTCACCAACCTCTGCACCAGTCCCAGGTTGTACAATCCCCAGCATGTCATTTGCGTCTACAAAAGATCGGACTGCAGCATAGGGTTGTGCAGCGCTGCCCAAAGGTGGTGTGTTCAGTAAAGAACTTCTGCTCACTTTTTGCCCCAGAATAATAATTCTCTACGTCTTTTAGTGAAAGGACAGATTAGTGATAGGCAGGATTCCCATCTTTTGTCTAAAACTACATGCACACTAAGGTAAACATGTAAATGGAATTATGTAAAAGAGTGTTTGACACACACTGATAAGGCTACGTTAAAAGAGTCAAGGTACTACTCCAGGTGCTAAAAAGAACACCGTTGCAGCACTAGCCACAGCAAGCAGATCCAATTCTTCATTGCAATGTCCTCACTGGGACTGCGGGAAAGTGAAGTGATTTAAGCAACTGTACTGTTAGAGTGTTTTCTGGCGGGCAATTTTTTTACCAGAACACACTTCTAAACTGTAGCAGGCATTGAACTTGAGAATTTTTTTATTTTTAAAGGCAAACTCGTATGTGTTTTGCTATAGAGAGTAATACATACTTTTAGTAGAAATAGAAGTTTCCTGAGGTCTTGCATTTACCAAAGTAATTTGAACCCTTCTTCCCCCCTCCCCCCAAAACAAAACAAGAGAAGTCAGTGTTAGGCTTGGTCTACACTACAGAGTTAAGTTGACATATGGCAGCTTATGTCAACCTAACTATGCCAGTGTCTACTCTATGGCCTTGCTCCCACCGATGTAAGTGCCCTACTATACCAACACAACCCCACCTCTAGGAGAGGCATAATGCTTAGCGTCTATGTAGACACCCTATTCCTTACAGCGGAGCCGTGAAGTTGATGAGGAAGCCGGCTCCCAGCTGGGCTGCTGCCTGAGCTCTCAGCCCCACACCCTGCCCCTCTTCAGTTGGTGGAAGTGCTCCTGCTGACTATACGGGTTGACTTAAGATCATAGTGTAGACATGTCCTTACAGAGTAGGTCAAAACGCTAGAAAAAACTTCTGTTTAAGTATACAGAGACATACTTAGAAATAGAGCTGCTCTTTTCCACTCTAGTTTATGTCCTCAGGACACTCGCATGGAGACCCTCTTTTTAAGGGTTTGGTTGCCTGTTATCTCTTGCATGTCCTTAGTAATAAAGGACAGAAGAGAAAGGCAGAACAATTTCTTAGTTTCCCTGAGTGGCAGTGGCAGTTCATAAAGAACAGTGTGATTTAACCCAATGCACGTAGCTGTCGCTGCTCAAACTACCCTGTTCCAGACACACACAATTCAAACTCTACCATCCTCAGAACACAGGACTAATTTATTTAAAACAAACAATAAACAAAACCCAACCTCACAGCAAATGCAACATTCTTAACCCAGAAACAATACTTGTACAATGACATTCCTTTCATGTCTCAATAGCTCCCCCTCTTATCTACCTGGATCTCCACCAGATAGACAGGTTCCAAAAGTCTGGGTTGTGCTGTAAGAACAGAGGCACACAGGACACTCCTGGCGGTGGGAATTATTTGTGCACCCCCACGGTGGATTGCATCAGCATGCAGAGTGACATCATGGATATCATAACGAACGCCCCTCATGTTCTCCTGACACAACACACCCTGCAAGAGAGTCAGTGGCCTTTTACAGAACTGCAAGGAAAATGATGGATTTGATACTGTCCCTTTTTACCACTTTGAACGTTTTTACAGATATGGGAGTTCACCTGGAAATATGGTTGACAATGTGCTTACAGTGACACCTTGACCTTCAACTTAGTCATGAACACTCCTTTTGGTACTGAGCAGATACCCTGAAGGAACGGAAGAACTATTCATTGAAACGTGGAAATGCAAGTTTTAAGAGCACAGGTGTTTTCACAACAAAGCTGTACTCGGAATCAAAGTTCAACCACTCGCAGACTGCAAACTATTTAATATTTGAGTGGAGGAATTCCATGCACTTATAACCACTAGAAATTTTTCATCCATATAGAGTTTCAATTTTTCTTCTGTTCTTTGCTGTCATAGTTCATAGTTTTGTGTAATTTTCTAACAGTTCTAATAAATAAGTTGTCTTTTTCTAACGGTTACATATATATTCCAGGAGTAGATAAAAAGGTGTTTGGATAATGTCAGAGATATTTAATATCTAATAATATCCGGCATGTAAACTATTATTCACACTTACTTCTTTTGTTGCCCACTGGAAGCCAGCAACAACACTGTCTTTGATTTCATTTAGGTACTGGACACCCCTGGTGAGGTCGACCAAGATATTTGGACCAGTTCCATCAGGTCCAAAGCACCATATCTTACGAACTTCAGACACATCCCACCCATATTTCTCTGCCAGGTACTGGGCACGCTGCTTCAGTTCTTGACGGGAACTGACGTCTCCTTTGTCTATGTCCTCTGCCAAGCCATCAGGGAAGGGCCGAGCTTTCATATACAGCCTGTTGTGTTTATTGGCGGATTTGGACAAGCACATCTGGCTCGACTCTTCACTGACTGTTTCACGATACGATACAACTGGGTCTGATTTCTGCGAGGTAGCAAATGAAGTCCAATACAATTGTAATAGTGAACAACCAACATTTTACATTTACTACGTCTGGTCATGCCCACATTTGTATTATTGACCCTTTTTATAACAAAGTTCTAAATCATTTCTTTGCCATAGGCAGCAGATTTTATTTTGTACTCCTGGGGGAATTCCAAGCCACTGCGCGCGCACACTAATCATGTCCAGTGCAGATCCCCCCCCCCCCCTGCGAAAATACAGTCTACCCAAGAAGTGCTGCAGTTCTGCCTTTTGACCACCAGAGGTTTCTGTGGTGCCAGAACACCTGACTGATCTGTAGGAACAGCGTTCATCACCACAGCCTGTCTGTGGAGCCAGGTTCAGAGGCAGAGTGGGGCACATGGGGCTGCTAAGGGGGTGTCAGAGACTGAGGTTCAGAAGGGCTAGTGTGTAGGGGGGACAGACTGGGGCACAGGCTCAGGAACAAGTGGGGGACAGCTGAATGGGAGGGGGACTCCAGGACCACATGGCAATAGGGGCAGATGTGCCTGACTGAATGGGAGAGGCTCGAAGTCAGCTGGGGTCTGCATGGGGGAGGCTTCCCAACTCTCTAACAATCCCCTTCTCCCCAAAAAGAAACTGTTCCATATTTTTCCCACCCACATGCAACAGTCCTCCAAAGTTCATTCCCCGGCTCCTTCTCTGCCTCAGCTCCTCTATTACCCCTGGCTCCCCCAAGCCTTTACGCTGCTTCAGAGGGGTGCAGGAAATACGTTTCTGTATTGTAGTTTATATGAATTACCAAAAGTTCTGCATTAATATGCTTAGTAAGGAATCTATTTGTCAAAAAAAACATTTCCTGAATCTTTTTTTTGTCTATCATTGCAGACATATTTGCTGACAGATGTTTTAAAATAAATCATCAAAATAATTGAAACTAGTGTGAATATATTGTTATTTTGACAAATAAAATATGCAGAATTTTAAAATATTGTGCACAGAATTTTTAATTTTTGTCCTAGGGGTAATTTTGTTCAAGGCAGATTTTAAAGCCAGTTTCATTCACCAGTATAAGTGTTCCCTGACAGACCACAGACTGTTGATTTAATTGAGACAAAATAGAGCTGAAGAACTGTGGTGTATAGACAAGTAGGATCATTATCTTCTGATTCCAAGATTTTCCTTGGAAAAAAACTCAGGACTTATAAATATGGAAAATATCCAGTGAGAAGGAATCCTAGTAACAGAAATATTTTTCCATGGCCAAATAAGTTTCTTATGAAGATGTCTGTGAAATTAGGGTGGTATTTTCAAAGAAGCCTAAAGAAGTTATGTGTCCAATTTGCATCAAATACCCTTTGAAAATCCCATCCTTAATGTATAATCATATTCTGTACATTGCAGATATAGACACAAAAGAAGCCTTTTATACCTTTATTGGAATGCAAGCATGATCTTCTTCCAGATCTTTAAGGCAAATTTCTAGATGCAACTCACCAGCTCCAGCAATGATATGCTCACCCGACTCTTCAATAATACACTAGAACATGAAATATTAGTTGTGTAAGAGTAAAAAAAATTTTTTAATTAATTTAAATCAGAACATTCCACATGCATTTTCTGTTAGATTAATCTGTGATTTTTTCCAGAATTGTTTAGTAATAGCTGTTATTGTGGAGATTACCCAAATGTCATTACATTTATGAAGTGCCTTTCATCGCAAGGACTTAACCATGAATCACCTCACCCACCAGTGAAATGTTGCAGGTGGTCTAACATCATACAGCACAACTACACAGTGGCTTCTGATAGGAAGTGAAGAGCGCTTCATAACATTGGAACGGCATATGGAATTCAGGCAGGCAGAAACTGCCCACACAAATTTAGCCAGACAGTAAGACTTATAACATCCCCACATTCCCACACTTGAAAAAGCTGTAATGACAAGTAGTCAGGATCTCGGTTTTAAAATCTCATCTGAAAGAGAAGCAACTCCCAGCATGATGCTGGGACACTGTTTCAGTGCTAAATCAGAAGGACGAGTGCTGCCTAATGAATAACCACTACTACTCATTGCAAAACTTGGATTTTCCTTAGAGACTTCCTATCCAAGTTCTGACTAGGCCCATCCCTGCTTGTTCAGTCTCTCATGATTATAATGTAAATGGTTTGCCTGCAGATCCTAAACACCAGATTATGAAAGCTATCATGAATAAGTATCTTTTGGAATCAAGTCTAGTCCCTCAGGAGTACTTCACTGCAAACCGGCAAATCTAAAACTAACACTCACCTGAACCATCGGATCAGACTTGGCCAGACGTTTTAGACCTTCAACTAGTTTTGGTAGATCAGCAGGGTTTTTTGCTTCAACAGCAACACGTACAACAGGGCTAACGCTAAATTTCATCACTCGCATGTTGTGTGCATGCTCAAAGGTAGTAATTGTACCCGTCTTCACCAAAAACTGGTCAACACCAACTAGACCAACAATGTTGCCACAAGGTACTTCCTCAATGGGCTCAACATAACGACCCATCATCAAAACGGTTCTATAAAGACAGAGGTTGGGTAACAATCCTTATATATCTGTTGAAACTATGCATTTTTATACCTATGGAAGTTTCTATAAATGCCTTTTATTTGCCTGCATTCCCTCTGGTACTCATTTTCTGTTATGCAAGCGAAAACAAAAATCATACAAATTTGGTATTTTAATGGAAAAAAGTAAACAATCCTCTATTTATTAGGTTCCCAAAAATAGGCTTTGCAAGAATCTTAACTTTTTTTTTGTTTGCATGCATGCATTCTTCAACAGAAGCAAACTATTTCCATATACCTTTGAATAGCTCGTAGGTAGAGATCTTCCTTCTTTCCAGGTGTGTAGTTTGGTCCCAGGATTCGAACTTTCTGTCCAGTGGAAACAACACCAGAGAAGACTCTTCCAAAGGCATAGAAACGGCCCTTATCAGATGTGGGGACCATTTTGGAGATGTACATCATCAGAGGGCCCTTGGGATCACAGTTTTTGACACCTATAGTAAAACAATGCATTTCAATGAGGCTTCAAAATCTGTTTAAAACTAGGGCTAACACTTCATTGAGTATTTGCTTCCCCTTTATAAGCTTTGTTTTTCATATGGTAGCCATTTTTGTGAATGTCTCCCCAAATTAAGTATGCCTAAAGTTATAATTAACAGCTCTCCGACTTTCCAGTCCAGAGGGCTGTGTGTGTGTGTGGCATGTGTATAATGTGGTAGACTAGCTCAAAGGAGTGGGTTTGGGTTTTTGCTTTTTAGGCACGGTTATGTCTTCCAAGTGTGAGTTCCAGAATTCGGCCAGTCATTAATAAATCTCTGTCTCCTGCAAGCACAAGTTTTACTTTTCTGGTTGCAAGTTCCATTGCTCCAGTAGAACACACCTGTTATGGTGGTTCCTCATGTAACTTTGCCTACTTTGACATAGATCACGAAGAAGAGGGCAAAAACTTTGATTTTGACTCTATGTTCCACCAGGAACCAAAGCAGCACACTGTGCACTGAAGCGACATGTTGCCAGTGGTCTGTTATGGAAGAGATTGCCTGCCATTAGTGACCAACTGATTTTGTGGTTTTTTAAGTGGTCACCTGTGTCAGACCTAGGTACAGAGAGTTTCAAAAATCAAGTCTGGAGGTCATGAATGCCTTGTCCACTGTGGCTAAGTCCAGATCAGACAGGAGGCTGCGCTATCTTCTTGCCAAATCTAGATGGGTTTTGGATCCATGTTTATTGGGGTTTTTAAAAGCAGTGAAATGTCATGTGGACACTGCAGCTGCAGACTGTCTTCATAACCTAAGGAAAGAAACCATCAATGGAGAGCAATATTTTAGAGATGATGAGTTCTGCACAGTGCTTCTTTCTCTCTACCAGCATCATTTCTGTCTTTCCCAGGTTCAGCCTCAGCCATTTACTCTCTATCCAGTTGCTGAGCTCAGCTAAGCCTTTGAATAGCTGGGAGATGGCACCATTTGCCTCTGATGTTATTGTAATGCACAATTTCCCTTAGTGGCTTCATACAGATGTTGAACAAGATGGAGGTGATGATAGTTTAATATGGGACTTCACGTAAGGAGTTTGGAAGTGTAGGAGCAGGTGCCCATCATGATTCTCCAGGTAGGGTCTGATGCAAATAACCAAGACATCTCAGCATGATCCCACTGGGGAGTCTGCCCATTATGCATGCTAAGGCCTACAGATCAACCCATCCCCATCACATGTAGCCTTTTAAGATTTTGGAAGGTCTGATATACAAGGACCCTAGGAGATATTGGAAGAGAGAAAGTGGTTCTGGGAATTCGTTTTGGGAGGACATACCATTACCGTTTCTTTAAGAGACCAGGAGCCTTGCAGAGAGGGTGGGATGAGGCTCTCCTCTCTCCCAGTCAATTGGAATGATCTTCAGGAAGGGGATCAGCATCTATACTGCCTGGTTCACAGCAGAAGGCCTGCCTGCTGCACCTGACGACTAATTGGGGAAAAGGAGCAGCTGGGTAAGGCCCTAAGCTACAATCACAGCTCCAAGAGGGGAGCTGGGGAACCCCTGCTTGGGAGAAACCGTCTGAAATATAAACCCAGTTCCAGAAAAGAGCACCTCCTGAATAGAAGCAAGAAAACTTATCAAGACTCTTATATGGAGCCAGAATGGGCATGAATTCCAGCAACTAAAGAAGTGACTTAATAAATCAGAACTCCCCACAGTGGGTATGTGCTCTGAACTAATCCGCCCTGGGTAACTGACTGGAGGAGTCCAAGCAAGTGCTGTGAGCAGCTTTCTGCTCCCCCCCCCAACACGTCATGTCTCTAGAGTGGGACGGCAGGATTCCATATTTGATAATAACCAATGCTGCAGTGACATACTTGCTGTTGTGTTGCTTTGTGCTGTATATCCAAGGGTTAATGCACACCATCCTCCAAACTCGTCCCACCCACGTATTCTCAGAGACTGAATTAGAGACCGTCCAGCACATGAGGTAAAGTGGATTGTGCAGCAGCATGAAAATGCTGAACTATTGTGACTGAACAATTATATTGTGAAGTACTTGTAGACCTCAACCAGTTTGTCACCACACAAACACAGAGTAATGGAACAAATTAAATAAAGAAGAGGCCAGCACAATGTAATAACCAACTCTGAGCCAGATTGACGTGGCATGTCAGCTAGTCAGTTTTATTCCACCTTTTATGTATCACTTGATTGTTACCTGTTAGGTTCACTCACTCCGGGGCACCTGGCATTGGCCACTGTTGGTAGACAGGATACTGGGCTGGATGGGCCTTTGGTCTGATCCAGTACGGCCATTCTTACGTTCTAACATATTTTAATCTTTGCTATGGGCACTGTGTAGTTAGAGTTGCAAAGTTAAAGAGCACCCTCCTTACCCATAGCCGCTTCATCGTCAAGTGGCCCCTCATACAGAAGTTCACAACGATATTTCTGGGCTGTTACAGGGGAAGGCAGGTGCATGGTGATCATCTGAAGCAAGGCGTCTCCAGCAGGCAGCCAGCGGCGCATCACCGCCTGAGAAACACAAATGTTGCAGCCTCGCTGAGATTAGATTTAAGATGATAAACATAACAATGGACCCCGGAAATAACAAATGCCCTTCTACACACTATCCAAAAACAGAGCGGGGGCAAAAAGCAGGACAACTAATCAAAGCTCTCCTGGGATCATTTCCAAGTTCAAAAGACTTTAAGCTAACTAGGGTGACCAGATGTTCCGATTTTATAGGGACAGTTACGATTTTTGGGTCTTTTTCTTATAAGGCTCCTACTACTATGTGTAGTTTTGCCATCAAATTTAACTAATTGGTTGTGGAAAACTGTAGAAAGGAGACTCAATTACACCATTAGTCATGACATTTCTATGAGTCATTAATTCTGTGCTCTAGAGTAGTAATTGCAGTGCTTTGTGACGGCTGGCTCTGCTCATCCACATAACCTGCCTGCTTTTCCCTCTTCCATGGAATCTTATACCCTTAAGAACTCTGGGGGTTAGCAGAAGAACTGAGATAAAGCTTTTGCTGCAAAACGGTACCTATGAGGTCCCAATAGTCACTGCTTTTCTAGACATTTCCCAAAGCACAGTGGCAAAAGTGAGCACATCCCATATGTGGGAAGGTACAGAGGCAACTTTGAAAAAGTTATAGTTCTCAAGGCAACCGATGCAAAATACCTATGTGTGTTGGATTAGCAGTTTTCTTTAGTTATTTGTTTATTGCTTATCTGTGTTCAGATCTGTTTCTGTCTGCATTCTGTAAAACTTGCTCATATCAGTTTTGCCCTGGCCTCTTCTTTTGTCATTCAGTTTCATGCGCATTCTAAAATTCTTTGGGGCGAAGCCAGACTTTTAGGCACCTGCTCCCCTACTCGGTGTAAACATTGCTTGTGCCAATCGGAAACGAATACAAACAGGTTTTGGGCCCCCTCCCCTAGGATACTTCTGTGATGTCATAGTTGGTACTTATGGGTCTGTCTGCACATGGCAGACAGGGAGAGGAGAAAGTAAAACTAATCCTGTGTATCCTGTGTACCCCCCCGTAACCGAGCTTGATCGCCTCGAAGCCTCTCTCAGCTCACGTGTTTCAAACAGAGCCTCCACGTTTGCCGGTCGTTATGCGTTGGTTTGTATTTGTAAGTATAGATTATTACTAAATGCTGCATCTTTGTTTATAAATATTGTTAGTAGGTATTTTAGTCATTGTGTGTTTTAAGTTTCATTAAGTCTATTAGTTAATCAAAAAACTGCTCCCTTACCCCTTGTAATTATCCCCAATACAACTTTAAATTGATTAATTTTAGTTGTGTGTGTGTGTGTCTGCAGTTCACGTTGTGACCCATACTCTCCTTGCATCCCTTACCATATAGTCTGTTGCCACGTGCAGCCTCGTAAATAACAGGCCTGCATTTTTTTCGCCCCTGCGAGTAAGTGGCAATCCACAATCTGAATGTTCTATCTAAGTTCTCGCCCTCTTAACCAATATGCCTTTGTTTGGTTGTGCAGTATCAGACTCAAGTCCTGTTCTCATATCTCAAAGGCTCACACTTCCAAATAATTTATTGTGAACTGTGGCACTCTAGATACACAAGGTTGACTTTGTTTGGACCCCTATGACTAGTTGATAAACTTTGAGATTTGCACCAGACAAATAATGCAAGTCCTTCTAAGATCCATAAAGAATTCTAGAAGGCTGTGCTGTGTAGCAAAAATAGAAGGGGACTAGTGGCAAATGTTGCAACTCCATTAATCCTGACTTTTGGGTAAAAGGAAAAAAGTCAAACTGAATTATCGCATTAAATCTTTTAAAAATACCTTCAGAAGTGGTTTGCCTTCTTGTTCTCGATCTTCAGCATCTAGCTTGATGTTAAGTTTCTCTATCAGCTTGGTTGTCTCTTCCTTGTTAAAATTCATAATAGCATCAAAAATCTACAGAGAAAAGTTTGGTAAAAGAAGATTGACCATTATACATCTTAAATCTGTTCCAATATATTGCTGTAAATAGTGGATCTGTACATGCAGGTTGAAAATGTCCTCACACTGCCTCCGAATTTAGGTTTTTATTTAATAATTCTTTGTTCTTTATACAAAACAAAATTCATGATTTCTTGCAAAGATCTGAAAGATGATAGTCAATTATTTTCTAAACCTCCCAATGAAAGATAATTCCTAAACCTTTGATTTAGATAACACCAAAAATAATTTCTTTTGTATATTGAAACAAATTCACTACACTAACAATTTGTTTTAAATGGAGAACAACAAGACCTGTGCCATATTCCATTCCTCTTTCAGAGTTTGTGTTGCTTGCATTCTCCTTGATGCTGTTGTATGTAGTTTGCCTACATCATAAATTCCTGAAGGCAGGGACTGCACACCTTTTGTGCAAAATACAAATAACCACCTTTTGGAGCCCACGTTTGGTGAGCGAGCCTGTCTTTTTCTAGGCTGAATCCTACACGTTTACCACGTAGGCCAGAAGCTGGGAAAGCTACAGATTAGCTTTTTGGTTTACCTTAAAGATGGGATCCAGAATGAGCTGGCAGAACGTCCGTGGCAATTTTTTTCCATCTGGGCTAGTGGCTGATTTGCTGAATTTTCCGGTTGCTGGATCAAAATATCTAAATAAAAAGTTTAAGGCAGAGGCGAATTAAGATGTATTCGCTCCCACACTCTGGGGGACTAAGGACACCAGAACTGGGTGGGGCAGGGTGACCATGGCCAGCCCACTTCTTAACATGGCCATAGTAGCCTCGGGCAGTGCACTGCTCTCAGGCACCCCAGCCCCTGCCCAGGGCAGGTGGAAGGTCTGGGGCTCCCCACAGCGGTCCAGGCTCCTTAGCAGTTCTTACTACAGCCCAGCTCCAGCTTCTGGCTGGACCAATGGGTGGGGGAAGAGGAGGAGCAGTGGCGGAGCTCCTGTTCCGGCACCATCACTTTTACACAGGTGTGGTTAGATGTTTGGCTGTATGTGTGTGTTCTCCCTGTGTGCTGCCCCAGCTCTGCGCAGACAGCTGGCACAGCAGACCTTGAGCGAACCGCACAATGACCACAAGATCCATTAAGGGATGAAGACACCAGGCCAGGTTTATTGTCGACAAAGCACCGTAATAGCACCTGGCAAACTCGATGAGAATACTAAGACATGTACGCCCATGACAATGGACACAGCTCAGTGAATAGCAGGACTGTCCATTCCCCCTCAGCTGGACAAAAGTACTTCCCCTGAGATACATCTTAATATTGGGATGTTCTGGTACCACTTAATATTGGAATTTGTTTGTATAAATACTCTGCTTAGCACTTCTTAGGAATGTGTGTTTTTACATTATTAGCCCTGTTCTTGCCAAATTTTGTAAGCAGGTCTTGCCTCATACTAGGCCTCTAATACAAGGGCTTATGCGTCAGGTTCTCTTCCTACTACAACAGGTTCCATGCCCTTCCTAAGGGGGACCCCAGATTGGCCAGGCCCCATGGTCCCATGCGTTAATCCGCTGCTAGTTTAAGGTGCTTTACTCATTCAGTTTGAACTTTAGAGGAAAAGTATTTAAAGAGATGATACTCATCCATGGTTTGAAAAGTTCTGTACTGATCAGTCACTTTCTGAGAATAAGACTGCTTCAATGTGGAATTATGTATAGGGCACTAAAATAGTAGGAAAAGGAGAGAGTCTTACTTGGAACATTTCATTCACAGTGAGAAGAGTTAGTTGCTTTGGATAAAAAAAAAGTACAGGGAGCAAGTGTTTTTCTTTTGTAAGAGATACCCATGCACTGGGATTAGATTTGTGTTTTCAATCACCTAAACTGGTCTAGTGGCTTGAGAAAAAAATTGGGTACCAGGAAGTCCTGAAGTCTAATCTCAGGTCTACCTAAACTACGTTTTGTTATCACGTGATAAGCAAGTTTATGGGGATATTTAGCATAGAGTTAAAGTAATTTATTCAAGATAAATACATTTTATCATCATGGTCCATTTTGGTCAATTTCACAGTCATACGATTTTAAAAATTGTAAATGTCATGATTTCAGCTCTTTAAATCTGAAATTTCAGGGGGTTGTAATTATAGGGATACTGACCCAAAAAGGAGATGTGTGGGGGTCGCAGTATTGCTACCCTTACATATGGCTGCTGCTGTCAGGGGTGCTACATTCAGAGCTGGGCAGCTGGAGAGTGGCGGCTGCTGGTCGGGATCCCAGCTCTGAAGGCAGAGCTGCCACCAGCAGGAGCGCAGAAGTAAGGAGGGCATGGTGTTGTATTGCCACCCTTACTTCAAAGCTGGACCCCGAGTCAGCAGCCACAGCTCTCCAGCTCTGAAGGCAGTGCAGAAGTAAGGGTGGCAATACTGTGAGCCCCCTAAAATACACTTGTGACCCTGCTGCAACTCCTTTTTGGGTCAGGACCCCCAGTTTGAGAAACCCTGGTCTCCCCTATGAAATCTGTATAGTACAAGGTAAAAACACAAAAGACTAGATTTCATGTCGGGAGACCAGATTTCACAGTCCATGGTGTGTTTTCCATGCTGTGAGTTTGGTATGGCCCTAGTGATGGGTGATATTAGGTTTTATTTAACATCTGTAAAGCACTTCACACTTCCATAGGGCCTTTTTCCTGAACGTTTCTTTCTAAGCATTAATACACCTTCTAATAATTGGCCTGTAACTTCCAAACAATGCACTTATAATTCATCTGTGCACAATTATTCTTCCTGCTATAAGGCATGGTCCAAATGTAATCCCAGAACTTGATATTGCTGCAGTCAGCCATTTTGCATGTCCAGCCACTTCTAGCTGAAAACCAAATACCACATAGCTAGAAATAATTTTAGGGTTCTGAGAGGCAAAGCCAAACAGCTGCACGGTTGCAGTTTTGCTAATCAGAAACGTATCATGAAAAAACTCCATCCTAAAGTTCTGGCAACAATCCAGTCTCTCTTTCTTTCTCTCTCTTTCTCTTCCTCCACCCTCACATGGTTTATGCCATCAGAATCCCCCCCTGGAATATATTTGTATCACATACGTGTAGTATTCCTCATAGTTTTATACACACATTCACACAGACATATCGCTGAGCCATACATGTTAACCATGTCTCGTTCTTCAGGTTGCTCCTTAACATTTATTTTTTCTAAAAGCATAAGCTACTTCTCCACAAACTGTCTGCATTAAATATGTATATGGTAACAGGGTGCCTTGCCCAGGGGCAGGAGAGCCTGGGGCTAAGCCAGCCCTGATTACAAGACAAGCCCCACCTGAGAGAAATCAGGGGACTCCTATATAAAGGGCAGCATCAGGTAACTGCAGGGGGTGGTGGATGAGAGAGAAACTGAGATGGCTAGAGGTAGGAAGCCTAATACTATGCCGAGGACGTTCAGGAGAAAGCTTTCAAGGCAAGGAGAGATCCTGCTTACGAAGCAGGGGACAGATAGCAAAGGCCTACCTGGAATGGCCTGTGGAGGAGAGACTCCAGGCAGGAGGTAATGGGAAGCAGACAGACCCTCAGGAAGGATGGGGCTGTGCCTAGCTGAAATGGGGGTGAAGATGGTGAGAGTCTGTGTTCTGTTTTCAAATACACTATGGTATTTTGGACTACAGAGAGAGAGAGAGAGAGAGAGACTGAACTGAGGTTGGGGCCTGGAAGGCCAGCAAGTACCCTGTGGACCAAATAAATGGGACCCCTTGTGGGGACTGGTTGAACTATTCTTGAACTATAAGTAGGGGTCTACTTTAAATTGTGGAGTAATCACACATTGTTTGCAAGTTGGTCATGACATAAATAGCAGATTTCATGGATGTGTTCATACCAGGCTACCCCTACTTCTGGGCTGCTGCTGGTGGCAGCGCTGCCTTCAGAGCTGGGCGACAGCCAGCAGCTGCTGCTCCATGGCCTCCCAGCTCTGAAGGCCGTGCAGAAGTAAGGGTGGCAATACTGCAACCCCCTGACAAAAGGCTTGTGACCCGCTTTTGGTCAGGACCTCCAGTTGGAGAAACACTGTGTACTTTTGTATACTGTTACAGTATAGGGTAACGGTACCCAAAAGACCATATTTCACAATTCATGACACGTTTTTCATGGCAGTGAATTTGGTAGGGCCTTACCTATGAGTTCTTAAAGGGCCCTAAAAAGGGGGGGAAACCAAGTTACTGTGCTAATATATACACTTCATTAAGATATTCATGAACAGCCTATTGCTGTAGTATCTAAGCATGTGCCTATGTATATATGTGTATTTCATCACTCACTTGTCTCCCCAAAGCTTTTTCATCATATCTTCTACTTTCTTTGAACGTTCGTCTGGAGGGAGATGTGCTTTTTCGCCTTTGGCAGCAAATCTGGCCACATACATCTCAGCAAACTGCTTCAAAGTAAATGCCCAGCCATGTAAACCAGAGCCAAACCCAACAGTACCAATAAGGGGATCAATCTAAAAACAGAATGATAGTTAATGCCTGTGACAAGATACTTTGCTTTCAGTGGGATGTAGCACGTGACTGGGGCTCCCAAAATATCATGCAGTCTTGACAAGATTGGTCTTATTGGATCTTACTTTGAAGCAAGAGTTCTATTTTGTTCCATTTTGCTAATCCAATGACACCCAAAGAGTTTTGATTACATTTTACAAAGATATCTACAGTAAAAGTTTATTTAAAGCCTTCCAAATATTTCCATGAATTTCCATGAATTCTTTGTATTGCATTACCCCTGGAAGTTGAAATCTAGGGGCCTAAAATTAGGCAAAGTGGTTTGAATTTTAGTGGCTGGGTATCTGCAGCTCCAGTGAATCCCAGTGGAAGAGCCTACGATACATCTTAGCTAATAATCCCTTGTTCTAACCACCAGACCATGATGTAGTAGGTTGCGACAGAGGCCATATGGTGGCTCAGTACTCTTTGCAGCAGCTCTTGTCAGGCCTGACATACTTTCTACACCTAACATACTGTTATCATAATCTGTATATAAAAGGTATTGTGTAAGATATCAGTGGAAAACTAATAACTCACTGAACATTAACATCCTGGCATGCTATATGTACTGGGTGTGTAGAAAGTTATTAGTATATGATAGTTATGTGCTTGACAACTAACGCTTAAGCCCAGTCTGGCCTAACAGAACAGTGTATTTATGTCTGAGCACCCTGGTCATCAGACAGACCCAGTGAAGGTGCATTTATTCAAAAGGTAAACAAAACCATCAAGCTAACAAGGGGAGGAGGTAATGACTGTTATCACCAGTTGGGGAGGAATCAGCATGAAGTCTTCACCAGACCACATGGCGTCTCTTCCAAGAAGGAGAAAAGGATCTTTATCTGAGAATACATTTCAATGGTTTACTGGACTATAGAGACAGGAAGTCTGAATCTCAAATGATAAGTAATTTAATCAACTGATAATATAAAATATTACTATATTATAATAAGTGTGTCAAGAAAGGTCTCATCAATCACCAGGGTGTCATTAACTTTCATATCATTGTGAAATGTAAGTATTAACACTACATGGAGGAGTAATGAATACTCATTATGGTTTAAAGTCTGTGACAAAAACAGGTTTTCTCCCAGACAGGAGGGAAGGCAGCTATCTACCTGTCACCACTGAAATTAAGCAAGGTGTGACCAAATGTAATGAAAGCCTCATTTACATACAAATAAGCAGGGGGATGGGAACTCCAGAGTTAGGGAGGATCAACATGAGGCGATTCTGAGTGTGGGGACAAAACAGTGAGTTGGGGAAGCTATAAGGGGAGAAGAAGACAGCATCTTGGCTTCCATTACTGGACAGATACAAAGGGACAGAGCTCTTGCAAGCTCAGAAAGATTGGTCCTTCAACTAAGGGGGTTGAAGACTCTGGGAACTGAATATAGGTGAGAAACCTGCTTAGGCAAAGTCCTTTTACTGAGGAAGACCAGGGGAACTAGCACCTTGTACTTCTGTGGAAGGTCTTGACTGAAAGTGAGCCGTGGCTGGAAAGAAAAATAAGGTAAGAAATCTACCTGGAATTAAGGCTGTAGCTTGTTGAATTAAGTCTTAGCCACTAGAAAGCATATTTTACTTTTCTTTGCTTGTAACCACTTTGACTTTATCCATCATATTTGAATTCAACACCTCCTTTTTGATGAAATAAACTTGTTTTACCTTTTAGTCTAAAATCTGAATCAACCCTATACTGCGTTTGACTTGAAATGATTATGAACTCCAGTTAAAGCAACAAGCTAAACTAGGAATCCAGGTTTGAAATGTGTGGGTACAAAGAACCAGCTTGTCTCACAGCTAACGTATGAAACTGATTACACAATACTTACTCTAGCATGATCCAGTGGTTAGAACACAGGACTAATAGGATTATATTTTAAGCTCTTCCATATTGACTGTAACCTTGGGCAAGTTGCATCATTTCTCCATGACATGTTATTCCTAATTGCAAAATGGGAATAATACTCATACATCTATGACAAGCACCAGGCAGAATAGCTTTTATTCAAGGCTATATAAAACATATTACTATGTCAATGGTTTTAGCTCCAGATAGCCTAATGAGGTAAATCAGAGCTTGCATCCGACGAAGTGGGTATTAGCCCACGAAAGCTTGTGCTTTAAAACTTTATAGTTTGTCTTTAAGGTGCCACAGGACTTTGTTACCAAATCTAGTTTGTGTGCCACAAAAATGTTAGAAACTTCTAATAGCAGCTGCCATCTGATTTTGAAGGGCTTCACATATACTTGTTAAAGGAGCCTCACAGGATCTCTGTGAGGTAGTGAAATATTGTTATCCTCAGATGGGGAAACAGAAGCACAGCAAAGGGAACGGCTTGCACAGTGTCATAAATGAGTTAAATAGCAAAATCAACAAAAGAATCCAAATCTCCTAACTCCTGGTCCTTGGTGTGAACTTCAAGGCTCTGCCTATGTCTACACCTACTTCTCTTAAAGGCAGAAGAAATGCTGACCCTGAAATGCTTTAAAATTCACAATATTTTAATATCACAACATGCATATAGGAGTATCTACATTTACCTCCTCTTCTTCAAGTTGTCTTCCCTCCTGTTGCTCCATCTATTCCCTGTTATCTCTCTGACGCCCTTCTGCTACCCTTTCTCCCCCTTCAGCTCCTGATTTCTAGTTGCTTCCTTTCTCAGCTGGTTGCCCTCTCTCAGATATTTCCTTCTTTCCATAAGGATGAAACAATTCAGGAGGCAGGGGGCTAATCAGAGGCATCTTCAGATTCTCTGCTAGGCCAGAGGATCTTGAGTTCAGGAAACAGCCAGCTTCCTCTGTGGCAATGTTTTAATTCATTCTCCTATACAAAATCTACAAACACATTTGCGACAGGATCCTGGGAAGGAAGTATGAACGACTGCAGAAGCTTCTGGATACATTAATTCTTGGTATCGTTTAAAGCAAAACTTGAGTTTTCTTTACCATTATATTACCCATCGGTCCAGTTTCACCTTCTCCATAGGTGGAAATGATGACATTGACACTTTCCACAATACGCTGGAAGGTCTGATAAAGTTTCTCTGGGTCTAGCTGTAACTCCAACAGAGCACGATCCATCTTGTTCATCATCAGTACTGGCTTGATGCGCTCAGCAACTGCTTGACGCAGAACAGTTTCTGTCTGAACACACACCCCTAAGAGGAAAAAAACTCAATGGTCCAGCTTCTTCTGTCTGCTAAGGTCACTTTATGCTATATAAACTGGCCAGAGAATCCCAGCACAGAATTCCTTGTGTAGCCTCAGGGTTTCGTGCAATTGGCAAGGACAGGCGGCAGCTATTATTCCAGTCTACAAACTGGGATAACAATTGTAAAAGGCTGGGGGGAGAATTAGGGAGTTTGAGCAGCAGCTTTGCACTCCGATGCCGGGTTGGAGGATGGATTTCACTTCCCCAGCCACTCTACACTTCACCCACAGAGTGAATGGTCAGATTCATCCCTTGTGATGTGCCCAGGAGAACACTAAGACCCACCATCAATTCACTTTCGGTCCAGTTCCAAACTGAAATTAAACTTTCAAAGCAAGAAACCCGGTGCATTAAGTCACCCACCAGGTTTTTTTACCGATGCAGCAAAATCTTTTAATTAAAGCACACTCACCTGAAACACAGTCAACAACTACAAGGGCACCATCAGTGACACGAAGAGCTGCTGTAACTTCTGAGGAGAAATCTACATGTCCAGGGGAGTCGATTAAGTTAATAAGAAAACCTGAACCATCTTTGCACCCTTTGATAAAGGCCAAGTCATTGTCCGAGAGTTCGTAGTACAGTGAGATTGCTCTACAAGAGAGAACATTTTATTTCAGCACTTTTAAACCTAGATTATGTCATCTCCTGCAGCCCCTCTGTAAAAAACACAATCATCATGATGTACATAAATTAAAGGAAAATGAAAGAGGAACTACTCAACATTATTTTGGGGCTCATAAAATCCTTAGAATTCAACATTTTGCTCTGGCTGTAAGGAATTTCTATTTTGATTCAAGACCAACATAGCAGAATAGTTGTCATGCTATAACACCGTAGTCAGGGCCTAAATCATTTACTCTGCAAACGTATTTTCGACTGGTTGACACTGCTGCACTGAGTCCTATGTCACATGTCGAGATGCTATTCTCAATCATCACAAATGGCCAAATTCTGCCACCTCTGGTCAATGAGTAGTATCTTACCCTGCTGCAAGTAATCCTGTTAAGATCAAAGGAACTAATCAGAATAAGGTACTGCTCATTATGAGTAAAAGTGTCAGAATCTGGCCCAGAGCAGTAGGAGAGACCACTACATGCCGTTTATAAGATGAACCCTGATATCGTCCATTTTACAGAAGTATTTGTTACAAAAATAACTCTAATATAATTAGCGCTACCTACAAGTTATCTACAAACTAAAATCATTTGAAAACATCCATAGATTCTTAAAACTAAAAGCCATCACAGTATTTCAATTTAAATTCTAGGTGCACGAGTGAACAAAAATGGCAAAAATTGAATACTCAAAAAGAATGAAATGTCAATGAGTGGATTCATTTTAAATGTGCGCTGTGTTTCAAGTAACAAGTAACAAATAGATAATATTACATTAGGAGAAGAGTGCACCCGTAAGAATCCACTTAATTTAGCACTTTAAAAATAAAGATCATCACATCTATATGGAGGATATAATATATATTCTCAATTCAAGAAGCATAGCTGCAGGACATATTAGCTCAAAAGAAACAAGTGGAACAGCAAGTAGTTAACAAAGATATCCCCATCTACCCTGTAAATGTAAGGTCCTGGTATTGATGTAGCAATACTTTGATAGTGCTATATTCATTTTATTAATTCAGCTGACTAACATTGGTATCTTCTGTAGATGAGGAATTCTGAAAATAATCACAACTTTGCTTTAAGCAAAGGATAGTGATACAGTCAGCAGACAGCATGGCCTATTAACGTTAATTCTACTGTATTAACAATAACATTGATCCATGTATGAATAGTCTCAAAATTATGAGCGTGTTGGGGTTTGAGAGGCAGCTTTACAGTGTTGTATTACAAGACTCAGACAAAGGTTAAAAATAACCTGATGGTACTTACGTAGACTTGATTGTGATACATCTTTCTTGTTCATCTTTCCGCGTGTCTGTGAACCGTGTTTCACCAGCTTTGGCTGAAGCAATGATACCTGCTTTGGATACCAAGGAGTCTGTCAGTGTCGATTTGCCATGATCAACATGAGCAATCACAGACATGTTCCTGATATTGGACTTTTTGTCCATGATCGCTCGGATCTGGTCTACAGTGAAATTCACCTGAGTAGGGGAAAGAACCAATGCTATAGATGACTTCTATAGGATAAAAAGAGAGTATTTTATACTATAGTGACATCTGAAGCAAATTACATACACATTTCCCCTCATGAAAATTACCTATTTTGTATTATTGTTAACTGTAACATTTTAAAATCACCATTAGGCTTCAGAGTTCAAATACAAGAGAGTAGAATGGAGTACTTCCTAACTCTCTGAACTATTGTTACAGACATCACTGCATTAAGGTATACTCCATTCACATTTTGCAGATAGTTTTTGTAACTATAAAGGCTACAAACTTCATTTTAAAAATTACTTCGATTTCACAGTACAAATTGACAACTTCTTAAAATAATGTATCAACTTGCTGAGGCAGCATAAGCTGGTCCAATGTGACCGCTTCTTATTTCCCACAAGTCAGGAGATGCAGAGTTTAGGTGGAACACATGGGTGGCTACAGATAACTAACAAAATAAAAGTTCTCTTACTAATTAAACCCTTTCCTTCTAGATTTGTAGATACCCTTACTTGCATGTCATAGGAATGTAGGCCAGGCCGACACTAAGCCATTTTATTAATGTATGTAAATATTGCATCTTTATTTCCTTCAACTTTATCATTTATTTTCTCAAAAATATACCTGGTTTGCTGCTCCCCCCCCCCCATACAATGTTTAAATAATAGAAAGTTATTTCTACACATACACATGCAAACAATACTCCCATAGATGTCCCTGCGGGACATCCAAAACTTTTGGATAACTGAGCATTCAGATAAGCAGAAGTTCTAGTGGGATGCACATGGATTCAGATAACCAGGATAATTGGACAAAGGGAATTTGGATATCTACAATTATAATATACTAGCGAAAATACCCGGCGTTGCTCGGGTCAGTCGGAGGTGGGGAGGGGGCAGAGAGCTGAGCGAGTGCGGGGTCCGTTGGATGGGGGCAGAGAGCAAACCTGACACCCCCACCTCACCCCCCTAACCAAACCTGACACCCCCACCTCACTTACCCCTCGACCAACCCTGACTCACATTTTCACCCCCCCACCCAAACCCAACACCCCAACGTCTCCCCCCTACCAATCCCAACACCCCCTGACCAACACCCACACCTCACCCCCCGTAGACCAAACCTGAAACACCCACCTCACTTCCCCCCCCAACCAAACCCGACACCCCTACCTACCACCACAAACAAACCCGACACCCACACCTCACTTACCCCTCGACCAACCCCGACCCCCCTCCTCACTCCCCCACCAAACCCAACACCCCCTGACCAACCCCAATCCCCACACCTCACCCACCCCGACACCTTCCCACCCCCCCGACCAAACCCAACACTCCCAACTTACTTACCCTCCGACCAAACCCGACACCCCCACCTCATTTACCCTCCGACCAAACCCGACACCCCCACCTCACTTACCCTCCGACCAAACCCAACTCGGGTCCGTCGGAGGTGGGCAGGGGGCAGAGAGCTGAGGGATTCCGGGGTTCCATTGGAGGGGGGAGGGGGCAGAGAGCTGAGGGATTCCGGGGTTCCATTGGAGGGGGGAGGGGGAGAGAGCTGAGGGAATCCGGGGTTCCGTCAGAGGGGGGAGGGGGAGAGAGCTGAGGGATTCCGGGGTTCCGTCGGAGGGGGAGAGAGCTGAGGGATTCCGGGGTTCCGTTGGAGGGGGGAGGGGCAGAGAGCTGAGCGAGGGGTTCTGTTGGAGGGGGTATTATGACATCATAACTATGTCACAGGGAACAGCAGCTGCCCAGCTGATGTGATTGGCCTTTAAAGAATTTCACCCCTGGGGGGCGTCAGGGGTGAGATTTGAAAAATTTTCGACCCTTACAGTCATTAGGACCCCAAGACCTCTAACTGTACCAAATTTCAAGTTTCTAGCTCAAACTGTGTGGAAGGAGTAAGTTTACGTACATACACGCACGCACGCATACCCCATTTGACTTTTATATATATAGATTTGTTTTGATTATTTACTTTTTGAAATAAGGGTGAGTCACATTACCTGTTTAGACCTGTCTATCCTACTGAACTTACAGCAGCACAGTTCTCCTGCCGACATAATAAAACCACCTAAACAAGAGGCAGTAGCTATGTTGGCAGGAGAAGCTCTGTGCACTCAAGTTCTTATGCCACAGAGACTTATGTTGCTTAGGGGGGAGGTTTTTTTCACACCCCTGAATGACAGGTTTTGCCAACATAAGTGGTAGTGTCGACATAGCTTTATATTTTCTGTATTCTTGGCTTTAACCCCATTGCTTTCCATGCAGTTGTTTAGTTTTTCAATATTAGTTGTCAGCTTGAATAAAAGTCTTACAGTTCACACACTACTTTCACAGAACTGGATGTTCTCTAAAAGGTGTTAAAACTGTTCCTATAATTTGAGTTACACTGATATCAGTGAGAAGATTTCTACATTGCAGATTTGAAACGCCACATATTTCCAACATCACTATTTATATTACAGTAGCAACCTAAGGCCCAACCAGGAAGGGGGACGGGGGCTTTGTATTAGGTGTTGTAAAAACATAGAGAAAGATACAGTCCCTATCCCAAAGAGACCTGAAAAGACTAAAAACAGATGAAAGACAAGCTCTCAGGGCAGGGAATATCAGGTGGAATATCAGTTCTAAGGGTTTTTGTGTTTTTTCATTTTTTATATATTATTTATATTACTATTGCTTTCTGGGGGAGTGGTTGAAGGGGTAAAGAAGGGAATACGGAAACAGTTGAGGGAAACAGAGGAGCGTGGTGGATGGGAAAGGAGATAAACAAAACAGCAGAAGAGTGAAGTTAGGCAGGGTCAGGGCAGGATGAAGGGGACCAACAACCAATGGAAGTCAGGGAAAAGAGTGGAGTTGAGTGAGTGAAGAAGCAGGCTCCCAGATGTCAAGATTCAGAGTTGAATGAAAATTGGTGTCAGGAGACCTGGGAAGGTCCTCCTGGCTTCTATCTCCCAGGGGAAGGAGAGGCCACTGGTCCAATAAGCAGGGCATATCCCTCTGTTTCAAGTGTGTGTCTACATAGAAGGTGGAACGCAAGAGAAGCGGAAAGCCCTGATTTAAACTCTGTGGCCTTGGCTCTGGTTGGTGCTAGCTACTTTAGGAAAGAAGCCCCAAGGCTCTGGAGATTTCCATAGTTTGTCCATTACAAGCTTTTTCACTACTGCTCATTACGTGGAGAGAGTAAGAGGGAGGCTGCTGAGCATGCTTCCCTGAGCAGGCCCCTCTGAATCCTTCTAAAACTTGCAGTGAATACTAGCTTCTGATAAGCCAAAGAATACATGATTATGTTTCTATGTATCATTGCAATAGGTGATAGTAATGCATTTATGATAATATAATCACGACTGATTACATTCTTATTTTCTTAAAATTGGCCTAGGAAGGATTTTAGAAAACAAAGAAATTAAGTGTGTGCCTTTTTTGCTCACAATGTACAAAGGTAATCTCCAGCAGGGTTACCTTGGAAAAATCAACGAACGTGGAGTGAACCTGGTCCTAAACTATATAAGTCAAACCAACAAGGTCGGATATACAGGACAGGAAGAGGCACTTGTAAATCAGCAGCATAATGAGGAAAGTAGAAATTACAAAAGCAGAAGGGAATACCCAGGAAAAAAGTCTAGAGGGGGAAGAGAAAGGAACAGAAGTCAGACCCACCCTGTAGGTTTCCCATAGTGAGCTTTCTCAGGACAATCTACAGAATGGTTTGCAGACAATTTAAGTTATGGCATGTCTAGGTGGTTTAGGAGACAAACGTTCCTTTCCACTATCCACAGAGGATCAAAGAATTCTGTAACTAAATGTTTATTTCAAAATATGCCCATCTGTTATAAATTATAGTTTTAAAAAGAGACTTAACACACAACTACAAACATCCTGTATAAGCTTATATAAATGTTCTGGATACGAGAGAGGCATAGGCACCAACTTCCCCAGTTCCTGGGGATGCTCGATCCCTGCGCCACCTGAGGCCCCATCCTCACTCCATCCCTTCCCCCATCCCTGACCTACCTGGGGCAGAGAAGGGGTGTGGAGTGCATGAGGCGGCTCAGGAAAGGGAGGTAGGATATAGGAGGGGTTGTGGAGTGCAGGAGGGAGCCCAAAGCAGGGGTGCAGGGAGGAGTGCAGGAAGGGACTCAGGACTGGGGGTTGAGGTGCAGGCAGGGTGCAGCATCAAACTTCGGCACCAATAGAAATGGGAACAGAGGGCCAGACAAAAGCCCAAAATGGGGCATGGGAACCTGTCAAAAATACATGGTAATGAATGCTATCGAGCTGTATACTACTCACATTTCTCCCAAACTGTGTCCCAAAAGCCCCAACTAAAACCTTAAGTCAACTGTAAAAACCTCTAAAACCACTCCTGACAAATTCTGTCACAGTAATGTATTCCATTTACAAAATTTTTTGGTATAAAGAAAACTGGAAATATGGACACAACATAAAAACTGTTATTCTTTATATTCAGTTAATTTATAGCATTTTGTTTCACATTTAAAAAAAGCTGCTGCTGAATTTCCATTATGGTGCACCAGACTGCCATAGAAAAGAATCCTGACAGAAAATGTAGGTTCAGCAGCAGAATAGATGGGGCTTAATAGTATGGAGACAAGGCACATGAAAAAGCAATCCAAAGATGTAGAGTATTGTTCTCCCTTCCACAAGTAAAATACAACAAATTTTCAACAAAGCCCACAAATTTTACAGACACATCTGTAAGAAAGCTGAATCACTCCTGGACAATTACATGACGGTAGCACATATTGCAGAAGTGCTTCTTTACCGGCTCTCAGCAGTATTGGGACATCGGAGAATCAACCTCCCTCCCCCCATAATAAACTACCCCCTCCTCTCTTGGAAGTATTTAGATCTCCACTGTAAGGCAATGAGGAATGACCCACAACTCACTTTCAAGTCGGGAACAGACAATGATATAAAGTAAATATTGTACAAACCCCATCTAAACTTATTGCTGATGTTGACACAAGTAAGGGAGATAGAAGACAGTAAACGGTGTAGATCTTGTCATCCCCCTCACCCCCAAAGTTACAGAAATAGGACTCAACTGAGAGATCCTAACAACATTAAAGAAAAGAGCAAAATCGTGATGACATTTATTTATCACACAACCAGGGTCACTACAGACTGATCCCTATGATAAAAATATTCAGCAGAGATGAGATACTTTAAATACCACTAGCTGTTAATAATGTAATAGGGCTGGCTCGCCAACAAAATAAACACAAATACTGTACATTAAAAAAACACAACAACCCAGCAGTGTCTCCAATTTCCTAGGAAAACCCAGATGATCTGACTCAGGCACAACAGGTCTGAGCCAGTGTAACACAGGACGTATACTGCCACACACAAAACCCCTTTCAAATCTTGTCTAAAGTGGTGTGGTACCTTTTACCTCCCTTACTGATCCCTGTTTCTAGACCTCTCTCTACCTGAGTCAGAATTATTTAACTCCAGATCTGTGTGGGAACTTGTAGCTCAAGGAAGGATGGGCAAAATGTACTGCACAAAACAAAGTCCTAGCGTGTGTCATGATCTGCAGCATCACGCTGAAAACGGAGCTGCATTTCTCTCTGCTGCCTGACTCGCACGCCTGCCATTTTTATGGAAACAACAGGGATTAGGAGGGGATCCGACAGAGGACCCGGAAGTGAGGTGGAGCAACAGCATCGTGTAAACGGCCCCAGTCCGGAGTCAGGGGCAATTCGGAGCATGGTGACTTCTGCCAGCACTAAGGCTCGTCGCCGCTGTCTGGGAAGGTTCCTCGCGCCCCTTCAGCCGCCCCGGGGCGGCTCTCCAGGGGGAGCGGACCCCGCTCGGGACCCCCGGCAGACTCCGCAGCCCCCCGGCCCCCGGCTCCGCCAGCTTCCCCCCAGCCCGCCCCTGGACAGACGTGCCGGGGGCCCTGCCGGGAAAACGGCCGCCCCCGCGCCCAGCCCCGGCTGCTCTTTCTTCCCGCCCCGGAGCAGGCGGGGGGAGCGCCGCTCCGGCAATAGCGGGCCCGGGAGACGCGGCGGGCTGCCCCCGAGGGCGGGGGCTCCCTTCCGCCCGGGGGACACTCACCATGGCGGCGGATGGCTCCGGATGCTTCCCGCCCCCTCCCCCGGCCTGGCGCTGCGCTCCAGGAGGCTCGGTCCCAGGAAGAGACGGGCCCGGCGCAAGGAGGTTCGGGAGCGGGTGACCCGGCGCCCCCCCCCCGCGGGCAGAACGCGCTCAGGCGCGCCCAGGCCCGCTGCCCGGCCGCAGGGAAGGCGCGGAGCTGAGGGCTGCTCCACACACGCCGCGCCAGCTGCGTCCTTGCCCGGTACCAGCGTCCCCTGGGAGGACCAGAGACGCTGGGAGGTGCAGGGCACCCCTGGCTTGAAGTGGTTTCCATCATAGACAGGGGGGGTTCCTGGGGTTCAGTGGCTTTTAGCACCCCACAAATGGCTCCAATGCTACTGCCTGGTACCCAGCGATCCCACCTTCCGCTAGTCCTCCCCCCCCCCCTACCCAGTGATTCCAACTTCCCCAAGTTTCCCTCCAGTGCCAGTTCCCTCCTGTAACCAGCTATTCCACCTTCCCCTGGTTCCCCTCCCGTGCCAGCTCCTCTTCGTGCCTTGCTATTCCACCCTCTCCCTGCCCTCCTTCCATGCCAGCTTTGCCCCAGTACCCAGCTATTCCTCCTTCTCTCTGTCCCCATTCCGTGCCAACTCCCCCCTTCCCCATTCCCTCCTATGCCAGCTTGCTCCCCATACCCAGCTATTCTTAGAGGGGAAGGAGGTGTATTTTGCAGTGGTGAAAAGTGGAAGAGTCATGGCCCCCCATTGTTCCAGCACCTACACCCCCTCCAGTATGAGCTTTCTACCTCCCCTTACATTGCCACCTTACCCCCACCACCCAGTTCCCCTGTGCCACTGTGTTAGAACATACCTCTTTAGTCACATCCTACTCACTATTGTAATAATCTTTGTACAAAGTACACCTGGTAAGGTGTCATTTGAAAACTCATCATTTGCTCATCAGTATAATCCTGTTAGAATGTGTGGTAACATGTGTGAAGTTATAAGACTTCTCTGTATGGTGTTATGCACACTTGTTCCAAACTGAGGTTGGCAAACAGGTCTGTCTCAGACAAAGGAATGTGTGTTCTGCTTTATTTGAATTTAAGCCGTAAACAGCCATTGAGCCGGAAGGGAAACAAAGGAAGCTCAAACAGGTGAGAAAAAAGTAGCAGGCAACATCCTTCCCCATAGACTTGTCTCCAGGTACCCAGAGGGAAATGTTCTTCAGGTGAGGGGACAAACACCCTACAATACCCCCCTCCCCCAATTGATTCAGTGCACCTGGATGGACAAATGAAGCAGCTGTTGGACTGCCGAAGGGATCCCAACCTAAGAGGTTTGAATGATAAGACTGCTGAGAGCATGTGGTGAGGAGTTTGTGAATTTAACATAGTTTGTTAAGTTAGGCACCAGTAGGCACCATTTCTGACTCTTATGCCTCACTACTTGTACATACTCAACCACTATCTGTTTCCAGTTAATAAACTTGTGGTATTGTTTTATCTAATCCAGTGTGTTTACACTGAAATGTCAGGGAAGCTCTATTTGGGGTGGCAAATTGTGTACATATTATTCCCTTTAAAGAAATAATGGACCTAATATAACCTGTACTGCCCAGGAGTAGAGGTTATATTAGGAGTACTCCTTCACCTCAAACTTCCGGCCTCTGCTCTAGGATTGTCTGCCGCTGGAATATGCTTTGCTGAATTATCTCCAGGTGTAACTCCACTGAGGCAGGGTGATGGAGTTGAATTAAGAGTTACGCTTGGAGAATGAAATTCATCCATATGTACTCTGAGACAGGAACTGTACCCAAAAAGTGCAGCTGCTTCCCCTGCCCATAGGCAGAACTGCTCCAGCAATGCTAGCTGCCTTTTGCTTAATCCCATGGCATCCCCCACCATGCCGGCCTTGGGGAGGACTGAGAAGGATGTGCTACAGCTCTGGGCTATGTTACTTACTGCTCAGCTTTCCATGAAGAAATGGTGGGCTCTGTAGGCATAATAGCGCAGGCTGGACAATATCCTGCTGCATGTCTTTTTTACCCTGTATCCTGAATTCTGCAGCGCTCCAGAACAGAGACCTCCAGATAGGCAGAGAGGGATTCATGGGTGGAGAGTCCCCTCTGTTTGGATCCCAGAGTGATGAGATGGATTTATGTTCCAGGATATTGGTGAGGCAAGGTCTAATAAAATAGTCCCTCATCCACCTTCTCTCTCTAATAAAGATCACAATGGAGCCATGGGATTTATCCTCCTGGGTCAGACCAGTTGTCCATCTAGTCAGTATCCTGTCTGACGGGGGCCAGGACCAGTTACTTCCATGGAAGGTGCGTGAATCCCAGCAATGCACAATTTGGGGATAATCAGCCCACAGGGGAAGTCTTTCTAATCTGAGGCAGTTTCATGGTTGGTTTATGCTCTGAAGCAGGAAAGGTTTTATGCCACCTAAAACTTGTTTCTGTTTTCTCTCATGTAAATGTGGGCATGATCAGTATCCAGTCCTTTGGGCAATCCTGATGGCCTCCATTCTATCATGTGGCCATAAGTTTCCCAGAGCACCGTTAACTCTACCTGCTGGGGAAGCTACTGAGAGTCCTTGGGGTGGGCACTCAGCCAATGGCAACGGGGCTCCAACTAGAGCCATACTGCCAAAGGTGAAGCGACAACCAGCACAGCAGGTTTAAGGGGCAATTCTCCGTGCACAACAGCTCCTGCACCCATAAGTTCAAGGCTGGCCATTCCTTATGGGTCACCTGGATTGGAGCAGGAGGCTTGTCCCCTCTCTGTTGGCTGTCATGCTTAGAGGGAATTATGTTCTGAAATCTCCAGGAGAGTTACCACGTGGCATGTACAGTCCCTTGTGGTCACTTCCTGCTGGCCCCATTGTACCACATGGAAAAAATGAAGGGACCCTACTTGCAGTGCCTCCTGCTGGCCATTTTGGGGATTAGCTCTCCCAGCTTGCACGCTTTGACATGGTCTTCTCCCATCTCGTCTCGCTTTGCCAGCCTGCTCACTAGGCTGATCATATTTCCAAGAGAGGAGACAGGACATCCGCAGCTGCCCACCCAAGCATCCCCCTACTGTTGCCCAGTCACTAGAACCCTGAGGGGAGGGGCATATCCTGGAACGCTAACATTTGAATGGAAGGGAATCCCCTCCAGCAGGGATTAAAACCTCTTTTGAAAGTATAAATAGGGTTTGCTATTAGAAATGCTACTAAAAGAATCTCGAACATTGCTGCATATCAGTGGAGCAGCATGAGCCAAGCAGAGGTTTCACTCCAGGAACAGGCTGCTGTGCTAGCAAAAACAGCTTCTGTTGTCACATAAAGGAGAAGGAAAGCTCCCGAAGAAATAGGCCAGATATTGCAGATCCAGCCGAAAAGGGGGGCGGAAAGGGGGTGAAGTATTAGCAGCTCATGAACAGCATGAGCCTGCTCCTGTCTTTTACTGGGACAGAAAAAATAAAGCCATGGAACTCCCATTGACTTCTATGGGAGCAGGCCTGCGTGATTCTACTGTTTGTTCCCTGCTGACCTCCCAGGCAGGATTTCAGTGTGGGAAGGCACTCCAGCTACTGATACAACTGCCCAGGCGAGGGGAGTGTTTTGTGGGCGGACTGAAATTTGACATCAGGAGGAAGCTGGAACAGTGCATTGGTTGCAAATATCCGTGAGGCAGAGGCTGGATCTGGCTTGACATGTACAGGAGGTGGGGAGACTGGTGATTTGAAGAGCTTAAGAAACAGGAGATTGATAGTGGAGGAG
This sequence comes from Sternotherus odoratus, assembly GCA_032164245.1. Taxonomy (NCBI): domain Eukaryota; kingdom Metazoa; phylum Chordata; order Testudines; family Kinosternidae; genus Sternotherus; species Sternotherus odoratus. The sequence goes on from JAVMKO010000007.1 coordinate 96,243,427, forward strand.
AAGCAGAAAGAGAAGGGAGCTGGGATGATAGAAAAGCTGCCACACTCTCACTGAAGGTAAATGAGAAATCATAGTCTGGCAAAAGTCTGATGATTGCTGATCTACTGTTCTGTCTGGAGCTCTTGCAGCTGGTAATGTGATGTTCTCTGGGGCACTTTATGATCTGTTTATTCAAACCTTTACACAAAATTTAGATCCCTGGTGATCTGCTTAAGCATCCTGGATTTTAAAAACGCAAATCAACTCCAGACAGTTTAGGATTTCATTTTCAAAATGGAATGCCTGTATTGTAAAGTGAGAAGTTTTGTGTATAAAAATGAGTTCAGAGGAAGGTGAAGTGCAAATGAGAAGTCAGACGCATGCAGATAAATGCCTAGTACCAAGAGGGAGATTTTCAAAGGCACAAAAGTGAATAGGAGTTAGGTGTGAACTCTCTTTTGTGTCTTTTAAAATCTCCCCCTAAAGAATTGGGTAAAGGGATTTGTTAGGTGTAATAACTATGCTGGACTTGTCACCTGAAGATCTCAAAGTGCTTTACTAACCAATGATAGTTGATGCTAATAATGGAAACGTGTAGAATGCTAACAGAAGTAGGAAGGAAATAGGTGTCATAATGAAAAATGACTGTTTAATGAAGAACAAACAAATGAGAAGTCAAATTTAGTGATATGACATCTGACCCCAAAACTGGCTTGACTGAATTTAACTTCTTAGGGTCGTTTATTTTTTTCTCTCCAGCTGATAGATGGTCTTTAACCAGCTGAATATTCCTCACAGATGTCCCTTGAGGAGACTGGTCCCAGATCTTATTTCCTGTTTCTGAGTGATGCTCTGAACCTGGATGGAATATGAGCTACTCAAAAATTTTGGGCCCATTACAGTAATGAATCTTTCAGTCACGCACATGGGCGGTTGCTAGTAGCATTGCACCTTTCTGAAATTACGTGCTCCAGTTACTCTGACTTTCTTTAGGACTGGTGAAACACAAAAATAGAGTCAGAGAGGTAGCCGTGTTCGTCTGGAATAGCAGAGGTAACAAAGAGTCCTGTGGCACCTTAAAGACTAACTATAAAGTTTTGAAGCATAAGCTTTTGTGGGCTAATACCCCACTTTATAGTTAGTCTTTAAAACTTTATAGTTAGTCTTTAAGGTGCCACAGGACTCTTTGTTACCTCTGCTATTCCAGACTAACATGGCTACCTCTCTGATTGGGTATTAGCCCACGAAAGCTTATGCTTCAAAACTTTATAGTTAGTCTTTAAGGTGCCACAGGACTCTTTGTTACAAAAATAGAGGAACAGGATGAAAGACACAAAAACCATCAGATCCCTAATTATATTGGAATCAGTATATTCCAGCCCAGCCCCAGTAGGTATGATGCTGCTTACACTTCTGCACTTGTGGCTCACTATGAAGAATACATTCCATGTAATGTAAGTTTCCCTGAGAGCCTGTCGAAAACAAGCAGATATCTGTCATCCTCCCAATGGGTGGTGTTCACAGCTGTGTAGTATCAGGCCCTGCATTTCTATAACTTGCTACCTTTTTTTAAAATGCATCTTTTTTTGGGTAAGGATACTGATACCTGAGCTACACTATTACTCACAATTAATAAAGCATGGTTCAATTTCCTAATTTTCATGCACAATGTAGTAAGAATTTTCTTTAATTATCATGTATAAGAAAAAAATCCTGGAGCTACAATGCCCCTCCTTATTCCACTTGTTGAACTCTAATTGACACCAGGTGAAACCATTTACCATACTATCTAGTGGTAGAATATTAGTGGTATAAAATATCATGACGAAAGGACCAAGCCCTGGAGTTTGGTTTCAGAGAGGAACATCTTCACATTTCAGGAATATTCAGATCAGGAGTTTTCGTTGTGCTCAGGATAGAGACAGGGTTCAAGAACATAGTTTGTTTTTTCTACCCAAACATTTTTGGTCAAGCCTGTCTCTGCGGTAGGACTGTTCACAAAGTTTCACACACACTTAAGAGTGAGTGGTGTTTATGAGTACCCTTATAGCATATGAATATTTTATAGCCTTACAGTATAGCAGAGCTGAAGGCCATGTCCATCTTCAAAGCACCTTGGAGTCATCAAGTGATCTTAAGTATTGCTAGATCTATGGTGGAGGTCCTCCTTATTTTAGTGAGTAAGGGTTCAAGTGTTAGTTTCTGTCTTGTTGCCTGAGAGCGTGCAGTAGAACTAAACACTGCAGAGTGAAATAATTTTGGGGGTGTCACAAGTGGTGGATTCAGCCAAAGCAATATTTGAAGATACTGTAATAATCACCTATTTCGATCTGAAAGCCTAGCTACAGACTAATAGAGACTGCTTCTCACATGGATTGAAGCTGGCTATTCTCTCTTCATTTAGTCAAATTCTTCTGTCAAGCATGCAACTGACCTCCACCCAGCTGCCAATAGCTGTCAGTACACAAGAATGAAAACTCCATACATGATCCTGATCCTCCTCCTCGCTGTGGTTTGTAGCAAAATTACTTCCCTGAGAAGACTGAATTGTTACAACCTGGCTCAATCCCACTCTTGATGGTCACCAGTTTGTTGCAAATGGATCCAAGTGTTGGCAGAAGCGACAGAGAGTCCTGTGGCAGCTTAAAGACTAACAAAAGTATTGAAGCATAAGCTTTTGTGGGCTAGTACCCACTTCGTTGGATGCATGCTCTATTCTTTGTCGCTTCTGCGAATCCAGACTAACACAGCTACCTCTTTGATTCGATCCAAGTGTTGGGATCCATTTGTTTCCAAGTCAACTCGGTCTACGCTGAGTCTAGTTGCTGTTTCTAGCTGTGAGTCCCTAGGGACACTCCCAGGCTCAGACTATTGTTGGGTCCTTCTTGGGATATGGGATTCCATAGTCCAACCACCCCAGACCCTGGAACCAGAATCCCAGACCTCCTGAGCCCCTCAGTTGTTTACATGCATTTCTCCAGAGTTCCATCTTGCTGTGGGCTCTCTAATGTCTAATTGAATTACTTTGGGGACAACGTGGCAGGAAAGAAAGAACAGAGACTTAGCAAAAGAACTTAATCACAGGAGATTTACTCTTTTAAAAAAGCACCAGAGAGTTATAGATCTTTGCAAAACAACAAGTCCTGAGATGCACCCCCCGCCCTTAATCTAATCTCACCCCTTCTATGAGTCTGAGGTCTCCTCAGTGGTTCAGACTAGGTGGAGTTCCTCTTGCCTTCTCCCTCTCTCTCCAGTCCTCTCTTCTTGAATAGGTGATGGATGCTCCCCTCTGCTCCCCCTCTTTAGCTCTGGGACCTGGGTAAGAAGCTGCAGATCTACCAGCCAGGCTGGTGTCCCTGTGTAGAAAATCCATTGTTCCATCGGGCTGGGCTATCAGATGAGAGACAATCAAAGTAGGTAGCTCTAGATTGCTCTGTGGTGGCTTCTTAATCATAGTCATTCATTAAGCTATTAAGCACCCTTCCTAGGCAGGTTGGCTGTCTGGACTACATTATAATAATCTTAGGTTAGACCCAAGGTAAGCATGCAACACAAAAGAGATCTCCTAATCCAGAATGGCAATTACAACACAAAATGGAGCTCACAATTAGACTCAGTCATATCCCACTATCTCATATGGTCCTGATCCAGAGACTGGACTGAAAAACTCCAGTTGACTTTGGCCCCTATGTGCGTAAGTGAAGTAGTGATGAATGTGGTTCCTAGCTCTGGTGGAGCTTGAACACTAGAAAGTAACATTATCAGCCCCAGAATTATTATTTATAGCAACCTTCATGCTTTGCTAGTGACTGTCCGCACTCTTTCCCTGTAGAGCTGGTTTACTGGGTTTGGGGCTGGTGAGTCTGGCTTTCCCCTTGTACAGATAAGACATGATACAATGGGCCACATTGAGTTAGCTCCTCTAGTCCTTAAGGGCAACATTCACCTTTCTGATCTGTACTGGCTCGTTTGTGGAGCTTCCCGTTGGCACCAGTGCTGAGTCTTCATGTTGAGGAAACGTAGCATAGGCAATAGAGATCCGCAATGCAGATAAGAGCTTTGCAGTGGGGATCCAAGAGGAGACGTTTGTCTTAAAGGTTATCTTTGATATAGGTGACCTTTGCAGAACTGAATTACTCTTCTGCTTCCACTAGATGGCATTCAGTTTCCTTAACAAAGCTTGTTTTCCAACTATTTCTTTCTCTATTATTTTGGCCATATTAATGTTAGGCTCTATTTTATATATTAACAGCTCATTATTTTGTCTGTTTTGTCTCCTGAAGCCCTCAGTTCTCCCCACCATGCTTTGTCCCTGGCTTGAGTGCATTGCCTGAATCTCAGACTGGAAAATATAGGCGAGTTTGTACCTTTCAAGGTGATCTTAAATGGCATTAATAGACGGAAAGTAATCTGATGCCATTAACAGCACTCTCCTGGATTAATGGCTGGCACAAACAAGGCTCCTTGGTGAAGAGGCCCAGAGCCTTCCTGCATCACTGCTATTTTGGGCCCTAGGATTTGTAATTGTGGTACCCAACAAAGCTTAGTTAAGCCTCTGTACCAGGTTCTTAGTGCCCTTGGATTTTTTCTCCACATTCCCAGCTGGGTTGACACATTGACACAGTCAGCAGCATCAAGCCTGAGTTGACAGACATGTGCTACAAATAGCTGTGTAAACAGCACTTTTAAGTGGTGGCTTGGACTCTGAAGCCCATTCTCCTCCTTAGACTTCCAAGCCAGAGCCCCAGTCTCTACACAGCTGTTTTTAGCACAGTAGCCCAAGCCCCACAACCCCAGGTGTGTTGACCCGGGATGAGAGGCTCACTGCTGTGGGCTGTGTAGACATGCACAGAGAAGTCAAGTGCCTTGGCCAAGGTCACACAGTGAATCAGGGGCTCTGCTGTGTTTAGAACCCAACATCTTTCTTGCTCTCAGTCCTTTGGATTTAACCACCTGTCACAAGGCTGGCCCTTTAAGGGAGTCAGCTGTCCAGCCTACCAGTGACAGAGAAGGGCATGAACCAACCCAGGTCCAAACCTGGAGCCACAGTGTTAGAGGGTTGGAGTGTGACTCGTCCTATAATCTGGTAGCCTGCTGACACTTGCCTTCCTTCAGCCCCAGTTTGAGGCTCCACCCCTGCAGTCTAATTGGTGGAGTCCCAGAGCAGCTGATTGGCCGGCTGGCCCTACTTAAGGCATCAACAGGCATAGGGAGCTGTTTGGACAGCTGGGCTCCACTCTGTTCTGGAGTGTGTGCTTCGGGAAGCCCATGCCTGCGGGAGACCCACACTCCAAGTGCCTTAAGTGCCTCGGGGAAGCGCACTTGGCAGACTCCTGCAAAATATGCAGGGCTTTCAAACCCAGGACCCGCAAGGACAGAGAATCCCGCCTGCGGCTGCTCCTATTCCCCTGGCTTGATTTCCTAGTATCAGATTTGAGGTTCTGACCTCCAGTTTGTCTCCTGCTTCTGATCTCTTGGTATATTGACCCAGCTGACTCCTGTATTGTGATTGCAGGCTCTGGATCTGACCACTCGTGACCTGGGTCTAATCAAAGGCTTAGGACAGATCAGTTAAATGAAGCTCCTGAGGAGGGGCACCTCCCAGGGAGCTTGAACTAGGCAAAACCTGTTCAGGTAGGGAGGCCTCAGAGAGACCTTTATAAAATAGAGGAAAGACTTTCTAGACAGGGAGGCCTGGGAGAGACCCAGTGTCAGGCTCTCTAGATTAGCTTATGGGCACGTGCTAACCACAAGGCAGACTGTCAAAGAACAGGGCACAAACCTCAAACTGGTGGCATGTTCTACAATTAGATTTCACCAGCCAAGTAACCCGCGTGAACTCCTCATGCGCTAGAACAGCCTTAACATCGTCCCAGACAGTCCCCAGGGGCATTTCGGTCTCTCTTGCCACCCAGGCAAGCCTGCCTTTGTGATAAATGGTCCCTTACACCAAATATCACCATATGCAGGTTACTCCCAGTCCTGAAGGACCAGTCACTTACCCCAGGTCGATTGTACTTCAGACCTCAAACCAAAGACAACACTGGTAGCCAATCCTATGATACTAACTAAACATTTATTAACAAAGGGAAAGAAATGAGTTATGTACAAGGTCACAGCAGGTAAACATGCACACTCATATATGGCCTTAGGTGCCAAAAGGTAATAGAAGCTGCTATAAAGTGCAAGCTCTATACGTCCTTTTGGGCTAACCCAAAGCAAGCAGCTTGGGGATCCCTGCTTGTGCTTAGAAATGTTGCCCTCTGAATTCCAAGCAGCACAGTGACAATTCCTCTTTGACAGGGATTTTTATTCCCTCCCCTAAGCGTTCAAACTGTGATGGGATGAATGTTTGTGCATGTCTTCCCTTCATGCTGGGAGGGGGGGGCGGGGGAACCATGTCCACTCATGTTCCACTATGGCTTGTCCGATATCTATAGGCCAATAACTAGTTGGTGAACTAGTGTTCACATTTGGTAATGCTTGGCTGTGGGGGTGTCCAGTCTCATAGTAAACACTTTTTTATAGTTACAGGGCCACTGTATCTTATGTTATAAGGTAGTATTTAAGAGAGATTATTGCATGCAGCAGTTTACAGGCATTTCATTGAGTCTAAACACATTGTTATAAACGTAATATCTATTTTTACAATGCCAACACTTGGGTGAGTCAGACTGGTTTCCAGCCATGTATTTATCAGTTTTCATGAGGCCTACGGGCCTTGTCATGAGCTGGCAACTGGTCTGCCAGTGTGATGCCCTGATCAAGCTGGAGGGAGACTGCAGAGCTCTCCAGGCAGTGGAGAAGCCTGAGGCCTTACAGAAGAAGGAACTGCTGCTGGAACCCAGAGACTTTTGTTGGGGGACTTTTAAGTTTTATCTGAGCTCTGAGGTAAGAGCTTTTAAAATTATGTAGGAGTGTTCCTTTCAGAAGGCTTTATTAAAGGGAGATATACTGCTGAAAAGCAGAATGGTTGGCATCTCCTTGACTGGTCCTCTTATGTGACCTCATTGTGACCTTATTGAGATGGGGAAACTGAGGCACGCCATAGCAGAGCCACATTCAGCCACAAAGGGTGTGCTCTGAAGGCAAGGATGCCACCTGTACACTACTAGGTGACTTATCCCTTTTTATCACCTTTAGTTGAACAAACTGGCTGCTGGAAAATCAGCTCAAGCTTTGTAAATGTTCGTATATACAAATACATACAATGGGTGACGTTGTCTAACAGCTTCACCAGCAGTTGTTGGGAATGGCTGACTCTCATGAGCAATGAAGCCATAGGTCACTTATTCAGGACACCCCAAACATGGACCAAAAAAACGTTCACGCTCCACCGCACCACTTGCAAGAAATCCACCTGAAAGTTGTTTGAAATCCACAAATATTTCTCTCAAGAAGCTATCCAGAAAAAAAACCTAAAATTTTACCACAAAAGTGTGTAAAACTGTAGATAATATTTTTTTTAGAGAAGACACCAAGTGTGTTTTTTGCAAAGCAGCATTCCCAGAAAAAGCTGCCGGGGCCAATTTTGTTGCCACTGAAGTCAATGGCAATTGAGTTCAGTAGGAGCAGGATCAACTCTTGTATTTCAAGAAACATTTGCTGCAAATCCAGCCGTTTCTAATAATTCCCACACCTGCACAGAGGCAGCTGCAGGGGAAAATCCTTTCTACTCTGGGGGAGCTGGCTTTTGTAATAGGTTCCCCACACCCATCCAGATGGGCTGAGGCAGCTGCAGGCAAAGTCCCTGGGGAAATATTACAGAACTAATTAAAACAATCAGTCAATGCTTTTATCCGTGCTGTAAAAAAAACAAAATTAAAAACAAAAACAAGTGGCCTGAAATGACCTTTCTGGAGATAGATCCTGGCAGATGCTGAGTGCATTCTGGACACTGCCCCGAGTCTTCAGCTCGTGTAGACTTCACTGGAGGATAAAGGTTCTTAGTACTTTGCTGAACTGAGGTTCTATGTGCCTGCTTCTACACCACTGATGTCAATGGGAGTTTCACCACTGACTTCACTGGAAGCAGGATAAGGCCTTCAGTGGCTGTTTTATGTGTTAAGCTTGCACATGCTGGTCTGGATGCAGAAACCCACTTAGGTTCCTGAATTGACATGACATAATGATCCAGATTGTGCTACCCCATCCATCCCCCATGAAAATCAATCGACAGGCTGCCATTGATTTAAATTGGAATTGATTTGGGCCCTAAGTCAGTGGAGGCCCAGAATCGGGCCCAATTATTCAATTTTATATGAGACGTGTGCATTAAACTCTTTGGGCCAGATTTGTCCCTGGCATAACTCCACTTAAATTTGGCATCTGCTCACTCATTATGTGTTTATTATTAGAGGATCGGTTTCTATTAAAACCTCCACACTGTACAGAGAGTGAAGTTTCCATTTGTTAGCAGCTGGCATTTTAATTTCTCTTCCTGAAGTATTCACAGCAAGCAGAGCTGAGTACTAGGAAGTGTAGCCTGGGTGCAGATGTTAGCAAGCCACATGGCAAAAAAATGGTGTTTAAGGTTTAAACTCAAGGAGCATGACATAACCAGTGTGGCTTAGGTATGGTGACTTTAAAAAGGAGGGGTTCTTTCAGTGAGTTTGTGAATTCCCCCCCCCCCCATCCCCTCTTCGGAGTCCTGATGATGTCCTAATTTCCTCCCCTTTCATACTCCTCTCCCAATCCCCCTTGTCCCCAGAGCTGCATAGGATGGCTATCCTCAAGGGTGCTCTGATATCACAGTGATGGGCATGCTGTAAAGCCTTGATTAGACAGAATTGGGATTGAGCTTTCTCTAGAGTAATCCTAGACATTGTCATGCCAGATCAAACCTGTGCTTCATTTGTTCCTATATCCTGTCTCTGACATTGACCAGTATTAGATGTTTCAGAGAAAGGTGCAAGAAAACCCTGTAATGAATAGTTACAGAATAATCTGCCCCAAAGCAGTCTGCAGTTGATTTATGCCCTGGGTCATGAAGAGTTGTATCTAATCTATGTAATTGTGAAAGTTTTTATTCTTCATTCAAAGACACAGTCAAATCAGTTTGGCAAAGTCTTGACATTGTTGCAGTGAGTTCCAAAGGCTCTGCGTTGTATAAATGAATATTTTCTTTTACCGGTTTTAATTGTTTTACTGTTTAAATTCAATTACACCCTCCCCCACAGTACTAGAATTTAGGAGAAGTGAAAGCACCTGATTGACCTTTCATTATTTTCTATACCTCTATTGTTTCACGTCTCTCAAATAAGTAAAAAATGCAAGGCCCCAAAGCCAAATCCACTCTTGCATGTGCTGCTGAGTAAAACATATTGATGAATATGGGATTCCAAGTTTTGTTTGTTTAAATTGTAAGAGCAGGAAGACTGGTAAGAGAGAGAATTTACAGGGAATGAGGGAGCATTAACAGTAGAGGGCCAGGATCAGTTGATCTATATGACAATTAGAGGATTGGGCCAAAAGAAATCTGATGAGGTTCAACAAGGACAAGTGCAGAGTCCTGCACTTAGGACGGAAGAATCCCATGCACTGCTACAGACTAGGGACCGAATGGTTAGGCAGCAGTTCTGCAGAAAAGGACCTAGGGGTTACAGTGGATGAGAACCTGGAAATGAGTCAACAGTGTGCCCTTGTTGCCAAGAAGGCCTCATCTGGAGTACTGTGTCCAGTTTTGGGCCCCACACTACAAGAAGGATGTGGAAAAACTGGAAAGAGTCCAGCGGAGGGCAAAAAAAATGATTAGGGGGCTAGAGCTAGAGGAGAGGCTGAGGGAACTGTATTGTTTAGTCTGCAGAAGAGAAGACTGAGGGGAGATTTGATAGCTGCTTTCAACTACCTGAAAGGGGGTTCCAAAGAGGATGGATCTAGACTGTTCTCCATTGTAGCAGAAGACAGAACAAGGAGTAATGGTCTCAAGTTGCAGTGGGGAAGGTTCAGATTAAGATATTGAGATATTAGGAAAACCTATTTCATTAGGAGAGTGGTGAAGCACTGGAATGGGTTACCAAGGGAGGTGGTGGAATCTCCTTCCTTAGAGGCTTTTAAGGTCAGGCTTGACAAAGCCCTGGCTGGGATGATTTAGTTGGGGATTGATCCTGCTTTGAGCAGGGGTTGGACTAGATGACCGCCTGAGGTCCCTTCCAACCCTGATATTCTATGATTCTATAAATTCTTTAATCCACCAGTGACCACAGTCCATGATGGAGCCTGAAAGGAAGACTCATGTACTTTGTGGAAAGCTTAACCCAAATTCTGTGGCAATGTCCCAGGCTTTATGGCCCTTTGGTACAGCAGCCTGGAATTTTTGTGGCAGTTTCATTGAAATTAAAATAGAGATGCTTTCAGTGAATTAAATATGAAATGGAAAAACACAATCAGCTCTAGTGCTATTTGTTTGGATATTAAATTCATTTTATGCTATCATTTTATTCTATTTTCAGTTTTTAATATGCCAAAGTTGAAGGTTTTCTCTGAGGCACTATACCCAGATGTACAGACACACTTTTCCCAATCTATGCATTTTATTATATATATATATTAAACATTAGCTTTAATAAAATTTTTAAATCTGAACACCTCACAATCTTTAATATAGTTTTTTTTCACAGCACACTTGTGAGGTAGGGCAGTGAATTATCTCATCCCCATTTTACAGATGGGAAACTGAGGCAAAGAGAGAGAGAGAGAGAGACTAAATGACTGGCACAAGGTTATGTAGGAAGTCTGGTAAAGCAGGGAATGGAGCCCAGGTCTCCAGCTAGCACCTGAAGCACTGGACCATCCGTCCTATTGGTGGTTGGTAGATGATAGTTAGGCCTTTTGCCCCCTTGGGGTGGTGGTGAATGCAGGGTAAGGGTGATGGTGTTCTTGGACCCCTGGGGAATGTGGGGGTTTGGAATAAGCACATGTTGGACATTTTTGCTAAAACAATCAGCTCTGAAATAATCAGTGTTGACCTTTGAATTGCCATCTTTTGGTTTTTGTGTTAACAACCCAGTTGTTATGGCAGACTCAGGCCTGGCCTACACCTAAAAGTTAGGCTGACATAGCTATGGCCCTCGTAGGCGTGAAAAATCCGTACCGCAGAGCACCATAGCGACGCCGACTTAACTCTTGACGTAACCCCTGATGTAGGTCAATGGAAGAAAACCTCTTTTGTCAGCGTAGGCAGCATCTGCACTACAACAGCACAGTGCCATTGTTGTGCCCCTGTAGCACCCAGAATGTGGGTGTGGCCTCAGACAGATATCAATGAATACGAGTATGAATCGGTTCATATTTGCTGCACATTTTCAAGTTTGTCTTCACTCTGAGGACTAGAAACATAGCATTGTTTGTGGGGGGGTTTCTTTTAAATGAAAGCTTAGGTTCTGCGGCAAGGGAGGGGGTTCGATGGCCGTGGAAATGTGAAATGCAAAGGCCATGGCTAAAGGCAAGTCGTGCATAATAATTAGGGAATGATCGAGTGCAGATTCTAGGCTGCAGCTCCAGTGAATACAAGCGTTGTTTTTTGGAGCCAGGAGGGTGCCTGTGTGTCAGAGCAGAATTTGGCCCATTGTGTGTGTGTGTGTGTGTTCTAAATTCAGTGACCGTTTAAACAAATTCACTGCTTGTTCATGTATCACAGAACTATGGTTATAATGAAACTACGGTGACGCAGGCTGGACAGTGATGCTTTCCGTGCTTCTTCAGCTAGAAGGGATGCTAATGAGAGAGGAGATGTGCGCTTCCTTTGCCCAGGGACTAGGCAGGCTGCCATTACAACTAAAGTTTCCTTCCAGTCTCTGAGCCACATCCAGAGGCTATACATAAGGGAGCCTAAGTTGGTGTCATTACATGCTGAATGGTCCTGATTCTGCAGTGTCTTGCAGCTTGTGTGTTCGATTACACCTATGCAAAGTGAATGTAACATGCTGGTCGTGAGCGGAGAATTTGGATTGAATAGCATTTTTTACCCACTTTCCACGGTTGTAAATGACTCCGTGTGGTGCAGAGCAGCAGGGTAAGGCCAAGTAAAACATGCAAGTTAAAATAGTTGGAAGTGCTCTATCTTGCACCTACTTGGGTCTTCCTGATAGTTTTCTTTCCCTGCTGCACCTCTTTCTTGTAGCTTCTCAGCAAGAAAGTTAGTGTATCAGTTTAAACTCTGTTACCAATGTAAATTGCATCGCCTCTGCTCTAAGTCCTGACAGCCTACAGCTATGAAAATGGAAAAATTTCCCATCAATATTGTCTTTTTTTTACTGGGCAAATATTTTCCCTCTGTTTTTGAAGAGAGATGAGCTCACTGTTATGTTTTTGTTTGCCGTCCGTTCTTGTGTAGACAGTTTAGTACCTTGGGAACATAGCATGGTGTACCAGGCTCACCAGTGAAGAAGTACATGGCTCTGCCAATGTTAGTTGTTAGTTTGCGCCTAGAATGAGCTAGCTGGGGGAACATATAACATTTTTGTAGGACCCATAAAAATACTAGCTATTGCTTTTTTAACATCTCACCAATGAATGTTTCTTTATTAGTAGTGATTAATATTTCATGGAGCTTTACCGGGTAGTTAAATTTTGGACCTATAAACCTTGAGTTTCCCTTTCAGATTGAAACTGGCATTATAATTCATTTACTTAGGTAGTGCATGTACTACAAAGAGATGCTGATTTTGCTTTTCAGGCACCAGCCTAAAGGCTGGGTTTGAAACGGCCTGAATATTGAAAAATTATAGATTTCAAATCCAGATCCAACAGATTTAACAAGTTGCAGGCTAAACACCAAATACTGTCTTTGGCTCTGCCCAGACAACTCTCATTGGCTTCAATAAGGATTTCAAGTGTGTACTGGAGAATAGAATGTGGCCCTAAATTTTAGGCAGAATCTTAGCTGTATTAGGCACTTCCTCTGAACAATGGTAGAATCTATATATATAAAAGTCAAGTGGTGTATGTATGTATGTATGTATGTATGTATGTATGACTGCGAACTCCTCCCGCACCGTTTGAGCCAGAGACTTGAAATTTGGTACAGTGAGGGGTCTTGGGGTCTAGATGCTGGTAAGGGTCGAAAAATTTTCGGATCTCACCTCTGATACCCCCCAGGGGTGAAAGTCTTTCAGGGCCAATCACATCAGCTGGGCGGTTAGGTGGTGATGATGTCATAATACCCCCCTCCAACAGACACCTCACTCGCTCAGCTCACCCCTCCCTCCTCCAACGGAACCCCAGAGATCCCTCAGTTCTCTGCCCCTCCCCCCTCCCAACGGAACCCCGGAATCCATCAGCTCTGTGCCCCCCCCACCTGCGAAGGTCCCCGGAATCCCTCAGCTCTGGGCCCCCTCCCCCCCGCGACGGATCCGAGTTGGGTTTGGTGGGACGGTAAGTGAGGTGGGGGTGTCGGGTTCGGTCGGGGGGTGAGGTGGGGGTGTTGGTTTGCTTGGGGGGGGTCAGGTGGGGGTGTCGGGTTTGGTCGGGGGGTAAGTGAGCCGGGGGGGTGTCGGGGTTGGTCTGGGGGGGTGGGAAGGTGTCGGTGTGGGTGAGGGGTGAGGTGTGGGTGTTGGGTTTGGTCTGGGGGGGGGGAAGGTGTCGGGGTGGGTGCCCAGACCAAACCCAACACCCCCCCCGGCTCACTTACCCCCGACCAAACCCGCCACCGCCACCTCACCCCCCCACCAACCGCAACACCCCCTGACCAACCCCAACACCCACACCTCACCCCTCACCCACCCCGACACCTTCCCACCCCCCCAGACCAAACCCGACACCCCCTGGCTCACTTACCCCCCGACCGAACCCAACACCCCCACCTCACCCCCCCAAGCAAACCCGACACCCCCTGACCAACCCCAACACCCACACCTCACCCACCCCGACAACTTCCCACCCCCCCAGACCAAACCCGACACCCCCCCGGCTCACTTACCCCCCGACTGAACCCGACACCCCCACCTCACCCCCCCACCAATCGCAACACCCCCAGACCGAACCCGACACCCCCCGGCTCACTTACCCCCCGACCAAACCCGACACCCCTACCTCATCCCCCCAAGCAAACCGACACCCCCACCTCACCCCCCCACCAACCGCAACACCCCCTGACCAACCGCAACACCCACACCTCACCCCTCACGCACCCCGACACCTTCCCACCCCCCCAGACCAAACCCGACACCCCCTGGCTCACTTACCCCCCGACCGAACCCGACACCCCCACCTCACCCCCACCACCAACCGCAAAACCCCCTGACCAACCCCAACACCCACACCTCACCCCTCACCCCTCACCCACCCCGACAACTTCCCACCCCCCCAGACCAAACCCGACCCCCCCCCCCCCGGCTTACGGTGCACTGTGTAGCACACAGATTATTAAATACACTGTTCGGTCGGCGGGTGAGGTGGGGGTGTCGGGTTTGCTCAGGGGGTGAGGTGGGGGTGTCGGGTTTGGTCGGGGGGTCAGGTGGGGGTGTTGGGTTTGGTCGGGGGGTCAGGTGGGGGTGTCGGGTTTGGTTGGGGGGTAAGTGAGCCGGGGGTGTGTCGGGTTTGGTCTGGGGGGGTGGGAAGGTGTCGGGGTGGGTGAGGGGTGAGGTGTGGGTGTTGGGGTTGGTCAGGGGGTGTCAGCTGTCTGCCCCCTCCCCACCTCCGACTGACCCGAGCAACGCCGGGCACTTATGCTAGTCCTTTATAATAACTAAAGGTATATCTTCGTCAAACGTAGCACAGGTGTAACACATACTGTTTTAGTTTTGTGGCCCCTGTGGACTTGATTTGAAGAGGCCATGTGCCTAGGATGTTAGGGCCAGATTGCCGAAAGTAGATGCAGAAAGGTGCCTAGTGGGATTTTCAAAGGCACCTAACCTGGTTAAGTGCCTAACTCCCATTAGAAAAAAGGGTGCAAGGGACCTAATGGGGTTTTCAGAAGTGCCTATCTGCACTTTTAAGCACCTAAATACCTTTGTAAATCTGGCACAGTGACCAGCCTACACAAACATGACTGCCCCAATAATAACAAATACACCAGGCATTAGCACACTAATACTCATATACCTGTAAATAATCTTTGTTCTGCCCTCCAGTTGGAAAGGGAGAGAGTGCCCCCTCACAGAGAGTAAATAGAGCTGAAACCCCCCTGCATCATTCAGCTCTAAACTGTACAAAGGAACTCTGACATTTGTTGTTAAACTACTGGGAAATATCTACCTGTGTGGGCTGGGACCCAGATCGTGCCCTCCCTTACTTAGTATTGTGATTTTTAAACTGGAGCATTTTATTAAAGAAAATAATTGAACGCATAGATCCAAACAACCAGACTTCTACTCTGCTTCAGCCCCTGCTTTGTCTTCCTTGTGTAAGCAGTGTCAGGATGAGCTCCACCCTGACATCTGGTGGGGAATTGTGGGAATTGCGGTGAGCTGTGGAAAATAACTTCAGCTGATGTTATTTGCATAGACACACCCACCGTGCCTAGTCTGAGCTCACAGCAGCCAAATCATCACTTCGACTGCTGTGGGATCCCCAGGTTCTCTATTATTGGGGCAGGAATGATAAAATGTTGTTAACCTGATTATGTGAATGAGGGACTGGAACATGTACTTGGCCTTTGTCATGATGGAGGGACTCACCATCATCTAGGTAGCACTCGCTGGCCAAGGGGTAGGGGTTTCAAAAAACCCTGAAGTGAGGGTGTTATAAAAGCTTATTGTATTTGGTGTCTCCCTCTCCCTTCCTTGTAGCATGACAGAGCTAATGTTTGATTCCATTAGGAGTCTAGCTTCAGTCTGCTAAACCAGGGGTCTCCAAACTTTTCAGCCCGAGGGCCGCATTAACTATTAAATAGCGGTTCGGGGGCCGACAAGATAAGAGGGCGGGGGGGGGAGGCGGGTGTAAGAGGGCTGGGGGGGGGGGGCAGGGCCAGCAACATGAATTTTGGGGCCCCGTACAGCAGACCATACGGGCCCCCCCGCCAGTCTCCCACCGCCCGCGGGCCCCCCCCCGCCAGTCTCCCGCCGCCCGCGGCCCCCCCCCCGCCCCCGGCCAGTCTCCCGCCGCCTGCGCTCCCCCCCCTCCTGCCTCCCGCGCCCCCCCCCGCCGATCTCCCGCCGCCCGAGGGCCCCCCCCCCGCCGGTCTCCTACCTCCCGCGGCCCCCCCGCCGATCTCCTGCCTCCTCCCCGTCTCCTGCCTCCCGCGGCCCCCTCCCCCCGGGTCTCCTGCCTCCCGCGGCCCCCTCCCCCCGGGTCTCCTGCCTCCCGCGGCCCCCTCCCCCCCGGGTCTCCTGCCTCCCGCGGCCCCCTCCCCCCCCGGTCTCCTGCCTCCCGCGGCCCCCCCCATCTCCTGCCTCCCGCGGCACCCCCCCGCCCCGCCGATCTCCCGCGGCAGCCCCCCCCCGCCCCGCCGATCTCCCGCGGCACACACCCCCGCCCCGCCGATCTCCCGCGGCAGCCCCCCCCCCCCCCCCCGCCGATCTCCCGCGGCAGCCCCCCCCCCGCCCCGCCGATCTCCCGCGGCAGCCCCCCCCCCGCCCCGCCGATCTCCCGCGGCACACCCAGCCGGTCTCCTACCTCCGGCATGTGCTGCCGCCACGTGGCTGGCCGGGAGAAGGGGGGCGGGGCTGGCTGCTGATTGCCGGGGGAGGCGGCTGGTGAGCTCTGCCGCCGCCGCCCCTGCGGGGGGGGGGGGACCCTGCTCTGCCCCCATGGCAGCGGCGCCGGGGGATCCTTACCCCGGGAGGGATGGAGGGTGCCCCGGCCGCTGCCCCCGAGCCTCCCCAGCGCCTCCCGCGCCCCGGCCCAGCCCTGCCTTCCACGGGCCGGATGAGAGGGCCTCGCGGGCCGCATCCGGCCCGCGGGCCGTAGTTTGGAGACCCCTGTGCTAAACTGAACTTACTTTGGGCCCTGTAGGGCATCTGCACTAAGGCCACCTTACTATAAGCTGAAATCACTTGAGATCTGAAATCACTGAGCACTGTGTTGAGTAGGGGAGCCTAAAATTGTATTGCTGAGCAGCTGATGGAGTGGACCAGTTTGACTGACTGCTAGCAGAGTGGCTGGCGATGCGCAGCAGCAGCGGATGGAGCGGAACAGTTCGGGTAACCGCTAGCGGAGTGGCTGGCGATGTACAGCAGCTGACAGAGCAGAGCGGCTGGTGAAGCAGAGCAGTTCCTGGGCAGCTGACGGAATGGCTCATGGTGAGGACTGCAGCAGAACCCCATGGAGAGGTGGGGCAGTCGGCCTCTGACCACGTAAGGTGGCCCTTAACCTGCCCCCCATTTCCACCCAGGCGGGGAGGTAAAACTCTGCTAATGAACTTTTGAACTCTGCAGAGACTTTTGGGCTGTTGGACTTTTGGGACCTTGGGTGACTTTGGGGCTTGGGGACTCAAGAACCAAAGGTGAAGGACACAGCTCATTTGCTTGCTTGTGTGTGTGTGTGTGGGGGGGGGGGATTCTGGTTCATGGTTTGGTTTATGAATCCTGGTTGTGGTGTTTCCCCAATATAATGCCACATTGTTTCTCTCTGTTATTAAAAGGGTTTTGGTACACTCAGACTCTGTGCTTGTGAGGGGGGAAGTATTGCCTCTTAGAGGCGCCCAGAAGGGTGGTATATGGTTGTCCCAGGTCACTGGGTGGGGGCTCGAGCCGGTTTTGTATTGTGTCATTAGAATGGAACCCCTGGATACTGAACCCGGCCCTTGTTGCTGCCAACTCTGATGGGCAGAAGGGATACACTTGTTTACCAAGGGCCATGGCCTGTCTGGAATTCTCCAGGGGTTCTCAATCTTTTTCTTTTTGAGGTGTCTTGGAACATACTATTAAAAAGGTCGAGCAGGGGACCTCAGGGTTCGTGGATTCAGCCCTGGATGTGTGTGGGGGGGATTTCAGGGCTTTAGCCCTGTGAGACTGGGGGGGGACATTTAGGACTCTGGACTTCAGCCAGCAGAGGTGTGTGTGTGTGGTGGGGTTCACAGTCCACCCTCAAACCACTTCTTTTGTGAGAGGAAGGGCAGCAAACCCAGGGTGGTTCTACTAGTGTTCTGTAACCTGGGGTGAGGTGACAAAGGATTCTGCTCCCCATGCTGCCCTTTGCATTGTGCAGTTCCTCTTCCTGCCTTTTGAGCTTCTTTCAGGTTATCTGTCAGTGTTTATTTTTCTGCTGATTTCATTGATTGTCATTTAACAGCAAGAAAAAAAATGCAGTCCACAAAATGCCCTAGCAAGTTTCATTTGTTACTGGCAAGCCTTTTCTAGCAACAGCTTGACAAACCATCAGAAAGTGTCAAGAGAACTTAATTTTTTTAAAAAACTTGCTTCCCTGATGCTAAAATAAGGCTTAATTGATTGGCAACTGCTCTCAAGCTGACTTTTGTGTGGTTTTAAAAATTATTATTGTGAAGTTTCAGTTTAAAGTGATTTAAAATGACTGAATTACAGTGTCCCCCATACACTTTCCCACCCACTCTGCAGTGAAAAACACCCACAGACCTTTTAACTCCAGAGGAATTACTGCATGCAGCTCAAATAGAATGTCTAGGGTTGATTGAAAGCAAAGTTTAAATCCTACTACTACTGATGATGATCATGCAGAAGCTTAAAGGCAGGAGAACGTTCTGCGAACACTCATGGCTAAATGACACACACTGCTTCCCTTTGCTCAAACTGCAGCTCTCCTGGGGATGCTTGTCCTTGTCAAAGACGTTTCTGCAATGCCTGCTTATGCAGCGTGGCATCCCGTAGGCCAAATGCTACCCCAGCGTCCCTGCATCTTGGATTAATAATGGGTTGTGGTTACTATCAGTCTTACTATCATGCCGTCTTCTCCCTTTGTCATGCTTAAAAACAAACCGCCACCCTGCAACCAAAAACAGTTGTCTCCATTATTTAAACAAATGGCATGTTGCAGGCTCCCCTGCTGCTTGAACAGCAAAGGGGGAGAGCCATTGTAAGGTTGTTACCACACTGCCAAATGCAGAAAGCCTATGACCTGAATTAAAGTATCATAGCGATGCTGTGTGTACTATTGGGTAGAAGTAAACGGCTGGGTTCTATGGGATAAAACAAAGCTCAGTGATGGGATTATATCTCCTTGGCAGCGCAGAGATTCCAGGTCTGACCAGAACTGCTTTAGTGACAGAGGCCCGGATCCTTAAAGGTGGCTCCTGACTTCCACTAATTTCAGTAGAAGTTAGGAGCCTAAATATCTCTGGGCCAGAGGCAGGGCCGGCGACAGAAATTTGGGGGCCCCCCACTCTGATCGTTTGGGCCCCCCCCAGCCCAGCCGGGCACTTCCCTCCCCTCCCCCCCAGCCCAGCCGGCGCGCTCCCCTCCCCCCCCAGCTGACAGCGACTGGCGGCAGCGTGAGCCCGGGAGCGGCGCAAGCCGCCCTTGCTGCTCTCCCCCCCCTCCCCCTTTCTCCCCCGGACTGCGCCACTGCCGCTGGGCCGGGCTCACTGCTCCTGCCGGGGACACGCGCGCTCGTCCGGAGGAGAGCCGTGCCGCCTCCCCGCCCCTTCCCCGCTCTCCAGACCCGGCGACAAGGGGGAATGGCTATGGGTACAGCTGTGTACCGGGGCCCCCCTAAAGTCCGGGGCCCGGTACAGCTCTACCCGTAGTACCCCCCTGTCGCCGGCCCTGGCCAGAGGTACTGTGTTTGACCCTACAGCCCCATTGATCTCATCCTGGAGGGCACTGCAGCCCCACACTTGACAGGATCAGGCCCCAGGAACAGGAAATCTAAGATCTACAAGCCTCAGCCTGAGAAGACTTCATTAGCTTGTTTTAAAGGTTTTCAGTTTTGTTCCTAAATTGGGCTCTGGAGATATTTTATCAGGGTGACTTCATGGGTAGTTGCAATTTGCCAGAATATCATAGTGTGTGGAAACGAACCTGAAATAATCCCCCAGTTCCAAACATCCCCAAACTTTGGATGTGGTTGGAATCTCCACATGGATCCCCGGTACTAATTATAATCTTGGGCAAGTCACTCAATCTCTCTGTCCTTCATCTGTCAAATGGGGCCAATAATACTCCCTTTCTCCCACCTTTTCTCTGTGATGTCTGTTTAGATCAGAAGATCGCCAAGGCAGGGATTACCTCTTATTATGCACATAGACCAGGGGCTCTCAAACTTCATTGCACCATGACCCCCGACAACAAAAATCACTACACAACTCTAGAAGGGGGGACCGAAGTCTGAGCCTGCGTGTGTCCCACTGCCCCCGGGCAGGGGGGCCAAAGCTCCAGGGCTTTAGCCCCAAGCAGAGAGCCTGTAACCTGAGCTCTGCCACCCAGGGCTGAAACACTTGGGCTTTGGCCCTGGGTTTCAGCTTCGGCCCCAGACAATGGGGCTCGGGCTTCAGCCCTGGACCCCAGTAAGTCTAAGTCAGCCCTGGCCACTCCATTAAAATGGGGTTGTGACTCACTTTTGGGTCCTGACCCACCGTTTGAGAATTGCTGATATATACAGTGCCTAGCACAATGGGGATCTTGTCTCAGTCGTGGCCTATAGATGCTATTGTAATACATGTCATAGATAACAACGGCATAGGCATTTATGGCAGATGAGGGTGAGTTTTAACCCTGAGCCAAAGGCCCAGTAGAGAATGTCACTGCAGGGGGCTCTAGGTTTGCTTGAATCAGCAGTCACTGTAACTGTGCATGCAAGTTAGGCCTGACATTGTGTGAGGACAATTTATGAATTAGACCCAGAAGATGGAAAACCAAGAGACCCTGAAGGTGTATATCTAGGGTTAGTTGTGTTGGCTGGGTAGAGGCTGCCTTCTTTGGAACAGTTTCAGTAGAAACTCTGATAAGGTTCCATGATGCAGAAAACCACAAGTCCAGGAATTTTTATTATTTTTTTTTTAGGGCGTGAGGTGTTTGACGTCAATGAAAGCCAGAGGGATTTTTTTTTTAATTGAATTTATGCCTTGGACTGAAATAATTTAGGGAGCAAGATTGATTCATTACAATAACAATATTCAGGCTTTTAAAAATATATCGGCTTAGTTTGGGAAATTAACTACTATGAACATCTGGTCAAAGATCAATCCTTGCTGTTTTCAATATCTGATTACTAATGAATGATATAAGAGAGTGTCCTTCAGAAGAGATTTTATTAAATGAACAGTAGCCAAAGCTGAATTAGGGTAGGACAACTGTGGAAATACATGGAACAAGGAGCCAATGAATATATTCATTTTGATTAACTGATTTTTACAACTGCACAATTAATTCAGAACGATGAAACACTTAGGACAATGGTGACTTTTCCATCATTTCTGAATTCTGATCTCTTCCCCCTCCCTATCCCATAACTATATAATGTCAAGTTATCAAATCATTCAGTGAATTCATCAGCTATTACAATACAAAGGAATCTGTTAGCAAGGGGAAGAGAAAAATACTATTCCCTCTCCCCATTTCAAGTACTGTTGTTCACTGTCACAGAAAAGTATGTGCCAAGACCAGATCTTAGTTGTCCTTGTCAATTAAATCTATCCTTCTGATTGAAATATGTCATTGCTACAGTAACACCAATGTGTTTGCAGGGAGAAGCCCATTTACAATAACTGTAAAACAAATACCCAATGGATATGTTGCCATTTGATGAGGTGTGGTTCTAGCAGTATTCCCCATTCCAGGAGATTCTTGCTCATTATACTAGTAATACTGTACCTAGTGGAAAAAGAAACTTCAGGAGCGTCACCCGTACTTGAACTTAACAGGTTAAATCCTGGCCCTACTGAAGTCAATTTGACTAGTAATTCCAGTACAACCAGGATTTCACCCAGTGGTGCTGATTTTGCTGTCACTGAACTCAGTAGGGAGCAGGAGCAAGGTCCTGATTTTTTCAAGCATTAGGAACATGCCTGGCTCATTCAACAGCTCATGGCTTGTTTCTTTTGAGCCAAGCCATGGGCCCCTATGTAAAACCGGAGTGGAACCAGTGTTTGTAACACATATGTAAGTGCTGTATAGGTAACGTGGGCCAGATTGTTCTGAAATGCTGAGCACCGACAGCTCTCACTAACTTCATTTGGCATTCTGGGTAGGCAGGACCACAGAAATCAGGCTCTGTGGCCTAAATTTTCATCAATGGCTAGAAATTTTGTGTGACACAATTTTTGAGAGTCCAACTTGAGATGCCATTCAGAAAATCCCTTTAAGGTGACCAGAGTTGGAAACCCAAAACCAGAGTATTCTAAATATTACCTTTTTGGAAAGTTTAGGTCTATATCATAGAATATCAGAGTTGGAAGGGACCTCGGGAGGTCATCTAGTTAAACCCCCTGCTCAAAGCAGGACCAATCCCCAACTAAATCATCCCAGCCAGGGCTTTGTCAAGCCTGACCTTAAAAACCTTTAAGTATGGAGATTCCACCACCTCACTAGGTAACCCATTCCAGTGCTTCACCACCCTCCTAGTGAAAAAGTTTTTCCTAATATCCAACCTAACCCTCCTCCACTGCAACTTGAGACCATTACTCCTTGTTCTGTCATCTCGTACCACTGAGAACAGTCTAGATCCATCCTCTTTGGAACCCCTTTCAGGTAGTTGAAAGCAGCTATCAAATCTCCCCTCAGTCTTCTCTTCTGTAGACTAAACAATCCCAGTTCTCTCAGCCTCTCCTCATAAGTCATGCACTCCAGGCCCCTAATCATTTTTGTTGCCCTTCTCTGGACTCTTTCCAATGTTTCCACATCCTCCTTGTAGTGTGGGCCCCAAAACTGGACACAATTCTCCAGATGAGGCCTCACCAATCTTGAATAGAGGGGAACGATCACATTCCTTGATCTGCTGGCAGTGCCCCCACTTATACAGCCCAAAATACTATTAGCCTTCTTGGCAAGTCCTATATCAGTAGGATTTCAGTAAGTTCAAGAACTGACTCATATAAATTACAAAAGTGGCTTTTCTTATGTTAGTCCCCCACATATATGTAACATATATAAATTATGTGAGCTGTTATCACACTTTGTCTTTATGTGTTGCAGTTGGACACATGGCAATTTTAATATCCAACTCTGTAAAGCACTTAGAGAGCTACACTCATAAGGTGCTTTATAAGTGGGAAAATATTTAATAATGTGAAGGAAGTGGTATGTAAACATTTCAGGGAAGGACAGAGCAGGGTAACATTTTGAGACCCCACCCTCAATGTCCTGTCTCCCCCCCCCCCACTTGAAATAAATCAGCATGTTTTGTTTAGATATTTTGAAAATTAAATGTTTTGATTTTTCAATTTGAAATGATCTTTAGGTTAGAAATTTCCTTTACTTTGATTAAAAAATTAAAAAAAACATGAAATGCTCAAAACCGAAATGAAACATTTTTGGTTTGGGTTAAATAAAACATTTCATAGACTTTAAGGTCAGAAGGGACCATTATGATCATCATCTAATTGAACATGAAATTATTTTTTTTTAAAATTTCAATTTGCCAAACTTTTGTTAAAATTTCATTTTTTGGTTGAACCCAAAATAAGTCGCCCCCTTCTCTCCTCCCCCCGCCCCGCCCCCCCAATTGCTGGTGAATGAAAACATCTGCTATTCATCCAACTCTGGGCAGGAATTGTCTCTCACTGTGTGTCTGTACAGAACTTCACAGAGTAGGGCCCTGATCTTGCTTTGGGTCTTGGTGTACTGCTATATTGCAAATAATAGTAATACTTAGATTCAGTTCAATACTCTTTTAAATGGACTGGTTAATATTGCAGCTGTTAGGAAGTATAACCCACACTCTGTGATAAGCTGCCACTAACAATACAAAAACAGTGACTATAGCCTATGACCTGTGACCAGTGCTGTGCCGGAGCTTCTTGCCCAAGGATGAAGGGCCAACCCGTGCAGAGATCCCTTGTGCAATGTGGAAAAGACGTGTGTTACGATCCCTGTGTGTGAATCTCACTTTTTAAACAAGTTGCATATGTGCATGGAGTCTAATATGAATGGAGCTGCTTTCATATTTGCTCATGTGAGTTAATATATAATCTAATAGACATTCAACATGCAAACCATATTCTACTGCTGTGAGGTCTCATCCTACCCAGACAGTTCCACTGTTAGAGGATATGGAAATGGAATGCCTTTTGGCTTCTATTCATGGCCTCAAAAGACCATATCTGCTGTCAGCTTTACTGCACTCCTATTTAATATTTACATCTCAGACTTAACTGAATCACTCAGGGATTTATGGCACCCATGAGAGACCAGACATTGTGTTGGGTAATAGATTATGCTAATACATCTATGTTGGTTTTTATCTGCAACAGATTTAATATTGATTTGCTCTATTTTAATATTTAACAATGTGCTTCATTTTGCAGTAATTCCACGAAGCACTTACATACAAATGCAAAGTATTCTACTTAGGAAGGAACAATCAGTTGCACACATACAAAATGGGAAATTACTACCTAGAGAGGATTAGTGTGGAAAGGGATCTGAGAGGGTCATAGTGGATCACAAGCTAAATAGGAATCAACATTGTTCAGATTTTTTTGCAAGTATTACATCATTCTGGGATGTATTAGCAGAAGTGTTGTAAGCAGACACGAGAAGTAATTCTTCTGCTCTACTCTGCACTGACTAGGCCTCAACTGGAGTATTGTGTCCAGTTTTGGGCACCACATTTCAGAAAAGATGTCAACAAATTGAAGAAGAGCACCAAAATTTATTAAAGGTCTAGACAACGTGACCTATGAGGGAAGATTGAAAAAATTGGGTTTGTTTAGTCTGGAGAAGAGAACACTGAGGGGGGACATAAGTTTTCAAGTACATAAAAGATTGTTACAAGGAGGAGGGAGAAAATTTGTTCTCCTTAACCTCTGAGGATAGGAGAAGAAGAAATGAGCTTAAATTGCAGCAAGGGTGGTTTAAGTTGGACATTAGGAAAAACTTCCTAACTATCAAAGTAATTAAGCACTAGACTAAATTGCCTAGGGAGGATGTGGAATCTCCATCATTGGAGGTTTTTAAGAGCAGGTTAGACAAACACCTGTCAGGAATGGTTTAGTATAGGGGTTCTCAAATTTTATTACACTGAGAACCCTTTCTGACAATAAAAATTACTACATGACCCCAGGAGAGGGGACTGAATCCGCTTGAGCCCCATTGCTTTAGGTGTGGGGACCAAAGCCCGAACTCCACCCCCCTGGGCGACGGGGTCGGGGTGGAGGGGGTGTCAAAACTGTAACCTGATCCCTGCCACCCAGGGTCTAGCACTTAGCTCTGCCTTGAGTGGACTAGAATCTAGATGACCTCCCGAGGTCCCTTCCCGTCCTATGATTCTAAGTACATGTTTAATTTTAAGAATCCTGTATTTAGCAAAGCCCTTAAGCATGTTAAGCGTGTGCTTTGCTGAATCAGGGCCCCAGTAATTAGCACAAGCATAAAGTAAGTTAAAAATAGTCTTCATTCAACTAAAATCTCTTGAATACATGTTGCTCAGGTATACTGGATGTAAGTTCTTTGCCATAAGTAGCAGCAACAACAGACTATGAGTGTGATGTGAGTGGGGAGAGGGTGGAAAAAAATTCCACTTATGAGTGGCGAGCTTATTTTGCTTAATTTTGAAGTGACATAGCTTGAAATTTTGACTCAACTTATAAATAGCATATTCAATTTATTTCGATTTAAACACACTTAAAAAGCCCTCCACTCCCAAATAATAACTATCTAAGGCTTTAGATATCTTTGTCGTCAAATAAAACTACAATCCATGATCAGTAAAAGAGTTAAGGATTTGGTGGAAGGATGGATAAGAAAATCCTCAGTCAGATCTGCAAATATAGACCAATTAAATCAAGAAGCAGAATAGACTTTGCATCCCTCTGTCCCATTTACTCTCAGACGTGCTGCAATTTACAAGACGAGGCCCTTAGGATGGCTATGAAGAAAGGAAAATTCTGGTGCCCCTCTGCACATGAGAGGTGCAGTAAGATTTTTACCAGATTCTTACAAATCTCACTGCATGGAGCTGGCTTGCAGACTTCAGATGCACAGAATTAGCTTTCAATGAAGATCTCCCCCACTATTGGGATTAGAGATCCGTATTTTTTTGTTAATTCAATTTTTCTTCATTCTGTCTTCTGAGCAAACAATGGGCTCTCTGTATCATTGTCTGAAGCACATTCGTGTTTGTGCTAAGGCACCCGGAGCCTCACCATGTAATCTGAAAGAATTTTTTCACAATGGATTATCCCTGACAGTATTTAGCAGACATGTCACATACTACAATATGGGCCAGTGGTATGTGTGTGAGAGAGGCTGCCTCTTGTAGCCTGATAGTATAGGCATCAGAGTGTTGTGTACCTAGAGCTACAAGAAGCTGACTTTGCCACAGTATTTGTAGTTTTAATGTCAGATAATTAGGGTGTTTCACAGAATTGGCCCAGCAATGTAATGGGGGGGAGGAAACATTAGAGTACTGGATTGAGAGTCAGAACTCCTGGGCTCTTTTCCAAGTTCTGCCACTGACTCACTGTGCGACCTTATGCAAGTCACTTAACCTGTCTGTGTCTCAGTTTTACCCATTGTTCATAAGAACGGCCATACTGAGTCAGACCAAAGGTCCATCTAGCCCATCTTCCAACCGTGACCAATGCCAGGTGCTTCAGAGGGAATGAAAAGAACAAGTAATCATCCAGTGATCCATCCCGGCGCCCATTTCCAGCTTCAGGTAAACAAAGGCTAGCCACTGATGGACCTATCCTCCATGAACTTATCTAGATCTTTTTTGAACCCGATTATAGTCTTGGCCTTCACAACATCCTCTGGCAAAGAGTTCCACAGGTTGACTGTGCATTCTGTGAAGAAATACTTCCTTTTGTTTGTTTTAAACCTGCTACCTTTTAGTTTTATTTGGTGTCCTCTAGTTCTTGTGTTATGAGAAGTAAATAACACTTCCTTATTTACTTTTTCCACACCCATCATGATTTTATAGACCTCTATCATATCCTCTCTCAGTCGCCTCTTTTCAAGCTGAAAAGTCCCAGTCTTATTAATCTCTCCACATATGGAAGCTGTTCCATACCCGTAATCGTTTTTGTTGCTCATTTTTGTATCTTTTCCAATTCCAGTATTTCTTTTTTGAGATGGGGTGAGCAGATCTGCACGCAGTATTCAAGATGTGGGCATACCATGGATTTATATGGAGGCAATATGATATTTTCTGTCTTATTATCTATCCCTTTCCTAATGTTCCCAACATTCCGTTTGCTTTTTTGACTGCTGTTGCACATTGAGTGGATGTTTTCCGATAACTATCCACAATCTTTCTTGAGTGGTAATAGCTAATTTAGACCCCATAGTTCTATACATAAAGTTGGGATCATGTCTTCCAATGTGCATTACTTTGGATTTATCAACATTGAATTTCATCTGCCATTTTGTAGCCCAGTCACCCAGTTGTCTGAGATCCCTTTGTAACTCTTTGCAGTCTGCTTTGCACTATCTTGAGTAGTTTTGTATCATCTGCAAATTTTGCCACCTCACTGTTTACCCCTTTTCCCAGAACATTTATGACTATGTTGACAGGACTGGTCCCAGAACAGACCCGAGGGGGACACCACTATTTACCTCTCTCCATTCTGAAAACTGACCATTTATTCCTACCTTTTATTTCCTATCTTTTAACCAGTTACCAGTCCATGAGTGGATCTTCCCTCTTATCCGATGACAGTTTATTGTAAAATGGAAATAAAATGCATACTAATCTCATGGGGGTATTTTGAGGTTTTATTAGTTTGTGTTAGTAAAGTACTAGGAGATTGTCAGGTGAAAGATGCTATAGACATTCAAAATATTATTATACCTGACTCTTACACATTCTAATATTGTGCTGTCTAGGCTGTAGTATTGTGTTGCATGTGTTATCCATATCAGTGACATGAGAGGTTTCCTGCATGCTTGGTTTTTGGCTGGGAAACATTATGTAGGCTATCCCATGCTACTGGTAGCTCATGGTATGGCATCATTCAGAGGTCACAACATAGCTCAAAAAACACTGTTGCATGCAACCTGACAACCCCAACTTGCATTCCTGATAGCCGATTCCTGTGCCAGATGCTTGCTCACACCTGATGTGAAAATTTAAAAAAAAATCTGTCTCATTTGACTCATCCCTGGGGTAGGAAGCTTTAAAAGATGGTCATAAATGAAAAACCAGGTTTTCCAAGGGACACTGAAACAAGTGTGCAGATGGTCAATTGTGCCAATAGTTAACAATTCTGCATGCACACGTGAGTGCAAAAAAAAACCACCCCCACACATGGATGCTCCAGCAAATATTGTGGGCACATATGAAAATTTGAGTATTGACATCCTATTTCTTAGTTCTTGCAGAGAGGTGTTCCTTCAGGGATGGTGTCCCTAGCCTCTGTTTGAAAGAAGCTGGGAATGGGTGACGGGGTGATCATTTGATGATTACCTGTTCTGTTCATTCCCTGTGGGGCACCTGGCATTGGCAACTGTCAGACGACTGGATACTGGGCTAGATGGACCTTTGGTCTGACCCAGTATGGCCGTTCTTATGTTTTCTTCTGATATATTGTAGTGCTGGTTTGAAGGCAGTGAGTATATATTTCCTTTACACCCATTACAAGGGGCAGTATTTGTTCAAGATTATATTTGTCACACAAAACCTCTCAATTTCTTAGATATTGCCTCATACTCTGTTCATTGCTTCAAGGATTCAAATTTCTCATGGGAATGTCAAAAATTCAGTGTCCTCAAGGGCCGTGTTTTCCCGTTAGCTCCGATTTAGCAGATGAAGGTGAAAAACACAGCTAGCCAGACTGCTTCTGAGTGATGCTGAGAAGGGAGAATTGTTGCAGCTAATACTGGCATATAGGCCAGGATCAGAAATAAGTAATGGATATTTTGGTGTGGGACAGTACAATATATTACAGTGGGATTTTTTTTTCTAATTCTACTCCCGCTAAGTTCTGGAGGATCACAGGACATCCCACCGCTGGTTGGTGCTGAGATTACTATTGAAATATGTAAAGGGCCAAATTCTGCTCTCTGGGGTATTTGGTGCAGTCAGTAATCCTACTCCAGATTTGCATCAGTGTAACAGAGCAGCATTTGCTACAGAGAGAACCAGGTTTCTAGGGCAAGATTTTCAAAGGTACAAAGAGCAATTAGGCATCCAACTCCCTTTCAAAGTCATAGAATCATAGAATATCAGGGTTGGAAGGGACCTCAGGAGGTCATCTAGTCCAACCCCCTGCTCAAAGCAGGACCAATCCCCAACTAAATCATTCAAAGTCAATGGGAGATGACCTCCTAGCCCCATTTTATGGCTCTCAAAATCTCTCCTCTAAGCTCCACAGGCAGATCCGTCCCTATCACATGTGTTCTCAGTCTGTGACTCATGACTGCTTCCCTTCCATTACTGCTGAATGCTGTGTGCTGGCTAGATCCCAGTTAGACAGGAGGGAACTCCCAGAGACTCCTGGTATAAAACTACCGTCCTATTACACGTGTTTAATGCGTAAATCTTTAGAAGGACCGTATTTGGTTCTGTGGGTGGATACTTTTGACAGATGGGCTCGTGTTGTGTCTGTGACTTCATTATACAGCTGTCAGTGTGTCTCTTCCTCTCAGTGTGATATGAATGAATAAATTATTGTCCTTTATTTTTCTGAACAAAGTAAATGGCTAATTTGTTTTTAAAGGGCTAAAATGAACTGAGGACAATAGGTCCACCCCCTGTGTAAATTCATAATCCAATCTGCTTAAGAACATAAGAATGGCTGTACAGAGTCACACAAAAGATCCATCCAGCCCAGTATCCTGTCTACTGACAGTGGCCAATACCAGGTGCCCTGGAGTGAGTGAACCTAACAGGTAGTGATCAAGTGATCTCCTCTCCTGCCATCCATCACCTCCCTCAGACAAACAGAGGCTAGGGACACCATTCCTTACCCATCCTGGCAAATAGCCATTAATGGACTTCACCTTCATGAATTTATCCAGTTCTCTTTTTTTAAACCCTGTTATAGTCCTAGACTTCACAAACTCCTCAGGCAAGGAGTTCCACAAATTGACTGTGCGCTGTGTGAAGAACAACTTCCTTTTGTTTGTTTTAAACCTGCTGCCCATTCATTTAATTTGGTGGCCCCTAGTTCTTATATTATGGTAACAAGTAAATAACTTTTCCTTATTCACTTTCTTCACATCACTCCTGATTTTATGTTTTTTATATTTGTTATATTTTATATTTTTTAGTTTATTAATATCATTTATTTGTATTATGTTAATGTTAGATGCCATGGTCAGGATCTAATTGTGGTCAGTGTTTTATCAATTCAGAGTAAAGATGTTTTTTGCCACAGAGTTTACACCCTAATAATTATTGTACTCAGTAAATTAAGTTTTGACTTCATTTTGATGCCACTGGTCTTTCAGTACAGCTGTGGGAGAGCGTACTGCCCCAAACATTGCCTAGTGCATCATTAAAGGAGTGTAAACTAAGGAGACTGGACCTCGTGTTCTGAATGCAGAATCTTTGGTGGTGGTGATGTGTGAGCTGCCAAGAACAGAACTGGACTCAGATCTCAGGCTGAATTTGCTGGCGGGTATTTAAAAGATGGTGTTTTTCTGTTTGTAAACCGACCGACTCTATCCAAATTTGGTCCAAGATGTTGAATACAGACTCCATTGTCCCATTTCCATAGAAACCACTTATCAGTTTAGAACTACACATCAGACAAGACCTAAATTGTAATAACTTCACTAGAGATCCCATATGGGAGCTTCGAGTGGGACTGAGAGACAATATAATTCAAGGTGACCCAGACATCAAGTGTGAAAATCAGGACAGGAGGTGGGGGATAATAGGAGCCTATATAAGAAAAAGAGCCCAAAATTGGGACTGTTCCTATAAAATCGGGACATCTGGTCCCCCTAAATTATAATTGTATCTTCGTCTTGACCTGAAACGGCTCTATTTTATCCCGAGGAATAGCCCAGAGGCAGATTGCTTTTACAGCCCCCTCGTACTGTCTTCGCCCCACCCTCCTGTACAGTGCCAGCTCAGACCCTGTCCAAGATAGGCCCTGTCATGTTAGTTTGAGCAGCTGGGATAATGGCACGTTGGACATTGATTTAGTTTTTGCAGGGTTATTCCTATTAAAATTTTGTTTTACAAAAGAATTTTGCAATTTTTTCCCCAAAGATTTTTTTTCCCCCATGTGTTATGGAGGTAAAATAACCTCGCAGCTGAGCCTCTTTGATTGTGGTGAAAGCTTTCGTAGGTCACTGCTTTTAGAAATAAAAATTCTTGCTCCCACTGACATCCATGACAAAACTCCCATGGATTTAAACGAGAGCAGGATCGAGCCTGTACCAGCACTTAGAAAGCTTACTAGCAGTTCTGATGCTGGAGGCAAGGTCTCGCTATTTCGCCCCATAACAAGAGAACTGTTCATGGTTGAGGAACAATCAGAATATTTGTCTCTTTAGATGAATAGTTCTTTAAGATGGCATTGAAAGTCAATATTCTCATCTGCGGCAGTGAGGCTAGCCAAAGCCTGCAATAAATCAGCATGCAGGAACTGAGAGCTCTGTCCTTGAAGAGATGCACAGTGACCTTGCTTGTGCTTACTCGGGAGGAATAACCAGGAAAAACATAGAAACCCAAACCGAGAGCAGCGATGACGAAAGGCACTGCATGCTGTACGCAAACGTTACAGTGTCAAAGGCATTAGCTGAACCTCACCTTGGTAAATAAAATGCAGCTTTCCCTGATTGCCTAACCATATTGCTGCTGCTGTTTTTGCAGGGGGCTGAATGAAATCCTCATGATCGTTACATACTTGTTCGAGAATAGTATACCCCGGTCACGTCTCCCTGCAAGTGCATTTCGCTGGAATCGCTGAGCAGAAGCACAGAAGAGCTGATGACTATGTGCTGTCGAAGCAGGTTGCGGGAACCCTGTGTTTTCCACTGGCTGCAGTTCTCTGTTTCATTTGCAGCTTCTCCCATCTGGAATATCAAAGTGGGATTGAAGTAGATAATTGTTAGCAGCGGGGTTATGAGCGAGACTGCGGGGAACAGAATGCCTCTCGCACAGCATAAACTGCTCCATCTGAAAGGGCTATGAATAGAGGATTTTTAGATGTTCCCCACATCTAATGCTCCTGGAAACTTTACAGTGGAAATGAGCCATTGCGAGCCAGTTCTTTAGTTAACAACCAAAAGGGGCAAGAAGGGAGCAGCAGGGCTGAACAATGGGACACCTTGTCCTTGGATTTCTCGCAGAAGAGCTAGCAAATGTTTCCCACCGCCTTCCAGTGAAAAGAGCATGAACGCTACAATGAACTGAATTCTACCCAACAGAGCTTAAGTCAGCTTTCTCCACAAGGATGGGATACAGTGACCCCTCGTCAAGCAGGGATTTGCTTGGGAACAGAACTTTGTTCTTCATCTTCATCTGCGCGTTTGCTGTGGTCACTTTGCTGCAGCAGATCCTGTACGGGAGAAACTATCTCAAGAGGTAAGAGCATAGCAGAAAAAGTTCTATCTGATCAGACAGATTTGTGACAGAGATCCTGGTGCAAAGGAGGACTCCAATCATGCACTAATAGCACAAACAGCCTGGCAAGAGTGTGGGAGAATGTGCCTGGCAGCTGTAGCATTTGTCAGGATTATTAAAGGAAAATGCTAGGTAAGATATTAATTGCATGTATTGTAAATCTCACTTGGTGTAAATCACTAGTTTTGCCGACATCATTGGACCTATGCTGACTTATACTAGTTAAAGATCTGGCCCAATGTGCCAAATTTTGCCCTGATTTGATATCCTGTATACCCTGCCACCTAGCTCTGTGTCATACTGTGTATGTCAGGGAAAAACTGGCCAGAAAGAATGCAGGGAGAGAACTGTAGAAGTTTAATGTTTATGTAAAATAAATGCAAATGTATTTCCAGAAATTCACATGATTGTAGCAATGCCAGAGGTCAGAATAACAAA
Organism: Sternotherus odoratus; assembly: GCA_032164245.1. Taxonomy (NCBI): domain Eukaryota; kingdom Metazoa; phylum Chordata; order Testudines; family Kinosternidae; genus Sternotherus; species Sternotherus odoratus. The sequence continues at coordinate 96,276,376 of JAVMKO010000007.1, forward strand.
TGGCTCACTTTATCGTTCCATGAGAGTATTTGTGTTAATTTGGGAGAAGGATGGTGTGTCTGAACTGGTGGTGTCGCTTAAAGATCTCAGTAGTCAGCAGCCTGAAAATGGTGAATTTGATGTTTCCTGCTCATGTCACAACAAAATACCAGCTGGGAATGTCAAGTGTTTACCTGAGCCCTAGAGGATGTATTTTAAAAATATTGTTGATGGTTTGATTTATAAAGTGAAATATTCCTATTAAACACTCTTAGCACCTGTGCTTCAATAACATGTGACTTCTGTGGAAGTCTTTATGTTTTAATTTTAAGAGTAACTGGCAAAAAGAGATGTAAGGCTTGGTTCTCCTCTGCCTTGCATCTTTAGTAGTCATTTGTGTAAGCAAAGTGCATTTTAAATACCAAATGAGAAATATCCTCTTACCATGGTAGCATTTCACAACCATTATGCACTGACATTACACAGATGCAAATGAAAACTGAAGGGGCAGGGCAGTGGAAAAATCAACCCCTAAATGCGAGTGAATAACGTAGAAAAACCCACATTAAAACAAACCCAGTTCTGGGGAAAAGATGCAGTTAAAATTCTTCTACTGGGCCAAACTCAGTCCCCATTTATATCCTGTGTTTCTCCGTTGACTTCAGCGGGGTTGCAAAGGAGGCAAGAAAGGACAAAAGTTGACTCCCAAGCTTTAACTTGCTAAGAAAAGCTGGTCCTATTATTTTAGTCTGTCTTGATCTGGTGGTTGCTATCACAAGCGCTGAAGCAACAAGATGCCACAAGTTTAGTAAGTGTAGGTTAATACACACTCACGTTGAGCTTTGTTGTGACTTTTAGTGGTTTGTGTCTTTGTTTTTTAGCGAGTATCAGTCCCCCTAGTGCCACTCAAGTCAAATTTGTTTCCAGTGTTTGTGAGATAGTACTTAAGACACCATCTGGAGGTGGGGTGATGGCCCTTGTCTCCCAGTGAAGTCAATGGAAGTTGAAGGACCTTGCTTGTGCTTACTCTGGAGGAATAACCAAGTGGGATAACCTGGCGGGATCAGGCGTAGATATTAGAGGGGAGGGCAGTTGCTGTAGGTAAAGTCACCATCATTTGTCACTTCCCCACTGTTCTCATTCTCTCGCTGTTCTGCAATGGGTTATGGTTGTGGTCTGGCAGTTCATTTGGGTAAATGCACCACATTTTTAAAAATGAGATTTTTAGAAGCTGCCTTCTTCTGTACTCAGTGTGACAGATCACCTTCTCACCCCTTGTCAGGAACACAGGCAGGAAACCCTTTTTGCTCCAAACAGTGCCCTTTAATTTACAGTGCAGGACCCCACCACCAATATATACAGGTTAAAACAGTTCATTAACATCCAGCTCAACAGCTCATTAATACACACTCAGCTCTTGATAGCTCATTAATACACACTCAGCTCTTGATAGCTCATTAATACACACTCAGCTCTTGATAGCTCAAACACACACTCACAGCTAATAGCTCAAACACCCAGCTCTACGGACTCTATGTAGTCCAGCTAACAGTGATCCAAATACACACACAGCTCTTGATAGCTCATATACACACACAGCTCTTGATAGCTCATGCAAACACACACTCAGCTCTTGGTAGCTCAGACAAACTCACACTCAGCTCTTGACTAGCTCCTGCCACCACCACCACCCTCTGGGCTTCCTTCCTGGCAGCCTTATATCCCCCAGAGGAGGCTGCCAGGTGCAACTCATGCAGGCTGATTGGCCTGCACCTCAGGTGGCTAATTAGCCTTCCTGCCCGGGGGTTTGCAGAGGGCTTTTCTCCCTCTTAAAGGGGCAGCAGGGCTGGCTCAGGCCCTCCTGGCCAGCACCCTGCCACATCAGCCAGCAGCACCTAAATAAAATGACAGTTCTCCAATGGTTTGCTCTCAGGACCACTCGCTAATGAGAATTGCACACGGATCCTTAGATCAGTGCCTCAGTATCGTCCTCCTGGACCAGGCCCTCCATTAAAATGTTACACAGGCTGCAAAGTCGGTCAGACCCCCCCGTCAGATCCTTTCTGTTGCCCCACCTGATAATGCTCGTGAGCTGGGGGGTTTCCAGAACATCTTTATAGGGAGGAAGTGGGATATTTATAGTCACAGCACTGCCTGCCCAGCTTGAGGACACTGGCTGAACATGATGCCAAGTTTCTCACTAGGATTCAGTATGCTTCTGGCTTTACTACAGCCTGTGCTAGGACTCGCTGTGTGCGGAAATGAATAGACCTCTTGTACTTTTCCCAAGGCAGCAGAGAGAAATTCCCCAGCGTACTTTGGGAAACCTGGATAGTGACCTGAATTACTCTGAGTAAAGTTATGATGCTTTCAAGTATAATTAGAACATCAGACCAGATTGTCTCATCGTGGCAAGAAGCCTGTGGGAATAGGAAGGGGCCTGCGAGGCAGGAAGGGTTTGTGGGGCTGAACCCCCTGCAGATACAGCTATCCTGCATGCTCCTTATGACTGTGTGTAAAGTACATACACTACACCCCCCTAGTAAGGTTGCCAGTTGTCTGGTTTTCAACTGGAACACCAGGTTGAAAAGGAAATTTGGCAGCTTTGGTCTGCACTGCTGAGTGGACCATTAAAAGTCTGGTCAATGGCACATTGGGGCTGGTAGGCTCCCTGCCCAGCTCCGCACGGCTCCTGGAAGCAGCTGGCATGTCCATCATTTCCTAGGCAGAGGCATGGCCAGGGCCCCCGCCCTGAGTGCCTGTTCCACAACTCCCATTGGCTGGGAATTCTGGCCAATGGGTGCTGCAGGGGCGGCACTTGTGGGCGGAGGCAATGTGCAGAGCCGCCTGGCTGTGTCTCTGCCTCAGAGCCGAGGGACATGTTGGCTGCTTCCGGGAGCTGCCTGAGGTAAGTGTGGTCTGGAGCCTGTACCACGAGACTCCTCTTGTGCCCCAACCTCCATCCCAGCCCTGAGTTTCCTCCTGCACCCTGAACCCCTCATTTCTGGCCCCACTCCGGAGTCTTCACCTTCAGGTGGAGCCTGCACTTCCCTGCAGCCCAACTCCCCTGCCCCAGCCTAGAGCCCCCTCTTACACCTTGAACCCCTCATTTTTGGCCCCATCTCAGAACCCGCACCCCCCCAGCCGGAGCCCCTCACCCCCTCCTACACTCCAACCCACTGCCCCAGCCGGGTGAAAATGAGCAAGCGAGGGTGGGGGAGAGTGAGCAATAGAGAGAGGGGGGATGATGTGAGCTGAGGCGGGGCCTCGGGGAAGGGGAGGGGTAGGGACAGAGCTGTGGGGTAGGAGGTGGGGCAAGGGTGTTCAGTTGTGTGCGGTGTGACAGACCGCTCTCTCACCCCTCGCAGGAACAGGCAGGAAAACCCTTCTTTGCTCCAAACAGTGCTCTTTATTCTACAATGCAGGCCCCACCACCAATATATACAGCTTTATACAGTCCAGTCTTCAGCTTACAGCTCTTCAGCTCACAGCATACAACTCTATATAGTTCAGCTCTACAGCTTGCAGCTCTACAGACTCTATATAGTCCAGCTCTAAACACACAGTTCTAAACCAACACAGCTCTGACTAGCTCTTCACACTCCACACTCTATACCATCCCCACCACACTGGGCTTCGTTCCTGGCAGCCTTTTATCCCCCTGAGGAGGCTGCCAGGTGCCACTCATCCATGTTGATTGCCCTGCAAGCCAGGTGGCTAATTAGCCTTTCCTGCAAGGGAGGTTTGCAGGCTGGTGCTCCCTCTTAAAGGGCCCGCAGGGCTGGCTCAGGCATTCCTGGCCAGCACCCTGCCACAGCGGTTAGAAAGTTGGCAACTACCTCCTAGCGTAGGTGTAAATAGTATAGACTGAGGCACTGCTCAGGTGAATAAAGACACACCAGAACCTGCACCCTACACTGCTCTCTGTGTGCTCAAGTGTTGTCTCCCCCATCTAACGTCCTGCTGCTGGAGCCTTTCCCCACTGGAGTGAAAGACTTGGGCAGCAGGAGACTGCCGGAGCTTTTCCCTGCTGGTTACCCCCTGCCAGAGCCTTCCACGGCTGTGCGTAGCTACACCCCACAGTGCGTAGCTACACCCCACAGTGCGGATGCAGCTGGCTTTTTGCTGCAGGGTGTAAGCTACACACACCCTACATGTGGTCCCCAGTGAGCCTGCAGTGTAGACATACCCTGAGTTCCTCTAAACCAGGGGGGGCCAACTTGTGGCTCCGGAGCTACATGGGGCTCTTCAGAATCATAGAATATCAGGGTTGGAATGGACATCAGGAGGTCATCTAGTCCAACCCCCTGCTTAAAGCAGGACCAATCCCCAACTAAATCATCCCATCCAGGGCTTTGTCAAGCCTGACCATAAAAACCTCTAAGGAAGGTGATTCTACCACCTCCCTAGGTAACCCATTCCAGTGCTTCTCCACCCTCCTAGTGAAAACGTTTTTCCTAATATCCAACCTAAACCTTCCCCACTGCAACTTGAGACCATTACTCCTTGTTCTGTCATCTGCTACTACGGTCTAGATCCATCCTCTTTGGAACCCCCCTTTCAGGTAGTTGAAAGCAGCTATCAAATCTCCCCTCAGTCTTCTCTTCTGAAGACTAAACAATCCCAGTTCTCTCAGCCTCTCCTCATAAGTCATGCGCTCCAGGCCCCTAATCATTTTTGTTGCCTTCCACTGGACTCTTTCCAATTTTTCCACAAGTTAACATGCGGCTCCTTGTACAGGCACCGACTCTGGGGCTGCAGCTACCGGTACCAACTTTCCAATGTGCTGGGAGTTGCTCACTGCTCAACCCCTGGCTCTGCCCCAGGCCCTGCCCCCGCTCCACCCCTTCCTGTTCCCTCCCTTGATCCTGACGTGCTCTCGATTCTCCACCCCGGACAGAGCCTCCTGCACGGCACAAAACAGCTGATCAGGGTGTGTGGGGAAAGAGGGGGAGGTGCTGATCAGTGGGTTTGCGAGTGGGTGGAAGGTGCTGGAAACAGGGTGGGGTAGTTGATGGGGGGGCTGCTGACATATTACTGTGGCTCCTTGGTAAATTCTGGCTCCTTCTCAGGCTCAGGTTGGTCACCCCTGGGCTAAAACCTCATTTCACAAGAGGAGTAAAAGGGCCAGCGGACATGGCCGGGGTGGGGGGTGAGGGGCATGGATCTCTTCATGGAAGACATTCCACTGACCAGATGCATGGAGGCAAGCGGCATCCAGAATGGTGCCTTCATGCTGCTGCACTGATGCTGGCCTGCTGCTATTGAGTCCCCATTAGCCGCATGGTAACAGGTGTGGAGGAAAACAGAGGAAATTAATTCAGCTCCCAGCTGTATTCATTTCTGCCTGGATCTCCACATGGATGCTGTCAAAGAGCAGAGCCAGTTCTGTGCTCCACCCACAGCCCTGCCCCCAAAGCTCCTGCCTTGTGGAGCAGCAGTGGATGGACTAGGTGAGGAGAGAGACCACACAACACAGGAGGAACGCCGTGACGGGTCACCGAGGTGCAAGGGGTGGTCCAGGCTTCCCTCAGGAACCCTCCCTTCTCTCCTCCCCCTTCCACAGAGGCTGAAATTTTAGTAACGTAAATAGGAGGTCGGGGGGCGGAAGGAGAGGGAGGAAAACAGGTGCCTGGATTAAAATCAAGCGGCCAGACCTGGCAGGCCTTACTTGGGCTGAACGCCCATTGCTCGTGGTGGAAGTTTTTTGTCCAAACAGGAACTGCGGACTTTGGCCCAGGGAATGTGACAGGAAGGAACAGAGCTCTGGGAGATTGTCAAGAAGAAGAAGGGCATGTGACGTGAGCTTCTAGGCCTGTTCCACTGATATCGATGGAAGAATTCCTATGGACTTCAGGTGGGCTTTGGATCAGACCCGTAGACACAGGAAACGGACACACACCATGTCATAGCCCCTTCTTGTCTCCCACCCCACCCCATTTTTACAATGTTACTAAAATATTTGAAGGCCGAATCCTGCTCCCCACAGCCCCCGAGGGAGTTCCGCTAAAGGCAATGGATCTACTTTCACCACTAAGGCAATCAAGCCTTAGCTGCGTATCTGGCATGAATCTGTTAAAATCTAACCAAATGTTGGAAAATGTCGAAAGAGGGGATCAGAGAGCGGGAAAGGGTTGGCTCAGTGGCAATAGCCAAGAGTGATAAAGTCAGGCACAATTAGGCTTCTTTAATACTGGTCTCTGGGGTAATTTTTTTTATTGCAGGGTTTATGAGATATGATTAAAAATGCCCTCTCCATTGATCTGCTGAAGTAGGTTAAAGACTGGGGATTCTTGTACATCTCCAGACCCGCCGCTTGCCAGTCTAGTGTGTGCTGTTGTTTCAACATTGGGCATCTGTGTTTTATTTTTTTATTTTGAGTCAGATTCTCAACTGAGATCTGTCCCCTTTGTGCGGTCCAGGTGGCACAGAGCTTGGAGTCTGCTCATTAAGTGGATAGCAGAGCATTTTCCTGGTGTGTGGGAGATGTGGAAGTAGCTTCTGCACCAACTGCCTCCATCCCTCAGCCCATGGCATAGGGGGTACATCAAGGGAAGGAGGAAACCTATCAGATACCAGGAAAATGTAGCTGACTTATGCTCTGCTACATTTATCTTCCACTGGCATAGAATCCATTAGATGCCAGCCCTCTAATGCCCTGAGTCATGGAGTGGGGCTTATATGTAGGAGAGAATTTGGCCCTCTGAATTACATGCAGGTAACTAGAATAATGTTTAAAGTTGATTAAAGAACTTAAAGTGAAATTTTCCACTGAGGGTCTCACTAGAAACACATATAACAACTCTCAGACAACCATATGGTGAGTAAGAATCAGTAAATCTTCCCATTCGGAGTGTGCACTAAACTATTTAAAGGCTTTCTGCATTCTACGTTGGCATAAAATCTCACCTACATGTGTATATACTGGCACCTAGTAGTTAAAAAAATCTCACTTAAAATGAAAGATTACACTGACATTGGCACGTCCCTTGCATCCAAGGCCTGTAACGCAGACATCCATTACCTCCTCCTCACAACCCACACACGAGGGAGTTATCGGCATCTGTGCAGGCTGGGAAAGCGAAGCACAGAGAAACGGATTGACTTGCCTGAGGTCACTGAATGTGTCAGATGTCCTGACTCTCAACCCTGTGCTCTGTCCACAAGAGAACTTTCCCACCCAGAAGGGAAATATTTTCATGGTGAAATGAAATACCACTAGCTAAGGTCCTACATCTCTGACTTGTGGCAAATTACCAATCGGCAAACAAAGTTTTGCTGTTGGTCTGAGTTTTCTTAGGAGCAGAAGGACATTGGAGATTGCAGAAGGAGACGACAAAGCCTCAAAACCTGGTCAGTTTCTCACTTTATGTTAAGCAGTTGTGTCCCACAGTCTATTGTTTTTAAGGACAAGTTTACCCTAAAAAATTAGGTCCACCCAGCTATGTCACTTAGGGGTATGGAAAAATCCACACCCACTGAGTGCAGTAGTTAAGTCAACCTAACTGTTGGTGTGTAGACAAAGAGAGGTTGACAGAAGAATTCTTCCAGCGACCTACCTACTGCCTCTCTGGGACATAGATTAACTACAGTGATGGTAGAACCTCTCCCATCACTTTAGTGAGAGTCTGCTCTGAAATGCTAGAGCAATGCAACTGCAGCTTTGCTGTTGTATGTCTACATTTCACCATTACATAAGAACGGCCATACTGGGGTCAGACCAGCATCCTGTCTTCTGACCAATGCCAGGTGCCCCAGAGGAAATGAACAGAACAGGTAATCGTCAAGTGATCTCCTGTTGCCCATTCCCAGCTTCTGGCAAACAGAGGCTAGGCACACCTTCCCTGCTCATCCTGGCTAATGGCCATTGATGACCTTATCCTGCATGAATTTTTTGAACCCTTTTATAGTCTTGGCCTTCACAACATCCTCTGACAAAGAGTTCCACAGGTTTACTGTGTGTTGTGTGAAGAAATACTTCCTTTTCTTTGTTTTTATTTTATTTTATTTGGGGACCCCCAGTTCTTGTGTTATGAGGAGTAAATAACTCTTCCTTATTTACTTTCTCCACGTACACAGCAGCACATAGGGATTCTGTGGGTCTTGTCCACACAACATATCAGGGCTGGTGCAAATCAATTTAGCTTCATTGACTTCAGTGGAATTTCACTGATTCACACCAGCAGAGGGTGTGGCCCATTCTCCTAAAATGGTTCACCACTGCAGCTCCACCTGTGATAACAGTAAGAGCATTAGAGAACCCATGATGCCAGCAGCCAAACACTGTCATACTGAATGCCAGTCATTGGTCTTCACTAATACCACTGCTAACACAGGTGATAACAGTGGGAAATTCTAGGAAAATGAGTCCCAAGTAGACACCTGTTATTGTTCAGTCCTCCTTTTGCTTACACCGATAAAATTGTCCAACAGCTGAGGAAGGTGATTCTTATGGGAAACTGATGGTGAGTGCCTATATTGAATAAAAGATCCAGACTCTTTAGGTGTTACACAAACTTGCTGTGTGACACTTGTAAAGCTTTTCTTCCCTCCCGCCCATCTGTATGTCCTATCAATCATTGTGAGTTTTTCACAGCTCTGAACATTCTGTGCCTGTGTACCCCATACCAGAGTTAAAGGGCCAGATCAACAACTAGTGTTAGTTAGGGGTCCACCATTAACAACCACAGCAATTTACACTACAGGGGGGATTAGATTGGCCACTGGAGCTACACTGATTTACACGGCTGATAACATGATTCAAGGAAGTGGCGATGCAAAGTATGCTCAATATTCTGTCTTTAAACATCCATCAGTTTCATTATTTCAAACCCCAGATCTTCAGCAATGTCAGAAGCACTTATCCTTATTCACAACGCCATGAAAAGTAGGAAGTAGTGATTTAGCTTGTAATGAATTAAGATTAGGGTTAATGAATTAAGTAATGTCTGTAAAGTGCTTTGTAGATGGAATGCACTAAGGAAGGGTTAAGTATTACGGTTCTTAAAACAAAGCTGAGTTATCTGAGCTTAAAGAAAGTATCTGAACAATTTCTGACAGATGGAAAACTTAATTTCCGATGCTTAAATAATGCAGTAACTTGGAGACCTTTAACACTTGACTGAGCAGAGTACTGGAGAGAATATAGTAAGTGGGAACTAATCTTTCAAAGGGTCTAATTTCAGTGAATAACAGCCTAATAGATTGTTATGCAACTTGGAAAAACAAACACTTTTGGGCAGAGAACAAACATAGAAACCTCTAGCACATTTGTGCGAAAGGTTGAGGAATAATTTGTACTTATGAAAGTTGTGGGATGATAATAATTAACCACTCTTCTAAACTGCTTTCAGACCCTTGGGTGAAAGTTGCTGTATAAGTAAACAGTATTATCAAAAAGTTGTTCTTCTTCTACGATCATCCTGTAGTAAATGATTTTGTACGATTGGTTACTAAAAATAGCACCTTTCCTTTTGAAGATTATAAGTGCCTGTAAATAAGGGTGTAGAATATAAGTGATAAATCAGTTTTAATGAGCTGCAGCAGTACCATACTCGCTGCCAATGGGATGTTAGTTACTTGACTATTTAAAAATAGTTTAGTGAACTCCAATAGGTTACAAACAGCAGCCAGTCCTATGACTGTGTTCTAAGTGCTCATACTGCAGCTAAGAGCACAGTACAAGAAGCAAAGTTGACCAGGGTAAAATATGTCAGATGGGCTGCGGAACGGCCTCCAAACTTCCAGAGGGCATTCCCCATACCTTTTCTCATTCCTGCTTCTTCCTTCATGCACCAAATAAAGGGAGAAATGTCACAAGTTCTTGAGTCATGCGTTAAAACGCTGCAGAAATTTGCAAATATTCACAGCTCTTTTGTTGGCTGCAATTTAATTTTGACTGTGAAAATGTCACAAAGCAAAAATCCTAACCCTGTTAACTAGTGGCTGGGTACAGTGCGAGAATCATTTCTTCTGACTCACCAGTTCCTGTTTGCTTTTAAAAAGGAGATGAAAGCAGAATGACAATGGTGTTTTTCAGAGCTGTCTCTCTCTCAGGGTGCAATCCTGCTCCCATTGAAGTCAATGGCAAAATTCTCACTGGCTGTACTGGGACGAGGGTCAGTCTTCTGATTCTTCTTCTGTTCAGTGTACTTAGCGGCTGGCTGTTGACTTACTTTATTCATGGCGTTATTATCTTAAACAGATCACTGCCGAACTGAATAACCACTCGCAATACCTACACATGATCCTTACAGTAATTTCAATTTTGGGTCTCATTCTTTACACTGACGACTTCAACTTTGTTACACCAGCATATTTTGATACCCTGAGACATGCTCATAACTTCAGCATATTAAGTAATATAATGAATAAATTAAATCCAAATTCTGTTCCTTATGATACTCCATTAGTCCCCCGCTTTTCGCATTAACTGCTTCTGCTATTGGCATCAAGGCCAATCCTTTGTCCACTCAAATAGCTCCTCTTCAGTACTTTACTTAAAAAATATGCCAGGTTCATCATTTTTGGTGTTTCTTTTGTTTAAAATTTCTCGGAAATGTATCAGTGTTTATTTTAACATTTTTTTTTAAAAAATGAAAATTGGTGCAAAAAATTAAGTGCACCTTTTTCTGGGTAGATATCAAGGTTAATATTGGGGACATCAGGACAGAAACAAAGCAATAAATAGAGAAAAGTATGAGTATTGAAAGTAAAAGCAGTTCAATGCTGTGGTTTATTTTATGAACTTTACATAATGGTATGTACATATATATACACACGTGTGTGTATCTTCCACCACATTGCCTTACTTTAACAGACAGCCTCACTTTTACACTTGGCCCTGGCCTATGCTACAGAGTTAGGTTGACGCAAGGCAGCTTATGCTGACCTAACTCTGAAAGTGTTTATACTGATATTTTGCTCCCATTGATGTAACTCGCCTGCTATACCAATTTACCACCTCCAGAAGTGGGGTAGAGTCAATGTTGATATAGTTAGGTTGACGCAGGGTCAATGCAGACACTGTGTTGCTTACCTTGACTGTTTTTGGCTTTTGGAAGCCATCCCACAATGCCCAGCACTCATGGTTCAATTGGTGCATGTGCTCCTGGTGAGAACGTGTACTGTCGACACAAGGAGCAAAGCGTAGACATGCACAAGCAATGGAATTACTGCTGCTGTCTACTTAATTTTGTAGTGTAGACATGTTCTTAGACTAATTTATTATTAACATAAATACATCTGCCTAGTGTAATGTATTTTCTCAACATAATCAGTATTTTCATGTACTTGAGTGGTCCAAAATTCAGGTGAAAATCTTTAAAAACCAAATAGTAGCTTTTGTCTCCTGGCCCCACTTCTGTTTTGTATTTTTTACCATACTATCCCCCTCATCTAGCAAACTCCCTTTCTCTCCCTCTTCAGTCCTCCCCTTCAAGTAATTCCTCCTCCCTTATTTATTTCAAGAGTTTTTTCTTTAGCCCTATCTGCATACTATTTGAGCAGCCCGGTCATCAATGAGTTTATCCTTACAGCACCCCTGTGAACTAGGCAGGTATTCTTCTTATTTTACAAATGTGGGACTGAGATCAGAGATATTGACCACCTGACTTGTCTAAGGTCACATGGGAAAGCTGTTAATGAGCCAGGAATACACATTGCACTTTCAAAGAGCATATTATGTGTGATGGGTTGGACCCCCCCATCACCCTGCGTCTGGGGTGTCACCTGACATGCTGGGGTCTCACTGAGCCCACTCTTTCCACCAACCTTGGTTTTCTCACCTTGTTCTCTAGCACATATACACAGGTAGGGACACACCCAGCTGCAAATGGACACAGAGACACTGAGGTCAGTTCTGTGTGGGAGGAATTAGCTTGGGGATTGCCCAGCACTTTGCGGTATAAACCCAAAATAATATTGTCTTGTGCTGCATAGAAAGATCTGCACAGCACAAGCTCACAAACATTCACCCCCTCCTTCAATGTGGAGAGAGAGATGCATAGCTTTTTGTCACCCCAGATATGAATTGAAAAAACAAGAAATAAGTTTATTAACTACAAAAGGTAAATTTTGAATGATTATAAGGGATAGCAAACAGAACAAAGCAAATAAAAAACATGCAAACTAAGCTTAATACACTCAAGAAACAGGTTACAAAATGTAATTTCAAAGTTTCAGTTATTTCTTTACAGATTGGATTACTATCTCACCCTGGACTCAGCTCCTGCCTTTCACTTCAGGTGTGTTTAGCAATCTTCCTTCTTGGATGGGGAGGCAACGGAGAAGAATTGTTTGCCTTGCTCCCCAGGCTTAAATAGAATTTACATAAGGTGGGAACCCTTTGTTTCCAAAGGAAAAATACCAGCAGTGTCCAAGATGGTACTCCGTACCAGGTGACATCATCAGATGACCCTGCAGTGTCAAAGCAACATCGCAGGAAGCTCCTCAGGATGGTGGAGAATTAGTATCTTCAAAGTTCTATTGTCCTTCTCAAATGGCTCATTCAGGACGATTGCCTACTGTGGGTGGGCGTTCCCCGAAGTACACACACAGTTGTAATTGTTACAAAGTCATTATTCCTTGATTTGGGCTGGGAATTTCAATGGGCCCAAGATAATTTGATGGCCAGTTTCCTTAGGCCCCTTTGAAAATCCCATTCTCAAAGTATAAGGTCTCAAGTTCTTTTCTAAGGCCTTGTCCACACTAGGAATTTCAGCCATCACCAGCCAGCCATCAGGGTAACTGCACCTGTGTAAACCCCTAGTGTACATGTAAAACCACTATAAACTCTGATTTCCACCCATGCAACATAATCCTGTGACTTGAGATAGAAGATAACTATGTAGAAGATAAGCAAGGAATGAGAGTAAGAGATTGGAGAGAGAGCAAAGGTGAAGAGAGAGAGAGAGGAAGACATTGAGAGAAGTGTGAAACACACTGATTTCTTCTCCTGTCAGGGATAAAATGCCCCTTACTGGGGAGCGGCGAAGGGGATTGTCTTCTAACTTCAGCATTACCCTTTGCCAGATCATATGTAGGATCAGCAGACTTAGTCAGATTTGGGTTTGCTTACAGGCATTAAAGTACTTTGGGTTCAGTCCATCGATGTTTGCCTTTTATTCACCCGGTCTAGAGCACTGGTTCTCAAACTGGGGGTTGCGACCTTTCAAGGGGTCGCAACCCGATTATGTGGGGGTCACGAGCCCCTGCTGCCGGTGCAATGTATTATCGTGCTCCTTGTAAAACTGTGCTACTTAGGGTGTACTGAGCATGCTCACATGAACTGAGCATGCTCAGTAACATCGGCTGTAGCCACTGCCCTTCTCCCCGCCTTTATTAGCCATAAGATTCTGCTGACTGCTGTTTAAAAAGTGGCAAAGGGGGCAAAACGGAGGAAATGGGTGGCCGGGGTCTGAGCAGGCAGCGGAAATGGACTGGTCAAGGTGGGTCAAGCAGCTGGAGAAAGGATTAACAAAGGGGCGAATGGGCAAAATCAGGGGTCCGGGGGGAGAGGGAGGAGTTAAGCCCCAGAGTGAGGTGCTGGCAAAGGGTGACAGAGGGCAAAATCCAGCACAGGCAGGGGCAACGGGGGTTTGCAGTTGCCCCAGTGGGACTGAGACACCAGTATTTGCAGAAATAGTTTGTAGTGGGGGGGTGAGAGACTTTTTTATTTGATCAAAGTGGGTTTTTTGTATGCGCACACGTACCTATGAGGAACTGCTACAGTAGCACATTCCTATGAGGAGCAGGATAATACACTACAGAATGCAAGAAAATGCTACCTGTAGACATTTGCTACGTTTGGTAGCAGTTTTCTATGGTAGCTTTATATGGTAGCACTTTCTTACACCCTAACTATGAGGAACTGCTACGGTAGCACATTCGTACAAGGAGCACATTCGAATAGTGTATAAGACACTGCACCGGTAGCCGGCCCCCACCCTAACCCCTGCCGCCGGAGCCCCGGCTGCACCGGCAGAGGAAGGTGGGGCGGCAGAGAGCCTTCTCCCCTCCCTCTCCTCTGGCAGAGTCAGAGTCAGGGGAAGGGGGACTGCGTCCCCCGGCCGGAGAGCTCTCTGCCGCCCGGGGCATGCTGCAGGGGTGGGGACCCAGCATGCAGCCAGCGCCAGGGCAGAGAGTCCCCCCCTCGCAACTTGGCTCCGGCTGCCCCCCCCCAGCCTCCCCTTGCTGCCCCCTTGGGCCACCCCTTGCTGCCCCCTTAGACCTTCCGCGGACAGGGGCAGTCAGAAGCCTCCCTTCTCTTCCCTGCAGCAACATGTTGCTTCCCTGCAGCAACTGCCGCCACTGGGTCCTAGTGCCCGCCATCTTCCACTGTCAGTGACGGGTGAGTGAGTTTGCTGCTGGGGGAGCAGGAAATGGGGGGCCCTGCCCCAGAGTTTGCTGCTGCTGGCAGGGAAAGGAATGGGGGGAGTCCTCCTCTCTGGCCCCAGTCCCAGAGCAACCTGCCTGCACCTGTCCCAAACTCATCCCCAGCCCTGCCCCACCCCAGAGCCCACACCCCAGCAAGAGCTTACCCCCCCCTGCAACCCAACCCTGTACTCAGGCCCTGAGCCACTCCAGCACCCCAAACCCCTCATCTCCAGCCCCAGCCAGAGCCCTCCCCCCACATCCCAACCCTCTGCCCTAGCCCTGAGCCCCTCCAACACCCCAACCACCTTATCCCCAGTCCCAGCCAGAGCCCCCTCCATACCCCAACCCTCTGCCCCATGCTACATTACATTATCCAATATTCATTAAAAAAAATTATAATAAGCAATGTTCTGGGAAAAGGGGAGGGGGTGCAAGGTAAATTTTTTGTCTAGAGTGCCAAAATACCCTTGAAACCCCCCCCCCCCCCTGCTCGCCCAGTGTGTCCTGATATGTTGCTCTTGCAATCTGGTCACCCTATCCAAGCCCCAGCCCCTGCCACAGTGGGCTGCCGGCAGCAACCCAAGCCCCAGGCCCTGCCACGGTGGGCTGCCGGCGGCACCCCAGGCCCTGTCCCCTGTCCCGGGGGGTTGCTGGCACCCTCCCCTGAGCCCGGCCCCTGCCCCGGGGGGCTGGCACCCCTACACCCCCCCCCCAGCTTAGCCTCTGCCCCGGGGGGCTACTGGCACCTCCCCCAGCCCGGCCCATGCCCCGACCCTGACCCCTAAGGGGGATCGCGCTTAGAGGCCTGGTGTCCGAAAGGGGTCACCAACAGAAAAAGTTTGAGAAGCACTGGTCTAGAGTAACTGCAGTACAACAGATGATGGGGTTGTCAGCCTGACAAATCATTGTAAACATCTCTCATAATGAGAAGAAACAAATGTGCAGGAGGTTTCTTGGGACTGGTTGACATTAGAGGTGTATGGGGTCTTCTAGTCTCACCCTGACTAGTTTGCTTGGAGCCTTCATTGCTATTCAGACCTCCTTGGAAATGAATGCGGAGCTCTCAGATGGTTAATCAGTTCTTCATTTGTTTGTCCTGATCTGCCCTATGACACTCCAGTGACAGAGAGGTAATTATTTGGACTGTGATCAGTAGTGGGCAGATCCTTCCGCAGGAGCTGTGTGAATGATCAGGACCATCCTTCTGTTTAGGGCAGAGATGGGGCCATCGGAGACCTGGTGAAGTCCTTTAGCATCTTCTCTCCTGTTTCAGCCGAACTTTAACCAGATATCTTGCATCCATACTGTACCTTCAAAACTGCCCTGAGTTAGAACCTCTGTAATCTGATTAAATGAGAATATGGATCCTAAACTCATTATTTTAGTTCATTCACTTGCTTGGTCTTGCTTATGTAAAATTTCAGAAATCCATGATTATTTGACCTTCCCTGCTACTAAAACCTCAGTTCAGGCAGTAGTTGTTTCTTGTTTGGAGTTTTGCAAGGGGCTTTTTGCTAGACTCCCGGCTGCTTTCTGACATCCAGAATTATGCAGCCTGGTTAATTTTCTGTTTTCCCATTATTTTCACATTACTTCAGTGTTCATTCAACCACACACTGCTGGCTCAATCTTGTAGCTACTGATTAAGGCCAAAAATGTTGCTATTGACATTTTACTGGTCTGAAAACTTCGTCTTCTTTGTTTAAGGGAACTGACTTGTGAGCACTTTCTAGTTCAAGTTTGTAAAACTCAGTCGGTTGAGAGGGTCAAACTCCATGGTTAATTATTGCCTGTGAGTTGGCCTCTAAATTAGGATCATCCTTCCATCCACAGGAGAACTCTCTCTGATATCAAGAAGAGATTTTTCACAAAGATTAAGGGCAAGATATGGCATTTTTGGGGTAACTAAGGTCTTAATGATCATTCTGTTGTTTGTTCAAGATTTTTATCGTCATGTTTGTCATAAAGCAGCGGGAAAATATGCTAATTTCGGGGGGGGGTATTTCATGGTAATAAATCCATCATTTTCAGCCACAAAAAGTGCAAACATATCTTGGGAGGCTGTTTTTGAATATTGGATTCTCTGTCCCAATTATATATTTGGCTACTATTTCTGCCTCCACTTTCCCTTCCTTCCCCACCCTCTTTTCTGGTTTATTTTCTTCTTCTTGTTTCTTCCCCACTGCATTTCTTCCTCCTTGCAACTTTCAATTCCAGAGGCTTATCTTTCTCCATTCCAGCCACTAAGATGATAAGCAACAAAATAGTTAACGCTGACTTTTTAAGTGTTGTTGTTGTTAGGCGTTCTCATTAATACTCCAATGAGATAGATTGGTGGGATGGTTGACATGTCTCAGAGCCATTGTTTCAAGCTGTCTGCAGATTCAGGAAGAAAGCACTGCGCCTATTTACACTTTGGTCTTGTCTATAGGGCAGGGGTGAAAGTAACTGAAGCAACTTACCAGTTCGGGGGCTGGGCTGGGGCCATCTGTGGCCCCTGGAAGGGGTGGGGCCTCGGGCGGAAGGGGCGGGTCTGGGGGGGTCAGAGCCAGCCCCAATCCACCCTGTATTGGTAGGTGCCTCCCTGCTCTCCCCTCCCCCATCACACCCCACTCCCTGCCGGGGGCTCCGTTGGCAATTTAAAGGGCCCAGGGCGGTAGCGGCAGCCCAGCCCCGGGCCCTTTAAATAGCTGCTGGAGCCTAGCTGCCACTTTCCTAGGCCTCTGGCAACAGGGCTCCCTCCCGACAGAGCCCTGCTGGAGCCCTGGGGAGGTTGCGGCTGCTACCGCCCCGGCCCCTTTAAACTGCCGCCGGAGCCCCGCCGCAGCCTCCCCTGGGCTCCCGCAGCAGGGCTCTGGCAGCAATTTAAAGAGCCTGGGGCTCCAGCTGCTGCTGGGAGCCCAGGCCCTTTAAATTGCACCTGCTCTTGCCAGTATGCTGTACCAGAGGGGACCAGCTTACTTTCACCTCTGATATGGAGACAGTTAGTGCGCAGCAAGCCGGGGTATAAATCTACAGTGCAATAGTTTACCATGAGCTAATTAGTGGTGTGGATCTTGCTACCTCACACTTGATCTATTCCCATTTCAAACAGCAGGGGATCAAAGTGCACTACGGAACTTTTAGTGCATGGTCGCATGGTCCATACCACCAATTAGTGCGTGGTAAGCTAGTGCATTGTAGATTTACAGCCCAGTTTGCTGCGGGCTAATTCTCCATCTAGACCAGGGGTTGGCAACCTCTCAGAAGTGGTGGGCCGAGTGTTCATTTATTCACTTCAATTTAAGGTTTCATGTGCCAGTAATACGTTTTAACGTTTTTAGAAGGTCTCTTTCTATAAGTCTATAATATAGAACTAAGCTGTTGTACGTAAAGTAAATAAGGTTTTTAAAATGTCTAAGAAGCTTCATTTAAAATGCAGAGCCCCCCGGACCAGTGGTCAGGACCCGGGCAGTGCGAGTGCCACTGAAAATCAGTTCGTGTGCCGCCTTTGGCTCGCGTGCCGCCTTTGGTTGCCTACCCCTGCTCTAGACAAATCCTTAGTTCATGTTTTTTTCACAACAACGAGGAACGTTTAAAAATGTTTTAAACAAACAAAAGTGGAGATTCTGAAGCACAGGCCTCACTCTGCTGGTTTCGAAGTCAGTGGTAAAACTCCCACTGATTTTGACAGGAACAGAGTTAGGCCAAGGCAGGGAGCTTTTGAAAAATCTCACCTTTAGTTTTCCTTGCAATTCATTGTTTCTGAAAGTTGCCTTACTTGTAAGAATAGTTCTATTACAAAACACAGAGTTTTAATAGAACTCCAGAAAATACATGACGAAAGTATGGACCTGATCCTGCATCCCCGTTTTCCTCCTTGCAGGTAGTCCTAGGATTGCTGTAATGTATCTTCTTGAGTTGTAGTATAGCTCTCTCTCTTGTTAAATTCTTGAATGGTTCCGTGTGTCTCTCTCTCAGTGATGGATCCCGACAGCTAACTCGACACTTTTTCTCTCCTTAAACTCAGCTCACAACCTTGTGGCTTGTCCTTACCATGAAGAGAGAACAGATTCATAACCAGACCCTTATTTGCACTGCTTAGGTATGTGTGTATCTTAATTAGATCTTTTCTCTGCCATTTCAGGATAAGTATGTGAAGCCTTTCCTCATAAGACAGACATACCTTCCATTCCCTTGCTGATCTCCTCTTGGATCTTTTCCAAATTTGAATGCCGTGCTTTAAACTTGATGCTTCAATTGCTGCACAGAGTATTCCAAATGAGGCCTGAGAAGAGGATATTATAGCATGGAATTATCATTTCCCATCTGAGCATTTGAGCATTTCTTCTGCTTTTCTAGTTATGTGCTGTGTAGCGATGCACAAGGGGGCAGAATTTTGTTTCATATTTTTAAAGTGTTTTTCAGTCATCTGAAATCCACCTGTCTGAATTTTAGTTATGCCATAGCACGGGTATAAGGGACACACTAATACAAATTATACATCTAGATGAGTGACCTTCTACTTCTGTTTGCAAATGTTTGTGAGTTCGAACTTGCCAAATGTAGCCTCACTCCAAATTTCAACTCAGCTCTATGAAACACCGTGATTATTTGTCTCACTATTACCCCCATCTTATTGTTCACTACTGCCTTCATTAATTCAAACCAATTTTTAGAGGACGTGAAATCAGACACATTTGACACTGATTTAAATTTAAATCAAAACTCTTTAAAGCTATAAAGTGCAATAACCAATCTGCTAGACTGAGGAACCTGGAAGAGAATAACAAGTGTTTATTCCAAGAGGCACAAAATCTAAAGTAGTCAGCAGGGATGAAAGCTTTCTCACGTCTGCTTTATACTAACATGCCACACAGAAATATACACATTGGGCTAGACCCTCAGCTAGTAGACATCATCATGGCGCCCTTGAAGGTAATGGAGCTACTCTGATTTATACCAGCTGAAGACTGGCCCTCTGTCTCTGTGTTCCCACAGTATTTATAAAAAGGGCATTTTACAGCATTGCCTTTCTCAGAAGTAAAATGCAGATAGTTCTGTTTGCAGACTGGACACCAGATGGGAGATGATCCAAGCTCCTGAGCACGTAACAGAATCTAGTAGTGGGTTTTTACACCCGTGCAGATTTTCCACTGACTTCCATGATACTCCACTTGAGAATAAAGGGATATGTTAATAGGTCTTGTTGCAGGAGTGGGGCCCAAGAAAGCAACTTTTTTTTTTTCCGGTTGTCTCTTCTGTCTTTTAATGTGTTACATGGAGGAATTAGAATGATCACTTTTGATGCCAGGGTGTTTTGGTAGAGAGAGCGAGCAGAATGGATGGATCACATTTTATATACTGGTTTTCCCCTCCCATGCAACTCTCTAAACTGGCCACTATAGTAGCGCCATCCAAAATGAATGCAAACTCTAATTTGCTCTACAACCTGGTCTCCCGTCATGATAATTCAGCATACACTTTTGCACTAGCTAAATATTTCTGTTTATCTTTGGAAAGTGAATGGGATACATTGTTACTTATAGGCTGCTGATCTTTATTCCAAGATGTATGTAAACAGAGCTATTGTTACAGAGGGAATGGCATTCGATCATTTCATAAAGGATTTTGTCATTCCATTTTTTCTATGACTACCATTACCTAGTCTTGGAAAAGTATGGTGTGTAGCACAAAAGTATGGGATCTTGACTGGTGCATTTGGACTGTAGTGCCAAACAACTTAATAATAATCATTGCAATGAGCAGTATAATATCTGCATGATGGATACTCTAATTTATCCATTGTATATTATGAGTATATGAAGTAATTAGCAGCATGCTGGCAACAGACCCTTTAAATACTATGTCAGACTGTCTTGGCATAGTAGTTTCCAACTAGAGCTGTGTGGAAAGCCAAAACTACATGGCAGTCACATGATTGCCAGCAGCCCAAGCTCCATTGCGGGCTAGAGCACACAGTAGATAGATTGGAGGTGGACTGTGGCCATGCTGCTGTACCCTGAAAGAGGCTGATAATCAAAGTCGGTGGGAGAAGGCTAGTCTCCCATACTACCCTGCGCTAACACAAGTAGGAACCACTGAAACAACACCCACTAGTAGGGCATGTAGCAAACACTTTGTTGCAGATAAAGAGAGAGGCAACGGTGGAGCTAATGACATGCTTCAAGAACAGGCTTGTGAACATTTGTTTGAACTCCACCTGGCCCTTGGGTTTGACCATGTTTGTTTCCTTCCTTATTTGCTTTTTGCACAAATGGGCTTTTGTGTAGACGGCTGTTTGGAGGATAGCTGTTCCTCTTAACAACACCCACATTAGCTGGCCATCGAGGGTCTTTGTGGTAGATGAACACTGGCTATTCACTGTGTGCTTTCATTCTGTGAAATACTGCTACTTTGGCACACTAGGTACTTAGCAGAAATTAGTGTCAGAGATCTGACTGAGATTTACTAGTGCCTTAGAACACCTACAACAATATAGAAAGTATGTGCTCACCCACAGATTTTCCCCAACTGGAACAAGTAAACTGCTATCGTATAGATTCCTAAATCCCTAGGCCAGAAGGAGCCATTGTGATCTGCTTATCTGACCTCCTGTATGACCCAAACCATAGAAATCCCCCCAGAATAATTCCTAGGAACATCTTTTAGAAAAACATGTATCTGGTGACAGGCCAGAGAACAACTGGAGCTGTCCTCCTCCTCTGCCTTTGGAAGGAAGAAAACCTTTCATTTACATGTCTCCAGCAGTTCCTCCTTCCTAATTCACTTCCTGTGCAGATAACCACTGTCAATTGTTTTTCCTAGTGTTATTCCCACACTATGGCAGGGTCCGCTTAGACTGGACACAACCAGTGATACAACTGGGGTATACTCCAACCGATGGGTCGTTCCATCTGTCGTTGGAGGCATTTTTATACCTATTGCCAGGTGTTAAGCCTACAGCACCTGGTACTCATAGGACAGGGGTCTCAAACTGAAATGACCATGAGGGCCGCATGAGGACTAGTGCACTGGCCCGAGGGCCGCACCACTGACACACACACATACCCTCGCTGCCCCGGCTCTGCCCCCACTCCACCCCTTCCATGAGGACTAGTGCACTGGCTCGAGGGCCGCACCACTGACACACACCCTGCCCTCGCTGCCCCGGCTCCGCCCCCACTCCACCCCTTCCAAGAGGTCCCACCCCTGCCCCACCTCCTCCTCTGAGCACGCAGCTCCCCATTCCCTCCTGGAAAGCGCTAGGCACCACCAAGAGCTGTTTGGCAAACAAAGCAAGAGCAATATAGGAAGTCCAGAGCTAGAAACACACGCGGCCCAGCCAGGCAGCAGAGAAGCGTCCACTTCTGGCCCCTCCATCCTGCAAACTGCTATGGGGGGACCGGGGGGGGAGGGGGGGCGCCAGGAAGCTTGGCGGGCCGCAGGGAAGGGCTTTGCGGGCCGCATGTGGCCCCCGGGCCGCATGTTTGAGACCCCTGTCCTAGGAGGTCTCCCATCCAAGTACTAGCCAGGCCCGACCCTGCTCGGCTTCCAAGATCAGATGGGATCGGGTGTGTTCAGGGTAGATAACCACTGTTAATTACACTCGTAGAAGGACATAGATGGATCACCTCCTCCCTCCATCCAAATGCCTTTAATTTCCTGATAAATCAGCTGACAACGTGTTCCCTCACCACAGCACAGCTCAGCTTCTACACTATCCAGCCAGCCCATGTTGGTAAAAAACTTTCATTGGGAAAATGGTATTGTCACTCCAAGTGTTCAGAAATCATGAGTGAGGCCTGCCAAATCATAGGATTGGTGTACAAATCATAAGATGTAGGGTTTTTTTTAAAAAAAATCATGGTTCTTTTTCTGGGGCTGTTGGCTTTTGAACCTTTGGGAAGCTCTCAGTTCATGTTCTCAGGCTTTGGTCCAGAACGATGGGGGCCAGAAGCCTTTTTTAAAAATGGAAGCTGAGATTCTCACATATGTATGTGGTTCCCAGAGCTGGGGCTTTAAGAAAACTGCCAAATATCATGATGAGTGTTTGCACCATTAGCAACAGCTATGGCTCATATTTGTTTATAACTCTTCAGTTCTTCAATCAGGGAATCAAAACAATACCATGTGACTTGGGCAACAATTAGAAGTCATAAATAATGACCGGGAAGGGATTCTCACACCTTTTTCCAGCATAGCCCACAAACGAGAGACAATGTCTAAATTCGATCATTTTTAAACCTGTGGGTCCAAATTGTAAACTGAGCCAAGTTCCAAAGCTCTTTGCACATGCAATCATCTAATTTCACATGAACCTGTCTTTCTATGTATGAAATTACCTACTTGGTCCATGTACACTTATTTTGCATGCACAACCCAGGTGCTTATCTTTGACAATTTGGTCTTTTAATTCCACAGGTTTTTGTTTTGTATTTAGCAAAATCAGGTGGAACAAAGTGAAAGCTCCA
Source organism: Sternotherus odoratus (assembly GCA_032164245.1). Taxonomy (NCBI): domain Eukaryota; kingdom Metazoa; phylum Chordata; order Testudines; family Kinosternidae; genus Sternotherus; species Sternotherus odoratus. The sequence goes on from JAVMKO010000007.1 coordinate 96,299,184, forward strand.
AGCCTAACTATTACCAATAATAAAACAATGAGTCATGGCTCTTGATATTTTAATTGTTTAATTTAATCCCCTTTCCCCCTTTTGGTTAATGTCTCATATCTGCTGTCTCGAGAAACAGACAACAGAACACACGCTGAAAGAATCAATCAAGTGAATGACATGAAATATCAACTGCCTCATTTTCTTATTAGAGGGCTGCAGTTTAGCTGGCAGAGTGGAGAGGAAATGGCAAATTGGACCGGGACCTTTAATTTCACGGATGATGGAGCAGTGAAGAGTGGCAGTGACACAGGCATCAGGTACAAACACACACGAGAATGACTTTGGAGGGGAGAATTCCAATCTATGTAGATCTCTCTTTGTACAAACTGGGAGTATCAGCATATAGAAGGGAGCCAGATTCACCAGGTCTCTCTGGGTGCTTTGCACTGTTCCTGGTGATGCAAAGCACCCGGGGCACACTGGTGAACTTAGCCCTGGATATTTATATAGTTACATATATAAACTGTACTTCCCTGTAGTAGAATTGTTCAGGTGCCTAATAACAAAAAATCATTCTGCCAAGATGTTCCCTTTATTTATGCCATTTTGAAAGCTCTCTCTCCTTAAAGAAAACCAATTGAAATTCCAAAAAGATTTACCATAGAGGGGTTGTTTTAACTTTTGTGAAAGAAACACCGGTGCCGTAATCTACTCCCATTGTTTATTAATTGAGTGCTAAAAACAATATATATAGTTGGTGGTTAAAGGAAACGGTTTGTATTATAAGGTGATTTAACCAATTTGGGCCCCAACCCTTCTATCAGGTTCACATGGACCAATCCTTGTATCTGTGCAGAGCCCCACTGATGAGGAAAACGAGTCACTTGCACAGATTCAGTTGCAGGACTGGGGCCAGTACTAAGACTGTCCTCCTGAATATCTGGGTCTGTGTTATTCCCCCCAACCTCAGAGGCTGGTCCAAGTAAGAAATTAATAAATCTGTTACTGTTCCCACTAGGGGACTTAGTTATTTAGCTCAAGCAATAGAGGTTCATGTATTTAGTGCTATTGGCTTTGAGGTCAAATCATGGTGTTGGCCTAAGCAGGGGTGGTTACGCAAATGGTTACCTAACATGGGGGTGCCCTCAACTCCTACTGACTTCAAAGGGAATTGAGGATGCTGACTATCTTGCAGCATCAGGTACAGTATGTAGAAGGGAAGCTCTTAGAAACACTGTTAACCGAAAAATGTAACAATAAAAAAAAAGCCAAGCCAGATCTATTTCCTGGGTATAAATACAGCGCTAGAGTGTCTGGATAAATTAAACTCATAGAGTATTTCAGTAACCATACCCCACTGCAGCGAGGGAGCTGACAGCATTTGAAAGGCAAACGGAAGTACAAAGGCTGTCCTGTCAAAATCATACAGTCACACTCAACTAAAACAGCACTGCAATTCCAGTTAGGGATCCCTGAGCTGTAATGTGATACCATATCAGTGCGACCAGTCGCTCATTCTGTTTAACGAGACAAGGGAGCCTTATGAAAAGAACCAGCAACTGCATTTTTAGACCATGGGCTAAAATAGTGGGTTTACTTATTTTTAAATTTCATATGTTGTACTGATCTTTGTTTATATTCCTTGTGTATATGTTTACAGTCCACATATGCAAAGTCTTCAGTCTGGGTACTTGACATATGAGAAAACAGCATGAGACACAAAGAAAGAAATCTTGCTGAGAGGTAGAGATTTCCCTCCCGCAAGCACCCTTGATAGATGCAGTTGGACTATCCTTTATTGTGGGGTGGGAGAGAGAAAACTCTTGACTAGATTGTTCAAAGTAGTTATAAGGAAAACAGATAGGTCTGAGATTAAGACTTTGGATCTGATTTTCAACCTGCTTACTCCCCCCAAAATTAGTGTCTCCCGTCAGATTCAGTCTGTTATACAAACTGTAAATGTGCACTTCAGATCTGGATTTCAAACCCCACTGAATCATAGAATCCTAGAATATCAGGGTTGGAAGGGACCTCAGGCGGTCATCTAGTCCAACCCCCTGCTCAAAGCAGGACCTAATCCCCAACCTAATCATCCCAGCCAGGGCTTTGTCAAGCCTGACCTTAAAAACCTTTAAGGAAGGAGATTCTACCACCTCCCTAGGCAACCCTTTCCAGTGCTTCACCACCCTCCTTGTGAAAAAGGTTTTCCTACTATCCAACCTAAACCTCCCCCTCTGCAACTTGAGACCACTACGCCTCGTTCTGTCATCTGCTACCACTGAAGTCCAGTGCCAAATGCATGTGTGAATGTTTGTAGAGTTGGGGGATTAGGATTTTGTATTGTGGGTAAAACCCTCTCTCAAACATATATTAGGATGTGTTTGCCCTCATCATATATGACTGTACACTGAAAATACATAAATAAGGACTATATGTATGAAATACCTGGAGGTGATACCATATGATAAATTGCAAAGCTAGGTGATAAATTGCATTTACCCTGCCCTTTTGACCACTTCATCTGCCCTCTGCTCACTAGACTTCCCAGGGACTTATCCAAACTCTCCAAAACTCTAAGCATCTTTACACTGCTGATATTTATTAAAAACTGCCAGCCACAAAAATGATTCATTCTTTCTACCAAATGTGGAACTTGCTGCCTAACTTACATTAGTCTGAGGTGTGTTGATTTGAATTCGATATATAAGTCCCTGGGGAGATGTCTAATGAGCACAAGGTAGATGAGGTAGTCAAAGGAGTATAGTATATGTGATTTATCGCATAATCTGTAGTTTATCAGAGAGTATCACCTCCTTGTAAAGTGTATATGTAAATATTTATATCAATTTGAATGGATATTATTATAGTGATGTAAAACTAACACACCTCTGACCAATGCAGAGCTACATGATGTATATAAATATTGTGTCTGTGTATGCAGCAGAGAAATGAAGTTTCAGGGTATGGGGGGGAGGGGGGAATCTGCGCTGCCTTCAGAGTTGGGCTCCCAGCCAGCAGCCATGGAGCTTCCTGTAGTCGGGGGAGGTTCCTGGAGGTGGGTCTGACCCAGGATCAGCCCCTGCAAGGGAAGAAGAAGTCCTGTCCCTCCCCAGCCCAGCCAGGACTAGCAGCAGGAGCCCAGCGCATGGTAGGAGCCCCCCCCCGTCCCCTGAAATAGCAATGTCCCACAGGGGAGATCAGATTTCAGTCTGTGATGTTTTTCACGTCCATGAATTTGGTAGGGCTCTAATCATACCGTATATTTGCATGCTGCTGTCTGTGTTTGCTATTTAATTCTTTTTAAAATAAATAATTACTAACCAATAAGGGTGTCCTCCTACGTGCAAATATGCATTCTAGCAATACTGACTTTCGACCCAACCCTGGCCCACAGTCCCTTTAAAGACCTGCTGTAATGTAGGTAGATCGGTGTGTCTGACATATTCCTACCTTTTATAGCAATTTAGGGCATGAGCTCTCAAATCTTCTTGGCCAGGATAGTAGTAAAGGGAAGTGCCTCACTTTGCTGGACTCAGCTTTTAATAGAGAAGGGGCCAAATTTCTTCATGGGAGAGAACAGGAAGAGCCCACGGTATTGCTTGTGATGCTAAAAAGGGAAACAAAAAAAAAATGTTGCTCACGCATAGTGATTGTTATAAGATTTGCCATGTGTTCTGATAGGCCCCCCTCCCCAGGCGGTCATATGAATAACAAGATCAGCTGCTTACTTCAGTCACAGTGATGGGAATGAACTTGATTAAAATAAGCAAATGTCAGTGTATTCAAAATGAGAGAGTTCTGAAAGGATGGAATTAAAATAGGTTTCCCTGCAGCATCCCCCATCACTGCGTGTCACAAAGGAACTGATGTGGTCTTGTTGCATCACCCTAGAAAGCAAAAAGAGACCAAAAATTCAAAAATTAGATTAAAGATGTTATTTTTAAAGCTGTACTGATGTTGTGTCTTGGGCATACCTTCTGAAGAGAATACATGACAATCCCCGTTACTGTTGATATTACCAAAAGTCCTTCTAGGAGAAATCAATAACCATGTAAGATGACCCAGAAAGTTTGGAGGTGGTGGTATTCTTATCAGTACTGTTCCATAGTGTCGCCTGCAGGGAGGATTTTCTCTGGATGAGTAGACAAACAGTGGGCTATTAGTCTGAACTTTTGATGCTTCCTCAAAGACTACTTTTTTCTTAGTTCCTGTTGATACTCCTACCACTGTTGCAATGTAGGTGTAAGTATAGGTTCGAAGTGACCATGCAGATGTAGGAGAATATATTGTAAGGAACTATTCTGCAATGGCAGGGCTGGACCTTAGGTCAATTACCATCTCTCTTGTCTGTGATAAGTATATTGAGCAGCTGAGCTAAATAGTGCTAAATCCCCAAAGAGCAAAGTGTTAAATGGGAGAAGAGGAGGTCAAAATCAGGATTCTTCTGACCAGGTTGTGAGATCTGTTGCCTGGAGGATACAGACAGGAAGAGCTAGTAGTGGTGAAGAGGGCATCCCCTGGAATGATCATCATAATCTTAACTGTGCAGATGTGTGAATTGTCTGCAGATGTCATGGGGCTTTCTCAGATGATTCCAGAATGGAGACATCCCTGAAATCCAACAGGAGGAACATGAACATCCCTAAGGGCTAGACTACACTAGAATCGCCGCAATGGCACAGCTGTACTGACGTAGCTGTGCCGCTGTAGCGCGGCTAGTGCTCTCTGCTGGTGGGAGAGAGGTCTCCTGGTGGCTTAATAACTCCGCTTCCCTGGGCAGCGGTAGCTTTGTCAGCGGGCAAGCGTCCTCAGCTTACATAGTGCCGTGCACGCTGGTACTTAGGTTGGTGTCACATACGTTGCTCAGGGCAGTTGCTCAGCTTTAACACACTCCTGAGCGACGTAAGTTGTATCAAAGTAATTGCTAGTGTGTGCACAAGCCCTAAGATTCACTCAGGTGGAGATGCATAAGGCTAGGCTTATCATCAGTGCACAGCCCGTGGTGCAGATTAGTAGCTAAAAGCTAGAGGCCCCTCTTAATGAGGAGCAAACCTCTGGTTTGGAAATTCAGATCCAGTGTGGGGAAGCATCCGAATTTTTGGATGCTCGACTGAACACCTAGAATTTGGAAAACTGGGCAAAATAATTCCACTAGATCTTGGCACTTCTGATGCTGTCTCTAATCTGAACATGGAGGAGCTTGTGGAAATGGAAGAAAACTAAGTTAGCCAAACATTTCAGAACCTCATAAAAGGGTTGGTTCTAAAAACTAGTGATGGTTCAGGGGGTTCAGAGATTCATAGATTTTTAAGGTCAGAAGGGACTATTATAATAACCTGATCTGACCTGCTTGTGGCGGGGTGACCACCCGCTCCCTATCCGGAGGGCTTGGAATAGCCGTGGAAGGGGTTGTGGCTGGGAGCCAGCAAACTCCCAGCCTGATTGGGGAGTAAGCTCAGCTGGGAGGCCACGCCCCAAACACTCGCAGGCTGGTATAAAAAGGCTGCGAGGCAGGGAGACAGACAGAGAGTCTCCTTCTCTAGGGGGAAAGCAGACAGGCCTAGTTGCTGGGAGCCTGAGTAGTGTCCAGGGTGGTGCAGGGCTGGGGCTAGTCACAAGGAGCTGGGGAAGCTCTAGCCTGGGAGCCCCAGGCTGTAGGGCCTGGAAGGAGGCCCCACCCAGGGGTACTGGGGTTGCAGGGGGCAGCCCATGGCTAGAAATAGAAGCAGCAGGCCAACCCCCCTTGCCAGTGATGAGAGACCATGATACTGCAGTCTGCCTCAGTGAGCGGGAGCAAGTGGTGACTGGCAGTTGTCTGGTCTGAGGCAAGGTGGGGATAGGGGGTGGAGGGTTCCCCAGGGAGGGGAGACCCTTAGACTTGAGGGGATACTGCAGGGGTGCAGCACCTTCATTTAGAGGGCACCGGGGTCTGGGAGGGACACGGGGCCAGAGCAGGAGCGGGACATCGGCCTGCAGAGGGCGCTCCGGACGCTGGGACGCTAATTCCCTGAGGAACCAGCAGGAGGCGCCGCAGGGGTGAGTAGCCGCCCTGCTACACTGCTGCATAACACAGACCACAGAACCTCACCTAGTAATTTCTGCAGTAAGCCCGTAATTTCTGTTTTGAGCGATTGTGTAACTTTTACACAAATATTCAGTCTTCATGTAAAGACTTCAAGGAGAATTGACCGCATCCCTCAGTAAACTGTTCCAATTGCTAATTGCCTTCACTGTTAAAAATGCATGACTTTTATTTCTAGTCTGAATTTGTCTAGCTTCAGCTTCCAGTCATTGGATCTCATTATGCCTTGTTCTGCTAGATTAAAAAGCCATCGACGCCAACTCCATGGTTGCTCCGGGGCTGGAGCACCCACAGGGAAAAAATGGTGGGTGTTTAGCATCCACCAGCAGTTCCCAGGATCAGCACCCACCCCCCCAGCCTTCCCACCCGCAGGCAGGCCCTGGGGATCAATTTATTTGGTCCAAATCCTGTTAATGGCCAAACCTTGCTAGCCTTAGTCTCATATTCACATTTAACTATTCCTGTGAGTAAAGCAAAAGAGATTTGGCCCTCGTTCAGATCCTCCATTGAAGTCAATAGGGCTTTTTTCTTATTTAGAACTTCATAAAAGCCTGCAAGACCTGGCCCTTCACTTCTGATTTTCTTGGCCACCGGAAGGTGTTTGGTTTTGGAGAAAAGCTTGTTCTTCCTGCAGTGAGATCATAATCCTGTCCATATGGCATCAGGCTCCCTTGGTGTGAAAGTGTGACTTGCAGTCATCACAAACGGAGCATGATGACTTAGAAGCCAGTAGGAGAGAAAGCTCCCGTTAAAGACACACGTCTGATAATGACATTTAACTATATATTTAAAATCTGCACAACATATCTAATGAACTGGTGCCTCAATGGCAGAGTCCCTCTAGGGCAGGACTGAGGTTACAGACATTATAATTAATGGAGCATGATCAAGGAGATCTTGGAGGCCAAAGAGAAGAGGTAACTTGGCTGCAGTTGATCAAAGAGCTCAGACTTACAGTAGCCAATGCACGAGGATGGTGACAATTCCTCCTCTCAGTAGTGAACTCAAAACCTGCCCAGCTATAAATAAAAGAATGAAGGAGAAATGAGTTTAGAGAGGAAGAAAGCCACAGCTAGTACAGGCTGGAAGACCATAGTGCAAATTACATTTCATTTCACTACTGAGAGTCATAAGGAAAGAATCCTCTTCCTGCACTTGCAGTGGTAGGTGTGAACTCAAGACATGGGATTTGATACTAGAAAGAGCCGCGAAATATTAGTTAACCAAAAGTGACCTGAGTGTATGCACAGTAATATGTAAACAAAGTGTATAGGGTACCACTATGAGAAAATCTAACCCATTGTGTCTGCATCTTTGGGCATGTTGTAGCTCCTGGATGTTTTGATACAGTTCCATCCATTTTGGACTTGTGTGAAGATTGATGCATTTTTGTGTCAGTGTGTATATTTGTGCATTGGTGTGTATTTTTCAATTAATTGGTGGTCTTGAGAGTGAGGGACATAAATTGCTCAGGTTTCCAGAAATGGGGGGAAAAGATAAAGCAGAGAGAGGTCACATTCTGGGCATGTATTGTAAAAACATCTTTGAATTAACAGAATGATTACTGTTCTTGGGAAGGTAAAACATCAAGCCCCACTGGGTAAATGAATTGCTGTTGAGTGTCTGTCAGTGAGAATGTGCACCTGGGTAATCAATAGTCTAAACCAAAATAAAATGTACCCCACTGTCATTTCTTAGCTGTCTGTCAAGTTTAGACTAATGAAGAGAACAGAGAGGACAGAGTTCTGACATATTACCTATTTGTGCTAATTATACTACTTAAAAGCCTCGTGCCTCATCAGTTGCAAGGAACTGCATAATTTAGAGTGGGAGGTAATAGGCAGAACCTGCACTTAGAATATCGTGAGTGGGTGAAGGTACAGGGCCTCTCATGGGAAAGTACCAGACACGGCAGTTCTGACAGAAGAGGCCTACCTGCGTTTCAGCAAGCTGCTTCTATTAAAAGCAAATAAATAGAGCAAATGTTACTGGGGAGAAAAAGAGGCAAATAGGATTTTAATATGTGTATGATAGATACCCTTTCAGTGATTCTTTAAATCTGTGACAACTTGGCTCTGGCTATCCTGGGGCTAGAGGAATTCAGCTCTGGGTAGATTGTTCTAATCCCAATTAGGACAATAGTCCATGTGACAGTTGTTCCATGGTTTATGTGAAGTGAGCTGGTTTTAGATCAGTTCCTACTGTCTCTCTCTCCCCATCACCCTCCAGGCGGGGTATGGGCCACCAACCACAGAGCACTCCATCTCTGTTGTTGGTGTTTCAGTAGCAAGTTGGTTCCCTACGGGGTGGAGTTGCTAGCCCCACACCCATGTTAAGCCTACAGCACCTGGTATTCCTAGGAGGTCTCCCATCCAAGTACTAGCCAGGCCCAACCCTGCTTAGCTTCCAAGATCAGATGGGATCAGGCGTGTTCAGGGTGGATTAGCGTACTATACCAGCATCTAAATCAGTTAGCACCCTTTTCTGGCAGTCTCACCAGAAAGACTAATGGCTGGACTGGCATGGAGACTGAGACACCTTCTCCCTTTTACAGGTAGTCCCTCCAGGTTAGGCATTGAAGCATCCTGTCAGGATAGCCTGGGGAAGCTTGAACTGTCTTGCCTGTGATGTACACACTGTGTAGCTAAGCAGAGGGCTTCAGTCTCCAGGCATGTCAGTCTGGCGGCTGTGGCTAAAGGGGCCTCAGACCCCCAAATCTATTTCTGTCTGGTGGCACCAGGGAGGGAGCAGGGTGGGGCATCATGTGGGGACAGCCCTATGTGTGTGCTGGATTCCCAGAGCAGGTGAAGCTGGAATCCTCAGTCCCAGCAGGGGCTGCTGCCTCTGGAGTGGCACCTCCTGGGAACAGGAAGTGGGGACCCTGAGGTGATGGGAGGGATGGAGAGGGGAGGGGAGGAGAGTCCTGTGGGAAGTGAGGAGGATCTTGAGGTGATGGAGGGAGGAGGTGAGTCTAGGGGAGAGAAAGCTCCTGAGGCCCCTTGTCTGGCAGCACCAGGGCCAGGAAGGGGGCAGGCTGGGGCAGAGCCCCGCCTGCTTGCTGATGTGCTCATCGAGTAGGGCTGCTAAATTTCTAATCATGCAGAACTGAACACCCTTGCCCTGCCTCTTCTCTGGGTGTTCACTGGGCTGAGGCAGGGGGTTGGGATATGGAAGGGGGTGCAGGCTCCAGGAGGGAGTTTGGGTGCAGGAGGGGGCTCGGACTGGGGCCAGGAGTTGGGGTGCGGGAGGGAGTGTGGGATCTGGGAGGGGGCTCAGGGCTGGAACAGGGGACTGTGGGGCAGTCTCTGGGAGGGAGTTAGGGTGTGGGAGGGGGTTCTGACCTGGGGCCGGGAGTTGAGGTGTACGCTCCAGCTGGGAGGCGGTTACCTCAGGCAGCTCCCGGAAGCAGCCAGCTTGTTCGACTCCTAGGGGCAGGCGTGGCCAGGTGCCTCCACATCCACAGGCGCTGCCCCCACAGCTCCCACTGACTGTGGTTCCCGGCCAATGGGAGCTGCGGAGTTGGCACTCGGGTTGAGGGCAGCGCGCGGAGCTTTCCTCATTGCCCCTGCACCTAGGGGATATGACGGAAGCTTCCGGGAGCTGCACGGAGCCAGGGAATGCAGGGAGTCTGCCTTAGCCCCTCTCCACTCCCAACTGCACTTTTAAGGGCCTTGTCAGCAGTGCTGACCGGAGCCGCAGGGTCCCTTTTCAACCAGGCGCTCTGGTCAAAAACTGCACACCTGGCAACCCGGTCATCAAGTGATACTGTGGCAGGCGGTGAATCTGCGAGCAGCAAGAGCAACGGGCTGGCGCAGGGAGCTGGGCTCAGCCTCACAGGCCAGAGCTGACCGTAAGAGGTGAATGCCTGGCAGGCTAAGCCCCCCCAAGAAATATGGTCACCAGCCACCTATGTAGGAGCCAGTCCAAGGAGCCAGGCTGTGAATCCCTTGTTCCAACAGGATCCGGCTGAAAGCAATGAGGCTATTTGAGAAGTGAGGTGCTCTCAGTGAGAATAAGGGGATCACAATGTGGCCTTCTAATCTTGTCAAATGTTATTTAATGGAGTCCCTCTGTTCTATATGCAGTACTATTACTGGGGTTTCCTTTCATCCTGTAGGCACTGCTTAGTTTTAGTATAATCCCTTCTCCCATCCCATCCCCCCTGGTTTGTAACCCATCCTTTCGCTTCTCATCTTTTGGCTTGGCTGTTTGTATAAACAGGAAACGATCCTGGGGGATCTTTGGGACTCAGGACATTTTGTACATAGCTCATAAAGTCCCATCTCCCTCTCTGACGGAAGCCAGCTCCCCACCCCCACCCCAGGATATGGTAATGCGAACTGTTGGACATCAGAGCTGGGGTTCTCTAATTTAGGAAACGGACACAGAACAGCAATTTCTTTCGGTCTCCAGGGAATTGCTGTGTGTTCTGTTCATTCGGGGTGATACTCTCCCCTGTGCGGAAGGCCAGCGCCAGGTCCACACACCTCTTGTGTCCCACATAAGCCCCTATGGATTGAGCGGTGCCTACCGTGTGGTGGATGTCAGCATGGCGTTGTGTTTCATCCTCTAGCTGTGGAGTGAAGTGCGCACATTCAGGGTTGCCCTCTCCTCTTGCTCACAGCTAGGGTGACCAGATGTCCCGATTTTATAGGGACAATTCCGATTTTTGGGTCTTTTTCTTATATAGGCTCCTATTACCACACCCCCTCCCCCCACACACATGTTTTTCACACTTGCTGTTTGGTCACCCCCTACTCACAGCAGTCTAAGTCAGGGGTCTGCAAACTTTGTCCCCCGCAGCCCCTTTCCACGGAGGGAAAAGTCTGATGGCCCCCGGGGCGGGTATGTCCGCCGAAATGCCGCCGCAAAAACCGGAAGCTGCTGGCGATGACAGCATTTTGGTGGGACCAAAATAGCCCACCCGGGACTTGGGCGGTCGTGGCACCAGCGCCGGGGTCTCGCGCACCCTTGGGGATGCGCACACCCCAGTTTGACGACCACTGGTATAGGTAAGGAGAGTGTCCAGTGAACTCAATGGAGCAGCGCTGTGGAAAATCTGGTGTCAGAGGAAGTCGGCAGAGAATCAGGCCCTCAGTTTATAGTTGCTGTTTTGTACTGCAGCAAAAGATGGTCATTGATCACTCGTCCTGCCTTTACTGTGTTAGCAGTGTTGCCTTGAGAGAATGGAAAGAACAGATGGCAGAGGCCAATGGGAGAGAGGGGTGACTCCTGTTCATACCCATTGCAAGGACAGGCTGGCACCCTGCTGTATGTTCGGGTAACCCCCATGAATACAGCGTGGCTCTTTATCTCCCTCTACTGCTCAGACCATGTAAAGAACATTATGAGTTTGCTACTGTCTTTGTCCTTTAGCTCAAGGGTTCTCAACCTTTTTCTTTCTGAAGCCCCTCTCCCCCCAACGTGCTATAAAAACTCCATGGTCCACCTGAGCCACAGTTGATTTTTTGCAATAGAAGCCAGGGGTAGCAAGCAGGGCTATTGCCTGGGGCCTCATGCCACAGGGTGCCCACATGAAGCTAAGTTGCTCAGGTTTTAGCTTCAGCCTCAGATGGTGGGGCTCAGAGCCCTGGGATTCAACCCCACATAGTGGGACTATGGCTTTCAGCGCTGGATCCCAGCAAGTCTAATGCTGGCCCTGCTTTGTGGACCTCCTGGAACCTGCTTGTGGCCCCCCAAAGATCCCAGACCCCTGGTTGAGAACCCTGCTTAAGCAGTGGTGAGCCATGCTTTTTAGATCCAGAGGGACTGGGTTCAAATCCCTCAGGTGACCCAGGTGTCATTAATACTCAGTCCCTGTGCCTAAGTATATGCAGTAGAAGTGCACTGCATCATGCCTTCAAAAACAGCAGCAACTGGTGGGACTTGGTGGTGTTTCCTGACTACAGGCTCAGTCTGGGAAGAGAAGCTGCTCACACATAATAGTTCTGTGTCCAAAAAGATGTGATGCCAACACTGATTCCTTTTCAAGTTAAGATAAATTGGCATGAACCAGATTTAAATCTAAGTGTGTCCACAAAAGATTTGCACTGGTTTAAAACTGTTAAATCAATGTAAAGTTAAACTGGTGTAACTTTGAATATAGGTGAGGCCCTAGACACCCTTGCCTTCAGGTGACTTCTTTTGGAATTGTGAGTGATCATTACTTCTCCAGATTAGATGTCCCAAGATGGGTTCCCAAACATTACTCTGGTCTTCACTAATGGGGGGATCGACTGAAGATACACAACTTCAGCTACGTTAATAACGTAGCTGAAGTCGACGTACCTTCAGCCGACTTACCTGCCGTCCTCATGGCGGCGGCGCACTCCCCCATCGACTCCAGCTTGTGCCTTGCGTCAAGCTGGAGTTACAGGAGTCGACGGGGGAGCTGTGGGTGATCGATTTCTTGCGTCTTAACGAGACGCGAGAAATCGATCGCTACCCGCTGATCCGGTGGGTAGTGAAGACCTACCCATTAAAGCACTTCGTATTGCTTGAACTACCAAGAGAAGTATTTTTTTCCATGAATGTTTCAAAGAAACAGCTATTGGAAACTTAGTATTTTGATGGCAGTTTACTTAAAAATAATGTTAAAAATGTGTTAGAAACCAACCCACATTTCAGTTCTGTTCCTAATATATGGCCACAAAGTGGAAAACCCTTGTACTTTTCTTCCTTACAGAAAATACAAAATACATAGTAAATGAAGTCTGTAGTTATAGATTCATAGCGTTTAAGGTCTGAAGAGAACATTCTGATCATCTAGTCTGACCTCCTGCATAGCACAGACCATAGTATTTTCCCAATAATTTCTGCATTAAGCCTATAACTTCTGTTTAGGCTAGAGTGTCTTCTAAAAGATAAATGATTTTGATTTACTGACTTCCAGTGATGAAATGGTACTTAACTATTTAGGCAGATAGGGATCTTGGACTAAAATTCTTCTTCTTCCTTTGGTAGTTCCAGTATGTTTTCATTAAATTTGGTAGACAGCATGGGCTCCCTCTGGTGTCTAATTTGAATATCTGAAATTTAATTTCATTTGCCCTTTCATCGCAGCCCAATGAATACGGTAGTAGGTTTAACTGAGAAAGCTGTGTTTTCATATGTGTTTCATCAAAAACGTGATGATCAGTCTTATTTGTGATATACAGTAGTAAATCCACTTAAATGATTAAATCTACTTCTTGCCATTTAAATCCATGTTTTCTAAATTAAAGGGATCGCAGATCAAAAAACATTCACTAAGGGGAAAAAAACCCAAAGAAGAGGTCAACTGCTTAAAATTGTGATATTGACAAGAAGAACCAAACTCAAAATGCTGTTCCTGTCACGTAGAAATTGTGGGAGCTGCTGGATACTGGCCTCTTGAAAATTTGGTGATTTCTCTTAGGTGCCTAACTGGGAACTGAGCAGTTTTGAAAACCAGGCCCCATCCTTAAACTGGGTAAATGGAAAGTGGTGGAAGCTCCCTCTTGAAAATCTGACCATTAACATTTGAGTTTCTAAAGGGACAGGGACACTTGGCCCATGTGGCATTTTGCAGTCACAGATGATACCAATGTTTTGTTTTTGTGTAATAACTTTGCTCTAACCTGGGGCCAGACCTTGCAGTCTTAAGAGAGATAGGGAACACTTGCATTTGCTTCAGGCATGATTCCCTAAATAAATCAAACTGTTTCAGAATACAGTATTTTTTGGTAATCTTTGTTACTTTTGTCCTTGTTCTTCCTTAGGTACTTTGAGTTTTATGAAGGGCCTTTTGAATACAACTCCACCAAATGCCTGGAATTAAGACAGGATATCATTGAAGTGAAAGTGCTCTCCATGTAAGTATGAGCAATTGCTTTATAAAATGGTTGCCCTGTCAGACGGTTGCAAACACAGAATGGTCCCGAAGACACGTCTCCAAGGAGCAGGGATTTTGAGCATCCATGTCAAAGTAATGGGGATTAAGAACTTGATCCACAGGTATGCCCCTCCCCCCCCACAGCTTCCAGTGGCTGTGGTTTGCCATTCCCGGCCAATGGGAGCAGCGGGAAGCGGTGGACAGTCAATGTAAACAAAATGTCTCTCGGCCCAGCAGCGGAAAACCCTGATGGACCATGTGCTGAAATTTGCGGACCCCTGCTCTAATGCATGCCTGTCTACCCATACTGAGAATCACACTACAGCTACAGTGTAGACATATTGCTATGACTGAGTTCTAAGCTATGGAGCAGAGCAGTTTGTCCTACATAAAGTAACTTAAAAGTCTTCTCTACAAAACTGTAACAAATCCTGGAGTGATTCCACATGTAAATGAAAAACAGCCCAGTTATTGGTTTAAACAATTATTTATTATTCAAAATAATGCGTCACCTTGAAAATAGTGTTGCAGAATGGTTTTTTTTGAATACAGCGGTGGATAGTGACTCAGGAGGCTGGGATGCCAATCCCAGCTTTGCCACTGGACAGCTGAGTGACCTCGGGCATGTCACTTTAACTCTCTGTGCCTCAGTTTCTCCACCTGTAAAATGGGGATAATGACACTGACCTCCTTTGTAAAGCCCTTTGAGATCTACTGAAGAAAAGCACTATGAAAGAGCAAGGTATTGCTATTGTTAAACACAGATCAAGACATGTTTCCTGTCCTGGGCCCCAGTTCAGCTAAGTAGTTAAGCATGTGCTTAAATTTTATTGACTTCAGCAAGCCCACTTGTGCACTTAAAATGAAGCATGTGCTCAAATGCTTTGCTGAATCAGGGCCTTGAAGAGCTTTTGTTCTAAGACAAGACAAAGACAAGATAACACACTGGCTGGCAGATCAGATGAGGGAGGGTTGTGGGGTTTAATGATGATGACCGGAAAGGAGGAGGGACCCAACACACACTACTCTTCAGATGTTTCTGGCATGCTTTTGGTAGTGTGATAGGCAGGGCTAGGCCAAACTGCAGTTTGCACTATTTATGTAAAGAAATACGTTAGCACTCTTGGTGGTCCTCTGTGGCCCACTGCTACCCTCTGAACGGGAGTGTCTGTAATGGATATAGTTATAAGGACCGTTGTTCCCTTACTCTATCTTTCACATGTTCTGACATGGATCATATTTGGCCTTTAACACATGATCCTGGACAAAATGCCTCCATCCACGGGTGGCGCATGAACAGCCCATTCAAGGAGGCTAGCCCCTGCCCCTCCTGCCTGAGGCCCTGTCCTGTGTCACAGCCCCGAGTGTCCCACCATGGATGGAGGAGCCCTGCACCAGCTGCCCTGAGTCCTGGCTCACTGGCTGGCCCCAGCTGCCGGCTCACCTGCCCCAGCCAGCCCGCCTCTGCGTCCCCAGCCCCAGAGCGCCAGCCAGGCGGCCCGAGCACCAACCCCAGCCACCCCAAGTCCTGGGCCACCAGCCAGCTGGCCTGCCCTACCCCTAACCCCTGCCTGCTTCGGGGAAGAGGAGCAGCCTTGGCTGGGGCTATGGGGAAGAGTGGGAAGCAGGAGAGGGCCTCCAGGTGGGGCGAGGGCGGGCTCTCCTGGCCTGTGATGCCCATGCCTCCATCCACAGCATAGTCCAGCCCCAGACAGGCATTCAGCTGCGAATCTCAAGCAAAGGAGGAGCTGGACTTGCAGACTTGGTTGCCATCTGAGCATTCCATGGGACTTCCTGGAGTCAATCTCGCACTTGCCTTGGCTTCAAAGAAAAGCCCGCGTCTGGTCCAAACATTTTTTTTTAGCCATTGCAGCAGTAGGCCTACGCGGGAGGAATTTCCCTCCAGCCCAGCCACTCATTTATCTCATTTACCAGCTATTTGTCTGAGGGCCTGGGTTCTCCAGGGTAACTTGGAATTAGGATTCCGGGTTCTGTTCTCAGATCTGCCAATGATTTAGTGTGTGATCTTGAGCAAGATGTTTAATCTCTCTGCCTCAAGTTGGAAACTGGGGATTGTAGTTACTTCTTATTTGGATAGTGCCAAGCAGTAGTTACTTTATAGCCAGGTATAAAAGACAAAGTTCCTGTTTCCGGGTGCTTGGAGCCTCAGTGATAACACCGACCTGCTCATAGGCCGAATTAGTGTTTGAAAGCGCTTTGAGATCTTCCAATGAAAAGTTGCTCTAGAAGTGCAAAGTATGGATGAAAACAGCCCTCTAAAGCAATAGCAACAGCACTTTGCTGCTACAGCTGTGCATGAATCTTGGACATACGCCTCCCTCATTGACTCTGCACTGATAGCGAAGCTGGCTGCCGCCATTCCCCCTGTAACTGGCACTGGATGAAGGACATTAACATAGCAACTTTGTTTAGTTTGCTGACTCACAATGCAAAATAAATAGTGAGAATGGGAACAACTTGCCAGGGTGCGTGCTGAAGGGGGTGAGTGCTGGAATTTTGTTCTCTTAGGGGTATGTCTTCACTACAGCAGTAGTTCGATTTCCTTTATGTCGATGTTGTGAACGCGACGGCATACAGTCGATGTTGTCTGTCTTCACTACGCACAGCTAAGCACAGCAAGTCGACAGTGTCTGTCCGCAAAACTCGACATGATGAGCGTTGCACTCTGGGTACCTATCCCACAGTTCCCTGATCCCCCAGCAGGCACCATTTCGAGTGCTGCACTGTGGGTAGGCATTTCCAAATTTCGCGCCCTTTTTCCGCGCCGCCCACCCCCATTACAAGCGGTGCCCTGTGGGTAGGCATCCCATAATTCGCGCCCTTTCTCCGCCGTACTAACGCCATAGCATTGCAAGCATGGAGCCCGCTGACACCACGGCTGCAGTAATGGCCGTTGTGAGGACCTCGATCACGGTTGCTGAGTTCCTGCTGCACCGTCTGCAGAGGAGGAATGCGATCCGGGGAGAACCGCGCTTTCTGGAACCCGACGACAGTGAGGAGGAGATGGACGAGGACAGCGGGGACGACAGGGACACTGACGTGCACAGTGGGGACGACAGGGACACTGCCATTTTTGCAAGTAGGGCGACTGACAATCTGTCAAAAATGGTGGCAATGGGGCAGGCTCATGCCATCGAACGACGATTCTGGGCCAGGGAAACAAGCACAGACTGGTGGGACCGCATAGTGCTGCGGGTCTGGGATGACTCCCAGTGGCTCAGAAACTTCCGCATGCGAAAGGGCACCTTCATGGAACTTTGTGACTGGCTGTCCCCTGCCCTCCGGCGCAGGAATACCAAAATGAGAGCGGCCCTTACAGTGGAGAAGCGAGTGGCGATAGCCCTCTGGAAGCTTGCAACGCCAGACAGCTACCGGTCAGTGGCGAATCAGTTTGGGGTGGGTAGGTCTACAGTGGGCTTTGCTGTGATGCAAGTAAGCAGGGCAATCGTCGAGCGGCTGCTACACCGGGTTATAAACCTCGGAAACCTGCAAGCCACAATAGATGGCTTTGCCGCCATGGGATTCCCTAACTGTGGTGGGGCTATAGATGGGACTCATATCCCTATCCTGGCACCGGACCACGAGGCCGCCGAGTACAGAAACCGGAAGGGATATTACTCAATGGTCATGCAAGCAGTGGTTGACCACAAGGGACGTTTCACCGACCTGTACGTGGGGTGGCCGGGAAAGCTTCATGACGCTCGAGTGTTCAGGAACTCTAGGGTTTTTAGACAGCTGCAGCAAGGCACTTTCTTCCCCGACCAGAAAATTTCCGTGGGGGGGGGGGTCGAAATGCCGATCGTGATCATTGGGGACCCAGCCTACCCCCTAATGCCCTGGCTTATGAAGCCCTACACAGGAGCCCTGGACAGGGGTCAGGAGCTGTTCAACTACAGGCTGAGCAAGTGCAGAATGGCCGTAGAATGTGCATTTGGCCGCTTGAAGGGGAGATGGCGTTCCTTACTCATTCGCTCAGACATCCGCGAGAGAAATATCCCCATTGTTATTGCTGCTTGCTCTGTGCTCCACAATATCTGTGAGAGCAGGGGGGAAACGTTCATGGCGGGCTGGGAGGCAGAGGCAAATTTACTTTCTGCTACTTATGAGCAGCCACACAGCAGGGAAAGTAAAAGAGCCCACCGTGAGGCCCTGCGCCTCAGGGACGCCTTGAAAGACAGTTTTATCAGTGCCCGAGATGGCGTTTGAGAATCTGCTCCCTTGCTGTGCTCTAAGCCTGCTGCCCTTGAACCCTCTTTCCCTCCCCCCTCCCCATGCTTTCCCTCCTCCTTCCCCATGCTTGCAGAGAAAATAAAATCACTGTTTGAAAAATCATGGTTCCTTTATTGGTTACTTGGAAATACAAATACAGGGGATCACTGTCCTGGTATCCTGGAGGGAAACCGGCAGTCGCAGTGGGGAGGAGCGGGCAAAGGAGGGGGGGGGTGGAGAGGAGGGGTTGGCAAGACTCAGCAGCTTTCAAAAGTTTTCCGAGAATGTAAGCCTGCTGCTGCTGCTGCTTCTGCTGGCTTGTGGGGTAGAGTGGAGCGGCCCATGGAGCTTGCCCCCCCGTGTTCTCAACCCGCGTCTGGGTGGGGAAGCTATGGGAGTTGGGGAGGGGGGGAGGTGGTTACACAGGGGCTGCAGAGGTGGTCTTTGGTCATGCTGCAGCTCCACCAGAGATCGCAGCATGTCGCTCTGGTCCTCCATTATGCGGAGGAAAGCATCCATGCGTCTTTCCTCACGTTCTACCCTCTTTTCTGCAGCGGCTCTCCATTCCTGCCTCTCTCGATTCCTTGCCTCTCTCTCTCGATCCCTTGCCTCTCTCTCTCGCTTCCTTTCCTCTCTCTCTTGATCCCTTGCCTGAATCTCTCGATCCCTTGCCTGAATCTCTCGATCCCTGGACTCTATCATTCTTTCCCTCCAGTCCGTCTGGCGGGCTGCCTCAGCGCGCGAGTTCTCCACGAGTTCAGTAAACATCTCATCGCGCATTCGCGTTTTCTTTTTACGCTTTCTTATCTGCGGTGCACGGCGTGTTGAGGAGGCAGGGGGGTTGTGGCATACTTGTTGTTCATCTGTGGGCAAGTGTGTGTGGGAAAATAAAGTTTGAAAGTTATGAGACAGATACATTCAAGGTTAGGAGGCAGATGCAGTCTCGGACTGTACACAATGGGAGTACTATGCCATTTGCAACCTCAGTATTCAGAGGCCTGCCTGATATGATTTCTGTACAAGGTCATGTTGTACACCTAAAACTGACTGACAAGCTCTCAGAAAATTCAGAGCATCTGAGACACATATGCGCGCCTCAGCCCAAGACGGCTTCTGAAATCACCGTGCAGCCGGCCATGGTAAGTTAAAAGTGGCGCTTGCATACTGTAGAGTAACCCCGCCCCCTTCCCCCCACCGCGTGGCTGGCTCCCACTGAAACCGCAAACTGCAAAGCAAATGCCAAAAAATCTCTCGCTAAGGGCTAAGGTCTTTTTGGGGCTCTTCAGACCGCGTGCAGACTGCTCAGATTCCCTGCTAGCTACCGCTACGGGTGGGGGGGGTGGGGGGTTGGGTGCGCGTTGGCTGTGAAGCGGAAGCAACGGCGTGCAGACGGCTCGGATTCCCTGCTAGCTAACGCTACGGGCTGGGGGGGGGGGGGGTTCGGTTCGTCGATCCTCAGCAGAAAAGAGTACTTTGCAGCTGGGACTCTTTATCTCCCGACTAATTGCAGTCCGTATCTCAAACAGGCAACCCTGAATGACATCACTTTGCTGAGAATTTCTCGGAGAGATAGGGAGCGCATGCTCCTTGAGTCCATGCAAAGTCCTGGTCCATACGCCGCAATGCTAGCCTGCTCAATGATACCAGACAACCTACTACTTTCGTGGTGTGGGTTGGTGTCCTATCACGGGGGACCAGATAAGGCAGCTCTCCCCAGAAATGTGCTGCGCTGGATTCATCGCTACCTCCTGGATAGCTTCATTGAAATGTCCGCGGAGGACTTATGGTCAATCCCGGAGTATATTGACAAACTCTTTGAGTAGAAATTGACCAGCAGTGAAAGCACGCTAAGTCCTTAGGGCAAGTTACTCATTAATAAATGCTTCCTTTACAAAATCACGCGTCATGTAATCCCTTAAAAAAGAAACACTTACCCCCCTGGGAGGCTTGGGAGGGTACTGGGTCCAGGGTGACAAACAGCTCCTGGCTCTCTGGGTACAGGGGTTCTCCGCTGGGCTCCTGCTGCTCCGTGAGATTTTCCTCTTCATGCTCGTCCTCCTCGGAATCAGTCTCCTCCCTGACGATGATCCCATCGGTGGAGTCCACGCATACCGGCGCGATGGTGGTGGGGGCGCCCCCCATTATCGCATTTAGTTCATTGTAGAACCTGCATGTCCGTGGCGTGCCCCCTGATCGTCCGTTTGCCTCCTTGGCTTTCTGGAACGATTGCCGCAGCTCCTTAATTTTCACGCGGCACTGTGTGGTGTCCCTGTTGTGGCCCCTTTCTAGTATGGCCTTGGAGACTCTTCCATAGGTGTTGGCATTCCGTTTGTTGTTGCGGAGTTCCAACATCACGGATTCCTCTCCCCAGATAGCGATGAGATCCAGCACCTCACGAGTGGACCATGCTGGAGCTCTTCTCCTCTGGCTGGTCTCCAGGGTAGATGAGCTCATCATGGATTCCTGTGATGCTGAGCTCTGCATGGCGGCTAGTGCTGCTGATTGCTCTGAATGGCGACTGATCAGTTCAGGTGAGCTGGCCACGCTGACCAAACAGGAAATGGCATTCAAATGTTCCCGGGTCTTATCTACCTGGCCAGAGCAGCGAGTTCAGAGTGCAGTGCAGAGCGGTCACAGTGGAGCAGTAGTGAGGCAGTCCAGAGCGGTCAGAATGGAGCATTGTGGGACAGCCTCTGGAGGCTATTAATGTCGGGTTCCGTCTTCACTAGCCCACGGTCGAGCTTGGAATGTCGAGATTAGCCTTATGCCACTGGTTAGGCTGGAGTGCCAAGATCGATCTTTAAGGCCCTTTACATCGACGTTAAGGGCATGTATGTGAAGACAGGTACACGTTTACTTCGACCTAACGTCGTTAACATCGATTTAAAGTGGTAGTGAAGACATGCCCTTATACTGATTTCAGGGCATAGAGAAAATCACATCTCTGTATCTTATCCAGTGGCACCCAGTTGTAAGTGGATTCCAATTTAATGGGATAGAATTAGCCTTGGATATGCAGTTATAAATTATTTATATTACTGTGGTACCATAAGTTGTTTAACACAGCAAAACTGTGTTTACCATGCTTGGTTCCTCTAATGTGCTTGTGGAATATTCTTTTCCCCTTAGTTATCCCTCAGGGATAATGGAAGATTTCCAAATTAGCATGCTCTGATGGGCTACAGAAGGTACAGTATGACCTAGTTCTTTAAGAGTGACTTCCATACTCTGGAAAGTCTTAAACCACATCAGTGTTAAATATAAAGCTATTCTTTAAAGACCCTTGTTATCTTACTGAAAACCAGCGTAGAGACCACTCAAACCCCTCAAACCCAAAGTTAATGCACAGAGATCCAGCAGCCTCAAAGAGACCTCAAAGTCTGAAAGGGGACATCACATATCCATTCTACCTAGGTATTTGTGCACTCCCAGTCACCATGATTGCTAGGTGCCAGATACTGCAGATCACTCATGAACTCGTCTAGGTAGGTAGGAGCAACTTGTGGAGCTTTAAGGAGTCCCATGATGCTGACCACTGAAGTCCTCTTCCTTTCCCCAGAAGATATGACAGACAATCTTCTAATGTCAAATCTACAGACCAATCTCAGACTGACCACCTGGCTCAGACTCTTAGCAGAAGGCTATTTTATTTTCTGCTCCACAAAATAACTGAGCAGTAAGAACTTTCCCACTCTAAAGTACATTTTCTCGTGGTTCCCCCCACTGAAAGCTCTTCTTTTTTTCCTTATTAAAGTCTTCAGAGATGCCATAATGGTGAGGCTCTGCCCTCCAGAGCTGCAGGCTAATATGCTATATGCAGGATTATGACTGTGGTGGAGGACAGGCAGCAGAGAAATTGGGTTGTGAGGCAGAAAATGTGTTATGGTACATCCAGGTACAATGGTATGAAGTTAAGCAGAGGAAAGTTTAGGCTGGATATCAGAAAAAAAATTCTTCCAAACGTTGACTGTGGACTAGTTTCCCTAAGGGAAGTGGAGAGAGTCCCATCACTGGAGACAGTTAAAACTAGAGTGGACAAAGCACTAGCAAAAAATACAGCTGGGAAAAATCTTTAACTGGAAGAGGTGCACTAAAGGTTTGATCCAACCTCCCTTGCAGTCAACAGGGACTTTTCCCATTAACTTCAAGAGTAGTTGTTGAGTTTTAGGCATTGCCTTCACTGAGGACATGCTCTGGTTACAGCCATCAGTGGCCAACCACCAGCATAGCTACCCCAGTGCATCGCTGAGGATACATCTACAGTTGAGCTGAGAGGGGTGATTTCCAGCTTGCATAGACTTACCCAGGCTAGTTGTGCTTGAGCTAGTGTCTAAAATTAGGAGTGTGTCTGGTGGCACAGGCGGCTGCTCAGGCTAGCTGCCCCAAGTACAGCCCTACCTGGCCCCTATGTAGGGTCTTGAGTGGCTAGCCCAAACCATCACCCATGCAGTCATGGACACAATGCTGTTTTTAGGTTCTTGGTCAAGTACAACTAGTGTGGGTCCGTCTACGCAAGCTGGGAATCACAGCTTCCAGCTCCAGTGTAGACCTAGCATAGATAAGTAAGGCATCTATCTGTTTCATTTGGCATCAGGATAGCTTACTGAAAGTGAAGCTGTTTGGGACAGGGGTCTTCTTTGTGCTCTGTGTTTGCACAATGTCTAGCTCAAAGCATCCTGCTCTACGACTGGGCTCCTAGATGCTACAGCAAGATAAACAATCAATAATAATTTATTCTCTCAGTTTCAAGCAGGGTTACGTGTCGGGGTAGAAATCACAGGTTATAGTGGTTCTACATGTATACTATGCATTTGCACAGGTGTCGTTATCCTGATGGCTGGCTGCTGATGGCTGAAATTCCTAGTGTGGACAAGGCCTTAGAAAAGAACTTGAGACCTTATACTTTGAGAATGGGATTTTTCAAAGGGGCCTAAAGAAACTGGGCACCAAATTCCCTTAGGCCCATTGAAATTTCCACACCAAATCTTTTCTAGATCTAATCTCTGTGGGTCTGTAAATTAGCTGTCATTAGTAAGTGGAATCTAGAAAATCACACACAAAAGATCACCTTGTTCTTTAAACATTCTGTTATTCCAGTTTTGTTTCAGTGTTAAAGGAAGAGAATCTGGAAGTATAAGTGTGATTAAAAGAGAAGCAGGCATAAATAGGATGTGTGTATTGACATTAACTGCCACTGCTTAATCAGACTTCAGGGTCTGTTTTTATTGTAGATGTATAACTGTCACAGTCTAGGGGACAGGACACTGGACTTGGACAGTTCTGGACTATTTCTGTCTTTGTTACTGACTTCTGTGTGATCTTATGCAAGTAACTTCACTTCTTTGTGCCTCTCTTTCCTCTCCTGCCCTTTGCCTGCCTTTTCTATTTAGATTGTAAACTCTTTGGGGCAGGGAATGTGTTTGTACCGCACCTAGCACAATGGAGCCCCAATCCTGTCTGGGGCCCAGTAGGCACTACTGTCATAGGAAAAATAACAGTCAGAAGAACCATAGTGTCACATTCCAGTGTGCAATCCAGACCAGCGAGGGGTTGTGCATCACCATACTTTGCTGTTGTAGCTCCCAACTTGGGCCACTCACAAGCAACTTGCCAGCATGCAAGTCACACCCTGAGTGTCTGTGTACAACAGTAGCCCTGATCTAGCACCTCCGATCCCAGCAGCCTGTCAGCAACACACCAGTTGCACTCTGGCTTCCAGCAACCTTCATTACTATTTGCAGGGTGACCCCAATATACTCCCAGTCGCTAATTTCCCCTAAAACATGTGTTCTGAACTGTTCATCCCTCTCCTGGGCAGTTCAGATATTAAAGGTCTGTTGCCCCTGTAAAGGGTCAATAGTCACCAGTTTTCTACTTTTAACTGGAGTTACCAAACAGTTCAGCTGACACACAACACTGGATGTTTTTAAATTAAAAATTAAACAAGCTCATTTAAAGAGAGAGATTTTAAGTGAGTCCAAGTATAAGCCATTAATGCAGAAATAGTACAAGAGGAATAAAGATAAGGTGCTTCCCAGTAACTAAGACTTAAAACCATAGACTTGGTTCTAGCTAAAATCCTTATCACATGTTCCCAGCAACATGGCTGACCAAATTCTCAGGCCAGGACCTCCCCTCAAAGTCAAAGGGCTGGTTCCTTTGTCTTCTTAAGTGAAAGAGTAATAACCTGGGGTGTTTTGCCCCTCACTTTTATAGTCCACTCACCCTTTGCGAGTTTTTCTGAGGGTTACCCCTAGATGAAACTCCTTCCAACTGAAAGGAAGGAGACATGGAGTCTCATGGTGAAGGAGGTTCCATGTTGTTGTTTGCTAAAATGCAGATCGCTCTGTTCCTACCCCCTTTGTTGGCAAAGAATGGCCACTTGACATAATTGCCAGTCAACTTTGACACCTGGATAGCGTCATCATCTTGTCTTTTGTCTTTGAGAAACCAGTTTACCCACTCCCCAGACTTGTCTGATAAACATGTTGTCGTCATAATTTCAGCTTATGTTCAGAATTCCTAGTATGCATTTTGTACATACGTTACAAAAGAATACTGACAATCAGTGTGGTGTTAGTTATTAAATGATACCTCACAGGGTATATTTTGCACAAAAGTTGTTACAAAAATGTTTATGGTGTGAATACAGGGGTGCTTTTAGTCATACATAGGGATTAGGTTTTAGACAGAGAGCATTCACGTGGCCCAACTATCTCTTCCTATCAAATAACCATTACACGCCCTCATCAGTACCTTGATATGAATGGAGAAAAGTGCATTTCATAAAAGTGCACTCAGAAGTCTTTGGTTTTGTTTTTAGGGTGAAGCAAACTGAATTGTTTGACAGGTGGAAGAGCCTACAGATGTGCAAATGGGAGATGAATGTGACAGAAGCCAACCTATTCAAGTAAGAAGGGTTTCTGTTCATGAGACTTTAGCTACCAGTAACTAACAGGGGTGAGTTTCAATGTAATCAATTGTAAAGGAGTGATGTCATCACATATCAATGGTTATTAAAGAGCAAATAAAACCTCAAGAGAGTGTTACTTTTTACCAATCATTATGATTGGGGAGACCAATGCACTTAAGTAGATTTTGGTTATTGTTCATTCTTAAAAAGTCAAGTAGCAGGAAGGGGTAAGGGTAGAAGAATGCTATAGAAGCACCTAAGACTCTAGGTGACCAGATGTCCTGATTTTATAGGGACAGTCCTGATATATGGGGCTTTTTCTTATATAGATGCCTATTCCCTCCCCCCGCCCCACCCCGTGGTGATTTTTCACACTTGCTCTCTGGCCACTCTACCTGTGGAGGAGGGGAAATCTGTGCTGGGGATCCCCACCACCCAGCATGTTTCAGGGAGAAGAGAGAGGGGGGCACAATCTGGGCCCTGGAGAGATTATGGAAGATCACCGTAAATCAACGACCAACCACAGAACAGAACACTGGAGTCCTGCTTCCCAGTGCTGTGCTCCAGTCATAAACCAGAGTTAATTGTGATGCTCCTTGCATTAAGGGTGCTGGCCAAATTCTCAACAGGTGTAAATCCTAGACTACCAGGGTTGGAAGGGACCTCAGGAGGTCATCTAATTCAATGATTGCAGCCACACTGTCTTCAGCAGTAACGCTGCTTTACACCAGCTGAGAATCTTCAGAATCATCAGGATGAAAATCAGGATAGTTTGTTCTGTATTCCATAGATTGTCTTTCCTTATTTGCCTTCTCAATTACCATTCTCTGGCCTCCTCAGCTGCTGTTCTGGTATCCAGAGACCTCTGCCATTTGTCCATAGAGCACTCTGTCTTATCTTATATCCTTGCTGATGTTCATCTATAATGATTTCAGAACCCAGCTTTGGAATGCCGGTAGAGCCAATATCTAAATGAAGCCACAGCATTGTTTTAGCTTTATGGGCATATATTTAACACTGTGGATGCATGGGCATCTGAGACATGGGCATTGACTCAGAAACACGTGCTCTGGAATAAGAGTGGGGGGAGTAGTTAAAGGATTTCAGTTGCAGAGACAAAAGCAGAAAAGGCATTAAATGACAGATGTGAACTAAGAAGTTGATTCCATTTTGACACACACAGCACTCATTCCTGTGTATATTTTAGTTTAATATTAAATCTATGGTGAGAGTAGCACATTAACCATAACATCATTTGGACAGCAATTTCGATCCCTATCATTGTAACTCTTAGCTTGAATCCATGCTATTTGTTCATGTAAACTTCTTCACCTGTTGTTCAATTGACAGGTCAACGTTGTCAAGATGTTGCAATGCCCCTGCCTTTCTGTTCACCACACAGAAAAATACTCCCCTGGGAACTAAATTGAAATATGAAGTGGATACTAGTGGAATCTTCCATATCAATCAAGAAATCTTCAGAATGTTTCCAAAGGTGTGTTACATGTCTGCGTCCATTTGCTAAAACCTCACACTGTAGCAGCTGCATTAGACAAAGTCTTATATAGTAGTCAAGCTTTAACCAACATTTTGAAAATTTTGCAAAAATCCTTGCTCATGCGTCTTCATTTTCCATATTATATTCCATTTTTTCCCCTCTGTCTAGTTGCCATCTGCTCCAGCTGGCATGCAATGTGTATATTTTGGCTGCAGAATTTACTGACCACATGTTAACTGGCTAGTGAAATGGCTTTAGAAATCAGCATATAATGAAATTTAATGATCAGAACTCAACTGGGACATGTCCACATATTTTAAACACACTATTTGTCTGGGTCTGATTCTTATTCTTCTTTGAAAAATTGAGAACTCAGTGATTTTTACAGATTGCGAACATGTTGCAGAATTCTCAAATGTATTTATTAAAATTTTTACAAATAATCCTTGACCTGAAGGACATTACAACTATGGTACAGTTGGATTTATTTAAGATTTTTACTATATTCAACTCTATGCTTTTTTCCACATAAAGTGCCACTCTCCCACCAGCATGACCTACTCTCATTCCTATATATTTTGTACCCTGGTATTACCATGTCCCATTGGTTATCACCATTCCACCAAGTATCTGTGATGCCTATTATATTAATATCCTCTTTTAATACCAGATACTCAAGTTTACCCATCTTAGAATTTAGACTTCTTGCATTTGTATACAAGCACTTATAAAATCTGTCAGTATTTAGTTGTCTGCCTTTATGTGATGTAATTGAATGGGATTCCTTTTTGTTTGACTGTTTCTCTTCAGTTCCCACCCTTACTTTATCAAATTCTATCCTCTCTTCTTTGCTGGGATATTGAGTATCCCCTTCAATAAATCCTTTCCAAGGGATGTCTCTGTCCAAACCATGTGCTCCTCTGCTCCTGTCGGCTTTTCCCAAGAACCTTATTTAAAAAGTCTTCCATGACCTTTTTAATTTTACATGCCTGAAAGCTGGTTCTGTTAAAACGCTGTTTAAGTTCCAGGTATGTCCTCAGAACAGTGTTTACATGTGACTAACATCATGAGTAAATGCGGTGCAGGCCCTCCACATAAGGAAGGATTGACTTTTACCCAGTATGGCTCCTTTTTAGCAAAGCACTTAAACACATGCTTAAAGTTAGGCACACGAGTAATCCAATCCCTGTTGCTCTGAGCATGTAAAGTCATGCTTAATTCTAAACACATGTTTAAATCTATTAGAATCAAGAGAAATTTAAATGTGTTTAAGAGCTTTGCTGAATCAGGGCCTGTGTTGATTTGTTGCATTAGTAATCCAATCAGTGACCAACGATAATACCACATGATTTATGTCACTAACCAGAACAGTTCAAATTATGGATTGCACATTTTACAATCTGATGGACAATATGTGGTTAGCTTTCAGTGAATATTGAGCTGAAAAAATTCTATTTATTTTGAGAATAATTAGAATAATTAGTGGGGCATGTAGTTGTGCAGAAAGTGAAAACAGTCAAATCAAATTTACTTTTGAATTTGGATAAATGTTACCCAAACCCCTTTCCCACTGTTTACTCATTTCTAGGAAATTCAGTTGTATAAGAGGGCTGGTCTACGCTGGGGAGTGGAGGGGGGATCGACTGAAGATACACAACTTCAGCTAAGTGAATAACGTAGCTGAAGTTGGCGTATCTTCGGCTGACTTACCTGCTGTCCTCATGGCGGTGGCGGTCGGCGGCGCGCTCCCCCGTCGACTCCAGCTTGCGCCTTGCAGCAAGCTGGAGTTCCGGAGTGGACAGGGGCGCCGCGGGCGATCGATTTATCGCATCTTAATGAGACACGATAAATCGATCGCCAAAAGATCACTTGCTATCCACCGATCTGGTGGGTAGTGAAGACGTACCCAGAATAACAATACAGCCTAGCAGCAAACATCTATGGGGTAGTTATTGCTTTTCTTAGATGGACAGTTGTACTGTATGTCCTTCGGCCTCATGCCTTATGTGCAACATGTGTAGCGTGCTATAAATAATCACCTAGACATTCATTTCACATCACTATTCCATCTGGATGTATTTTTCATTATGAAATAACTTATAAAATATGTATGTGCCAGTAGGAGCATTCTCATGCTTATATAAGCACATCTCTACATATTCATAGGCTGTCAACTCTCCTGGGCTTAGCCTCACACTTCTCACACCCCAAGGGCCTAATTCTGTCTTTGGATATGTGATTATAACTCTCATTAACTTCAGAGTTGATGCATTCATCTGAGAGCAGAATTTTGTCCTTTAGGATATAGAAGAGATGCTTAATGCTTAGACCTTAGTCGTGCAAAGGTTTATGCTTATGCATGTCTTTATGCATTGTGAGTAGTTGTGTTGACGCCAGTGGGACGACTCATAGGCCCATATCCTCAAAGGTTTTCGATGGGCCATGGTGTTTAAGCTGAAGTAGATACATAAGTCTTTGCAGGATCAGGGACTTAAATTGTAAGCCATCTTTGTGTTATGACAGTATGTGTCTTAGCACAATGGAGCCCAGTCCCTGATTAGGGCCTGTGGGCACTGCCTCAGTACAAGTACAGTAGAACCTCGGGAATGGAGGTTGTTTGTCACTCTGAAATGGTCATCACTCTGAACAAAACATTATTGTTGTCCTTTCAAAAGTTTACAACTGACCATTGACTTAATCAGCTTTGAAACTTTACTATGCAGAAGAAAAATGCTATTTTCAGCCATCTTAATTTATATGACACAAGCACAGAAACAGTTTCCTTCCCTTGTCATATCTTTTTTTTAAAACTTTCCCTTTATTTTTTGAGTAGTTTATGTTTAACACAGTACTGTACCACATTTGCTTTTTCGTGTGTGTGTTTCTGTTGCTGCCAGATTGTGCACTTCCAGTTCCAAATGAGATATGAGGTTGAATGGTCAGTTGTTACTCTGGTGTTCATAACCCTGAGGTTCTACTGTAGTAAATAATTATTAGGATGCTGTTATTATAGCAAGAGGTATCCAGAATCAGGTTCAGTTCTGATAATCATCCCAAACATTCTCCCTTTCTCTGAACTATGCAGACCTCTTGAATCTTCTAAACCAGACCAGGTGTTCTTGGGATCAGATTTTCAGATTAAAATCAGGACAGAAATCACATGAGAGCAGTGGTTTTTAGGCATTTTATAATCTAATGTTTATGATAGATTGAATCTATGGTTTTGATCCCCATCTGGAAATTAGAAATGAAAGAACATCTCTAACATTATGGAAAACTACACAATCCGTTCTAGATATTGGCTAAAGGTTCAGTGTTCTTACTATTTTTTTTCTGAACTCTCCCACAGCATCTCTAATTACAATGAGAATGGTCACATAAATTCATATAAACACGTGACATGGGATTATTGGACCCCAGGGAGGGACCAATGGTAATTGCCTATTATTATTCCATCCATCTGATTCTCATTCAAGATACAGCTGCAGAAAAGGGAACTGCTGCCACATGCATATCTCAGGAAATTAACTGCTTTATTCTCGTTCTGCTGCAGGATATGCCGTACTATCGCTCCCAATTTAAGAAATGTGCGGTGGTTGGGAATGGAGGGATTCTCAAGGACAGCAGATGTGGACGGGAGATTGACAGTGCAGATTTCGTATTTCGGTAATCATCCCATAGTACAGTTCTTTTAGCATTGTATAACACTAAATAAAAGATCACACATCTAGTCTTTCTTAGGTTGGAATATATGAATTGCTAAAATGGAACAAATGGTCCAGCTAATAAATTATCCTGTTTGTGGCAATGGCCAGATGGTTTAAAAGAAAAGGCCACCTAATAGACAATTATGAAATTACATGTCTGTGGGAATTATTTCTTCCTAACTCCACGCAATTAGTTGCTGGTTTATGTCCTGAAGGCAGATATCCCTATACATTTTCATCCTCCTTATTGTAACGTCTATGTAATCTATGTAGATTGCAATGTCTTTAGTATTGTAGCTACATTGGGCTCAGGATGACAGAGTGTGTGAGATGATGTGTTTTATTGGACCAGCTTCTGCTGGGGGAAGAGCAAGAAACAAGCTTTTGAGCTACATGAAGGTCTTCAGAAATCTCTCTCTGTCTCTTCCCCCAGCAGAAGTTAGTCCAACAGAAGGTATTACCTCACCCACTTTGTCTCTCGCCGATCAGTGTCTTTGAATCCTATTAAACTCTTCGTCTGGCTTATGTTTTGTGCCAGTGAGTTCCACAGATTGATTATTGTGTTGCATAAAAATATTTATTTTTACATTTTTACCTTTATTGGACCAGATTCTGATCATAGTTACATTAAAGTAAGTGAGTTACCCTTATTTACACTGGTGAAAATGAGATCAGATTCTGGCTGATTGCCTTTTAATTTCACTGGGTGTCAAGGGATAATTAGGAACATCCTATGAGTCTTCTTTTCACTGTTCATTACTAAATACACCTGTCATGTCACCTTTTGTATCCTCACTAAACTAAAATGCTGTGATCTTTTTAATCCATTGCTCTGTGCCTCTAGTAATTTTCTTTGGTTTTTCAGGCTAGTTTCTATTTTTGTTATCTCCTTCTGGAGCCAGGGTAACCAAAACTGAATTTATATAGATCCCAACTATTTGTATTGATCAACACCTTCCCTGTCACTTTTGGTTGAAATAAGCAGCTGATCTTGTTATGAATTTAGATTGAGTAAGTGAATGGCAGCATGTACACCAGAAGTCATAATATTAGAGTCTGCATAATGCAACTTTTAGTTGTTGTTATCTTTTTTGGACTCTTTTTTTTCTCCTGAGATCTCATTCAGAATGTTGACATTTCTGTTACACTGTGATTTTCCATAGCCTGTAATTGTTCTGTACCTGCCCAGAGAGATGGAAGTGGATCAAGAAAAAAAGTGGAAGTTGTGTTTATTTTGATACTAATGACTAGGTTTCTGAGAGTTTGATCAAATCAAAAGAAAGAGCGTGTCAAAACGTGACTGAATTTCAGTGGAAACAATTTTAATATTAGGATTTTCATGCAAAGAAAGTGGTTTGATGTCTAGAAGGAAGATAGGCCTGATTAAGAAATGCACATGCTCAAATCCAGAAGTTCAGAACAGAATCTCACATGCGCTTAACTTTAAGCCCATATTTAAGTTCTGCTGATGTCAACTTTGAAGTGAAGAATGTGCTTAAGTGCAGTCCCGAATAGGCAAGTTTTCCTGAACTGATGCCCTATCGCTTCACTATGAGATGATGATCATCTCATTTTGCCATAAAAATTGCTCAAAAATACATTGCAGGACATCCAAAGAACTTCTCTGAAGTCAGTGGAAGTGATGTTGATGCCTATTTTAACACTGACAGGGAAGTTTATGTTTAGAAGGATTTGAAGCCCCCCCCCCCCCAGAAAACAAATATAGATCACAATGGATTATATATGTAATTTCCATTTACCACCAGTTGCTGTTGCCTAGCTCCACCTACTGACCAAATAGGAAAAATACATGGAAACACAGCCACATTTGGAGTAGATCCCTGGCAAGATCTGAACACAATTTTATGATTTTATGATTCTTGCACAAAATATATTGTTGGTTTAAGCTATCTTCATTATTTTATAAGATGTTTTCTAATTCAACAAGTAAAATTTGCCCTAATGTATTTCTATATTGTACTGATACTTGCTACTAGTTGGGTAATTAAGAAAATTGAGGCTGAATATTTGGGGAATTTTCCTAAAAGTGAGTTCTAATAGGCTATGGAATAAGCTGCCATGGGAATTAGTAGAACCCAACTTACTAGACAGAAATGTAAAACTAGACTGGATAAGCTTACAGAAGGAATATCATAGGGAGCAATCTTACCATGGCTGAAGGATAGACAATGATGTCGGTCTCCAAAATGATACTAGTACGAATGATTGTCTTCAAATCCGTTCCCTCCAAAGGGTCATTACTGTCCTCTTGAAACCACATAAGACTTCTAATGGCAGAATCCTTAATATTTGAATATTGTGCCCTGATAGGGAGGACTTGGAATAGCCAAGCTCAGTTCCCTGCTCCACACAGTCTTCCTGTGTGATGTTGAACAAGGCAGTTAGGGCCAGATTTGTAAAGGTACTTAGGTGGCTAATGAGGTAGGTAGAGTCCTGGTGAGGTTCTCAAAAGCATCTATCTGCCACTTTACATGCCTCAATATTGAAAAGAAAAAAAAATCTGACTCTTAGGGTATGTCTACACTACAGTGTAAGCCCAGGGTTAGTGGGACTTACATCATCTTATCCTGGGTTAGAGACCCCAGGGATTGAGCATCTACACTGAGTGTTAACGGTAGGTTAAGAGTTTTCTAACACAAGCTCAAACCTGGGGCTCTGGTGTCCACACTGCAGCAACCAGACCTGAGTCAAACCAGCCAAATCCCAGACTCCCTAGCGCCCACCCAAAATGTGGCTGCTCTAGCCCTTTGACCGTGTTGTGCTGTGGGAAAACTCGACAGTCCACCCTGCACATTACAGGACGTTTGAACCACCTACCAGCACCTCCTGCCAAGCAGTCACTTTGGTCACTGGGCTGCCAGCTACCCGAGCCAGCAACGTGGAGGAGACACTTTGGAAAGAACTTTTTTTGCTTGCATTTTTACGCCTGTGTCAGGAAATGGGCAGCGCTTCCCTGAGATGCTGATGCAGATTTTGACAGCATCTTCTGTTCCATAAAGGGTGCCGGAAAAGGAGGAGGCAGAGGAAGAAGAGCCCCCATCAGCAGACTTGAACTGAGTGATGCTCCTCAGAACATTCTAGACAGCCTCTGATTCCCCCTATGTAGACCGGAGCTTCTGGAGCAGGACCACAAGCACAGACTGTCGGGATCACATTGTCATGCAGACCTGGAATGACCAGGCATGGACTCCAGAACTTTCACACAAAGAAAGCTACATTTCTGGAGTCTTGCAAGTCACTTGTCTGAACCTTCCAGCATAAAGACACATACATGAGGCCACCCCTGCTGGTCCAGAAGCGGGTTGCTATAGTCATCTGGAAGTTGGCTACCCCAGACTGTTACAGGTCTGTTGCAAACCAGTTTGGTGTTGGAAAGTCAACTGTGGGTAAAGTGGTATGGAGGTTTCTGAGACAATCAGGCCTGTGATTTACCCTGAAGTGACAGTCCTGACGTAATTGCTGGCTTTGAGAGAATGGGGTTTCCAAACCACACTGGGGCCATTGATGGAACTCATGTGCCCGTAGTTTGCCCTCCTCAAGGAGCACACAAGTACATAAACCACAAAGGGCACTACTCTGTTATTATTCAGGCCCTTTTGGCGATTTATGAATGTCAGCATGGGTTGTACCAGAAAAGCTCAAGATGCCAAGGTTTTCCATCCGTCAGGAGTCTTCATTCATGGGCAGGCTACTCCCGCCAAATGACACTGTCCCCATCAAATGACATTATCACCAATGAAGGTAACAAAGAGTCCTGTGGCACCTTAAAGACTAACTATAAAGTTTTGAAGCATAAGCTTTCGTGGGCTAACGAAGTGGGTATTAGCCCGTGGTGGGGGGTATTAGGTGGGGAAGAAGGGTTATTCAAAAATGGATTGATGTAAGGAAGTGATTCAAGTATGAATGGCTACAGATAACTGGGTTGAGGGATAGTCTTTGCATACAAATTCCTAATTGTCCCTGATCATGTGTTTACCTTTATTATTTTGAATAGACATCGCACCATGTGAAGCAGTGATAGAAATAAATGTATCTGATGAAATAAAAATGCTTTAATTATAAGCATGTTTTAGAAAAGTACAACATTCGCCCGTTCCCAGGCAGGCCAGCTGCCATCACCATACCAAAGCACCCATCATAACAGAAGCATGCAGAGCCCCTGCCCCCCCAAATTCTGTCATGGGATGAACTCTCCAGGAATTCGTTCAACCAAAGTTGGCAACTCTACCAGAGGAGCCCCGAGGCGCCCCGCCCCCCTGGAGGAGTTCCATCCCACCTCCCTCAGCGCCGCTCTGGGCCACTGGATTGTCCCGTCCTCCTAGGCCGACCGAGCTCTAAGCCACCAGCTGGAGCTGAGCCCCTTCTAGCTTCAGGAGAGGGAGGGCAGGGCCACAGCCTGTGTTAGGGGAGGGTTAGCCTCCCCTGCCCTTTGATACCCACCGCCCATGATTCTGGGGCCACTAGGGCACTATTCCAGCTGACCAGGTCATCATGCACAAGGGTTGGCTCCATTCTGGGTGCAGCAACCAACACTCGGCCAAACTCCTCATAAAATGGGCGTGATTTTGACAAGTTCCCCAAGGTGCAGTTCTGGTCCCTGGTTTTCCAGTACTCACTCCTGAGCCACTTACCCCACTCTCTGCACTAGTTACCGGTTCAGTATATTTGCAAAGCTGCCAGCCTCTTTGCTACCATGCCTGGTCATTCCTGGTCCTCTTGCTGCAGTCCACAGTCCTGCTGGCCTTGCACCAGAGAGTTTCCAAAACCAGGCTGTGCTCCCGTCACCATGAAACAGCGCACTTGGCAAAAAGGCTTGTTCTGGTCTATCTCCCTCACAAACACAGAAGGCTGTCTACTAGTGTGTAGGCAGCACTGTGATGGGAAGACAATGGACAGGTTAATGCTGACTTACTGAGCTACTGATGTACACAGAGGGTGGTTGCTGCTGTTTTCTCTTGAATAGATTGAAGATTCTAGATAGAGAAGACAAAGGAAGATAGCAAGGACAAAGGAAATTGGTCTATGGCAGGGGTGGGCAAACTTTTTGGCCCGAGGGCCACGTTGGGTTTCAAAATTGTGCGGAGGGCCGGGTAGGGAAGGCTGTGCATCCCCAAACAGCCTGGCCCCCTTATCCGACCCCCACCCACTTACTGCTCCCTGAATGCCCCCCTCAGAACCTCCGACGCATCCAGCCCCCCCCCCGCCCCCCCCCGTTCCTTGTCCCCTGATCGCTTCCTCCAAAGACTCTCCCCACTCTAACTGCCCCTCAGGACCCAACCCCTAAGCCCCCCTGCTCTTTGTTCCCTGACTGCCCACCCCCGAAACTCCCCCGCACCCCTAACCACAACCCCTGGGACACCACTCCCTATCTAAGCCCCCTGCTCTTTGTTCCGTCTCCTCCCGAGACCCCCCACCATAACCACCAACCCCTGGGGACCCCCGCTACCTAAGCCCCCTCCAACCGCCCCCTCCCTGCTTATCTGTGCTCAGCTGGGTGCGGGCCCCGAGGCAAGCGACACTCCCAGCGCTCCTGGCCGGGGAGCTCGGCCCAGCTCCCGGTGCCTTGGCTGAGGAGCACGGGGCCCCGCTGCTGGGGGGTGCTTGGCCTGGCCTCCGGCGCCCTGGCCCTGAAATGCAGGGCCTAGCAGCAGGCAGTGCTCCCAGCTGGGGAGTGCGGGCCCCCATGGCAGGCGGCGCTCGGCCCAGCAGCGGGCCGGATAAAAATGGCTGGTGGGCCACATGTGGCCCGCGGGCCGTAGTTTGCCCACCCCTGGTCTATGGGATTGTGGGATACTTTTTGGAGAACTCCCAGGACTTGAGTCAAGCGGGGCAGCATGTACACTGCAAAGCAATAGGGTTGGAACCCTGGATCAAGGTCCTGGTACCCTGTGTCTAAGCCCTAGGTTAGCACGATTTGTGTGTGGAGGGATGGGGGGTTAGGCTTGAGCCTGAGTCTGAGCTCACATTCCAGTGGTAAACATACCTTTAGTGCCTCACTTTCCCATCTGTGCAATAGGGAGAACACTGTCCTGCCTCAGGGTGTGCTGTGAGTATAAATACAAATAAGATTTTGAGTTGCTCCAATAGTATGGAGACCTATAATGTGTAAGTGCCAATGTTACCTAATTTATATTTTAGCTTTTGGGTAAAACATTTTAAGTATCCACAGTATTGAGGGGGATATTTGAGGAACCCTGGGGGTTTAGAGATTAGTTTTCCTTGGAGTCTCATCCAGATATTTCTGACCATAAATATAATCAAAATCAAAGCCAATGAACTGAGAAGATGGCAATGTTATTAACAAGCAATGGGCATTTCTACAGGGCACATGTGCGTGTTAACCTTCGCATGAGCAGGGAGGAGTAAATATTTTTCTTCTTACAACCACTGACATTAACAATTTGTGACCTGCAGTGTGCAGTTTGAGCACCAACTCATTTTAGAATCAGAGAATTGTAGAGCTGGGAGGGACCTCAAGAAGTCATCTAGTCCACTCCTCTTCCTCCCCCTTTCCCAAGTGCTGAGGCAGGAGCAAGTATACCACAGTCTGTCAGATTATGTATATCATGATCAAATTCTTAATTCACAGTCTACTTCTACTTTTGCTGTTTATAAGAAATGTTTAAACACAGTTCTATATTCTCATCCTGAACAGCTGCAAGGCATTCTTGAACTTACTTTTTTACTTCTTTCCTTTAGATGCAATTTACCTCCTGTATCTGAGAAATACATCGTGGA
Source organism: Sternotherus odoratus (assembly GCA_032164245.1). Taxonomy (NCBI): domain Eukaryota; kingdom Metazoa; phylum Chordata; order Testudines; family Kinosternidae; genus Sternotherus; species Sternotherus odoratus. Next base: position 96,336,207 of record JAVMKO010000007.1, read on the forward strand.
CGTTGGTGTAAAGACAGACGTCGTGACAGTCAATCCCAGCATTATTACTGAAAGGTCAATTCCTTATTTTTTTTTTAACCTCTTTAGACTTTCCTCCTGTCTTTGCAAAACAGACAAGCAAAAATGTCACAGAAAATCTGGCTGCAGTTAGACAAGACCTAAAGGATCGATTGTGTAATATGCTGAGCATCCTGGCTCCAATTCACCTAAGCACATGCTTAAGTCCTGCTGAAATCAGCAGCATGTGCTTAAAGTTAAGCAGGGCCTTGTGTGTTCCCATTGAATCAATGGGACCACTCACATGCATAATGTTCATTGCATGCTTAAGTGCTTGCAGGACTGGGGCGTTAAGGCTACATTCTGCTTGCCTCACTCAAGAAGTCCATTCAGTCTGTCTCCTTGCATAAGGAACGTGAAGGGGATTTGGCCCCAACAGATACAAGCTTCTCTCAAACATTACATTTGAGATCTTTCACTAAAAGTTCTGTTCTGAGGTGATATTAATTCTTGTATAATCTCCAACAGGGATAAGTGTTAATACATATCGAATACAATTGGTAAAAACATTTCAAAATTTAAAGTTTTCCACCTACATTTTGATGGAAAAATAAGGGATGAAATTTTTGTGGACATTTTTACTCATTTTTTGACCACTAGTCAAAGGATTTACTTGCTGGGAAAGGTGAAATATATTCATGATTTTCTCTCTCCCACCTCCCCTTTTTATTACCAAAACTTGTAATGACAAATTTCCTACCAGCTACAAAGCTAAACACATTTTCTGTTTGTCACTGAAACATCATTTCAAATTTTTTTTTGCAAGCAGCTCTATTTATTAAGATCAGGGGTGTTTCATTATGTCAGGGAATCTTTATGGAAAGCTTCTTATTTGTTAGTTTAAGTTGTATTGAACCTCACAGCCTGATCATTACTTGTATCCTTTTATCTTTAGATTCCATAAACTGGAGAAGTGGAGGAAACCTTTCTATGATGTGCTACAGGTTTATGAAAATGCATCGGTGCTGCTGCCTGCTTTCTACAACACCCGCAACACGGATGTCTCTATCCGGGTCAAATACGTCCTGGACGATTTTGAATCTCAGCAAGCTGTCTACTATTTCCACCCTCAGTATCTGATCAACGTCTCGCGCTACTGGCTCGGTCAAGGGGTGCGTGCCAAGCGGATTAGCACGGGATTAATTCTGGTGACTGCTGCCCTGGAGCTGTGTGAAGAGGTCCACCTTTTTGGCTTTTGGGCTTTCCCCATGAACCCCTCAGGGATTTTTATAACTCACCATTACTACGACAATGTCAAACCTCGCCCCGGGTTCCACGCAATGCCCTCAGAAATCTTCAACTTCCTCCACATGCACAGCAAGGGGATCTTGCGGGTTCACACCGGGACTTGCAGCTGCTGTTGATGGTGATGATTTTTCCTCCGATGTAAAAGTGCAACAGGAACTCAGTGTCTATGTTTAGCGTAGAAGAGTCTTATTTACATCCTGAGATTATGCAATAATTGTTGGATATCGATTTCTCAAAGCATTGCGACCCATGAAAGCTGGGATTCCAGCGTCCTTCCTGCTTGTTGGGGTAGGGTTATGTGATTTGGGTGAAGTGAAACTCGTCCATCATAGGATATGCACTGCCCTGGAAATCAGATCAAGAAGCACATTTCCAATAGGTTTTGGAGATATACAGAGCACATTAGTTTAGCTATCATTTCACTTTCAGGAAAAGCACCAAACTGAACCCATTGGGTAAAGCGAATTTTAACATATACTGCAGGGCATTAGAAAGGTGTTTTGACTTATAACTGGGGACATTGTTGATTTCATTGAAACTGCTGTTCTCTTGCATTAAGGTTTTAAAAACAAGCTCTTTAAGCATTATTGTAGTTGTAAGGGGAGAGGCATAAATTGTGATCTTTATTGTGTAATGATGCATAGCATTGACGAAACATCTCTGTGCAATATCTCATGGTCAGGTTAGATCATTTGTGGGAAGCCAGGCAGGACAGAACAGGTGGTTAAACTGCAATTCCCAGCAAAATGTAACTGCATCAATCTTATCAAATCACAGCTTCCTCTTCTTTGTTTCCCCACATCTCCTTGTGTCTGACATGCCTCCCCCTCTTCCCCAATCACATTTTCTTCCTGCAGTCACCAGCTCTGGACTTCTGACTATTTCTTAGCAAAGTAATATGTTGGTCCCATAGAATTCTGCCAGGACATGTGAGTCATTCTCATGAAGCCCCTGTGACTATTCTACATGAGGTTTGCAGAACTGATTTTTGGGTTCATATGGCACCGACCATAAGAGACGACAAGGCTCTTCTTACAGATTATTTTTTTCCAGATGATTTTGACAAGAATGATGAGGTGCTTCCCCCATTGGGAAAGCTTTCTAGTTACTTAATAGTTACAGCAGCTGGAGGAAAGTAAATGCTGGAGGCTGGGAGGAGATAGAAATGAAGTTAAACAATGGAGACACTTCTCACAGTTTGTGTGTTTAATTTAACGTTATACCTTTAGAGACCTTAAGAGTATTAATTATACATTGTCTTCTGCTGAGGACACTGTTGTGAGAGTTATCCCCTCTTAGTGCTAACCTATACTTAAAAGTTTTACCGTCATAACTATGTTAGTGAGGTCAGAGGGATTTTTTTGCTCACATAGTTATGCTGGTAAAGGACCTAGGGTAGCTGCAGTTTTATAAAAGGTTCCTTATATTGGTCTAGCTTATTTCAGTTCCTGTACAGGAATCAGCTGTCCTGGTATAAGCACTTTCATACTGTTACAGGTGTGTCCAACCTAGCGGCTTTTTCTGATTAAATTATACTGCCATAATTAAAGTGGCAAATCTTTGAAGTACAGACAAGCCCTTAATTGAAATTTTTAGCAGCCCCCTCGATAGTATCAGTAATTTGATAAACATGTACAATCTAAGCTGGCTCAGTGTTTTCTAGGTCTAAATAATATGGAGGCTGGACCCTGGGACCTGGCCTTCTCCCCTAGATTATCAAGATTTGTAAAAAGAGTAGTTTAATATTTCCACAGGTCTCTTAGATTTGCAATATTTGTCTCCATATTAAACTAGCCACACCTCTTCTGGCCTATATGAGAGATGCCATTTTGGCAGTAGATTAGAAAGCACTTAATCACTGGAAAACAAAAGTGTGATTAAAGAGAGGTTAAATGGCATAGCAGAGAGAGAAACCTTCTGTTTATTGTTGCCAGTTCTGCTGAGGCCTAATTCTTGATCTGCCGATCTCAGTATTGTTTCATACATTGAACTTCATGGCATTTGTCTAGTTGGGGGACAGATTAATTTAGTTCCTGGGATTTATTTTAATGGCCTGTAGTAAAGAACTAATACCGCACCTCCCAGAGTCCTTAATGACTTCAGGATATTCTGATTCCTCATCCTTGTTAGGGGTAGGCCAAGGATGTGGAAGTTGGATCCAGACAAGGATTTTGTAGCCATCTTTTTCAGAAACAGATTTCCCAAATCTGACAAGCACGCTCCCTTCCCTGGCCTATTCCAACACTATTTCCTTCTCTTCTTCCTTCCTTCCCTCTTTCTGACTCTGAGATCTTTCTTCTGTTGTTTGGCGTTAATCTATCAAGCTCTCTCTCCCTAGCTATTTATAATATTTCTATCAATTTAGCATCTAACGCTTCTTACCTCCTTTCATTCTGGGCTCCCTTTCTAATGGCCAATTTGAAGTCAAACAAACTTATTGATTCTAGTAGTAGCAGACCTAATTCTCTATCTCCATTGACCACTGCACTCTCCTTCCTATTTTCCAAGCCCACAACCTTGGTGTTATCTTAGACTCTTCTCTCTCTCTATATCCAGTCTCTCACCAAATTGCCTAAATTCAGCTGTCTGAATATCAACAATTTCTACTCTTTCTCCAACCCCACCATTAATAACGTACTTACTGGTTCTCTTTCACCTTTATTACTGGAACTTGCTCCCATCTAATCTCCCTGCTTCTCACCTCTCCTTTCCAGTCTTCTTTCTGTTTTTCCATTCTGTCACCTCAGTCCTCTCCTTAAGACCCTCCATTAGTTCCCTGTCTCTTACTATGTCAAAATCAGTCCCCTACGCAGCCCTGTGTGATCTCGCCCCACCTATATCTCACATCTCTTCTTTTGTTTCTCCCCTACCTCCATCCTCTGCCCACGCATTTCCTAAACTTTTCCCATGGCTTTCTACATCTTTATAACTCTCTCGCCTTCATACCCCATTCACATGAGGCATTCTTGCTGTCCTCTCTCTCACGTCCTTCAACCTCACCTCTTCAAACAATGCACTTTCTCATCTTCCTCACCTGAATTGTTGTCCAGTGTCTTGCCTTCCTTAGATTTGAAACATGCCTTAATTGGCATGTAAAGAGAGCTGTGTACCTTTATGGGGCTACAGTAGGATCTGATATAAGCTTTTGGCTAGGGTTTGAGTCTGAATCAGGGGCCTGGGGTTTTTAATTTATGATGTAGAGAGCTCAGAAGCTGTTCTTGCAAGACTTTGACTCTCTCCTTTGAAATTTGGTTTCAGAGCCCCTTCCCATCCCTACATCTAACACAATTGCTTCCATTATAACAAAACAAAGAAAATAAACCTAAAAGGAAGAGGAGAAGGACAGTTGTCTTCATTCAAAAGTCACTGTTTACCAGCAGTGACCAGGATGTTGTCTGGAGATGCTACCATACCTCCCTTTCCTTAGAACAGGAAATACTGTGATATTTAAGATTCTGCAGTGTGTTGACTATGTAACACCCATCACTGTAATTGGTTATAGCATTTCAGAGCTCACAGGGGAAAATACCAAGTGAAACAGAAGGGATACCTATGCTTCAGGGTCCTGTAGTTTTGTTGTCATGCTGTAGGCACTGAAGGTCTATTACATTTGAGCAAGCATTAATTTGTATTTAACAGACAAAATACTAAGCACACGGTATATAAGCTGATGAATGTCTGAGTGCATGGAATGTTTTTCCTTGATTTAATATGCAAAAGAGGTCTGCATCTTTGATGTGTTGACTAAACAAATGTATGTATAGGGCCTTGATGGTAAAAGTGCTATATTTAGAGCAATTTTGACTAGCGGCTATGGCATTTGAGTGGGATTAGGAGGTCTGAGATCTAGCTGCCCTTCTGCTGCTGACTTTCTGAGTGACCTTAGACAAGATTTCAACTTCTGGGCCTCAGTTTGTCCATCTGTGAAATAGGGATAATACTGGTCACCTACTGTTCAAAAAATACTCAGAGAGCCTCGGATGAAATGTATGAACACCAGCTAGCTTATCCTCACCACTCTCTGGTGAGGTAGCTAAGTATTAACATCTCCATCTTATACTCGAGGAAACTGGGGCAAAGGTAAATTAGGTGAATGATCACAAGGTAAGTCAGTGTCAAAGTTGGTATTAGAGCTGGTGCACCGCACCTTGCCTAGATCTCGAGACAACATTGCCTTTTGTTATGTGTTAAGCTTTATAAGAATGATCCAGAATCCCTGACTCAGCTTTGACTGGTTCTGCCTGAATATGGATTGAGTAATGATGTCAGCATTTGGCTCAATATTTATTTGCTGCTCTTTTTGCTATGGTGACTTTCTTTGCTGAGAAAATTTCTTTGCTTTATTGGTCAGCCTGAAGAACAGTGACTGAAAGGAGTCTGATGCATTGTGACAGATACTTATAACAAGGGAAGACTTGGAAAAGCATCTGTAAGTGGGGAGAAAATAGTGCAAATTTGCCTTTTCATTATAAGAAAGGATGTTAATTTTTAAGACAGGAAAGACGATAATAGAAAACACCACTATAGGTAACAGGCCTTTTATTTTCTTTGTTTGCTTTACATAACTGATTGATGTACCTTGACCGGGGTTACACTGTAATAGGTGCAGTTTTACTGTCTTTAGAATTTGATTATGGTTCTATAATTACTCTAGTTTTTTAACAATTTAAAAATGTATATGCAAGATACTTACATGTCTGCACCAAAGGCCCAGTCCTGCAATGTTTATCCAGATGACATTCCCATGTAAATGGGAGTTTTGTTTGTGAATGGACTGCAGAAACGGGTCCCAGACATGTATAGGAAGCTTTTCATTATAGTGTACACAGCTGTATAGAATTAGATATATACAGTCATACACAACTATGTAGATCTAGAAAAACTCATATCATATAGGATTAGCCTATGATATAATATGTACGCTATTTCCAGGAGAGTTTGTTTGCCTACCTGGTATGTTTTGCAGAGTGTTGCTCAAAAGTTGACTTGTGAAAAGTGAATGCAGGTTTGGAAATGTCTCAAATAGAAACTTTAGCACAGTTTAGCTGCATTAGGCACCATAAAGTCAGATGCCATATTGCTGAGAACGTGAAAAGTTGAGATAGGAATGAAGGGAGGGGGAATAATATTAGGAGTTAATCCCTGGATACTGATATTATTCTCAGGAGACTCAGAGAGAAGCTGTATTAGATGAACCTCAAAACATGACATGAAGTGATAGTATCTGGAGAATACATGCTCACATCGGGTAGCAATGTACACTTTGTAGGAAGGGAAGAGAGGATGGGACTGCTCTGTGCTTAGTGACCGGTCCATGAAGAGGTTTATGAATCTGCTAATGCTCCCAGCTAAGGGAGTTAGTCTTTTAGCGTAAGTTGTACAGCCTCTTGCTTTAGCTCTACAGAGCCTATGTTCAACCCCTGGCATTGGTCCAAGCAGGTTGAGTGGCATTAGATCAATTACATATTACAGCACAACTGTGGTGGTTGTCCTGAGACGCTAAAGCTGTGTCTACACAGTCTGTGGCAGTGCACCTCCCAGCCCGGGCTCAACAGCCTTGGGTTAGGGGGGCTCACGCTAGCGCTCTAAAAATAGCTGTGTGGAAATAGGCATTGAAGGGTGAAGTAGCACTTTGAAGGGTGGCTAAGGCTGCAGCTATGGCTCCGTAGCCCATCCACCTCCCTAGCCTTCAGAGCCTGAGCTCCAGCCTAAACCGCAATGTCTACATTGCTATTCTTAGTGACAGACTCACTGCCACAGGCATACCCTAACCTCCCCGTGTGCCACGGAGCACTGCTCCTTGGAGGGTCCCCAGGGCAGTACAGAGGAGTGGTCAGGTCATGCCAAGTAGGTCTATGACATCCCCCAACCAATTGGCTATGAAGCGTGTAATAGGCAGCAGCCACAGCTATGCTGCAGAGGCTGTATTACTGGGAAATTACATCTTGGAGGTTGTGGTAATAGCTGCATAGTTACTGCAAAAAAAATTTTTTGGGGGGGTTGGGGGGGGAGACAGGAGTTATTTCCCCATGGCCTCATACAGCTTGCCCACTGTGAAGCTTGGTGAAAGAAAGGAGTAATTCACCCGGGGTGACTAGATGAGGTAAGAGAGGGCCACAAAAATCAGAATTGTTCCAGGAATAATTTACATTGACTGGATGGTTCATTAAATCATTAAGAACATTGATATGAGGGTGATCAGGCTTGTTAATGATACAAGTGTTATTGCTGACATAGCAATATTGTACGGGTTAGGTATTTATACCGCAGTACGTAATGCAGCTGTCTCTGCTAGAATGGTTTCTTTGCGTAAGGAGGAGGGGGTCCTGAATCAGTAGTGCAGGGACAAGTGGCTGGAGGCTTTCCTCCTCCTGTGACCCTTAGGAGGCTCTGATATTTGCCATCAGACCCCTAGCTTTACAAAAAGGGGAGCTGCTCTTCTGAATAGTTTGTAGCTAGATCTGGATGTAATTTTTTGACGGAAACCTTTTCAATTAAAAAAATGCAGATTCAGTGATGCTGAAACCTTTCGTGACTTTGTGTCAATTTCACCGAATTGTTTTGGTCAGAAAAAAAACATTAAAAAATCAGAAAAAATCAAAATGTTTCATTCTGACATTTTCCAAACAGTACATTTTGATGTTTTGGTTCAAAACAATGTTTTGTTTCAAAATTTCTTTCAATTTCCTTTTTTAAAAAATCCAAAGACATTTAAAAATGATCCAAGCCAAAACATTTGGATTTTAATCCAAAACTAATATTTTTCTAATTGCTACTGAACCAAACCATTTGTTATTCACCCAGCTCTATTATGGGTGAATAACAGATTATTCAGTTCGGTAGTAGAAATCCCTTCTCTATCTGGTTTACATCTCAGGGTGCAGAGAATGGTGTCCCTAGCCTCTGTTTGTCAGGGGGGGTGATGGATGGCAGGAGAGAGATCACTTGATCATCACTTGTTAGGTTCATGCACTCCAGGGCACCTGGCATTGGTCACTGTCAGTAGACAGGATACTCGGCTGGATGGACCTTTGGTCTGACCCAGTACAGACATTATTATGTTATGTTCTTTGCTTTTTAACTAGGGAGCAAAAATCCCACTGTTGCAAAATCCTGCAGTCTTTACCCAGGCAAAGAGGCATATTGCAGTATTCTCCTTGGAATTTTGGGGTCAATGGGGGTTCTGTCCGATTTATGAATAAAGCTCCAGTCCTCAGCAGGTGTTCAGCATGCTGAGGGCCTGATCCAGAGCCCATTGAAGCTATTAGAAAGATTTTCATTAACTCCAGTGTGTTTGGATCAAACCCCAAAGGTTCAGAGGATTGGGCCCTCAGTGTGAACTGCAGGATCACCCTTTGTCAGTGAGTTGTTTTTAATAGAAAATGCAATTTTTATAAATTGTGCAGTAGCAATATTCTGATTTAAATTGTGTATGTGTGTAGACAGGAACAAAATCCCTTTTGGAGGCAAAAATGTCTCTCTCCCTGCTCCCCCACTTCCCACTGATATCTGCACTTTCATGGTTATATGTGAGAAGTGTTACATCTTAAATCATCTATGCAAAGCATTTAACTGAAGTAACATAAATTGCCATACAAAATCACAAGAACTTCAGTTATTAATGAGACTTTCAGACACAACTGTGTATGTACATTAACCACATGCCTTTAGAAAAAGGATGGTTCTGTGCTGTCTTTAAAATAGCTGTGTGGCATTCCTTGGTGATATTAACTATTCAGGATGAGAACCCAGTCCCGCTCTGTTTGAGGTCATAATGAGTTTTGCCATTGGCTTCAATGGGAGAAGGACAGGGCCCAAGGCTTGTAAATCAAAGTTTCAGGCAATCTGATAACTGGTATCACAGGGAAAACCCTATCACACTGTGGTCCTTTTAATGTAGATGAAGCCATGGGGTATTAGGGTGTCATTTGCATGGTATTCAAAAATCAACAGTAACTGTTCTTAGGAAAGTGCTTTTCAGTAACCCTGGAAGAAATCTAAATGCCCACTAACGTTAATGTTTAGGGGCCAGATACTGCAAGCCTTTTGAACCTCAAATTGAGGGGTACAAAAGAATGCAGGAATGTGTCTTACCAGGAAATTAAAGAACAAAACTGGCTTGAAAACATTCAGGATTGGAAGATTGTAAATAAATGATCATGCTACTGACATGTCTGAGTTTCCCTTTAGAAAGCCATAAATGTTCTCAATGTTTGCTCTTTAGGTGAGTTGATGTGCATTATTTTTAATAACACCAGTTACTGTAATAGGAGTCAGGACACAGAATGGTTACAAATTAGTATTTGTGTTACTAATTTGTGCAAGGAAAGCAGATAATCTGTTGGATATATCTTGATGCTTGTATCCTGTTGAACTGCCTAAGATGACAAGGAACTGAAGTATCTCCACTATTTGGTACAACTTGTATGTACCATGGTTAATGCCAACATTAATGGTTAGAAGCAAGCAGGGCTGAACTCGTCCCTGTCTATTACACCATCCTGTGTTATAAGGTGTGATACATGTGACTACAGGGCCTATATCTTTAGTGATGAAGAAATCCACTTGCTATTATACTTAGAATAGGAGATTTGTTGTTTCTTTCCTGGGTCCCCCTTATTGTAAACCACAAGGTCTCTTACCAGACATCAGTGTTCAGCAAACGTAAATTGTACTGTATTGAAAGAGGCATTCAACGAAGGAGAAAAAGAGAAGGAAAAATGCTGGTTAAATGTCCTCCATTTTCATCTGATGGAAACAACTGCTTCAGTGCACTGGCGCAAACATCTGTCTTCATGCTGATGGAACTTGAGCTGTTACTAAAATAAATGTTGGGGTTTTTTTTGTCAATTTTAAGTGTGGGGGAAAAATCCAAATGGAGTCTCCTTAAGTTTCATGGCAATTTGTTAATGATCTTATGTTCAGTGACTCACAGTTAACTGAAATCTTCCACCTTGTAATTTTTGCTTATTGTTTTTGTAGCTGTATTATGGGTGTGATAGAAAACCTATCAAGTGATGTAAGCCATAACTAAAAGAGTAATCAGGGTATTATTTTTTTGTCTGTCACTGTTTGAAAGACAATTTAAGTATCAAATAAACCAGTCTAACAGTTTCATTTGAAAAGCAAACTTTGCACCACTTCTTTTTTGTGCTTCTATACTAACTTTTGTCTCTTACAGTTCCTTGTCTCTGAACACAGAGAGCCAGAATCGCCGCTAGCATAAACTAGCTTGTAAATGGAGAGTGAAGTCAATGCACCTATGTCAATTTGCACCTTCTGAGGATCCAATACCATAATGATTGTATCTTGAATGGTAAATCCTGCAGTATTAAACAACAGTCTTAAAATGCTCTGATCTGTAATCCACTCCTATGAATCTCTAATGAATTTGTCTCCATGTATCTAGGCTCCTTGCACCAAATTATGAGTAATATCATTTCTGCCTGCAAAAGGACCAGACTCTCAACTGGTCTCTTGTTTTAGACAATTTCCTAGGTGCAATTCATTCTTGGTGGTTGCTCTGTTGTAAGAGAAATTTTCTCAGGATGTTCAGCAGCTGCATATTTTATCTTTGCAAAGTTAATGACGGTAATTTTGCAAAGATAAAATACATTTGTTAGTCTCCAAGGTGCCACAAGGACTCCTCGTTGTTTTTGCTGATACAGACTAACACGGCTACCACTCTGAAACCTTTGCAAAGAGGAATCTTGCATTTGCTGCAAAAGTAGCAAAACTTGGTATACAGATACTATAGTGGTGCATCTATATAGTGAATCTGTATCGACAAAAGGCTTGGCCTCATTCTAATCCTTGAGGGTGGGAATTATTAACCAATGCCTTTGACCTGAGAGCTACCATCCCTGCAGTCACTAAGGGCTTGTCTACACTATTGACCAGATCGGCGGGCAGCGATCGATCCAGTGGGGGTCCATGTATCGTGTCTAGTATAGACACGATAAATCGACCGCTGAGCATTCTCCCGTCAACTCCAGTACTCCACCAGAACGAGAAGCGCAAGCAAAATCGATGGGAGAGCGCCAGCTGTCGACTTACCGCAGTGAAGACAGTCTTAGCTGAAGTTGTGTATCTTAGATTGACCCCGCGCGGCAGTGTAGACAAGCCCTAAGAGTTCTAGCCTGGAAATAGTCATTCTCATCCTCTCTCTTTCTCACTCTCTGCACTGGTAATACTCCCATCACTACTGTTTCTAGGCACCACTTGTTCAAGCTAGTTTGTTTATGTTAAGCCAAACAACTCTAGTGGGTTCTATTTCTGTTATCTGTCCTGAAAAGTTTAAAAGTCCCATCACACTTAGGAGTTAAGTGACTTTGAGCAACCACTATTGCAGCCCATGAGTCATTCCAAGTGCTGCTTCACATGGGAGACCAAACAAAACGATTCCAATTGAGTGGGGAGAGCTGTGTAAGGCACATAAAGTAGGTGAGAATTTTGGATGGTAATTTCTGATACAGCGATCAGCAGGGAAATGGTTAACAATGGTTGGTTGGTTTAAAACGATTTTAATCAGGCCGATAAGAGATGAATAGGGGAAGCTGACGCATCTCTAGATGCTACTGATTCATCCTGTCTGGCTGCAGATTTACGAGCCACAGCGCATCAGTTTACATGATCTTTTCAGAACCAAAAGAATTAAAACACCAGTTTTCAAGGATTTGTGAGAGTACAGAAAAACATACAGGAAGCCTCTATTTTTTCTGGAAGTCAGGGATTTTCCATGCTGGTGGGTTACTGTTGCTCCAGGTTACAAGCAGCTGAAACAAGGGACTGATAATAGAAATGCTGCCCTCTCAGTGTTAACTAACTGCTCCATTATGAAGAAGATTGAAATTGCTTTGGAGAATAGCATTAGGATGAATACTGGAGGGAATCAGTGCTCGTTCTTGCTGACATTAAAACTGATGGGTGCGCTTCCTTGCTACAGCTGCTTGTGATTATCGTTAGTGATTAGTCAATCAAGAAGAGGAAACGTGGAGAGGGAAAGACAAACTTACTCTGTATGATATAATTGCAGGCTATCACGCTGCAGATCGCTCAGCTAAGCAAGCAATCAAGAAAATGGTTCATTTCCTTAACATCACAGGAGCTGCAAAGTTTCATCCTCCATAGCAGTGCTTGCAATTCTTCATCTCTATCAACGGGCAATTAAGTTATTGTCTCAACCGATGGATTCAGGACAGAATCTTCTCCCACCAGCATGGACCAGGTGGCTCTGCCCACCCCCAGTCCCACTGGAAGCAGCCTGGGATCTTGAGTGTCCTTCAGGGGGCCAGGTCTCTGATCCTCCAGCCATTCCCTCCCATCACCCCCAGTGGGGACACAGCAGGGGTGGGGAATGGGAAACTGTTTACTTTGGGGGAAAATGGTAAATGAGAGATGTTCTAAATGTGAGAGTGAGGCTCTGGCTCCTCCCTGAGCTTCTTCTACCAGCATAGAAATATCCACCAGCAACAGAGCTCCCCGAAGGCTATGTTAGGGTGACCAGATGTCCCAATTTTACAGGGACAGTTCTGATTTTGGGGTCTTTTTCTTATATAAGCTCCTATTACCCTCCACCCCCGTCCCGATTTTTCACATTTGTTGTTTGGTCACCCTAGCTGTGTTGCCCTTACAGAGCCTCAGCCCTGCTCCTCCAGCCTTGGCTTCCATTTCCAGATTAGAGGACATTTTACAGTGGTAACTCTCAAACACTATGCAATAATGAGTTCTGTCTCCCTTTCTTTCTCCCTTCCCGTCAGCGCAGATAAGAGCAGTAGGGGTGTCATGACAAGACAGACAGAGGTGATTGCAGATGGTTTAAAATAAGACAAACAGAATCTTTTTTAAAAAGAGCCAACAGATTTTCCTACCCACGTACCGGTTTATCTAAAAAATTAGGGCTTCTGTGAACCCAGGTGCAATGGAAGAACTGTTGGCCAGCAAGAGAGAGGGAAAAGATAGTGAGGAAAGGTCTTGGGGAGAAAGATGATTGTAACTCTTGGCTGGATTAAGACAGAAAATAAGGGTGAATGGTCTCAAAGTGGTTTTTATCTGACATCACTAACTGGCAATGACATCACTTGTCTGTTCAAGGGTAGCAGTTACACTGTTACAGGGTTTATTGCTAATACTTGCCTGACCGCACTGGAGCTGACCAATATGGCTCTAAGGAGCCCTTGGTTTAGCCCACTGGTAAGTATCTTGATCAAATGCTTATCAATGTTTTGTTACTGTTTGGATGTAGTAAATTGCTTATTATGAGCCTTTTTAGGCATGTTTTGAACAACTGTATAAATACCATTTGGCCTTTGGATGTAATAAAGAAATTTATTGTTAAATTAGTGTTGTAATAATATCCTTCATATATACTAATAATTCCAATAATTTATTTGGTGTCTCAATGACTCCATTATCACATTGTATGGCTTATAATCATGAGATTGAGACCCCATTGTTATAACCCCTAGACAAACACACAGTGAGAGACAGCCACTGCTTACAATCTAAATAGGCAAACAAAGGATAGGAAGGGAAACAGTCTCAGAGAGGGAAAGTGACTTGCCCAAGGTCACATAGCAAGTCAGTTGCAGAGCTGGGACTAGAACCCAAGACTCTTGGGTGCCTGCTAGATACCCCATTGACTGGATCAAACTGCCTCTTGGTATCTGAGATCTTTCATACTTGAAAACCTCCTAACTGCCAGTGCTTACTCTAATATGTTTCTTTCTCTTAATGTAATGCAGTGTGCCCATCATGGATCTGTGAGTGGTTGTCATGTGCACAGGTGTGAAAGATACCATCTTCCCAGTGAACTTGTGAGACTATAGCTATGCATGGTTCCTCTTTCTGAAGACAGCAGTGTAAGATTGTATCAAGCTTTGGACATTAAATTCAGTGAATGGCAGCAGGGATGTAAATATTTCATGCTTTATTATTATTATTATTTTATTTGATTTTATTATGATGATTTGTTTGTGGTAGTGGCCAGAAATGTGCTAGGCACTCTACAAGAAGAGAAAGTTCATGCTGCAAGGAGCACATAGTCTAAGGACAGACAAATAGATGATGTGATGCTTCCCAGGGGGTACCTGCAGTTGCAAAACATCTCACTACTACATGCAAGGGGGTCAGTTCCCTGACCATCCAGCCACAGGCTACACAAGGTTACACCTTAGAGCATAGCTCCACTTACCACATAGCACTGAGATATGTTTATAGAGAAAGGATGTATGTTTATTTAACAAAGAATAGAGATTCGTATGATAAAAAAAATCAATAATGGAAACAAAGGCTTACAGATAAAATCGTAACACTCATTACAAAGCCTAACCTCAGCTAACAAGATGCTGCCTTTTGGAATAAGGTCCTTCTCACGGCATTTTCAATGAAGATTGCTGAGAGACCCTTTTATGAGCCCAAGTCTACTGGCAACTGACAGGAGTATGTGGATCACCTTTTGGTGACCTGCCTTAGCTCACAGCCCTCGAGAACATAATTTTCAGTATACAGAATATACATATTTTCTGTAGACACATCTCAATGATCACGAGGACTGGTGCAATACAGGCTTTCATTAGAGACCTGACCTGACCTTCTATAGCAAACTTGTATGTAAATACCAGACCGAGGTGATACCTGTAATTTTTATGCACTCTTGTGCCTGCTACCAGCCAGAAGGTTGTTTGCAATTTATTTCCACATGATGGAAGTGTCCAATATATTTTCTCTGCCACTCATTTTCTTTTCCCTGGTCACTTGTTTGCTCAACACCATTTTAAAAAACATCTGCCCTTCTAAAATAGAAGTACACAGAATTATGAATGGGACATAGAATGTCAAAGTTCTTGACCAACATTAATGGATGTAGTCTCACAATAGCAGTGTGAGGCCAGTAAGCATTATGATTTATGACCAGTGTAATAAGCAGTTTATTATGTTAATCATACATTAGTCACTCTTACCTTGTGCTACATCAGTTGTCTGTTGTCTATTTTAGGGCTTCTCTACATGGGGACCCTCAGGAAAGTTAATCCAAATTAACTAAAGGGGTGGGAGTTTAAAGTGGATCACTTAAACTGCATTAAAACCCCTTGTAGAGCCTGTTAATCAGAATTAATTCAGATTAGCTTGATTTAGGCCTTGTCTACACAGCGCAGTAATGGGCCATATGAGGGTGTGACTTCTAAAGTGCACTAATGTGTTGTGCACTAATTGGTCCATGTAGATCTTGCTGGTGCACCCTAAAAGTTCCCTAGTGCACTTTATTGTAATACTCTTTGAAATGGGACTATGGTAAAGTGCATGATGTAACTTTTAGTATGCACCAGCAAGATCTATATGGACCAATTAGTGTTTAGCTGTGAATTTTCCCTCTAGGATTTTCCATGTCAGACAGTCTGATCCTTTCTCAGTGGACTGCATTAGGACCAGGATTAGTTTCTGCTATTGCATGCTTATTAAGTAGTTTGAAAGGGAAGAAGGGGTCTTCCTCCAGGAAATCCCTAAATTCAATGTCAAGGCTCTACTGCAAATGGTTTGACGTTTAAACTTGTATATAGTTAGTATTTTTTCACTTTGGAAGCTGTTGTTCTGCAGAGTTCTTCCCACAGGGTGGTTCTAAACCCACACTCAAAGGTCTGGTCTGCCCCCAGCTGCGATGGAGGCAGGGAATGCAACACCATGAAGACTGTCTGCCATGGAAAGTGCCTGGAATGAAAATCCACAGGTAAGACAAGAATTTTCCCTGTTTCTACTACACCTGATTCTAGTAAGAAATAGCTTTGCTCTTTTTAGAATAGCCAGTGATGAAAAGTATTGACACTGCCCTTGCTGTGAACTTGCATTACAAACCATATGGGGTTCACTGAAGTGTCCAACAACTGGACAAAGATTTGTACTGGGCCTCAGAGCTGGTAAATAATTCATAAAACCGTGAGGCTGTTGTTAGTGCCTTGGCATGTCTTAAGGGAAAACAACATGCTCTAGGCTGAGGGCCACTGGATGGTACTAAGGCAAGGCATTTAGAACAGCTTGACTCTAGCCCACGATTTTATCAAATGGAAGGAGGCAGGCAGAGAGTGAAATAAAAACATTCATACGGAGCTGCAGGCAGATGCTTTTATACTTTGAAGCTGTGAAAAGAAGACATGACTTTTTCATACTTCTGTGACTCTCACTGCAAATCCAGCAGGGGATGCAGAAACTGCAAGCTTTTTTTTCTCCAAGAAGCCATTGCTTTTCAACAAAAAGCGAATGGAAACAAGATAGGTATACTGTCCAGTGTATAGTCTCCTTCCACAAGGAAACATGTAAAGGTGATCCACAAAGCAAGAAAAAAGGATTTGGATATTGTTTTGCTTTTTTAAGCTGTATAAAGAAGGCCAGAACGGGTTTATTGTTAAGATTTTCTTCTTGCTATCACTAGCAGGATTATCAAGTCTGGCTCAGCAGCAAATTTTGGATCTGGATGATGGGCATAATTATTTTGTCTTTGTATTAGAGCACAGGGGCCTCATTAGATAAGTAGAGCCCCTTTTGTGCTAGGCACTGCACACACATAAAAGAAAAATATGCCCCAGCCTGGCAGAGTTCACACTGGCACAACAAGGGCTCGTCTACGAGCGACCACTCAGGACGGGGGCTGTTCGGGGTTACGGGGATGCAAGGACACGATTGTATCCCGGCTGTGGGACAACTTTTGTCGGTGGGTAACCTGACACAGTCGTCCCCAGCGTGGAAGAGAACCTCCCCCCGGGGAAACTACCCCGCTGGGGGGTCTGGGCCCACTCGGGTGGGCTCCTGAGATGGGGGAGACACGGTTTAGTCTGGCAAGGAAGATGGGAGCAAACAGGGTGTGAAGCAGGATTGCAGCCTCTGCGGGGCCTTGGTTTGAAGGGGACCGGCCGCAGGCGGGCTGAGCGGGCTCCCCCCTGCCTAGCTGAGGCGTCTGTGACGCTGGATGGGGGAGGGGAAGCGGGACCGGGCTGAGGAGGCCGCTGGCGGGCCCGGGACGGCCCCGGGGGAGGTTTGTGCCAGGAGCGCCGGGCTGCGGCCGGCCCCGCCCCGCGGCGTCCTTAGCAACTTCTCCCGCCGCCGCCCAGCGAGCCCGGACTGGGGCAGCTTCCCGCGCCCCGCAGCCCCCGTCCGACAGGTGCGTGACCCCCATTTCCCTCCCGACAGGTGTGTCTGCCCCCCCCCGCACAGGTGCGTGACCCCCCCCCCGAGTCAGGTGCACCCTCCCTTCGTCAGGCGTGTCTGCATCCCCTCCCCACCGTGTCAGGTGTGTGCCCCCCCTTCCTGACAGGTATGTGCACCCCATCCCCTGACAGGTGTGTCTGCACCCCCCCCACACAGGTGCGTGACCCCCATTTCCCTCCCGACAGGTGTGTCTGCACTCCCCCCCGCACAGGTGCGTGACCCCCCCTGAGTCAGGTTTGAGTGTCCACCCCTCCCCTTCGTCAGGCGTGTCTGCATCCCCTCTCACCGTGTCAGGTGTGTGCCCCCCTGCCCCCGACTGGTGTGACTGCCCCCCTTCCTGACAGGTATGTGCACCCCCTCCCCTGACAGGTGTGTGCACCCCTTCCCAAGATGGGTATCTGCAACCCCCCCCACTCCCCCTGTCCTGACAGGTGTGGGTGCACCCCTCCCCTCCCTCTAACAGGTGTGTCTACACCTTTCCCTACCAAGTCAGGAGTGCCTGTTCCCCCCCTCCTGAGACAGGTGTGTCTGCAACCCTTCACATCCCCCTATCCTGACAGGTGTGTGTGTGTACCCCATCTCCTCCCTTCCCCTTCTCCCTGAGACAGCGGTGTGGCCCCCTTCCCTCTAACAGATGTTTGCCTCCCTCCTCCCCTTCCCAAGACAGGTGTGTCTGTACCCCCTTCCCTTCAGCACTGCACCCCTCCCCCAGACAAGTGTGTCTGCACTCCCTTCTCTTCCTCCCCTTTCCCCCCAGAGATGGGTGTTTCTGCACCCCTCCCCACAACAGGTTTGTCTGCACCCCTCCCCCAACAAGTGTTTCTGCACCCCATCCTCCTCTTCTCCCCAGAGACAGATGTGTCCACAGGTGTGTCTGTACCCCCACTCCTCCCCTTCCCTGCCTAAGACAAGTGCTGTCTGCACCCCATCACCCTCTCCCCCAAGACATGTAGGTCCCCCCCCCACAGGTGTATCAGCACTCCTCCTTCTGCCTCCACAGCAGGTATGTCTGCACCACTTCCCCATCCCTCCCCTTCCAAGACAGGTGTGTCTTTACCCTCTCCTTCTCCCCCTAAAGGTGCCAAGTGTCTCTGCATCCCTTCCCCCACCCCAGTAATGGTTCCAGGTCTATCACCTCCACCCAGTAATGGTGTCATCTGTGCCTGTAACACCCCACACGGTGTAATGTGTACTTTTGCAACTCCCTGTCTCCAAGTAATGGTGCCCGATCTGGGCAATGCTCCCGTCTGCCATCATGGTGCTAGGTTTGTCTAAACTCTTTCCACCCAATATGAGGTACTAGATGTGTCTGTAACACACAACACGTGCCCCGAATGGTGTGGGGTGCATCTACAACCCCTCGCCTTGGTGCCTGTATATTGTTTGTTTGTTTTTTACAGATACCTTTCATTGTGTATGCTGGTAATATCTTGGTGAATACTTGGTTTGAATGTTGTTCTTGCCATTTCACTAATGCAGGAGAGGTACTGAACCTTCAGGAATTTAATAAGACCCAGCCCCGGTCAAGATTTGTCGCCTGTGATTAACTGGACGCTTGCTGAAAATGCCAACCCAAATGCAGTATTACAACTCCTCTCCTTCAGTGACAGGGATTCTGCATCCCCAAACTGCACAGTGTGCCTTTGAGAACATGAGACCCAGAGACCCTTATCCCCCTCAGACTGCACCATGGATACAACCCTCCACAGGTAAGGGGGGTGTGATGGAATCTATTCAGTAACTGCTACCTGCTCTCATTACATCTGTTTGGTTTATTCTGTGGCTGGGGAAACACAATTTGCAACTGGTAAAGTCATAAGGTTGTATTCTTCCATCGATGTGCATTTGAAACTTCTGACGTATACACATACAACAAAAAAAGCAGATCCCTTATATCAGGGATCTCAAACTCAAATCATCACGAGGGCTACATGAAGACTAAGAAATTGGCCCGAGAGCCGCATCACTGAAACCTTTTCATACAATAATACAAAAATATAGTTAAAAATGAAAAAAAGAAGTGATATAGTATGCTATTAAAAGTCAATGTATTAACTTTTTAAAAACTGTAATGCAAAGAGGGGTTTTAATAAAATATAAACACTCAATAATGTTTGGAGCTTGGCTGCCAGTGGAGTTGACGCCTGTAGCGGACTGCAGGAAATAACTCAGCTGGCCGCATGTTTGAGACCCCTGCCTTATATTGTAAACATTCTTCTATAATCAAAACATCATATTATGTAGGTTAAAAATAAAGTAGAACCACTGCTAACTCTTTTTAATGGACTCTGAGTAGTGCATTCATTTACCATGAATTGTGATTGTGCAGATGACCAGTTAGATGCACACATGGCCATTTAAGGATGTAAAAATACTTGATCTGTGTATGTAGTCATGGTGTTTATGTACAACTGCACACCCCCGTGTGCACATTTTGAAAATCAGGCCTAATGTCACTTTCCTGAGGGAACACAATATATTAGTGGCAGAGCTGGAAAGAGTACTCAGTGTCTACTGCACAAGTCATGCGTCAGGGAGTGTGGCTGGCACCCAGATCCCGCTCTGTGTTCTGGGCCCCCAGCCTGCCAGAACTCAAGGTTCATCTTGGCACCAGGGGCTGGGCAGCAGAGCAGACCTGAGTAAAGAGCAGAGTGGGGAAGGCAGAGGTTTTTGGTAGGGGTGGGTGTAGGAGATCACAGGGGGAAAGGAGATGCTTCTGTGTATTTAGTGACCTGGCAAGATTGTGGCCCCTGCTGTGGGGAAGGAGGCCTTGGTCTGTAGGGTAGCTATAGCAGGCACACAGTCATCACTACCTGGCTCACCCTTGTTGCTGCTTAAAGGTTGTGCACCCCCACATCTGCACTATAGGTCCACCATATGGTCTGTGAACCCCTGTGAGTCTCCTCCTGGAGGGAGACAATTAATAAATAATACAGGGAGGTGTGAGTCTGATCATCACTAGTCTTAGCAGTTCTCTCGTTTGTCTTGCTGTTTCCTTATTATGAGATCATGCTTTAAGTCTTTTGGGAAACTTGCAACTATATAAACCAGTGTTTCTGTTAGGCTCTCATCACGAGATCTGTTTCTTTGCCACTTGGAAGTTTCTATAGAGATGAATGGTCATTTTATTTTGCCTTAATCTTACTGTATCTATAATGTTGTCATATAAATCAGTGGTGTGCCCTTGCTTGAAATACTGTGTTCAGTTCTGGCTCAAAAAACTTGTAACCGAAGTTTAGAAATAGGTGATGGAAAAATATCTGGAAGAGTGGAGGGACTTCTGTATGAGGAGACATGAAAAGATTGGGTCTGTTTAGTTGAGAGAGGAGATGAGTTGGTGGAGACATAATAGTGATATGCAAAATTATGTAGAGTACACTTCTATGTACTGGGTCCTCATATTTATCCTTTTCAATAATACAAGTCCTCTTGACTTTTAAACTGAAAAACAATAAATTAAAGATTTCATTTTAGTTTGGTCATCTTTATAGTTTTAGTGTGCTGTCGCTGTCGTATAAATACTTTCCTTCTCAGTGCATATGCATAGTTGTAGCAACACATTGGCGAGTTAGATCAGTATAAGAAGTCTTAAAAAACAACCTGTAAGCTTGCCTGAGGATAAAAATGTACTGCCCATTGGAGTTTGTTGTTTGCTCACTACAAAGAAAATGTAGAGGGAATGTTACCCAGGAGCCCTGACTCCCATTCCCCTTCCTTGATGCTCAAACCTCTTTCCTAAAGTAGTCAGGGATGAAAATAACAAGCTTATTTAACAGTAAAAAATCAGCAGTTTGAACTAAGTAGGCATTTATACTTGTGCATTGCTGAGGATAGGGTCAAGTCCAAAGCCCAAAATATAATTAAGTTTACAAGGTTTTTAAAGTTGAAATGTACAACAAGGAAGTAATTGGTGGTGAGCATGGCTAGGTGCTATAGTGATACTGGCAGGTCTATTGTGTGGGCATTGTGTGGAGGAAGGTGATTGTGCTGCAGTGAGACTTATTCATGAGGAGTGACAAAAGGTTTAGGAAACCAGACCTATGAGGAAAGGTTAAAAAACCTGGGCATGTTTAGAAAAGAAAAGAGGACTGAAGGGGGACCTGATAACAGTCTTCAAATATGTTAAGGGTTGTTATAAAGAGGACAGTCATTAGTTGTTCTCCATGTCCAGGGAGAGTAGGACAAGTAACCTGTTTAATTGGCAGTGAGAGAGATTTCTGTTAGATATTATGATAAATGTTGTAACTGTAACCATTCTGCCTGTCAGAGTTGGCAGCAACAAGGGCCAGGTTTAGTGTATAGGGGTTCCTTTTCAAGAATACAGCAGTCAAGCCGCCACCCAGTGACCCAGGACAATTACACACCACCCTTGGGCGCCTCTAAGAGGCGATACTCCCCTCTCGGAAGCACAGAATCGGAGTGCAGCAAAACACTTTTAATGAAAGGAGGAAATAATGTGGCATTAATTTTGGAAATACAGCAAACAGGGTTTATAAACATAAATCATGAGCAAAAGACCCACCACCAAGTAAGTTGGGCAGTGTCCTTTCCCCCTCAGGTTCTTAAGACCAGCAACCCAAAAGTCCCTTTAACATGCACCATCCCTTTTCTGCACCCTACTCACAGTTGCCATCCTTGTACAGTGCAGACCCAGAGTTCAGAGGTGCATCTTCAGAGTTTACCTCCCACCCTGGGTGGATGGAGGGGAGGGAGGTAAGGAGGCACCTTACTTGCTCTGCTGTTCAGGCACTCACTTGCCGTCCCTCTCTGAAGGGCTCTGCTCTTGCACTCTCTGCCTACCACTCTGCTGGCCACCCACCATGCCTCTCTGCCAGCCATACCAAGATGACATCAGGCCCCCACACTTAACACAGCTCTCAGTGATTTCAGTTTTGAGTGATTTCAGCTGTTAGTGGGGGAACCTCACTGCTGGTGCACACTGGGCAGTCTCTTGCAGCAGATGCATTGTCCCAAAGCAGGTCTAATACTTAGACCTAGGCATTAGTGATTTCAGCTCTGATAGCACTGCTATGGGGTGGGTGGGGGGTGGGGGCTCCAGGAAGCTTGGCGGGCCGCAGGGAAGGGCTTCACGGGCCGCATGCGTCTCCCGGGCTGCATGTTTGAGACCCCTGCTCTATAAGGTGCCAGAAGACTCTTTGTTGCACATTACTGGTGACTCTTTGATTCTGATTAGGATTCCAATTCCGAGATGCTTCACCTCTGCAGAACAGACCCATTTGGAATGACCCACGCAACAAATCAGAAGCTTGGACTAAGTCCCTCCGGAGGTATAGAGTAACCTTGAATCACAGGCCTCTTGAATCTGTGCTGAGCAGAAAAGCACCTTTTGCAGGTAAGTAAATATTTCTGTTTCAGTTGACACAGTATGAGCAAGTAATGATCTGGTGATTCTTTGGCTGGAATAATTTGAATGAGGTATTAAGAATGAAATCTACTGAAAATCTTTTGTCAAAGGAGCAGATTTTTACTGTAGGTTTGAATGTGCCTGTTATTGAATAAAATAAATCCTGCTGACATCACTGTCTATGACATGTACCTGACAGAGAAACGTGTACAGAAGGATTTCAGAAGACTTTATAACAAATAGCTACATTTCTGAAGCAGTACAGTAGGTCGTGGGTTCTCAGACATTTTAATACTATGCACACTTTCAATCAGTGGCAATTGCTTTGCCTTCAGTGTGCCCCAGAATCCTGTGTCATTTTTTCATGGCATTTTAGTGGAATTGCTATGGAAAATGGTGCATTGATAATGGAGCAAGTCCTTTGAAGACTGGAGGTGGCTCATGAGCTGCATTTATTTTATTCTTTACAGGTTTTTGTATTGTGCCTATCACTTTAATGCCATAGAAGCCTTATGCAAATGATTGTGGCCCACTGTGAGTAGCGGTAGGAAGGTGGATCCCTGCCTATAAGCCGAGAACTTCTGTAGTAGATCAAAAACTACTGTTCATCTCCAACTGGTTTACTGGTTAATCCTTTTGCATTACTTAGAAATTCCTTTAGCAATGGATTCTCAAACCTGTTGTTAGCTAGTTCTGAGCTGTTGTTGGAAAAAGCAGGCTGACTGAGACATGTACATATATACTCCCTTGACTTTGCTATTACTTTTGATTTCTGTGATTTTGTTTTTTAAAACATTTATCAAGCATCTTCAAAGTCTTTATTATTTATATGGTTAGGGCTCAGTCTTGAGAAGTGCTTAAATACACTTAATTCCCAGTGGGGAACCAGGCCCTTGGCAGCTTGTGTATATTTCATCCTGTGTGATATATGCTATTTTGATCATGGGTAGTGAAAGTTTTCATTGAGGTTGCTATTTCTCAGGAAGTGACGATACTCATTGTCACATTAAATGTCTGGGAGAATTTTTTTATGTAATGTTGTTGCAAGATATTAGAGAGACAAGGTGGGTAAGGTAATATCATTAATTGGATAAACTTCTGGTGGGATAAGAGACAAGTTTTTGAGCCACACAGAGTTCTTCTTCAGCTGAGGAAGAGATTTGTGTTGCTGGAAAGATTTTCTTACCAACAAACTCCACTCTCCCCCACAAACAAACAAACAAAAAATCCCAAACAAAGATTTCCTTACCAACAGGAGTTGGTCTAGTAAAAGATATTATTTTACTCATATTGTCTCTGGAAGACTTTTTTTGGGGGGGGGCTTTTTAGATCTTTTTATCTTGTTTCTGTGGTCATCAAACAGTGTGCCTATGGAATCCAGCTCCTTCTACAAGAAAGAGGATATTATACCTAGAAAGACAAAAAAGGATGTGATAATTCCTTATCACTATAATCACTATAATTACTCTTCAATATTTCTTAATTTCCATTACCTAGCCATTTTCTGGATGCAGTAGTGATACCAACAGATGAAAAAAATAGCAGAAGAGAGATTAAGGAAACTGTGTGGGATTTCTTCTCTGTAATCCTTTAAAAAAATCCTATTTACTATCTTCATGTAGTCCAGATACACAAATGCCATCAAATGTAAAGATGCTGCTATATTGTCCTAAACTAGTAACCTATGTAATAAGATGAAGACATGGTCTTGGCATAAAATGCCTTTTATTTATTCTGTTTTTGTAGCTCGAACCTTAAGTGCTGGATTGAGTGGTCATAGATATAGAAATGGTTGTGTTGATGTGTTGCCACGATATAGTTCAATGAATGATCCCCACTTGTTTGACTACTATGCTAAGAAGTTTGGACTGCGGGTGACTACCAGGTGTCTTCCAGTTGTACGTACTGTTTTATTTCAATTTATTTGTCTATTCTGCATTAGTAGGAATAATATTATGCATTTAATCTAACCCATCATCATGAAGAATTCCAAAGCCCTTAACAGCCATATGTGTATATAATATATATACAAATATAACATTCACTTCATGCATTGCTGAAATGCAGCCACTTCTGGGGTAAAAGGTTTAAGGCAGGCAATAACATTGCACAATTCTTGAAGATACATAGTAAAATAATGCAGCGTCCAAACTTTAGGAGGACTTTAAGCAAACTGGAAATTTGATCAAAACACAGAATAACATGCTGTTGCAAAAATGTGCTGTGGAATCTTTAATAGTCACAAGTAGTAAGTATGTCATACATTGCATTTGGACTTCAGTACCATTCTCTCTCTCAGCTGATTTTGTAAAAATAATAATAGTAGGGCTATGTCATCCCATTTAACATTAGAATTTGTACTTTCAAAGTAGTGTATCACATAATTTATTAGACAATTGAGAGAGAGAGAAGGAATTATATTTATGCCAAGATTCAAAATGTTTAAGAAAACAGTGAAATCCCAACTTGCTTTACTTCTATAAACAAAACAAACTCCACTCTCCCCCACAAACAAACAAACAAACAAACAAAAATCCCAAACAAAGAAGCAAAAAAACCCCAAAGCCCTATACAGAAAAACCTATAAGGTTTCTCCGTAATAATTTTTCTTCTCTGTTTTTAAACTTAAGTCTGATCGCGTGAAGAGACGTCACCAAAGTGCACCCCAATACAGGAATGAGAGTGCTGGTATCCGCTCCAGTTCCGCAATGCACGGCAAAGTGCTATACAAAATCACTGTGAAGACTGGAGATAAGAGAGGTTCGGGAACTGATGCCAGGGTAAGAACTTTTTAAATGTCAAAGCCTCCAAAATGGATAGGGTCTTTTCTCTTTATAGTTAGCAATACTGGAAAAATAATCCTCAAACATCAATTTGATTTACATCTGCTATAAAACTTCAGCTACTTAAAAATCAGTTACTGGTGGGTTTCAAAATACAAATTGTCATTTTCTGTATGTGCTTTTTAATACTAATGTGGTAGTAACTTAAACATGTTTCTAAAGTGGGTCTTTCAGAAGCCATTAGAACAAGGGTTACTGATACCCACTAATCTGAGCTAATATTAGTTCTGACAAAGAACTCTGGCTGGGGGACCCATTAATCAATGTTTATCATTTTCAACTGTATAATTTCTTAAATAATCATTATGACAGTATGAAGGCAAGAGGATTATAGGTTCTGTTTGCTGTGAAGGAGACCAGATATTTGATGAAAGGATCCCAATTATCCATTTGTAACTTATGTAACCCTTCTGCCCATCAGAGTTGGCAGCAACAAGGGCCGGGTTCAGTATCCAGGGGTTCCATTCTAATGACACAATACAAAACTGGCTTGAGCCCCCACCCAGTGACCTGGGACAACCATATACCACCCTTCTGGGCGCCTCTAAGAGGCAATACTTTCCCTCTCACAAGCACAGAATCTGAGTGGAACAAAACCCTTTTAATGACAGAGAGAAACACTGTGGCATATTATTGGGTAAACACCACAAACAAAAGTCACAAACCAAACCCTGAACCAGAATTTCCCTTCCCCCCCCCCCCCACGCAAATGGGCTGTGTCCTTTCCCTTGGGTTCTTGAGTCCCACAAGCCCCAAAGTCACCCAAGGCCCCAAAAGTCCAACAGCCCCAGCAGAGTTCAAAAGTTCATTAGCAGAGTTGTACCTCCCCACCGAGGTGGAAGGGGGGGGGCAGGTTAAGGGGCACCTTACGTGGTCAGAGGCCGACTGCCCCGCCTCTCCATGGGGTCGCGCTGCAGTCCTCACCATGGGCCGTTCCATCAGGTGCCCCGGAACTGCTCCGCTTTCTCCAGCCGCTGTGCTCTGTCAGCCGCTGTATGCCACCAGCCACTCCACTAGCGGTGACCCAAATGGCTCTGCTCTATCCATGGGCGGCGGCGGCTGCTGCACATCACCATCCACTCCGCTAGCAGTCACCCAAACTGCTCCCGCTCAGTCTGCTGTGGCATCATCTGCTGCGGCGTCATCTGCTGCTGCTGCTCATCACCAGCTACTCCACTAGCGGTGATCCAAATGGCTCTACTCCAGCCACTGCTCAGCAATACAATTTCAGCCCCCCTACAGGGCTTAGTGATCTCAGCTCTTAAGTGATTTCAGCTCATAGGGGGGGCCTTAGTGCAGATGCACCACCAGACCCAAAGTGACTTCAGCTCAGTGGGCTGAAGTTAGACTCCTAAAGGAAGCAAAAGTCAGCTCTAACATTCCACAGGGGAAGAAGCCAGGTGCAATAGGCCTGTAGAGCCCTCAGACAAGACCCTCACCACAAGGTATAGAAGTCTGTCTACAGCCTCTCTCAATTCAGTGGGTTTTGGAACCCCTGTCCCTTGTCTAGTGAGCGCTACCCAGCTGATGGCGAGTCCCTCCAGCATGCCAAAGGCCAAATACATGTCCCAACCCCTCATTCACATAAACAGGTAATCAACACTTTATCATTCTGGCCCCAATACTACAGAAACTGGGGGTCCCAAAGTAGCCACAGTGACCATTTGGGCTGTTAGAGTGCAGGCTAGGTGCGGTGGGTGTGTCCAAGCAAATAAGGTGTTATTTTTCAAAAGTCACTGCAATTCCCGCAATTCACCACCGGATGTCACTCACCCTGACACTGCTTACACTTATGTAAAATAAGACCGAGTCAGATGGGTTCCTAAAGATTCCTTATTACCTCTTTTTAAGTCCAGTATACCAGGCATGAACTCTGCATAAGAAGATTCCCCTCATAATGCATCAGTTCATTACCTTTGAGCAGCTAACGAGCTCTCTGCTAATTGACAGATGGCTTACCTTCACGCTGAACTTAATGGCTTGCTCATTGGCTGAGCAGAGAGCTAGGTCAGCCTGAATGAGCCCGGATAATTGAGTAGTCTAGCACTTCTATGGTACCTTTCTGTTCTGTGATCTCAAACAGCTTTACAGCATTAATGAACTTAGCCTTACAACACACCTGTGAGGTAGTTATTAATAAGGCTACGATTTAGTCACAGAGGTCACAAAAGTCACAGAATCTGTGACTTCCTGCAACCTCCATGACTTCAGCCTGGAGCTGCGGTGTGCAGCTCCCAGCTAGGGGCGGTGGGGGACCCTGGAACTCCGACATCCATCCCATGATGGGGACCCCCGAAGCTCCTAGCTGCAGTGAAGAGCTGCCCCATTGCAGGTGATGTGGGGACCTGCAAATCCCCATTTTGTCAGAGATATTTTTAGTAAAGGCCACAGACAGGTCACGGCTTCTGTGATTTTTTTCTTTTTTGCCCGCGAGCTGTCGATGACTTTGATGAAAAATATCCATGACAAAATCTTAGCCTTGGTTATTAATATATCCAGTTGATACTTTTTTTGCAGGGGTTGGGTATGAGAAGTGATGGCTGGGGGCAAAGAGAGGTTTAAGGTCTTCATTTTGCCCCCCCCCTCCAATTGGCACTGAGCACCCAAAATCCACTAAAGCTCAGTGGGAGTTGATTGGTCCCTACCCCTTATGAAAATCAGGCCACTTATTTAGGCTTCTAAATATTGATTTGGGAGCCTGTCTTTTTGACCAAGATTTTTAAAAGTCAGTGCTTAGAGACTTCCCTGGAGTCACACAGGAAGTCTTTGATACATTAGTGGGGAGGGATAGCTCAGTGGTTTGAGCATTGGCTTGCTAAACCCAGGATTGTAAATTCAGTCCTTCAGGGAGCCACTTAGGGATATGGGGCAAAAATCTGTTGGATGATTTAATTGGTCCTGCTTTGAGCAGCGGGTTGGACTAGATGATCTCCTGAGGTCTCTTCCAACCCTGATATTCTATGGTTCATTGTGACTAGATCTTGAGTGGGATTTATTAGACTATGTTTTGTTTACCGCAGAAAATTACATCAAATTTTAAATCCTTTGATGGGACGAGAGTAATAAACAGTGTCTTGTGCTCCCCCTCTGGATCACCCAGGCATGAGTTGAGCTCATTCCAGCACTTGTTGGCTAAAAGTGTGTGTCAGCTTCTCACTCTGACCCCACCTGAGAATCCTGCTATTGCCTTAAACAATTAAAAATTAAATCAAGGGCCTTATTTTGAAAAGTACATGACCATATTACTTGTACATTGAGCATGAAAAAATGCCTAGGGAAGTGTGTGTAAATTGCACATGTGTTTTTGCAATGACAGTATCAAATTGGATCTCAGTGACTGGGTGCACTAAAGATAAAGTTCCCCAAAGTGCCCAAATCTGATTTCCAAAAGAGACGTGGGTACTTCTACACTCGAAATTTAGATCAGCACAGCTAGGTCGCTCAAGGGTGTGAAAAATCCATACTCCTGAGCCATGTCGTTAAGTCAGCTTAAGTCCCTGTGTAAACAGTGCCAAGTCAATGGAAGTGTAGACCTTCTTTCATTAACCTAGCTACTACCTCTCAGGGAGGTAGATTACCTGTGCTGACAAGAGGGATTCTTTTGTCAGTTTAGGTAACAAAGAGTCCTGTGGCACCTTAAAGACTAACTAAAGTATTCTTTTGTCAGTTTAGGTACTGTCTGCGTTGAAGTATTACAGTGGTGCCGCTGTTACAGTTTCAAATGTAGACAAGCTCTAATTAGTTCCCTAAATCCTATTAAAAATGAATGGGACTTTGGCTCTTTTGGAAATTTTACCCTACTAGTCGATTTGCATGCATGGTGGTAGTAATGGTAAATTTGCAAATTAAGGACACATTTTTATTGTGTGCACATTTTTTAAAGCCAGGTCTTTAATCTGTTGCACACTTATCACTGCTCATAATATGTTTTTACTAATAAATTAGTGTATAGTTAACTCTTAATAACTCATTTAATCTTAATGAATGTGTCGTAGGGATCTTCAACATTTTTCTCACTACTATCTTCCTTGTTATTTTTCCTCTCTCCCTGTCTCAGAATGATATTTTTAGACTTCAGAAGAGAAGTCTTTGATATTCTTGGCACTCTTATGCATTTAAATTATTTAATTGACTGGATGATTATGATTAGACAAGGGTAACTTAGTCAATATAGTTTCTGAAATATTTTTTCCCGAAGCAGAAAAAGATGTGTGAGGACTGAAAGCAGAAATTAATTTAATCTTAGGCTATGATCCTGCAAATACTTAACCACTGGTTTAACGCTGGTCATGTGAGGCTTCACATTGGCTGTAGTGGCACTACTTCCGTTACCAGAGTTAAGTGGTACACTGGTACTGCTGTTTACATGGTCAGGACCTTAGTAGAACGTCTCTTGTTTTCTAGCTGAAGAACTGTTGGTTTGGAGACTAAGAGGCAATGGCTGATTTTAACAGTTTTTAAAAAAGATATAATGATTACACAAAAATGAAAAATTCCTAGTGCTTTGCAGTTACATAACACCTTCCACTTGAGCATTTCAAAGAGCTTTACAGACCTAAATTAGTTAAGCCACAACATCCTGTGAGTGAGGCATTATTGTCTCAATTTTACAAATGGGTAAACTGAGACCCAGATATGCAGGGACTTGCCCGAGGTCAGTTGATGAGTCAGCGGCAGACTGGGAAGTAGTAATGAGTTGTGACTTAGGCTAGGTCTAAACTAGAAAATTAGGTTGGTATGACTGTATTGCTCTGGGGTGTGAAAAATCACCACTTCTGAGTGACACATTTAAACTGGCCTAACCCCTGGTGTAGATTGTGCTAGGTTGACAGGAAAATTCCTGTGTTGACAGCAGAATTTTACTGTCAACACAGCTACTGTCTCTTGGGAAACTGGAGTATCTACACCGATAGGAGAAGTCCTCCTGTTGGTGTAGGTAGTGTCTTCACTAAGTGCTATATTGGCATAGCTGCATGTTGCTGCAGAGTTGTAAGTGTAGACCAGCCCTAAGTTTTCTGCTTTAAATTGTACTATTATTATTTATTAAAAAGCTACCTTTATAATTAGATTTAATAGCAACATTTTAACCATCATTTTAGCTTTCAGTTAATTAGAATGTAGAAGACAATTTTAAACTAACAGTTTACTTAACAATATTTAGCATACTGGAACGAAGTTCATAACAGCAATGTTCTTGCTAGGATATGGGTACCAATCCCTTTTCGTGGTTTTATAGTAGGAGCAGCTGTGACTGTTGGTAGTCTGACGCTTCCATTCTTCCCCTTCCTTTTCACCTGCTTTTCAGTTATTCATAACTTTCTCAAACAAATTCATTCTAGGGTGGAATTTTCCATGGTTGGCCTTGGGTCAAATACATTTTTTTTCTTTTTTCTTTTGAGAGTTCAGCAACGTGTTCTTAAATGAATCACTTAAAAATATATTCTGATGTGCCCAGAAGCCTGGACAATGGTTGACTATTTTCATAGCTACAGAAATAAGATCTAGTGGACATATAACGTAAGAGTAAAAGTAAACACAAAGGGACTGACTGATCCAAATAGGCCAAACTTGTGTTGTGGGGAAGTGGGTGATTTCATGATACAAGTTTAAATGTTGTGACTTAATTCCCTTTATAATACGTACAAACTGTTTATATTCTGCTCCATCTGAAGTCAGTGGCTAAACTGCTATTGACTCCAGACCTGGTGTTAGAATGCATTTATTTGAGAGATTTAGGGCCGTATTCTAATCTCACATACACTAATGTAAATCCATAACAACCGCAATCAAATCTATTGTTACGCTGCTGTTTAACCATATAAAGTGAGATCCAAATCGGGGTCTTACAAAAGTGAACCGTTTACCTGCTTACCATGTCTTCCTAGACAATGAAATCTTAAATGTTTTTAATGTAGCTGAGTTATTAATACAGAGATATTTATTATCTATTTCTTAGGTATTTCTTAAGATGAAGGGCTCTAAAGGAAAACTCAGCAAGACACGTTTATATAAGAAAACTGGATCTAATGTATCTCAACAAACAGCTGTGTTTAAATTCTCCAGCGGGTCAATTAATACCTTTAAAATTCATGGTCCAGAAATTGGAGAAATCCAAAACATCACTCTGGAGGTAACCATTTTTTGTGACTTGAAATTAGTATAATTTGCTTAGAGGGGGAAATATATATAATTTTATAGATCTGAATGGGTCACTTGTTTACACTATTTTAAATTGAGCCTCGCATAATTAACTAAGAAGGGAAATGCAATCACAGCTCGATAGATCAGAGGTGAGTTGAAGGAAAAATAAGTTGTGACTTCTAGCTTCTATTCATGCTATGCAAAAGTATGATAAAGATAATAAAAGCTGTCTGAGTGTGTGATAATATTAACTTTTGAGGCTATAGATTTAAGAAGCAATCATGCATGGGAATAGCAAATCAATCTTCC
This sequence comes from Sternotherus odoratus, assembly GCA_032164245.1. Lineage (NCBI taxonomy): Eukaryota > Metazoa > Chordata > Testudines > Kinosternidae > Sternotherus > Sternotherus odoratus. The sequence continues at coordinate 96,368,367 of JAVMKO010000007.1, forward strand.
CAATTAGGAGACAAGGTTTAGCAGTGACAGAAACCTTGTGATAGAGACAAGTTGCAAAATTCTGACCCAAATCTCAGTTTTATGAAATTCTTCTCCTCTAGTAAGAGAAGGGGTCAACAAGTAGGAGCTAGTTAGGACATTGAGAATTGAATTCAGACCTACACACCCCCAACATTTTGAGGTGTTCAGATCTGGTGTTATGTTTTGTGTTAAGGCCTAGAAATAATTCAACAATTATTATGTTTTCTTTGACAGCTTGAATTGGCGACATGGGGTTGAGGCTGGAGAAGGGTTTGACAGGGAGAATAGTAAGAAAGGAACATAAAAATTCTCATCACAGAGTAGCTCCAATGTCCCAGAGTCCTGAATCCTATCTCTGATAAATAGCAGTAAATATTCCTCTCAAAGCTCTTGGAGCTCATATCATGATGGAGAGAAGCTTTCTTCCTGATGCATGAAGATTGCTGACCAATGACTTTTTGTGTAGCTAGTATTGCTGTAGATTCTTACTCCTGCAAATGACGAATCCCATTTTTTCTGTTTAAAATTTAAGAAGTTGATTTTGTTGCTCTTTGTTATATGACTTTCTTTCTGTTGGAACCACAGGGAAACTGGGTAATACATATAGTAATAAGAGCTCTATGCAGTGTTGGTTTTATTACAGACAAAATTATTTAAAGAATGTTACGATCTGTCTGCTAGCTTCTCTGTCTTTCACTCACACAGACACACTCACAGCTGCCCCAGTCAAATCCCTTGCCCTGCGTTTTCAACTGTCTCAGGGAAAACCCTCAGACCACGTGGCTTCACTCTGTTCACCATGTGGTTGATTCCTTTGCCTGGTACTGTCAGGTTCTCATTCCTTCCATTTAGCTTAAAAGAAGGGCAGCACACCCATGAGGTCTTTGATAGTCTGCAGATCAAATTTCTGCTTGATCGCAGTCATTAACAACACCCAGTGTAACAGTAATTTTAAAAAAATGCCTAGGCCTTTTAAAAAAAAATCCAGAAAAACAGAGATTTTTATCATGTGAAATCATATTGACATCAGCGTAGGTCCTTAAGAGGGTTTGGATCTTTTAGATCTACAGTACAAACCACTGTCACTTGAGCGTTACTAGTAGCAGTATATTGTTATATTCTGTGTGGACCAGCAACTACAGGGGGGAAGAAACACACATTTTGTAACTGTTTTTTCACAAGTATTTTCTAGACAAGGAAGGAATGTAGAGAATCAATAATCCTGGATTTAATTCTAGGTGAATTTTTAGTGGCTATAGACCCTTCTGCACCTGTCCTCCTAGCTGTCCTTGCCCTCTTTCTGCTTCTGTCCATCAACTCCTCCCTTGTATTTGACCCCACATGTGCTCGTATCCACCATCATGCCTGCCTCTGTTCTTGTCTGTCCCTGTCCTCCTTTCTTCTCTTCTCACTACTCTGCTTTTGAGCAAGTCACGCAACTTCCTCCTTGTCTTCCATGGTAAGGAGACATTAGCATGCAGAAGGGGAGGGTTATTGAGAGCACAGGAAAGACCAAACTTGAGAGCAAAGAGAATGTGTCACAACCTCCTTTTGCAGCTGAGAGGAGCATAATATTTGTTTGAAGTTGTTAGTGACAAGGTGTGCAGCAGAATTTGCAGATACATAAGAATCTGACAGGGGCTGTGATGTAAATGCTTCTGCTATGGCCCCCAGGCAAGGCACGACTGAGGTTATGGAATGAAAGACTACACGTAGTCAGAGGCACTGAGATAGATCTGAAACCCCAGAGAAGCCGGCACAGACTGGTCAATGTGGCAATGCCAGAACTGTCTGCAAATGCAAACTTGCAGATCAGAAGCTAATATGATCAAAAGGGGGCTGGTCTAATGACACGAATATATGTGAGTATGCGGAGGTGCTGACCATAGAGAGCATCTGCTTGTTTCCTGACTCTTTGAGGAAACCTGTACAAAGGAAGATCCAGCTGCAGCAATGGAAAGAGCCATCACTTGTGCACAGTTCTGGAAAAACATCGAGTTTGTGGCAAGGACATGAGGAGGAGGAGAAGAAGCCTGGAGGAGCAATTGCAGGAAAAGTCTTGCTCCGCTCCTGGAGCTCTGAGTTGGAGCATGCTCATTCGCTGTGTGGGGATGGCGCATGTGAAGTCTGGTCAGCCCATAGGAGCTCTTTGAGGTTGGAGGGTACCCTGTGCTGAGAATCTTTAACAAAATTCATATGTGAATTGTGACTTTCAGGGGATTACGACTTGGACAAATCTGGATGTTTTTCACAACAATGTCAAAAGACACATTCCCGACTCTAGGCCGACCTTTTGCCAAATTCCAAGCCCTTACAGGTCACCACCAGTCTGTAAGGAAAATATCTAAATGAAAAGTCTTGCGGCATGTCCCATAGGTGTTAAGATTTATGTCTATCTGTGTGTGCATGGGTAGCGTATGGATGTTATGGTGTATAGATGTATGCATACATGTAACACATGAAGTGTGTGCACGTGTGTGTGTGTATTGAAGTTTCACTAGACCTCACATCCCTGTAATCTCACTTTTTAAGGCTTTGCATGTTTCTGTTTAAGCATGGTGGTCTAGAGAAGCAGCAAGCCTGGTATGTGGAGGAGATAACTGTGACCAATACAAGCCGTGAGAAGACTTGGCACTTCCTGTGTCGACAATGGCTATCATTGTATCACACTGACTGCCAGCTTACCCGCACCTTTATGCCTACTGGCAAAGGAAGACTTGCTGCTATGGATGGAAATCCTGACCACACAGGTAAGCACAGTGTGGCACTTTCTGCAAGCTGCAGGGAGAATTTCCTTCACGGTAAATGCTTGCCAGCCCCGTGTACACTCCAATGTGCAATGTTCAGTTTCTTGGTGATAATGTTTCATGCAGGCACGTAGCAGGTGGGGACACATTTCTTTTATTTTCATACTATTGGTTATCTATATCTAACTATACATGTTGTAACGTGAAATATAAAGACAGATAATGCAGTTCCCTTTCACCTTAGACTGAAATCTGTTGCTTTGTAGAGCATATGTCAATTTATATATAGGAAATGTCTACTCGACATTAATTTTTATTGCCTGCTTTAGTGTCATGCTTGTATCTGGGAATCAAAGTATAGGTCACTACAGTCTTATTTAATTCCAGACTGTGAATGAGAGGCAGGAAAACCTCTGAGTTTATGCATGTTTTTCTTGTTGTGAATGGACACAGTGATATTCCTGGGCTGTGCATATCCATCTGGGCTGCTGTAGAATCTGTGTGCCAAAACAAAGGGACGCGGAGCTAACCAGACTTAAATAGTATGAATGTTGTTCCTGACTGAAAATATTGGCTACAGGATCCCCTCAGTGTGTTTCTTCTTAAAAACACATAATGGCAGTAGGAGATTTACTAACTGGAAAAAAATGATAACAATAAACAAATAATACAAAGCCAAGTTGGCTTGTGCTCTACGTAAAATCTGATATAGGAGGGAGGCAGAAGAGGTAAGCAATAATTACTGGTTGGAAACAGGCAGGACTGGTAAAGTATGAACTCTATTCTCAAGCTTGCAAGAGAGCTATACAGTGTAAATGGCAAACCTTAAGAATAAGTGAGTATGCAGATGGTGTCCTTAAACCACATTCCTGTCCTATTGAGCCTTGACTTTTCAGGACATAATTTTGTGACACTTGACTAGTTTTGTGGTAAAATAAATTCATGATCTGCAGACAACAGGAATAACTACTGCATATAAATCATACACACGAACAAATTGACAGCTGGGACTAGAAACCCGGTCTGTCAGCTCAGAAGTCAAGCAGTGGTACCTTGTAGTTTGAGTGAACGCCTGAGCTTCCATGAGTTGCAGCACGCGCGCGCGCGCAGCCCCCTCCTCCCCCCCCATCACAGTGGGACAATTTAATGAGACCACATGTGTAGAGAGTGGCCCACCTTCACAACTGAGTGACAGAATTAAGGCCTAAATTCAGTATTCTCTTCCCTAATGTGGTTTTGTTTGTTAAAACTGCACTGTAAACTTCATAGGGTTTTGTTCTGTTTGATTTGCACACACACTCCCAATGCCCAGGCACGGTAACCATAACAATCTCCAGGGTGATCTGTACAAACTCATAACCACCACTGGCAGCAAGTGAAAGAATCGTTAAGAAAATGAATAGTTGTAGCCGCGTTGGTCACAGGATATTAGAGAGACAAGGTGGGTGAGATAATATGTTTTATTGGACCAACTTCTGTTGGTGATGGAGACAAGCTTTCAAACTTTTCGAAAGCTTGAGCCTTCCCCCCTCCCCCCCCCCAGGCCTTGAGAGCTCTGAGTAAGCTCGAAAACTTCTCTCTCACCAAAAGAAGCTGGTCCAATGCAAGGTATTACCTCACCCACCTGGTCTCAAGAAACTGAGTGAACATCCTATTATCGGCTCTGCCACAGATTTCTCTATGATCTTGGGCAAGTCACTTGGGCCAAAATCATGAAACTTGAATGCCTGTGGCTAGGCACTTAAATAAATTCCTGATCTGGGACTCCAGTAAATCAAGACCGGGTTGTATAGACATAGCACCTCTGAAAATCAACCCACTTATTTACAGCCACCTATTAGATCATTAACACCACTTTCTGCAGTGCCTGGCTATCCCTGGGAGGTCTCTCCTGTTTATACACTGAGTCAGGTGTTCTCACATATGCACCCAACCCAGCCCTGCTTAGAGTGGGAAGTCTGATGAGATTGCTATTGAAGGTGACCCAATTTCAGTTTATTTTGATGCTGCTGTTAGTGCTTGAATAACATCTGTGTTACAGGTCAGACACCAGCTGTGACTCGCAGCATTTTCCCTTGTTTTTTATTCACAGGGAAGAGAGTATAGGGGAAAAAAGTCAGTTTAACGTTACCTTTCCTGGGTTTGTCACATCTTATTTTCCCGGCAATATTAACATTGACATGTGATGGGGCAGATTCACGCTAGGTCTGTCTGCAATGGAAAGGCTGCCAGGACAAGGCAGCCTGTGCAGGTGCAAATATTGGCAAAATGCATAGTAAAGATATTCAGGTGTCAGGAATTAGGACCTGCAGCAGAGCCAGTCTCCAGGTGGCCTGTAGTAGGCTGCCTAATTGACTATGCCACCTGAGTGGAAGGGTCAGCAGTTTGGCTCTTAAGCCCAGCAGCTGCTCAAAGTTGTGCCTGATTGTCCCAGCTTTGGCCCCTGCCTTGCCTTGCTCCAGGTAACTGGGTTCTGACTCTCGGTGCTGATTCCCGACCTCTGACTTTGGCTGACTGCTGACTCTGTCTAACTCTGGGTGCTGATTCCTGGCTACTGATGCCTGCTCTAACTACTAGGAATGCTCCAACCAATAGCTGAGAATACCCACATCCCAGTCACTAAGAACAGAGGCACTGTGTGTATCCCTGGCTTGAAGTAGTAACAGCAACCGAATGCATGGCTTAATCATAGAGTTTACAGTTTTGTGCAATGGCTTTCAGCACCCGCACTGTAAACATTGTTCCAGCGCCCTTGAAGATGCCCAATACATGTACTAATTTGACACATGAACTCAGTAGTCTCTGGTGGCAGGCTGCTATGGAGACCTCTGCAGAACCCCAAGCTGCCCAGCATGGTTGAACTTCTAAGGGAGGGTAGTAAAAATGTTGCCTGCGTTTCCCCGGGGTGAATTACCCTGCAGACGGCACTGACCAGGCTGGCTTGGGAAGGTGTAACTTGCACCTTCTTCTGCCAGCACAAGTGAATTTTGCCTAGTTTCTTTTTACATTTTAATAAAGGAAAACCAGAAAGGCTTAGGGTCAGGTTTCCCTTTGTGAACAAGGCTTGTTATTGTGACTCTTAATTGGTTGTCATGTCATCACCAGTTCACTGCCTAAAAATAGGCATCTCCTTGCTTTATTTATTAATTAGGGTAAGTATTTAAAGGTTAAAGTCCAGGGCTGCAAGCACTGTTATACCAGACATTGGCTGCACTATAGAAATATACAGTTTCTGTTGTACTATAAGGACAGAGGTCCACATTTTCAAAAGCAGCCTTAATTTTGGAAGGCTGCAGAGTTCTCAGCACCTTTGAAATTTGGAGGAATAGTCTGTTATTAGTTAAGTACTTAAGCCTTTAAATATGCATAAGGAAAGCACAAAGGTGTAATACAACAGGTCTCTGTATGTATAATCATACAGATTGTACAGTAGATGTAAAATGATTGGGATCTGATTTTTAGAAAACATTGCATCCTTCAGCAACAGCTTCCAGGGACAAACTGAACACAGTCCTATAGTATACTGCAAACCACTGAGCACCAAACTGTGCCTCTCTAATGGATTTGACAGGGATCATCATCCTGCCTTATAGTAATATTTCCTGGCAGCTGTTGAGCATAAAATAAGAACATAAAAAGGGCCATAATGGGTTAGGCCAGTGGTGCATGTGGTCCAGTATCCTTTCTTCCAACAGTCGCCAGTGCCAGATACTTCACAGGGAATGAACAGAAGAAGGCAATTATTGTATGATCAATAATTCCCAGTTGTCCAATCCCAGCTTCTGGCAGTCAGAGGTTTAGGGACGCCCAGAGCATGGGACTGAATCCCTAACCATTTTGGCTAATAGCCAGTCATGGACCCATCCTCCATGAATTTATCTAATTCTTTTTTGAACCGATTTATAATTTTGGCCTTCACAATATCCCCTGGCAACTAGTTACATAGGTTGACTGTGCATTGTGTGAAGAAGTACTTCCTTCTGTTTGTTTTAAGCCTGCTGCCCATTAATTTCATTGGGTGACCCCTGATTGGTGTGAAGGGGTAAATAGTACTTCCCTGTTGTCATTCTCCACACCGTTCATGGTACAGCAGCTCCACTGTACTTAAGTTTGTCATCCATTCTGTTTCAAGGGCAACTTTCTAAAACCTCTATAATCAAAATGCTTAGTCAGATTCCTTTGAAATTTGGTGTGCTGCAGGAGGGCGCACGGTAGGGTTAGTAATCCACATTTAGGGTCATTTGAACTAGGGGTTGCAGAGATATAAATCCAGAAAAGAATAACCATTTTTCAAAATATTTCCAGGTGGATTTTTTTGTTCAGAGATAGAGGTCAAATTATTGAGGTGATGCAGGTGAAAATGATCTCAATCAGTCGAGTTTTACTGAATTGAGTGCGTGGCATCCACTAAATCTGCAGGGGACCCAAATTGAGATTGTTTTTATAGAAAATGTACATTTACACTGCTCACGTGCCAATACAGAAAAAACAGCCAAAGGGTATAATTCCCACTATTCTATATGCTTTAAAGCACAACCCTTTAAAGTGTACTAAAATCTAACCTGTTAATTTGGATTACTTTGAAATTTGTGCCTCATGGGGACTTGGGGTAGCATTATTGATCAACATCTGGGGTCATTTAACCGAGGGTTGAGTTTCATCCCCCTCCATCCCTCCCCAAAAAGTTTTTTTTTCTCTTGCCTTGTACTGTTAAACTGAGAGGTACTAATGCCTGCATGGCTCACAGACCTCGTTGAGACTGACGGTTGTGAACTCATCCTTCAGTTGACATAACTAAGGCTAAGTTAATCACGAAGCGGGTTTTGGGCCATAACCAGAGGTTGCTACAATCTGTGAGTCGTGGGTGACAATTTTATTTTCTGGGGAATGTAATAAAAGTCTTTTTTGGGGAAAAATTAGACCTGGGAATGCTTCCTGGGAGGGGAGAGATATTAGGAGTGGAGGAGTGAGAGAGATGCCAGGGCTCAAGCAAGTAGGTGCAGGGGCCCAAGCAATTATTTTACTTTCACAACTGATGTGGTAAGCCGAGAGATGCTGTGGCTATTAGTTGCCAAGCCAAGAGGTGGCGGGGCTCAGCCCTGGTAAGCCCTGGCACAAATTAAGCCCTGCTCTTGGCACTACAAGATTCAGGAGGTTCCAGATCCTGGAGTACATTCAGACACTTAGTCAACGCCCCAGAAAGAATATTACACATTGTGGTAAACCCAGGGCAGGCTACTGCCAGAGGGGTTTGTGGAGAGAAAGGTTAATTGGGAGGCTAATTGGGTTCAGCTGAGTAAGGCTGCCTCTGGCCAAAGCAGGAACAGCTGAGCCCAATTAAAAAGCTGTCAGAGATCTTTTTAAACCCTCCTCCCCAGCTAGGAGGGAGGAGAGAGATAGAGGGAGTGAGGCTGCCTGCAGGCTAGGGGTAGCAGGACAGGGAGCCTCTCCCAAAAGGGAGATAGTTTTCTAAACCAGAGAGAAGCAAAACTCAGCCAGAAAGAAGTGCTTAGGGGAAGGGAAAGCCTGCCTTTGGGGCTTTCTAGCCGGGTTGCTGGCCCGGCACTTGCCTCACCAGAGCCCAAAGGACCTGGAATCAGGGGGGTCCGAGAGGTCACTTTGCCACAACATGTAAACTTAAGAAACACTTCTCAGCCTTTTACAACTCCCTTACACATACTCACAGGATACCATGTTAATCTACACTTCACTTAACCATCATTAAAGGGATTCTCTCCTATTCCACCTCACTGCTGATAATATCCCTTGTAATAAAAGCCTTCTGCCCTGCTACTGACAACCTACATAATTTTGCCTAGAAATGATGGATACTGCAGCCTGAAGCTACACATGCACCTCTTCCCTTTGCTCACACTTATTAGAGAGTGGAAAACATAGATCTTCTCGTATGACAGTCACAGCTTGAGCACGCACCTCAAAGAAATCCACAGATCTCACAAATGCACCTCTGCCAAGCAGAGCTAACTACTGCCTCTACCATCAATACAGCTACACTTGACACTGACCACACCGCTTTACCTGGAGTGCATTCAGATAATAAATGCTTAGACTGCTCTCATATCCCAGCTCACTATTGTCAATACTCTTTGTAATAAACATCCTGTGCCCTGCTAATTATATGACATACACAGTTCTGCATTGAAATGATGCATACTGGATCCTGATGGTACACCTGTAGCTCTTCCCTTGCTTACACACATTGGAAGGTGCAAAAAATACATCTCCTTATTTCATAATCACAGTTCTATCACACACCTCAAAGTAACCCACATGTGTCCTAAGATCACAATTGCACCTTTACCGAGCAGGCTCAGCTACTGCCTCCACCACTTGATGTAAGTACACATAACACACTGCCTCCTTCGGGTGCGTGCAAATAATTGCCATTAGCTACTGCCTGCTGTAGGAGAAAATAGAAAAGAGCACAATCCTTTTTCTTTTTGTTCTTTCTTCCCCATTTTGTCCTTTAATAGTGTTAGATGGAGTCCTGGAGATAAGAGTGAATAGGTTATAAAAGAGCTTGTACATTTCAGTAACTGTGGGGTTAGCAGAGTAAAGGTATATGTGTTCATGAGGCTTATTGGGGCGTGCTGAAAGAGGGCAGAATTAAGGTTGGATGAGCAACCTTAACTGTGCATTTCCTAGTTTTCAGAAGTTTGGGTGTTGTTCAAAGTTCTGCAAGTGGAAGACATGCCACCAAGCAACCATAACTCTGTGTAAATGTAGGTTTTTTCAACTGAATATTTCTTGCAAATCAGAAGTAGGTCCTCCCATGACAGCTGCAGATGCAAATAACAATCTCCTCTCGCGTACCACTAACAGAGATAAGGTATATTGTAATATCCTCCTTTGTGCAGATTTTAGAAACTTTCTAAACAGCAATAACTAAGTAGCACATAAAACATATAGCTCTGGTAGCAAATACTAAACTTCACAGATGCATAGATCTTTCTCCCAGTGTCTTAAATGAAGAAACCTCTTGAAGTAACTTTAACCCCAACCATGATGTGACGCTCCATACCTCAGGGGAACACCCTGCACCCTCATGTTCATCCTTATTATATGATTGTGTGGGTATTTCATGCAAAGTTTGTCATGTCGGGTGTCTTTGGAAGGCTCATGATGTACTGAACATTGTTGTTATAGTAATGTTATAGGTTGTAATTTCATGTATATAGTTATAAGATTGAAAATGTGTCCTCGTGGCTTAAAACAAGCTCAGGCAAAACTCTCCAAGAGCAGAGGGACAGGTCACACCTCATCAGGGCATGTATAGAACAAACCCAGCCCTCCCTCACAGGAACAAAGAACACTGGCCTAGGCAGCAACAAAAGATCTGTTGGACTTTTGAGTGAGTCACCCTTATTCCCTTGGTCAGTTTGGAACTAGGATAAGGTAATGCTCACGTGACTCTGAAGGGGAGCGGGCCAAAGCCAGGAGGGAAGAAAGAACATGATAAGAGAGGTTTGTTATGCTCTCTCTCTCTCTTCCATCTCTATCTACAGACACCACCACTAAGCGACTGAAGCGCTGATCAAAGGGGAGAGCTGGGCTGAAGGGCAACCAGCCAGCCTGTGTTGAGAAGCATCTAAGTTTGTAAGGGCATTGAATGTGTTAAGATCAGCTTAGAATGCATTTTGCTTTTATTTCATTTGACCAAATCTAACTTGTTGTGCTTTGACTTATAATCACTTAAAATCTATCTTTTGTAGTTAATAAATCTGCTTTTATTCTACCTGAAGCAGTGCGTTTGGTTTGAAGTGTGTCAAAGACTCCATTTGGGATAACAAGTCTGGTACATATTAATTTCTTTGTTAAATTGATTAACTCATATGAACTTGCAGCATCTAGCAGGCTTAACTGGACATTGCAAGACGGAGTTTGCTAGGATTGTGTCTAGGACCGGAGATATTGTTTAGTGTCATTCGGCTGCACAATTCAAGTGGTGGTGTTCACTCACGTAACTGGGAGCAGCTTACATGCTAGAGACTGTGCGGGAATAACCTGGGAGTGGGGGTTCTCACAGCAGAGCAGGGTAAGGCTGGCTCCTAGAGTCAAGGACTGGCGTGACCTAGCAGATCACCGATCCAGATAACTTCTGGGGAACATCACAGAGGCATGGATTTTCCCCATCAATAAAATGAGGATAATAAAACTGATCTCACAGGAATGTTGTGCATCTTAATTCATTAATGTACCTAGATACTGTGATTGGTGCTCTATAGATTCTTAAAAGATTTGTAAATCACATTTAAGACTTTTGGAGAAGCGCTAAGTATTATTGCTGCTTATAACACACAGCATAGGATTGACAAAATCAGAGTCTTATACAGATGCTATCATGGTTTTAAGCCCAAAATGTTCTTCAAAGATGTTTGGTTTTTTAAAAAAGAAAACCTAATGGTCCCAGGTCATTTCTATAAACGCCACTGGTTTATAGTGGTGTTGTGCCAATGATGAAGTTGGCTCAATAGAAATGTTTTTCATGCTTTTTTTAATGTCAGTGAAAACACGTTTTAAACATAAGTAAACATACCTGGTGAGGTGTGGAACCAGACAGAACAGCATTGTATCACAAGTGGAGTCCTTGGATCCTGAGTTGTCCATAACTGTTATTTCTCCAAAAGTGCTGGGTGAGATTTTCTAAGGTCTTCAGCACTCACCTAACTTTGCTCCAATTGGAATAAGTGGTACACTGCCCATTGACTCCAGTGGGGACAAGCTAAGCCAGCGTGTAGCGCTTTTCTGAAAATCTATCTTTGTTCTGCTGTTCAAGTAGGAGGTGTTTGGGAAGGGGAGGTGAGCCTCTAAGATGGTCCTTTTCTATGTGTCCATTCTCAGAATGACAGAACCATAGGTGAACCACTGCCTACGTTCTAAAGTAGAAATGATAGTTCAGCGCCCAGACGAAGGGAAATGTGCAAGACCGTACAGGCTGAAAGCAAAACTACTTCTTACAGCTCTCTCCATTTTAAAAATCTAGATGTTCTTAGCTATATAGGTAAGGATTTTTCAAACAAATCTTTGATTTTTCTTTTGATAGAATCCTTTTACCTCTCTGTAGTGACATTAAAAGCCTGAATTTTCACTTGTTAAAAAAACTCCAGCCATTCAGCCAAAAAAACCCCTCTGTATATTAATGATACTGAAGTTCCCCTTTAGTGAACTTTTACAAAGCAGCTAATGTAAAGCATAGATGAAGAAGAAGGTAGGGGGAAAGGGCAGAATCTCTGTACAAAATGACATTAGTGATTCCTCTTAGTTTTCACTTTTATCATCTTCCCTCCATCTAGCAGAGGTCAATAGGTCCTTGCCGGCTTCATATTTTTTTAAAGCACTCATTAAGTCTTAAAGGGCTCTCAGTTGGCTGACGGTTGCACTTAAATACCAGAAGTGATAGCTGGTACATCTTGACTTCTCTCCTTGCTGGATCATTCAAGTCCCTTTACTGACAAAGCCACGCCTGAGATAACATGAAGAGAGCTTCCCTTCTTAAGTGGTTTGGTTAAACAATCTGCCCAGCACCAAGACCTGAATTACGGGAGTGGACAAGACCTGCATCAGATAAATTACAATGTGGTGGAGAAAAAGACTTCAGTCTTCCAGTGCACATACTGGTAGGATATTTTGTCTTTTGTGCTGAATGTTTTTTAAGCCATAGCCATCTGCAAACAGTTTGGAGTATTCCTGTAGTATTCCTGGATATTCCTGTAGCTTGTAATGTGGTTTTGTTTCAGAATCTAATGTTCCACAAAAAATTTCCCAGATGAAGATATCCTTTTATGTCTGTCAAAAGAGAGTAGTTACTATATGTGAACAAAGCTCTTACCTAGAGGTTGGAAACATGCACAAAAAAACCCAAGCAAACAAAAAAAACCTTTAAATTGCTTCCATTCACCTCTAGTCTAATATCAACATTTGCAATCAGATAAACACAACCAAAAGTAAACTCAAATTTGTGGGATGATCTTGTTTGTCATTTGAATCCCAACAAATTACCCCCTGGTGAAAGAAATAACAGAAGAGATAAAAATGCTGTTACTCTTTAACCTAGGTAGGGCATAGCTTTTGGAATGGGGATACATTAATATAAAATATTTCACTGTAGCAGAGCCCAGTTGGCATTTCCCTATTATTGCTGACCTTTAAAGGAAGCGTTTTAATAAGGTTAATACAGGTTAATAATAATAATAGGTTAATAATTCAGGATTTAAAAGACAGACTATGTCTTGGTAGTACTGTACCTTATATTTTTTAATTATCATAAATTCATATGGCTGGTAGGCTACTAGGCTGCTAAATACAGGCTACTCAAGTGTAAAATAAGCTGGTTTATAGTTCACTTTTTCAAATGAAATGGTGAAGAACATTGCTGGGAGTGAGCTGTTTTGAAAATCTGACCCCAGTTGTAATTACTGATCCTCGCTGAAAGTTCTGGCTGGAGTCAATAAATGAGGGTTGAAGCTCCCTTGTTGTTTTTGTTTCTTATTATTTGTAAGTTAAAAGGTGCATTACGCATTTAAAAACAGTGACTATTGAACCAGTGCAGTTATTTTATTGTAATTGTTTCATTCTGTAGGGTCTCATGGTATGATGTGAGGTATCATGTCAAAAAGCAGCATGATTTATCTACTTCTTTTCCAACTAAGTATTGATTTTGGACAATATTTATTATAATTTTTACTCATTGCTGGAGCCTTGCTCCCTTCTTTACCCCATGCTGTTCTCTAAAAAAGCACCCTATTCCTAATATTACTAACCATCAGTTAAGAGCTTAACCAAACAAATATATCTTAGAGATTGTCCACAATGATCTTAGCATTGATGTGACTGGTTTGAAACTGTGGTGAGTTTGCACAGGTTCAAATTCCATTTTACACCAGTGTAGTGATTATACACAGGGGGTTGGTATCTGTTCAGCCACATCAGTGTAGTTACACAAGTACAAACATCTCTCAAGTAGACCTATGCTCTTGATGTGTTCTGAGCAGGACAGGGTGACCAGATAGCAAGTGTGAAAAATCGGTACGGGGTGGGGGGGTAATCCTATATAAGAAAAAGACCCAAAAATTGGATCTGTCCCTTTAAAATCAGGACATCTAGTCACCCTAGATCATGCTCAAGAGGTGTGTTCTCCCCTCTGAGGATCACTTGCTGCTATGGTGTGTCTAAGTTCAGGAATCAAACCATGATGGAGACCCAGCCAAGTACAATGTCTGCCATAAAAGAGAGGTGGTAACTGGGTCTAAGTTCATTTAGTGATTTATAGATAGTAACAAAAGCCTTGATCCACCCTTGGAAATGACTGTAGTTAGAGTACCATTAACTTTAAGTACACTTTGTGTGCTTAATATTAAGCACATGCTTAAGTGCTTCACTCGACTAGGTCCTTAGTAATCAGATCAGAGCATAGAGCCACTGTAACTGATTAGGAACATACAACACTTAACCCAGAAGCAGAGAGCATCCCATGTCTTATCTTTCGAGGGTAGCCCTGATTGAAGTACAACACAGCAATCCTAGCACTGTGCTACAGTGGTGTGGATCTCTGTGGATAGCTCAGAATCAAGGAGGAACAGTTCCAGCCTCCTAGACATCAACAGATGGAACCAATTACAGTATACCACACATCACCTAGACATCCAGGACCCAGAGCCAAAGTCAATCAGAGTTTACGAGTCATATTGGCTCAGTACAGCTATGTCTAAAATAGTTCCAAGCTCAGTCCCTTAGCGGTAGTGTATGTCCGCTCTCCCTCCAGTGACTTCATCAGGATGACCTAGGAGCTAAGATCAGCCCATGTCTGCCAGAAGAAAACCATCAACAAAGGGAGGAGGGGGAGATCCCAGCAAAACATTTCTGGAAAAGTTTCTTGTTTTGAAATATTTACACAAAGGTAAATAGTTATCATCTTAGACATCATGTTATCTCTCTCTCTCTGCCCGTCACCCCCCCAGGCAGGGTATGGGCCACCAACCACAGAGCACTCCATCTCTGTTGTTGGTGTTTCAGTAGCAAGTTGGTTCCCTACGGGGTGGAGTTGCTAGCCCCGCGCCCATGTTAAGCCTATAGCACCTGGTATTCCTAGGAGGTCTCCCATCCAAGTACTAGCTAGGCCCGACCCTGCGTAGCTTCGGAGATCAGACGGGATCGGGCGTGTTCAGGGTGATTTAGCCATATAGACAGCATGTTATAAAACCCCTTAAATGGCTCTGTATTAGACAATTATTTGCACTTTCATCCGGGGGGTTGCAAAGTATTATTTGTCACAAAACTATGTGAGATAGGTAAGTGTTGTTATCCCAGTTTTATGTATAGAAACAAAGACTCGGATCCAGCAGAGCACTTTAGCATATGCTTAACTTTAAATGCATTGGCTTCAGTGAGAATACTCACATGCTTAAAGTTAAGTGCTTTGCTGGATCAGGGTTTAAGACCCTGGAGGTTAAGGATTTTTTGTTGTTGTTGTTTAAAATCAAACTTGAGCATCTAGAGGTAGGCACCTAAATATAATTGTCCTGATCTCTGGAGATGCTGAATGCCTTCAATGGCCCTTGAATTCAATGGAGACTGCAGAGTCTCAGCCCCCGTGAAACTCAGGTGACTTGCTTAGTTCAAGTGACGTGACTAATGTCATAGAAGTAGTCAGTCGCGGAGCTGCAAATAGAATCGAGGAATGTTGGTCAACTCTTTGTTCTGTACCCCAAGGCTTGATCCTTCAAGGGGCTGAGCACTCTGGCCTGATCCAGCAAAGTGCTTAAGCATGTGTGAGGTTCTGTTGAAATCAATGGTGAAATTCTGGCCCCATTGAATGAAATGGGAGTTATACCCTTGATTTCAGGGGGGCCAGGATGTCACCCTATGGGTCTGTTTATATGCCGAGAATGGATCCCATGCTGAAGTGCTTAGCTCGATCCAGTCAGAGTGCTCAGCACCTTCCAGAACTGAGCCCTCACCCAGTAGAGTACACTATGATATAGATTGCTTTAGTCTGCCTCCTAAGTGGAATCATGATATGTGACAGAGAAGAGAATCCAGCAGACCCTATGACTTAGTAAGTATCTTCCTGTCTGCCTGCTGGAAAGGATGGTATTAGCACTTCCATTTTATCTTGCCCTCATAAAGACGCCCTTTAAATTTTCCATAGAAAATTACTTAAGCTTTTTGATACTGTACCTCTGCCATGTTACTTCATGTACTCCTTTCTATTCTGGATTCAACTCTAAGCCTTTGCAAAGAAAGTGCTGGTAGGATTGAGTTACTTCTTACCTTTTTCTTTCCTTTCAAGTATTTGTGTGTGTGCTTAGATGCTCCTGTGTCTGTGACATTAGAAGCTGCACTTGCCATTGTCACAATGTCCGTTTCTCCTGGCTAATGGCAAATACAAGTAACTATATCGCTCTGCTCTTATTTCTGGAGTTCAGCCATTTAGTCACATAATGTTGTGAAATCCCCAGTTAGAAAGTATTGCAGATTAAGCTTTAAACAGCATTTCCAGGCACCAAACTGTCTGGTGCTAACAAGGTGAAAAATTACCAGTTGTTTGTTTCTTGACAGCTGTTCACTGTGCCCTGTAATATGGAACAGTTTGGGGATTGCACTCAAAATATTTCTGAATGCAAAGTAAACTAGTACTGCAACAAACGTTCAATGGGAAATTCAGTAGTCTACGTTCTAGGGCAGGTTTTTAGTGAGGTGCCTTGGGATCTAGATGCACAGCTTGTGGGCTGCAAATTGACCTTTTATTGCATAGAAACTGGCTCATTTGCATTCAGCTACCTGGCTAGTGTAACAAATCTGTAATTATGCACAGACCTAAACAGTACATAGGCTGCATGAGGAATAGGACTCGGGGACCCTCTGGTTAACAATAAAAATCTCTGCTACTGGAGATGGAGAAGTCAGTAAATGGAGGTTTTATATTCTCTGAATGCCATCCACTAGGACTAGTGGGCATCACAACTAGAGAGTTCTGATTCTATCTAGCAGAAGGCAGTGGTACACCTATACCTGTATGTTGTATTTACTCTGAAGCAGCTGCCCTCGCTTCTTTATGACCTGTTGGACACTTGAAATAAGTAATGGAAGTGGATGTCCTTTTCTCTAGCTAATGTGGTTCAGGAAGTGATGTGCTTGGTCTGTGATTTGCAGAAGAAAAAGGAGATGGGAATTGGATCTTACTGCCCTCCAGCAATCCGAGCTGGCCAAATGAGAGCAGAACAGTGTTAATGGTGGTTCTGGCCAGGGGAGAAATCCGATGCAGCAACAATTAGCAGCAGGGTAATATGGATGGGGGAATTAATATGGTTTAGTAATAAAGGCTGGAATGGACCAGGCAACTAACTTGTTCATGGCATAGGAGGCGGCTCAGGTTTTTGCTCTCTGTATGGGGCTTGGAGCCTTTTACTGGCAGCACATTTATTGCCATGTTCATTGACATGCTGCTGAGGCATATCAGCACATTATTAAACTGGGGAGTAATTTCATGTGACAGAGTTCCCTGTGTTCTGGGAAGCAATTTGCATGCTTACAGCTACTTACATCCAGATTCAGATAAGTTATACCAGGTGGCAGCTACTTCAGGAAATAACTAAATCAAATATGAGAACCTTAAAGTAAATCCATTGCTCAGACAGATAAGAGGTATTAATATTTCTTGGGTTTGAATCCATGTAATCCTGAGAGCGTCTTCATTCTATGTAGGTCTAATGGAAATTTTCCTATTTATTTTCCCAGACCCCCCAGACAAGTACAGCTGCAATTTTTTACTTTTATCCTTTCTAAGATAACTTTTTTTGCCCTCCTGTTTTTTTGGCAGCTTTTAACTGAGTCTCTAATTCCCTCTCCAGGTGCAGAAGTTTTCTAAAAAACCCAGTTGTGTTAATATGATTGTCACTTGCCTTGATTTTCTTCTGACCTAGAGGTTAAGATAATATGAGTGAAGAAGCCTGTAAGTTCCCTGAATTTCATTCCCAGTCCATCCTGGTTTGCTGGTCTATGCTTCAAAGCCATATTAAACCTCCTCCAAGCAAAGGATCTCAGGAGAATATTACTACAAAGAGAGAGAGAATGCTAGCTCAGAAAATCTGCAAGAGTGAAGGCTGCCAAGAGTGAGAAATAAAACTGGCTTTTGGATGACAGGCTCTTCAGCAGAGAAAACTGCTAGTGCAAAGGTCAGCCAGCTCTCCAGAGACAGAATATCTAACTTTTGCATAGAGAAAAAAACATGTTTCTCAGACGGTTAGACCAGTCCTGGACATGGAATGCTCCTGGAGTAGCATTATTGGTCTCTGAAGGGAGGCTGCATCTTGCATTTCTGTAGCGCATTGGTTCTCAAAGTGGGGGTTGGGACCCCTCTGGGGGTCGCGACCCGGTTTTGTGGGGGTTGCGAGCCCCTGCTGCCTGCAGCCAGCCCCGACCCCTGCCGCGGGCTGCTGGCATCCGGCGCCCCCGCAAGCTCAGTCCTGGTCGTGGTGGGCTCCCCGCACCCCCCCCCCCGGCCAGCTCCAGGCACCCCCGCGAGCCGAGCCTAGTTGCAGCAGGTTCCCGGCGCCCCCCTGGCCCCAGCCAGCTACAGGCGCCTCCGCAAGCCGAGCCCCAGTCATGGCAGGCTCCAGGTGCCGCCCCCCAGCCCCAGCCGGCTATAGGCGCCTCTGCGAACCGAGCCCCAGTTGCGGTGGGCTCCCAGCGCCCCCCCCCAGCCGGCTCCATGTGCCCCGTCTCCAGGCGGCCCCTGCCCCGGGGGGCTGCTGGAACCCCCGAGCCCGGCCCCTGCCCCAAAGGGCTGCCAGCAGCCCCCCCCAGCCTGACCCCTAAGGGGGGTCACACTTAGAGGCCTGGTGTCCAGAAGGGGTCACCAATACAAAAAGTTTGAGAACCACTGCTCTAGCGCAACCTTCCTTTGATTCTCAGTGACATTGGTGGGGTTCAGTATCAGAGGGGTAGCCGTGTTAGTCTGGATCTGCAAAAGCGACAAAGAGTCCTGTGGCACCTTCTAGACTAACAGATGTGAGCATAAGCTTTCGTGGGTGAATAGCCACTTCATCGGATGCTTATGCTCCAATACATCTGTTAGTCTAAGGTGCCACAGGACTCTTTGTCGCTATTGATGGGGTTGTTATAGGACTGTCGTATCTGCATATATGTACGGTAAATAGTTCATAGATAAGGTGCTAGCAGATGGCATTCAAGAACAAGGAGAATAGTTCCTGAATTTTGGAGGACCAATAAAACTTCTTGTACACTGCAAATTGTTTCCTCTGGCTGCTTTCTATATTAGCTCTCCTGGGTCACATTCAGCCCTCATCTGGAAGAAAGGTCACTGCTGGGATTAATTGCAAAAAAAAAAAAGAGGGTAAACTATTTGGAGATATTAGCTGGCCCATCCAAAAGTATATATTTTGTTTTTAAAATATGGCTTTATTGTGAAAATCATCTGCTTTATTGTTGATCAATGGCTAATCTAATGTGCTAACAACTGAAGCTGTAGGAAAGCATGTACCATTTTCAAAGAACTGTGCAAACAGACAATTACTTAACAGAGGAGATTGCATGTCTCATTGGAATAGGAGTTGGGACTCTTTAGTTCTACTCCTGGCTCTGCCACAGGCTTGGTGTATGACCATGGGCAAGTCCCTTAACCACTCTGTGCCCTTGTCTGTGAAAAGTAGAGTATATATTCTTTGCTTTGTGTGGAGCAGGGTGGCGATGCTATCTTCTTAGAAAGTACCGGGTAGTGTAACTTATAAGTTCAAATGGCTGAATGCAGTGTCCTCAACAATTAAGTTGCAAAAAGATAGCAAATTTGCAATTTTGGTGCAAAATGTGTGGGGGCTAGCAGATAGAGTCAGTAGACCTGGGTTTTATTCCCATCGCTGCCACTCACCTGTTGTGTGACCCTTGGTTAGCCACTCACACATCTTTGAGCCACTGGTTCTCCTGCCCCCTCCACCTTGTTGGTCTTCTTTATTTAGACTGTAAAATTTTCTTGCTGTGTGTTTGCACAGGACTTGGCACAATGGGGCCCCTATTTCAGCTGGGCACTCTGGGGGCTACAGTAAGAAATACAAATAATAAATAAGAATAATAAGCTTTTTCATTATCTAGGTATCAATATGCAGAGGTCTGTCTGATGCTGATTACATGGCATCCTTGAAGATAAAATGTCACTGTCAGTAGAGGCGCAATTCTTTGGATACTCCCTAGTGATAAAGCCAGATTGACTGATTCAGCCATTTTTGCTAAGAAATGTCAGAGAACCTCCAGCCCGCAGTGTGCCTTGTCAGAAGTGCTCAGAACTGTTTCCTATAACTGTTCCTGACCCTGTACTCAAGGGTTTGGTGGATGGGGGGAGGACTCCAATCAGAGGCAGGAGGATGGAGATGCTCAATAGAGTTTTGCAATGTGATGGCATCCAGAAAAGGAAATTGATTAATCCTGCCAAGCTAACTTTGGAGACTGGAGGGTTTTATCTCTTCTGATAGGATTGACTAATAGACGAGAAGAGGAGTGAGGTTACCGCAGGTTTTCACTGCCTTGTGGAGCAGTGAAGACGTTGCTTATTCCGCCTTATTTCAGTGCTGTGCTGGAAAGAGAGACCAGTATAGTGAGAAAAATACACATGAATTTCAAGGGTAAAGATACAACTTCCCTCTGCTGGGTTAAACTCCCCTGTTTCACATTGTTTTTAAAGAAGAAAGGAAAACCAACCAGCTAAACAGGCAGGTGTACTGTGAAAACCCCCAAATTCCCATTCTAGACAAGTCATAGCCTATAGGCCTGAGCCACTGACAGCTATGGACCTGATTCTGACCTCACATATCCTCACGCAACTCCACTGACTTCAGTTGCTCCTAATTTACCTCAATGTGAAAGGAAGGACAGGGGCTATGGGGATGTCTGCCCTTCCAGCTGGCGGGGTGTGTGTGTGTGATTTCCAGCTCGAGGAGATGTATACGTACTAGGTCGCAGTGAACTAATGTGCTAAAAGTAGCACCATGAGCTAGCCCCAAGTACCCCCATCCGAGAATCTAGCCACATACTCAGGGTAGCGAGCTCATCCTGCGCTCATGCTACTGTGACTCGGTGAGAGCTAGCATGAGCAAGTCGCCTCCAGTGGGGAATCACCCCAGCTCCAAGTGTAGACATTTCCTATATATTTAATTATCGTGCTAACAGTTATGGGCCTGATTCTGCAAACATTCCTGGGTGCAGTCTTACCATTGTAAGCAGTCCCATTGGCTTCAATCAGAGTAGTATGCGCTGCATCTGGTAGTAAAATATTGGAAGGGGTCGCCTAAGTACCATGTGCTTTGTGTTACATGGATCCAGTTTTTGTCGTTTTGTACTTCGTGTTTCACTCCAACCAAAGCCTCAGTCAAAAAAGTTATTTTAACAAGCGAAACTTGGGAAATTGCTGTTAGTTTTTATTTTAGTTTGCAGTATAATAGTTATAGTCAGACTAAGCAATGCTAAGAGATTTGGGGGTAATTTTGGATTTGTCAGGCAATTAACAGCCTAATCCACTGAAGTAAATAATGGTTTAACTTGCAAAATCAGATCATATGTTGCTATGGAATTTTAAAAAGCTGAATTACTATTCTGTGTTCACTAAACCTTGATACTGTTTTCGGTACAGGTAATTTTTCTTCCTTGGAAATTTATATTTAGTAGCTCTGAGTGCTAATGACCAAAAAAGTTAAACTTGGTGCCAGTTAGAGGGGTTGATTTCTGATTTAACAAAAGGGTGTGATGTGCAGTAATTTAAATTTATTATAAACTAGCGAAAGTACCCGGCGTTGCTCGGGTCAGTCGGAGGTGGGGAGGGGGCAGAGAGCTGAGCGAGTGCGGGGTCCGTTGGAGGGGGGAGAGGGCAGAGAGCAAACCTGACACCCTCACCTCACCCCCCCCGACCAAACCCGACACCCCCACCTCACTTACCCCTCGACCAACCCCGACTCACATTTTCACCCCCCCACCCAAACCCAACACCCCCACGTCACCCCAGCAAACCCAACACCCCCTGACTAACCCCAACTCCCACACCTCACCCCTCAACCACCCTGACACCTTCCCACCCCCCCCAGACCAAACCCAACACCCCCAGCTCACTTACCCCCCGACCAAACCCGACACCCCTACCTCACTTACCCTCCGGCCAAACCCAACTCGAGTCCGTCGGAGGTGGGGAGGGGGCAGATTGCTGAGGGATTCCAGGGTCCGTCGGAGGGGGGAGGGAGCACAGAGCTGAGGGATTCCGGGGTCCGTTGGAGGGGGGAGGGGCAGAGAGCTGAGCAAGTGCGGTGTCTGTTGGAGGGGGTATTATGACATCATAACTATGTCACAGAGAACAGCAGCTGCCCAGCTGATGTGATTGGCCTTTAAATAATTTCACCCCTGGGGGGCGTCAGGGGTGAGATTTGAAAATTTTTCGACTCTTATGGTCATTAGGACCCCAAGACCTCTAACTGTACCAAATTTCAAGTCTCTAGCTCAAACGGTGTGGAAGGAGTAAGCATACATCCGCGCATACATACACGCATACACCACCATTTGACTTTTATATATATAGATTTAAAAGGCTACATTTCCCTTATTTGCTGCTTTTTTGTCTCCTGGTTATGGTACATTCTCAGGTGAGTTTGGAGAATTTTAGAGACCCACTGTCAGGTTAACAATATTAAAACAGACAAAACACTCCTACCCCACAACCAATATTAATAACTAGTTTACAGATAAAACTACAGATTATTAAAATTGACAATTTTTAAAATGTAACTTTTGCTGATTGTGGTATTTACTTTTTTGTTTGTTTGCATTTCTTTCGGATTGGAAAATGTACAGGGGTTGGTTAGTTTCACTTATGATTCTAGTCAATTTCACTCGCAGGTTTTCAATGCAGCAATGTCTGGGCTGCAAACACAGAAGAAAAACCGTTGTTCAATGAAACATGTTTCCAACTGGATTTTTTTAAATGGAAATTTATAAATGGACCTTATCCTTTGTGAAAACCTATTTTTTACAAAATCTAAATCTAGTCTTTTGGGCAGAGAGTGCCTATTTAAGATCTATCATTGAAGTTTCACTGTCCAAGTAAAACTCCCAAAGCAACGCCTACACGTCTCTTGCCCATAAGGCTTCTCTCTCAGATGAGACCTTCCCTTGTTAAAGTGTGCCAAACACTGTAGTAGTTTTGGGACACAGATAAGTGTTCCCCTCTCCTCAAGCAAGATGCTCTAAGGCTGTTTTCCCTTGGCCTCTAGAAATGAGAATGCATTAACCCACAGTGCAATCTTAACCCCAGTAAGTAAATTTATAATCTTTGTGCAGAAGAAACAAATACAGAAGGCAGAAGTAGGGGTCTGGGAGTCAGGATACTTTTTCTCTTGACTCCACCACTGATTTGCTAAGTAAGCTAGGGCAAGCATTTACAGTGCTCTGTTTCCCCATCTGTAAAATGGAAGTAACCTTTTCCTTCTTGGCAGGGTATTGTAAAGATTATTTAGTATTTGTAAGCTGCTCTGGGATATTCGGAAGAAAAATATAGAGGTGCAAAATAGCTTTATGAAGGCTTTGTTTGTCATGGCCTTGGCTTTTGTGACCGAAAGCCAACACATAAGGTGTTTTTTTTTTAAAAGTCATAAGTCTTTAATTGGTTTAAATTGATGTAGCCATTTAAGAAAATGGAGCTATGCTGAATTGCACCAGCTGATGATTTGACCTATAGTCTCTGTCAGTAACCTGCTACAGAGCCAGATTCCTGCATATTTACCTCCATGTCCTGCATAGCAGAGTGTAGGGTTTTTCTATTGTAACTCTTAATTTAAATAATCATTTAATGGTCCTAATTGATTTTGTTTGTAAAATTATTTGACTTTCCCCATATCTTCCAAAGGTAAAGCCCCGTTAAAATGTTCTGTGGTATAATTTTCTCTTTAATAAAAAAACCTAAAATGATAAAACTACGTTTTTTTGTGCACATCCTCTAAACAGTGTTTAGCCCAGTGGAACCTTAAACTTTGAAATATCACACTGGCTCAAGGCATTGCTTGTTAACCATACGAGCATTCCTATATTTCTTGGGTAGTGGCTTTCAGCAATAAAGATAATGGAATCACCTAGATAACTTACTCATTATCTGGTATATCTAGTTTCCTTCGTTGTGCTTTGACATTCATGCTTGACTTCTCCACCTCTCTTATAATAAATGAAATAGCTTTCACCTTGTTGACAACACCAGCTTTTGGCTGGTTATCTCCTCTACATCGAGTGCTCCAGTAATTCAATTACTGCAGATTCCTGGCCAGCTAACCTAATGAACGCCATTAATGAATATGTTTTAAGGAGGAGAGTCTTTATTGTTAACTCACAGGAGAAAAGATTTCATGAACTGCAGTGCAAGAATGGTGTCTGGATGCTTTTGAAAGGATTAGTTATGCTTTGTTCAGTAGTACTAGATGATTTCATTTCTGGAGCTCTCTAAAGGCTTTTGTTTGCTTTCCATTTTCCTCTGGAGAAAGTGCATTTGGAGAGGTAGGCAGATTAACTGTGTTCCCAATCCCTTGAAGAAAAAGATGAAAGATTCCCTTCATCATTATTATTTGATGTGCCTATAGGACATGCCACCTGATTATCCCTCCTCCCCCTTCTCAGTACCCTTCACCTTGTCTGCTATTAACAAATTGCTCACTAGTGAGGGCAGTAAAAGGTTGGCACATCTGGCCCCTTGACCTGTTATCCCATATCCTTGTGAAATGACAATGAAAGCACATTTGTGTGTACCCCACATTAATATTGGTCTGTGCCATATGCACCATCTGCTCTGCTTTCTTCCCTCAACCTCCTCTGTGTTAGTGTCATTCAGGATGAAAACACATGCACATCAGAGGACTGAATGTGACCCTAAATGTTTCCTTTTTTTTACTGTATCCCCACTCCACTAGGAGGCGCTAGCGGACTGTTCCTGAGAGGGGCTGAGTGCATTGGCTGGGTAGTATTGGGCTGGCTTGTGTGCTGCTGACATGCATGCGTAAGGCCATTTCTGACTGTACCTAAAAACACACCATGCACCCCTTTATGTATTGCTCTGACATTGCAACATTTCCCACCAAATGCTGCTAAAACAGCTGGACCTGTGTTATGTGAAAGAATAGATAAACCAAAAAGGAAGTACATGTGCACAGGAAAGGAGGACTTTCGAAGGGGAGTCTCAGCCACACTGCTCAGATTTCAGATGCCCCAAAGTGCAGGATGTTCTGATGCAAGGTTTGGGTGCCACAGCTGCTAATTACCAAAAGTATAGTCGTTGTATTAGAGGATCTCAAAGCACTGTACAGAACAGGGCTGGTATAATTACAGATGTGAGAAACTGAAACAGAGAGCGATCAACTTGCCGTAGTCATTCAGTCAGCCAGTGGCAGACTTCAACCCTGTCAGTGCTTTTCTGCAGCACCGTAGAGCCCAAGAGAGGGTCATGCGCCTTCCTCTCCTATCTTCTCTTCCTACGTGAACTTGCAGTGGAACCACAACAGTCAATTTTGTGAATTCACATTTATTCCTATGGCCACAGATTAGGATTTCATAAATTCAGCAGAGTAACTTCATTGTAGGAGCAGGTAGTGAGAGATTCGAGCTGTAACTCAAGAACAGGCATCTCTGTGTGAGGCATTTGCAGAAGCAGCACCGTTTTGCCCTGGTAGATTCTCGGGGGCTAGTGGTGCCTTTGAACACTTCCTGGCCTGGGGGGGAGGGGGAGGAGGACTGCAGAGAGGAACCAGCCAGAGACTTCAGCTGGTAGGAATGGAAGCAGCCGAAGCAGGGACCTTCAGACACTGAGAACTTTCTACAATTCTGAGTGGACTTACTTTCCTCTGTGCTGTTTGCTCCAACTCTCTCCTCTCTCTATGCTTCACTCTATGCTTGCCCTTCTTTTCCTCTGCCCCATCCCTGTCACCACCCTTCCCTTCAATGCCTTCTCTCCCTTCATTTCCCCTTTCTACTTACCTTAACCCCTGCTAACAAAAACCACCCCAAATCAAAACAACGTGAGGAACTCATAGGACTCTGGCTGCTGTCACATTGTTCCCTATGCTTGTGTGTTATGCCTCTTTCTCCACCTTGTATCTATCTTGTCTGTTTAGATTGCAAGTGCTTCAAAGCAGGGACTGCTGCTGCTCCGGCTTTGTGGAGTTCCTAACCCAATGGTTTGGTCCTTAGGCAGTACTGTAATAAGCATGATTAGTATTAGTGTTGTTTCCATAACTGAAGAGGCTGTAGTTGCCCCCAGAGATATTAGGTCATTGTGAAGGGGAAAGGAGATGGTCCATGCAACGGTGAATGGAAGGAGAAAGTGACCCACGTTGTTGTGAATGGGAACTGTTCTCGAAAGGTGGCCCTTGCTATGACCGTTATTTGGCAAGGTCCTTAAACACATGCGTAACTTTCAGCAGAAGTAGATCCATTGAAGTCTGTGGGAATACTGGTGTGATTAGAGCAATGTATATACTTTATTGAATCAGGGCCTCATGTGGAAAAGAAATTGAGAATCCTGCCATAGTGTGTTTTAGGTGTTTAAAAAGAACTTTGATTTTCTTGATTGTCATTTAGCTATCCCTGCTGATGTCTGTTGCTAGTTGTTTTGTGGCTTGTGTTGTCTACATTCCTAGAAAAATCCATATTTTTGTGCATATCAAAGGATATTTGATTGAAGTTAGTCCTAATTTTTAGTAAGCACAAAATTGCCTTATGGTGAAGAAAGATGCCAGCTTTTGTCAGGATATGGCTTAATAGATTGCCCTCAGTGGGTGGAATTAAAAAAAAGAAAAGGTAGAGTGTATGACAATGGAAGAAATCATACATTCTAACAAATGCAATACACGTAATGTACAAAAACTGAGACTGGATTAGTGGAAAACATTTTGATGAAATATTGTAGCAACTCCTTGTAAGTCAGATATTTTGGATGATCACACAAATATAAAGTCAATTAAAATCTTAGGGCTGAATCATTCTCACCTTGCTCACATGGGTAATCTCCTTAGAAATCAGTGGGATTGCATGTATAAGGTGAGTGAGAAGTAGCCCTTAAAACTGAAATTACGCATCTTCCTATTGATTGTATTTGAAACTTTAATTATGGCTGGATTGTCAGGTGGTATAAATGGATGCTCATTTATACTGACAATGCCCTTTTCTACTAGCTCAGTGATTGTCAAACTTTTGTACTGGTGATTTCTTTCACATACAAGCCTCTGAGTGTGACCCCCAACCCCCTTTATACATTAAAAACAATTTTAAATATATTTAACACCGTTATAAATGCTGGAGGCAAAGCGGGGTTTGGGGTGGAGGCTGACAGCTCGTGACCCCCCCCCCATGTAATAACCTCATGACCCTGAGGGGTCCCATCCCCCATTTTGAGAACCCCCCCAACCAGCTGAAGATCAATCTACCAATGCACATGCTCACAACTCTGTTCACTTGAAATTCTGTGTCTCTGGAATAGCTATCCCTCTCTCTTCACAGACAACTGTAGAAGAGGGTGTCAAAATACAGTCCATTCCTAACACTGAGGCCTGGCCTACACTTTATTTAGGTCTACATAGCCATGTTGCTTAGAGGTGTGAAAAATCCTAGCTGTGGAGCACTGTAGCTCTGGTGACATAACCCTCAGTGAAGATGCAGCCAGATCAGTGGAAGAATTGCTTCTGTCGACCTAACTATCATTGCTCAGAGAGGCGGTGTTCTGTAATGAGAGGAAAAAACCCTTTTTGTCGCTGTAGGCTGCATCATGCTATGGGGTAGATGTGCTGTAGCTATGTCACTATAGTGTGGATATGGCCTTACGCTTCCTCACCTACTCTGAAAAGTAAAGATCTCTTAAAAGGGAAGATGTCGATTGCATTATCCCCCGAGTCACATTGTATTGTTTATTTGGAACCTTATGTCTGCATTGGTTTTTGTTATGTTGGAAATCCGCACAATATGCAAAAGAATGCATTACTCCTGTAGAAGTAAGAATAGCTTAGCTTCTTGTATCCCAACAAGTGTGCATGGGCACGCATGTACTGATCACTTTCTAAGGACTCGTGATAAGCCATAATCACTGTTCAATCTATTTTTAGTTGTTGTGTGACAGATCGCCTTCTCACCCCTCTTCAAGAACAGGCAGGAAACTCTTCTTTGGCTCCAACAGTGCTCTTTATTTCACAGTGCAGGCCCCACCACCAATATACACAGTGTTATACAGTTCAGCTCTTCAGCTTACAGCTCTACAGCTTACAGTTCTACACAGCTCTATATAGCTCAGCTCTACACACAGCTCTACAGCTCTAAACACAGCTCTACAGCTTACAGCTCTGAACAGCTCTTTCTCTCACTCCACACTACCATACCACCACCACCCTTGGCTTCCTTCCTGGCAGGCTTTTATCCCCCTGAGGAGGCTGCCAGGTGCCACTCATCCAGGCTGATTGCTCTGCAGCCCAGGTGGCTGATTAGCCTTCTCTGCAAGGGGAGGCTTGCAGGCTTCTGCTCCCTCTTAAAGGGCCCGCAGGGCTGGCTCAGGCACTCCTGGCCAGCACCCTGCCACACACCTCCCCCCTTAGCCTAGCCCCATCGGGCTGGCTCGGACCCCTCAATACTTCCCAATTAAATTTAATAGGGCCCTTGAACCCTTATTCCTCATTTCTTTCACCATAGCAGCATGGTCATGAGGCTTCTGGGTGTCACGCCCGGCTGGGGCGGAGACCCCTACTGCCTTTTTATTTTCTGCTGGCACCCCTTTCACAGGCGCCGCCCGGGCAGGGGTGTGTGGTTCTTTGACCCCTTGCTTTTCGGGGGGGAGCCTTGTCCACTCCTCGCACTGCAGGCAGTAGGGTGGCAGTGACTGTCCCTCTGCCTCAGTTTCCCCCAGGCTCTCACAGGGGCTAGGGGCTTCATCCGTGGAGTTCACCTCCTGCCCTGGCCTCAGCCGTTCCTTGCTGTCTAGGTCCTCCCCTTGGTCATTGGGTCGAGGCCCGCCCCTTCGCTTGGCCGAGCCCCCCTTATGGGTTCTCACGCTTGGCCTCGGGGCAGCCCGGGGACTCGTACCTCCCACTGGGCCCCAGTGCCGCCCAATAATTACGGGGCAAGGTAACCCCTCTGGCACCCCGACCCGCTTCCAGCGGAATCGGCCGCTGATCTCTAGGGGGACCTGGGCCACACGACAGGTCTTCCTGTCCCCATGGACACACTGCAGGTCCATGGTAGCCCCTGGGATCAACCACTCGGGGCGGATCAACGCTCTGCAGATGAGCGTGTAGGGGGAGGCAGAATCCACCACCCCCTGGTGGGACTTCCTCCCCACCTGCACCCGCAGGGTGGGTATCCCCTTCCGCGGCTTCCGCCCCCAAACCTCGGTCCACCCACACCAGTCAGTGTAGCCACACTCTATGGCTGGGCAATCCCGCTTAATGTGCCCTGGCTTCCCGCGCTGCCAGCAGGTAAGCCGGGCAGTTCTCTCTGGCGCTTGACTGGACTCCCCATTAGTCCCTCTGCATCTGGCCGGGGGGGAGTCCATGGGCCGACGCCCCAAATCCCAGACCCGTCGTGGTCGGTCTTCTCCCCGAGGTCCCTCTGCCTCCACGTACTCCTCGGTCAGGCGCACCGCAGACTCCACCGTCTCCGGCTGGTGCCTTCTGACCCAGGTGCGCATGGTCTCGGGGAGGCTGAGCAGAAACTGCTCCAGTATCAGGGAGTCCATAATTTCCTCCCCTGACCGGGCCTCTGGCCTCAGCCAACGCGTGGCCCAGTCCCTCAGCCTCTGGTTGAACGCTCGGGGCCGCACCGCCTGCGTCCAGCGGGCCGCCCGGAACTTCTGCCGGTATCTCTCAGCAGATAAGCCGACCCGGTCCAAAATGGCCGCTCTTACAATGTCAAAGTCTCGGGCCTCTACAGTCCCCAGGGCCATATAGGCCGCCTGGGCTTCACCCACGAGGTAGGGAGCAAGCCGGAGGGCTCAGGTGGTCCGTTCCCACCTGGCTGTGGTGGCTACCCTCTCAAAAATCCCCAGGAAGGCATCGGGGTCATCCGCCGGGCTCATCTTACAGAGTCCCCAGCCCGGCGGCCGCATGCCCTCTCCTGCCCCTGGACTCACCAGCAGCTGCAGGAGTTTCGCCTGGGTACTTGCTTGCTCCTTGATAAGGTCCTGCAGCGTCTTCTGCTGCTCGGCTTGAGCCTGATGCATCGCCTGGTGGGTTTGCTGCAAGGCTTGCATGGCCTGCTGGGTCTGCTTCTGTTGCTCCACGAGCCACTGTAGGGTTCCCTCCATCTCTGGGCCACCAGTTGGATTGCTGGTGTCACGATCCCACCCCTGACACCACGTGTGACAGACCGCCTTCTCACCCCTCTTCAGGAACAGGCAGGAAACTCTTCTTTGGCTCCAACAGTGCTCTTTATTTCACAGTGCAGGCCCCACCACCAATATACACAATGTTATACAGTTCAGCTCTTCAGCTTACAGCTCTACAGCTTACAGTTCTACACAGCTCTATATAGCTCAGCTCTACACACAGCTCTACAGCTCTAAACACAGCTCTACAGCTTACAGCTCTGAACAGCTCTTTCTCTCACTCCACACTACCATATCACCACCACCACGGGCTTCCTTCCTGGCAGGCTTTTATCCCCCTGAGGAGGCTGCCAGGTGCCACTCATCCAGGCTGATTGCCCTGCAGCCCAGGTGGCTGATTAGCCTTCTCTGCAAGGGGAGGCTTGCAGGCTTCTGCTCCCTCTTAAAGGGCCCGCAGGGCTGGCTCAGGCACTCCTGGCCAGCACCCTGCCACAGTTGCTAATTGCTTCTCTTGGCCTTGTTTAAATCTTGTGAATTAAACAGATAAAACTTAAACGGAAGAGAGCCCGTGTTTCGCCAGCATTACAAGTTAGTTCTTCTAGAGGAATTGTGTTTAATGGTCTCTACTTGCTGATATTCTACCTCGGATTATGTCTTTTAAAATACTGTCTGCAGATAGATATTAGTTAGCAGGTGTATGCACAGCAACCAGTGCACCTCTCAAGCTGTAGCCAGGCTGCGGACGCTGGAGTCATGCTGCCTCTCGGCCTAGGAATTTAGTAGTTACACACAGACCCATGTGAGGAGCCAATGACAATAGAGGGGAGAGGGTAGTTCAGGAGTTTGGATTGGGGATCCAGATTCCTGTGATCTGTTCCCAGCTTTGCCACTGTCTCACTGTCACCTCGGGCAAAGTGACTCAACCTCTCCGTGCCTCAACAAAACAGGTGTAATACGTACTTCTCTCAGAAGACCTTTTTTAGGCTTCCGTCATGGGTGCAAAGCACAGGGAGGTCCTGTGATAAGAGGCTATGTATGTGCCACATTTGATGGTGATAATGTTGGATACTAGATAGTGTCAAACCCATGGCTCTCTGCTGGATGGGCTGTGAAGCCATCTGTGCGGCCTTCCGCTCACTTGGTACATGAAGACCTGTGGCTAATAGTTTCACAAACAGGTGCCTAATGTCAGGCTCCCCAAGTCTGTTTAGAAATTTGAATAAGTGATGTGTTTGCAAATGGGCTGGAGCACCAACAGAAAAAAATGATGGGTGCTCAGCACGCACCGGCAGCCCCACAGATCGGCGCCGCCCTCTCACCCGGCGTCTCCCATCTGCCAGCGACCCCGCCAAATCAGCTCCTCCGCCTCCCTCCCGGAGCCTTCAACAGCATGTAGGAGGCACTGGGGAGAGGGAGCAGCAGGGGCAGGAAGAGGTGGGGAGAGGGGGTGGGAAGGGGGCAGAGCTGGGTGGAGCATCCCTGGGAACTGAATAAGTTGGTGCCTATGGCGTTGAATACCCAGTAGCTGGTCGGTCAGCACTTCTGAAAATCAGGCCACTAAGCATATGTCTGCAGTGCAGTGGAAGGGGAGGGGGGTGATTGCAGCAGGAGCAGATATACCCAAATTAGGGTTAATCCAGCTAGCTCAGATACCAATCGGTGCCCGCTCAGGACTGGGGCACATTACTGAAGTGGCTAGCCCATGCTGAAGTCCATGAAGTTTCACTGCTTTTGGAACCCGAGCTAGGTAGATTACAGCTGTTTTGGATAAATCTACATATGCTGTAATTGCACTTCTGATTGCAGTGTGCACATGACATACCCTTATTTACATCCCTAAACATGGCCATAAGAACCTAACTTTGGGTATCTATTTTTGAAAATCTTGGTCTAAAGCTGTAAATTTAGTGTTGGCTCTTTCTAAGGTTTCTGACTTTGAACAGTGCATTCAATCTATGTGACTGTGTTCATGCACTTTGCGTTGCTAAATAACTAGCACAGGGGATCGTGATTCAGGACCACTGGTTTCTATTTCTATCTCTACCACTGACTCCTTCTCTGATCTTGGGTGAATCACTTAATCTCCCTTTGCTTCAGTTTTCCGACTTGTAAAATGGGTCTAATAACAGTTACCTAGCAGAGACATACTTGCTGGGACTAGCGGTGCTGCTGCATTCCCTTGTTTGAAGTAGTAATAACAACCCAAATAAAGTAAAAGCTGTTTTATTTGGCATGTTGGGGGAATAGCGGGTGCTGGTAAGTGAAAAATGCTGGTTAACAAAGAGGGAGGAAGTTTGGGTGCATGAGGGGGTGTAGGGCTGGGAGTTGGGCATGGGAGGGGTTTTGGGGTGCCAGATCCGGGGGGCACTCACCTTGGGTGGCTCCCTGCAAGCGACATGTCTCTGCTACTCCTAGGCGGAGACACAGCAGGCTACCTCCCCTACGAGCATTAGCTCCAGAGCTCTCATTGGATGGGAACTGCAGCCAATGGGAGCTGCGGGGGCGGCGCCTGTGGGTGGAAGCAGCCTGCCTAGTCTCTGCCAAGCAGCAGCTGGGACAGGTCACTGCTTGCAGGGAACTGCCCAAAGTGAGCACCCCCCAGATCTGGCACCCTGAAAACCTTCCCATGCTGGTAGAGCTTTCTGGTTAGTACAGGGCCAGATAACACAGCTTTTACTGTACATGGTTTCCACCTTCAGCACCCCCACTGTAAACATTATTCCAGCACCACTGCGCAGTGGTGTTATAAAGCTTAATTAAGGTTGGTAAAACATTCATACCTATGTGAAGCAAAAGGCAGTGACCTGCAGCTTCAGCTAAGTAGCAGCTGTGAATGCAGTGGGATCTGAGGAAAGCCATCTGTCCTACCACTAATAGGAAAGAGGCCGCACTGTTCCATTAAACAGTGTTTTGACATCTAAAAGTCTCACTCAGTTAAATCACTTTTTACCAGCAGGGGACGTTGTATCCATAGATGTGAAAACCGAGAGCTAAGGAGAAAGACCATTCAAAGATTAAACCTTTTTAAAATGAATCTCTTCCAGAGGTACCTCGGCGACATGCGGTGTATGACAAACTAGGCCCAAACCTTGAACATCCAGAACTGCTAATGGGGTGGAGATGGAGGATAAATATTATATATATAGTGTGTATAGATATACTTTTGTGGGAAGAAGAATATATTTTCTTCCCACAAAAGTATTTTTTTTCTCCCAAAAACATGAGCAGCTGGTGTGAGACTGAGAGAAAATAAAAGCTCCCAGTAGATTTCATAAGCTGTTCTTAACTGTACAGTACATGAAGCCAATGTGGTACAATCAATATTTTGATGAACACCCGTGCACAAAAGTCACCCCCAGTGCCTGTTAATCCTATGTCCCAGCAGTGTGTGCAGAGGGGAGTGGGATGGGGGGGTTAAAGGACTAGAGAGTCTGTTGGTTTTTTTCCTTCCTCCACTGAAGATGTCTAACCTGGGCATACAGACGTGCTGGCCAGCAAGAAGTATTTACCAGAGATTTTTCAATTGATGGGGAAATCCTACCCTAGCCCCAGCTGTGTGGAAAAGATCCATAACACTTGTGGACCGCTACAGTTTTGCTGCATGTTGCAGGGGGAAGTTGCAGAGTAATGTTGTGTATGTGTGAGTAGAGGAAGGGCGGGGAGGTAACCACTGGGTGTGAAAACTGTGTAAGATCCACTGGCCACTGACGTGTTAAGAGATAGCGTAGAGGGCTGTGAGTTATACTAGTCTCCAGGAAGGTGATGAGGTGGTAGCATTATCTATGGGATCAATGGGGGCAACCCACTCAACATGTGTAATTTACAGATTCATGTGTAGAAATGTAGCCCCAAGTAAGAAACGAAGAATAACAATCTGTATCCATCAGCTGAAAGATCTCAAAACCTGTGAAACCATCTTAATATAAATTCACAGATCCATAGAGTTTAAGGCCAGAAGGCGCCATTAGATCACCTACTCTGACCTCCTGTGTATCACAAGCAGTTAAATTTCTCCCAGTTACCCCTGTAGTGAGCCCATTCTTAAGGCTCTTAAGAGGAATACACCACGGGAGGGGGGGAGGGGGGAGAGAACAAAGGTGATTTTAAGCTACCTTTGCATTCCCCCAATCCTAGGGCTGGATAATGCCTAAACCTGTGCCCTGTGTAACTTGGGGCATCCTAAGGACTGTTGTAGCAGCTACGGATCTGTGGGGGTTAAGGATCCCCTGCCCACACCCTCCTTTTCCCTGGAATTCTCTCAAAGCTGGGAACTGGGGATGGTGTAATAGAGGCTAGAGAGACAATTAAACCAGCTTTTCCAGCTACTTTGCAATGCCAAAGTGCACCGAAGAATTAGGTCCTTAATCTAGGCCTATAACCAAGAAAATAATTTAGGAGCATTGTAGTGGGGTGGTCACCCGCTTCAGCCCTGAAGGGGTTGAAACAGCCCTGCTGAGGGCTTCGGCAAGGGAAAGCAGCAAGCCTGGGCTGAGTGGGGAAGCAGTCACAGGTGGGCCATGTCCCAATCAGGCCACAGCTGGCCTTTATAAAAAAGAGGTGCTAGGCAGGAGCTAGGTAGTCTCCCTCTAGCTGAGGAGGGAGTTGGACCTAGCTGCCTGAGAGCTAAAGGGTACCAATAGTAGAGCAGTGCTGGGGAAGGGACAGGCTGAGCTGGGGAGCTCAGGCCTGGTGACCTCCCAGGCTGCAGGCCTGATAGAAAGGCCTGAAAAGGATACTAGGGCTGAAGGAAAAGGTAGCAGGTCCAAAAAAAACCCCTTGCCTATGATGAATGGCTTTTACACTGCAGTATACCCCAGGCAGCGGGGGCTTGATGCTTACTGGCAGTAGCCTTAGATTAAGGCAAGGATCGAGGGTTGGAGGTTCCCTGGGGAGAGGAGGCCCACAGAGAGATCTGTGCGGTATTCCCAGGAGGCAGCACCCCAGATAAAAGGGCACCGGGGTCCGGGAGGGACACGGGGGCTAGCGACGGGGAGACAGTGGCAGAGGCTGCTCTGGAGCTGGTAAAAAGAGCTAATTCCTAGACAACCGGCAGGAGGCACTGCAGGGGTGAGTTGTCGCGCCCCTACTAACATGTACACACATCATTCTTTATAAACACTAAGACATTGTCTTTGCTGCCTATCCTTCGCCACATATGACCCCACGAATACCGGCAAGATGGTCCTGTACTTGAATGAGTTCAACTCATGGATGAAGAACAGCTGGCTGAAACTGAAGCATGAGAGAGGTGTTGGTGGGGGGCAGAGGAAAGAGTTTGCAGTCATGGGGAAGCTGGCTTTGGTTGCAGATACACACCCACAACTGGTGACTTCAGTTGTAGTCTAGGAGTCCTCTTGGTTCCTCCGACATTGAGATCTCATGTACAGCATCCACGAGAGTACCTTTTTCTGTCATCTCCAGTTGACTATGATACTCTCATCCTGGAGAAGGATGACCGGGCCTCAGTTTTTCATGTCTTCATCACCTCTTGGCTTGACTACAACAATGCGATATATCTGGTCATGAAGCCTTCAGTACTTAGGAAATTCCAACTGGTACAAAACACTGCAGTGAGTCTCCTCAGCAACACAAGCTACCATGAGCACATAACACCTGTCGTCCATTCAGTACACTGGCTTCCCATAGATTATCAAATCAAATTCAAAGTCTCAATTCTTATTTTCAAGGTGCTCCATGGCCTGGATCTAGACTATCTAAAGCAGTGAGTCTCAACCTTTCCAAACTACTGTACCCCTTTCAGGAGTCTGATTTGTTTTGCATACCCCAGCTTTCCTCTGGCTTAACAATGACTTGCTTACAAAATCAGACATAAGTACAAAAGTGTCACAGCACGCTGTTACTGAAAGATAACTTGCTTTCTCATTTTTACCATATCATTATAAAATAAATCGATCTGCATATATTGTACTTACATTTCAGTGTGATGCTTGAGCTTGTTTTTCACTTGTGAGCATTTTATGGGGCCCTGGGCAATTACCAGGCCGGCAATTACCCCGTAATGCCAGACTTATACTTGTAACCCCCTAAACCTGTTCCATGACCACCACCCGGGGTTTCAATCCCCAAGTTGAGAAACACTGATCTAGATGATTTGAGAACCTCCTGGAAGACCTTCGCATATCCCCAGAGGTATACGTACCCCTGGTTGAGAACCACTGACTAAAGGACTGACTGAAGCTTCAAGATGAAGACTGTGATCAACCGCTTCACTTTTCTGGCACAATGGAACTCTCTCAAACAAGAGTAAAGTTCACCTGCGCAGGAGACCAAGCTTTCTTGGGTGTTTTTCTGAGACTGCGGAATGAACTCTCACAGGAACTAAGGACCATCACAAACCAAGACACCTTCCATTTCAAGTATTAGGTGCCCTTCTTTGACCTTGCCTTTTTATAGCAATGTGTATAGTAAACAACCAACCAACCAAAAAAACCAAACCAAACCAAGACAACACTGCACTTGCTTCCTCTCTGGGGAGAGGATGAGACAACAAACTGGTGAGAGATGTTAGTTGTGTCACTTAATGCATGTGAAGAATGGATACTGGGCTAAATGAACCTTTAGTCTGACCCAGAATGTCCATTCTTATGTTCTATATAGAATACAATAGGCTAAGAAAAAAGTTGTGGTCTTACCTTGTGTTAGCTAACATGTGATAACAAATGTGAGGTAAAACCCTAGTGAAAACAAGGAAATTTGTAGTTTGCAGTTTTCACAAGTATTTGCAGGATGAGGTAAACCCTAAACTCATCCATAGTCTTTACTCCAGCTGCTCACTCCAGCTGCCTTGCTTTCATTGGGATGTTATCTCATGTTAGTGAACAAGAGGTAAGGACACACACTCCTTCTTCCCCAGTGAAGACTCACCGAAAGGGGCCACATTCTGATCTGGGTTACACCTCTGGAAATCTGGTGTAACTCAATGAAGTTAGTCTGGGTTTACCGTATTCTGGCAGACTTTGGTCCTAGATCCCTTTTTAGGGAATCTCTTGCTGAAATCCACCATAAGAACATAAACTGGTATAAATACTGTTGGCAGTTTTAATTATTCTCACCAATAGCTCATCCAGTAGTTTTTATGCTCCATTAAAGCCCATTATACTACTTCTATCTAATATTCAAAGGATGCTGGAATAGTCTCAGCACATTACTTTTAACTTTACAAAAGTAAAATAGTACCAAGTTGAGACAGAACATGCTAAATGTTTTTTCCAAGTTAGTGTTAGTTTAATTTTCCTCAACACTTAGCTGAACAGTCGGCCATTGCAACTGTTCACCATTTGGTCTGTTTCTGTGTGGCCTCCAGGGCTTCAGAGACCGAAAGTCCAGCGATGGAATAGACTAGATGCAGCCACGTAATAGGGGGTCATCCTCTGGGCCGCCTCCACCCTCGGGTGGTGGAATTTTATCCCGGATGTTACAAGCTACCTGGAAAACGACGTTCACTGGAATGTCTTGTGGCATTCTCACGACACTTCTGAAAAGCGTAAGATGCTGTCTGCGGACAGGTTAACCTACTGAATGTAAAACATCTTTCTTGTTATTCCTGTGAGCCTGTTGTGCCAAAAGGCAGTGTCACAAGGTGCCTCTGTTACCACCTCATGTACCACACTGCCTGGCTAGTTCATGTGACCTGTCACAAACACACAACAGGTTGTTACCTTGTCATCACGTGTGTATTTATTCTTTCCTTGTAAAGTGTAACAGCGTCCTGGAGTCTTACAGTAGGAGAAGCTTCCATGCAGTGTTACTCTTCAGTCCAGATTCACCTTCTGAGATTTCTTTCTCCGCTTTCCCCATTGTTTCCTGTTCCTTCCACTTTTATCATTGTTACCCTAGTGGTCACCACCCAGATGCTCATAGTCCTCAACAGAAATTGATTCATTTGGTGCATCCCCGTGGATTTGACAAACACAGGGTGAAAATGGAACTATGCCAGCTTGTTTACACAGTTATCCTGTCTGGCAGCAGCAGCTCTGAAGAGTGCAGTGGTGGGACAGAGTTACTCTTACATCTTGAATTGCTTTTGGAGATGTGCACTGGGCAATATCAAATCATTGTTAAAACTGGATTATGGTAATCTGGATTTTTAGCAGACAGATTAGAGCAGGAAACCTCATGAAGTAAATAAAAGGGCAGATGGGGGAAGTTTATTTGAAAAAACAAAAAGTTACTTGCTGTACATATGGAATGGTAGTGGACAACATTGGTCAAGGCATTTTAAGACAAAAGGAATCACTATAATCATTTAGTTTGACTAGTTGTCCCTAATGATCTGACCTTAAAATCTGTGCATCATCACAGGGTTGTCAGCATCTTCCTTCCACAAATGCTGAGATCTAGAATTTTAGGCCAAAACTGCTGAATGTGTGAATCCACCTTTAGGCACCCACATACACGGCCTGATGAAGTGCTCAAATCTCAAGTCATGAAATCACAAAAGAAATTAGCTTTTGTTATTCAGATGTCCTGTAGTTTTGAGGGGTTTCTTTTTTGTTTTGAATCACACAAACACAATGTCTATTTTAAACTGAGATGTTTATGCCTGCAAAACATACAGTGGGCTAGTTTTAGTTTATGACAGAGAATAAATATGAGTAGAAACTTCATTATCATTTAGATAATACACATACTACATATGCAAAACAATTGCTCATTGGTGAAAATGTGTTTGATCCCCAGTCCCTGAAGGGGTCCAGAATTGCATTCCTGTGTCCAGGTGTTCAGCTTGAGTTGATTAGCACAGCTCCTTTGCCATCAATGAAGCTATACTGATTTACGCCAACTGAGGATCTACCTCCCTTCTTGTTAAAGGCGATCTACAAAGGGGAATGGTCTTGTGGCTGTTTTTTTCTTCTTAATGAGGAAGAAAGAAGGCCTGAAATTTCTAGTGAGATGGTAGACATCCCAAGAGCTCCGCAAGTGAAAGCTGACCTATTATATGGGAAGAGTGAGTTAGATTGTTTAAACCTTTGAAACCCATTCTACTCAGTTTTGTCTGTACTCTATATATTAAAGGACATTATTCAATGATAACTCCCAGCTAGGCTATGATATTTAATAGTAATGTGTTCTTCAGCAATAGATCCATTAAAGAGTCCAGTGTGTTTTTCAGTAACTCTCAGTTGATGGAGATGATATACTTCATGGACACCTGGTAAATGGCATACCCACATAATTGGGCCAACTGCCTGGGAACAGATTTATCCCACTTGCACCAGCCTCCTTGTTTCTTCTCTTTCCCTTCTCAGTACAGGATTCCACCCCTCTCTTCTTCCCCTTCTGCTGTCCCCGGCAGTATTTTTCTCCCCCACACCCTGCCATTTGTGAAAAGTCCATTTAAATGGTTCACCTGTTGTTTGCTAATCTACTGCAATTCATAGACTATCAGGGTTGGAAGGGACCTCAGGAGGTCATCTAGTCCAACCCCCTGCTCAAAGCAGGACCAATCCCCAATTAAATCATCTCAGCCAGGACTTTGTCATGTCTGACCTTAAAAACCTCTAAGGAAGGAGATTCCACCACCTCCCTAGGTAACCCATTCCAGTGCTTCACCACCCTCCTAGTGAAAAAGTTTTTCCTAATATCCTCTCCCACTGCAAATTGAGGCCATTGCTCCTTGTTCTGTTATCTGCTACCATACCACTGAGAACAGTCTCCATCCTCTTTGAACCCGCTTTCAGGTAGTTGAAAGCAGCTATCAAATCCACCCTCATTCTTCTCTTCTGCAGACTAAATGATCCCAGTTCCCTAAATCTCTCCTCATAAATCATGCGCTCCAGGCCCCTAATCATTTTTGTTGCCCTCCACTGAACTCTTTCCAATTTTTCCACATCCTTTTTGTAGTGTGGGCCCCAAAACTGGACACAGTACTCCAGATGAGGCCTCACCAATGCCAAATAGAGGGGAATGATCACATCCCTCGATCTGCTGGCAATGCTCCTACTTATACAGCCCAAAATGCTGTTAGCCTTCTCGGCAACAAGGGCACACAGTTGGTGTGAATTGGTGTTTTCTAAACCAGACTTCTCCCCATATGACCCTTTGTTCAATTCATGCCAGTTTCCTGCTCTAGTTTGGCCTATAAAAGTCCAATTTACCATAGATGAGGTTTTTAAAAAAAGATTTAACATTGCACAGTTCTCATTTTTTAATGTAATTTCTACAATAAAAGCAACTGTCTAAGCACCATGACAGAGCTCAGAGCTGCTGTCAGGATGAATGTATAATTCAACTGGCATATGCTTCCATTTCCACTTGGGTTTGCCTTGGTCACTGGGGTGTAGAAATTATAGGAGTTGCATTTTTAAAAGCCCACAAATATTTGTTTACATGACACACTGTAACAATCAGTTACAATCAGTAGAAATTATAGGAGTTGCATTTTTAAAAGCCCACAAATATTTGTTTACATGACACACTGTAACAATCACTTTGACAGCACAAACCATTGCTTGTAGTGTAAATAATCTGCATGGTGGACCAAAGTAACCCTCAGTGCAACTCTGTGGAAATAAAGGGCGTTACACCATAGCTGAATCTGGCTGTATATCTGCTTGCATTTCATTGTTTTATTTGTTAACACTGAAAATAAAAATGATTTACCAAGCACTGGTTAATATTGTGTCATGAATTTCTGTGGTGTGTTGCTGCAACTAACTCACATTTAACTCATATTTTGATAAACCACCTATGCTGCAGGAATTCAGTGTGTTCTATCTTAACTGTAGCAGATGGTAGTGGGTGACTCCTTATTATGTTCCTATCATGCTACCATCCTACCTGTCATAAATTTAGCTCCTGCTTCTTTCATTAATATGAGTTAGTGCCCATAGAACTAGCAAACTTGGTTACATACAGCTACAGCGATACCATAGAAATTGAATATAGTTTTCCATATAACAATTTTTTAAATTAAATTGCAAACTTTCTATGACAAATCCAATAGAAACATATTTATAAAAGACAAAATCAGATTTTTTTTCTTTCTTTTTACATCTGCAGCCAGACCTTAAATCATCCGCTCTTGACTGTGACTCACATTCACGCAGACTAATGTTATTTGTTGACTTCTTCTATACTATATTAGGGAATGGATTTTAAAATAGCCTGAGTGTCCGGAACGGTGGCATGATTTGCACTATTGTAAGCAGGTGTGGGATGATCAAACTTTTATGTCAGCAAACGTCAATTTCACCTCACCCATAGAAACTGACAAAAATAATTTATAATCAAAATTTACAAATAGGCAAAGTAAGACAAATGCTGCTTGAGAACTTAGACTAGAGTAAAAATACAGTGATATGGACTTTTGAATTAGCCTTGTTACAAATGGACTATTGAATGAATAGGAAAAAGAGCTATGGTTTGTTGATTTAACAATATTTACTTTGTATATTTTGTCATGTGATGTTTATCGGTTTATAAAGTTTTAAATTTTTGAGTATCCATGTGTCTACTGTTATTAAATAGTTGTCTGATCCTCCATAATTTCCTGCAACTATGAAAATTTAAGTGGATAGAAATCTAAAAAATGCTTAAAAATACACATTGACATCCATTGAAATTATAAAACAAAATCAAATTCTGCCAAGCCTAATTATTAGGTACAGACTATGGAGAATTAAACTTTCTTAGCATACAACAAAAAGGCACACCTCAGTACTGGCTTAGTATAAAACAAACAAGATTGGGCACAGTCTATGTTGCACCATCCTCCCTAGTTTGAGGTTATGCCATTATTCGTTCTTTAACTCACTGTAGCAGCATTTGTCCTTGATAGCAACCAGAGTGGCACACGCCCATGTCTGGTTGCTAAACCAGTCAGTTTGCTCCTTTGGGCTTGGCCAAGTTAGATCATTACAAGGGCACCGTAAAGCAACCAAAGCATTTTCATTTGTCTAATCTATTTAATTTGCTGAGTATTATTGTTAATTTGATTGGAAGCATGGCACGGTAATCTAGGGAACAGAGTAATGGGATCCTGCAGTGGTTTACTATGCTGCATAGGACTCCATGTGGAGGACATCTGTGCTGCTTTTCCTGGTCACTATTGTGATGATATCTGGACTGGTCAAAAAAAAATCCATGTAAAATTGAGACCTCTCTTATCTGTAAATTGATCCTGACACCATGAATAATGGAGAGGAAATGCAGACCAGTAAGGTAAGGTAACTGGATGGGTCTCCTTTTTCACCTGTCTGTCTGTCTTGTGGTCACATGACCTTAGTATCAGTAAGTAATTTTTCATGAGGTTCTTGAAGCTGTTTCAGGCAGCGAAGGGATAAAAGCAATTTCTCCCTTCTAAGCTTTCATGCATGCTAAGGGCAA
Organism: Sternotherus odoratus; assembly: GCA_032164245.1. Classification (NCBI taxonomy): domain Eukaryota; kingdom Metazoa; phylum Chordata; order Testudines; family Kinosternidae; genus Sternotherus; species Sternotherus odoratus. The sequence goes on from JAVMKO010000007.1 coordinate 96,410,832, forward strand.
GGAAGAGTTTGACCATGTGGCCCTGCCTGACCTATTTTCCAAAGAACCATTTCCTTGATTGGCTAGTTGTGATACCATAGACCCAGATTGTTATGTGATTCTCATCTAGAGCCGAAGGGCTCTAAAAACAGAAAGTTCTCAACATGGACTAATGAATAAGTAATGTCACCAAAGAAGAAGAAAACCCCAAGGCAAGAAGAGACAGGAGAGGACAAAGAGGAAGGTGCATGGGTCAAAGAGGTGGCGGAGAGGCAGGAGGTGTTAGCGGAAGAGGGCAGACCTAATGAGATCAGTGGTTCAGAAAAGAAAAGCAAGCTTACAACATACCAGAGTTTAGCTGGCAAGGAGGAAAGGGATGCAGATGCTGAGGAGTTAGAGGATCCCAAACATAGCTATAGGACGAAAAAGAAACAAGGAGTTAGGGAAATAAATCAAAAGGGAACAGGTTGGAAGGTGAAGGATCAAGGGAAGAGTGGCAGAGATCCAGGAGAGGTGGTAGTAGGGCGTGATATTAAATGCAGTAAGGAGGAGAACAATAATGACATGAAAGAGAAGAATAAGAAGAATAAAGCAACAGAGGAGGAGGAGGAAGATGAGGAAGAAGAAATCCATGACAAAAAGAAGAAAAAATCCGCCTCCACAAAGGCCTCTGTAAAGAAGAAATCAAAGTCCAAGGAGGCATTGGATAACGGTGAGGTGAAGAAGAAGAAGAAGGACAAGGGACATGAAAATGCCAGTGAAGATGAGGATGAGGATGCAAAAAAACAGAAGAAAAGGGCTAAAAAAGGCAAGGAAGAGGAGAAATTGGACAAGAAGAAGGGAAAAGGTGACAAGTCAAAGAAAGGAAAGAAAGAGTTGAGCTTTGCAGAGCTCTATGAACAGGAGCTGCGGGACTATCACACGGATTCTGCCAATGAAACCGAAGACGAGTACAACAAGAAAAAAGGTGAACACAGTCCTCTCTTATCTTTCACTTTGAGCAGGCTCTTGAGGCTGCTTCGTTTGCAGCATGGGTTGGTTTTTTTAGCTCTATGAATTCCCCTCTGGGCATCTTTCCTAACACAGAGTGCTTGTCATTTCTTCCTAGGGAATTCTTAATTTTAAAAATATGTTATGAATCAGTCACCAGAAGGGTCAATAAGTTGATGGTGTGTGTGCGGGGGGGGGGGGGGGGGAGAGTCATCTTCAGTTTGTGGTCATTTGCTATATAATTCAAGGCTCCATGAAAGATTTATTCTCCTAAATATAAAAATGTATTATTTCTATTATGGTAGCACCTAGAGAGTTCAGGTGGGGATTAGACCCACATTATGCTAGACCGTGTATATACCTATAACAGAAAGATAATCCCTGCTCCCAAAGAGCTTCCAATCGAAGTATGAGAGACAACAGGTGATTTCACCGAACAGGCGAGGGGAAGCACAAGGTGACCATCAGATGATTATAATTCGTGTAATAAGCCATTGCAAATAACCAAACAAGTCCAGAGAAAGCATTGCTGCATTTTTTTAAACATAATATTCTTATATTGGTTTTATATAGCACTTGTCAAACATGACAAAACAATGCATTGGATACTGACGTTGCAGGTAATATACAATGCGTCAGTTCTTAATAGCTCCAATCCGCTTTGGATGCTAGAACCTGTTTTATTTGAATGGGGAATTGTTGGCCTGGAAACTGGGGGTAATCTCAAGCTCTTTTGGAAAGGAGCAATGGGATCTTTAACTTCCTCCTACATGGCTTCCAGAAAAGACCTCTGTTTAGCATTTCATCTGAAGAGTGGCATCTCTCCAGTTCCCCTAACACTGTGCTGAAGTGTTAATGTTGGATTTAAGGCCAACTCAATGAGGGGGATGTGAAACCACAAGCTTATGGCCGACAGGAGAGTGCTGCAAAGTGAGCAGTAATGACCCATGCCACGTCTCCAGCACCTTAAATGTTTCAGCAAGCAACCCTCGGTAAATTAGAGGGTGCTCACAACTAAAGCAAGGTTATATATAGATTGAAGAAATGGGAAAGGAAGAGATAATGGACAACTGGGGGATGACTCTTATCTATCCCAGCACCTGTGCAACTGATTGTCTTGGAGATTGTACACAAGTCACTGAAACTCTCTGCACTTCAGTTTCTCCATATGTTAAAGAGGGATGTTAACACTTATTCCCTACACTTGGAGAGCCTCAGAACTGCATACACTCAAAGTATCAATTATTATTTGAACTACACAGTGAGATGGGATGGTGACTAGGAGAACAGTGTTTTATGGCACAATTTGAAACAGAAAAGTGAGTCTAATTCTGATTCCGAGAAAAGTAAGTTTTTATATCATGTGTTAGGAAATACACAGTTTATTTTGCATATACATCTTCCTTCAAACCACAGTTTCTTTAATGTAACAGAATAACAACAATTGTTGTACTTTTCGTATTTAGACATTCAAAGATTTTTTTGTTGCTCAAAATATCCTGGAGATTGTCTAGTAGTCTGATCTCCTGCATAACGCAAGTTAAAAAAACCTCCACCCAGTCCTTCCTTCATCAAGCCCACTAATTTGTGGCTGAAATAGACTGAAGATCCAGTCCTGAGACTCTTCCTCTCCCAAGTGCTCTCAGTGAGTTCAATGGGGCTACTCATGTGATTAAATCTGAGCTAAGACTGAGCCCTTAATTAGTTCACTCAGTTGGATTTAGTGAAATTTTAAATCTTAGTGAAATTTTAAATCCCTAACATGGTAAAACTGTGCTGGTGTTTCTGTATCATCGCTGTAGGGGTTGCCCTGGGAAAAGGACAGAAACAATAGAAAATACTACATAAGTGAACTTCTTAGCCCCCTTTCAGTGAAGTCTTCCTTGAAGCACCTTTTAATAGTTCAGATTTGGCTTTATGATACCACCAGAACCTTGGTTTTACTAGGATGTTTATGGGGTCACAGAGGCCTCCCTGGCTGATCAAGGATCTTCTGAGAAATTTCCACTGTTCAAAAAGGCAGCTTTCCACGTCTTTATCAAAATGTGTGCGTGAGAGAGACAGGGAAAACATGGGATCAGCACACCATTCTTTATTACTCCATAAGCGAAGGGTGGTTCCGGAGAAATTTAGCTTAATGTTCACTTTTAAAGTGAATAATTTGTGCTCTGTAGCATCAACAGCATGAACAATAGGGAGCTGACTGGCAGATACTAGCTGCAGCTACATTCTCTAAACTACTTGAAACAATTGTGCAATCCTATAATCCCGTTGATGCTTGTTTTATGAAGAGTATTGTTCTTTTTCAGCTTCTCATGTGCTCTTGCTGCTACACTGCCTTTTGGTACTAAGCAGGCAAGTTCCTTTTTCACATGGCGTAGTGAAATCTTCATTGCTGCAGTAGCATTGATTGAAATGTGTGGTGTCCCCTTTGTGGGATTTCTAAAATTTGCTTGAATTAACTCTCCTGTGGGCCAGAGACTATTAGATTTTGTGGGGCCCCTGTGTACAGTCTTTTTCCTAATTTAAAACAAAACGATCACAATTATGGCATCGAGGCTATTAACGCTATACTAAACTTGCCTTTTAATTAACATAAAGCCATTCTGTGGTTACATTTCAATCTGAAAGCATGTAGAATATAGTTAAGTTAATTCAAAATTGCCTACTTCTTATCTTAGAACAGCTGTTATATTATTTCTTTCTGGGAGGGAGTTTGGGTGCAGGAGTGGGCTCCAGTCTGGGACAGAGTGTTGGGGTGTAGAGGAAGGTGCGGGCTCTGGGCGGGAGTTTGGCTGCAGGAGGGGATTCTGACCTGTGGCGGGGGATGGGGTGCGGGGTCTGGTAGGGAGTTTGGGTGCAGGAGGGGATTCTGACCTAGGGCAGAGGGCTGGGGTGCAGGAGGGGGTGCGGGCTCTGGGAGGGAGTTTGGGGCAGGAGGGGATTCTGACCTGTGGTGGGGGATGGGGTGCAGGAAGGTGTGTGGGATCTGGGAGAGAATTTGGGTGCAGGAGGGGATTCTGACCTGTGGCAGGGGTTTGGGGTGCAGGAGAGGGTGTGGTGTCTGGGAGGGAGTTTGGGTGCAGGAGGCAGATTCTGACCTGGGGCAGGGGTTTGGGGTGTGAGGTGCAGGCTCCATCGGGAAGGCGCTTTCCTCAGGTGGCTCCCAGCTGGTGGAGCAGCAGGGCTCAGGCAGGCTGCCTGTCATAGCCCCACGCCGTTCCCAGAAGCGGCTGGCTGCTGGCATGTCTCTGTGCCCTCCTGCGAGCAGGGGGACAGCGTGTCTCTGTGCGCTGCCTGGGCCCCCAGCTCCCATGGGCCCATGGGAGCTGTGGGGAGGGAGTGGGGGCACATGCAGAGCTGCTCCCTTCAACCAGGGGCCGCAGAGACGTGCCAGCACATGGCTGCTTCCGAGTGTGGCATGGGGCCACGACATGCAGGCAGCCTGCCTGAGCCCTGCTGCGCCAGGGACCCCTTAACCTGGGACCCTGGGCTGCAGCCCCTAAAACCCTGTGTTAATCCGTCCCTGTCCTCCTGTCCCTCCAGACAGCCGGGATGCTGGCTACCTTTGGTGCTAGTGAACAGACAACAGCGCTGGATCTAAATCAGAGTGTGTGGGTTGCCTTATGTAAAAAGGAAGCGGGGGTCATGTAAATGTTTTCTCAGCTGTGGATTGGTGATGTCTGTTGCATCTGGTGACTTCTTGATCTTTATTAGTAAGGGATTCCATCCCTTTGTTACGTTTGACTGATGACTGAAGAATAATGGGAATCTAATTCCAAGGAACAGGGAAACAAAAGGCATAAAGTGGCAGGGTGATGCTGTGCATGAGGAAATTATAGCGGAGATAACTGCCATTTTTAACTGAATTGCAGCTATTGTCTCTTCCTGCAACCCCAATGTTAATTATGTTTTTTACTTATTTATTAGCTACATTTTGCAAAGTTCTTTGTACAGTATATCTCTGATTGCCATTAATCCTGAAAACGTGATGGGTTTGCATAGTTTAGGGTTAATAGGTGCTCATTGGAAGGCTTGAACATAAATTGGGGTAAATTATGTGGCAATACCATCACCCATAATTTAAATTCATCAGCAGTGTGAAATTTTGAGAGCTCCTCTAAATACCCTGGAGTGAGCTGTGGTAGAAGGAATGCTGCTTTAAAATTAGTGGACCAAATTCTGGTCTGTTACACCCACAGATGTCCTCTCTGACATCTGGTAGAGTCCGGTCGGGGAGCCAGGTCTGTGAGTTCAGGTTCTGTAGCTATTGCAACCTGGACGGCCATGACAGTCAGCGGGTTCTATGGAAACTGAGGAGTGTCCTAGGTAGAGCCCTGCAACCGCTGCAGAGCAGGAGGTGGAAACAAAGCTTTCCCTGAAGGTCAGTTGGGTACATAAAACCCAACCCTCTAAGGCAATTCCCTTCCTCCTCCACACCCTCCCCTAAGGACCCATACAGACTTACCTGCTATTGCCTGTTCTGGGGAGGAGAGGTAGTGGATTGACCGTGCACCCTTAATGCTCACCCCTGGGTTCACTTGGCTCCTTCAAAGGACTCTGTGGATGCTGCTGCCTGGCTGATCCCACCATCTTCCATCTTCGGGAAGGTCACTAGTGAAGGACTCCCTGCCAACCCAGAGCTATGTATTGCTTTGGTGACAGAAGTAACAGGATTACCTGCTTCCTACCCCGTCCCTGCCCTTAGCATGCACTCAGGACAGCAAACTAAACATACCAGCTCCTAGACTGAAAGAGACTGCAGCCCCAAAGCCTCTCAGGACAGCGGGGGATCCGAAAGAGTGCATGCTTGCCAAAGAAACCTCCAGTGGTTTCCTCACTTCTGTGGTAGGAAGTACAAGGTGCCCTCTGCCTCTGTGGGCAGAGCAGCAGTGTGGCTGGGAGAGACGAAGGGTTTCTGCCTATGTCTGTGAACGTTCATGGCCCTGGCTTGATGGTAGGGCTAGAACTTGATCCCACCTTCATTTCAGGCAGTTCAGGGTCAAACATTTCACGCCGGCTACTTTGCCCTCCTTGCTGTGTTGCATACGGTCTTGTTAGCTCCCTCGCAAAGTGGGCACTAATCGCCAATGGATCCTTTCACCATCCTGTCCACACGTAGTGGCACAATGATGAGCTTGGAACCTGCTGGTTTCCACTGGTCTACTGGATTTTCTAATTAGTGCATGTTCAACAGCTGCCCAAACTGTTGTTCTTCTTTTTGCAGAGAAATGCACCATGAGCCTCATATTCTGCAGGTGGATTTCTGATGAAACTTCATTGATATTTTTGACAGCTATTGCATCTCATTGGCATGCTCATCAGCATTCATGATTTTTCTCTCTAAGGAGCTCCTGTAACTCATATTAAACGTCCCTGTGATGTACATACATTTCATTTCAACAGAAAGTGCATTATGTAAATCTGCCTTGTATCCTAATGATAAGCCTCTTCTGTATCGATTGTGGTGTAAAGGAATTGGGTCGTATCCCTTTAAATAATTTGTGGGCTTCCTAATGGCTCTCACTATCTTCTATGTTTCTGAAGCCCTCAGAACCCTGTATACAGTTGCTACCTCAGGCCACTCCCCCCTCCCCATCAACAAAAAGAGTTAAAATGAAGACTTAAGTAAAGTATTACTAAAATGTTTTAGAGAAGCATTTTAGAAATATTTCCTGGAGCTCTTTAGTTGGAAGCTGCTGTAGAAATTCACATAATCATTAGGGCCGTGGGTTTGTCATTATGAGTTCTTGGTATAATGGCCATTTGTAAGAAGGCTTGGCTAAATAAAGTGATCTGAAATGAACTCCTTTAAACAATGGTCCTTTTACACTCCGCCAGTCTGCAGATCTGGCCAGTTACTGTGTACCCTTTGCTCCAGGGGAATGCAAATTCTTCAACAGGACAGCCAAGAGAGAAATTCATTGAGAAATTTTATCCAGACATCTGGAGCAGGGACTCTCAAAAACTTTTCCTTGGTATGGACCAGAGCTTAATAAGACATTTACTTATAAGCACCTCCACTCACATTTGTGTGATCAGGTATCTTCCCTTTAGCAACTACAGAAATTCCATACATGGAAAAAAAAATTAGTAAAATGATCAGTGTATTTTTAGCCTTCTTTTTAAGGTAATTTAGCAACTAGAATCAAAGAGGAAAGCAAGTAATGTGTAACCAACCAGCTTTCCAAGTACCATATTGGGATCTAGGGATAAATGTCACATACCTGTGTGATACACATGTGATGAGCTGCTTTGATGATGCACTGTTAGCCTCCTCACCTGCTTTCTGCCCACTAATCTAAACAAAATGCAGATGGTGAGTCACCTTAGTAAAATGTTTGGGAACTTCTTGAAGGTCCTGAGATACAAACATGACACTATTACATATGAGAAGATTGTTTTTAGATCTCATTTTAGGGTTTCACTAAGGAGACACACTTATCTAGGAATGGTGTTAAGGTGTAACGGTAGTCACTTGTGTACTAGTCCAGCACAGCACATTAAGTGATATGATGAATCAGGACCCTATATCATTGGGAAGAAAAATTCCCTACACACCAGAAATTAATGGGTGAAATTTTGTGACCTGTGTTATGTAGGAGGTCAGACTATATGATCACAGTTGTCCCTTCTGACCTTAACATCTGCGAATTTATAACAGCATTACCATTAGTGTAGTATTGATTTGTAGTATAGGAAATGATGATCTTAATAAGGACAAGTGCAATTAACTAAAATTTATAGAATAAAATCATTACTGAGGTTAGCTGGTTTGAGAGCTTATAACTGGATTCCACAAAGATTTGCGCAGGAGCTTAATTTTACAGACACTGAATTTTCCCGCTGATTTCAGTGGGATTACTCACAGTGAGTATGGTGTGCAATTGTTTGCAGGATCTTGGCCTTAAGCATTTTTTTTAATCCACAAAAATATCCAAATCCAATATTCAGAAAAAATATTTTAGAACTGTACTCGTGATACATTCATGCTCCATTTAAACTGGCTTAGCCCAGATGGCAGACACAAAATACACATAAAAATACAGCTGTAGTAGCAAAGCTGCCATGCGAATTCTGTAGCTATCCTGCAGGGGATTTCTGGCTGACGTCTGGGTAAAACGAAATGAAGAAGAAAGGCCAGATTTTTAAAATGTCACCTCCCTTCTCAAACCTGAACTGTTTAGTCACAAATAATTGCAGGTACAGTTTTTTTTATCCTCCTTTGTGGGTGCATTTAGGACATTGCCAGAAGATTAGTGAGAGTGCAAAAGGAGATGTCCAGCAAGATTAAATCGAAAAATCAGGTGTTAAATGTACAATTTAGTGTATGTTCAAATTCCTCTTTTCCAGAAGGGAGTGTCCCTTTGGCTGTAATTCAGTGTCATTCAATGGAATTCACCTTGGATATTCTCTGGAGGGAAGGAGACATTTAAAGGGGTCAGGAACTAGAGCTAGGTTACACAATCATAACCATTTTTTTATTTATCAAAATTTGGCTTGTTTTTTTTTAAGTTCATAAAACATCAATGTAACTTCTGCATTTTCAGAAAATGTAAAAGATTTTCTATGAAATTTCACTTGGATTATTTTTTACTATCTCATTTTTCACAGTGTAATCAATAGTCACTTTTGCTTAAATATACATCATTAGCGGTTTGGGGCAGGGGCTGTCTTTTTATTGTACAGCACTTAGCTAAATGGGTGGTGGTCCATAGGCAGTATGATAATACAAAAAATACTTAAATTACAACAGTCCCACCAAAGCAACATAGACCTGACATGTTAAAAACTACTCTGGAAGACAGGCGGTCATGAGTTACATTCCCATCTCCATTACTTAGTTTGCAAATCTTCTGTCTAGCTTTCTGTAAAGTTGCCCATCATTGTAGTCTCTGAGCACCTGCGTTGTGAATATTATTCAGTTAAGAAAGAAGTAATAGTAATTGCTCCCATTTAGTAAATGGAAAATCTGGATTGTGTATGAGTTACTGTAGCCTAGTAGAATAAGAACAGAGCTGGACAAAAACTGGGTTTTTATTTTAGTTGTGACATGGATTCTTATACAGCCTTGGGTAGGGCTATTAATTTCCCCTACCCCCAGGAAAAGCAGAGATTCACAGTGGACTTGGTGTGATTCAAATGTGTAACGGCATAAACAGCACTGTTCTAATTTATGATTTGGCTTCATCTGTCCAACATTATGGGTGCGATTGGGGCACAGGTTCCAGATACATTCACATGTCTTCTGTCCAGTTAGGTTTTTGTCTTTGTGGCGTTATTGCTGCTGTTAGCAACGTTTGTTTATTGTTGTCGGCCTGCCGGTGAAGTCTTTCTCCAGGCGTTGCTGGTCTGAGGCCCTGTTGCCTTCAGTTTCTGTTCCCTTCAGAATGAGAGAGGCTGGACTCTGGCAGGTAGTAGTGCACTCCATTCCTGCTGGAGGATGCAGTTCCGTTAAGCCCTGGCAGTGCTGACAGGAAATGTCAAGCAGATTAGTCCTTGCTAACATGGTTCCAGGGCCTCCAACCGCTGTGCCTGCTGGTGTGTCCAAAGAGATCTTGCAACATGAGATTGATTGACACATCTAGCATAACCACCTGCAAGGTGATATTTATTTAAAAACAGGTTGCATACAAATAATTGTAGAACAAAGGAGGTTACTTTGCTAATTAATTCACCTGCGTGGTGTAACTTCATGGGCAAATATTTCAGACCAGTGACTCAACATTTCTGTCATCTTTTGTGTGATAATCAGATTTCGTCAAGTCTTTCACATGCTCTGCTCTTCTCTACTCTTTCAAATTCAGATCCAAATGTATTTTGCAGTATTATTTTGGCCTGGTCACTTCACTTAGTAGATGTTTATAGCTTGATAATACTTACCTAGCCTACCTACCTTTCTCTTGTTACTGTGAGGATTAATTAGATGATGTTTATAAAGACTAAGGAAAAGTTAGAGGTCACTGTTTACATTGTTTCCATTTATCAATAGCTTATAAAAGGGTTAATTAGGGATTAGTAGCTGTTTTTAATAAATGGTTAATCGATTGTTAAAGATCGTTACAGAGCATCCTGTTTTATAATCATCTAGAATATCTTACTATGTATTTATAATATACTAGCATAAGTGCCCGGCGTTGCTCGGGTCAGTCGGAGGTGGGGAGGGGGCAGACAGTTGACACCCCCTGACCAACCCCAACACCCACCCTTCACCCACCCTGACACCTTCCCACCCCCCCGACCAACCCCAAGACCCCCCGGCTCACTTACCCCCCGACCAAACCCGACAACCCCACCTGACCCCCCAAAACAAACCCAACACCCCCACCTCACCCCCCGACCAAACCCGACACCCCCACCTCACCCCTGAGCAAACCCGACACCCCCACCTCACCCCCCGACCGAACAGTGTATTTAATAATCTGTGTGCTACACAGTGCACCGTGAGCCGGGGGGGGGGGGGGGAGGGTGTCGGGTTTGGTCGGGGGGTCAGGTGGGGGTGTTGGGTTTGCTTGGGGGGGGTCAGGTGGGGTTGTCGGGTTTGGTCGGGGGGTAAGTGAGCCGGGGGGTGTAGGGTTTGGTCTGGGGGGGTGGGAAGGTGTTGGGGTGGGTGAGGGGTGAGTGTTGCGGTTGGTCAGGGGGTGTTGCGGTTGGTGGGGGGTTGAGGTGGGGGTGTCAGGTTTGCTTGGGGGGATGAGGTAGGGGTGTCAGGTTCGGTCGGGGGTAAGTGAGCCGGGGAGGTGTCGGGTTTGGTCTGGGGGGGTGGGAAGGTGTCGTGGTTGGTGAGGGGTGAGGTGTGGGTGTTGGGGTTGGTCAGGGGGTGTTGCGGTTGGTGGGGGGGTGAGGTGGGGGTGTCGGGTTTGCTTGGGGGGGTGAGGTGGGAGTGTCGGGTTCGGTCGGGGGGTAAGTGAGCCAGGGGGTGTCGGGTTTGGTCTGGGGGGGTGGGAAGGTGTTGGGGTGGGTGAGGGGTGAGGGGTGGGTGTTGGGGTTGGTCAGGGGGTGTTGCAGTTGGTGGGGGGGTGAGGTGGCGGTGTCGGGTTTGGTCGGGGGGTAAGTGAGCCGGGGGGGGGGTGTCGGGTTTGGTCTGGGCACCCACCCCAACACCTTCCCCCCCCCAGACCAAACCCAACACCCACACCACACCCCTCACCCCCCCGACACCTTCCCACCCCCCCAGACCAACCCCGACACCCCCCCGGCTCACTTACCCCCCGACCAAACCCGACACCCCCACCTCACCCCCCCAAGCAAACCCAACACCCCCACCTCACCCCCCCACCAACCGCAACACCCCCTGACCAACCCCAACACCCCCACCTCACCCCCCGACCGAACCCGACACCCCCACCTCACTTACCGTCCCACCAAACCCAACTCAGATCCGTCGCAGGGGGGGAGGGGGCCCAGAGCCGAGGGATTCCGGGGACCTTCGCAGGTGGGGGGGGGCACAGAGCTGATGGAGTCCGGGGTTGAGGTGGGAGGGGCAGAGAACTGAGGGCTCTCCGGGGTTCCGTTGGGAGGGGGGAGGGGCAGAGAACTGAGGGATCTCTGGGGTTCTGTTGGGAGGGGGGAGGGGCAGAGAACTGAGGGATCTCCGGGGTTCCGTTGGGAGGGGGGAGGGGCAGAGAACTGAGGGATCTCCAGGGTTCCGTTGGGAGGGGGGAGGGGCAGAGAATGGAGGGATCTCCGGAGTTCCGTTGGGAGGGGGGAGGGGCAGAGAACTGAGGGATCTCCGGGGTTCCGTTGGAGGAGGGAGGGGTGAGCTGAGCGAGTGAGGTGTCTGTTGGAGGGGGGTATTATGACATCATCACCACCTAACCGCCCAGCCGATGTGATTGGCCCTGAAAGACTTTCACCCCTGGGGGGCGTCAGAGGTGAGATCCGAAAATTTTTCGACCCTTACCAGCATCTAGACCCCAAGACCCCTCACTGTACCAAATTTCAAGTCTCTGGCTCAAACGGTGCGGGAGGAGTTCGCAGTCATACGTACATACATACATACATACATACACACATACATACACCACTTGACTTTTATATATATAGATAAAAACTCATGCCTAACATTCTTATGACATCTATCAATCCTTTATTAACCTGTTATAAACCATTTATACATTAAACATGAATCTAAAGTGTGACTAGATAGGGTATCAATTCATGTTTGCAAAAATGATGAGATTCTCAGATGCAAGGTGCAATAAAGTATTGCTACTGTCGTCTTTTTAATCTTTAAAGAAAGCTAGGAATACTTGTAGCACCTTAGAGACTAACTAGTTTATTTCAGCATAAGCTTTCGTGGGCTATAGCTCACTTCATCGGATGCATAGAATGGAACAGAAGTCAAGTTCCATTCTATGCATCCGATGAAGTGGGCTATAGCCCACGAAAGCTTATGCAGAAATAAGGTAGTTAGTCTCTAAGGTGCTACAAGTATTCCTCGCTTTCTTTAGGGATACAGACTAACACGGCTGCTATTCTTGAACCTGTTTTTAATCTTTATTATAGGTGGCACACGTAGAGAAGCCTATTGTTAGGGTTTCCGACAGGTTCCATTATAAAACCCTGTTTTCAAATGCTTATAACTTTGCTAGATTTTAACTGTTTGGACAGAAATTTTCTTGCTATTCAGATTCAGACTGAATATTTTTGAAAACTGTCAGAAAAAAAAACAATTCAGCTGTTTCTCAGAAAAGGGATCAGGGAATATATATTGTTTTGCCCATGTAAAAAAGCTTTACAACTTTTTCATTGAGAAGCTCTGGCACCCCTGTGGTTTGGAGCACAGGCAGGAAATTTGGCTGGGAGTTTGGGGGGGGGGGGAATAAGCACCAACTCCGTGGGTGCTCCGGGGTTGGAGCACCCACAGGGAAAAATGGTGGGTGCTGAGCATTCACTGGCAGCCCCTATAGGCTTCTCCCCAACCCCCAGTGCCTCCTGGCAGACCCTGCAAATCAATGCCTCTCCCTCCCTCCCCGCACCTCCAGCTGTTTCCTCTTCTGAAAATGCCTTAGCTCTTCCTCACTAAAGGGGTGAGTATCCCTGCACTGTGGCATGATTCCCTGTTCTAGGGGAACCAACTACCCTGACTTTCAGAAGCAGCAGAACTTCTGCTAGGAGAGGAACTTAGAGGGTGTGCAGAGGAGAGTCATCCAAATGAAATTGGCTGGCTGCCCCAAAGGCTTGAAACGGAACACTCAGATAGCCAAATGTTGGGTACCTCATACATGCCTGGAGGAAGCTGCTTGCAGATGGATTGTTGTGGGGCATGTTCCACTGGCACAGGCTTTGGCTGCTCACTGTTGCTGATCAAAGTCAACATCACACTTTATACAGACCGTGTTGTAGAGCTGCTGGCGCCTTTCCAACTGGCCAGTAATTTCTAAAGCTGCTGTCTGGACACACGATACGCAGGCAGCCCCATGTTCCACCAGGCACTTTTCTGAGCTTGGTAGATATTGAAAGAAATGGACCAGTTTTCTCCTGCAGCAGGCCAAAGCCAAGTGCCTTTCCCCCAAGGCCTGGCATTTGCCTGCAACGGATTTTGAACTCAAATAACAAATATGTCAATTTCTAAGCTAATTCAACTTGTTGCTTCAACGAAACCCCAAGAAGTTTGTGTTCGGACTGTGCTAAGGCGATGGCGCTTTTTACTCAAAGTGAGAGCACCAGATGAATCAATATTGGCCTCTTGCAGTGCATCAGAAAGAAACTTTGACTTTGCAATTTTAATTGGTACTTAACAGTGTTTTTAATATTAGCACGTTCCCCAAGCAGAGTTCATTGCATCTGTTTGTGTTCTCTACGCTTAACTTCTTTCTCTTCATAACTGTGGACATGTCACTGCCAAGAAACCAGCCTTGCTCTACTATGTGAATAAATTGTGTTCTTTGTCCTGTGTGTGTAACACTCATCCGTACGTATTCACAAAGTTGTGTTTCCCTGCAGCAGCACGACTCCCATTGCAGGAAGTATAGAAGTTACACATCTTTTGCTACTAGTTTGTTCTTTTATTTTTCTTTGATGTCTTATGGTGTAGTATAGCGGTGTCCAATAGTTTCACCACTAGCCACGTGTGGTTAATAGGCTATTTAATTGTGGCTAATGCCTGGGCTCTTTTATAATGTGGCTAATAAGCAAAATTCAAAACTACAAGTGTGGCTTCCATCGAATTTCTATTGGACGCTGCTGGATCTAGGAAGTCTTGGAAGTGAAGGGAAATCAACCAAGACTATTTATTCCAAAGCAGTCACCCTCCACCATTGTGTAGTATGCCAATGATGTCCATAAGCGGAGATAAAATGCACAGCAATCCCCTTCAGGGACACAAAAGAAGAGGGTGCTTAATGAGTGAGATGTAGACAAGTATAACTTATTTTGTCTGCAACATACAATTTGTAACAACTCGGAATACTCATGAAAGTAACTCATTAAACAACTGCTGATATGTTGACAGAATATATGCCTGTTCTTGATGTAACACTGGTATTGAAGGGTGTAATTTGTTGCTGCAGATGATTTAAAAGCTATTCATTGTCCTTCCATACGCCTGTGTAGCGGGGTGGTCACCCTGCTCCAGCCTATAAGGGCTTAAAACAGCCCAGCAGAGAAGAAAGCAGCTCCCAGGCTGGCTGGGAAGGCAGCCACAGCTGGGGCGAGACCCAGTTAGGAGGCAGCTGGTCCTGATAAACGGGCTGTTTAGAGCTCACAGAGAGTCTCCTCTAGCTGTGAAGGAAGACAGGCATGGCTCCTGGAGAGCTTGGAGTGGAGCAGGGCTCAGGGAAGGCCAGAGGAGCTGCTGGCCTAGGAGTCGGCTAAAAGGGGGTACTGTGGTTGCAAGGGGCAGCCTACAGTTAGGCAGAGGCAGCAGGCCAAACCCTCCTTCCCTATAATGACTGGCTTATACAGACTGCAGTTGGCCCCAGTGAAAGGGGGCTTGATGGTGACTGGCAGTAGTCCATAAGCTGAGGCAAGGTGGGAATAGAGGGTGGAGCTTCCCCAGGGAGGGGAGACCCTGAGATCTGAGGGGGAACTGCTAAGGGGCAGCACCCCAGGAAAGAGGATCCGGGAGTGACATGGGGCCAGTGGCCACTGGGACATCGGCCTGCAGAGGGCGCTCCAGAGGCTGGAATGCTAATTCCCCAAGACACCAGCAGGAGATGCCGCAGGGGTGAGCCTCATTGCCCCAGCATGTGAAGTGCTGCTGTTGGCTTACATTGTTAAACCTCTCTCTAAGGGTCTGCTTGTGGCTTTTATCGCTGTAGAACAGGGAGTGGTGGTTAGCAGAACCTAGTAGGCACCAGGTTCCAGGACTCTGGGTTCTGCTCACAGCTAGTTTTCTGACTCAACGTAACTGAGGCAAATCTCATACATTCTAGGCTTTCATTTACCACTTTATGAAATGGAGATATCACATCACTCATCCAGTCTGGAAGGGATGTTGGTGAGACTTTGTTAATTCATCTTTGTAATCAGCTAATGTTTATAAAGTATTTGGAAGATCTTAAATGTTACTGAATGCAAGTGCTAAATATTATAAAGTACTTTGAGATCATTGGAGGAAAGAGCCTATGCATTATTATAAGTTATTTTCTGAGGGAATTTTGCTATTTCTAAAAGAGAGCTAATACAGAATTGAAAACCATAAAATATTCAGTGGTGAATTACCAGGGGAAGGATAAAGGAATTTATAAGTTTATTTCCATTGGTTGGAAATGTGACTAAAGGTTCTGACCATTAGCAACATACCAATCATTCCCAGCTTATATCAGTGACCAACAAGGACCTACAAGTTGCAGGAAGCAGAAAGACTCAGAGAGGTAGCCGTGTTAGTCTGGAATAGCAGAGGTAACAAAGAGTCCTGTGGCACCTTAAAGACTAACTAAAGTATTGAAACATAAGCTTTCGTGGGCTAATACCCACTTCGTCAGATGCAAGCAGGAAGCAGAAAGTGAAACATTGCTCTGTGGGAGCAAAAAAAATGGTTTGCATGCTGTGGGTTTCCTATTCATGCTATGCAGTTAATACAAAATGCGGTTTTCCTTTGAGCACATTCATCAGGCACCTCGCTCAAGGAATTCTCAAACTTTAGTAGAGTGCTAACCAGGTTTTAATAGACAGATTGTCATGTGGCCCACTCCCTGTCTTATTTGTGGACGTGCCAGATCACTGTGGCAGCTACAGCAATTGTTTTCATTGAAAGATGATACTAGGAAAGTATTTGGGTATTTCTAGCTGGCTTTTAAATCAATGGAGCAGCTGGAAACAGAGTGGAGGTCAGCACCATGTAATCAGCCAGTCTCCAGTAGAGGCCTTGTAGACCGCAGTTTGGGAACATCTGATCTAGACCATTTCAGTGTTGTCTGCATAGCAGAGTTTGCTGGCCACCAAGACTTGGTGTAAACTAGCTCATTTTTCTTTCCAGCCAAATATTTTCTAGACCTTTTGGCTAAAACTCTGAATGAGTTTCTTCCCCACTGGTGTGTTGAGATGGGTGTTAGCTGATGACTGTTGTTACTGTCCAGAGTGAACAGTACTGGTGAATGCTTTGTTTCTTTTCTATGTGTGTGTGTCTGCAGCCAGAGAAATGTGCAATAATAGAATATGTAATAATTATTACATAGCTAGACAAAATTTACATTCTCACAATGTTAAGATGGGACTGCTGAGTTTAAAGATCGGAAGTTCAGCCTTAACTCCACCACTTTGTGCCTAGAAATACAGTTGATATCAAAGATATCTAATATTCATAGATCTTAAGACCAGAAAGGACCATTAAATCGCTTAGTCTGCCGTGTATAGCAGAGGCCTGGTCTACACTAAAAAGTTAGATTGAAGGAAGCTGCCTTAAGTCGACCTGTTAATGTATGTGTCTACACTATTGGGTTCTTTATGCTGACCTAAGTTACCTCTAATGTCGACTTCTGTAATCCACTTCTGCAAGAGGTGTAGCGCTTAATTCGATTTTCATGGGTCAACTGCAAAGTAGTGCAACTGCAGAGTTGTGTAAGTTGACTTAATTGCCTCCAGGTGGTGTCCCACAATGCTTATCTGTGACCTCTCTGGAGATCATTCTCAACTCTGCTGCACTGCAGCCAGGTACACAGGAAACAGCCCCTCCCCTGCTAACGCCCTGGGAACTTTGGTTTTCCCATTTCCTGTTTGATCAGCATTGGGAACATGGCAGCTTGAGCACAGCTGTTCGTGGAGACTACACACTCCAAAAGTGTTCCAGCCTGGTCTGCGCAGGAGGTGTTGGATCTCATCGCTGTGTGGGGAGAAGGGTCTGTGCAGGCAGAATGCCGATCCAGCAGAAGAAGCGCTGACACCTATGCAAAGATCGCTCGTGGAATGGGGGAGAAGGGCTACATGAGGGACACACAGCAGTGCCGTGTGAAAATTAAAGCACTTTCCCCAAGGATACCGACCATTCTGACGCTGAACCCCACACATGCCAGTTCTTCAACGCTGCATGCAATTCTCAGGGGTGACCCTACTAGCACTCCCACAAGCAACATGAACACCTCATTGGTGTGTGAGTCTAGGGACAACAAGGAGGACGCTATGGTGTGTGAGGAAGAAGAGGCAGAGGAGAATAGGACACAGGTGAGTGGAGGATCCATTCTCCCTGAGATCCAGGAAATATTTTTAACCCTATAGCCCTGTGGATCACAGGACATCATGGTGGCCAACTGTGATGCCAGGAAAGGTGAGTATACAGTTGCAATCAAAGTCCACTTAAACTTTCTTGGGCACACACATTCGGTGGTATTGCATGTTTACTGTGAAGAAAAAAACAAGGTGCAGTGGTTCTCTGCTTACAAGAGGCTGCTCCAGCTACACAGAGGATGGCCCCCGGAAAAGACTGTTTATATGGACAGGGATAGCCCGGGAGTCCTCCATGGAGATCTCTAGGAAATTTTCATGGAGGTCCTCTGCAATCCTTTGCAGAAGGTTTCTGAGCAGGGCAGTCTTATTTCTTCCACCATGGTAGGACACTTTTCCATACAACTCCTGAATTAATTCTGCTGGCATCATGGCGGTGCACAGCATAGCAGCCTAAGGAAGGGGGTGGGGGACTTCTCATTAAAAGTGCTTTTACAAGGAAAAAAAGAGCTTGTAGACCCACCCCACCGCACCCCCACCCATTCCAGATCGCCAAACCATGCGGCCCCTAATGTGCCTTCACTGTGCTCGGCATGGCTGATAGGGGACCGGGGCCCCACATGAGAGATTCCGCAATTTGGGAGTGAAAACGTTTGTTCCTAAACAGCTTTCTGTGGTGCTATGGGGAAGGATCATTGTTTGATGAGTTATCTCTGCTCCTGACAAAAGCATGCCATGCAGTCACCCATGACCTGAGGGGGGAGGGGGGCACGCTCACCATGGCTGGAGCAGCAAAACGGCACCGTGAACTGATTCTGAATATGTTTGGCTTGCACCTCGTGCACAAAGGTTTTATTAAAATGAAAACGGCCTTGCTATGGAAACATTTTATTCATGTACCACAGTTCCTTTATTTTTTCCCATGACTGACAGCTGGAGATGCCTCCTTTGGCGTGTCATCAACACTTGAAAGCAGACTTATGCTGATTAGAATGAGGAGAGAGAGAGAGCCTGGGAGGACATGTTCACCGAGATAATGAATGCCTCGGGGACAGCTGACACACAGCTGAGAGCATGGAGGATTTCACTTTCTGAGATGTTAAACACGGGCATGGAGAGCAGGAAGTCTTCCAATGAGCAAGAGAATGGCACAGGATGAGATGCTTCGGATTATGAGGGACCAAGCAGACATGTTGAGGTATCTGGCTGAACTGCAGGAACAGAAGCAGGAGGGTAGAGTCCCTCTGCAGACCCTGGTGGACAGCTAGCCAGCATCGCCTGGCGCAGAATCGCCCTCCCCCATGCATTCCATGAGGTGTGGGTGAAAAGTCCATTATCCCTTTCACTTAACTCAGGGGAAAGGTACAAGGAACAGAAGGTGCCCATTCATAGGCCTTTGATGGTCTGGAATGTGGTATTATGTTACACAGCTGAAAATGTTTCTCCCGTTCCAACTTTACAATCACATTTCCCCAAGGTTACCTTCTTCTTTTTTCTGTTCTCCCTCTTTACTTATGTTTCTTAAATAAAGTAAATGGATTTGAGAAGTATTTTTTATTGAGTAGAAGCAGTAGGCTTGGGTGAGTGGGGGTGTGACAGGTTGGGATCACACAGAAACCCCTTAGGAGCTGCCACCTGATGTGCTCAGGCTACCCCTGCCTCCGTTTTCCTGCCCCAACTGCTTAGGACCTCAGTACCCTGCCAGGTCTGAGCCACGTCCCCTAACAACTGTAGGCTTTCCTGGAAACAGGCAGGAGGTATTCTTACCTCTGGCACTCAGATGCTCAACTCCCAATGGGGTCAAACCCAGAATAAAATTTGTTTTGGCCTGTATAAAGTTTATAGATTGTTCACCCTCTATAACAATGATAGAGAGATATGCACAGCTGTTTGCCCCCCCAGGTACCAACACATACTCCAGGTTAATTAATAAGTAAAAAGTGATTTTAATAAAGACAGGAAATAGGATTTAAGAGGTTCCAAGTAGTAACAGACAGAATAAAGTGAATTACCAAATAAAATAAAATAGAATACGCAAATCTAACACTAATACAGTAAAAAGCCTCACCCTCTGTGAATTCCTTCTTTCATGCTAAACTCCGTTAGCCTGGGTCCAGCTATCATTCGCACCCCCCACTGCAGCCACAGTCCTCTGTTCCAGTTTCTTCCAGGTATCCTTGGGGGGTGGAGGGCTGTTCTTTGAACCAGCTGAGAACAAAATGGAGAGGTCTCTCCCGGGTTTATATAGACTTCCTCCTGTGGGTGGCGAGCCCCTCCTCCTTCTTCTGCAGAGTCCACATGGACTCTCAGAGCACATGGTCCAGTCCCAGGTTTGAACCAGACTCTGCTCATTACCAGCCAGGCTGCATTCCTGGGGAAGCTCGGGTGTGGACGGGCGTCTACAAAGTTCATTGTTAGCTTGATTGGTTCTCAATTGGGCTTAACTGAGAATAGATTTTTCTCAAAGAGCTGCTCATCTGCTTTCCAAAGTCTACATACAACTAACCAAGCACATAGCCAATATTCATAACTTTGAATACAAAACAGACACATACATACAAATAGGATGAACAGATCCAGTGGATCATTACCTTTACATAGATATGTTACATGGAATATGTAGCAAAACCATATTCCAATAATATCATACATATATTTACAGGCACCCCCCCCCATAAAGACTTATGGGGTACACAGTCACAGGGTGTTGGCTTTACAAAGACACTAGTACAAGGCAGGTGAAGGTTTGTAAAAGCACTGTGCAGATAGGCAGCTCACAATACTGTGACTCATTATTGAAATGACTTTTCAAAGCCTCGTGGATATGCAAGACACCTTGCTGTGCTCTTCTTATTGCCCTGGTGTCTGGCTGCTCAAAAATGGCTGCCATGCTACCTGTCTCAACTGCCCACCCCTGCAAACAAAAATTCCACTTTTCTTACAAATATTATGGAGCACACCACATACAGCTATAACCATGGGGATGTTCTCCTCGCTAAGGTCCAACTTTGTTAGTAAACTTCTCCAGCGCGCTTTCAAATGACCAAAGGCACATTCACCCACCATTCTGTACTTGGTGAGCCTATCGTTGAATCTTTCCTTACTGCTGTCCAGATGGCCGGGTTTATGGCTTCATGAGCCTCGGGAACAAGGGGTCCCCCAGGATAACTTTGGCATCTCAATGTCATCAATGTTCATTCTGTGGTCTGGAAAGAAAGTCTCAGATTGCAGCTTTTTCAACAGACCCTCGTTCTTAAAGATGTGCGCGTCATGAACCTTTCCCAAACATCCTCCGTTGATGTCGGTGAAACACCCCCTATGATCCAGCAGTTCTTGCAACACCATTGGAAAGTATCCCTTTCAGATATGTAATCTTTGACAAGATAGTCTGGTACCAAGATGGAGATATGCGTGTTATCTATTGCCCCACAGCAATTAGGGAACCCCGTCACAGCAAACCATTCACTATGCCCTGCATATTTCCCAGACTCACTACCCTTTGTAGTGGAAGTCAATTAATGGCCCTACACACTTGGAGCACAGCAGCTCCCACAGCTGATTTGTCTACTCCAAATTGATTCCGCCTTGACCGTTAACTGTTTTGCATTGCAAGTTTCCAAATAGTGATCGCCACTCACTTCTCCGCTGTCAGAGCAGCTCTCATTTTTGTTTTGCTGAACTGCAGGGCAGCGGAAAGCTCTGCACAAAGTTCCTGGAAGGTGGCCTTCCGGATTCAAAAGTTCTGCAGCCACTGCTCGTCATCCCATACCTGCAAAAATGATGTGGTCCCACCAGTCACTGTTTGTTTCATGGGACCAGAAACGGTGCTCTGCAGAGTGCAGCTGCTCTGTGATTGCTATTAGCAACTGTGAATTGTTTTTTTCAGTGGCTTGAAGCAGGGTTGCTTGCAGGACATTGCTATGTTCTGCACAAAGGGCCCTACTTCAGCTCTAGAAATACTACAGGAGAAGGCATGAGGTGTTTGAGATGCTCGCAGCAAGAGTGCACAACTAAGCAGGTCCCAGGCTACTGGGGTTATGGCATATGTGCGGCAGTTTTAAGGCGCAAAAACCATTGGGTTGTTTGCCATTGCGCACAGTGCATCATGGAATGCCAACGCAATGTTCCCATTCTCTCCTGCAACAATGTTTTAGTCCCATGAGGCATTGCACAAACTTCCCAAAACACACCTAAGCAAGTTTCACTTTGGGATACCTACCCACAATGCACTGCTTTGTCCATTGATGCGGGTACTGCTAGTGAGGACGCACTCGATCAAGACAATGAACATGGTGTGGCCATGCACAATCGACTTAATTTGACTGCCTTGAGCCCAATAATGTTTGTTTGACTAAAGGATCTCTTTCAGAAAAGCATCCAGTCTTGATTTGAAATCTGCAAGAGATAAAGAATCCTGTTCCAATCGTTAATCATCCTCACTGTTATAAATTTGTCTTATTTCTAACTTGAACTCATTTGATTTTAACATCCAGCTGTTAGTTCTTGTTATGCTTTTCTCTGCTAGGTTAAATAACCCTTTGATACACCCTCCATTTTCTCCCCAAGATGGTACTTATACACCATAATCAAGTTCTCTTCATCTTCTGTTTGGTAAATTAAACAGATTGAACTCCTTAAGTCTCTCAATATAAGGTGTTTTTTTTCCTGCCTTCAGATCATTTTTGTGGTTCTTTGCACCTTCTCCAATATCTTAACATGGTTTTTAAAATGTGGCTACAAGAACTGGATGCAACATTCCAGTATCAGTCTGAGCCATGTTGTAAAGAGGTAAAATCACCTTTCTACTCCTGCTCACTACTCCTCTGTTTACACATCCAAGCATCACACTAGCCCTTTTGGCCATAGCACTGCTCTGGGAACTCCTAAATTGTATGTCCTCCATAACCATTAAGCACTTTTCAGAGTTACTGATTTCCAAGATGGTCTTTTTTTCCCCTGGAGGTATGACCTGCATTTTTTGTTACTAGATGCATGACCTTGCATTTACTTGTATATAAACTCATTTTCTTTGAATGGGTTCAGCTTACCAAATGATCCAAATCGTTCTGTATGGCCACCCTGTTTTCACCATTCTTTAACATTTACGTTTCAGTGAGATCTACAAAACAAGTCAAATTTGAACTTTCTAGCGTTAGTCATTTCTCAGTTAGCTGTATGTAAATATCTCATTGGAACAAATAAGCGCAATTGCTTTGACACATGCATAAATAAAAAATAGTTCAACCAGTTTTGCTCAAACAATAAATACAAATTTATCTCCGGGCTTAGACCAGGTGTGGAACACTTCGGCCATGAAGGAGTTTGTGTGAGGATGTTACAAGCAGTTGGAAAAGTGGCAGTAGAAGGAATTTAAAACTCAAGCTAATGGGTGCTTTTTTTTTAACCTGACATGAGGGATAGCTCAGTGGTTTGAGCATTGGCTTGCTAAACCCAGGGCTGTGAGTTCAATCCTTGAGGGGGCCATTTAGGGACCTGGGGCAAAAAATCTGTCAGGGGACAGTACTTGGTTCAGCTAGTGAAGGCAGGGGACTGGACTTAATGACTTTTCAAGGTCCTTCCAGTTCTATTAGATAGGCATATCTCCATATATATATAATATGGCAAAGGTTTTCAAAGATGGCTACCTAAGATTCGGTTCCTAAACCCAGATGTCTAAAGGTGGAATTTTTAAAAGCACCTAAGTGAAGTGTAAGTCCCTTCACTTAGGTATTTTTGAAAATCTGAGGAGTCTAATTTTGGGTACCTATTTAAAAACAATTCGTGTTCTATAAATAACATACATAAAATATGTACACGCATGCATGGACATGCACACAGATCCTTATTTAGTTTGAGTTAACTCCGTCCTTCCCAATTTGAAGCTGAGTAAATTCCATCTGCCTACATAAATATCCACAACAATGTTAGTTGGGTAAGTTCTAACCTGTAGTGTTAAGCAGTGATTGTGTTCTACCCCAGAGATGGATACATTTCAATAGTGAGTGAAGTGATCTATGAGTAATTTGTATTTCAATTTGTTTGTAAAGTACATTGTATCCTTTTAAATCTAAGGCCAGGGATTCCTTCTGTCTCGATTTTTTCTTTTCTTCTCCAACAGTTTATGAGGTGGTGACTGTGACAGGAGATGTACGAGGAGCAGGAACTGACGCCAATGTCTTTGTTACTCTCTTTGGAGAGTTTGGGATCACACCGAAGACTCATCTTACTAGCAAGTGAGTATTAGAGAAAATTGAATAACACTAAGGGCCACTCTGCAGTCAATAATTTTACTGCTTTTGTTGAAACATAACAGTGTTTTGCGGATAGATGCAGACGGAACATAGCCTAAATATATGCAGATTTTCTAAAGAAAATGCAGATTCATACTATTGGATAGTTCTCACTCCAATGCCCTACAAACCCTCATGTGTAAAGTTTTGCTGCAGACCATACTTTGTAAAGTACAACCCTGCAATTTGCTGAACACTCTCATTTCCCAAGAAGTTAGATTGGAGTGGAGAGCATTCATTGCCTTGCAGGTCTGGGCCCTCTTTGCCTTGCATGCCTACGTCTCTTTCACGCACAGTTCTGTACATCTGTCATGGTAACATCTGTGGGGTTCTTGGTACATCCTGACTTCTTCATCACAATAGTGAAATGAAAGAGGTCAATATTTTCTCATCTGGGTGTCTAAAGTTAGGCTTCTGACTCCATGTATAGTCACCTGTGTATGTAGCCTGTTTTTCACAACTGCTGATCATGCACAGCTTCCAGAGAAATCATCCATAGCTGCATATGCTCAGCACCCCGGGTAGAAAACGTTGACCTGTGCTGTTGAAAGTTATGGTCCGGAACATTTGTATGGGGCATGGAATGCAAAGGGTTAATACCCTGGCCTAGAGACAAAGGCCAGCTGTCTGGAACCAGTGCAAATAAGAATTAGTGAATGAGGAAAGTATGGGCCAGACCTTCCTCTAGTGTAAATCCATTGATTTTGATGGAGCTCTGCCAGTGGATACCAGCTGAACGTGTAGCTCTGCACATAAAGAAATGTAAAGAACGTGCACATTTCAGAACACTGCACATTTTTAAAAAATCGACCTGTCTCTGCTCTTTGGGGCCTGGCTCTAGGCTGTGGAAGTTGGAACACGTTCTGGGGAAAGAGCTAAGAACATCAGGGCAACCACTGCAGGGGTCTTCACGGACATTATTAACTTGCCGTTAAAAAACATGATGCAGCTTCCCTTATACCACAACAGACTTGTGAGACTAGAGTTTATTTAAAATATGCCTGGCTTTCCCTGGTCCTGTTTACAATATCCTTTTTTCATCCTCTGGCTCTCTTTCTCAGAGGAGAGAGCAATTCAATGTAATGGGCACTTCACTGATACCCTATAGGCTCCCGAAAAAACTCTGACTAATTTGGGTTTTATTACATGAGCATCCAAGGGCAGGCTTTGAAATTTGTGTCACTAATGTAGACGTGTACAGTTCTGTGCACATGGCTGCATGTGCAAAATTGCTCCCACCCATGGAGAGTTTATTTTTTTGAAAAACTATTCTATAAATTATTCTTAGTAGTAGCAGTGTCTATTATTTGTAGTACTCAGTCTCTCAAACTAAGGATGAGAGTCCCTTGGGCGAGGCTTTGTACAAGAGTGATGGCTGCCATCTTGACCAGCGTGAGGGGTTGAACCTGGAATATCCAAGGTAAAAGCATGAGCTGCTACAGCTTGAGTGAAGGGCCCAAAGCCCTCTAACTGGTCCTGTACCATACACTCATCAGTGGGTTACATAAGTGCAGTAAGTGACAGTCCTTGCCCCAGAGAGCTTACACGCTGAATAGATAACACAAAGAGGGGAAACCGAGGCACGGGGTGTTAAAGTGACTTATCAAGATCACACAGTATGTCAGTTGCTGAGCTGGGAATAGAACCCAGAATTCCTGCCTTCCAGTCTAGTACCTTATCCACCAGATCATATTTTTTAAGAGATAAATATAATTTTGATTTTGAAACCCAAGAGAAACCATGCTCTGTTGGCCCCTTTTGAAAATTATTGACTCTGAGGAGAGAAAATCTTTTTGATTTTATGAGCATTTCACTTGATTCGCAGTTCACCGGGCTCCAGCAGAGATTCCACTGAGTCCGATTGCTTGACAGAGCTATGCTTTTACCTGGATCTGCTCAGACTAACATGTGCTGATAACAAAATTGTCTGCAATATTAAAATATTGCTTAATAGCTGCTAACTTCACCTTTGGCAGAACAGTGTTTTAATTTTAAAAAAATCATTTCTCTTACCTGTAGAATCTAAAAGGGATTATTGGTCTTATCTTTTATTATGCTTGCTAATTAAGTTTTGATACAAATGTGTTTCAGAAAATACTAACCCTCTATTAATGTCACACGGTAACTTCACATTTTCTCCGTTTCTACAGCACCGACAAGAGGTACCTGAAGCTATTTTAAATTTTATCCTCAAAAGAGCTTCTCTTCCAGTGAAGCAACTCAAACATGGGAATCTGTAAAGAAAAATGATGTGGGAATGGTAATGAAAATGCATGAAATTTCAGACCTGTTTGCCATATTTGATATTCTGAAATCACTACTCTCAGAGGTTTTTTGTTTTGCTCTGTTTTTACTATTCCAGCCATCATGATCAACAGCAGTGAGAACTTGCTGTGTATATATTTATCTTTAAAAAATCCCTAATACAACATATCTTTTATCCATAGATCTCAAAGAACTTTACAAGGTAGGTATCATTTCCCCCATTTTACAAGGGGGGAAACTGAGGCACAGAGCCACATGGTGACTTGCCCAAGCTCACAGAGCAGGTGAGTGGCAGAAGTGGGAACAGAGCCCAGTTCTCCTGACTCCCCATCTGCTGCCCTACCCATTGAATGCTGCTGCTGTCCCATTACAGCACTCCTATCTGCCTTATGGTAATTGGTAAGGCCATTAAAGGCACCTGTTTTCCAGTGAGTTTTCTCCTGGTGAGCTTTTATGTGAGAAAGCCCTTTAGGGTATGTCTGCAGAGCAGTTAAAGACCCGTGGTGGCTGGCCCATGTCAGCTCACTTGGGCTTGCACTGGGGGGCTGTAAAATAGCTGTGTAGATGTTCGGGCTCGGGCTGCATCTCATGATCTGGGACCCCAAGAGGGGAGGGTCTCAGAGCCCAAGCTCCAGCCGAAGCCTGAATGTTCACACTGCAGTTTTACAGCCCTGCAGCCAATCTCCGGGAGCTGACATGGGCCAGCCAAGAGTCCTTAATTGCTATGTAGACATACCCTTAGTTGCACTGAAATGTTCTGCTGGTGGCCTTGGAAAGAATCCAAAACATACTTTAAAAAAAATACTGCATGCCCTTTAAAGAGGAAGTGAAGATATCCCAATAAAAATGCTGGCTATTTTTAAATCAGTAGTGACCTTATACAAGCTGTATAAGTCAACTTCACAGACATTCTAGTTCATGATTTTTCTTTCCAGTAGCATTAGTTATATTTCTGAATGAAAGAAAGAAGAGATGGTGGTGGTTTTATTCTACAATTGGCATAGGTATGACTCTGTTCAAAAACACTGTGAGGGTGGCTAGCACTATCAGCTTCATCCTTGTTATGGAGGAAGCAGAGGGTTAAGATGGCTGGAAATGAGAATGAGAGTCACAGCAAACAAGCCTTTTGCATTCTGAGGTTCTTAACATTTGGTCCCCTGGGAGATGACCATTTCTACCCTGACTACAGTCTTCCATTCTTGGTTTCTTAAGTGTCAGCTGAAATTTCAGCAACTATAAGCAGAATTGTGGTGATTTATGAGGCAAAAACAAGAGGAAATGATTCCAGATATAGGTTGCTGTCCTATTGTTTAATTGATGAATCTTTTCTCCCAGATTTGAAGTGAGCAATGGAGTAGCCAGACTGTCCCTAAATGTTTTATTCAACTTGGCGAATATGGCAAAAGGATGGAATCTCATGCATCTTCCAACTAGGAGTTTATAGAGTTCACTGATGAAATGACTGCAAATGCATGACATTTTATACATGTTTATTTTATGGCATAGATGATATGATAAAAAGATAAAATACCATGCATTTCCTAATGAAGGTACTACCATTTCGACTTCTGGTTAGCACAGGGGTGGTTGTTTTGGTGATTGTGTGCTGGTAGTGAAATACATGACATGTCAGACCTTTTTGTCATGCACGCATGCCTTCAAAGTAAAATTATGACAAGACATGACAAGGTGATGAAATATCATGTGTTTTTAACATTTTGTCCAACAATAAGGTAATTGTAAAAACCTACATGAATTGTCATACTGACTTGTCATAAAAAAACAAGAATTCTGGAAACGGAAGCTTCCAGAATCTTTCCAGTATAATGAAAGAGAAGTTTTTTGACCCCATTAAATGAGGTTAAGTAGTGTCCAGGGTCTTCAATATACTGGGCCAAATTCTTTTTTCTCCTACAGCTCTTTTGCATTTCTTTTCCAGCATAAAGCAGTTGTAAAGCTGGTGGATCTGGTATAAGGAAAATTCACAGGTGGCAAGGGGCAAGTGTAATGGCTTTGTGCTGCTGGCATCATAGTAGATCATGGCTAGGGTAATGGCCATAACGCTGATATGCTCTGGCTGCTGTGGGCAGCTGGGAGAAGGCTGCAGTAACCTCGAGGCTGCTTAGTTCACACAGCCCCCAACCAAGCCCAGAACCAAAGAGCAGAAGGTCACTGTGAAAAGTTTGTCTTCTCATGGGTTTCATAGTGTGGTTTGCACGCTGGGTCTGACTAGACACAAATTCAGAGTCAGCAGTCCCCTGCCTTGCCTCAGAATTATGGAATATCTCCTGCCTTTGTGGCCTCCCATAGCTGTTCTGCAGGTGTTCCCTGTTCCCAGGGGTGTCCTCAGCACCAGGGGTAGAATTCTGAAGATCCTCTGAATTTTTCCCATCCTTAGCCATCTTTTCCCAAGATTTGCTGCACTGTGGCCTCTGCAGCTCTTGGGTTGAGGGTGATGGATTGGGATAGATTAAACAAATCACATAACTAGGGTAGCAATGCTGCTACCACTAAATGTATTATACCCTAGTGTTTAGCTAGTGATGTTATTTTTATTCATTGAATTACAAATCTCACAGTTACTCAGTCCTTTTTATGACAAGTGGAATATATATTCATGTATTTTTTTCTAAGATAAATTAATTTTAAAAATGGTTTAGCAATTACTGCAAATTGAAGCAAAGGTGAAAGAACTGCTTCTGCTAGGAGCGGATTGGTAAGTGATAGCTGGGTTGTTGTAATATTAATGAGATTGAAGGTACTGTGGATTGATTTATTAGTTTTTTAAACATGCTGCAGTTTTTGAATTGGCAAATTCTTCTACCTGGTCTTGAATTACCTTCACACAAGGCTTTTCTGATTCATAATTTAGTCAAATAAAGACGAATTCAGAAATATCTACCTATTGAGCCAGATCCTCAGTTGATGTAAATCTCTATGGCTTTGCGGAAGTCAATGGAACTATAGAAGATCTGGGGCAAAACCTTACTCCCATTGAAGTCAATGGAAGTGTGACCATTAACTTCAATTGGGCCAGGATTTTTCACTTGGCTTTTATTTAATAACTATAAAATAAATCAATAAATGTAAGGAAGTAAAGACAGTTAACATCAGTAAATACATTAACCTAGAAAGAAAGTGGTGTTATCCACGTTTTTTTTCTTAAAATAAGAATAATCAGCCTATTTTTTTATGGCCCATGAAAAGCACAGCTAGAACAATTCTCCAATCTCCAGCAGGCTTAGAAACACTTGTGCAAGCAAAGAGACTTGACTGACGCATTTTTCTCTTGATGGCCCAACTTGTGCCATTCATGCTAGTGCAATTCCATTGCATTCAGGAGAGCTGATGAGGTGCTACAGATTAATCCCGGTGTAAATGACAACATAATCTGGACTTCTATATTTATTTATTTATTTAAAAAGGACATTCTTGCTTTCTCATACACAACTTTTTGTTAATCTAGAGTCGTTGTACACCAAAAAGTACATGGAAAAACATGTTATGGTTGTGAAGTCTAGTACTCAGAAATTAGGAAATGCCGGATTTCAAGTTGCCTGTGCAACCGTGATTTGATCCCTCTTCGGCATACGCATTATGGTGATGTCTTTAATTCAGTAAGCAACAGCTGGGAGCTGCAATTGCAGGGAAAGTCGTGCTTCGGCCCTGAAGCCCTGGACTGGCATATTCTCAGTATAGATAGAACCTTTGGAGAATTCAGCAGCTATATTCTAAGAAGTTTCTATTGAGCATGTGCAAACAGATTTTTCAAAGGTTTATAAACGTGGCCAACTTTGTTTGTGTGTTCATGGGAATAACATAACACTTATCACTGATGTAAAGGGGAACACTTAACAAATTTGAGTTCTCTACTCCAAAGCAGGGACATGGTAGAGCTTCTTAATAAAACATTTGCAAGAATATTTTCAGCGTGGCGTTTTCCCCTAATTTCATTCTCAGAAATTACTAAAACATGCTGAAACATTAAAAAAAAAATCCAGACTGAAGCTAATAGCTGTCTTGAGGACATTTTGGCTCAAATGATTAAAGTTTGGCAAAGTTATAAGCAACCGAAAACAGGATCTTATAATGGGAAGTGTTGAGCAACCTTAAGTATAGGTCTGATATACAGAATACATAAAAAGAACGTCACCATTAATCCCTCATTGGTCTTAAAAGTATGGAAATCATGTCTTAAGGTGGCACATAAATATCCTATATATTTGTACAGTTTATTCATTCATTTCACCACAATATCAGCATAAAAATTCACATTACACATTAGAATAACAACCTTAACTCTGACCCACAAAACATATGTTGAAAGAGCTCATAAACTTGTTTTGTGGGTCAAAGTTAAGGTCATTGGAACATGTAATGTGAACTTTCAATCACTGGGTTTTCACACATCGCTACTGTTAAATGAAGATATGGGCTGCAAGGGTGATAGAATGTTTATTTGTTACCTTAAGTCATCATTTCCATGTTTCTGAGGGTTAGGTGCACATCAATCACATTTTTTGTGGATTTCAGAAATCCAGAGCTGTGACTTTTCAAGTCAAGATTTCCTCTGCTTTATTTATCACTAGAGAGCTTGGTAAATACAGTCCCCCAGGACTACATTGTCATATAGTATCAAACTCCTTAGTGATAATAGGTCCAGAAATTTTCTGCAGTCACTTCCAGTCTTATTGGGTTTGTAGCAGAGGCCCACAATAATTTCTCCTTTACTTTTTATTTTTTGTAATTTTATACAAACTAGTTCACTAGCTGGATTTTCAACCCACTGTATTTAAGCAATGCTACTAAGTACAACATTTACTTATTTTTCCCTAAGCATTCAATTTCAGTTCTTTGATGCTATGCAATCAGTTCAAGGACCAGGAGACTTTAAATGCTCCATGAATTCACCCACAGTTTAACACTTACATTTTCCAGCTGTTTGTCTCCCCTGCCACAGACACAGTTCCAAATCCCTTCACAAGCACCTTCAAGACAAGTGATGCATACACTCTGAAACTATTTGCGACAGTGATTGCAGACACATGCTCTTTGCTGTTTAAATACGGAGTTTTCATTCTGCATCTCGAAACCGCAGTATCGTGCCTGTGTCACAAACATAATGAAGTCACATATAAACTTAACACCAGTATTCAGACTTGTAGTGTTGTCACATGAATGTGTAAATCAGCAGTAATTCAAATTTGTCTGCTAAAAGCTTTTGGACAATTAACTGCAGTTGGTACTTTTACATAATTGTGGTAGTACTTTGGGAAGCTGCAGTACCATACTGATCTCCAGGGCATGAGAAAGAAGATGCTGCTGTCATTACAATGTTCACTCACCCCAGGCAAACTAATTGCCTCTCACTTGCTGACTGTTTTCAGTTTGACAGCCAAGCTGCGGTTGAGGGAAGCTCTACTGGGTTTAATTGTCTCTTGCCATAGTGTTCTGGCAAGGTTAACTCTTTTAGCCTCTTTATGTAGCAACAATGGTCTCACAATATGCTCCGTACAGTATTGGTACTGGGGGTGAAAGCTACACATGTATTTGCGGAGTACAAAACAAACAAGGTTTAAACACTGGCACGCACACACCCTAAAGGGGCGAGGGAAAGGATCTGAGCAAAACTGGATGTTATTGCTCAGATGACTTGGATTCCTTGACTTTCTGAGAACAGGGGTTGCTTGTCACTGCAGCATTGCTATGGTGATGTGCTGTCGTTTTTTGGTTTCTAATAGGATGGCTGCTTTTTGTTGTATATGTTCATTAGTATTACAGTGAAACCTAGAGTCCCAAATCTCAACTGGGGCCGCATTGTGTTAGGCGCTGTACAAGCCCCTGCGCCTGACTCTACTCTCTGGCAGAAGCATGGGGTGGAAGAAGCCCCAGCACCCCAACCCTGGTCCCCCACAGAAGCACAGGGGTTGGCAGGGGAAGCCCGAGCATCTGGGCCCCTTCTGGGCTCCAGGACTGGAGGAGCTCTCAGTCCCGCTGCATGCTGGGGCTAGAGCCTGGGGCCAGAGCTCTCTGGTCTTGGGGCTGCATGGGGGGGGAGGGGAACAGAAATGAGCACAAGGGGTTGCAGGGCTTCGGGGTGGGGTGGGGGAGAATACAATAAAGCCAATCAAGGATATTGCAGGAAATTGCCTTATCGGTCACCCATACCTCTGTCAAATGCTTAGCACTTTACAAATAAAGAAGAAGAAATAGTCCCCATCCTACACACATTGCAATCTAGTTCTGACACAAATAGTACAAGGAGGTGGTATAGGAATTGAACGGTGGTCATTTTTTTTATGGTCTTGGTGTGTCAGAAGAAGCAGGGGCGAAGAAATCTTTGACCCAGCTGTGCGTTCTTTCACCAACATAGGCCCCAATTTTCCCAGGCGCCAGTGGGTGCTCACGCCCCCCTGTACCCGCTCCCAACTCCACCCCTTCACTGCCCCCATTCCCCACCCCCATTCCAACCCCTTCCCCAAATCCTTCCCCTGGCCATGTTTCCCCTCCTCCCCATCCCACAGACTTGCCTGCCAAACAGGCAGGGAGGAGAAGCAGAGCCTGGGAGGGGGGAGGAGGGGAAACAAGGCACGCTCAGGGGAGGAGGCAGAGCAGAGGTGAGCGGGGGCAGAGTGTGGAGCTGCCGGTGCGTACTCTGCACCCACCAATTTTTCCCCATGGGTGCTCCAGCAAGAGTCGGTGCCTATGCTCCAGAATAGAACTACCATGGAACCCCTTTAAAACATAACCCCTGTTCTGTGGCTGAAGAACACGCCCCTCTCGTGATGTTGTAGGGATGCGAAAGCCGAAGGTAACCTCTAGAAGAGGGAGCTGGCTCTCCAGGTATGAAGCAGAGAAATGAGCAGCGCTTCTATAAGCCAACAGACAGGAAGGTCTAAAGTGCCTGTTTCACCAATGCTGGCTTGTGTAGTCATCCGGACCAAAGCAAATTCTGTGACAAAGTCTACCATTCTGAATTTGCACTTCACACTGGTCCGAATGACGGTGCAAGGTGACAGAGAACCGTATCCCAAGCAGGTTCTGTATTTTAGTATCTACTCAGGTAGTTTTAGATGAATTCAAGAACAGGAGAAGAGATTAAAAAATGCAAAAAGCCTGGAATTTTAAAGATGAATGGCTCAATGTAAACATGTCCTTACTGAAGATTGTTTTCTGTTTCCTCTGAAAGCCATCTGCAGAGGAGCAAACCACTCGCAACTGCAGCTCTTTTCTATACTGGTGGTTGTTTAGATGGGGTTTTTTTTTAGCCGATCTAGAATATGACCCAAGATTTGCATCCATTCGGGCCAACGTTGCATTTCTTCCTCAGTTGGTATGTTGGAATCTGAGAGGTTGCCTACAGAATAGATAAAAGTTATTTTTAAAAATCCCAGTACATTCAGCCCTTTTCGCAGGATTGAGGATGTTGAAGAGTGGGGGTTTGTCCAATAACAGAAATGAGGATCCTTCCTTCTTAAACTCTGATCCTCGATGGGTCTGCGATGATGCATTTGCTGACATAGGAACTCTTTTCTTAACGTGGTTTTTGCTATGTGTATATTACAGGAGTAGAACTGCCTTTGAGAGAAGTAAAACAGATGTGTTCCGAATCAAAACCAACAATGTTGGACAAATAAAGAAGATCAGGTATCCTGTCATATTATCACTGCTATACACAGTACAGAAAGATGCTGGGGTTGAGTTCTCAGCCTTGGCTGGGACCACAGTGGAGTTCTCGGCCCTGGTTGGAGCTCTGAGCCTGGAGCCCCGCCCCTGTTCTGTCCAAAGCCCCGCCCATGGTCCCACCCCCTTCCATCTCTTCTCCCCTGTGCCTCTGCCCCTGTTCCGCCCTCTGCCCTGTCTCTGTTCCGCCCCTTCTCCTACAACCCCCACTCTGCCTCTTCCCTCCAAGACCCCGCCCATTCCTCACTCCTACCCCCCCATCCCGCCATGCCCTGAGACTGGAAAATCTCTGTGCCCCCTGCTGCAGCCCCAAGACCGGAAAAGTTCGGTGTTCCAGAGCCGTGGTGGGGAGCGAGAGCAGGGGCAGATTTTTCAGGGACCCCCAAAACTGTCATGAGCCCCATCCCCCGGTGGTGCAAGATTTGGGGAAGCTTCCCTAGCCTCCATTATGCGCTACCCATGAATACTGTATCCAATAAATTGATTCAAACACTTATCACTTGAGGTTCAGCCCCCTGCTTTATAGACCAGTAAACCCCACAGAGCACGAGCCGGGGTTGCCAGGAGTTCCACAGCAGTCTGCCGTACAGGAGCAACTTCCCCATTTGCAACATTTGGCCCGGCCACGTCTCCATCAGATTTGAGTGGCATTGTGGAACTTTGATCACGTGCAAAAACCCACAGGGGGCACCCCCAGCCCTCCCCCCCCCCAGTCGGTGCCACTCCTCTTACTAGGCCTTATATAAAATATGCCACTGAATGAATGTGCTAGTTGCAGTCAAAAATCGCACCAACCAATCCAAACTCCATTTTGTTCCTTCTTTGTGCTGTAGAATTGAGCATGACAACACGGGAATGAACGCAAGCTGGTTCCTGGACCGGGTGGTCGTAACTGACATGAACAGGCCTCACCTCCGGTTTTACTTTTCTTGCAACAACTGGCTGAGCAAGGATGAGGGGGATGGACTTTATGTCAGAGATCTGGTTGGCAGCCTAAACCCCATGGATGTGCCCAAAGGTATGTGTTTCCAAAGTAGCTGGAGGATGATGTTCATTGTCAGCAGGGCCGGCGACAGGGGGGTACTACGGGTACAGCTGTACTGGGCCCCCCGACTTTAGGGGGGCCCCGGTACACAGCTGTACCCGTTGTCGTCCCCTCTTGTCACCGGACCTGGAGAGCGGGGAAGGGGCAGGGAGGCGGCGCGGCTCTCCCCCGGACAAGCAAGCCTGGCCCCAGCAGGAGCTGTGAGCCCGGCCGGCGGCAGCAGCGCTGTCCGGGGAAGGAGGGGGGAGCGCCGGCTGGCTGGGCTGGGGGGGCCCCCGGAGGCCCCCATCCGCTGTCGGCTGGGTTGGGGGGAGGGGAGCGCCGGCTGGGCTGGGGGGGGCGGCTGGGCTGGAGGGGCCCCCATCCGCTGTCGGCTGGGCTGGGGGGGGGGCGGCTGGGCTGGGGGGGGCCCAAACTATCAAAGTAGGGGGCCCCCAAATTTCTGTCGTCAGCCCTGATTGTCAGTAGAAGAGCACGTGTAGCCCAGTCTAATTACACACCACTGGAAGACAGATGGTCACAGTTCTGACCACCAATATGAAGCCGTTCCAAATTCTGGTAGCATTCTCCGCGCTGCCTTTCTGTAGACTCCCACCTCTTTTCTGCAACTCTGCCCCAGTTCTCGGATGCCTCGGGTAGAATGGGGATGATATCATTATTGAATTGGTGCCCGTTTTTCAACGTGTTTTAAGCGAATGGTGCTGAAATGTGGCCAGCATGGCTTGCAAGCCTGACAGGTACTCCCAAGCTGACATCAGTGTGGTGTACCATGCGGTGACATACCGTGTACGTAACATGAGTAGGGATCTGACCTGGGACCAAGATGTGAAAGTTGAACCTGCGGACTAAGCTGCAGGCTGCCTGTGTCAGTAGCTCACCTCCAGCTGCTAATGGGTAATCTCAGGTTGAACTTCCCCAGCCCACTCGGTGAGTCTGCCCGTACAGTCTAGATTTGGGCATGGAGATTGAACTAGCCTCTCTCCCTTACACTGGCTTTGGGGGAAGGGCAAAGGCACATTGGTTGGGCTATTGGTGGGGGAAGCCTGTGCTTCTGTTACATACCCAGAGTCCCTAGCCCCTCTTTGTCAGAGGGGGGTGATGGATGGCAGGAGAGAGATCACTTGATTATAACCTGTTAGGTTCACTCACCTGGGGCACCTGGCATTGGTCACTGTCAGTAGACAGGATACTGGGCTGGATGGACATTTGGTCTGACCCAGTACGGCCATTCCTATGTCCTTATACCAAACATCTTCAGCAGATAATTAATGGACTTCTTGCTTCAAGGTTGTCAATTGGACCTTTGTGCCTCAGTTTCCACATATGTCAAATTGGGATAATACTCCACCTTCATCGAATGCTTTGAGATCCTCCAGTGATAAGTGCTTGGCAGAGGGTATGTGAACCCCACACTGGCCAGGAAGGGTTAATGAGCTGCTCCGTCAGCCTCACTCACTTCACCTGCTTGGGCTATCAGGCTTGGAGTGGGTTGCTGAAAGGAGACTCAGTTGTGGACAGAGAGGGTGGGAGAGCAGGCTGACAGCTCCCAATCCAGCCTGCCTGGGGAGCTGATTAGCAGACCTCAGATAGCCAGGGCCTCCCTGTGGGAGGGTAGGTCTGACACCAGCCATTAGTCTGAGGTTTACCAGGTGGTGGGTGTTGAGGCAAGCTGCTTCAGCTGGGGTCTGCCTGAAAGGAAGGGGGCTGAAAGCTGAGCCCAGCAGGGCGGAAGGTTCTTTTGGTTTGGGGTTATGTTGGGGTTATGTCTTGGGACATGTCTACACTGCAGCCCAGAGAGACAGACTCGAGCTAGCACATTCAGAACAGCAGTGTGGATGTTGGGGCTCTGGCGTGGAGTTGGTCTGGCCACCCGAGCTCAAACCCCCAGGGTCAGGTGTGGCCACCTGGGCTCAGTGGCTCAGTCCCTGCTGCAGTGTTGAAGTCTCTCAGTAACTGGGCAGGAGGGCTAAGCCACATCCATAACGGATGTGCGCGGAAGTGTCCATTGGGCAAACTGAGGCAGGGCTTCTGCAGTGCCATGCCATGCCTTCAGGGGCATGCAGGGATGGCACCTCCCCCATAGTGGTATTTAAGTGCAAATTATTATTGTTCTTATGGTGGCCAGGGTTCCATCAGAAGTGACCTGATGGAGATAATTGATTCTTCCTGTTACTAATGCCATAACACTGGTGGTTCTTGCACTACGTTCTTAAAGAGATTTATCCTTCTAATGAGTTTGTCCTTCTAAAGGAGCTTTTCATGCATGAAAGAAAGAGGGATGGAAAAGGCTCATGGACAGACCTTCAGCTGGTGTAATTCAACATTGTCCCACTGATTTCAGTGCTATCTTAATTTTCACCATGATCTAGTCCCATGTGCTTATCATTCTAGTGAAGGGGTTTCATATTCTGTACTGGCCAACGACACTGTGTTTAGCACTGTACATGCAGGATAGATGTAAATAATGCAGTTTCTGTCCCAAGGAATTTGCACAGGT
Source organism: Sternotherus odoratus (assembly GCA_032164245.1). Classification (NCBI taxonomy): domain Eukaryota; kingdom Metazoa; phylum Chordata; order Testudines; family Kinosternidae; genus Sternotherus; species Sternotherus odoratus. Next base: position 96,448,186 of record JAVMKO010000007.1, read on the forward strand.
ACAAGGAGAGAGGCCATAAAAATTTCTGCAGAAACGTTTGCCATTATGTTATCTATTTCACTTATTTTTTCTGCTAGAAAATCATCCTTTGAAATTCTGCAACCCGTAAATGACACAATTGTCCAGCTGAACCTGGGGAGTTGGATCTAGTCCAGAGATGAGAGTGAAATGAGGGAAGGTTGGATGCCTTCCAGGCACTAGGTATGAATTTGTAACAGAAGAGGACTAGCTCAGCTGTCTTAGGTTGCAGTTCCCCTTGAACCATAATTAATGAAAGATAAGCATTCACAGGCTGCCGAGGTGAACTGTCAACCAGTCAAACATTAATGTAAATTTATCTGAATTAATTTAGCTCCATCTGAATCATGAAGGTCTGAAATGAGATTGTGATATAATTTTCCTTGTACACACAAGCTGTTTGCCCTAAGAGTCTTTTTTTTTTTTTTTTTTTTTAAATCTCAAAAGGGTGAAACAGAGACATTTAATCCTGGCTCACTGGTGTTTTCCAGGCTACTAGGCAAATAAATAATTATGTGCATGGGTAAGTGTGTGTGTGTGTGTGTGTGTGATTAGTTATTCCTGACGAAAGCCGTGTTCTGATTGGCAGAGTACAAGACAGGAATTCTTGTCTGTGATGAATTTCCCAATTCCTTCTGTTCTTGTTTCTTGTATCATTTTGGGAGCCTTCAATCCTTTGTGAGCATTCTAGGCACAGATGTTCAAGACAGGGTTTCCTTACTCTTCTCTCCACCCACAACTGCAGTAGTGATCTGATAAATTCTCCTGTAGTATACAGACTTTCATCCTCCCTTTTTCTCCATCACCTTTCACACACCACTTTACTATGGTCTTTGTCTGGAGGTTTCCCTCATCTTTCACTATTGATGGTTTATTTTTCAGTCATGAAATGAATAGGTGGCTGCTAAGAAGTGCAGGTTTTCTGTCACTTGTCTGAGATCTGGACTGTATTGTGATGGGGACACTTTCATGATTTTTGCAGAATTTCAGTATTTTTCTGTCAAGCGTTCACCTTTCAACAGCCTCTCTACTCTGGATATGGAGTGACTGTTCCAGCCACACTTGCAGAGATATTCATTCATGGAATTCACCCCTGTGTATAGTCCTGTGTACCATGCAAGTCATACCTAACCCCTCAGAACAGGGATTTAAATTGTGCCATAGGCTTTCTGCATGGGGTGAGTGTTTGCGTCGAGTCTAGACACAATCTGCGCTATTCAGAGACTAAGAATGAGATTTGCTTGTTTTTTGCTAGGAGGAAGCAAAGTTTAAGACGTCACAACTCCTTTTAGTTATGTTTTAATATTAGCCAATGTGAGGAATTATAAGTTTTTGAACAATTAGGGCTTGAAAAGACCCTTAGTTCACCTCAAATGCTTTGCTGAATCAGGACTTAAATATCTTAAACTGTGGCCAGCATTTCTTAATAATAGGCACAGTGCTACAAGCAATGGTATAGCAAAGCTCTTTGGACTTGGACTTGAAATACAGTTTGGTGTGATCCTGCTAGATTTTTGGCTTGATTTCACAAAATCTCTTGATGCAGAATTCCCATTGAGTTTAATAGGAGTTTTGCACATACTAGGGTTGCGGGATTGGGACTTTAAGTGAGGCTGAACCAATGAAAAACAATGAGAATCTTGGAAAGCTGTGAGAGTTAAGTAAAACTAAAGGATCTCAGCCCAATACACCAGTGCTTCATCAGAAGATTGCTTCTGATTAACTGTTTTGCAGGAATGTCCCTGTTGGGTTCCATATATGCTCAGCATCTTGATGGAGATGAAATGGGTGAGGTAATATCTTTTATTGAACCAGCTTCTGTGGACCAACATAAGTTGATTCAATAAAAGATGTTTCCTCACCCACCTTGCCTCTCTCATATCCTGGGACCAACAACAGCGCTGCAAAAAACATTTTGATGCACATTTTAATTTCATACTGAGGCCACACCTGTCGGGGCTTGATCTTGTGGTCTCTGGGCTGCACAGTGCTGAAATGAATGGCTGAATTAAATACAAGAGGGTATTGGGCCAAAGGAGAATAATCATAATACTCAATGGAGGGAACAATCATTTTCCTTTTTCCTTTTCCTGTTAGGTTTTGTTGCATAATAGCAATCATGTTGATGACTCTGGAGCAGACTCAGAGCAAAAAAAACTTGAGACTAATTAGCTTGTTTCGGGGATGCTTCAGACTCAGCAGCTGTTTCTAAACTGCAAAGTAATAGAAATACTCTCTGGAGTTTCTTCCCTCGTAGTACTGCATTTTGATAGGGTGAGCGACTCCACTCGTGGTCAAATTCAGTTAATAGGAAAGCATCCCTGAACTCTTCATAAACATCCCCTGTCCTCCAAATGCTCTTGTACCTCCAGCGAATACACAAGCAGTCTGAATTCCCAGTTCAAATATTCAGTTGAAGCAGCTATTCACAGACTATGGAAGCTGCCGTTCATTACAAAGGATAGTCGTCAATTACTCTTGGCAAGAATTAATTATTTGGAGGCACAGAAAGGACCCGCTGATCTAATGGCTTCCACATTTTTCTTGTGAGGATGAGGGAAAAGATCTTTTATTGGACATGTGCGATGTTTTTATGCAGCACAAAGCCAGTCCTTTCCAAAGTTTGTATAGTGGGGGTGCCGAGCCACTGACTGTAAACCCCGTCTATGATGGAATCTCCTTCCAGCCAGGGGGTGCAGCAGCACCCCAAGTTCCAGCATCTGTATCTCTCTGGGAGACCGAGTTGACTCCTCTTGAGCTCAAGCGGAGTTTTCCCGTTGATTTTAATGGCGGTTGTTCTGGGTTCTTGCTGTCTGTCTCACTCTGCCTGTTGTATGGTCTCCATTATTTGTAGACAGCAGGGAATAATTACTACCCTCCTTTTGCAGTGAGGTACTGAGGCCCAGAGGGTGGGATTCACAAAGACGCTTAGTCACCTAAGCTCACAGACTTAGGCATCAATGTCCCGATTTTAGGTGCCACTGTGATCCATAAAACTCCTGCTGGCTGCCACCAAACCCTGTGGGCGCCTAAACTTGCTTGGCACCTATGTTTTCATGGTACAAGTTCCCTAGGTGCCTATGTTTCTGCCTCTGAGTATGTGTACTGCAGCCCTACTCTGGCTGTCTGGACACGAATCTCCTGCCTAAGTCCCAGAGCGAATCATGAAGCAGGAAAAGATCAGTGTGACAGGTGTCCCTGGGTGCCACTTGGAACTGGGATACCGTGAGCCCTCTGACCCATCAGTCTGGGCTCCCTCTTGCCCTGTACTGCTGTGACAAGCTGCAAAGCCCCTCCAGTCTGCACCGTCACCAGCATTCACACAGGTAGGGATGCACCCGGCTGCAGTTACACGCAGGCTCCGTAACCACCAACTTCCCAGCCTAGGACTCCAGAGCAGTGCCGTCCTGCCCTGGTCAAATCTGGCCAGTATATGGGTTTAATACCTGGTCTGCCTCTTCCTCCATGTGAAGAGGAGAATGGGGGATGCAAACATCCCAGCTGAGTGCCCTAAGCACTGTTCTAGGGGTGAAAAGGGTGGTCCTCCTCCCCTCCCCCCTCAGCTGTCGCGTGTAGATCTAGGCAGTCTCTGAGCGCCTACTGCTATAGGCGCTGACTTTTATTTTTCCCTGGGGGTGCTCCACCCTCACTCAGCCTGAGGCCCCGCCACTACTTCACCCCTCCCTCCGATCCCTCGCTCTTGCTCTGCCTCTTCCCACCCCCACTCCGCTCCCTCCCCCATGGTCCCACCCTGCTCCACCTCTTCTTGCTCCTTCCCCTCCCTGAGGCCCCCGCTGCTGGCTGCTCTTTGCTCTCCCCCAAACCCCTGTCCCAGCTGCCATCAGTGGAGCTCCGCAGAACAGCTGATTGGGGGTGGGCTGCCAAAAACAGCTGATAGGCAGGGCCCGCAGAACAGCTGTGGATGCTGATCACCCACTATTGTTTTCCCTGAGTGCTCCAGCCCCAGAGCACCCATGGAGTTGGCACCAATGCCTGTTGGATCAGGGCCCACACACACATTTGGTGGCCAAATGCCTATCTTCCCCCAGCTTGTTACTTGCTAGCAGAAAGAGGCACCTCCCTGAAGCCCGGAGTTGGGTACCTATCTCTGAGAGCGGGTTGGCGCTCAGCACAAATCTCTCTCATTGGCATCTCCCATGAGCTAGCGTAGGCAGTTTCCTGCTTAGCATGCGCTGGCTTTTGTGGATCTCATCCCATTCATTGTATACGGAGCCTAGGTGCCTGACTTGGGCTCTGTGAATCGCGGTGTGTTCCTGTGATGTTGCAATGCTCAGTGTCGAATTGCTGAAGTCCCTTTGTGACCAGAAAGAGAAATTGACTTTTTGAAGGTCACATAAAGCGTCTATGGCAAAGCTAGAATTGAGCTCCCATCACTGACTCATAGGCCAGTGCCTTGCCCGCAGTACCATGCTTCCTTCTTCCTCTAGGGTGAATTATTCTGCTTTTCAGATTAGTTATGATTCAATTTCTAGGGTTGCAATATAGCTGGAGTGTCAGCAAATCACAAGCAATAGGGCTGGCTCGTTTCCGCACGCGCCACTGCGTCATTATGGATCCCAAACACTCGGTGGAGTAACAGCCACAGAGCTCGTCAATGTGGGGACGCATTTGAACAGACTACTCCCATGGCTGTGTTTGTAAAATGGAATTAAAATGATTAGAACTCATCTCGCTAGGTAATCACCACGCTGCCCAGAGTTAGGTCTCTGGCTTTTACCCAGCGTGTTATATATCAGACGGCTGGGCCATTACTTGATTGTTTGATGCCCTGCTGGTAACCTGCCCTATTGCAGGTCATGCACAAGGAAGCTAGTCAGAAATGTATAATAGAGAGCTTCACCGAGCGCAGTGGGAGATGATAGCTTTAAGTCATGAAGCGTGATCCTCCCTGCTTATTGCAATAGATGAGTTTGGCAGCTTGTGCCTGAGGGCGCCATCTAGTGGCTGAAATAAGATTAGTTGAAAATATTAGCTCTCTCCCCACCTCCCCGGTACTTTGTTGTTGTTTTTAAAAAAAAGTATTGATGAGATTCCGTCTTACGGATTTCAGGAGACAGCCTTCATACATCCAATGACCGCGAAGTGATCTGCACAGTGAGTGGAATAGTGTGGCATGGCAGAAAGGGCATCTAGTCAGTTTGCAAGTGGAAGGAGGGTCTGAGTCTAAGCTGAAAGGAAAATGACAAAGTGGTTTTCAAATTTCTGAACGGACTGGGGTGTATCCATAAGTTGTCCACAGCTAAGGGTGTCCGGAAGTCAGAGTAATTTAGAACAAGTAGGGATGCTAAGGACTGACTAAATGGAACCTGTGGAATACGGTATTTATTTGTATTACAAGGGGGCCGTAAAGCCCTAGTCAAGACCAAGGCTTCATTGAATTTAGTGCAGGACATATTCCATAGTAAGGGACTGTGCCTGCTCCAAAGAGTGCAATTTAACTAGACAAGAGGAGGGATTTACACATGGAGAACTGATACCCAGAGAGACAGAGAGAGATTTCTTGCTCAGGGTTTATGGGATGTCTGTGGAACAGCCGGGAATTGAGCTGAATCCCAGGCTGGTGCCAACAGTCGCACAATTCCCACTTCACAACAACACAAACTTTGAGCCCTTTAATGATAGAAAACTCAACCTCACGCTAGGTGGAATGACCAGTCAGTTCTCTTGGCTGTTGACAGTTGCACCCGAATTTGTTGGGCGCATACGAGGCAATAAAGCACTTGACTACCACACCTCTCACTTCGTTAGTACACCCAGGGCCATGTCAGTTAGTGCCACCCCATTACTTTCCAGAGACAGCATCATTGTAACATCTCCCAGAATCCTTCCTGGGGTCCGCTTTATGAGTGCCACCTTCCGAGATGAGTTGTGTCAGTGGAAGCTGGAATGCCTGTAAGTGCACAGCATACATGATTGCCTAGAAAAAGATGATAGACATTATACACACACAGGATATACCCTTGCAGGTTACATGGGTTGTGCAGTAGTTACCGTGAAGATGTAGGGACATCAGGAAATAGTTGAAAGCTCTAATTTCAGAAATGCTGAAATAATGATATTCCTGGAACACAATGTGAAATTGACATTTGTCAGCTCTTCACTGAATAGCAGCCATGAAACTGACAAGAATGTCAGTTTCCTTAGCAGCTCTGCAGCAGGGAGCCAGCCTGACCTGTGATGGGCCCCCAGGGCTGCTAGGCTCTCTTCTTCTGCTGGGGCTCTGGAGTCTGGCCGGTATCCTGCCACGGAATAGAGATCTTAACAACCCAAAAAGGCCTGGCTTTAGCCAAGGATACTGCCACAGAGCAGAGGATGGCATGGATTGCACCCTTAGCAAGTTTGCAGATGACGCTAAACTGGGAGGAGTGGTAGATACACTGGAGGGTAGGGATAGGATACAGAGGGACCTAGACTAATTAGAGGATTGGGCCAAAAGAAATCTGATGAGGTTCAACAAGGAGAAGTGCAGAGTCCTGTACTTAGGACAGAAGAATCCCATGCACTGCTACAGACTAGGGACCGAATGGCTAGGCAGCAGTTTTGCAGAAAAAGACCTAGGGGTTACAGTGGACAGGAAGCAAAAATGTGCCCTTGTTGCCAAGAAGGCTAACGGCATTTTGGGCTGTATAAGTAGGAGCATTGGCAGCAGATCGAGGGATGTGATCATTCCCCTCTATTCAGCATTGGTGAGGCCTCATTTGAAGTACTGTGTCCAGTTTTGGGCCCCATATTACAAGAAGGATGTAATGGGGAGAGGCTGGGGGAACTGGGATTGTTTATTCTGCAGAAGAGAAGAATGAGGGGGGATTTAATAGTTGCTTTCAATACCTGAAAGGGGGATTCCAAAGAGGATGGATCTAGACTGTTCTCAGTGGTACCAGATGACAGGACAAGGAGCAATGGTCTCAAGTTGCAGTGGGGGAGGCTTAGGTTGGATATTAGGAAAAACATTTTCACTGGGAGGGTGGTGAAGCATTGGAATGGGTTACCTAGGGAGGTGGTGGATTCTCCTTCCTTAGAGGTTGGCATTGTTTAGTTGGGGTTGGTCCTGCTTTGAGCAGGGGGTTGGACTAGATGACCTCCTGAGGTCCCTTCCAACCCTGATATTCTATTCTATGACCCTACCAGCTCCCAGCGCGCTGGCTTCAGCCTGGAATCTGGGGTTGTCAGGCTCCCTGCCGTAGTATGGGCAAATTCCCATATTTAAAACTGTACAATTACAGGAATCAAATATGCTGGTCCGTGTGCTGATAACCTCCAAGATCAGCAAATGTGTACCGTATTTTTCGTCTTATAGGACGCTCCGGCCTATAAGACGCCCCCTAGTTTTTTAATAAAAAATCCGGACCAAAAAAAAAAAAAAAAAAGCTCCCGGCAGCCCGCCCGCGGCAGGGAGGGGGGAACCTCGGCAGCCCGCCCGCGCGGCGGGGACGGGAGAGCGAGGCGCTTTTTTTTTTTTTTTTTTTTTTGCCCTATAAGACATTCGCCCTATAAGACGCACCAACTTTTTCCCCCCCGTTTTGGGGAAGAAAAAGTGCGTCTTATAGGGCGAAAAATATGGTATATATTTTTTACAAATAACATGTATGCATGTACTTTAATTACAGCACTGGTTTGACAGATACGTCCTTTATTAGTGGGGACAGGAGGAAACTAAGTGTACCAACTGACTAATATAGAAACAATTTCATATATACCTCTGCAGACGTCTAGCCTGCAGAGTGTGCATTTTTATTATGATCAGACAACACTCATTTCCCAGGTGAAAGCCCCACCATGAAGCTATTGTCTATTTTGGGGTGGGGGTGAGGTCTCTTTCTCTGTCTCTTTCATTTTGTTGTGAAAAACTTTGAAAGGTCTAATCTTCATTCTGATGTGTGACAAAAACAAATAGTAAAATCTCTCTTTTTTTTGGTGAAACGGAATTTGTGTTGTCTGAAAGTTAACCCCATGCACCAGTGGTCGCAAGATCAGGGCTAGAGCACTTTAGTTTTGAAAGTTTTTTTTTCTTCCTCCTCTACCAGCTCAACATGACACTTGGCCCTGTCAGCTCTTCCAACTTGATGGTTGATCCATGAAGTCATTGCCTCAAATTTGCATCGTAGGGATGTCAATGAAATCTCCAGGGTATTTTATCTGGCAAGCACTTGTACCGTCATATCTCTTACGGACCACTCCTGCTCCGGGGAAGTCAGTATATTAACTGCTGATTGCAAAAATGGGTCAGCTCTGGCTGTGCCTTGAAGTCCTCTCTGCTGTCTTGTTTTAGGGTGACCAGATATCCCAATTTTATAGGGACAGTCCTGATTTTGGGTCTTTTTCTTATATAGGCTCCTATTACCCCCCACCCTGTCCCAATTTTTCACATTTGCTGTCTGGCCACCCTATCTTGTTTAGACACTTATATCCTGATCCTGTAAATTGCTCTCTGCAGGATGCAACATGGACCAGTGAGAGGTTGTGTCACCACTTGTCCTGAAATCTAAGTGCCTTAAAATGCTTTGCTGCTATAGCTCCCTGTCTGGATACTCCCAGCCAACAGATAACTATGCGCCGAATGTCTGTGTGATAAATATCCCTGGTTCACCAACTCTGAGTCCAGCAGCCTACTTGTTACACCACATCTACGCTCTGCTCTTCACCAGCCTTGGTTACTACTAGTCAAGTGGCCTCAACATCCTCCCCCCACCCCATTCTGAATGCCCCCAAAACTGTCTGCCCTGAAATGTCCAGCCCTCTATTGGAACATTTGGTAATAAGGTCCGTTGCTCCTTTAAAGAGACAAAAACCCAACAGTTTGTTGCGTTGGCTGGAGTTCAACAATCACTTTGATTCAAACAAAGCACTGGGTTAGTTTAGATTGAAAGTAAAGGAAGTCTATTAGCAGGAAGAGAGGATTGGGAGTGAGTTCCAGTGTAAGGGAGAAAGGCAGAAATGGTTACCAGCAAATAAAAGTGAGACCGTGAAATCCTCTGGGGCTCTTTGCTCCTCTCTTTTTTATAATTCAGTGAACCTTTGAAATGTGTCCATCTCAAAGTCCAGTGCCCCTGCTGTGAGGGGAGGTGCCATGGAGTCTGATGGAGACGGTTCCATGCTGGTTTCTTTCCCGCTGGTGCTTTCAGTCATGCATCTTGATCTGACCCTGCAGCCTCCAGTATGCCAGTGAATGCCCACTTGACTGTGGTTGCCAATTGTCTGTGATTGCACCTGGATGGAGGCATCAGCCTTCTTGTCTGGGGAAAAAAACCTGTTTACCTTCCCCCCCAGACTTACTGGTGCAAACACATGTTAGTCCCATATTTCTTTCACCTTTGTGCAGTCCTTTACCGTACATACAACATGAAAGAATATTAATGATCAGTGTGTTACTGGTTTAAGATTAGTAGCTCTGCGATGTACATTGGCCAAACCGGCCAGTCTCTACACAAAAGAATAAATGGCCACAAATCTGGCATCAGGAATCATAACATTCAAAAACCAGTAGGAGAACACTTCAATCTTCCTGGCCATTCCATTAAAGACTTTATGGTGTCAGTTTTGAAACAGAAAAACTTCCAAAACAGACTCCAATGAGAAACTGAGGAACTGGAATTAATTTTCAAATTTGACACAATAATCCAAGGGCTAAATAGAACTTGTGAATGATTCTCTTGTTACACTAATTGATTGCATTTCCCTAGTTAATTTACCTTCAGTAGTTGTTATCTCCAGCCAGGCACAGAGATCCATTTCAAAAGGTATTTTTTCTCCTGCTTATAATGGCCCATCCAAATTAAACAGCCTCTTATAGAATTGGTATGCTAATGTACAACTTTTTTTCTTTCTTTCTGTGTGTATAAATGAATCTTACTTCTGTTCCATTCTATGCATCCGATGAAGTGAGCTATAGCCCACAAAAGTTTATGTTGAAATAAACTGGTTAGTCTCTAGCGTGTTACTGGTTTTTCCAATGATACCTTACACCACACCTGTTAGATACAGATTATGATGTACACTGAATTGGGGTACACTGAACTGGTCATGGCAGCTGAAACTCACTACCTGATACCAGAGCTCCTTGTTCTCTGGCATTGGGATGCTCTTAGGGTCACAGCATGTTTCCTCCTTCACCAGATTGGGGACTCAAGGCCTAACAAGGCTGTTAGTAGCATGTGGGCATAGAAGTCCACCAGCAAGATCAAAGTTTAAACTGTACCAACTCTATTTTTGGCTACTAGAAATAAGAGTTCTCTGGGGTTTGCATTTCTTGTTGTTGCATTAGCTGTACTGACAAAAGTCTTCAAGAGTCCTCCCTCCAGGGAGTCAGGTTCTGCCCTTTTGCTTCTTGTTATTTATATTTAAGGGTATTTTAACTTATATTATTTTATTGTGTGGTGATGCATTTTCTGACACTGGTTCTTCAACTGTCAACTTGATTTTTTAGTCTATTTAAACTGACGGGTACTATATTTGCCTCACAGCCCCTTGGCCAAATTTGTAGTTTTGCAATTGCATTTCCTACATGTTCAATAAAAACTCATCGACGCATCTCAAAATAGGAATATTAAAGACTTGTTCCAAGGAACAGTCTCTAGACCAGGAAATATTTGGCAAATAACATGAAATAATAAAAACGTACAAGTAATTTGTAGGCTGTTTGTGGAGAGAACCATCGCTGAATATATTATTTGCTGCATGTTGTTCACTCAGGTCTAAATATAAATGGAGCTTCCCACCTGGTATGAAGAAAGATGAGTACTGCAATAATACAGTCCATTGACTAAAGTAGGGTGGGATTTTTAAAATTGCTGGACATTGTCCTACATTTCCTTCCATTGAAGTCAGTGGGCTTTTTCCCATTGATATCAGTGGGGGCGGGGTGAGGTTAACCTTGATCACATCTAAAAAATCCCATCCTGGGCAATGGAAATATCTGTACTTCTTATTGACGTAAGTGTTTTTCAGGCTCCATAGTGCCACATATGCTATAGCATTGCAGTTTAGCATTGCAATAGCAAAGGTACGGTGCTTGATACCTTCGCTCGCTTAGGACTTTTTTATATTCTAGAAAGCAGCAGAATTTTTAAACTGGATGGGGTAGAGGGATGGGACCTCTCCAAATCTTTGTACTTCTTCAGTTGACTGATCTTTCTTCAAAATATTTGTTATCGCCTGCTCTTGCTGAGTGTCTGCTAAGTTGCAAAGTTAGCTGCAGTGTAGTGTTCAGATTTGGAAGGGTCAGATCTAAACCTGAGCAGTTGTTTGGGTGACACAGGTCACTGATGTTTCAGAAAAACAAGGCTAACACAGACCTCAGTGTGTTTAATGGCTATGTGTCAGCACCACAATTTGTACCAATTTGTTCAAACTTCCAATAAAAAGGCCAAGAACTGAATGATCTGCTCCCCCTGCCCTGAGAAGTGGACACCAAAAGTCACTGAGAGCTGACTAGGGAAAAGGTCTTCCTAGAATAGTTTACACCCCTTGTACAGGGGGAGAGAAGAGGATCCAATGCTTTGGGTGCCTGTGGGATGCCTGGGTTCAATTCTCTCCTGTGCCACCAAGCTTTCTGTCTGAGCTTGGATAAGTCATTTAGTCTCTCTGTGCTTCACTTCCCTATCTGTAAAATGGGAATAATAGCACTGCCCTAACTCAGAGGGGTGTTGTCGGGATGAATACATTAAAGATTGTGTAGTGCTTGGCTAGTCCAGTGATGGGGGGTTATAAGTTCTGTAGGTAGAAAAAGCAGGGAGTATCAGTTGTCTCTGTGGCACAGTTTCCAACCCCTGCAGAATTGAACAATACCCTCCAGCAGAATCATAGAATATCAGGGTTGGAAGGGACCTCAGGAGATCATCTAGTCCAACCCCCTACTCAAAGCAGGACCAATCCCCAACTAAATCATCCCAGCCAGGGCTTTGTCAAGCCTGACCTTAAAAACCTCCACTTACGTTGTCACTCTTATTAGGAGAGGGATCAATGTAGGATTAATTCTGGTAAAGATTTGGGGGAGTATTTCAATTTCCTTGGCTAAGCTTTGGTTTTTCTTCTTTACTGAAATTTTCTTGTATGTGTGGCATCCTGGCTTTCCCTGTGGTGGCAGCGTGACAACAGCCAGGAAAGGCTGTGAACGGAGGCCTGCATACTACACCAGGGTTGTCGGACACATGGGTGAAATCTTGACCCTCATAATGGCAAAACTCCCACTGACTTCCGTGGGACTGGTATTTCACTCTTTGAGTCTGTAACAATAGTTACCATGGCATTCATGTACCATTATGAACAGTGGCTCCTGGCATCCCCTATTGTCCAAGTGCTCTCAAAGCATATTGCTCCATAGCGGCCAGTCTGCTTTTATGTTGATCCGTGGCTTGTATTGTTAATATGCTGGGCATTTCACCTTCTCTCTTTGCAGTTAACAAGTATGTGGTCAGAGTGTTTACCGGAGACATTAGTGGCAGCGGAACAGATGCTGATGTCTTCATTAATGTCTTTGGCGAGAATGGAGACACAGGTATTCAAATGCAAATCATTTCCTAAAATACTTTTTCCTGCTCTGCCCTAGGCGAGCCTGATATCAGAACAACAAACAGCACAAGCTGGAAAATGCTAAATGATTTGGCTCCGTGAAAGGACAACTAATGGCCTGTCTAGTTTAGGATTTTTCAGACCCATAATTTTCAGCAGGTGCAACAGCAGAACAGCTGGAATGTGAACAAGGCTCAGGCTTTTCTACCGTTGTGTCATCTAACACAAAAATTCCTGGTATAGACACATGGGCATAGACCAGTTCAACAGGGAAACAATCCACTAAAATATCTGATGTCAATGTGATACCCATACATGAAGGGAAAGCAAAATGTTGGCAATCCCTTTGGGGAAGCTGAGAGAAGAATTTTGTCCACACATATTATTTCAAACTTTAATTGTGGACTATGATTGAATCTCTGTCCATTTAAAGTGTGATTGTATCACCATTTAATTCAAATCAGTTAATAAGATGCATTTATTTTATGAAACAAAGGTGGTAGCAAAACATGATAGTATGCACTTGATTTTAGTAAACGTAACATTTCATCTGTAAGATCAGAATAATAACTAAAGATGGGCCCAAACCAAACCCCCGCACCCACCTTTACAGAAACGTTTTCAAGACTTCAGTAAAAAAAAAAAAGAAGAAGTCCTTGCTATAGTTTAACTATTCTATAGAATTTAATAGAACATGATATCCCTTCTCTTGCATTCTGTGGAATGGTTCACAAACATCTGTTGAAAGGATTTCATTCCCTATTAAATTCCATGGGCTTTTAGAGTAATTAATGCAGAATACTATTGGTTTTACCCTCTTCAATTCTTTAACACTTTTCCATAAAAGCAAACTCCTTTGAGTTCAGAGGTATTCAAAATCCAAACCTGAATCTCAGTTTTGCAAATAACTCCTTTCCCTTTGCTATTGCTTTGTTTAGGGGAGAGGAGATTGGACAATGACAAGGACAACTTTGAAAAGGGAGCAGAGGACAAGTTCACCCTTGATGCTCCAAATCTGGGAAAGTTACGGAAAATTACCATAGGCCATAATAACAAGGGTGGTTCTGCTGGCTGGTTCCTTGACAAGGTTGGTTATTCCATAGGAGACAGTTAATTAGGGCTGCACTGGGACCAAAATGTTTAACTTTTCAGCTACTCACTGGTTTGATACCAACAGACCCAAATACTCACTGGTAATTTGGTCATTCAAGTTTCTCATCACTCAGAAAAGTGTGGGTCCAGCATTTAACATTCAAAGCTAATTACCCACACCAAAATCTTCTGAGATCATTGATTTTTAAAACTGCAGCTCTGGTGTTGACAATGGTATGTGAAGGCGTTATAGCAGAAACTTCTCTTACCCGCCCTGCCAGTGGATTCAGTTCTGTCCTGCAACACTCGAGTTTTGAGCCTGTTTTAAATAGTTGCTCCAGTAAAAGATAACATCTCACCCACCTTGTCCCACTAATATCCTGGGACAGACACAGCTATGACACTGCCTACAGGATTTCTAAATAGAGATGCTCAAGCATGTGACCAAAAATCAGAGGCACTGACTTTCTGAGTTCCTGGGGGGTGCTTGACCCCCCCGCTCCACCCAAGGCCTTGCCTCCAAGCCCCCAACCCCGCCCCGCCTCTTCCTGACCTTGCCCCCCCCCCCCAGTGCCTCAGATATACCACTGAACAGCTGATCACCAGTGGGTGAGAGGCACCAGGGGGGGAGGGGCAGCAGCTGATAAGTGGGGCCCTTTGACAGGTGGGTGGTGCTGGGGGGAGGGGGAGGAGCTGATTGGCAGAATTGCCAGTGGTGCTCAGCACCCACTATTTCCCCCCCCTGGCTGCTCCAGCTCCGGAGCACTCACGGAGTCGACCTCTATGCCAAAAACGGAGACCAGGTTGTAACTCACCATTGACTTGACCTAAGTCAGTCTTTGGGCCCTGGACTGCAGAGGCGTGAGTACTCTGCACCTTCTAACATCCGCCCTCCCCGTCCTCTGCTCTCTTCACTCATTCCATGAAAGAGAGACAAAGAAAGGCCTGTTAATATGACTCACATTTGTGGCAAACCCTTATTCTTTTACAGGCCAGTACAAGGCCCATGCACCAGTAAAACAGGTTTATTCGACAGCCTCTACCCGGTCTAACACAGGCCATACAGCGAGCGTGACCCCTCAGCTGGATCCATTTTGGGGGCCAGGGAGACAGATAGCTCCTCTGCCTTCCCTGCCTGACTCCAGCTATCTTCAGACTCCAAACTCAAACTCACTCTCCAGCCCCTCCTCCCCGCTGGCTCAGCCAGGTCAGGTGACCTCCCTCCCCCACTTGGAGTCAGATTACAGCTTCAGGTATGGAGACCTGCAGAGAGGCTGTGCTTTGCAACACTATCAGCATAGACTCTCAAGAAATGCATAGGGGAAACTGAGGCACACACACAGTATTCCTACTCCATCACAGTGTCATTATCCAGACGAGATGCTAAACCACGGTTATACTCTGGTGATTATTATCTATATTTTAAAAGGTCCCGATTAGCACTGAAATTATGTGGTAATTAATATCATAGTAATTTGTCCTAAGACAAACTTTATAACCCACATCATTCACCCTTGAAACTTTCTGTATGTTTAGTTCAATTATGCACTCATTAAGTAGTTCATCTACCCAAACATGATCCAGTAATAACAAAACAAGCTACTTAAATGCTTTTTTAATAACTTGCAAAATAATTACCTTGATATCTGGGTGATATAAATCATTCCCCCATCTTACAATAATATGCATCATTTTGGAAACATGGACAAAATCAAAAACACAAAGCAATATAGAGGAAAGAAATGTTAATACAATAGCTGTGTCTTCTTTCAAAGCTTCACTAGCACAACCTTATCTGTTTGCATTGTGATCATGCCCAGAATTCCCCAGCTGTGCATACACAGAGACAGCCTCTCCCCTGAAGTGCTAACAATCTAAATAGACTAGACAGCCAAAGAGTGGGAAAGAGGAAGTAGTATTATTCCCAAAATTGCAGAGTAAGCAGTTTTCCCAAAGTCACACAGGAAGCTTATGGAAGAACTGGGACTAGAGCATAGATCTCCTGTGTCAATTCAGTGCTTTGACCTTAAGACAGAGATGGGCAAAGTTTTTTGGCCCGTGAGCCACATAGGAGTTAAAAAATTGTACGGAGGACCAGGTAGGGAAGGCCCTGCCACCTATCTGACCCCCACTCATTTCCTGCCCCTGACTGCCCCCCTCAGAATACCCAACCCATCCTGCTCCTTGTCCCCTGAACGCCCCCTCCCAAAAGCCCCTCCCCAAACACCATCCTGGGACCCCACTCCCTATCCACCCTCCCTCCGCCTCCTGACAGACCCCTGGGACTTCTCCACCCTATCCAACACCCCCGTTCCACGTCCCCTGACTGCCCCCGGAACTCCCTGCCCCTTATCCAACCCCCCACCCCCTTACCATGCTGCTTACCCCCAGCTTCCCCCTCTCCCAGAGCCTCAGTGCGGTGTATCCAGGGGTAGCTTCCCCAGCTGGGAGCTCGGGGGGATGGGAAAAATTAGCTCGCGGGCCGGATGTGGCCCGCAGGCAGTAGGTTGCCCACCCCTGCCTTAAGACCAATTTTGTTGTCTGTCTGACTTTGCCTTTATCTCGGGGTCTTGTTGTGTGGTTCACTCCAGTTAGCTGTCTCTCCTCACTGCAAAGATTGCAAAAAGACTGCTTTTCAAAGCTGGCTTGCCCCAATTATTAGTATCATTTTATTTGCTACGTGCCACGTGTTTGCTTCCTGTCAACTTGACAGAGTTAAGAGTCTCAAATCACAAAGCTCATTCTAATTCAAGATCCAGAACGGAGGCAGCCCTTTCGTCCATTTGTCTGTGGCTCTAGGGATGGTCCAGCAAGGTGCCAAGTGTTTCCATCTTGTGGGTGCTCAGGGTTTCTAGGATTGAGCCATTGGAGAAGAAAGTTAAAGGGTAGAGGTGAAGTGAGACAACACCAGTCCCTGTTCAATCAAGTCATTCCTTAGAACGACACTTCAGAATGTTTTATAACAGAAGATAAACACTCAGAGTTCAAACTCCTGATATTCTCCTATCAGACAATAAAAAGGTAACGAGTGTTTAGATAACTTGAATATATTGACATCAGCAGGGCCTGATGAATGCACCCTAGTGTGCTGAAGGAATCAGTGTCTGAACCATTGGCAAAAAGGCAATTACTGTACTATATTGGATTGTATTACTAGTAATATTACATGTAAACCAAGTCAGATAATTATTCTGCCCTACTTAGCAGTGTTTAGGTCTAAGGCATGTGAAAGTTCAGAGGAGATTGAGAAAGATGATTAAAGATCTGGAAAATAAGAGCTGTGAGTAAAAAAGTTAAGTGAACTCAGCAAGTTCTCTTTGGAGAAAAGCAAACTGGAGAGACAGGGTTAACTGCCTGAAGGTATAGGAATAGTTTTAATAAAGGGGGCAGGTATCAATTATTTTTCCTAGTCCGCAAGGACAGAATGGGAAACTCCTCATTGTAGAGAAGAGGTAAAATATAGCTTCAAATACCAGAAAATGTACAGTGAACATGCAGCCACTGGACCAAGCTCTAAAAGGAGGTTTTGGAATTATTTTCACTGGAAACACTCAAGGACAGGCTAGACTACACTCCTGTGTGTGAGAGACAATTTAGGAATAACAAATTCTGAATTCAGTTTTGCACATTGACAGGGAACTGGACTAATTGACCCAGTAGAGTTTCTTTTGGCCCCTTCTGAAAATCAGTTACATTTAAAGAGGGGGAGGGAAGGGATAGCTCAGTGGTTTGACCATTGGCCTGTTAAACTCAGGGTTGTGAGTTTAATCCTTGAGGGAGCCATTTAGGGATCTGGGGCAAAAAATTCTGTCAGGGGACAGTACTTGGTCCTGCTAGTGTAGGCAGGGGACTAGACTCAATGACCTTTCAAGGTCTTTCTGGTTCTAAGAGGTATATCTCCATATATTCTATCCAAAGCCAATGGATATCAGTAACTTCCTTGTTACTATAGCTAAAAGAGAGTTGAAGAGATCTGTGCCTCAGGAACAGCAAAAAAAACCCCCAAAAAACTGAAGCATGCACTTGCAGTTCCAGCACAAAAACGACTCCAACCAGAGTCCTTCCTACTGTATTGAGTGGCGATCTGAGTCCATGTTTCACTCAAGCTCAGCTAAGGTTGGAGAATGTGCTTGTTAAATCTTTGTCAGAGGATGGTTGCCTGAAGGAGTGCATGAAGGGTTGAATGCTCTTGAGGCTAAGCCATAGGACATGGCGTTGAGGCTCTTTGGATCTATTCCTTACTCTGCCACTGGTTCTTTATGAGAATGTAGATGATTCAATCACACCTCACTCTTCTCATCTTTAAAATAGAGATACTACTTCCCATCCATTCACGTGTATTGGAATGCTTAAATGAGGGGTTGTAAAAGTGCGGCAGGTTTCTCAGATAGAAGGCAGTACATAGGCTATATGTATTTGTGTGTGTGTGTATTGCACATACAAAAACTATGTTAAATGAGCAATAAGGTTGCAAAGTCAAGTACAGTAAAACCTCCATTTAACGGACTAATTCGGGCGAGGGCGTGTCCGTTAAATCAAAAAGTCCGTTATTTAATAATAAAAAAAACCCGAGCTGTCGGAGCAGCAGCCCGCCCGCCACAGGGTCGGGGCGGCAGCTCCACAGCCCACCCGCTGGCGGGACCCGGGCAGGAGCTGGCAGCCAGCCCGCCTGCTGGCGGGACCCGGGCGGGAGCCAGCCTGCCAGTGGCTGGGACCCAGGCGGCAGCCGGGAGCCAGGACCCAGCCCGCCTGCTGCCGGGACCGGGGCAGCAGCCGGGAGCCAGCAGCCGGCCGCCAGGGAAGGGGACCGGGGCCGCAGCAGGGAGGGGTCGCGGTCTGATATGGATCATAAATTTTGTCCATTGCATCCGAAGTCCGTTAAATCGAGGTCCGTTAAATCGAGGTTTTACTGTACTCAAAAGTTAAGAAATGTCAGAATTAAGGTTGCCTGTGCAACCTTAATTCTGCCCTCCTGTGTTTATGCCTTATGATAAAGTCTTTAATTACATGGTCACCTGCTATTTTTTCCACAAGACCCCTGTCTCTTTCATTGCACAGGATGGACAGCGCTCAGTTAATGACCAGCTGTGCCATATTTTCTTTATCCTCATTGCCATGAGTGAAACCCTCTTCTTTATACAGAATTATTAATTTCTGCCAGGGCTGTTCTACGATGTTCATCTCTATAGTATCTGAGTGCTTCACAAATGTTAATACATTTATCTTCACAACACCCTAGTGAGGTGAGGGAGTGCTATTATCCCCCATTTTACCACTAGGCAATCGAGAAGGGAGATTAAGGCCAAAAGTGTCCGCTACCCTTGGGTACCCAATTTTAGATGCCTAGGATCTGATTTTTCAGAGTACTGAGCATAATATGGCACTTGTATCTTCAGAGTCCAGATCCCATTGATTTCAAAGGCAGCTGTGAGTGCTCAGCACTGCTGCAAATGAGATTTTAGCTGGGCATCCAGAAAATAAGGAGCACCCAATTAGTGGCCATTGGTTAAAATGATTTCCCCAGCATTACACAGGAACTCTGTGGCGGAGGCAGAGATACAATCCAGCTCTCCAGTGAAGCACTCAACTGCCTTAACCATGAGACCATCCTTTCTCATCCTGCAATCCTCTGCCTCATTTAGTACATACTGTACCTCCCAGCTTCTACAACAGGGGTGGGGAACCTTTTTTCCGCCAAGGGGCATTTTGACAGTTATAAAGTCATCCGCGGGCCGCTCTTCCCCCCCCCCCCCCAAAGCCCAGGCTGGCAACGGGAGCTGAGATCCCAGCTGGCAAGGGGCCAGCATGGGAAACCCCAAAGCAGCGGCAGGTGGAGTGCTTAGCCCTGCACTGCTTTGGGGTTTCCCCCACTGGCCCCTTGCCAGCCAGGGTCCTGCCGCCTGCCTGACCCACCCAGCCCAGCCTCCCCCCACCCCGACACCTTCTTCCCTCCGCCCCCCCGACTGACCCGCCCAGCCCGGTCTCTCCTCCCCCCCCCCCCCCCGACCGTCGGCTCCCCACGGCTCCTTGTTTCGGCGCCCGGCGCTTCCCGGCCCCAGCACGGAGCCGTACCTGGCCGGCGGCCACGGGCCAGAGAAAATGATTTGGCAGGCCGTATAAGGCCCACGGGCCGGAGGTTCCCCACCCCTGTTCTACAACAATTGGGGCAGAGGTCTCACAGACAACAGCCTCCTTAACTAAGCACCCCCAACCCATCCCCAGACGCTGTGGGAACTGATATTGTGCAAAGTCTTATAACTTGGCCAAATGTGGATCTTTTTTCACTGGCACCCCAAAAGACACATTCCTGACACAAAGGTCAAGCATCCCTGCCGAATTGCAACCCCTGTACCAAAGTACGGAGTTGCTAGAGCTCCCCAACAAAATGGTGGTAAGAATATTTTTTTTAAATGGCAAAACAATGTATTTTCCCTATTCTCTGAAACAGTTGAACCATTTTTTGCTGAAACTTCAAAGGAAAAGGAAAAGAATGAGCCTTCGTTGGACACGCAGCATATAAAATTTCAGCCCAGATAGTTAAAACTTGACAGTTATAAACAATTGAAAACACGGTTTTACAATGGCAAGCTTAACTATAGGCATCACTACCTCCCTGCCTATAAAATAATCAAAGAAATAGTATATAAATTCACCACAACCTCAGCTGGTGTTGATTTCCTGATTTACACCAGTTGAGAATCTGACCCAGGAGTTTTGGAGCCTAGGTAACATGACTGTTGGTACCAGAAATGCAAGTGTTATCTCACTCTTTAGTATTGTTACTGGGGTCTAAACCAAAGTTTGCCATTTAAACTGCCCAATGGGAACAGAGAAAATGAAGAACGGAGCCCTGTGGAATCCCTCTGATAAGTGGGAACAGACCACAGGAAAAGGAGCATCATTAGGACTATAAATAGTCCCTGCATGACATAGACTTTAGAGCCTCCTAGTTTAGGTCAGTGATGGCACAGACACTGGGCACGTGACAAGGGGCAGCCAAAACTAACCCTCCCCATTAGAGCAGTAATCTGTAAGATAGTTGAGAACATAAACAAAGCAGTTTCTGAACTGTGAGCTTGACATGAAATCTAGCTGGAATTTGAGCAGCGCCAAGTTCGAAGGTGCAGGGTAAAATATCACAGAATATCACACAAGTTTTCTCCTTGTGCTGTTTTCCCCAGAGTGTTCTATGATCTAATAAAGGAAGCTTTGTCAGACCCAGATACACACATTAAACATCTCTGGTCATTCCTCTCACACTTCCTGAGTTGTGGATGTTGCTGTCTAGTTGTTTATACTCAGAGTGAGCTTGCCAGCTCTAAATATAAAATGAAATGTGAATAAAGAGCTTAAAGAGAAGCATAAGAAAAGTATTAATTTATAAGAGATGGCTCCTAACCCATTGATGCTCCTATGCAGAGGGAGGATGCAGAACGGTGAAAGGAGGAAGCAGCTAGTTCAGTAACGGAGTCATTGGGTGAAATTCTCTGGTCTGCGTTATGCAGGAGGTCAGATCTAATGATCCCTTCTGGCCTTAATATCTATTTTAAAAAAATATTTGAAAAAGGTATTCTCTTGGGGCTACCAGTTTAGCTGCCATCCACTCTAAGGGTCGAGAGAAGGCAACCAGCTGACTCTAGAGAGGAGTAAAGCAGGCCAGCCAGATGGTCCTGCTGTCAAAAGCAGCTAGGAACTCCAGTAGGGGGCAGATTCTGACAAAGTTCATAAGGCAAAATAGCCACATTAAACGGTGATGTATGTGCTAACTGGCTGCAACTCTCTGTCAGCCACAATTGTGGAGAGGACGTTTTTCATCTTGTTCTCCAATAAATGTATTTGTAAGTCAGGTAAGACAGAATGGGCAACTCAAAGGCTGCGCCTCCCCTACACTCTTTGATCTCCTCTTCATGTAACCCCTCCCTTCGCTTTAGCTTCACATCGGTCACAAACTGTCTCCTCTTCTCCTAGGTGATCATCGAAGACATTGGCAATAAATCCGTGTACGAATTCCCAGTTGGTCGCTGGTTTGCGTTGGATGAAGATGATGGGAAAATCCAGCGGGACATTCTCGTGGGAGGAAGTGAGGCCACAGGTAAGGGCAGTGGCCTGATTCTGGGGTTAGGGGCGAGGAGACCTGGGGAGGGAGCAAAGGTTTAAATAGAACTAAAATGAGATCCAATAAGTGGAGTGTGGGAAGTGAATGTCCACCTCCAACATGGTCTTAAGGGGGCAGGTTATCCACATAGCTAGGTTAGGGTTGGCGAGGCAGGTATAGAGAGATAGAGTCCACTCCTTCATGGTCCTTGGACCATAGGGACATGTGCTGTGTGGAGATCTCTAGCCATGCCCCGTTTAGAAGTTAACATGCCATGTTTGTGATTCATCGTGGAGACCTGCTATGGACCAGACATCTGTGACATGCCAGTCCTCCAGTGCCCAGCTCACCAAGCATAGCAGATACAGGACATCTCCATTGATGTAGGTCAGGAAGCACCTGCTTCAGCATGCTCCAAGCTGCTGGCTAAAGATAGAAGGATCCAGTGTATGCGTCAACATGTCGACCGTCAGCCTTCAGAATATGGGATACCAATGTCAAACGGTTTAATTATTTATCCGAGTAACTGATGAAAAAGCTTCCAATGTGCTGCTCATTGATTAATTTTATACTGATACTATTGTCTGGGAAGCAGAATTTCCTTTTACAAGCATTAGGTTCAATTCCAAACTCTAATATTGACGTTATGATTGTCTAACTTAATTAGAAGACAGACAGACAAATGCTTTATCATTGTTTGAGGAAATCTGAGCTCCTGTTGTTTGATAAAACTGTTCCACTTGAATAGAACATGCCAACATACAGATATGAATATAACTTTTAAAAAGACATGACTGTTCATACAACATCAAGTTCTGACATCCCTACTTATGCAAAAATCACCATTGAAGGTTGAGTTAATTAACCTAAATAAGGACAGCAAGGCTGGCCTCACCTTGGAACGTTCTTATGGTAGTAGGAATGTTTCCTTACTTATTAATGCAGGTTAGGTATGAACATATGTGTGGGACCCAGGAGTGGCTTGTAATAATCCCAGCTTGGCCGTTGACTCTGTCTGTGGCATTGACGTCTCTAAGGTGACATTTTCAGATTTTTTTCAATGGACATGAAAATGGCCGTGCTGGATCAGACCAGTAGTTCATCTAGTTCTGCATCCTGGAGCTAAGTTTCAGTAACACTGAAGATCTACAGGTCCACTTCACTTCACTTAGAACTTCTGGTGCTCAGCTCCTTTGAAGAGCAGGTCTCTCTTACTTAGGTGACTAAATATGGGTCTGGGCCCTTAATGTTACACACCCACATTTGGAAAATTGGTGTTGACAACTATGCCTCAGTCTCCTAGCTCTTAAAGTGCAGTAATCTCTGAGCCTAGCTTGTGAAATGTAAAATACCCTGAAGATATTACGTGTGTGTTCAGCATTTTTCATTTAACTTAATTGTTACAGCAAGACTGTCAAAACCACTGAACTCCAGCTCAGGGTTCTTTCTTTCTGGGACCTTGTAGTAGAGAGTCTGTCACCATATGTGTACTCCTGCTGGAATATATGAAGTTATATAAGATTTAGCTGTGAGTTTCTCTGAACACTCCATGGCATGAAAAAACAATCATATTTACAGTGCACTGTAAGGAGTTTGGAAACAAAACACTCTGAAGGAAATCAATGCAGCAATTAACCACATTCTAAGTCAAGTCAAAAACTGTTACTTCCACTTTTTTTCTTTCTAACTGACTCTCATTCCTTTGTGAACCTCTCAGGTATTGTTTACAATGTTGCTGTAATGACAGGGGATGTCAGAGGGGCTGGCACCAACTCCAAGATCCACATAATCCTGCATGGCTCTAAAGGCTTAAAGAACAGTGGGAAGATTTTCTTGGAAGGAGGTGAATTTGAACGTGCCAGGACAGATCTATTTAACATTGAGATAGCAGCTCTTCTCAGCCCCCTGAGCAGAGTCACAATTGGGCATGATAACTGTGGTGTCAGTTCTGGCTGGTTTTGTGAGAAGGTGAGAACAGGTCAATGTCTTTAGGCAACTGTCAAATTGTTTCTCATTTGCAGTCTGCCCTGGCCAACCAAATCAATTTTAAAATTCTACTTTTATTTAGATTACAATATCTCCAGTGTATTAAGTCAATATTATACATAATGCATGCTACAAGACTGATTGCCACTAATATATGTTAGATGCATAAATCAATCCCTCATTAACTGGGTCAATTGCTCGTTGCTGTCACGAAGATAGAGATTATTTTCTGCTCAGCGCAGAAGCACTGTTAGATGTTTGCATAATGTGTGTTGCAGAAATGCAATTGTGTATTGTATTCAAAGCTTCAAAGTTAAGATCCAGAGTCGAACTTGCCCAACTTTTAGGTTAGGGGCTGTTATGATCTTGGGTTTTGGGTGGGTCCCGAACAGGGAAAAGAGTCAACCACATCAGTTTATTGGGGGTCCAAACTTGGGCTTTTCAGATCTATGGTTTTGAATCTATGCCTATCTCTAACTGTGTTCCTCCATGAGATTGTCAGCTCTTAATCCTAACTTGCCAATAAAGGGACAACTTTCCCTCTAGATGATGGAAGGCCATGTGGTTTCCCTGGGATGTGTTGCAGTGTAGCAGTGGTGGCACCTGAATCATTTGCATAACTTGGGTCTCCTTCCAATCACTGAAAAGTGTCTCTGCCCAACCCTCAGTCCACTCGGGCTGTTGAATTGAACCGGAAAGATACATGCAACAGGCCCGTCATTGACTTCAGTGGCTCCTGTTACATCCTGCCACCCCCATTTCCCAAGCCCAGGTCTTTGGAGGATAGGCAATGGACCCTTTTCTCCTGCCAGGCTCTCCAGTGGTGTTTGGCCTGTGCTTGGTAGGCACAGGTCAATGCACCCTAAGAAGGATCTTCTGGAGGGGTAGGAGGGCAGAAACCATTTGTTGCACTCATAACTGGACAAGAAACAGCCCATTCTTTTTTTCTGATGACTTCCCAAGGAGCCTAACTTTTCATAGAGGACTCACAACTCCTTGCTGGGTAGTTGCCTGAGCTGTGGCAGGTTTCAGACATGTCTAATTTGGGCTGCTAGTGAAAGGCAATGGAAAACTGGACTTTCTTTTCCTAGGTGGTGGTTTATTGCCCATTCACTGGCATTGAACAAACCTTTCCTTGTGGGAAATGGCTGGATGAAGATGAAGGCGATGGACTGATAGAACGGGAGCTCTATGAAATGGTCTCCTTGCGCCAGAAGAAACTAAAAAGTATGTATAGTGGCAGACAGGGCGCAAGCAGATTCCTTCTACCCTCAAACGCGCATGCTACCTATCCTACCACAATATGGGTACTCTTCTGCAAGGCAGAGGCCTAGGTAATGCAGCGATCAAAGCTCTCAGGCCTTGCTTTATTTCCGGTTTGAGACATTCAGATGAACGTGGGTTTGGGAGTTTCAAGAAATTAAACTTCTAAAATATTGTAAAGGAATACACCAGTTTCCTTATGTAGGGGAATTATGAGTTCTCAGGTTGGGCCCCTGGGCATGAAAAGAGTCCCTATAGCACCTTTACACTGTAAACATGTTAGATCAAGGCGTGTTCTCCCTATAATATTAAAACCTGCTTTTCTAGTGAAGCTGAATATCAACCTCACCACCCTCTCCCCAGGTTCAAGAATAGCAGCCGTGTTAGTCTGTATTCGTAAAGAAAGCGAGGAATACTTGTAGCACCTTAGAGACTAACTAGTTTATTTCAGCATAAGCTTTCGTGAGCTATAGCTCACTTCATCGGATGCATAGAATGGAACAGCAGTGCATCGTAAAAAAATGGAGAAGAGGGAAAATAAAAGAAGCAACCAACTATGTTATTGTTGGTTTTACACAGCTTGCAAACCTTATTTTTTACTTAGGGTGGGTGGTACAGGAGCAAAAGGTCCAGTAATATTTTGTCATCTCAACCAACTGCAGAATGTGCCTCTCCAGGTAGCAAAGTGAAGCATTTGATCCCCCTGGATTAGAGGGACGCATGCTCAAATGTATTTGGCCAGGCATGCCATTCCATCAGGCCAGAGGGCAATATAGTTCAAGACCTGTTTGGTGTCTTTGCAGCCAGAAGGGAGTTCCTACTATTTCGCCTGAATTAGAATGTACATGTAAGCAAAAAAAAATAATTTAATTTTAATTTAATTAATTTTAATTAGCAAAATAGATGCTATTTAAACAGGATGCCTTTGTGGATTCCAGTTTGTCTTGTTTAAGCAGCAGTTCATATATGTAGCAAACTAAGTTTATCTAAATGTTATTTAATGTTATCGTCACATTATGTCTCTGATGCAGTCCATTTAACTAAAGCATTTATGACCTTTAACTGCCATATTATCAACCCTGATTGTTATTGACAGGGTAATTCCCTGGCTGCCATTGTATGCGAGATGGGCAGAGAACATTCGCCTTGAGAAATCTGTGCCCTTTAAATGCCACATTAAAGAATTGTAGAGGCTGGAGATGGGGAAAACCTATTATGTCATCCAGCTCATCAGCTTGCCAGGGCAGAATTGTTCCCTCCTGTACATGTATCTGAATATTGTTCAAACCCATTTTAACAAGTGTGCCTGCAGTGCTTTTGGAGGAGTATTTCACAGACTAATAGATCTCCCCATTGGGAAGCTTTTCTTGCTATACAGCCAAACATTTTCCTTGCTTAATTTCATTCTAGAACCCTTTGCACCAAATGATTCCTGTCTTTCTTTGGTGCCTATATCAGAAGAAGCTCTGTTTATCAAACCCTGATTATGAGAACCTCCTCGTTAGCCAAACACCCAGTGTCACTTGATGTGTAGGGAGGTTTAGACAGGAAACGAGTAGGGTAAAAGCCAGAAGGTTTCAGATTTATAGAGCTACTAAGATCTGCCAATATATGGCAAATGCTTGGGGAACTTCTAATCTCCTCAGACAGCGCCATCCAGACTCGGTGCCTGGTTCCTTCTTCTTTGACCCTTTAAATCCCTTGCCAATCTGCTATTGTCCAATTTTTAGGTTCTTGACTAATTTGACTTTACAAATTATACCTGTGCAATGTACAACTACGGTAAGGCATGGATCTATGCCACACCAAGTGTTGTATACCACTGTTACACCAGAGATAACTCAACCAATCAACACCCTTCCTTTGCAGTTAATTTGTGTGTAACAATTTCATTGGTTGAGGGGACTCCACACATGATGGATTGCTTACCCCATGTACCCAACTGCCACACACACAAATCAACACAAATCTTCCAGCACAACCACCTCACCTATACACATATTGACACAATCATTCACACAACAACACAACCAGCATACACATACAGCTCCTTACTGCAGCACACACCCCTTATTTGCTTTCTGCACAAATCCACATACCTCTCACAACCCTCATACAATAACACAATCTTCACACACTATAACGCCAAACTCACATTGTCCCTCACCATAGCACACACCCCTCATTTTCTACCCACACATATCAACACAACTCTCCCAGCACAACGCAATCCACATACAAAACAACCCAACCACCCACACAACAGTGCAACCAGCACACAAAATAACCCCACACATCACTCTGAAGCCTAGATTGTCTGTTAAGTCAGTGTGAAGTGATGGAAACAGACACAAGCATGGCTGGGAGCTCTTTTGGTCTGTTATTGTCCAATTTTTAACTTCTCAGACATTTTTAGCTTTTTTACACACGTGACTTTACAAATTACACCAGTGTAACAGCACAGGCTTTGAGTTGCTACCTACAGTTTAAAGGGAGTCACATGGTTAAATCTCCATGCAATGCGTGGAATGCTATTCCTGTATGACTATCGATACCTGATAATGTATATGCCTAAGAGGATAAAAGGCCTGAATTTTCCTCATATAAATACCCAGTCTCCTCTCGTCCTAGTGAAGTTATAGGAATGTTTTTACCAGTGTGTTTAGATATTTTAATTTGCTGTTTTGTTTATAAAATGGTTTGAATCTTCTTTGTAGAAAATCCCTGGTCACTTTGGATCTGGACAAGTGACGTTAAGAATGCAGGGACAGATGCCAGCATCTTCCTCCAGATTTATGGAGACAAGGGGAAGTCAGATGAAATGAAACTGGACAACAATTCAGACAACTTTGAATCTGGACAGGTCGACAAGTTCACGGTCAGAACTTTGCATTTGTTGCGGAAGGACTTGACTGTGGTTCTCTTAGGGCGAATTTCACCCCTCTGCAGAACAAGGCCTATCCACCAATGAAATCCCACTGAAAGCGTTGGACAAATCCCCTGCTGATGCAAATAGGTGTAATTCCATTGACTTCCATGGAGACACAAAGATTTACACCAGCCGAGGATCTGGCCTAAGTTCTTAAAATAGGGCTTTACGGCTGTTCAGGTGGTGGTGACTTGAAGTAATGATGGTATCGCATAATACGTTCCCTCCAGAGCTCCGGGCTATAGTCTCAGGTGATGTAAATTGGAACAGCTCCATTGACTCCAGTTCATTTGCTGCCCCCATTTATGCCGGTGGAGGAGATGGTCCATTATGCCTGCAGAGGGGAGGAACAAGCACAGTACCTCCAGTGGGGCTGGGGTGGGGGAGCTCATTGACCAGCAGCTCTTGTTAGAACCTTGGGCAGAGCAGTCTAACCACGTTCCATGCAGTGCCAGCCTCTTTGTGCTTGCACAAATGTGACTGTTGTGGCTATTAGTATGCATAGGAATATTTATGTGTACAATGCCCCAAAGTGGTCCATGCTCTATAAAGAACAAGTAGCAGACAAGATTCCTGTCGCAAATAGTTTATAGTCTTCACCTGGCCATGTCTCCTGTCTCCTTGGACATGCTCCTCAAAAAGTGACCAGTGCTGATGTCAATATTGCCTGCAGAGTTGGGGTTGGGTAGGAGCTTCCTGTGCATGCTAGTACCCCTAATTCCTTGACAGGCTTGCATTTGACTGGCCCTAAAACTTAGTTATGGGTTGTCCAGAACAAGGTTAAAAAGCAAAGCGTTCTGATTACCTACCCCGTTGTAACAATAATTCCTCTATCTAGCTGTAGCCGTCTCACAGAAAGAAGTACACATGCTTTGTTTGGGGAACAGCTGTGGAGGATTCCTGCTGTGAGATGAAGGTGCTCCAAATATGATAGCTGACAGTTCTTATTCAGATGACTTATTCAGGGGACAGCGGATTCTCCTCAGTGCCCAGCAGGGAACAGCTCAGGCCAATGGTCATCCCCACATTGGTTTCTATGCAGTCCTCCTCATCTGGGAAATGTTGGCTCTGATGTTGGGGCTGTAGGTGTGCAAAGCAAGGAGAACATGGTGTATGGGTGTGTGTCAGTATCCTATCTAAGGCAGCACTTCAAACTATGGCAGCAAAGTCTACTCCAGGCCCAGGACTTCAGTGACTTTCATGACTAAGGGTTGCAGGATTCCGGCCTTACATTATTTATTATGAAAGTAAATTAATCAAACTGTCTTTCCAGTCTAGAGAACGTTATCTTCCTAACATAATTCATTCTCAGATCCTGTTCGTCCTCCTTGCAACCCTCATTGGAAGCTGTGGATTACAGGAGGTTTTAAGAGGAATGAATATGCTTTGCTGAGTTATACAATATGCCATTTTGGGTATGTTTGTGTTTGTGTAGATTGAGCTCCCTGACCTGGGCACGTTTTATAAGCTGCGGATATGGCATGAGAAGAGGAGCCCTTTTGCTGGCTGGCATCTAGACAAGGTGAGATGATGGAATGGCAGATTGGAAAAGCCAAGTCCTCTTTCAGTGGGGCAATCATCTCCTCTTGTTACCCATTCTCTTTGTTACTTAGCCAGCAGGACACTGTTCTTATGACGAAGGGTCTAGTTTGTTTCTCCATTACTTTGACACTGATTATGATGCTGTCAGCCTTTGCCTAGGTCTAGGGGCCTGGTGTTCGTCCCTAAGCTTTATTCTATCAGCCGAAAAATGCAGCATGCTGTCACTAGGCCCCCAGACCAGCTCTGGATCGCTTGGAAAATTGTGCTTAAGAAAACATTCATTTCATGCTACCGCCATCCATAACAGTGATTCGCTGTTCACCATTGCATAAGGTCACATTGTTTATTCTTTAGTATCTCTAATGCAATTGGGCTGGACTCTGCCCTCCTGCCCACTGAGGAAGCTGTGCAAGCATAGGCAGGTTCCAGTTGAGCTAGTAAACGGTGACATGTTACAGATGCATGCTAGCTCTGAAGATACAGCTAGAGTTATTCGTGCTGTGTGAGCCTTCGATTGCTGTCACGTTTTCTCCTGAAGAAGGGGATGATGCCCAACTGAGAAGGAATCCCCACTTTGTCGCTCTCCGAGGGACTCCATTCACTCTCCTCACTGCCTGCTGTGGGCAATAAGTGGGGCTGGTGTGAGAATATATTGTCTTTATATCCGATGGGATGGGTCTTGTCTTGCACCCTCCAGGGCACTCCCTTATTTAAGTGAGGAGCTCTTGAGTAACCCCAATGTGCAGCTAGGAATCTTTAGAATGGGTTCTAGAAGGTTATATATTCAGTTCTCTGTCACAAGGGCAGGGAATACACCATGGGGAATGATGGGATTCCAAAGGATCCTCCGCTAGTTGCCTTAAGATAATTATTGGACTCCGGGAAATGACATATTCCCACAATAGATTTATCTCAATGTGCCGTGCTTCGGAGCACAAACGCAACCTCTTCGTGGAGCACCAGAAAGAATCTGGAGGTCACCAGGATTCACTAGAGCTGGTGGGACCATTTTGCACTTGACTGTTTCTACTTTTAGTGCAACTGAGATTTTTATCCTGGCTTCTGCCCCAGAGTCTATGTGTTCTAGTGCCTGGTTCTGGCATGTTGTTTAACCATGGCACCACTCAACTCAGCATGCATGAAGTCAGCAACACCACTGAAACCATCTACTGTAGGGTTTCATACTGGCACCCATCACCGTAGTATCTGAGCGCCTCCAAAGTCAAATGAATTGCCTGGCATGGTCCCTATTGGAGTTCCCAGCTCCTCCTCTTTCCCAACAGGAAGATCTGTGTCAGGTAACTTTGTGCGGGAAGAGTGGAAGGTTATGGATTTTTTCGCCTGGGGATTGCTGTTGTAACTATAATTCTAGTCAGTCTCTATCAAACAGCATGTACTTACAGGTGGTCAGATTCTGGATGTCCAGTTTTCTCTGGTAGTTTGTTCCATAGCTGTTTCCCTGGGCCAAAACCACTTTATTTCTAGCTCTCTCACACTTCTTTCTGGCTTTGTGATCTGCATTGCCTCAGAAGAGTGCAGCTATCATGGCAGTTTGTAGATGATGATGCAGTCTCTGGTATAACTGGACCGAAACTATTAATAATGATCAAGCTCCTGAACTGAAAGTGGAATCAGACTGTGAGCCAGTGGAGGGACTGGAGCACACCGGCCTCGTCCCTGGAGAAGCCAGGCCTATAGATTTTATGCAAGCTGAAACCTTTGTGTTGTTTTATCTCCAAGTTCAGGTAGAGGTGGATTGCAGTTACTCGGACTGGAGGTAACAAATGCGTAGATTGCCATGGTGATGTCCTTGTCTGGGAGGAAGGGGAGACAGTTCATAGCAAGCTGGATGTGGGGAAAACAATTTTTTTTGTCACTGATGCTATGTGATCCTCTAGGGTATCATGATGTATGAAACAGGACCCCAAGGTCCCAGATCACTGTCTGATGAGCGGGGATGAAGGGGTGTATGCCTGCAATAGAAGATGAGGGCAGTCTCCCAGCGTGTTCTTCAAAGTGTTTAACCCTGCTGACCAGTGTCACTTTGGTCTTGGCCAGTTGAGTTTGAACCTGCTACTGGATGAGAGATGGGTGGGTGGGGTCAGGTCATAAAAGGCACTGAACATGAAAACAAGTAGCTTATGTCTGATGTGATAGAGAAGGGGGAGCCAAGATGAGAGATGACATAGTCAAAGTGATGGGCTAGGAAAATGATCTTTCCAGCAGCATTCTGAGTGGATATGAACGTTGCAAGATTACATTTGTCAAGGCCAGAGAAAGGCTGTTGCAGTAATCATGACACAAGATGATGAGAGCCTGGACAAGAACGTTAGCTGTTGTGGAAGGACAGGAAATACCACGTTTTAGCAATGTTATGCTGAAAGAACTAGCAAGATTTAGACATAGCCTGGACATGAGGACTTAACGAGAGGTCCTAGATTAAGATGACAGACAGGTCGCAGGCATGAGTGGCAGACAGAATGGTGGAGTTAGTGTTGATTGAGAAAGGAGATGGGTTGGGAGGGAAGATGAAGAGCTCTGAGATGATGGGAGCCATGTTTTCGCCATATTTTCCCACCATCGCACTGTTCACTCTGCTTGTGTTTTGTACTCTGACCCTCACTCTGGGTCTTCTTGTCTATTTATATTGTAAGATCTTCAGGGCAGAGACCGTCTACTACTCTGTGTTTGTACAGCACCTCGCACAATGGGGCCTTATTCTTGGTTGGGCCCTAGGCACTATGTAATAAACTCAGTTAAGTCATGTGGGTTGCACATTTGTCAATGAAACCACGTAGAAAATACTGAGGACGGCAGTTCACCGCTTTTCTTATTCCATGAGTCTGCTGGGCTGGGAGGTCTCCACACTGGAAGATGGGCTGGAGTAACGGAAGGGGAGAAAAGCTACTCAGGGAAAATGGGATTTTTTTTCCTTCCAAATGTGGAGGGTCAGTAGTACTTTTAATAATTACCCTCATTATTTCTTAGTAAAGATGAGCCCAAGCTGCAAAGTTCAGATGGCTTTTTCTATGCTGGCCCTTCAGCAATAGACATTATTTTGATCACCAAGCCACCACTCTCTCTCCATTCACATCTCTCCTACAGACTCACTTCTTCATGATACACAACCTAACAACAATAGTTACATTGAAACAGAAATCCCAGTCATTCCACCCAGTGTGTCCTGCCTGTTCTGTGTCTTTCTGTTTTGAACTTGCAATCTCCTCAGGGCACGGATTATCTGTATGTTATCTGTATAGTGCTGGCCATAGCGTGAGCACATAAGAAATTCTGAATAATAATGAGCTTGATCAAAACTTTTTTCTACGTTTTTTTGGGTGAGGGGCAGATGTGATTGAATCAATGGTTTTGCCTTTAGGAGAGTGGAGGAGGAAAGGAATCAGATATAACAGACATTAGTCTCTTTGCTCAGTGTCCTAATTCTGAAAGGTGCTCATATACCACAGTGATGAGCCCGGTACGTGAACCTGAATAGGTTCTCTAATTATTAATACCTATTCCTTCGTCACTCTGAACCTACCCTTCCTCCCCCGACAGAGCTTATTGGGAGCTTGTCATTTTTGTTTTTAAGCTTGCGAACTCATGTGGTGTTTCGGTTTAATTAAGATAACTCTGCTGAAAACGCTGACAAAAGAGAAATATACGTTCAACTGTGGCCGTTGGCTGGATGTAAATGAAGACGACAATGAGATCATCAGGGAGCTCCCTGCAGAGGGACCTCTAGTGACTGAAGTCATGCCAGGTAAGAACCAGGGACTCCTTATAGAGGCTTGTTTGGTGACTGAATAGAAATAAATCCTCTTTGTTTCAGTGATGCACAGATTGACCTGTGCAAATTCAATTAGCCTCTTTCTTTGGCACTGGTTTTCCTACGGGATTTTATTTTTGCACCATTAACTGCACAAAGTGTTTGAATTGTAGGCTCTGTTTTGAGCCGACTTAACAATAGAGATGGGAAAGATCAAGCCAGAACACAGTTGTTGCTTAAAATATATTTTCTTTCTACTCGTGCAATTTCCAGTCCATTTTTAAATGGAAAGTATAAGATTTGAATGTCTGTGTGTGTATAAAAATATCCAACTGAAATGGGGTCTAAAAAGTTTTGTAAAGATATATACCCCAAAAAGATATACACTACAGTTTTAGACATACATACACACACAAAAATGGGCACCTTTCGTTACATGCAAGTACAGTAAAACCTCCATTTAACGGACTAATTCGGGCGAGGGGGTGTCCGTTAAATCCAAAAGTTTTAATAATAATAAAAGAAAATGAGCTGTTGGACCCGGGCGGCAGCTGGGAGCCGGCAGCCAGCCCGCTCACTGCTGTGATCCGGGCGGCAGCCGGGAGCCGGCAGCCAGCCCGCCAGAAATGGATCAGGAATGCATCAGACTTGCTCAGAAATTTTGTCCATTGCATCCGAAGTCCGTTAAATCGAGGTCCGTTAAATCGAGGGTTTACTGTACTCAAATATATGTTTATCACCTGTAGTTTTAATTAAGAAGCTTAATAGGATTCCATGTATTCAAGAAGAATTCCATCCTATTGCTTCTAGAACTGATCAACCGTTCAATTGTATTTCATAAGAATTAAACTTACTTAACTTAGACTTTCCATGGTGGTAAGGGGGAGGGTACCACACAGAAGCAGTGGAGGAAGCAGATTGTGACTTTGAGGCTCTAAGGACTGGTCTACACTAGGAGGAGGGGTCGACCGAAAATACGCAACTTCAGCTACGTGAATAATGTAGCTGAAGTCGGCGTATCTTCGGCCGACTTACCTGCCGTCCTCACGGCAGCAGCGGTCAGCAGTGGGCTCCCCGGTCAATTCCAGCTTGCGCCTTGAGGCGAGCTGGAGTTCCAGAGTCGACGGGGGTGCTGTTGGTGATTGATTTATCACGTCTTGATGAGACGTGATAAATCGATCGCCAAAAGATCGATCCCTGCCCGCCGATCCAGTGGGTAGTGAAGACATACCCATAATGCACCATTCCGTCTTTGCCTGGGGAGGGGGATTTAACTGCACCTCTCTCAGCATGCCAGTGTAACTATGCTAGCGTGCACACTAGTGGTCAGGGTCAAGGCTTTGCCCACTCCCCACCCCATCCTGCCCATAGGTATGGCAGGGGGCATCCAGCTCTGCCCATGATGGGGTATCCAAGGCAGGGAAATAAGTGGGTCCCTTATGTCCCTTAGTCTTCAATACAGCTATCTCCTGTACAGCTGCGCATGATGGGCTACTCGGCCCCTTTAGTATCTTCCAATGGGGATAATGATGTCTACCTGCCTCGCAGGGATTTTGGTATGAATTGATTATTTTGCAAACTCTTGCAAAGTGCAGAGTTTCATGTAGCTCAGTAGCAACTGGTGCTGCATACAGGGGAGTGAGTTTGTTTGCACCTCTCTTTGGGTTCAGTTCTGAAAATCTGTTGCTACAGTTTCTGGCTCTAACTAGCTCACATGTATCTTCTTGAGTGCTTCCAGGTCACTCCTGTAGCTAGTTGGCTGGCTTGCAAAGAATGGGAAAAAATATAAAGGAAGCCTAAGGCTGAACTCTCTTTCTAAAACATATCAGTCTGTTAATTGGTGGGTTTGGTGTCTCTTCGCCCTAAAGCTCTTTCTCAAGTTTGCAACCAACTTTCCCTTCTGAATGCTTTGGTGACGTGCAAGGAAGGGGAACCAGAGCTGTTGGTTATACTTTGGGGTTTTTTTTCCATTTTTTCCTGTAGCAATGTACTGACTTGCAGCTTTAGTAAAGTAAAAGCCAATCCATCCGCAAAATTACATAGTGAAAGTTTGAGCTGGGAATCGGAATGTTTGGGATTAATTATGGAAAACTAAATAAATTTCAATCGCAAAAAATTGCCTTCTGAAGCTGCTTTATTAATTTGTGTCTTCACAGTGACAAAGTACCGGGTGACCGTCTGCACTGGGACAGTAAGCGGAAGCGGGACAGACGCCAATGTCTTTGTCAATCTAATTGGGGACCAGGGAGATACAGGGGAACGTATCCTCTTCAACAGCATAAACACCATGAATAAATTTGAGAAAGGCAGTGTAAGTTGGCACCGTGGCCCCTTAAGCCTGTGTGAGCGTGTTGCTTAAAACGTGAGCCGACTGGCAAGCAGCTAAGCTCCTTGGGGAATGGGGTTGGGGGAATGTAGTTCCTAGGACGGTTTAAAACATTGTCGATACTATCGTGATCTCGCAGGAGCTGCATGTTGCACTGAGGCATGGGAGCAACTGCAACCTCGGGAGATTCAGCTGCACGCTTGACACTGATACTCCTTGGGACAGTGCGGGACAGTGAAAATCATGTGCATGGCACAGATGTCCTGCTAGGTGCTGCGTGAAGAGAGTTAGGTGGGGAGGACGGGGAGAGGGAGGAGTGCCCTTTGCTTGACAATGTCTGGATGTTCATTGTCTGGCCATCCCAGATGAAAGACAGGAGGCAATGGATGTGATTTCATTAGGGTGTAATTTTATTCGCTTAAAATGTCTGGCAGTACAGTGCAGGTCGTCATCCTTCCCACACGATCCCCAACTAAGACCCAGCCATCCTGCTGCTGAGACCCCGCCGCCCTCCTTTCAGAAGAGGGGGAAGGGCGCTATAAAAAGAGGATGGGTCAGCTCCCCACTGTATGAGACACAGGAACCCCAAACCTTGCTGACTCAGCTCCCTTAAGGGACACTTTCCATCATATCCTTTTCTAATCCATTTTATCCAGTAACCTCTGTCCCTTCCTTAGCAAGTACCTGCACTGGACATCCACCACAACTTTTACATAGTAAGTGGGCATTACTCGCACCCCCCTGCTCCACCTCACATGGTCTCAGACCTGCAGTGGGGAAGGTGAAAAAACCCAACCTGCCTTGGCCAATCTGGCAGGGGCCCCAAGGAAAAGGGCAGTGAGCATGATGCCCACAGTAGGTCAAGAGTGGGCCCGGTCCTTTCGCTATGTGAGCCCGATGCAGGTAAAAACAGCCTCCCCAAGGCTGATGGGATATAAATACCCCAGGCCTCCACTCTTCTGGAAGACGGAGCAGGAAGGGCGGAGCAGTTACCTTTCTCTGACCTGGCCCCAATTGCTTCCTACTCTTCTGTCCATCCCTGTAAGTTTTTCCCTACCTCCTCACCTATTATAGGGGAGTCCTTAAAGGAACAATGCCCCTTTTCTTTCAGCTAGCTGGACAAAGTCACCCCCCACCCCACATCCTCATGGAAGCCTGCAGTGAGCACATTCATAGTATCTTGTAAGGAAGCGACTCTCGTTTTGGTCTCTAGGCTGAACTTTGACAGTTGCGATGATTTCCTGGAGAGGAAGAACTCTAGGAAACTCATAAGCCCTCCAAGAAAAGAAAGAAAGACTCCCACCATGATCTGATGTTGGGGAGAGCAGGCTGTTTGGGCAGGGGAGGGAAGAGCAGACTGTTGCATGTAAAAATTAGAAATTCAGTATAAGACCAGAAGGGACTACTTGTGAGAATCTAGTCTGATCTCCTGGGTAACACAGGCCGTAGAACTTCCCTGGATTAATTGCTCTTTGAACTGGAGCAGATCTTTCAGAAAAACATCCCATCTTGGTTTAAAAATTGCCCGTGATGGAGAATCTACCACAACCTTTGGTAAGTTCTTCCAATGGTTAATTACCTTTCCTGTTAACATTTGCACCTAATTTCTTCAATAAAATGTTTCCCCTGTGTGCTTTATTCTCATTCCCACCCCATTCACATTGCCACACCAAATTTTCATGTCTTATTCATGCAGTTATTTTCTTGTCAGAATAGTGTGTGTTTTCCTGTCCTCCCTCGAGGAGCATGACATGGCCAGAGATGGAGACTGCACTGATTCTGTGCAAAGCATGGATTAATAGAAAGACTCAATAGCATCTAAGGCTGATGCTGCATCATTAACAAGCAAACGCGCTGACCATGGGGTCAACCTACTTAATATGCATTCAATTGTACCTGACACTTTGGATTTCTGGTTTTCAGTTTAAGCTGTTAAAAGTCAGGCATGCCTCTCTAAGGGAAGAACTGGAGAATCTGATTAGAGAATCACTCAAATTCGCCATTTGTGTGTGAATTTTTTTAAGTCATTTTTAATTACAAATTTTAAGTGGCAAGAAAATACAAATAAGAAAGATGAGATTTTCAAAACTGGCCATTTAAATTGTGCTTGCAAAATATACATTCGCAGATGGGACCTGATTTTACATTTCTAGAGCTTCCAAACTCCCACTGACATTCCTAGAAGTCACAGGGAGTTTTGTAGACTCCCTTACTGAGTCTACAAAACCTGTATTTGTGCGCACCATTGGCATTTGCGTGGCAGGATGCACAGCCGTGCTTGAAAACTGTGTATGAAATTGCATATTTACTCATCAAAAGGTGCATTTTACAAGTGTAATATACAGTAGACTCTCAATTATCCAGGATGGTAAAAAAATAATCCTGGTTAATAAAATCCTGGATAATCACCATCCATAGGAAATGTATGAGGAGAGGGGGTTGGTTCACCAGCCACCCTGTGCCGGGGGGAGAGGGTTTTGGTTCACTGCCTGCCCTGCACCCTGGTGGGGTTTTGTTTGTTTGTTTTTGGGGCGGCATCAAAGTCAGAGCCGGCCCTGCGAGTTATGCTTTTTATTTTTTTGACATCCTGGTTAATCCACATTCTGGTTAACCCAATCCTGGATAATCGAGAGTCTACTGTATGCACATACATAGTTTGCAAACACTATTTATAGGCCCAGTTTTGAAAAGGAGGCCCAAAATTTAAGAGGAACTTTAAAAATATGAGATGATTTATTCCGGTATACAATGTAACCATTTTTTAAATGGAAGGAAAAGTTACCTCTTACCAAATGATAGCAAAGCAAGTCTCATGTTTCTGTGATCATCACCATCATCTTTAGTTCATTTCAGCCAGATTTTAAACCCAGATGATAACTAGTTTCTGACTTATAAAAATGAGTTGAATGGCAATTTGCATGAAATAGTGGATAATAGCAAAAATAAATTTTAGAAATCCTGCTTGTGCAGTAATATCAACCAGACACATATAAACTAATCTGGGATGCATTAAAGAATAATTGTTCTTTTGGCAGGGTGAACTGAAAGCTGGTGAGTGAAACAGAAAAAGATCCAGAGCTTAACTCTGACCAAACCTAACTTGTCCATTCAAAAAAATGCACTAGTTTAAATAAGTTTAATAAACTAATCAATCAAAAATAAAAAACAAATAAAAATAAGTTAAAATAAAGAAATGCAAACCTCAAATCTAGATGCATTTAAACCAGTTTAATCCTAACTTAGTTTAGTTTAAGTGGGTAGTTTACCGATGCAAGCTAAACTGATTTAAGCAAGGGTTAAACCAGTTTAGTTTGTATACGTTAGGGGGTTGCACTGGTGTACTTTCATTGACTTAATTTATACCAGAGTATGATAAGTGCTCATTTATTTACACCAGTGTACTGTAAGTGAGCTCAGAATCAGGCCCAGTATAGCTAACTTCATTAAGATCAGTCAAACCTGCTCAGTTTTGATCAATGAATTGATATTTGTGAGTCTGATCCGGTGACCCTTTATTATGTATGTAATTTTTGCTCACACAAGCACACCCATTACTTTTAACATCTAAAAGTTCAGCAATATGTTTTTGCTGCCTCTTTTGAAAGGACAGTTTTGCTGAAATCTTTTAAAACATATTTTGAAAATAAAAGTGATAGAGAGTCCTGTGGCACCCTATAGACTAACATGTATTAGAGCATAAGCTTTCATTCTCTAATACATCTAATAATCTATAGGGTGCCACAGGACTCTTTGTCACTTTTGCAGATCCAGACTAACATGGCTACCCCTCTGGTTTTGAATGTAGAGGCTGATATTTTTGTAGTAATCATTCTTGGTTGGGAAAATGTGTCACCTTCCTAACCTTCTATCTGGGCATTAATGAAGACAGACCACCACCAGCAGCAGCAAATGTGTGCTTTCTGTAGAAGAAGAGACAAATGTATCACAGCACTGTGTCCCCTCCAATTTTCTCCTGCCTAACCAGGCAGTAAAGCAAGGGGCCCTTCTAATTGTATCAGGAGCATGGTAAACTACAGTGGTCCTTTCTGTGTCTATGTCTGTATAAGGTACTTATATGGCCTCCATTACTGGAGTATCTGAACACTTCACAATCTTTACATGTATTTATCTTCATAGTGCCCCCCTGGGGTGAGGAAGTACCATCTCAGTTTATGGTTGGAGAACTCAGGCACAGCGAGACTAACCCTAGCTCCCCCAGGAAGTCTGAGGCAGAGCAGAGAACTAAAAATGGGTTTCCCAAGTCCCAGGCCAACACCCTTAGAACTGGACCATCCTTCCTCCCTACTCAGGGGAGGGATGAGACTATGGATAGGAGTAAGCACTGAAAAGCTCTGACCACTGTTGCTTTATTAATCTCACCCTACGAGGTTAGCGCGGATGTTAAGGTTAATTCTTTGGAAAATTAACTTGAACTTAATCCATTCACCTGCTTCCGAGGGACCGTCTACATCCTGCAGCTCTGGGGTTGGTTTGATCACAGTAATAAATGCTTGTGTTTCATTTTGTTTCTTAGGAGCCATATTGCCTAATCTTGTTTCTTTTTCTCTCTGCCAAAGGCCGATGAGTTCTACATTGAAGCTGTGACTCTGAAGCAGGTGAGGAGGGTGAGGATAGGGCATGATGGCAAAGGAGGAAGCAGTGGCTGGTACCTTGACAAAGTGATAGTGAGGGAAGAAGGGCAGCCAGAAAGTCAGGCTGTGGAATTCCCATGCTGCAGGTACTGAAAATGATGCTCTCAAATGATGCCTTTATTGATTGATTGGTCACACTTTCAAGAGCCTAATTACTGTTCAGGGCTGGGATCTTCTGAGCTCATCTAAATCCTGCCAGATAATTTTTTTGCTTGGCCAGAAAGCAAAATGTTTGGATTGGAAGATTAAGTATAATGTTGCCCTCCCTACTAAATAGGCAGCAATCTGAAGAATAAATTTTACGATGATTAACCCAATGGTGCAGAGGATTTCCCAGGGATGAAATGCAACCTTCCAATGATGAGTCTGTTATTAATGCAGCCTCCTGCTGCAGGAACATTTGCATTGCTACTGCAGCCTCCTAGTTTTGTTGCAGATGTGGGGTCGTCTTCTGCCCTCACATGCATGCCCCACAGTCCTGAGGGCTGTGACATGCTAGTCTCTTGTTGGGAGTATGCAGAATCGATAAGATGCTGTCATGAAAACTCACCACTTGAATGGAAGTGCACATTGTGCAATGGTGGGTGGGAATCGTAGAGCAAAGGGGCGTGACTCTACCATCCAGGCAAGTTACAAATGTATTCTTCTCTTTCCTCAAGATGAAGTGGCCGAAAAGAAGGTGCTGTTGCTGAAGCTTCCCTTGGAGAAGCTATAGCCAGTACTCATTTTCACATCATACACACAAGTGCCAACCAGTATCTGCCTCATCATGGAGAGTGCAAATAATCATTAGCTAGGTGAGAACACAGCAGACACAGCTTTAACATGAAGTCCTGGGTCCTTCAAAACCCACCTTTCTTTGCAGAAGATTTCATGCTTTGCAGGGTGAATTCCATTGAATAACAATGAATTCCTGTTTTTAAAAAAATACGGTGGTCTCTTCCCACAGGACTAGTAGAATTTTAAATACTAATACAAATTGTCATCAAATGTAAAGCCTCTGATTCTGATCTCATGTCAGTATAATCAGCAATTACTTCCCTGAAGTCAGTGTAAAA
Organism: Sternotherus odoratus; assembly: GCA_032164245.1. Taxonomy (NCBI): domain Eukaryota; kingdom Metazoa; phylum Chordata; order Testudines; family Kinosternidae; genus Sternotherus; species Sternotherus odoratus. The sequence goes on from JAVMKO010000007.1 coordinate 96,489,444, forward strand.
CAATGTGAGCTCAGAAATAGGCCCACTGAATTACTAAAGCCACATCACATAACAGAGAGCAGAGCCAACATCCCAGTCATGTAGAATTTGACACGAGATGAGACATCATGTTCATTGTGAAAATTGGGCAAGTTTCCAAATTATTACCCCCCCTTAACCACTAAATAAACCCATCATATTATAATGTTATGACTTTTTAATAACCATGTAATAAGTTAACTCACAATATGGTAACCAGACAGGCATTGACTTGGGCATGAAATGTTCAGAACTGTTATGATGAGTATCTTCAAAGATCCTCACAAGTCTAGCCATGTGATATATCTAACTCACATTGATATCTACTTCTGAATAACCTCATGACTGAAACCACTTAATTAATCAGAGAGGTAGCCGTGTTAGTCTGGAATAGCAGAGGTAACAAAGAGTCCTGTGGCACCTTAAAGACTTAACTATAAAGTTCTGAAGCATAAGCTTTCGTGGGCTAATACCCACTTCGTCGGATGCAAGCAGTGCACTTGCGTCGGATGCATCCGATGAAGTGGGTATTAGCCCACGAAATCTTATGCTTCAATACTTTAGTTAGTCTTTAAGGTGCCACAGGACTCTTTGTCACTTCTGCAATTCCAGACTAACACGGCTACCTCTCTGATTCTGTTCTATTAAGGTTACACTAAAGCACATAGCACACTATCCAGTTGTGGTAGAAATGATTTCATTGACCGTTAAAAAACAACAACCTTAAACAAGAGACTGGAAATTAAGACCTGACTGTAGAATATCCATCTTGCACATTCAGCCTTCGCGCCATGACTCATTGGATTCTGCTCTTCTTGTGTTTTCCATGGTCTGTTGTCCAAGTGAGACCATTGTCACCCATGTAGGTTGTTTGGCTGTCCTTGTGCCACCACTATCTGTTCCTCTCAGATGAACATGATCGACAGAGTGGGAGTGAGTGGAGCACTGCTCCTACCACTCCCTCTGGTGCCTGCGTCTTCTGCAGGATCTTGAGAAAGTCTAGGGTTGTCATGGAGGCCGGAGGTATCTGAAGGCAAAGGTGCTCACCCACTGCATCCTCCATAGGAATGAATAAACTTGTCCATGACCCGCAGCGTTTGGATGCTTCCACTCCTGCTGGCCAGGGATATTTCCACTCCCCTTGCTGCTCTGGATAACATTCAGAGGGGCCTGCTCCTCCAGGATACAGATACGTCTAGAAACTTGGCTAGGAGGAGCAGCCCTTCCTTAGTGAGCCAAGGCGAGCAAGTGGTAGTGAGAGGTTAGAGACTACAGCTCAGAAAGGCCGGGAAAAGCATCTGTCTCAGTCAGTCTGTTGCCAGCTGGTGGATGTGTTGTTGTACCCATCACCCCTCTCTTCTGTGGCCTGATCACCTTCTATTGTTACCTATAGCACATGCTCTGAGCTCAGCCGCTTCTGCTGTGATCCAGCACAGCCAGAGCACAAAATACCTTCTCCCAACAGGAACAGATCATCCTGGTGCAGAAAATGCTAAACCTTATCTCACTGATCTGGATGCACTGAGATATAGGAAGTCTTTCCATTGTGGGGGTCTGATTACACTGCTCTCATGAGGTCTGATGCCTCAAAGACACCAACATGGATTTCCCTTCCATGTAACTCACTGAAGTCTTGTGTTCTTTTCATTTACATGTGTAAACACGGGGCTAAGATTTTTTTAAAATTTAAAAGCTTTTAACAATAAGCATTTATGTAGCCCTGTAGGAACATCCACTAATTTAATCACAGCAGTCTTACAAGGAGTACTAGCAAACTAAGGTACAGAGAAACTAAATGGATTGACAATGAGTTTTCGGCAGAGCCAAGAATAGAATCCCGAAGTAATGTCTCCCAGTCCTGTGCTTTAAACTACTAAAATAGTTGCTGTAAAAAAAAAAATGTAACGGCTCATAGTTATTCTTAGAGTCAGTGTATTAAAAATGCTCCTTCGAAGTACATTTCCAAGAGCTCTGTGTAGCTCAAAAGCTCCTCTCTCTCACCAACAGAAGTTGGGTCCAATAAAAGGTATTACCTCACCCATCTTGTCTTTCTAATATCGGAGAGTTCTTTACATAGTGCTAGCTCGTCATTCAGATGCCCTGAAATCTTTTATGACTTTCTGACATTAGAGTAAGTCAGAAATTTTCAAAGTGAATCACTGAACCATTCAGTGCAATGACTGAAGCCATCTGTATATTATTAGTACTTTACAGTTTGAGTGCTATAAACATAAATAGGGCTAACAATAAACAGGATAGGTGAAAGGGTTGAATAAAATAAGAACTATGTTTCCCACCCAAACCCGGAACCACACCTACTTTGAGGATCAAAGCTTAGGTTTTTTATTTTTCATGTTCATTTTGGGGCTCTGAGCAAGGCCAGGAGTGGAGAAGCTGACATCCAGTAAGAGACGCTGCTTTCATAATATCCCAGACAGATATGAAATGGAAATCAAACACCGCCCGATCTCACGTTAGGCCAGATCCTCAGCTGGTGTAAATCATTATACCACCATCGAAATGATTTTGTACTGACTGGGGATATGGCTTGATATTTCTAGCTTAGCTTAGCAGACCCAAGAAATCTGAATATTTCTGATAAGCTTTGGATAATTGTCCAAACCTGACCCAAATCTCTAAACTACTTGTAGCTTTCACATCGTTGTGTGTTTTGTAAATATTTGTGTAATGTGGGATTACAGAACATCATTTTAGACTGATAGAGTGAGTGCAGCTCAGATGGGAACCAGAGTGAGTTATGTGTATGTTAAAAATATCTAGACAGATATATATAAACTACCTAGGAATTATTGATGATTTTACATTGCAAACCAAGTGCTTCTACAAGCACTGTGTACAACAAGTACTTTGGCCCTTAGGTTGAATGAATGCTATTTTAAATGGCCTGATGTGTTTAGAATGTTTTGATCCATTCATGCCATGTGTGTGGTTATATAACACCTAGATTATACAAAAAGTTCTTATATCCCTCCCAATTTTTGCATACCTTGCAGCTGAGCATGGGAGGTACCTTGAGCTTGACGTACAAGGAGCAAATATGTAGCTACAAGTGCTTTATGATGTTCCATTAGTGGAACAACATTCGAATGGCACATTGTGCAGAAAAAGAGAAACAAGAATGTATTGCAAATCAAAATCACTCCTCTATCATTATTCACAAGTCTTCATCTTGCGCTGCTTGCGGGGACCGTGCCTTGCCCCAACCTGCTGTTCTTTTGGCTAACACAAGATTGAGCAATGGCAGCTGCCTTAAGTCATTCCTATTGGTGGTCTATCCCCATCTTACTTTTCACCAGCCTGTAGCAAACTTTCGACACCTGATTTAAACTCTTCCTTGCCTCTTTATCTGTAGCCCCCGACAAAGCGCAAAGCTCTTCTCCAGAGAAGTCTTCCATCATGAATTCCCTTGTAGCACTACCTTCTCCACCAAGGAAGACATTAATATTTGCCCTTCTGCACCCAAAGCTCTGTTTCTTGTGGAAGACATGTTGATTCTCTCACCCTGGCTCAGGAGGTGTCCTTGGATTCAATCCATATTGGGTGATTGCACCAGCAACAGCAAAGGATACAAAAACAACAACATATACACCAGCAATGGAAGAAGCAGCTTCCAAGATGACTGATGCTAGATTAGCACAAAAAGCAGCTGGCATAAAGTGGCCATCTCAGGGGCTTCTCTCTTCCTGGAGGGCATTCTGAATTGAGAGGATTGTGGGGTGGGCAGAAATTCAGTTCTGTTTTCTGGGGGCATCCCATTTAGGTACCATGTGTGCAGAGGCATCTTGACTTTTGTGATGACTTAATCCCTAGTTGTTGGATACCTGTCCAAGGATTGGACCCCTGAATCATCAAGGACTACACGACACACAGGTACTAAGAATCAGTTGCAACAGGTAAAAAAAACCCAAACCAACAACTAATACAAAGACTCCCTTCCATAAGACACATGTTCTGAGACGCTCTTCATGTGTCCTCCATATACTCTACACTTGGCTCCAATTCTTTGCATCAGTCTCTCATTCTCCAACACAGATATCTGTGCTTCTATATCCCTACAGTTCCTCTCACTCACCACGGAGGGCGAACATCACACCTGATAACCTACCACAGTGTTAAACTGTTATTTCTCCATGCTGACATAATTACCGCTAAACCTCTCCAACACACATGGCCACATTTTTTACAGAGTGAAAGGGAAGAATACTGGGTAGATTACGTACCCGACAACCAACAAGAGTTTAATGGCGAAATTGGGGTGGGGGTATGGCATTACATGTGTGTCTCTTCTGCATGCTGCCGTGCACTTAGTGTTGTTGCAAAATCCTGGTGGCTAGTTCATGTTCCTTTTATGAATTCTGGGCTACAGAATATTCCCGGTGCTCTTGCCATCTCTGAGTTTTGCTTCATGTTTGGTGTTCCTGCATACTGCTGTGTCTTCCGCATAGCTGATATTATTTCTGTGTGCAGGGATGGGTGGAGGAAGGAGATTCTAACTTTTTTTTTTCAGATGGAGGGAATTAGAACCTGACAAATTAAAAAAAAAATCTAGTAAAACTGGTGGGAAAGGGAATTGACTGATCAGGGGATTGATCATTGGTTCTAGATCCCTTCACCTCTAGGTTACCATTCAAATCCAGACGGTGGTGACTTTGAAGGCATTACAGCTTGATGACTGTTTGACCTATCAGAAATGAAAAGATGGCCTCATTCTAATTGTTAGTTGACATTTGTTCACATTTTAACACCACCGCCGCAATCAACTCTCATTGGCTTCCTTGTAATGGCAGCTTCAGCAGCAAGGCTGAAGATCAAATATGATGGAAACTGAACTCCCCTCTTCCGTTGTGAAATGGGTAAGGATGGAGCACGTTGACGGAGGACAGCGTGGGGAAACTTGCACTACTTCGGTCTCCAGTACTGACGATCTGGCACTTCTCAACAGCACTGTCTGCCCTTTGGAAAGTGCTTTATATGAGCCAATTTATTCCCCCCTTTCTAGTTTTGGAAATCATTATCGAACTCCTTTCTCTAACAGGGTTTTAAGTAATCTTGGTGAAATGTCCAAAGTTTCTTACTTGTTCTTTGTTCACCCCAACTGGTTCAAAACAGTATATTTCGCTGCAGGAAGAAGCAGAGTAGAAAAATGAGCTGGGTAATTCAGAACAACATTATTATAGCTCTGTTGTGAAAGATTTCGGCTCTGATGTTAGAAGGTTGAAATGGCCAGCTTAGACCTGTGTGGGACAAATTAATTTAGGATGATACTTTTAATAACATCTAACACTTTGAAATAGTTTATGCTAGAATGTTCTGATGAGGGAAGTTCAAATCTTTGTGAATACCATTATGATTATGATTTTTTTTTCCTTTTGGCTGTAATTTTTTCCTCCTGGGAGTTCAGGGAAACAGCTCTTCCTTTTAAGTTTGAGTCCATGGTTCTATTTTCACCAGATATCTCTTCTTAATTAGCCTAATGATTTGCTGTTACATGAATGTTGGGATGCAAATATATTCCTCCCTCCCTCCCGTGTTAGTATTCCAGGGTGAAGCATGCTATTTCCACAGCACATCTGGCTCTGGAATCGAGAGACAAGGTCCAAAAATATAATTCAGCTCTTGTCTGGCGAAGGAGAAGTATTTCCTGGTCACTCCGCATAGGATGAAAAGATAGAGGAATCGGCAGTCATAAGAAAAGATGTCAATAGCCTTAGCTGATATTATTGTCAGAATAAAAGACAATAAGAATTTCCGGATAATGAGCAAGATTTTCAAAAGGCCTCCCTGTTTGCAGGAGTAATTTGTATCTGCTGAGTTTACACCTTCTATTTTAAATGCAAAGATGAGTCACAATAGATATACTCTACCTGCGTTGTAAATGGAAGATGGACCTTTTGAAAATATTAGCTCGTGGATAATTTAGACTAATGTGTGACTGATGCTGTGAGTTAGATCAAACTCATGAAAACTAGGTCTCGTCATCTTCACAGATGAATAACCACTTAAAAAGTCACTTTATCTACACAGTGTTACTTTTTGTTACATACTATTTGTCTGGACCTTTAAAACCCTCAATGTGTAAATATTAGGAGATAACTTACTTTTATTTGCAAACCAGATGGCTTGACAAAAATGAGGATGATGGTCAGATTGTTCGAGAGTTAGTACCGGCCGGGAATTCACCGATCTTGAAAAGTGAGTTTGGTCTGGGATGAAGAAGGCTTTGGGTTGGACTATTTATTTTTAAATCAACAGGAAAACTACCCTATGTATACCAATCACGTCTAAACATATGTGCTGGCCCATATGGGGAGAAAAATCCGATCTGTAAATCCTAGTATATGAATGGGGTTAATTCACACACAAGAGGATGACCGGCACCTTTTTATGTAATGGAAAGAATTTAATTTTTTTTTAAGAATGGCTTGTTTTGTGTGAGTAGAGATTGGATCCTTAAACATTTGCCTCCTGTGCAGGGTGAATTCCATTGAATAACACTGAATTTCAGCCAATCAAAAGAAAAAGACAAAGATGACTGCCCTCCCTTATTGGGATTTTAGAGCACCAGGAGTATAATTTCCTAACACATTGCTAAATGAGAACAAGAACATAGCTCTTAGTAATTATTTGGGGGGGGGGGAAGGTGGTTGAAATCAAACTGTAGGCATAAAAGTAGATAAAACTACTTCAATTTTTAACCATGTTTACTTTTTTCATGTTTGGTGATACTCTACCCCTGTGGGTCTGTCATCAGACATGCTCAGTCCATGTATATCTCTGTTAGGTTTTTCCCCACTTGTATAGCTGGGGAACACATCTCTTAGGTTTATGAGCTCCTTCCAGTCTGTTCTTCTGGGCAAGCCTCAGCTGCAAATGTTTCCAAGTCTCCTCATTCATGCTTGTGCTCTGTTCTAGTTTGCAGCAAACTTCAATGATTCAGGATTAACTTTGGCAGCGCATCATGTGTCTGTGTTGTATACATTAATATCTCTTTAGATGTCAGCTATCACATCAGTGTGAAGACAGGAGACGTTCCTGGAGCCAGCTCAGATTCTAAAGTTTTTATCAAACTATACGGTGAAAAGGCAAACACCAGCAAGGAGCCTCTGTTAGTTTCTGATAATGACCTAGGCAATTATTTTGAACGTGGGCGAGTGGATGAGTTTGTTTTAGAGACGCTGGATATTGGAAAGGTAAGACTTAATCACAAGTGGGTCAATATTTTATGCCAGTGATTTGTGTAATAATCAACACAGTATTAAGGGAACTGCTTTGCTGTAAGAGAATCTGACCTTTGGACAAAACGTTACAAACCACATTTTCAAATAGACTGCTACAATTGCAAGTAGAGATTTTTCATGGATTTGCACATGTAAGGGAATGTTTCCACGTGCAGTATGTTCACAGGCTGGCACATATAGAAAAGGTTTGCATGCACATAGTGAAAGAACAGAACATATGGAGGAAGTAGATTTTAATTGTATTAAGTAAACGCCTTCCTTGTTCCCCTCACCTCTTTTTGCTTTTGCTTTTCAAGATCAACCGACTTCTGATTGGACATGATAATGTAGGGCTCCGATCTGGTTGGTTCCTGGCTAGTGTCCAGATCACCGTTCCTGTCCATGGAAGGCAATACATGTTCCCATGCAATCGATGGCTTGACAAAGACGAGGCAGATGGGAAGGTAGAGGTGGAGCTCTACCCAAGCGAGATCGTGTCTATTGAAAAATGTGAGGGAGAAAAGCATTCATTCATTCATTCATCCAGTCATTCATTTATTTCTTATTTTCTGTATTACCGTAGTGCCTTAAAGGCCCTGAGATGAAGCAGGACCCCATTGTGCTGGGTGCTGTACAAACCCAGAAAAGACAATCTCTGTCCCAGTGAGCTCACAATTTATGTATAAGACAAGAGACAACAGATGGATACAGACATATAGACAAGGAAACGATACAATATCTGTCAACATGGTAGGCAGTGGTAGGTAGCATCACACTGTTTCTGAAAGTAAATGAGAAAGTCCTGTTGCTGTGGCCATTGGTAATCAGATTAGAAAAAATGAAAAAATGCAAGAAAAAACCACTGTAGGGTTTCTGACAGGGTTATTGCTGAGATGTTATAATAGGCCGCCTCCATTTCTGACTTCTGAGATTCTAGGAAGAACCTAGGCTACGGCCAGGCTCAATGCAGTCAGACACTGGGTTTCCCTTGCTGTAACATCAAGGCATCTCATTGCTGATCTGCAGCTACCCTGCTGTTCCGGAGCGGCATCCTCACACAGTTCTTCAAGTTCACTACCGGCTTGACTTTCAACAGCATCTGAATTTCCAGTCCCTAGTCTCTCTTCAGGAGAGATACGGAAGAAGATCCATTCTGGTTCTGACTGACATCAGTACAATTAATTTTCATTTAGAATCAAAATTAAAAGTTGACCTCATGTCCCAAGGAGGAAAAAGGTGGTGCATTTCCCCACTGCACCATGTAGCTCCCTTCCCACTACTGCAGGGTTTCTCAAACTGGGGGTAGCGACCCCCCGGGGGGTCGCCAAGTGCTCCCCAGGGGGTCGCGAGCTCCTGCCGCTGCAACTCGTGGCGGGGACTGGGGGCCGGCGCGCAGCCGGAAGCCCACCCGCTGCGGGGACTGGGGCTGGCGCGCAGCCGGCAGGCCGCCCGCAGCGGGGACGGGGGGCCCAGGTGCAGCCGACCACCTGGCCGCGGCGGGGACCGGGGAGGGGGGTCGCGCCGCAGCCGGCCGCCAGATCGGAGGGGTCGCAGCGCGCCAACGGTGCAGGAAAAGGGGTCGCGGTCTCAATAAGTTTGAGAACCGCTGCTCTAGCCTCTTGAGATAGACATTGGCTTTGGAGCCATGAATTTTTTTATACAGAGTAAAAATATGCAATGTGTATTATAGACGATAATTCATTTTCATCTCAAAGCAATTCTATGCATTTCACCATTAGCAAACTCACCCCAGAATTAAACTAAGGAACTTTGTGTATTAATTCCTCCATTACATTTATTTTTTCTTTTGGAATAGTGGTAAATTATGAGGTGACTATAGTTACGGGGAATGTGCGGGCAGCAGGCACCAATGCAAATGTCTTCATGCAGCTTTATGGCAAGACTGGCAAAAGTGAGTTGATCACCTTGAAAAGCAGGTCAAACAACTTCGAGAAGGGAGCAACCGATATTTTTAAGGTATGACGAAGGCAGTCTTTACCGTTTATCTGAAGGGAAAGAAATGAGAACCAAAATAATGTAGTTTAACAAAATGGCAAAGCATGTTCACTTTTCAACCTTTCGGCTCCATTAACTTTTGCACTTCATGAAAAATAGATTCGTCTCCCTTTCAGGTTTCTATGCACTAGTATTTGGGATGCAGGCCCTGTAGAAGAAAAGAAATATTCATTTTAGCTTTGCAAAATATTTGTAAAACTATATTTTGGCCTTGATTGAGTGGCATCGTCCCTTATGTTTTAATTAAGTTTTGTATTTAATCGAAAAAGCACACATGACATATTGTCATACTTACTTCAGAATGTGCCATTAATCACACGTGGCACTTGTGATAGCGATACACATTATTAGCTCAACCCTGCCAATCCTTGTTACTGGAATTACTACTCTATGTTATGTAGGAATGAGTAGTCAGATTGTACTGATGGTGTTAGGGGTGGTGCAGAGCCATGTCATCCCATGAAGCCTGCTGTTTTTAAGGGGTGCATCATATGCACTTCTGTACTTTATCCCCTCCTACCATAGTATCCGAGCACTTTATGGTGTCTCTACTGTATTCTTCCCTGACACCTCCCCACCAGGGTTTGGAAGGACAGTGCTATTATCCCTATTTGCAGTTGGAGAACTGAGGCAGAGAGCGACTCAGTGACTTGCTAAGGCCACCCAGTAAGTCTAGTGGAGAAGAGAATTGAACCTGGGCCATCTGAGTACTAGGCAAGTGCCCTAATCACTGGGTCTTATAGTCAACCTGGGCTTGGCAACCGAGGAGTTAGTACAGGAACTGCCACTAATGCTGATTGGCTGCCTCAAGTCACCTGGGAGAATAAAAGAGCTGAGGGGTGGGCAGCTTCCAGAGGAGCAAGGTGGTTCGAGAAAGAAGGTCCTGCCAGCAAGCTGGTGAGAAGCCTCCCCCGGGTGATGACAACCCAAAGAAGGGGAGATCAGAGCTGCAGGCTGCAGAAGCCTACAGAACCAAGAGAGGAAGGAAGGAGCTCAACAGGGGAATTGTTGAGGAATGATTCTGCTGCCTGGGTTCAGGGCCCTAAGCTGGCACCCAGTGGAGTGGGTGGCCTGAGTTCCCTTTCCTATCTCTTAACAGAGATCTAAGAACCAAATGGGGTTCCAGGCCTCTTGAGGACAAGGGCCAGATAACCTTTGCCAAAGATGAGGGGAAGGGGTCCTGTACATTCCAGTAGGACAAAATTAATGTCCTTGCCTCTCGAGTAGGTCGACAGAGATTCAGGCAAGAAAGGTGGACTGAGCACCATGCTCGTATGAGCAGATGCTATGCAGTGCCCTGTCTGGCCAAAGGGGGTGCTGACAAAGGGGTTGACCACAGGAGGTGAGAGCAACTCGGTCGCAGCCCCTATGCTGTTCTGAGCACAAGGCTACAATTCAGTGCAGTTCTGAAACTGGCCATGTAATGAAGGGCTAACACTGTTTAAAGGAAGTAAATAAGAAAACGTAGGCAGTCCTGGGTCTAGCTTGACTGAGATGGATAATTAATTACTTCTTTATGCCTCTCATAAGCGGGAGTGGGCATGGTCCACTGGAGAGTGCAAAGAGATCAGTCAGGAATAGGCCGATATGTGTGCTGTTTCTTTAAGTCTACTGAAGGCAGTGGGGCAGAAAGGAGGGATAGGTGGGAAAGGTCTAGGCAGAAGTCCTATTGTGAGGCAGAGTGAGGGATAAAATGTTTGCTTTGTTCTAATAAAGTTCCCTGGTTAAGTGTTGAAAAACTGACTTGTTCAGTGATTCCTTGCCATTGTCACATTATGAGAATAAGACTTTTCCTCAGTAGATCTCAGAGCACTTAATAAAGGATGGTGTCATTATCCCCATTTTACAGATGGTGAGATGGAGGCACAGAGAAATTAAAGTGAAGTTGGTCCTATAAAATATATTATCTCACTCACCTTGTCTCTCTGATATCCTGAGAACAACACACTACAACAACACTGCATATATAATTTGTTATAACATTTCAAATACCAGCTGTACATTCATCTGTTTCTAAAGTAAATGAGCTTCCCCTTACATATTAAATCTTACAGCTTTTTATAAATCTTCCATTTAGATCACTCTATTTACATAGCCATGATTGTTTCCTATTAAAAGCGTACACAGTTGGAAGCCTTAAGTTTAATACGTTACCCATTTTTCAGCAGTTTTCTAAGTACACAAGGTAGAAATTTGAAGCATTAGGAGATTAGGGATCTCTATTGTTTCCAATACTAATATTTACAGGAAGATTGGGAAAGAATAAGACTGTACGAGCTACGTGTTAACGAGACAATGCTATTAGCTAGAGACAGGGAATGCTGGATGCACATTAGCTGGGAAAAGTGATACACCACTTTGCTCTGTGTGCTGGGATAGGTGGATCAGTTTCAGGTTCCCGATAATCATCTCTTTTGCAATTGATTATTGTTTTAATCAGATTAAAAAATGCTTCTAGGCTGAAGCCTCCTATGCTAAAATGCCAAATTAAAGACTGAAAAAGAACATTTTCACAGGATTCATTTAGAATATAAACTACATAGCAGCACAAAAACCCACCCAAACTAAAAGTGTCATTGGTTATGGGACCACCATGCTGACAAAAGCTTTCTAATGCAGTGGTTTTCAAACCTTTTGGGCTTACGACCCATTTATAAACCTTGATGGCCTATCATATCCCAGATATCCCCAATACACCCCAGACTGATGCCCTCCCACCTCCCTGCAAGGGTCCATCCAGGGGTGGCAGAGCTTGGAGCTAAGATTTGAGATATAATCAACCAGATGTGAACTCTGTGGGCCACTGGGGGGAGCCCCCCCCCCAAATACAGCTCCCTCATATGGCACCTGGGGGACAGAAGGTGGGGGGGGGGGGATATGAGGGCCTGGAGGTGAAATGGGGAGATTAGGGTCCTGGCAGTGTAGTAAGGAAGGAAATGGGAGTTCAGTAGGGACTTGGGGGAATATGGCTAAACCACCCTGAACATGCCCGATCCCGTCTGATCTCAGAAACTAAGCAGGGTTGGGCCTGGCTAGTACTTGGATGGGAGACCTCATAGGAATACCAGGTGCTGTAGGCTTAACATGGGCGTGGGGCTAGCAACTCCACCCTGTGAGGGAATGCATTGCTACTGAAACACCAACACTGGAAATGGAGAGATCTGTGGTTGGTGGCCCATACCGTGGCTGGGGGGGTGATGGGCAAAGAGAGGGACTTGGGGGAAGGTTATGAAGGCAGAGGTGCCCAGGGGAGGGGCAGAGAGGGACAGCTGAAACTAGGAGTGGGGCGGGGAATGACTTCAGCTTCACATCTCACAGTTAAGGTAATAGCTTTGGGTGTGATGATCCGTGTTAAGCACCATCATTGATTAATTGTGAAGAGAAGACATTTCATGTTCTCTCAGGCCTTAAACTTTTCTTTGGTGGCAGGTAGAGGCTGCAGATGTTGGCAAGATCTACAAGCTTCGAATTGGCCATGATGGGAAGGGCATTGGGGATGGCTGGTTCCTGGAAAATGTCACACTTAGATGGATGGTAATGAAGGTGAAGGAGACAGATAAGAAGAAAAAGAAGAAGAAGAAGAAGAAATCCAGTGAGGAAGAGGAGGAGGACTCCCAGCCAGAGGAAGTGATGGAAGTCTGTAAGTTCGTGGCTCACCGCTGGTTGGCTACAGATGAAGGAGATAAGGAGCTGGTTGTGGAGCTGATACCCGAGGATGGATCTGGACTTGAGGGTAAACTTCAGCAGTAAATATGTGTCCCTAGGATCTCATAATCAATAAAAAAAAATACATGAAGGGAGCAGTACACAGTTAAGCCCTCAAAAGTCGGGAAATGCCATAAAGTCGTGTATACCCCATTATCTCTACCCTCTTGTGCACTCATGATAGCTCAAGGACTGTGCTTCTGCCAGGCTGCTACACCAACCCCACTCCTAGTGAAATGGGAAAAGAGCAAATTTAACAATGGGAAAAACAAATACTTTTCACACCCCATGTACTTCTAGGGGAATTCTGTGCCCCAAATAAAAAATTCTCCATCCAAAAATTTAAAAATCTGCACACAATATTTTAAAATTCTGCATATTTTATTTCGCAAAATAACACAATATAATCACATCAATTTCAATTATGTTGGTAGTTTATTTCAAAATACATCTCAGCAGGTATGTCTGTAACAATACAGGCAACAACAACAAAAAAGACTCAGGAAATGTCTTTTTGGCAAATAGATTGCTTACTCGGAATATTAGGCATATTAATACAGAACTTTGGGTAACTCGTTCAAACTACAATACAGAAATGTATTTTCCCCCGCCCCTCAAAAGCAGTGCAGAGGCTTGGGGGAAATGAAAGAGCTGAGGGAAAGGGAGGGAGCCTGGGAGTGAACCAGAGGGTTGTTTGGTATGGGTGGGAGAAGTATGGAACAGGATTTTTTCATGGGGGGAGGGATTGTTAGAGATCTGGGGAGCCTCCCCATCCAGACCCTGGCTGACCCCTCTCCTCTCAAATTCAGTCAGGAACATCTGCCCTTGTCCCATTGTATCCTGGCACCCTCCTGCTCCTGTCCCCATGTGGCCCTGCAGCCCTCCTCCCAGATCCCCATGTGACCCTGCAGCCCCTTGCCCCCAAACTCATGCGATCCTACAGCCCCCCTCCCATTCATTTCATGGCTCAATGCTATCACTCCACTGGCTCCTATCTGTCCCTCCCACTAGCCCTTCTGAACCCCAAACTGTTACCCTCCTGTAGCCCGATATGCCTCACTCTATACATCCTGTGCCTCCTCACCGGGCCCCACTTTGAGGAATGCAGCCTCTTCCCCAACCTCTCTGCCCTCTAGATGCCCTCTCTTCTGGTGCCACAGCAGTCCCAGGTCTGTGAATAATCTCTGTTCTGCAGAGAGAAAAAATCTGAATGAATTCTGTACGTGCACAGTGGCACAGAATTCCCCCAGGAGTAAGCATGTAATTAACCTGTGGAACTTACTGCCACAAGATATAATTGAGGCTAAGGGTTTAGGAGGTTTTAAAAAAACAGATTCAGCATTTATATGGTTAACAAGAATGTATGGCGACAGGTTCAAGAATAGCAGCCGTGTTAGTCTGTATCCGTAAAGAAAGGGAGGAATACTTGTAGCACCTTAGAGACTAACTAGTTTATTTCAGCATAAGCTTTCATGAGCTATAGCTCACTTCATCGGATGCATAGAATGGAACAGAAGTAAAATGCATTTATACATACATAAAGAAAAAGAAAGAAAAAATTGTACATTAGCATACCAATTCTAAGAGGGCTGTTAAATGTAGATGGTCCATTATCACTAGGAGAAAAATACACCTTTTGAAATGGAGATCTGTTGTCAGTAACTCAGGAAATGCAATTAATTACTATAACGAGAGAACCAGTCTGAACTTCTGTTAAGCCCCTGGTTAATAGTGTCCAATTTGAAAATTAATTCCAGTTCCTCAGTTTCTCGTTGGAGTCTGTTTTGGAAGTTTTTCTGTTTCAAAACTGACACCATCAAGTCTTTAATGGAATGGCCAGGAAGATTGAAGTGTTCTCCTACTGGTATTTGAATGTTATGATTCCTGATCTCAGATTTGTATCCATTTATTCTTTTGCATAGAGACTGGCCGGTTTGGCCAATGTACATAGCAGAGGGGCATTGCTGGCACATAATGGCATATATCACATTGGTCGATGTGCAGGTGAATGAGCCTCTGATGGTATGGCTGATGTGATTACCCACACACCTTCTGGGTGTGGTGGTCTGTCCATCTAGTGGCACTGAGACCACTTAGGAAGAGAGATTACTGAGTCTGCTCCACAGCCATAGCTAACAGCCATATGGCTTTTAGCTTATGCAGTAGAGGCTCATGCCCTTAGGTCCAGGAGTCCCAGATTCGATCCGGGGTCTGCTGGCGTTACATAAGCTGGTGAGCAAATAACCCTGGCTAGGGAAGGTTAAAATAAAGCCCAAGTAAGAGTTCAGTTCAAGGCCCTTTCCTGAGAGCTGGCTTTATTATCACAAAAGGACTGGAAACAAGAGCAAACAACTCAGAATACTTGGTCCCAGCCAAGCTGGGAGGACAGAGGACACACCATTCTTCCTTGTTCTCCTGGCCTACTGACAGCTCCCATGGAGGGACTTCCTCCAGGGTCTTACCTCAACTCTTACTACCTCGAGAATGATCCAGAAGCATTCCTTTATATAGTTTCTGGCAGGCAATCACATGACAGTCACCTGATCCCTCTCCAGAGTGTGCCTTGTCTGGACCACAACTCAGAGCAAACCTCATTTTAATGAGGCTGGCAATGCCTGTGCTTATAGGCCAGCATGTTGTTATAATGGACCACTGGTCTGATCCATCAGTTCTTACGTCATCTCTTCTGTGTGACTTCACTTACAGAGAACACCTATGAGGTCCATGTCATCACTGGGAATGTGTGGGGTGCTGGGACTGATGCTAATGTCTTCTTGAGCATCTACGGAGAAGGAGGAGGAGACACTGGTGAGCGCCAGCTGAAAAGGTCCAACCACCTGAACAAGTTTGAGAAGGGCCAGGTAAGGCATTAATCACTCAAGCAAGCGAATGGCAGGTATGATCCTCTGTCCTTAAACACAAGCTGCTGGTCCTTCGTTGCTACATCTTTTCAGTAAACCTCAGGCTCTTCTTTGAATTAAAAGTTTGGATATCTGGTTTTCTCTCTCAAACAAATAGAGCTGGAAATACCTCACTATATATTTCAGTGAATATTCACTTGAATGAAAAACTGGATTTGCTTCATCTGGGTTTGTGCCTCCTTTGTGGTTGAGATTCCTTCAGGTGTTCTAGTGATGGAATTTACTGGCAGAAATGTTTGGAAACTGCAAATTTTAAATGGATATTAGATAATATTTGTCAGAATGAATTTTGAATGTATGAATATTTTGCATTGGAATATTGATCCTAAAAGTTACGCTCATCTGGTCAGGAAACAAAAACAATATCATGTGATCTATCTGTCTAGTTATAATTAAAACAATTCCGTTTGTACACTGAATTGCTTGTAAACAATCAACAGAGCAACTTTTAATAGTAGGAATTATTCAGAGAATAATTTTGAACAATGAAAAAAACTGAGAAAATGGTAAATTGCTTGCAGGCAACTTGCAGCAAGCAAAGAGGCTAAATTTGCCATGTAATCTGCTTATTATGAATTATTAGCTCAGATCTAATAACATTATAATTTGAGCATCATTCTTTAAGTGGGAGGAAGTCTAAGAAAGAGACTTAACACCTTATACTTTTGGTAGCAGAGGAAGCCCAAAGTCTGTCAACAAGCTAATTGCATTAAGGTTTCTAAATAGCATGATGATAAGGACTGTCTTGTCTAATTGTTATTGTTGTTAATGGGTAAACTTTTTGAATGCTGCAAATAACAAAGGGAGAACTTCTTCAGTAGCTTCAACCAAAGCATATTGAAATCCCCAGGAGTCTTTCCATAAACTTAAAGAGCCTTTGCATCTGGTTTCAGATGCTTCATTGCAAAGTGGATTCCAACAAGGGATAGGGACACAGGAAAGACTGAGTTAGGAGAGACAGATTAAAGTTGGTGGGAATATGATTTTAATATCTGAGAAAATACTTTTTTTTTAATGGAAAGAATATCCTGGCCAGGGCACTGACTCCCTGTAGGCTTGGGTGTGAAACACTAGTCTGCCTCTGTTTCTGCTTTTGCAGGAAGATATATTCACCATCAAAGCCATTGATCTGGGCGTACTGAAGAAACTGCGGATTCGTCATGACAATTCCAGCGGCAACCCAGCCTGGTTCCTGGATAGAGTGGAGATTGTTGATCTCAAGGACAGCACCAGGTGAGCAGATTGCTGCACTCCATTCATGTGATCGGACACGTGAGATTCATACTTCCAGTCAGATAAATATAAAGCCTTAGAAATACAAAGAACATTGTGATTTTGTTACATGTCTCATGAATCCAGACTGGACAGTCCTCTTAGAATGTTAAAACAATGGTGCCATTGGATGTGGGGATGGCTCTCTCAGACGTGTGCAAAGGACCCCTGGCTCTGTGCACGGGATAGGAAGAGGGTATGAAGATGTGTATGCAAGATGCACATCATTCCCACTGTCATTACCCATCCAGAACTCGGCTGAAAAGGCACTACAGCTCCTGTCTCTCTTCTATAACCCCCCTCCACGAGAGCTCCTGGGGTAAGTTGCCAGTGCAAGCAGCCTTGGGAGACCAGCTCTAATGGTGTTCAACCGACTGGGAGCCTAGAGACAGGAATGAGGCAGCATTTCAATACTGAGAGCTTTGGGCTCTGGAAAATCTCCGGAGATCTCTGGGATCAAAGTGGATCTCAAGGGCCAGTGAAGTTTGGAAGTAGAATCTACCACTTCTTCCAGGAGGACCACACTCCACATGGACACAGACTAACACGGCTGCTACTCTGAAACTCCACATGAAGGAAATGCCTGTTGCAGAGTCCTTGATCTATGGGTTTCCTCCTAGAGCCTGTACTCTAGAAGCTTGTGACCCAGCACTTGGGTTGCTTTTTACATATATGTGGGGGGAAATAAACCAATGGGCTAAATCCAAAGTTCCTGACCCAGGCAATTCTCAGTAACTTGAGGGAGCAGACTGAGTAAAACTTGATCCCTCAGTCCATTAGAACACTTAAGTATGTGCTCAGCTTCAAGCATGTGAAGAGTTCCAATGACTTTAGTGGGGCTCAGAGGTGAAAGTAAGCCGGTACACCCTGGTACGGTGTACCGGCAAAAGCCCAGCTTCCCCAGCCCAGCACTGTACCGGTAAGTCCCTCAGTCTACTTTCACCCCTGCTGGGGCTACTCCCATGTTCAAAGTTAAGCATGTTCATAAGCGCATTGCTGGTTTGGAACCTGAGTGGGGACCTCAAGACTCACTCTGTTGTTTATAAACACAGAGTATATTTTGCTGTGAGACTATGATTAACCCTGAGGTTATTTTTCTGCGCCTGGGTCTCAAAATTAAATGAGCCAGGTGGGACTGACAACTTGACACTTAGGGCTGGTCTTCACTCGTGTGGCACGGGATCGATCTTCTGGTGATCGATTTATCGCGTCTTGTTAAGACGCGATAAATCGATCGCCCCGGGCTCCCCCATCGACTCCAGAACTCCAGCTTGCCAGGAGGCGCAAGCTGGAGTCGACGGGGGAGCGCGCCGCTGACTGCTGCCGCCGTGGGGACGGCAGGTAAGTCGGCGGCAGATACGCAAACTTCAGCTACGTGAATCACGTAGCTGAAGTTGCGTATCTGCCGTCGATCCCCCACCCCAGTGAGGACAAGCCCTTAGTACCTATCAGCAGGCATCAGTTGTCAGGCTGGATAAGTCCACACAAAGGGAACAAACAGGGCTGGCGACAGAAATTTGGGGGCCCCCTACTTTGATAGTTTGGGGGGCCCCCAGCCCAGCCGGGCCCCCCCCAGCCCAGCCGGGGGCCCCTCCCCCAGCCCAGCCGGCGCTCCCCCCCCCCCCAGCAGCGAGAGCTACGTGAGCCGCCCTTTCTCTCCCCCCCCACCCCCGACAGCGCTGCTGCTGCTGGCCGGGCTCACAGCTCCTGCTGGAGCCAGGCTCGCATGTCCGGAGGAGAGCTGCGCCGCCTCCCTGCCCCTTCCCCGCTCTCCAGCTCCGGCGACAAGGGGGGACACAACGGGTACAGCGGTGTACCGGGGCCCCCCTAAAGTCGGGGGGCCCGGTACAGCTGTACCCGTAGTACCCCCCTGTCGCCGGCCCTGGGAACAAAAGACAAGGAAGGAGACACATTTATGCTTGTCAGGTTTGAGCGCTGTTACTCTTTGTTAACTGGCCTCTCACCTGTGCTAATTACTGTTCTTTATGTCTGTGAGGTGCTCTGAAGATGAACAGTCCTGTGTGAGTGCTTTGTACCACTGTTATTCTTGCAGGTATTATTTCCCATGCCAGCGGTGGTTGGCGGGTGAGGAAGATGATGGTCAGATTGCCAGGGAGCTGGTCCCAGTGGATGAAGCATTTATAAAGAAAGATTCGGACAATGATAACCAATCTCTTGCATCTCTGGGCCTGGAACAGAAAGGTTTACATCAGTCTTGTGTTTCTTTCAAGAAGTAAAAGGAAGCCAAGTTATTAATAGTTCTAGGAGTGTTATCAGAGTATTTGTTAGGCTATGAAAAAGTCCCCTCCTGGATTATGAGATTATTAAGTGTGAATAAAATGTGAAATACTCAGTGTCCTGTAAGCCATGAACCCCTTCTCTCCCCTGTTCTCATGAACTGTAATCACCTTGCAAGATTGGACCCAATGTGTGGAAGGTACAAAGATGGCCAACAGCTGTTTCTGTCTCTCCCTTTCCCTTGCGAAGGAGTGTGTGCTGCAATACATCTGAATTAGAATGCACTGCCGTCATTAAAACCATAAAGAAAATGAGGAATACTTGTGGCACCTTAGAGCCTAACCAATTTATTTCAGCATAAGCTTTCGTGGACTATAGCCCTCTTCATCGGGTGCATAGAATGGAACACACAGAAGTAAGATGCATTTATACACACAGAAAGCATACTTTCTATACTTTCTGTGTGTATAAATGCATCTTACTTCTGTGTGTTCCATTCTATGCATCCGATGAAGAGGGCTATAGCCCACGAAAGCTTATGCTGAAATAAATTGGTTAGTCTCTAAGGTGCCATAAGTATTCCTTGTTTTTTTTATGGATACAGACTAACACAGCTGCTAATCTTAAACCTGTCACATTAAAACCATAGCCACTTAGTAGTAGTAGTTAGCAATGGGTACAAGTGTAGATATGAAACTGACAAGGCGTCAGTGACTAAAACCAGAGACTTGTTGCTATCAAGGGAAGGAACCTGAAGATTTCTCTCTTTTTCATTCAGCAACCTGCTGTCTTATGATCAGAGGCGGTGTTAGCCCACTGGGGGCCGCAAGCAGGAATATCCCCACCCCCACTTCCGACACACAACATATACTAAAAAAGCACATAAGGGCCCCCCTGCTTGGGGACCTATGCAATTGCTTGGTTTGTTTATGCCTAGTGCCAGCTCTGCTTATGTTAATCTTCCTGAAACTACCTTGTATTCAGTGTGCTTGGTTGCCCATGCCGACAACTGAATAATGACCCAATCATGGGGCCTGATCCTGCAAGGTGCTGTGTGTCCTGGACTTCCACTGATTCTAGTGGGAGTCAAGAGCCTTAAGCTAAGTGCCTGCATCCATATTTATACAGCTGAATAAGAGAGATAATTTTCAGATATGTTGGAGCGCTTGACCATTGACTTCAGTGGGAGCTTCTGGCTGCTGAGCACTTTTGAAAATCAGGACACTCCTTTGGGTGCCTAAATATGGATTAATGAGTCTAATTAAGCACCCATTTTTGACAATCTTGGCTTAGTATTTTGTAGTGTTGTGGAGACAACTTCTAGGAATTTCCCCAGTTCTTAAATGTTTGCCACACTTTTCAGATGACGGTAGGGTGACCAGATGTTCCGATTTTATAGGGACAGTCCTTATTTTTGGGTCTTTTTCTTATATAGGCTCCTATTACCCCCCACCTCCTGTACCGATTTTTTCACATTTGCTGAATGGTCACCCTAGATGATGGTATTGTGGGGAACTCTACAAATCTGATCGAGTTAAGGGCTGTCTGCATATATAAAATCTGGTGCTGCAAATGAAATGTTATTGTAGATTGCAGCAGGAAACAAATCTGAGAAGCGTGTGAGACTCCCAAGAAAGAAATGGGAAGTCTGAACAGCTCTCTCTTCTGCAAAGATGGAGAAAGCATTACTGAATGAAGAGTGGTCACGGATCCTGCAGCCCAACTGTCCTGTTTCACCCTAGCAAGTATCAGTACAAGCGACAGGAATTACTGTCAGGGCTCTAGGAATACAATCTGACTGTCCAAAATAAATACATAACGTGCAATGAAATGAGGAGAAATAGAATGAATAGCTGCTCAGTGTTCACACTCTCAAATTAAGAAATGCTTTTTGACAGCTAAATCAACGACTTATACTGTGAAAGTGAAAACCGGGGACAAGAAGAATTCTGGGACAGACGCCAACGTCTTCATCGTTCTTTATGGAAATAAAGATGACACGGGTAAGAGCCAAGTCCTGTCCGTGCATGTGTGAGAGAGATGGGGTCCGTACTGTTGATATAATTGACTGAAATGGCCGAGCAGTGTGTGGGTTGGGGTTTTTTGGCTTTCCTCGATACAATATCTATTCTTAGTTAAGATGATTTCATATTCTTGCTGCACATCTTTTTCTTATCAGAGTGCACGTGAAAGCCAATGGTTTTTAGCATTGTAATTACTAGAGCCATACGGCTAAACCACCCTGAACACGCCTGATCCTGTCTGATCTCGGAAGCTAAGCAGGGTCGGGCCTGGCTAGTACTTGGCTGGGAGACCTCCTGGGAATACCAGGTGCTGTAGGCTTAACATGGGCGTGGGGCTAGCAACTCCACCCCGTAAGGGAACCAATTGCTACTGCAACACCAGTTGGTGGCTCATACCACAGCTGGGGGGTGACGGGCAGAGAGAGAGTTACTAGAGGCTGAGCTCTGGCAAATCACTGCAGTTCCATGGGCTTCGATAGAGCTAGGCCAATTTACACCACCTGTAGAAGCCGAATGGTTGACCGCCTAGATTAAAACAAAGAGTAGGAAAACAGAACACTGGGACTGGGTCAACTCATTTGTATCCCAGCGAGGAATCGGCCCACTCTAGAAACCCAGCTCGTCTTCAACTGCTGAGATGCTGTGGAAATATTGGAGCTGTTGATGAGCAAACCCTGTTGGGACTGACCCGATGCGTATGTAGTGAATCTTAGTATGTGTGAAAGTGACAGACAGTGAAGAGAAGTGGAGGGCCAATTCCCTTACACAACTCGGACCACATCTCTGGCTGGCCCTTCAATGGCATAGTTGCTGTGGCACTGAAAGGAGACCTCTCAACACAAGAGAGATGTGATGTGTGTTTTGGTGGGGTTTATATACAGCTGAAAATTTAGGGTTCAGTGTGACGAAAGACATATTGGAAACTAAATCTTCAGGGGCAAAAGGCCATTTATTATACTGTAGCCACATCCTCTGTTCCTGTTTACAATCCCAAAGTATTGATTTTTATACTCAGTGATACTCAGACTGCAGCTAACCAGCCGCAAGTGGCTCTTTAATGTGTCTCCTGCGGCTCTTTGAAGGACATGATATTAAAACACCGCGAGCTTTAATTATTAATGAAATTAATCAATCAGCATAAGTGCTGGAAGTCTGTGTGCTTAGGGTGCTGCCACACCTCTTGTCTTGAGCTGGTTTCCATCATACACAGAGTTTACAGTTGGGTTCATTGACTCTCGCCTTCCCTCGCTGTACCAATTGTTCCAGCGCCCTGCTAATCAGGATGCTTTTACTAGGTTATGAACCAATTATAGCTGATAAAGTAACAATACTTGGCCTGCCATTTTACCGTGAGAATAATTATACACACAAATATCTATCTATCTATTAAATGAAACAATGAATTCACGCTACTTTTTTGGGGTAATGTTTATTGCTAGTTTGGCTCCTGAACCACTGAGATCTGAATATCATTGCATTAAGCAATGTCTATATGTACCACAACAAACAGGGATAATCAATCTAAAGGCCTCCAAAACTAACAAGAACAAATTTGAGCGTGGGAAGATCGATGAGTTTACAGTGGAATCCGTGGACATCGGAGACCTCAAAAAAATAAAGATTGGCCATGACAATAAAGGTAAGATGACCCGGCACAACATAACTTTGCTTGTTCCGCATGGCGGGGGTCAGGGGGTTATGTTTGGAAATAGTCATTTCATGACTATTTCTTAACATGCTGGACATTATTATCATCACGTGCTTGGTGCTTTGCAGACAAATATACAGGCCCTTTCCCCAAGGAGCCTGCAATTTAATTAAATGTGGTACAGCAGTGGTGGCAGATGAGATGTAAGCAGTGTGAGCAGTGTTGAAACACAGCAGTTTTCATCCTTTTGTAAGCGGTGATAAATAGCAGGAGGAGCCTGCACGGGGGTGGGGGGGGGGAGGCTACCCAGGAGAAGTGAGCATTGCAGGGGAATTGCTGTACAAAACCATTATTCCATAAAAGGGGTGATGCCAGTCTTCTGACTGGCTTTATAACCATGTTGTGGCATATATTCGGGGCATTCCTACCTGGTTGCATGCTTTAAAATGATCTGGATTTCAAAATGGAATCTGTAGATAATGAAACCCAGGCGTTAAATTCACACAAAGGGCCCAATTTTTGAATGCCTAACTTCAGACATTTTAAAGGGGCCTGATTTTCAGAAAGTGCTGCAAACCCTCCCTCTGATAAGGAGGCCCCATTAGTCTCCCACTGGACAATCAGACTCTGAGGCAAACCAAGCCTCTAGCCACGTTTGAGAAGATTGGCTTCAAGTTCTGACAAAAAAGCAAGAGTGAGCGAGAGTCTAATAGTGACAGCACAGCACTGCCTGGCCCGTGAGGAACTCCGGTGTTCTGACCCTGGTTTTAACTCCCTCTGGGATTTTGGGCAAGTCACTTAGCAGTAACCTGTCTGCCAGAAGTGACTTTGCTGTAGAACCGGATGATAACACTTACCTCTTTCACGGGGATCTTGCGGGTTGAATTAATTTGTTCGTTATCTGTAAAGCGCTTTGCTGGTGAAAAGTGCTATTCACTCTTAGTATAATCTTCTGCTATAGGTGGCTCCGCTGGCTGGTTTTTGGAATGGGTGGAAATTGATGCCCCATCGCTTGGGCAATGCCTGAAGTTCCCTTGTGGCCGCTGGCTGGATAAATCAGAGGACGATGGAGCCACTGAGAGAGATCTCTTCCCTGCAAAACTGCAGACAAAAGAATATGTTCCATGTATGTAGAGGACCATAGAGCTACCCTAGGTTTATAGATTCTTTCTTCTCTCCCCTGCCCAAACCCTGGTTCATGCCATTGTTCCTTCTCACCTGGACTATCCTCCTCTCTGGCCACCCTGATCTTTACAGTCCCCTTTTCAAACTATCCAACAGTCAGAAGCTAAAATAATCTTACCCTGGTGATGCTCTGACAATGTCCCCTCAGTCACGTCCCGACCTCCACTCCTGCTCTGACCATGGCATCCCCTGTGTCTCAAGCACATTTGCACTTTCTTTCCACATAAAACGTTAGGGGTGAAAGAAGGGATGCTCCTTCTACCCTTCCCCACCGCCATCCCTTGTGTGTTCAATCTGCTGTCAGCCACAACAGGCCCCAGGTTTGGACTAATAAATATATACACGCAGAGGGTGAATTTCAACCCATCACAAGGCCTCAGCACGCAGAGCTCACACCTCAGACCTAGGGACCATCAATGTCACATTTCAACCCTATGGGGCTTAACCAGTGCATAACCCTTGCGCTGGTCTTCTTCAGAGGAGTGACTGTCACTCATAGTATGGTGGTTTTGCTTCTCCTGAGATGTATCACCTATGGTGTTAAATTCTTGATACATAACGTGAGTGGGTAATTGGTTATGGGTATTACTGGACATAAGAGTTTCTGGAATCCCAGCTCTTCGTGTAAAACATGTGCAAAGCTCATTTGTGTCAGCAGCCCTTCTGCAGTGTCTGGAACCGGCAATCGGGGCTACGTAGACGGAGTCTTGTAAGATACTAAAATCAAGCATAAATACACACACACGTAAATACGCACGTTGTACTATTCACAGTATTCTAATTTCCCAGCCATTAACATGGTGATTTCAGATTGCCACTAAAATGGTCTGACGTGTCTCATGATCGCTCACGCCAAATTATTTCCCTGAGCACGGAGGATGAAAACATGTCATTGTCGTTCCCGTTAAAACAGTGCCTTTGGGGTACAACCTGAAAACGAAAGGGGGTTCTGACAGCTGAGAGCTGTGTGACTAGTGACCTTACAGTGCTGTGTTGCTGATTTAGTTCTGAGCTGATGTTAATATTCAAATAAAAAATCCAAGTGTAGCAGACTTGAGAAGATCAGATCATTTTTAATTCATAACACATAGCAGGCAATTTTGGATTAGTTCTTTATTTTTACATATTGCAGGAAACTCTTTCAGTTTATCTGCAGCACAGGCAAATAGGTTTCATTGGTTCTGGCAAAAAGAATATTAAGTACCTTCAGGCTGATTGTCTCTAAAATCAAACTTCTTCATCTCTGTTCTCCTGAGAGCTGTGTTTAGAAAGCCTGGATAGCTAATGAATGATTATGCTCTGATATGCATAATCACAGTTGCTCCGGCAATAATAGAAGTGGTGCCAGAAATATGCCATCTGTTCTGATCTAGGCTGCTGAGTCCTAGAACTCCCAGCACTGTGGCATAAAGCATAACAAAGAATATTGAAATGGGTGGTGTGTGGGAGAGCACAGGAGTATAAGCCGCTTGGAAAGATACATAGAAAAAGGACAAGAACGGTTGAAGTGAGGTTTGATACACATGAACAGGTAAACAAAAGAATGCATAAGGCCAGCCAGAATGACAGAGAAGGGATGGAAGAAATAGAAGCCCATGCTAAGTGTATGGGCCAAATTCTGCACAACTCCAAAGGAGACTGGTAGCATCCTGAGTGTGAGTCAGCAAAGAGATTATCTCAAGTTAGAGTTCAAGAACTGCAAAGAGGCCTTTGATAATTTGCAATAAAATAAATAATATTAACACTGAGCTCTTGTCGGGCACTTTTCATCCATATACCTCAAAACACCGAACAAAAGAGAGTAAATACTATTCTCCACATTGGGAAAGTGAGACACAGAGAGGGGAAGTGACTTGTTCAAGGTTATATAACTGGTCAGTGGCAGAGCCAGGAATCTGTCCTGGTCTTGTGGCCCCCAGGCCAGTCCCCTATCTCTTGGGCTAGTCTATTTCTTACATCAGTAAGAGTCTGAAAAGGAATAAGCATTAGAAAGAACTGTAGGAAATATAAAATTAAAGGCAACAATAAATTCTAAAGAGACCAAGGTAGGAACAAGGAAAGATTAAAGGGCCCAATTCATTGTTGCTCTGCACCTCGTGTGGTCACAATTCTAATTTGGTAGTCTTTTGTGCCCGCTTTGCACTACTTTGGTGACTGGACAAGGTGCAAGGCATTGGAAAATCTGGCTTCAAGAGAACACTAGATGAAAGGGTGAAATGGAGATTAGTTCTTTAAAGCGAGAGACAGGTTCACATTTTCCCTCCTCTCTGGTTGATGTTTCCTTCGCAAGCTAATCCTTAAAATAGTCCAGAGTTTTAATGAGCTTTATTTAGAATTTTTCATACCAGCTCCAGCTAGTTCAGTTTTGCCAGTTTTTGCCAGAGGATTTACTCAAAAATCCTCTGAGTCTTTTCAAGACTCAGCGTACTGTGGGAGATTCGTGTTTCAATGACTTTGCAGTATAAATATTCAGAGCTCTTTTGACTTCCAGTGGGTCAGATTCCAACCTCAGTAAATCAATATGAATTCAGAGTAGCTCTGTTGGCTTCATTGATTTACATGGAGTTCTTCAGATTTATGCTGGTGTAATTGAGATCAGAATCCAGCCTGATGGCTTACAACGTAATGTAACCGTTAACTGAACATAACTTCTGGGTGTATAATTCCTAATGATGTTTTGTAAATGTTGACATTGCTAATCTAGGATTGAGTGTGTTGAGTTGTAAAATGAATGATAGACTTTCCCAGTTGGAAGCCTTCCTTTTTGCTCACAGTTTGTTTTTTGTTTTCTTCTGCTTAACTTAGTTGTCCCTTACGAAATCACAGTTTACACCAGTGACATCTTTGGAGCTGGCACCGATGCAGATGTCTTCATTGTTCTCTACGGAAGTAATGGCATCTGCAGTCAACAGAAATCCCTGTGCCAGAACAAGAGAGAGCGAAGGATGTGCTTTGAGAGGAACTCAGTGGATCAGTTCATTGTGGAGGTAAAATAAAAATATTTGCTTTTGTGCAGGAGCAATGATTGGGTGAGAGGTTTGGGGATACAAAGTGGAGAGGAAAGCAGTTGGCATGTGGAAAAATTTGAAAAAGGATTCTTCGTGACAACTGGGTGAAAATTTTTGGATGACTAATTCTGGACAAAAGATGCATTTTTGGCCGACCTGAACTATTTGTGGGTTTGACTTTAATTGTTTTGGCCATTCACAGACTGGCCAGAGAAGGAAGAGATGGGGAGTGCTGCTGGACCCGGTAACTTTCAGGCCAGTGGTCAGGGCACTCATGTTAAGAGCCAGGCTTGACACTTGCTCTGGGTTCAAATCCCTGTTCTGGAGTAGACCTCAAGCAGACTTTTTCCATTTACCAGTCTAAACATTTTAGATGTGGTTCAGCCCAAACCGAATTTTTTCCCCGGTTTTTTTGGAACTTTCAGTGAACCAAAAAATCAATTACTTGCCCAACTTTACCCTTTACCTGGTTAAGGCATTAGCCTAGGACTTGGGAGTCCTGGATTCAGGTTCCAGTTCTTCTACGGACTTCCTGTATGATCCCAGGCAAATCACCAAGCCCTTTTGTGTAACCCACAAATCTTCTGGGTTTAGTTTTCAGTCCCATCTAGTGGTACTGACACCACTTTAGAGAGAGAGTTAAATGGGTCTGCTCTACAACCTTAGTGAACAGCCAGATGGCTTTTAGTTCATGCACTAGAGGCTTGATCCCGCCTGCCGACGGACCGGGTTCTGATGGTGTTACACTTACACCTCAGGTTCCCATCTATAAAATGGGGATAATAACCCAATCTCACAGCATGTTACAAGGATACATACATTTAAAGCACTGTAAAGTGCACAGATACAGTAATAGGAGATAGATAAGTAGTAACCCCTGCCATTACTTGCTAATGGCCTCATCCTGAACCTTTAATCAATTATAATTTCTCTTCCTCTCTCTCTGGCACACTTCATCTTCTCGCTTGCTCTCTGTCCCGCCGACATTTTTTAAAGGAAACACCTTCTAAGAACCAAAGATAATGTCTGAAATTGCATGCACAAATGGGGAATCTATATGCACTATTTTGTGGGTGCACTTTCAGAAGGCACTTTTGAAAAGTTGGTACATAATGTCTAACGCTTGTATGGAATATGTAGAGGATCTGTTACCTTACTGTAGGGGCTATGGTTTCTGAATACATTGGACCAAGTTTTCAAAGAGCCTGATGTGTGTGCAGACGTATCTTTTGCATGCACTAATGTATATTTGTGCACACACATTGATCAGTTGTGTAGCTAACTGCCCATTGGCACAAGGAATGGTGGATTCAACAGTCCTTGCTCACAGCAAACTTTCACTGAAAGCAGTGCATACACAAGATTATCAATTGGCAAATACTGCAAGTTAGGGAGGTGTTTTAAAAATCTAGGCCTATATATTATTTCTGTTTGATATTTTCATCCACTGGGTATGACAGAGACTAAGTTCCAGAGGAACTTGAAACCCTTCTTTGTTTCTTTTTGTTTTGTTGTGGTGGTGTTTTTTTAATAATCAAACCTTAGGACATTTTAAAACAAATAAAAATATTTTCACCACAAATTGTTGTCCTAGGACACAAATCAGAATAAACCCTCTCCTCTTGACATCTTACCTCCATGGAGTTTCCCTGGAGTTGTCCATGATGGAGTTTGCCCTTGATCAATCCATGTGTAAAAGATCTTGAACTGCACATTGTTTTAATGTTGTAATCCTTAGGATTTATTTTCCCTTTTAGAAGACTCTGAGACATCAGCGTGTTTTAGACGAAGTTCATGAAAATGCAGTTTGTTCTGTGGATTTAGAAGGACATATTAACTGATCCCCAAAATGTATTTTTTCTTTACCAAACAACAACAAAAAAGCAGCAAAATATATTCTTCTTTCACCTATTTGTGAGGAGCCATAATTTGAAGCTCAGTAGACCTTGAAAATAATGCTGGGATTTCAGAAAATGCAGAGCTGAGAATTGCCTTTTTGTTTTAGTGGTTTTATTGCCGGTGCTGTTTGGTATTCTGCAGAAGGGGCAATAAAGGCATTAAAACAAACATTATCAGCTGCAGTTCTGAGTGGTGATTTTCTGGAGATGCCTAAAGCGGTGCAATAAACACATCTTTTTTTAATACTCATCTTTACAGTCACATGTCACTTCACTGCTATGTATAAATGGAGTGCCTCATTGAAGGATGATTATTCAGGCTGAGCAGGGGAAGAATAACATAATTTCACCTATATTAATGTTTTTGGATGAATTCAGAGAATTTTAAGTTGTATGCTAGTAAGAGATTGATAATGCTCTCTATAGTCAGACCAGGTAGAGTGAATGCAGTCTGCAGACCTCATGCAAGCTTCCCTAACCAGTTCTGTTGCAGCACCAAACCCTGAATTGCAACAACCAGTCTATTCTAATTCTCAGTCTCTCTAGAAATTAGGTGAACTGTGCTTCAATACATGACAGTCTTGTCATGTTGGGGGCAAGAGGTAGGGGGACTACATTGATACCTCCAAACGTTTAACATTTGCAAGATTGAAAAATAGTTGGTAAAAAAATCTCTGCCGGGAAAACGCTAGCTTAACAGGCCCCTCCCATGTGAAACGGAGGCATTCAGTTAGTGCTCACGTACCCTCAAACTGGCACCAAAATAACAAAAGGTGCAAATCCAAACCAGTTTCATGATTTTGGTGCAACTATGTTTACAGCCTTCTTTTCAGAATATAAGTGGCGAAAGGGACGCCTAGAAAATTAGTGGCTATTTAAAATATTGATCTATGTGATTTGCTATTGATCTATGTGATTTGCTCAAAGTGGCAGATGGAGCCTGTGGCTGAGCAGGAAAGAGAAAGCAGATTTCCAGGCTCTCAGTCTTGTGCTTTGATTTCAAGACTCTCATTCCTCTGTTATGATCATGTATCTATAATATAATGCACATTTGGGCAAACGTTTTGGCCTGAGGGCCACATCGGGGTTGCAAAATTGTATGGAGGACAGGGTAGGGAAGGCTGTGCCTCCACAAAGAGCCTGGCCCCACCCCCTGACTGCCCCCTCGGAACTCC
Source organism: Sternotherus odoratus (assembly GCA_032164245.1). Classification (NCBI taxonomy): domain Eukaryota; kingdom Metazoa; phylum Chordata; order Testudines; family Kinosternidae; genus Sternotherus; species Sternotherus odoratus. The sequence goes on from JAVMKO010000007.1 coordinate 96,519,790, forward strand.
CGACCCATCCAACCCCCCGTGCTCCTTGTCCCCTGACCGCCCCCTCTAGAGACCCCCTGCCCCAACCACTCCCCATGGGACCTCACCCCCTATATAAGCCCCCCTGCTCCTTGTCCCCTGACCATCCCCTCCTGAGACCCCCCCCACCCTAACTGCCACCCCCCAGGACTCCTTCCCCTGCCCTCTGACTTCCCCAACCCCTATCCACACCCCCGATCCCTGACAGAACCTTGGAACCTTCAGGCCTATCCAACCCCCCTGTTCCCCACCCCCAACCATGTCGCTCAGAGCAGTGTGTCTGGCGGCCTCACGGCCTGCCAGAACTAGACACGCTGCCCCACTCCCACCAGGGCTTGCAGCCCCGCCCCCTTACCACGCTGCTGCAGCTCTGCCCAGAAGTAGCAGTGGACCAGAGAGCTGTCCACATGGCAGCGTGGTGCGAGGGATGGGGGGAGCCTCCCTGGCCGGGAGTTCAGGGGCCGGACAGGATGGTCCCATGGGCTGGATGCATCCCTCGGGCCGTAGCTTGCCCACCCCTGATTTAATGCATAGCTATAAAAAAATCAAACCACAGTAAACGTCCAGCTTCTGAGGAGTGTCTCAGTTCCCATTCCAGCTGAAGAGCTTAGACAATGCTCCACACACAGACTTGTACCTATTTAATAGCCTCTGTTCCCAAAACGTAGTATTTCAGTGCACGGCTTGTGTGTAGACACACTTCTTTCAGAATAAAAACACTGTGGAGCCCCTCATTCCACATGCATATGGATGTAACAATGAGGCTAATATTTGCCCGTTGGGGAACTTAATATAGACGGAAAATAAGAAAATAGATAACGAATGAGTGGATCTTGGCTTTAGCTGTAAAGAAACTGAGGTTGCCACTTATTACCCACCTCATAATCTTTTCTTTGTTTCCATAGCTGGAGGATGTTGGAGACACTATTGAGAAGATTCGTATTGGGCATAAAGGCGGAGGGCTTAATTCTGGATGGCATTTAGATCGGGTGGAGATACGGAGACTTTTGCCAAATGGGAAGGTAGGCATTGAATCATTGGACTTTGTGGAAGTCTTCCAGTGGCAGCTGCTTCTCCGCTTCCCAAAATGGAGCTGCTTCTCCGCTTCCCAAAATGTTTGACTCTATGGGGAGTTTCAAAGGCACTGTGCCCAAGTGAGAACATGCTTGCTGCCTGCTTGCCCCTATCAGGCCCATATGTTTCACTCAGCACTTGGACAGCTCCACCTGCTCCGTGTCTGGTTGCCCTCTTTTCAGGCAGGGAGGTGGGTTCTAAACCAAGCAGCCAGGCAACAGTTAAACCAGAATTTAAAAGTTATTAAGTGAGAAGACTGAGCAAAAGAACCTCCCAGTTAAGATAAAGCAAAGAGATCCACAATTTTGCTGAGCTTTGACTCAAAAAGAAGAAAGCAGAGCACTGCATGATGCCGCTGTAATCAACCACAGGATATTATGACCTGCCACAGGATAGTAATATGCTGCCAAAGCTTCTAAAAGCCGTGTTACCTGATTAGACTGCTAAGATGTATCTGGATGTTGCAAAGGAAAAATGAGGTCAGGAACTTTTAAAGTAAATTGAAAGCACTTGGGTTGGAAACGAAGCTCATTGCATATCAGTAGAACGCTGCCTATGCATGTCAATTATATCTGATAATTATATTTCATTTGCTACAATTCAGACAGTAGAGCACCGAGTTTAGCAGACTGTCATACCGCCTATAGCTCAGAGCCAAAAATCAAACTCTAATGAAACAAATCCCAGTTGTAAGCGCTGTGAGATTTTGCAGTCGTTACCATAAAATAATACACTTTGTGTCACTGTAATAATAATACCATCACTAACAAGTCAGCTCCAATGGAAGCTGCGGCAGTGACATGGAGACTAGTGACTAAAATTCAGTTAACGCTTGCCATGACGACTTTATTTCCGTCATGAAGGCTTTTAAGCTACAGTCCCCCAAATATCATGTAACCTAATCTATAATGTTCACAGCAATGACTCAGGCACATAAAACCAACTGTGATAACACCATTGGCATTTGGGATCCGTTCCAATTTAAAGCAACTCGTATGCTCCTTCCATCATGGCTTTAATGAGGAGTCATGTTGGGAATCTCTACTTGTAATAGGGAATACCAACGCAGAGGCACAGTTACAAAATGTCGTCTCTTCCTCCTCATTGACACTAGATTATGACTGGGAGGAACCACGTCAACTGGTAGTTCTAATTGTAATGAATGGTTTGGAACATAGAAAGAAAATACTGGTTACATTTCCTGGACTGCAGTCATTATGTGTAGAGCCGTACGAATCCATGGATATCTATTTTTGCAGATCATGGATCAGATGTGGATACAAATTTTGTATCTTCACAGGGCTCTAAATATAGGATCTTGAAGGCAGGGAAGCAGCTGTCTACAGCTCATAGTCTATGAGAGGGCTTCTTTGACTTCAAGATCCTATATTCTCTCTTCCCCCCATATACAGAAAAAGGGGAAGTGACAGATCGAGACAGGCAGCAAAATCATCTCCATGCTCCTATCGCCACAGTTTAAGCAACTAAGCAATTTAGGAAACCTCTCTTGACTTTTATCAGGTCACTTGGAGAGGGAAGCAGCTGCTTCTGCACAGTAAGTCAGTAGCTGCAGACAGCTGCCTCTTGATCTATGAAGAGGATCTCGAATATGGAAATGTTACTGCCTTATTTGGAGAAACTGCTGATCAACTGCTGCTAACGTTGGAAGAGCTTCAACAGGCTGCAGAATCAATAGGACTTAAAATAGGTGGTGATAAAACCAACGTTATGCACACTTCCTATAAAATGGAAATGAATGACCTGTCGACCCTGCATGTCAATGACAATGACACTGAATGGGGGAATAGTTTTGTCTATCTGGCTATTCACTTGAAAGCAAGAGGTATGACCAAAGTCATACGTTGGTTTGGTCTTGCATCAATGGCATTTTGTCACCTACAGCAGCCCCTCTTTGGGCAGTGGGATGTCTGTGTGACAACTAAACTATGAGTGTTCAATGCAATAATGATGGGAACTCTGGTACAAGGAACAAAAACATGACTGTAAAAAACAGCTGAGCGGAGGCGACTAAGCAGTTTTTGGTGTCAACAGTTATGGCGTATTCATAACATCCGTTGGTTTGATTTTTGTCACAAACAAGGAGATGCTTAGATGATCCCTGTAAGTTGCAGTCTTCCACCAGTTGAGAACAAAATGAGTGCAATGGTCGGATCATATCCAGTGTTCAGACAACCCTATGCTTTTACAGAAGGATTGTAGAGATGAGGAAATAGATCACAAAACTGACCAGGAATGAGGCTGGGAAAGAGAGAAGTCTTACAAGGGATCATTCAAGTTGGAAGTCTGTTCTGTGTGCCACCTCCTCTTGCATCCTAGGTATAATGGAAATAAAAACTCCTGAAAGTAAAGATTTACAATAATCCAAAATCCTGTTTGATTTGTATTTTGTCATTCGGACAGGCCATGCTCCAAAATGCTTTAGAGTTCACCTTTCCAAGTACAAGGTTGGTTAAATAACAGCTGTGAGAGGAGCAGCAAGATGAATAAAAAGATATATGCAAGGGAGAAATCATGTGTCTGGCCAAGATTTGGAATGAGAGGAAGGTTGTTCTAAATGACAGGAGAGGCAGAGGAGAAGGCTCCTGCACCAATGATGGGAGTGTTGGGAAGTATACAAAGGATGATAGCATTACAGCAGAATGAACAGGGAGGGTAGTGGAGAGAGGATGACGGGGGGGGGGGGGGGAAGCAGGGCTGGCTCTATACCAAATGACGCCACAGGCAAGGCGTGTCTCTGGCATCTCCCCTCCATTTGTTAAACTTTTCAATACCTTATTTTTATTGCATTTGTAGCCCATTTCACAACTTTGATGCACAATTTGCATGCATGATTTATTCCTGTCATATTGGATGATACGTTAGCATGCTAGGATCTGTAAGTCTGTATTTATCCATGCCATATATAAGCAAATAAAAAATTGTTTTCTCTAAGCGTATAGAAACTTTTTTTAATTTTACAAATAACAGAAATGTACTAACATCAAGAAATGGAACTGTGCACCGACATTGGGTGGACCGATATTAAATAGTGTTACAGTAGATGACAGCCTTTGAATATTATCCCTAGTCCTTTAGTTCTAAAAGTCGCCTTTCTCACCTTTGCCCTTGCGAACTGAAGCACAACGTTAGAGAGATCCAAAGACTGGCTGATGGCATTTTCAAGCAATAAAATAACAGGCAATGTCAGTGTATCATTGGCCATCGTCAATCAAAGATATGTTTTAATGAGCCTGACTATCGAAAAGCTGTGCTCACCACTCATGACTGTGACCAGCAGCATGAGCAGAATCCTCAAAGCTGTCCACACAAAATAGGAGAAGTGTCCTTGAGCTCTTCCTCGTGAATGAATTGGAGAACGTGGGGTGAAGAATGCTTCCCGCGTGGAAAAATGTGACGGGTGTTGTCCAATTTGACACAGAGATCTTTATCATTGAGGTCCAAACATTTCCCATATGTCAGCATCCGGTGAAGGTCGGTATAATTGTTCAAGAGTGTTTTCCTGTCTTCTGGCAACTTACTAAGATCATAGAACGCCCACCCCCATCCCCCGATCTTTTTGTAGTGCTTCATTTGGCAAAACCTTTCTTCGAAGGAGACTCGAGCAGTGTCAACACGCGAGCAAAAAAAGCCACCTTTTTGAATTTTTCTTCTAAACTTCCCGTCACCTCATCTCTGCCCTCGTAACCAAACTGTCTCTTCTTCTGATGAAGATGAGTTTCCTTGGAGACAGGCTCAACTCCTAAGTTTTCTGCCATTTCTTCAGCAGCAGTGATGGCATCTTCAAATGCATTGTCTCTGTAGGCCACAATGAAATCATGGCAGCTTCTTATCAGAGTAGTAGCGGTCACGATGTTCATCGACTGAGTTTGTAATGCCTGGCTTGCAACATTTGCGTGGAACAGGATTTTGTGCCAAACCAATAACTGAGACCAAAAATTTGAAGTCAGTGATCTGCTTTGCCGGGCTTTGCACCTCATGTTGGATTCCGGCTTTGACTTTATTTGATTGTGCCAGTTCCTTCAGGGTGTCATAAACCTCAGTCACTTGGTATCTCACTGGCTTTACACTGTCAATTAGGTTCTCCCAGCAAGCGTCACTTAGCAGATTCCTGGTCAGTTTTTTAACGTTGTCTGTGAGGATCTTCCACCTGATAGTTGCTGCTGAAAACAGGATGTGTATCCTTTGCAGGACTTCAAAGAGAGAGACTGAATCTAAAGCAGATGGCACTGCACCCGACACAACCCGGTTGAGAGACTGGCAGCCACAAGGCAGGAAGAAAACTCTTGGATCAGCACAAGGATCCTTGCCTGGAGCCACGGTTTCTTGTCCACTTGTCCATGGCAATCCTGAAGCTTTATTTTATTCTCATTCGAAACATTCATAAGCAGTTCTGTTAGGCCTTTTCCAGTAGCATCATTCACCGACCGGAAACAGATAAAATGTTCCTTTACTTGGATGCAACCATCCTTGTCGTCAACAGATTTTACTGTAAATGACATCTTTTCACAGTGACTAATGTCAGGAGTGCAGACCATTATTACAGTGTAGTACTTCGCTTTGCCGAGCTGCATCAAAATGTTATTGAGCACCTTCCCTGCCATACGGTCCATCAATTGGTTTTGAATTGTTTTGCAGCAGTAATGATCCATAGTTTCTTTACGAACTACTTGATATAGGTGCTCATACATGACCTCATCATATTTCCTGAGGAGCTCTACCAAACTGAGGAAATGACTGTTATGTTTGGTGAACAACTTATCTGAGTCCCAGAAAGGCAAATTAGTCTATGCAAGGAAGACAGTAATTGAGATCAGATGTTCAAGACTCTGCTCTCAGGTGGAAGCAAGTCCATGGAGGGTTTCAGAAACAAAGAGCACTATGCTGCACAGGATCTTGAAATGAGTGGGAATGCCTGTGGAGTCATTTGAATATAGATTTGAGGTGTCTCCATAGAGAGGAAGGATAGTCCAGTGGTTCGGGCACTAGCTTGCGATTTTGGTCCGGCAATTTTGGTTCAAGTCCCAGCTCTGCCACAATCTTCCTGTGTAATCTCAAACAAGTCACATCATCTCTCTGTGCTTCAGAGTAGTACTGCCCTTCCTCAGAGGGATGTTGGGAGGATAGATACATTAACGATTGTGGGGAGACATATAAGTACCATCAATATAATTGAGTGTAAATGGCACTTCACAGGTAATGGCACATGACTGTTTGAAAGAACTGCAATAGTTAAGGTGAAAAGATATGAAGCCCTGGATGAGGATCCCATTTGAGATGGAGTCAAGGCAATGACACATTCAGAAGCTTTTTCTTCCATTATGCTGTGTAGTTTGTGTGTGGTCTGGAAGTTAACTTTGTTCTGTTCGCACTTGTGGGATCTGCAGTTGATATGAAGATTTGTGTCCACTTCATACACAGTTACCCTGGTTAAATAACATTTTGAAGGCCTTGAAGAAACCTGTTACTTTTCCTTAGCAAGTGATCTGACATTGATTTCATTTGCTGTTCCACTGTTTTCATTTCTTCCTTGATAGGGTAGAAATCATGCTTGTTTCTCCTAAAGTCGGAACACAGGATAAAAAACTATTTCACTTTTTTTTCTTAAAGTACTCATGGGAAATGGCTTCAGAGTGCTTGAGTTTTAGTAGTATTGGGCAAAAGCATGAAGTTTGCACTTCAGCAACATCCTGGAATGTACTCAGGCAAAACTACTGACTTCAAGGAGAGTATTTTCTGAATAAGGACTGATAAAGGGTTGCAGGATCCTGCAAACTCATATTCACAAATGTCTTCAGTGGGAGGAGGATACTATTGGGAATAAGGGTTTTCAGGATCAGGCACCGAACCCACCGAAATAAGAGAGGGAGAATACCTGATAGATTATATAGTCAATCCCCTATAGTGGAGTAGTGTACTCTGCATTATCTAGTGCCTTGGTTAGTCTCATTTGAGCACAGTTTAGCTTTTGATACTGAATAATAGAAAGGGTTTTATTACCTAACAGTATACTTTGTTCTGCTTCATGGAATACTTGCATTGTCTGGTTGTTGCACTTAACACAATTTTTTATCTGTACATACACACAAACTGGAATTCACTGTGCTTGCATATCAGTGACTGTGCCCAATGGCTGAGAAGCAACTGACTGTGTAGCTCTCCCTCTAAAAATGAATGTGTCTTTGTCGTGTTACACCAGGGTTCGGAAACAATGACATTTCCATGTCAAAGGTGGCTTGCAAAATCTGAAGATGATGGTGAGATTGTAAGAGAACTTGTACCATCTGATATCTTTACTGAAAAGCTCCTGAAAGATGGGACACTAAAACAGATAGAACAGGAAGTTGAAGAACCGTTGGAAAGTAAGTAAAATTCCACCGCACCTTGACTTATTATTTTGACCCTTTGGAACAAGCCATTTGGATATGTAGTTCAGGTAGATGTGTGCTACTAAAGGTTGCTTCTTTGAAATGATGGCTTTTGAGTGAAAAATCAATCATTTAAACTGCCATATTTTATGTCAAAAAGCTAGTATCTCCCATCTGGACTCCTGTAACTTCCCATTCTCTGGCCTCCTTGAAGCCTAGCATGCTTCCATGATTGTCTGCACTTTCTTCCACAATGCCCGTTAAGTACATAGCACCCTCCCAGAACTGGTCTGCAGGGCAGCTACCCGCTTCTTATTCAGATCCCTCTGTAAGTAGGTTGAGTTCCTATCCTGCTCTGGACGGAGAATATAAATACTATGCAACATCTGGATTTACCCTCTTCCTAGTATTTGACTTTCTAACAGAAATAGTAACAACACATTATAAATTTCAGCCTAAACTTCTCCCTCGAACTTGGCTATTGCTAACAATTTCTCTGCAACACCTCCCTGACCAACCGTTAGTTACCTCTTCCCTAGAGGGAGATTTTTACCCCTCTCATGTCCTGATTGGAACTAAGTGAATCCAACTGCCGGTATTACTTTCCATCATCTTTCAGGGTTCAAGTACCTGGTAAGAGGACCATTCAGCCATGGACATCATCCCATCCAGTATTTCTTATTCTCTTTCACAGCTTGATTTGTATTTACACTATGCCTAGGGCCCTACCAAATTCACAGCTGTGAAAAATGTGTCACTGACCGTCAAATCTGGTCTCCCCCTGCGAAAACTGTTCTTTTACCCTATACTATGCAGATTTCATGTGGGAAGACCAGTGTTTCTCAAATTAATAGAATCATAGAATATCAGGGTTGGGAGGAATCTCAGGAGGTCATCTAGTCCAACCCCCTGCTCAAAGCAGGACCAATCCCCAACTAAATCATCCCAGCCAGGGCTTTGTCAAGCCTGACCATAAAAACCTCTAAGAAAGGAGATTCCACCAACTCCCTAGGGAACCCATTCCAGTGCTTTACCACCCTCCTGGTGGATTTTTTTGTCCTAATATCCAACCTAAACCTCCCCCACTACAACTTGAGACCATTACTCCTTGTTCTGTCATCTGGTACCACTGAGAACAGCCAAGATCCATTCTCTTTGGAACCCCATTTCGGGTAGTTGAAAGCAGCTATCAAATCCCCCCCTCATTCTTCTCCTCTGCAGACCAAATAATCCCAGCTACTCAGCTTCTCCTCATAAGTCACGTGCTCTGGCCCCCTAATCATTTTTGTTGTCCTCCGCTGGACTCTTTCTAATTTATCCATATACTTCTTGTAGTGTGAGGCCCAAAACGGGACACAGTACTCCAGATGAAACCTCACCAATGCCGAATAGAGGGGAATTTGCTGATCCTGACCCAGAAGGGACTTGTGGGGAGGTCGCAAGGTTATGTTAGGGGAGTTGCAGTGTTATCCTTACTTTTGCACTGCTGCCTCCAGAGTTGGGTAGCCAGAGAATGGCGGCTGTTGGCCAGGCACCCAGCTCTGAAGGCAGCGTCCTGCCAGCAGCAGCGCAGAAGTAGAAGTTGGCAATACCATAACATGCCACCCTGACTTATGTGCTGCTGCTGGTGGCAGCTCTGCCTTCAGAGATGGGCTCCTGACCACCAGCCATCACTCTCTAGTTGCCCAGCTCTGAAAGCAGCGCCGCCGCCAGCAGCAGCATAGAAGTGAGGGTAGCAGTCCTACAGCCCCCCCCTAAAAAAAAAACTTGCAGCCCCTCCCCCCCACACACAACTCCTTTTTGGGTCAGGACCCCTACAATTACAACACCGGGACATTTCAGATTTAAATTGCTGAAATCATGAAATTTACGATTTTTAAAATCCTAAGATCGGCCAAAATGGACCATGAATTTGGTAGGGCCCTAACTATGGCATTCTGTCAGTGCACATCATTTTTGCACACCTTAAGGCCTTTTGTAGTTATAAGATGAGCTAGCACGTCAACGTGAGGACTAGACAGGAGCCTGGGGTTTACCTGGACCTGCTAACTCCTATTGCAACTACAAACTGCTTCGTCTTCATTAGGATTTTAGCTAGTGTTAGTTACCGGATGTTAACTATCACCAGGTAAGACCAGGCCTTAGAATATTAAGTTCTTGGAGGCAGAGACTGTCTCTTCCGAATTGTTTTTCCAGCTGATTTTGAGCACTAGCCCAATATAAATAATAAAAAATAACATCTTCCTTCGCTATAGCTGTGCATTCTGTCCTGAAGAGCTCCTGAAATGATATACAGAGAATCACATTTAATAAACGGATTATGCAGAACATATGTTGGGACCACTGCACCCATTATTAAAGTGCAGTTATTTCTTGGCTAGAACACCACAGTTTAGCTGTGTACAGCAATGCTACACAACAATTTAAGACATAATATCAGAAAAGTACTTTATTCAGTTGAAACTGCAGGTGGAATTTAAGTAGGTGCATTGTAATTAACTATCCAAATCGGAATTTGGCCAGCACGCCAGAGTTAACACCTCTACTCTTATGAAAAATGCCAGAATATCTTTGATAACCACAAGCCATCCGAATAACTTTTGTTATGGCACCTACTGCTGATAATGCTCTCTGTGGTTAGTGAAAAAAAAAGCAGAACCAGTGAAATTGCAGCAAACCAAACAAATATTCTCAGCACTAAATGAGCCTGATCCGTCACCCACTGCAATCACACGGAGGCTTTCCACCGATTACAATGGAAGGTGGGGCAGCCCCTGTATTATTCTGAGAGCTAAGTGAGAAGGGACTCTAAAAAAAGCAACCAAAAAAACCAACCCTCACCTAATCCGTGAAGCAATTCATGTACAAAGAAGAATCCCGCCCTCAAGCGTGGTAAGTCTCCATATCCCAAGTTTTTGTGCCTCCAATACAAATACAGCTTTTTCTCCTTCTCATTTTTGAACCACGTGGGAGTTGCAGGGAAAGCTGCCAGTCAGACTCTCTGTGGGGGTTTGCATGGCACTAATGGGAGTAAGAATCTGTTAGCTGCTATTTGTGTTTCCAGGGAACGTTCTGTCCGTCACTGTTTGTTCTCCTCGTGTAAACGGGGCGAAGCACACACATGGGAATAGCTGCATTTAGCACATTTGAAAAGCACATTACTAAAGATTTGTATAAGATTTCATTGGATCACTATCGAGCGAGCTCAACAAAGAAGATCCTTAAACAGTACAACTCCAACATGCCTTTAATTAAATAGCAGAGGTAACAAAGAGTCCTGTGGCACCTTAAAGACTAACTAAGTATTGGAGCATAAGCTTTCGTGGGCTAATACCCACTTCGTCGGATGCAAGCAGTGCATCCGACGAAGTGGGTATTAGCCCACGAAAGCTTATGCTCCAATACTTTAGTTAGTCTTTAAGGTGCCACAGGACTCTTTGTTACCTCTGCTATTCCAGACTAACACGGCTACCTCTCTGATTCTTTAATTAAATATTGTCCGAGCAAGAAGAGTCTGGAGTCTGCGCTCTTCTTTCAGTGCAGGGATTTTATATGGGGAAGGCCCATTAACTCGGGGGGGTAATTTCCCATTGAAATCTCTAGAACTTTTTTATGGAGGATACAGTATTAAGAATCCAGACCACTTATCCCACTTATCTGCTCAGTGGAGAGCAGATCCTGAATCCTAATCCCGAAAGATGCTGAGTTCAATCAAACCCCCACTGACACTAGATGAAATCAGTATTAATAAGGATACTTAGCAGCTTTAATTGTACATTCTGTATTCAAGGCAGTGTAGAGACATTAACTAGGTGGGAGTTCATGGGAGCCCAGCACCCCTGACACTGCCCTCAGTATATAGGATTCCATCTGCTCCCAAATCATATATTTCGATATCTGTTTCTTTATATAGTTCATACATACAAGATAACTGTGTTCACCGGCGATATCTATGGCGCTGGGACAGATGCAAATGTTTTCCTGACTATATATGGAGACCTCGGGGACACCGGGGAGAGAAAACTCAGCAAGTCTGAAACTAACTCCAACAAGTTTGAAAGAGCACAGGTACAGATGAAACTGATTGATAATGTTTTCCATACTGCAGGCCTTAAGCAAAGTGATGAACAAATGTTGTCATTGCTCTCCCCTAGTTGGAAGTACCGGTCTGTAAGGATGGTCAGAACTGATGGCAATTCTGACACAAAGGATCGTGCTTATTACCTCTTAAAACATTACATTTTCAGTTTAACGTTGGTACTTACGTACTACGATAGGCTCTATCTATAGCAATCCCGAAGATGGACAAGATCTTTCTTTCCTTGGAGTCGGTGAGATAGAGCCAGTCTGGCCTATACCAAGCCTCCTATTTTTCAGCTGAAAAATTGGAAGTATCCAGTGCTTAAATTTTGCCAGGGCTAAGTTCGGGCACCTGTTGGCTTGGGAGTTCATAGCCCTGACACCTCTGGACTTGCTGCATCAGTTATGAAAGTAAAAAAAATTCCTTGACCCTTGGCACCTCTTTCGTTACAAATTAAGCACAGGAAGCACCAACAATTGAGGGCACGGTTACCATCTCTTGAGCTGATTTGTATCTCCTACAAGGGAGAGCAGCTTTGGGGAATCTGACCACAATGTGGATTATAATTAATCTTGGGGCATCGTCTTCGGACACATTTTTGCAAGCTCTTAAAGTGTGATTCTCCTCTGGGAGGCGACATAAAAATGGCACTAGGTGTTCCACATTTCTCGCTCCATGATTTCCAGATCAAATGCGCTCAATTTAAAAGTTACCAACAGCCAGTCCTGCAGACTCCATATTATATCTGAGGGTATCTCTACACTGCAAATAAAACCCACTCACCAACTCACGGGGCCTGGGTCAATCAACTTGGGCTTGTAGGCTCAGGCTGTGGGATGTTCGGATTCAGGCTGGAGCCTGGGATCTGAGATTTTCTCCCTTCACTGGGTTTTAAAGTCCGTCTCCAACCCAAGTGGGAATGTCTGCACTGCTGTTTTTAGCCACAGCCACATGAGCTCAAGATAATTTGCCTGTAGTCTAAGACTCGGTGGCATGGGTTTTTCTTTGCGGGACAGGCATAACCTGAGAGTCAATCGAGTTTCTTTCCTGCTCTCTTCACCAACAATTGTGTATGACAATAACCGAGTGCAGAATTTGCTCCATTGTCTCCAGTGTGTTGCACCATGTATAAATGATGGCAGAATTTGGAGCTGCAATTGAAATATAGTAAACAGTTCTGTTGTCGTGTTAACCAGAGGAGAATCCAGCTCACTTTCTCCCAGCTCTGTTGTCCTTGGAGAGCTAACAGCACTAAAGTCAGCAGATATCAGCTCCAAGTGCTCAACACATCTGTTCCCTGTAAGTAAGAGGGTGACTTTTTACATAGTCGTGTTCAAAGCATAACCACACTTTAAACGTCTCCCGCTCCGGACAGTTTTAATGGACACAGGCTCTTACACAGATAACCCCGCTGCAGCTTTTAATCCAATACTGTCTGGTCAGGCTGGGTTTACATATGCATTGTACTCCATTGAATGCTTTAGCTATTGTCTGTTAAGAGATACTATTGCTATTAAACATCCTGTAGGAGGACAAGTTCACAATACAGGCTGTGGACCTTGGCATTATATACAAGATCAAGATTCGTCATGACAACACCATGCTGAATGCTGACTGGTACCTGGAAAAAGTAGAGATTCTGGATGAAACCACAGAAGAATCGTACCTCTTTCTGGCTGAACGCTGGCTTTCTACAAAGAAGGAAGACAAAAGGATAGAGCGGACCCTTTATGAGCAGGTACAGTAACAACAGCTAGCACAATGATCCTGACCAGGGTTCCTGAGCACTGCTACGTTGCTGCTAATAAAAATGAGATGCATAGCCTTTCAGCTGGTCACAGTCCAGCACAGTTTATTAGTGACCTAAACATGTTGCCCACCCTCCCACCCCCCGGAAGGTTGTTCTCCTTCTGGTCCCCCATCACTGACTTCTTTTGTTTACAGTCTCAGTGGAGAGGCCAAGGACTGAATGGTTACTGGAGACTTGCCTTCTTCAGATCAGGATCCAAGTGCACTGGCAGGGTGGTGTAGAGCAGTGGTTCTCAAACTGGGGGGCGTGACTCCCTTGGGGGTCACGGGCCAATTTCAGAGGGGTCGCGAGCTGCTGACGCTTCAGCGGAAGCTCCAAACATGTGAGTGAGTCCTCCGAAAAACAGCCGACGTGCAAGCTTCTGCTATTGGCGGCATTTTGGCAGACACAGAGACGAACGCTGCGTGTCCACCGAAATGCTGCTAAAACCAGAAGAGTTCAATTCGGCAGCATTTCGTCGGACATACCCGGGGCGCGAGAGGACACGACAGAGCAAAAAGGGGTCACCAAACCAACAAGTTTGAGAACCACTGATTATACATGAACATAAAGCTGAACCTCTTCAGAGTTGTCTCCTTTCCTACTTCTGATTTTGCAGCCCCTGTTTAGAAGGTAAGAGCCTCTGAGAGGTTTGGAACCTGTTCAGTCTGATCCACTTGGTGCCGGCTCAATTCCAGGCACAGAAATCACAATGTTAGGGTGACAGAATTTGATTTCCTGACAAGGACTTTGTCCCTTAGAATCACTGGGGACACTGGGGTTTGTCCTTTTTGTTTTCCCTTTTCCTTCCTCCTTTCTCTTTTTCCTCTTGCTTCTTTCCCCCCCTTTTTTTCCTGCTTCCATCCCTCCACCAAAGAGGTATGTGTGTGTCTGGGGAGGAGGGTTGCTCTCATTGTGGGCATTATGTAAGTCATAACCAATCAGGTATTTGATTAATATTGCTGCTTCTCTCCAATAATTGTCTCTGGACGGTTGATGATTCTAATGTTCTAGTTTTTCTAAAATACTTGCTGAATAATGACTAGGAACAATTGTTGGTCTGTAGCTCATTTGAGAGCACTTTATTCTGATCAATCAGTGTATCCAAAAAGGCTGGCCAGGGGGCAGGACATCAGTCTTGCAAGGAAGATGTGCCAGTGACATCACAAAGGCCTTTTGCAGGACCTAAGCCTATTGGGCAAAGGTAGTTAGAAGATGGTGACCTCACAGAGACCCTGACATCAGCCAGCGTCAGGACAGAGGTGCAGGGCAGGGGCAGCCTCAGAGACCCCTGTAGCTTTGCTGTAGCAAGTCTCTTTCTCAAGGTCTCTTCCTTGAGGACTGAGTGAGAATTAGGATTCATATAGAGAATGCTACATGGTTGCTGACTGCTGTCCCTACCCAGTGGATAAGTAATAGAGTTCTCTCTCGAGTTCTCAATCCAAAATTCTGGGTTGTATTACCCTGCCTCTCCACCCATCCGTCCTAATCATCAAATAGGGCAGCACCTTTCATCAGTGAAATGCCTGGAAAGGCTACTTAGGTATTGTTTAATCAGTCTAATATATGTATTAATTAAAATTAGCAAACAGGATTAAGTTAATGGGTGCTTCTTGCCTTTATACTGGAAGGCACAGCACTGCAGCTGATTAACGTCTGTTGTGTTTAAGGGGTTTGCTTTACAAAACACAGTTACATTTTAATTGAAAGTTACTAGTAAAATTATCATTAACAAATAGGGCCAAACCTATCCCGGGTATAGTGCCAGAGAGGTAAACAGGGTTGCACCAGGGATGATCCTGGTGCCTTGCAGCTAATATAATTACAGTTCCCAGCAAAGAATCCTCTGAGTTCTTGTGGTCACGCCCACCCAATTGCTCATACTAATTCCCTCTCAATGAGAAAAAAATAATTAGATTAAAAAATGAAATGGTTGTGGGGAAGGATTCTCATGTTAACTGGGCTATGACACAAAACCCATCCTCAATAATTTTTCTAAAGATATAATAGCTTTGACATTTAGGATTATTCAGCTTTGTAGCATTTGTTTGACCTTTGACTCTTGTGTAGTGTGGATCAACTAGTCCAACAGCTACAGTGTATGTCTTGTTAAGCAAATCTGTAGCTCCTCTACCTGTCTGCCTGTCCTGTGGTCATTGCTTTGACAGGCTGTGTAGGTGAGTCACAAGACATTTTTGTTATGTACATGAAGCACATGCCAGTTGCCTTCATCGTATCATTCATGGCAACGGTGGCGTTAAGATCATTACAGTAAAGTAAATGGATGAGCTGTAATAAATGAGGAGGAGTCATGCTTATGAGAGCTGTACTGAGCAAAAACTACAGGGAGAGATAGAGGGATTTCGTGTCCTGTTCTTTGAGGCATGTAGGAACAGCTGGCGATACTGTGAGCACTGAATCTGATCACCTCCCCGGGTGTGTTCTAATTAGAGCTATGATGGTGAACGGAACAGCCTGGGCAGCTCGTCTCTCAGCCTGAAGAGCCAAGACAGCAATGCAAATGTGAAGAATCAGAAGAAACTCAGCTTGAACGGGTCCGCACAGGAAGGCTCACGTAAGAGACCTGGATGTGTGTCTGGATGCACGTGTGTGTTCTTGATTTGAGTTCTTTGGGCCATGTATTTATGCTGGTGAAGACCAAAGAGGGGCAGAAAGATAAATTGTTCTGGTCATCTTGCAGCATTACCACCTGGGCCTGTGATCCTCTGGGATCTCATAAGCTCAGCAGAATCAGGCTGGGGCGGTGCTTGGATCTATTTGTGTATTACTATTTCTATAGTGGTCTTCACCAGAGCAATTGAGTAGTCTATACGGTAAAAGACACTTCCTATTCTTCCAGATTCTTCTTTCCCTCCCATCTAAATCTAGGTTATGTAGCACTAGAGCCTGGGGACTGTGTCCTTCATCGCCGAAAACAAATTATGTGAGCAAAGTGAGCAAAGGTGCTTTCAATACCTGGAGAAATACCACAGTCCCAGTAAACAAGAGAGGTTGTCCCAGGCCCCAGAGGGAGACTGAACAAAGACATTGTTTTGTAGTGGTCAGGGCACAGGATTGCAAGCCAGAACTCCTCTGATTTAACATATTCGATACCCTTGGGCAGGTCACTGAGGCCCAGATCTGTAAAGGTTTTTAAGCATATGCTGTGCTCAGCGTTGCAACCCCTAACTGATTTAGAAGCTTAAATCTCATTTTCAAAAAGTTCCTGGGTGCCTAAATCACTTTTTAAAAAGAAAACTTAGGCTCTTATATCAGTTTGGCATTGCAACGGTGAACACAGCAATGCTTAAATACCTTTAAAAATCTGGGCTTTAACGTCACTCAGCTTATCCAGATGTAAAATGGGGGGTGATAATACTTTCCTAGCTCACGTGTGCTGTCAGATTTAATTCTTGTTAAATGCTTTGAGTTCTTTGAATGGAACATGCTATTTAAGTTCTATATAGTACTAACAAAAATACCCAGCGTTGCTCGGGGTATTTGTAATTGGAAACTGGGATGTAAAAAGACTACCATGTTTTTTATTAATACAAATTTTGTTCAGAGGTCTCAGCGTTGCTTGGGTCTGTTGGAGGGGAGAGGGGAGATAGAGCTGAGCGAGTGCGGGGTCCATTGGAGGGGGGATATTATGACATCATAACTGTGTCACAGAGAACAGCAGGTTTTAACCTGCTGCCCAGCTGATGTGAATGGGCTTTAAAGCATTTCACCCCGGGGGGCGTCAGAGGTGAGATTTGAAAATTTTTCAATTCTTACCCTGATTAGGACCCTAAAGCCTATAACTGTACCAAATTTCAAATCTCTAGCTCAAACGGTGTGGAAAGAGTAAGGCAGCATACATACATACACGCACGCACGCATACACCATTTGACTTTTATATATATAGATAGAGACTAGCAAAAATACCCGGCGTTGCTCGGGTCCGTCGGAGGTGGGGAGGGGGAAGAGAGATGAGCGAGTGCGGGGTCCGTTGGAGGGGAGAGGGGGCAGAGAGCAAACCTGACACCCCCACCTCACCCCCCAACCAAACCCAACACCCCACCTCACTTACCCCTCGACCAACCCCGACTCACATTTTCACCCCCCCCACCCAAAGCCAACACCCCCACGTCACCCCCCTACCAACTCCAACACCCCCTGACCAACACCTACACCTCACCCCCCGTAGACCAAACCTGACACACCCACCTCACTTTCCCCCCCAACCAAACCCGACACCCCTACCTACCACCACAAACAAACCCGACACCCACACCTCACTTATCTCTCGACCAACCCCAACCCCCCTCCTCACCTCCCCAACCAAACCCAACACCCCCTGACCAACCCCAACACCCACACCTCACCCCCCACCCACCCCGACACCTTCCCACCCCCCCAGACCAAACCCAACACCCCGGCTCACTTACCCCCCCGACCAAACCCGACACCCCCACCTCACCCCCCGACCAAACCCGACACCCACACCTCACTTACCCTCCGACCAAACCCAACTTGGGTCCATCGGAGGTGGGGAGGGGGCAGAGAGCTGAGCGAGTGCGCGGTCCATTGGAGGGGAGAGGGGGCAGAGAGCTGAGCGAGTGCAGGGTCCGTTGGAAGGGGGTATTATGACGTCATAACTATATCACAGAGAACAGCAGCTGCCCAGCTGATGTGATTGGCCTTTAAATAATTTCACCCCTGGGGGGTGTCAGAGGTGAGATTTAAAAAATTTTCAACTCTTATGGTCATTAGGACCCTAAAGCCTATAACTGTACCAAATTTCAAGTCTCTAGCGCAAACAGTGTGGAAGGAGTAAGGCAGCATACATATACGCATACACCATTTGACTTTTATATATATAGATTAGCAGTGATTGTATGAAGAAAGCCATTTTAACCTACCACAGGATGACAGAATGAAATGGTCTTCCAGAGGAAGAACTCTCCAAAAGGAAGTTGGATATGAGTCAACAGTGTGCCCTTGTTGCCAAGAAAGCTAACAGCATTTTGGGCTGCATAAGTACGGGCATTGCCAGCAGATCGAGGGACGTGATAGTTCCCCTTTATTCGACATTGGTGAGGCCTCATCTGGAGTACTCTTCCAGTTTTTGGGGCCCACACTAAAGAAGAATGTGGAAAAATTGGAAAGAGTCCAGAGAAGGGCAACAAAAATTATTAGGGGGCTAGAGCACATGACTTATGAGGAGAGGCTGAGAGAACTGGGATTGTTTAGTCTGCAGAAGAGAAGACTGAGGGGGGATTTGATAGCAACTTTCAACTACCTGAAAGGGGTTCCAAAGAGGATGGATCTAGACTGTTCTCAGTGGTACCAGATGACAGAACAAGGAATAATGGTCTCAAGTTGCAGTTGGGAAGGTTTAGATTGGATATTAGAAAAAACTTTTTCACTAGGAGGGTGGTGTAGCATTGGAATGGGTTACCTAGGGAGGTGGAGGAATCTCCTTCCTTAGAGGTTTTTAAGGTCAGGCTTGACAAAGCCCTGGATGGGGTGATTTAGTTGTGGACTGGTCCTGATTTGAGCAGGGGGTTGGACTAGATGACCTCCTGAGGTCCCTTCCAACCCTCATATTCTATGATTCTATGAAAGGGAATTCAGAAAACTCTTTAATTAAGTTGGGAAGCTACAGCTTGACCTCTCTTGTGGCATATGCCAGATATATGTAACTCACATCATAATCTTTTCGATGAAGAGGTGCCATCATTGCATTGCTTAAACAATTGTGCTACAGTGAATTGATTGCACGCTCATTACACTGATGTGCACGATTAAACATAATTGGTACTGTAGAGTGTAGAATAATTCTTACCTAGTGTTAAATTCACTTCTGTGCTGTTACAGTCAATTTCAGAAGCCTGAACTTGAGGTTGTATGAAACTCATTGGTTTCAGCTCACAGAGGAAAGAGCAGATTTAATTTGCGTGAATTCATGCCCCCGTGTAAATTTTGCCGGAAGTTTCAAGTTCAAACCAAAAGCAAAAACTTCATCAACACCACTGTCATAGAATCACAGACATATAGGACTGGAAGGGACCTCAAAAAGTCATCCAGTTCAGGCCTCCCCCTCTGTATTGTAGCAGGACCAAGAAACTTAGACCATCCTTGAGAGGGGTTTGTTGAACCTGTTTTTAAAACCCTCCAATGATGGAGATTCCACAGCTTTCCCTGGAAGCTTGTTCCAGAGCTTAACTATGCTTTATGGTTAGAAAGTTTTTCCTAATATCTAACCTAAATCTCCCTTGCTACGGGTTAAGCTCATTGCTTCTTGTCTTACTGTCAGTGGACATGGAGAACAATTGATCACTGTCCTCTTTATAACGGCCTTTAGTATATTTGAAGACTTTTATCAGGTCCTCTCTCAGTCTTCTTTTTTCAAGACAAAACGTGTCTAGTTTTGTTTTTTTTAACTTTCCTTATAGATCAGGATTTCTAAATCTTTTATCACTTTCGTTGCTATCCATTGGACTCTCTCCAAATCTTTCCTGAGGTGTGGCACTCCGAACTGGACACACTACTCCAGCTGAGGCCTCACAAGTGTTGAATAGAGTGGGACTATTACCTCCTGTGTCTTACATACAGCACTCCTGTTAATACACCTCAGAATGACATTTTTTACAGCTGCATCCACATTGCTGATTCATATTCAATTTGTGATCCACTATAATCTCCAGATCCTTTTCAGCAGTACTACAACTACCCAATTATTCCCCATTTTGTACTTGTGTATTGTGTTTTTTCTTCCTGAATAAAATATTTTGCACTAGTCTTTATTGGATTTCATCTTGTTGAATTCAGATGAATTCTCCAATTTGTCAAGGTCATTTTGAATTCTAATCCGGTCCTCCAAAGTGCTTTAATCCCTCCCATCTTGGTATCACCTGGGAATTTTATAAACATACTCTCCACTCGATTATCCAAGTCATTAATGAAAATGTGCAAGCCTTAAATCAGTCCAGGATCACTTGAACCTGGGCCAAGTATTACTCAAAAGATTTGTGAGCCTTGCTCCCTGTAACTGTGTCTCAGTGAGTCACAATTGAAGATGCCAACTTCAGGACAAACTTCTGAGAAGCAAGGCAAACACAACCCAAAAACTGGTGGTTATTTTTCCATAAGATATACCAAACCAGCAACAAAAGTAAACTTCTGTTTCACCGCTCTGGCTACCAAGAAGTCATAAAAGCATTTCCTTGGGCATTTCCGTTCTTGTGTCACCACCAAAAATACTGGATTTAAAGGTGTGTGGTTCTTTACAACCAGTCTCATGAAATAAAAGTTCTGATCCCAAAGAACCAGCCATACACCCAGGTCAATATATAACTTAGATTTTAACCAAAAATCACAATGATGCCAATCCTTTAGTATCTAAAAGTTTAATCATAAGAAAGAAAGGTGAGAGTTAAAGGAATCAAATACATACAACAATTGCAAAGTTCCTGGTTCAGGCTTGGAGCAGTGATGGAATAAACTGCTGGCTTGTTAAGTCTCTGGTTGCTTCCAAATCATTGGAAGGACCTCAGTCCCTGGGTTAGAATGCTTCCATTAGTATAAGTCTATAGTCCTGAGGTTTGAGCAAGACAGAGACAAAATGGAGGTGTTTCCACGGTCTTTTATAGCTTCTGCCATGTGGAGGGAATCCCATTGTTCTCACTATGGAACATTACAGCACTAAGATGGCGTTTGGAGTCACATGAGCAAGTTACATGTCCATGCATTTTGCTTAGTCACACTTCATTAAGTGTAGATGAGCATCTCCCATTGTCAGATAAATGTTCTTTCTGTGGGCCACTCGGTTTGAATAGTCCATCCAAGATGTGCTGGCTAGCTAGCTTATGAGTGTTACCCCAGGAGAAAACATTTGAAGTCCAGGTATAGAGCCAAACTTCAAATTCAAAAATGATACATGTATACAAATAGCATAATCATAACAGAAAATCATAGCCTATCCATAGACCTCTTTCATGCCACATTTTGCTCAAGATTTGTTGCAAAAATATAACAGTGGTTGCAATAATGATCTATATGGCCATATTTTAATCAGATAACATCACTCTCCCTCTCCCTCCCCCCTCCCCAACCAACCAACCAACCTGTTGATTAACCTGGGCCAAATTTGGAGTTTGTGCTGAGGCACATTTCAGAAAGTTTTGAGTTTTGTGGTGAACATGTTGTACAGCTTGGTGTGACATGTTCTGAGAAGTTATAGGTATATTCATCATCTTTCCCTTCACCACCCAACAGACCTACCCAAATGATCTCCTGAAAACCATGTTAAAAGCAGCCTGTTACTGGAGAAACTACTCTTCCTTTCTAACAGCTTATAATGTTTCAAATGTTTCAAGACCACTATAAAACAACCAAGGGAAGCTCTGAAGCTATGGTCTGAAGGGTTTTTTCCCATATATATATTATATAATGCAAGGGTCAGCAGCCTTTCAGAAGTGGTGTGCCGGGTCTTCATTTACTCACTCTAATTTAAGGTTTTGCATGCCAGTAATACATTTTAACGTTTTTAGACGGTCTCTTTCTATAAGTCTATAATATAGAACTAAACTATTGTTGTATGGAAGGTAAATAAGGTTTTTAAAATTTTAAAGAAGCTTCATTTAAAATTAAATTTAAATGCAGAGCGCCCCCCCCCAGACGGGTGGCCAGGACCCAGGCAGTGTGAGTACCACTGAAAATCAGCTCACGTGCCGCCTTTGGCACACATGCCATAGGTTGCCTACCCCTGATATAATGTATAAATATTATTCTGTGTCTAACCTTTAATATGAGAACATTCATAGGGAGCCCTGAAAGTGCCATATGTATCAAAGTGAACCTTGACTAAAGAACAAGGAGGAGCTAAAGTGGTACTGGGGATGTGCAGTCAATGATTCTGTTTGGCTTGGAGCTAACAGAGTTTTATGTGCCATTATTATCCTATGAGTGTGTGACTTCTTTGGTCTGCTGGCCTATTTCTGATGTGGGGCCTGAGTCTTGCTGACACTAAGGTCCCTTAATGGAAATCAGAATCGGGCCCTCAGACTACACAGCAAAATTCTGCACTGAAGTGCACCCTGTGTAACCTTATGGAAAGGAACGGGGTTGCCTCGGAGGTAAGTCAAGGCAGAATTTTGGCCCTTGTTATGTGTATATGGGAAAAATTCCCATCATGCATTCATAGTCCAATCCTGCAAGATGATGTGCACCTCACAAATTGAGATTACTCAACACCTCTCAGGAGGCACTCCGCACCTTTTAGGATCAGACCCTTGGCACTTGAGATGTTGGTACCCGTGCGTGTCTGTACATCTTTTCTGATTAATGGAACTTTGTCCATTGCAGTGATTCCGTATCACCTCATCATCACTACCGGCAAAGAATATGATTCAAGCACCGACAGCCGAGTTTACATCATCATTATGGGTCCTCAGAAAGTGCAGACAGGCAGGCTGTGGCTGGATCTCCCGAAAGAAAAGAAAGAGTTTGCTGATGGCTCCGTGGAGAAGTTCTCTGTTATGGGATTAGATGTTGGGGAGATCAAAAAATTGGAGGTACTGTGTGAACAAAGTGTGGTCATTGGAGGCTTAAATGAAGAATGTTTCACCTTCCTTCAGTATAGTTAGAAAAGGGCAAAAGAGGAGGTGTTTCAATCCAGAATAGAAACTGGGGTTCTCACAAGTTGTTCTCTCACAAGATTTCAAGTACATCCAAACCAGACTCAGCAAATAAGTCCCTTCTGGTTTTGGATCTGACTTAGAACCAAGACTTTACAGGGCAGGTTCAAAATCTGCAAAATATAAATGGCTTTGCAATTGATGTCCCCGTTTTGTCCCATCTCTAATAGAATGACAGTTGCTCTTCCCTAAGACGGTCGTTTTAACATTTTCAATGTAAATTTGTTTTTTTTATCTGGTGCAGATCTGGTGGGTTTTTTTATCTGGTTTATCCACGGATGCAGTAAACATTTCCAGGCTCCTATTCTCTATTCACCTTTTCCCTTGTTGATTTTTGCAGTGCTTCCAGTTGGGTTTCATAAACTGCCTCCGGTGAGAAAAGCATCTTGTATAATTTTCTAGCTAAACGTGGAAATGGTTTTCACAGCTTGGAGGGCCTCACAACAGAGAATTAATCATGGGTCATAAGCAATGTGCACAGATCAGAGATCGTAGAAAAGGAACCTTTCTTTCTTTATTGTTATGGCTCAGGGAGACCGACTTTACATAAACTCCCCATCGCTGAGTTTAAATGTACACTGATTCTTCAAAATATGCATAATTCTTGCTCCACATGGCAGCTATCACCTCCTGAAAGCCTCCCAAGCAGGGCCAGCTCTAACTTTTTTACCGCCCCAGGGGCCGGAGGAGCGCCATCCTACGATTAGCCAGAACGTCGCTCCTTACAGAGCGCCACCCCAGGTACATGCTTCCTGTGCTGGTGCCTGAAGCTGACCCTGTTCCCAAGTCCCATAAGTACTGCAGACTTTCTGCTAGCTGTAGCCCACCAGGACTGAGGATTTCAATAGCAGTCCATTCCGGGCCAAGCCCAGCCGTTGCTGTTAACCTTCCAGATGTGCTGCAAAACCATTTTTTTAAAATGTTGTCCAGAGAATGAAGAGTGAAATATACAAAGGGAGAGAACTCCTAAACAAATTGAAAATCGCAGAACTTGCATGCCCTGTTGCAGCAGGTAATGGTTAAAGTGAAACGTTTCCATTAACTTGGATTCAAGCACTGCAGTCGGACACCGTGAGCTGTGCTTGCTAATAGCTTTTAGTTTATTATCAAGCCACTTTCCTAATGCACTTTAAGTGCCTAGTTATTAACTTTAGGCCAATTTGTATCCAAGCATTTTTGGTGCAGATTTTCAAAGTGAGGCAGGCATATAACTTCTCTTCCCCCTCCCTCTCTAGTGGATGTTTGTATGTAAATGTACCCTTGACCCAGGAAGATAAATTGTGGGTGAGCAAGGATTGGCCTCCACCAAAATGTTAAAAAGGAAAGGAGAGAAAATCAGGAGTCTGGGGAAAGAGGGATAAAGAAATGGGCCGGAATGGTGGGAGGAAGAGAGGGAATGGGGAATCAGAGAAGGAAGTGTGAAGTAGGTAGGGTGCAGGAGGGTGCTCTGGGCTGGAACTGAGGGGTTCAAAGGGCAGGAGAGGGGTCAGGGCTGGGGCAGAGGGTTGGAATGCAGGAGGGGTCAGGGATGCAGCCTCTGAGTGGCGCTAATCTCAGGTAGCTCCCAGAAGCAGCGGCATGTCCCCCCTCTAGCTCCTACATGGAGGCTCAGCCAGGCGGCTCTGTGTGTTGCCCCATCCGCAGGCACCGCCCCCTCAACTCCCATTGACTGTGGGAGCAGCATGGGGAGCCCCCTTGCTAAACCTACACATAGGAGCAGGAGTGGGGACATGCCAGCTGCTTCCTGGGAACTGTGCGGTGTGGAGGCTAGCAGGGAGCCTGCCAGCCCTGCTGCATGGTGCTGCCAACCAGACAGTCAGTGGCCTGGTCAGGAGGGCTGACCAGTCACCAGGATCCCTTTTCGACCAGAGGTTCTGAGAAGGGCTGCTGAGTTGGCAGGGAAGGTGTGGAAAAGCGAGTGCTGCATTCCCATTCCCCATACACCCTCGGAATCTGAGGATTCTTGCAGCCACTGTAGACTTGAATGCCCCTAGTGTTTAGCTCTAATTTTCTGCAGCTGCACAGACATGATCATTGTAATAATATTCCTAATAGGAGTGATGTTTGAAACTGTTGGATAAAATGATCATTTGTTTTTGGGTGGAGACCTGTCATCCCCGGTAGAGCCGCTATTCTTAAAAAGTTAGTAGATATTTAGAGTGGTTCGGAAAATAATTTGTACCAGTTGAGAGCTAAGAGTATCTCTTCATGATGCATAAGTGTTGCTTTGAAAATAATGAACTGTAGGCAGCTCTTCTTTCCAGCCTTTGGTGAACAGATTGTTCATTAGACTGACTGATGGAGAGAAGTTTTCTTGTTGTGATTGGGATACATAATTATGCTGATACGGATGTGCTAAAATTAATCTCCTCAGTTATTTAGCAGTGACACTCACATTCTTGGAGAGGAGTTTGAAGGATTAGCAGTTGACTGCAGCTGTACTATCTCCAGCAGTGATGTTATCAGATCTTATAGGCTAAGGCTAGGGGACCCTTCAAGGAGCTGCAGAATGATGATAACTAAATATGAGGCACTCTTCACACTGAATCAGTACTGAACCAATGCCCAGCATAGTGCTGGGGGTACTGTGTTGCTTCAGGTACCAGATTTCAGCTGTCTACCTAAAGTATGCAGGTGACCCCATCACCATAGTATCTGAGGGTATGTCCACATTGCGGAATGGCCATGACTGGCCCAGGTCAGGTGATTCAGACTGTCAGACTAGAAAGACGCAGTGTAGATGTTTGGGCTCAGGCTTGACTCTCTGAGGGAGAGAGTCTCAGAGCCCCGATCCAAATGTCTACATTACTGTTTTCAGTTATGCAGCCCAAGCCCTGCGAGTCCAAATCAGCTGACCCTGAGAGCTATGGAAGGACCATTATCCCCATTTTACAGATGGGGAACAGAGAGACTAGGTGACGTGTCCAAGGTCATACAGAAAGTCTGTGGCAGAGTGGGGTATTGACTCCTATGTTAGTGCCGACTGGACCAGCCTTCTTGAAGGCCTGGAACCAAATGGTCGTTTAAAGATTCATTTAATATTTACAGTACAGTAGCAGTTAGGGATGCTAATCAACACTGGGGCTCCATTGAGAAGCAGGCACAGTTCCTGCCCTGAAGAGCTTACAATTCAAGAAAATGAGCCACATATCAAGGTTAGGGGTAAGGGAAGCAAACCAATACATGTTTTTTTATATACAGACATATATATGGGGTGTTGGTGTGTGTATGGGAGGGGGTCTCTGGCCTTACCGGGTATGATGAGGCCATTCTGTACATGAGAAATGGCAGGGAAGAAAATGCAAACTAAGAGAAGCCAACGAGTGGGTGATTGTAACTGTTATTGTTGGTGGAGTGGAAGGGGATGATGCCATAATAAGTGTGGTACTTGCAACAATAGAGTGTTTCTTTGCCATTTTTCATTTTGGGCAATTGCTTTCTACCTATTTAATATCACCCTCCCTCCCCCCGTATTTACAATTGTGTATGGTATTGCTCTTCACTTCTGTCTAGGTTTTAAAACCATGCCCACCACTATGATATCTGAGCACCTTAACTAATATTAACTGCTGTGGATACTGGTATCCTTCCTTTTGTGTAGAAGTGTCATGCATTGTTTTACAGCTGCTCTGTTCCTTCCTGGAGGTGGCTGCATTTCAGCAGTATATGAAATAAACTGGCTTTGTTTGTCATTACCAGTTAAAACATCTGGTCTGATCATTTCCTATTAGGATCCCTGGATAGGTCTATATTTCCTTTAACAGTCAATGTTTTTATTTGTCTGAATGTCATAGCTGGGTCATGATGGTGCCACACCAGAGAGCTCCTGGCTAGTAGACGAGCTAACACTCATTGTACCCACTAAAGGGGTCATGTATACCTTTGTCTGTAAATGCTGGCTGGCCAGAGACCGAGGGGATGGTCTCACTTCACGTGTCTTCAACATCCTGGATGCAGATTGCATTAACATTGGCCACAAGGTATGTTCCAAGCTCTTTTTACTCTTTAGCAATTAAATTAAAACCTACGTGTATTTTCCATATATGGTAACAGATTATAACATAACTACAGTGAATACAGTTGTAAACTACTGTACTTTCTACATGAGATTTGTTTCTTATTTTTAAAAGATATCTTTATTATTTATTTATATTTTTGCCTAGTATCATTACCTGTTATAAAGCACTGTATATATTTACAATTCTAAAAAAATTATTTCTAATCTGTTATTTTGTATGCACAGGAGATCATTTCATAGTTAACAAAGTAAGATGTGACTTTTTGTGTGTACGAAGTTTGAGGTTTGTTTCTATACAAAGTTTGTGTTTCAAAACAAATTCTTTTTGTTTCTGCTCAATTAAAAAAGAAGCATATGGAAACCGTGAGACTTTTATTCCTTTGCTTATCTCTGAATCAAGTACCAAATTATTTAAATCAAATGTAGCCAAGAAAAATTAAAAAGGAAAGACAAAAACCACTATCTATCTATGCATCTATAAACATTTGAGATGAGATGTGTGCTATATTTTAACCCAATACAAATTTTAAAAGCCTGAATTATGCAGTCTTTGGAAATAAGATTCATAATGGAAATACTAGCAGACAATAATGTTGACGAATGAGAAAATAATACAGTGTTGGTCTGAAATCTCTGTTGGTAAATCTATAGTCACAGCTAAATCACCCTGCTGGTAAAACAGTAATTTCATGCATTGCTCCTGACTTCCAACTAAATGAGATTTACTCATAAATTCTTTTTTGTACCCCAGACAGACAGAAGTATAACAACATTTTTTACTGACAGACACATCCACTGCACGCAGCCTTCAACAGTAAAACCTAATGCACTCATAAAGATGACTTTGGGCAGAAAACTGGGGGCTAAGATCTACTTTATCTGAAATGTTCCATCAGTTCTTTAACTTCCACCTTGACAGCTTTCAAAGACTCATGCCACAGACCTCCTCTAATGTGTCATCCATAAATCAATATTGATGCTAATTAAGGCTTAAGCTTAGGTTTTCATTAAAAGCCCAGTGTTGCCCACCACTTCCTCAAGTTTGCCAAAAGTTATTCCACCCACCTGAAATCTCATATGTGATGTTATGCCAGAATTTTCCTGGAAGATTTAGGGAAAATTAGGGACACTCTCTGTGAGTTGGGAGTTCAAATACTAACGTGTAGGTTTCACTTTGCGAACAGTACATAACATATTTTGTCCCAACTTTCCTTATAAATAAATGGCTTAGTTCAGAAACTCCAAATTTGTTGGCATTGGTGAGGACTGGCGCCCTATTTTTGGAAAGTTAATGGTATGATTTTTCTTCACCTCCTGTGCAGCTGCCGCATAATTTTAATGTATCAGTTTAATTTATTTTCCACCCTATTCCTTTGATACTCTTGAATAATGTTGGTCAATGACTGATGTCTATAAAACTTACATAGCATATCACACCAGTGAGGAGTACAGCATACTCAGACTCTTTCAGATAACCCTCCACTGATAAACCCAAGTGCCTTAGTTGGAAAACATCTGCAAAAGTGCCTAAGTGACTTAGACTTCGACTTGACTTTCAGAGGGACTTCTAGGTCACTTAGGTGCTTTTTGAAAATGTTATCGAAAATCCTATGGCGCACTGGGACTCAGGGACCTAAATCACTTAGGTGCTTTTGAAATATTTTATCCCATGAGTCCAGCTGTACACGTCTCAGGGAAAGAGAATAAAATAAAGCTAATATGTTGAAAATGAACCCAAGTAGCTTCCTATGAATAAGCTGGCACAACTTTAAAGTCTGAAATCTTGGGACCTCCCAGAGCTAGATGCAAGTGTTGTGTATCTCACGGGGAAAGTGGGAATTCCCACTTTGCCATGGCTAAGACACCCAATTCCTGCCGTGCAGTGTTATGAGATACATATCAGGCTTTAAACTGTCACTGAAGCAGGACTGAATATTGTCCACTCTGGGCATTAGAGCAGTAACATTTGGGGAGGTGGATATGGGGGGATACTGTATCTGAGGAGAAGAAACAAACATTTCCCTAGCAAGTTGATTTTTTAAAGTGGAAGCAGTTTGAAGCTGCTTAGAGGGCTGGAATATCGAAACAGTCCAGAGGGAGATGGATTTTGGGGAAGAGTGCAGATGAAATAGACAACGCTGGATGATCATTGCCATTTATCACCTGCTTTTGCAGTTCATCAGATGCCTATCACTTCCAAAGCGTGTATGTGTGTAGTTATAACAGAATCTCTCTCACACTCAGACACATTACATGGGCAGTCAAAACCCACTAAAAAGGGTTAGGTGATGGAAAAAATATGTTTCATAATATGTTTTGGCCAGTAACTACAATAGAAAATATTAGTATAAAGGGAACTGGTATTAAAGGTACTGTGTGATGATAACTGCACTTAAAGAAGCAGATGAACTGCCATGCCTGACTAGCTTTTTTGCTTAGGCTTTTGTTTGGATCAAGAGCAGCTGTTTGCAGGGAGACTCTTCATGATTGTTTCAATCCTTGCCAGATTCTATTTGAAGTTACTGTTGTGACTGGAGACATCCAACATGCTGGAACGGACACCAATATTTACATGACTCTCTTTGGGTCCAGCGGGAACACTGAGGAGATGCGGCTGGAAAAAAACGGAGAGAGGTACAGTATCTTGTCCTCTTTGTTCCTTAAAAACAGGCAACAACAAAGCACAGC
This sequence comes from Sternotherus odoratus, assembly GCA_032164245.1. Lineage (NCBI taxonomy): Eukaryota > Metazoa > Chordata > Testudines > Kinosternidae > Sternotherus > Sternotherus odoratus. The sequence goes on from JAVMKO010000007.1 coordinate 96,549,528, forward strand.
TTTCAAATTTAAACACAGTCATGGCCCTGCTCCCGCTGAAGTAAATAGCCAAATCCCATTGGCCATTTCCAAGTTGTGGTATTGGACTTAACAAAGCAGTAGGAAGAAATATACTGTGCAACAAATTATATATCATCCTTTGGCATTTGCACAAGTCTTAGGAGTTTATCCTGTTTCTGTGCAGTCTTAAAACTAGACATCATAAGGAAAATTGTGAATACTAAAGTCTTGTGTCTGCTACAGCCAGGATCCTATATATTCCACTGTATCTTAGGGGCAGTATCTGATATGGAATCCACAGGAGAATCTAAGATTTTTTTTTTTTTTATAAATTTATCTTTCATAGTTGTGAAAAAAATGTAAAAACCACGGATTGAATGTAAACCGTCACTGTAATTCTGCTAACCGTCTGACACAGACGGTGTGGGCTGACCCAACCCCGTACCAAGGGATAGTGTACTCTGTACCCTCAGGATAACCTTTGTAACTATTTCACTAAGGATCACTTTCATGCACACAGCTAAAATACTTACCCTCTCCTCCCAATCTGACTCCCTCACCACCCCAGGTGCCAAAAGCTCTGATGGACCCTTACTCAGCTCCAGCATCCCCTCTGATAAAGTCTGCCATCCAGTTGTACCCCTGTCAACATGTGAGGACAGCAGTGATTGTCCTATTCCATTTCAATTTTAATTCAATAAACCCCTCCATTTTTAATATGTAGACGAAGCTGCCACAGCGTTGCCAGGCTGCCACACCAGAGTGCTACAGCATCCGATGATCTCGCCATAGAATTTAGATCCAGTTTGCTGTAGGGGACACCAGACCTTTGACCACAGCCTTATAGCATGTTAATTGATTCTGTGTATGTATAGCACACTGCCTAGTATTACTGATGATAAGAACTCTGTGGGCAGGATGGTGAAGAGATGTTATGGTTGCTGATGCCAGTAAGGAATAGTTACATGGGCAAGTATACGCGAATGAGCTTGATGCCTTCCTGTGTTTCATTATGTAATGAGAAGGGTGCTGTTGTTTTGTTTTGGAAAGGGAGAATGCATTTACCCCTGCCTAAAATCTCTGCATCCTCTTCAAAGACCCAACCCAGCAGAGTGGATACACTCCCTTCTGAGCCATGCAGGAGGCAGAATGCCATAGCTTTGGGATCCAGGCAGAGACGCGCAGAAGACAGTCTGTTTTCAGGCATGCTCAGGTGCTTTTAACCTCAGAGCATCAGCAGATGAGCATCCCTGCACCTGCTGCCCTTTACAGATCCATGCACTTTGCTGGTCTGTCTCCGGGGTTTTAAGCCCAATAGGCAATCCCAGCAGGGGGGGAAGGGTGATGGACTGTTGTTTTTCTTGTTTAAGAAACAAAACCAGTCCCATGTCAACTGAAAATGCCTATGAGGGATGGAGAGAGACTCCCAGGCACTGGAGAGGAGTCCTTCAAGATAGCTCTAGATATCCCAAACTCCCCCAGTGGATTGAATAAACCAGGAAATAACTTACATTCAAGAGACCTTACCACAGCATACTACATTGGGTGCTGTCAGTCACCACAGAGGCCTTTCTTCAAGACAGAGCCCCACAAAACATAGAGAAAAGCCACTGAAGCAGCTAGCTGTACTTGGGCAGAGAGTGGCTCCTAAGCTAAAGTATGCAATATATAAAGCAGCTTTGCACACGCTAACTCTGCCACAAGATGTCACAAACCAGGGCCTGGGCAGTCAAGCCTAGTGCTTGGAGCAGCCTCTGTCCAGGCTAGCGCTAGAGTCAAGATCCAGGAGCCAGAGCTGAGGGTGAGGAACCAGGAATCAGAAACCAAGTAGGGTTGGAGTGAAGTGGAGTGGAGCAGGGTAGGAGCAAGGCAGGAACAGGACTGGAGCAAGGCTGAGAACAAGGCAGGTACAGGAGCGATTGATGCTGTGGGCATACACACTAGGCATCCCCTGGCTGAGTGCTACTAGTAGTCTTCAGAGCAGTCCTGGCAATGCCATTTAGCCAATCAGACCATCTAACTGATTAGGGGTGTCCGCTGCTGTTAGCTAGGTGCTCCGGGCCCAACTGCAGGGCCCCATTCCTGACCCAAGATTGATGTAACCAGTAACCTGCATTTCATGGCTGTCCTTAACACCCCCAGCAAATGGGAACTTTACACAGTGTGAACGTTGCCTGTTTACTTGTCATTTCCAGTGTCTCTCAGTCCAGCAGTTCACAACACAAACTTCCATTGATGCAAGTCCCATATGGAAACACCCGTAGTCCTCACACAACTGGACAGAGAGAGAGAGAGGAGAAGGCACTGAATACAAAATTGTTAAAAGAAGCACTTCATCTTTATTGGGACCATCCACTAGCAGCTCACGGGCAGGAGCTTGCCACCTTGCAAGGAAGCAACTCTCTAACTTGTCACAGATTTAAGGCAATTTTAGTTACATTACTGTTTATTGCCAAGACCTCAAGGCAATAGAAATATTTCTAAGTGGAGACATGGATAGGAAAGCTTAATGAAATCTTGCAGGCAAAAGTTTCAGTGTCCAGAAGAAGGCATTTTGTCAAATACTTCATGTCTTCCACTATTTTCCCCCCAGTTTTTATTCAGATTTACAATTCTTATGTTCATGCTCATATAAATGAAGGATAGAAAAGACCTGTTAGGTCTTCCAGTCCATCTCAGGGTGATTGTTTCCATACGGCCTAATGAGTTCTTGTGAGTAGTGGATTGGATATGAAACCTACTAATTTTGAACAGGATACTGACAGATGGCAGCAAGTTGAAAGAACAGGATAATGGGAGACTGCTTAGACTAGACTTATTTAGTTTGGAAGGGACAAAAGTGTGAGGGGTCATAAAGTTTTACAAACAACGGTAATGAAAAGTGATGGTTTGCTCCTTCTCATTTTGTTGTATAAAGTTAGACACTCGCAGAATCAATCCACTTAAGGCATGAAAGGAAATTTTATTTTGCACAGTATATAGTGAGCTTTGAAATTCACTACCACAGAAAGGCCCTGAGGCAAAGAACATAGCAAAAGGGTGAGGGTGAGGTGAATTTAATCATTAATAACTAGAAATGGACCTGAGTCAAAACCCCACACCTGATGCCTCTGTGGAATCTTCGGAAGTTAAACTCTGGATGAAACTTTTGCAGCTCATGCTAGAATTATTGGTAGTATCTGAAATATGGCTGAGATAATGGCTCAAGGATAATCAGATTTATTCCATAGGGTATAATCTGACCAGAGGCTGAAGAGAAATTTTCCCCTCATATCGCAGAATAGCACAGCTGGTAGAGGCCACTACCAGGAATGGGGTACTATTACTGTTTATTATCTAGGTTGTAGTAGTGCCCACGGTGTACAATGCTGTGTCTGAACACATAAGAAGACACATGCCCTGTTCCCTAAAAAAGTTCACCGACAGAACTTTTAAATGATGGACAAAGGGGAAGACCATACAACACATAAGCAGAGGAACCAGAGTGGTGGCTGATCATTCCACTGATGTTTTGGGGGATAGTTTTTGCAAATACTCCTCTCTCCAACTGCCCTGCTAGCTAGTGATTAGTAGTTGGTTATTTTCTTGTAGGTCTGCAGCAATTCTGCCAGCGTGGGTGAGATATTACAGGGTGGGCCTGGGAGATGCACTGGCTGCAAGAACAGTGCTTCTCACTGTAGGTGAACAGCTGGCCCCTCTGGAATCAAAGGCTAAACTCCTGTTGGCTTCAATGGGGCCAGGATTTATCACCGTAAGCCTAGATACTAAGCAGCTGGGGAACTAGACACACACTTAACCAAAGTACTACATCATTCAGGAGGCACATTCCAGTCCATTAGTTGGCCCTTTCCCCCACCTCTGTTGCTCCTCAGCTGCAAAGGCCAATGTTCTCTATACCCCCTTCTCCCCATAGCATGACAGAATACAACCCATGGCTTGTTTCCAAACACTAGCCTGCCCCAGGTGTAAGAGGAGATGCCTCAATCTGCAAACCTCCATTCCAGAGGTTTCTACTAGTAACACAATTTGCATGTGCACATAGTTATATCTGTGTTACAATCAGGGTAATGAGCCATGCTGTAGATGAGCTTGGACAGCCTACCACAGGGTTTGTATTGGCTTGATTCTTGGGGGGCGGGGGTATCCCTGTCCAAACTGGGCAGGGGAAGCACGTCTCAACCATGCTAGCATGCAATAACGAGACTGGAAAACTCAAGTCCAGCACAGTGCACATAGAACATGTGGTTTACAACCATTTTTACAGAGGCTGCTGGCATGGTTTGAACTGTAGTATGCACAGAGCATGGTGAATGTATCAGCACGAGAAACCAAGCCAGATAATACACAACCTGCGTGACCTTTCAATTTCTGCAGATTTGAGAGAGGTCAGGAGGACACTTTTATCATGGAGATTGCAGATATTGCACCACTCAGGAAGATGAGGATCCGGACTGATGGAAAGGGGACACGCCCAGACTGGTTCCTGGAAAAGGTAACATGGTCACTTCATGCAGTACACTCATCTGAACTCGGTTGTGTCATGTTAAGACCATGAGCCCTAGTGGTGGGGAGAACAGAAAGGGGCCAAGCTGTGAGTAGGAATAGTTGCCTTCCTCATTCACACCATAATTAACATTCATGTGCTGTTTTTTTCCTTTCCGTTTCTGAATTCTTATCCCCGAAGAATCTGAGACTAAAGAGATTGGGGGGTGTGGGAGGGAAACAAATGCAATGTATAACTTTACCCAAATGGACTCTCTGCTGTTAAACGTCTGTCTTCCTTACTAGAGAAGAACTCTGGCTGAGTGCCAGTGCACCTGCAATCTGTTATGGACTGTATGATGTAGTGAGAGCTTCTAGAAAAACTGAATTGCTCTGTCTGTATTGAAGAAATGATCATTCACTAGCAAGTGTTGGTAAATAGGACCAGCTGAGTTGGGTGGTATATTATAGAAAGACAATTCTGGGCAACTGTAAATCCTGTGAAATTGGAATGCATCTCCCTTCCCCCATGCAATTTTTCTTCTTTTTTCATATGGCAGCTCTGGATTATTTTCTCTCGTGTGTTTCCAATGGAACCAATAGTCTGGCTGCAACCATTTCCATTGATTGTGCTCTGAGTGCCTTTTCATGCCCAAACAGCATTGCTAATACATGTGCATCGTCTGTGGATCTAGCAGATCTATATGAACTGTGCTAATGTTCGCTCATCAAAATGAGTAAAATAGAGTCTCCTGTTTGCAGGCCCTACAGTAATAGTTTCTCTTTCTATATTTCTTCAGTAATGAATCATGGCTTAAACATAAAGGGCGGCTGTAGGAAGCGTCTTTCCATTCCTAATACACGCACACGGGAATCAGGCGCCATTCAGGAGTACTGGGAAAAGGGATCAACAAGTGTATGGGGCAGCACTGCAATGGGGTGTCCAGGTGTCGGATGTAGCAAAGGCCATCACCATATGTATCACTGACAGCAGATACTTAAGGGGGCACAGGCTGCTTCTCCCTAAAGCAGTGTAAGGAGCATTCAAAGGCATATTCCATTCAACATGGACTAAAGCAGCAGTGTCCAACACGTTCGCCACTAGCCACACGTGCCAAATAGGCTATTGAATTGTGGCTAGTGCATGTGGCTTTTTTATAATGTGGCTTAATCAGGGCCAGTGCAAGGATATTTTGCACCCTAGGAGAAACTTCCACCTTGCATATCGGTTCGTTGAGGGGCAAATCCCAACAAGCCTTTATAAACCTCATGGGCCAGCCATGCCCAGGGGATGCTCCCCAGACCAGGTGCCCCCCTCCCTGATCACTGAGCTCCCCTGAAGGGTGCACAGCCCCCCGCAAGCCCACCCCACCGCAACCCGTTAGCCCCCCACCCCCTGCAACATTCACCTCCTTACCAGTTTCCTCTTGGATTGTTAATTTAACACCCTCCTGGCTGCTCCAACTAAGAAGTCCCTTGCTGAATTCTCTGTCCACTCTTAATATGGAGTCACCATTGATGATTGCTTGTCTTCTTAGGACAGTTGATGAATCTCTCTTGGTGGCTGATTGCTCCATACCATATCACAAGAATGCCCATCAAGTATGTCTCCTGTAGCATTCTGGTCCATTCCTCTAGAGATACGTTCCTTGATAGCTGGCTCTCTGAGCTGACTCACTAGCTGGACTGAATGCCACCTGTTTCTCTTTCCTCCCTCCTAGTCTCAAATTGCCTGTCGTCTTTGGTTTATACTCTCTCCAATGGCAAATCTTCCCCATGTGGAATCTGGCAATAATTTCTGAATCTGGCTGTCCAAAAAGACTTCATTTTCTCAGACACTACACAGTGTCGATACTTGTGCTTCCAGACTATGTATCTTGTCCTCGAGTATGGCCACCAGCTTGCATTTCATGCATCAGAAATCTTTACGGTCTTCCAGCAGAAAGGAAAACATAGTACATCCGAAGCAAAACACAGCAGTTGTTCTCTCATCATTCATATCCACTACCTGGCATAGAACCATACCTAAAACAGAAGGAACCACACTTCTTATTCCAGATCCCTCCAAAACTCCCCTGGTTACTGCTCCTGTTTGCCTCCTTAAATGTTCATTTGGCAACTGACTTATATACAAAGACTCGCTGCTTTGCTTTACCCCATCAGAGATGTCAAACAGCAGATCTGATCAAAGAATCCTAGCCACGTGGTCCTCGTGGAGATGCAGCAAATAGACCTCACCTGACCTGACCTGTTCACCTGGTAACCCCCAGCCACACAGCCCTCACAGGGTATGTCTTACACAGGAATTAAAAACACCCACTGCTGGCTCAGGTCAGCTGACTTGGGTTCATGGAGCTTGGGCTCCAGGGCTGAAAAATCATCGTGTAGACATTTAGGCTGGGGCTGGAGCCTGAACTGTGGGATCCTGCAAGAGTTCAGGGTGCCAGAATTCAGGCTCCCTCCCAAGCCTGAATGTCTACACAGTGATTTTTAGTTCCGCAGCCCAAACACTGGGAACCCGAGTCAGCTGACCTCGGCCAGCCACCGTCCTGCCACGGGTGTTTTATCCCTGTGTAGACATCCCACAGAGACAAACAACTAATGCACCAAATTCTTTTCAAATGCTTTTGAAAAGGGGGTTTAGGGTCCTAAGCCACTTGGGCGCTTTTGAAAATGTTGCCCTTTTTAGTACACCAATACAGGAGAGGGTGAAGAAACTGAGAAAGCTATAGTGAATTTTGGGAACATTCTTTATTGATTCTTTTTTCCTGAGGTAAAAGTACAACATAACATTCTCAACAAGTGACCCAGGGCAGGCGTGATCCATAAAGCGGAAGGAGGGGGCCATTGTGTGCCCTGATTTGTTTTCCAAATTTGAAAATGGATGTAGGTTGGAGTGACATGAAAACTGACCTGAATCATTTCTCTCAGCAATGCATATTAAAACCACATCATGAAATACATGTGGGAATATTGCTTAAAATCTCAGACAGATGGTTCACAGCTAGTGCCAACTAGCATGGTGAAATGAGAAGCTAGATTAAGCTATCAGCCCCATCATTAACCATTTGTTGCTCTATTTAGTCATAGGACATTCTCAGTTTTCTTGTTCCGTTGAAATAACAATAAACATTCTTTTTAATTCTCTTTGGTCTTTTTGTAAAGAGTTCGCTGATCATAATTTATGCTGCTTTTAGTTTACTAGGAATAGAAGTGTATAAATACCAATTAAAATGCACAAATTGTCATCAACGATTTACATAGCTAAACCCCTCAATTTACAAGCAGAAAAGGTGATTCTTTTTCTCTATTTGAGATATGTTGCAGTCCCATTCAGAATCTCAGTGGGGTAAATAACCTGATACTTAAGATCCAAACTGCATTAAAAATACGTGTGTGTTGGACTCTGCGCTGGTCCATGGCCAGAGATATACCAAACATTCTATCCACTCTCATCTGCACAGGGCTACTTCTAAGCCTTATCTCTGACCTTCTTTAACTGTGGCTGAAATTCCTTCATTTCCCCAGATCATCATGAAGAACCTGTCAAATCAAGAAGTGACCACGTTTACATACAGCGAATGGCTGTCCAAGCTCAGAAATGCTAAGGGAGCTCTTGTGTGTGAGATGCCTGCGGTCATAAATGAAGAGCAGATGATGGAGAATACCACATACACTGTTCAGGTTAAAACCAGTGATATTGGAGGTAGGGTCATTTTGGCTATTTCTGATTTTCTAGCTGCACCAGGCTCAAATTTTACTGACAGATACAATCTCATATTTCAGTGGAAATTATGCAATTTCAGAGGTCAGACTTTAGGCCTACAATCCTGGAACCTTGAAATTCCTGGAGGATAAGAGTGTCTTTATTACAGAAACCTGACATTCTTCAATGGAGAACAGGAAATCTGCTACAGAGCAAACATAATTGTAAGCCTCTGGGTCTGTATTTAACTGCAGCTGCTTCCTCTTAAAGAGTCAATAGGCAACAATTGCTAGACGTATTGCTGCTATCACTGGTCCTTTCTTGATCAGGTCCTGCAGTTGTTCTTGTGGTGGAGGTCAGGGGATCTGGACTCAATTCCTTGACCTGCTACAGGTTTCCTGTGTGACTGGAGTCATTCCCTTAACTGCTTGGTGCTTTCGTGTATTTCTCTTTTAAACGGGGCTGACGGTATTCACTCTTCCTGTCTAACATGCTTTGAGACCTTTGCAGGGATGGTCTAGGTATACCTGGTTCTGCCTCAGTGCATGGTACTGGACTAGATGACCTCTTGAGGTCTCTTCCAGCCCTATAGTTCTCTGATTCTTTGAAAGTGCCAAGTATTTAAAGAGCATGGAAAAGCCAACCCAAGGGTAAGACCCAGACTGTGGAACTTCGGAAAAGTTCAGTTAATGACAGAAGAAAGTTGCAGAGCTTTAAATATCACAATAAAATGGGCTTGCAATGCCATTTGCTGGAATCACTGCCTATTTCCATGGGACCCTCTCTCCAATTCATTACACTCATTTTACACAATCACTGAATGCCAAATCAGTGTAAGATACACTTTACCACATCCCCACACTTCCTGACTGGCCTATCCCTTCTCTGGATCTTACAACATTGCTCAGTCTTCAGCTCTCTTTTATTTTCCCCTTTCTAGCACTGAAGTTACACCATGTGAGGGATTTGTGTTTAGAATATAAAGGTCGCCCCCAACAAGATGTCTTAGTGACATTGCACCGTTCTGCTGCCTCACAGCCCACTGCGTGCTTCAGAAACATGTAGAGAGACAAGGTGGGTGAGGTATTTCTTTTCTGGAGAGGATCTCTGGGTAGCTTGAAAAATGTGTCTCTGTCACCAACAGAAGGTGGTCCAATAAAAGATATTACCTCATCCACCTTGTCTCTCTGATATCCTGGGACCAGTGGAGCTGCAAAACTTTAAAAACATGTCGTGGAGTATTAAAAACAAGAGAGCGAGTGAGGATGTGTTTGTGTGCCTGACTTTCCATCCAGTATAAACAGCATAATCACGGTGTGAACATTTTCTGCAATTCAGCCCTTGCTCTCAAAGGCCGGGGACATAGAAATGGGAACAGAATGGGAGGTGACAGCAGCAGCAGACTCACCTCTTCTTCATGTTGAATGAAGGGTGATGGGTATTAATGATGAAACATTTTATTTTATTACGATCGGCAGCAGCTGGTGGGAGAGAACAGATGACAATGAGAGTGTTTGGTTTGGATCAAATTACACACTGGGCTGGCGTGATGCGCGTTAGCCAACCTATCTGGGAAGGATTCAAGTTGTGAACCACACACTAGTTTGCCTTCTGTGTTTTGTGGTTACCACTTGTCCTCGGGAAAAGCCCTTCTTCTCTCCAGGTAATAAAGTGCTTGTTCGATATATCGAGCATGATGCATCTGCCACTGTCACACCCATGTAAACCAGCAGTAATGCCACTGAACTCCACTGGTGTCAAGAAGAGCAGAATCAGGGCCATTTATTTCTCATTACAGAGTTATTTTCTGCATCCATCTCCACAGCCTCTGGGTGCATTTGAGTAATTTAAACAATGACACAAATTCTGCTACCTGTATTAGGTAGTAGAACTTGCCAGCCACCTTTCCGCTCACCCTTTCCCACCCCTTTAAAATACCTCAGTGTTACTCCGGCTCCAGAAAATGCTTGAGTAATAGATGGGCCTTCTACTGTGCTCTGGAAGGTCAGCAAATGTGGGCTGTGTTGGAGAAATGGAGATGATTCTAGCACCCCGCTTGCAAGTGAGGCTCCTCCACTGCAAATGACCTGACTCCAGTCTTTCAAAGATCAGATCTAGGGGCTGTCAGAAGTGCTTCAGCTGTCAGCAGGAAGGTAGATAGGAAGAGAGAAGGTCTCTATAGCAGCCACGTCCTAGATTATAGTCCTTAAAACCAACACCTCGAATTGCTCCCCAAAGCAGATAGGAAACCAGTACAGTGCATGAATAATAGGTTTACAAGGGCCTGTTCTAAGATCCTTAGAATCCTGATACGATAATACACTCTCTGGGTGTAGCTCAGCCTATGATAAGTGACCCTTTAAGAAGATGTGGGTGATTTTATGATGTCAAGGCTCTATCTTGAGGCATTCTTTTTTTTGAAAATCCTGGCAAGTCTATTTTGGGTTAAATGTTCCCTAAGTCCTCCTTTGGGCACCTAGATATGTGGCTTGGTTTTTGAAAGAGCTGGTCTCCCAGTAGATCAGATGGAAACTTGAAACAACTTCAGATGGACTTTCAGAGGTGCAGACTACTCATAACTTCAGATTAAGTTAGTGAGGGGTATATTCGGGTCCCCAGATATGAAGGGACTTGAAATTTAAAGATGTTTTTGAACATTTGTCTTTAAGAGATGGACCTCTGCTATTCCAGACTAACACGGCTACCTCTCTGATTCCTGTCTTTAAGAGACTTGCTCTAGGTAATGGTGAGTCTGTCTGATTCAATACTGAAGTATTATGGAGTGAGTGTAGGTAATTTTTACTTAAGAACATTAGAGAGGGAGTTTAGGGAAGGGAATCAGCAGAGAAGAAGGACAGAAACATGGTGAGGGCTATTCCTTTTTGTGACTCAGGTTTAAACTATTTAATTCAAGATATGACAGAGACATAGCTGGAAATAAACCCAGACCGTGTGATGCTCAAAACCACCCTCTCTCCTTAGTGATCTCGATTCAAGTCATGTTTCTATATTTTATATGTAGCCATCAAATATGTGGCACTGCAAAAAATAAAGATCCTGAATTAATAATAATATTGTGCTCTCTATCTTCAAAACTCATTAATGAATACAGCTGGCCTAAGAGGCAGGTAAATATTAAGTTAATTATTTAATTAAAGTAATTTAATTGGTTTAATTATTAATATTGTACAATCCATTATTGTTGTTATAAGCTCAGCTACAGTTTACAATTCACCTAATATAAGGTGATTGGTGCAGTCTGTTTCTAAGTGTCTGATCCGAAGCCCAGTTCAGTTCAAAGGAAAATTCCCACTGCCTTCAGTGGACTTCAGATCAGGCCCAAGTCTGGTAGACTGGAACAGCGCCTCAAAGAGTAAAGGGCCCACTCTGGCTTCTGCCACCGGGAGCATGGGGCTACTTCATCACACTGACTTGACCTCTTTGTTTTGTCTGTCAATTACATGTCAGATTTGCTGCAGCTCCTAAGTGTGTCTGACTGTTTCAAGGAACCAAAAAAAGTCAGCTAGGTGAACTATCCATTGATTCAGCAGTTTCTGTTCTTTTCTTTCCCATCTCGTACTAATTGCTTGTGAGGTTACTGTCTCAGCATGAGGCCTTCATAAGCTGCTTCCTGCCAAGAAGGTTTTGCTAAAAGCCAGTTGGTTCTGTGCTTTTTTGAGACTCAGCATTAATTGGGGAGCCTGCTTCTTAAAAGAAAGTAGACTATTCTGCTTTGTTCATCACCTCAGCAAGCTTCAGGCCATGAAAGGTACTGCTGACTGAACTGCATGAATCCCTGGTGCTTTCCTTCCTTCCTTACATTTTTCTCAGGGAACTGCTGAAAATTACTCCCGATTTAATATAATCAAAATGTCATGTGGATGTGAGACATTTATTTACTTTCCTCTGCAAGTGAGTCACTTTTGTATTGGTTGTTTTTCTTTGTGAAAAGGTGTATGTGGTTCATACAAATTTGGAAGAATGTTTTATAAAGTACTAGCGAAAATACCCGGCGTTGCTGGGGTCAGTCGGAGGTGGGCAGGGGGCAGAGAGCTGAGCGAGTGTGGGGTCCGTTGAAGGGGGGAGGGGGCAGAGAGCAAACCTGACACCCCCACCTCACCTCCCCGACCAAACCCGACACCCCCACCGCACTTACCCCTCAACCAACCCCGACTCACATTTTCACACACCCCCACCCAAACCCAACACCCCCATGTCTCCCCCCTACCAACCCCAACACCCCCTGACCAACACCCACACCTCACCCCCTGTAGACCAAACCTGACACACCCACCTCACTTTCCCCCCCTAACCAAACCCGACACCCCTACCTACCACCACAAACAAACCCGACACCCACACCTCACTTACCCCTCGACCAACCCCGACCCCCCTCCTCACCTCCCCCAAACAAACCCAACACCCCCACCTTACCCCCCCCACCAAACCCAACACCCCCTGACCAACCCCAACCCCCAAACCTCACCCCTCACCCCTCCAGACACCTTCCCACCCCCCCAGACCAAACCCAACACCCCCGGCTCACTTACCCCCCGACCAAACCCGACACCCCCACCTCACCCCCCGACCAAACCCGACACCCCTACCTCACTTATCCTCTGACCAAACCCAACTCAGGTCCATCAGAGGTGGGGAGGGGCAGAGAGATGAGTGAGTGCGGGGTCCATTGGAGGGGGGAAGGGGCAGAGAGCTGAGCGAGTGCGGGGTCCGTTGGAGGGGGTATTATGACATCATAACTATGTCACAGAGAACAGCAGCTGCCCAGCTGATGTGATTGGCCTTTAAATAATTTCACCCCTGGGGGGCGTCAGAGGTGAGATTTGAATTTTTTTTGACTCTTACCCTCATTAGGACCCTAAGACCTCTAACTGTACCAAATTTCAAGTCTCTAGCTCAAACGGTGTGGAAGGAGTAAGCACACGTACATACACGCATACATACACGCATACACCATTTGACTTTTATATATATAGATTGTCCTGCAGTGACACTTATTTTGTCACAAGCTTTCCAGGTTCCTCACATTTTCCCCTTGGCACTTGAGCAGAGCTGTACAAAAATCATTGTAAAGATGATGGGTTTGCAATATACTTGTACAAAAACTGACTTGAGGCCTCTAAAGATTGAAAAATTGGGGCTTCTAGCAAAGGATGACAAAGGCTGAGTTTCTTTGTGAGCAGGGTTTGGTTTTGATAGCCTCTTTTTCAGTTGCCAGAATTAGAAGGCCCCTCAGGTCTGATGCGGCAATAAAAGTCCGGCCTCAGAAAAACAAATTTGCTTCTGTGAACCAGCACTTTATTGTGGAATTATAGAAGGTGCCAGGCAAAATGCTAAAATGCTCATAATTTCACCCATGCCCATGTGAAATTCCATGCTGGGTACCAGATTGGTGTAGAGGCCATCTTAGAAATGCTTCCGTCTAGATTGTTAGGTGGTGGGACGGGATGTAGGAGAGACACAGAAGAGGTGGGATTTTCGAAAGCACTCAGTGTTGGCCTAATTCTGCTCCCACTGAGGGAAATGAGAGAAGAATTAGGCCAATGGTGAATGCTTCTGAAAATCTCACCCCCTGTATTTGTGTTAGATGAGCGCACACATGCATAGACTGTGTGATGCCAAAGAGGAGGAGGAGGCTAGAGGCAGATAGGAGGAAGGTAAAGGTGGTGGTGCAGCTGGGAGAAAGACTGAGGGCACTTGAATGGGGTGTGCCGGGGGGCACTGGGCTGAAGAATGGGGAAGGCAGATGAGCTAGAATTCTGGAAGAGACATCAAGCTAGCAGCAGTTTGGCCGTGTCTGTGGAACACTCCCTGTGCTTAGCCCTGCACTCATCCTTGACAAAGGAAGGAAGGTAGCAGCAAGATGGGCAGTAGCTGGAGTGCTGGCCCGTAGAGCAGGACTAATCTCTCTCCCATGTGGGAGCACTTTGAGGATCCGTCTGGGGCCCCTACTTGCCAGGAGAGGGAAATGGCAAAGTGGAAAGGGGCCTTGGCAGGTCAAGAGAGTCCCAGCACAAGCCCAACACAAAGCATCGCAACAGGTACTAGCTCCTTGACCACTAACTTTTCCACGTCTTTTGGCATCCTGCTCTTTAAGCAAAGATGATACAAATCTCTTCGATGATACAAATCTCTTACTGTAGGCTTCCCTGCCTTGCCTTTAAGAGCATCTGTACTGGGCCCCAGTGCACTGCTACTGCTGCCTGCCTCCTATGCAACTGTGTGTCCTCAGGCCTGTGTGGTGCTTGGAATGGCTCCCATGCCTGTGTTATCACACCCTGCTATTTGGGGGATCCCAGGCTACCCCGTGAATTAGAACTGCACTGCTGAATGGCAGGCAGTGGACACTGGCTGACACAGCCATGTTCTTACTGTGTTACTCTGACACAGTCACCAGGAATGTTAGGATGGAGCACTGGACTGGGACTCGGAAGACCTAGGTTCTGTTTCCAGTTCTGCCACTGGGCTGGTGGGTGACCTTGGGCAAGTCACTTCACTTCACTTTCCTGTGCCTCGGTTTCCCCATCCATAAAATAGGAATAGAGACTGTGCTCTCCTTTGTAGAGTGCTTTCATATCTGTGGATGAAATGTTCTATATAAGAGGTTATAATTATAATTTTTATGACAATTTATGTATAAGGACTTGCCACTCACACTAAATTTGTGGGGACAAGTTAAAAGTATTCGCTTGTTATCTGCCTGCTGTGAAGCCTCTTTGCTGGTCCAGCAGAATCATGCAAGAATCAGCTCTAATCATCAGCTCTGCCCTAAGAGTTTTGCACTTTAGAGCAAGAATCCCAGTCACTTTTAGCCGGCCGTCTCTGTACCTATTTTGGTTGGCTTATTAATTGTTCAGAGACATTGTAGCACTTACTGTGTTGTGTTTTGTCATCTCCTTCCAGGAGCCGGTACCGATGCCAACGTGTCCTTGATTATGTTCGGGGAGAATGGAGACAGTGGGACTCTTGCTCTGAAGGAGTCTAACAAGTCTAACAAGTTTGAAAGGAACCAGATGGATGTTTTCAATTTTCCCGACATGCTGAGCCTGGGAGACCTGTGTAAGGTGCGCGTCTGGCACGACAACAAAGGTAACCAGACTGACATGAGTGGCTCGGTGAAGGGTGAGAGGAGGGATAATGGTCTAGAGCTCGGAGAGGCAGCCAGGTCTAGCGGATTTGGCATGGACTCAGGAGTCCTAGTCCCAGCTCAGTCACAGACCCAACATGTGAACTGCGGCAAATCACTTCACCTCTTTGGGCCACTGTTTCCCCTGCCATTCTTGGTCTGTCTTGTCTGTTAAGTCAGGCTCTCTTCAGGGTCTGACGCTGACAAGCAACAGAGTAATGTATCTTGATGTAATGCACTGAGCTTTAGAAGATAAAAAACATTTACCATAAGGATCTGTGTTATTAAAATCACTGTATTATATGTAGAGTTTGCAGCGTTTTACTGTTTAAAACCTTAAATGAATCAGGGAGCACAGCACTCTGTGCAGCTATATTCATCAGGGAATGTGTGCAGATGCCAAGTAGCATGTTAGCAAACTGTCCAAGAAAGTATTACCATGGTTCATTGTAGCTACATCTTGTATCATGGCTAACAATTGACTTTTTCATCTCAAAAGGACGATCTTGCATTCACACTTGGTTTTCATTATAGCAGTACATGTATATGAATCAAATGCTGAATCCTCTTATTTTCTCTCTCCTTACGGACAAGTTATAGGAATGGGGAAGGTTGTGCCCCACATGGAATGAATGTAAAATAATCCTTTTGGATCCGAATCTCGAACTGAAGGGTTATTTGCCGTTAGCCTCCAAATAACCTTGTTCTGAAACAGCAGAGTAAAAACATAGAAAATATGAATTTTCACTTAACATGGCCTCCACTTCCGCTTGCACACATCAATGCAAGCATAACTTTGGACCCACAGTTATTTGCACCAACAACATAGGTCACTTAGATGTGTGGTTTCTGTCTGCAAATTAGAGATTTAGACAAGTAATGGTCTAAACCCATCCTCATTGCAGTCTGTAGAAACACTCTTATTGACTTCATTCGACCAGAATGGATCAATACTCAGGATTTCAGACACAATCAATCATAGACATACAATTTGCCCACACTTATTTGTATATACAGTTTGCACCTGCAAATGCAGAAGCTCAACATCTGAGCAGAATAACATTCCAGGTTCAACTTTCGTGGGCCTAATTCCATGCTCACCCAAACTCTAGTACAGGCCATCTCTCTAGTAAATGTATCTCTGATTGACTGAGCTTTTAACACTACAAAGGTGCTATAGAAACACATAATAGCATTTTGGCTGTACAGAAAGTGCAGGCTCCACGTGATTTTTGTGTACCATGTTTGAGAGCAGAGGCTGATCAATATGGACTTGCAAATCTGTTTTCAAAGAGGTTAGTAATTAAAAATATTACAAAGAGAATTTATCCTTAACAGAACTTTTATCTCCCAGATGATAAATCATGCTACCAAAATTATAACATGTCCATCAGACTCAAAGCTGATCTGAGAAAATAGCCAATGTTTATGTATATATTCATACACTGCCGTCCAAATTCTTCTTTCTTATTATTCTCCCAATGTATATTTAAAACTGTATGTAATAGGATTTTTGCCAGATTTAGGAGCTGTAGTTTTGGGCCCTATGTAACTATCTACACACATTTTGTTCAATATAAATTTACTTGGTTCCCCCCCCCCCCTTGTAAGAAAGAGAGTTGTGCTTTAAATCAGAACACATGCCATCTTCATTGCTCTTGTATTAGTCATGTAAGGGACACATCCTATCACTAACTTTTAGTAATGAACCATGACAGTTTGTTGGGTGAGTGCAGCATTTATTGCCACTGGTATCTGGGACTATTGCTGGACTCTTTATGCTTGTTCAGGTCTGTATTTCCTGTTAACTGGCCATGCTACTGGTTTGAAATTCCTGGCCTTGTGTTTTGTGGGGGTTATCAGGTGCTTAGAAGCCTACAGGTTTTAAATAAAAATGCTTTTATTTATACCATTATTATTGTTCATCTCATTCGAAATCATGCTCGTTTTTTATTATTATTATTGTCAATGGCTATTAAACATTCTCCTTTCACATTGCTAACTAGCAGCTGGTCATTTTCCTATCAATCCATCTCTCATTGGAGACTGCCAAGGAATTTGAACTACTCATGGTGTCCTCTTTTAAAACTTCTTAATAATCATAGAATCATAGGACTGGAAGAGACCTCAAGAGGTTTTCTAGTCCAGTCTCCTGCACTCAAGGCAGGACTAAGAATTATAGACCATCCCTGACAGGTGTTTGTCTAACCTTCTCTTAAAAATCTCCAATGATTGAGATGCCACAACCTCCCTAGGCAATTCGTTCCAGTGTTTAACCACCCTGACAATTAGGAATTTTTTCCTAATATCCAACCTAACCTGCCCTTGCTGCTATTTAAGCCCATTGTTTCTTGCCCTATCCTCAGAAGTGAATGAGAACAATTTTTTGCCCTCCTCCTTGTAACAATCTTTTATGTACTTGAAACCTGTTATCATGTGCCCCCCCCCCATCAGTCTTCTCTTCTCCAGACTAAACAAACCCAGTTTTTTCAATCTTCCATTATAGATCATGTTTTCTAGACCTTTAATCATTATTGTTGCTCTCTCCAATTTGTCGAAGTCATTCCTGAAATTCCTTCTCGTGTCTTGCTTACAACACTTCTGCTGCAGGATGATATTTCCTTTTTTGCAACAGTGTTAAACTGTTGACTCAGATTTAGCTTGTGATCCACTGTGACCCCCAGGCACCTTTCCACAGAACTTCTTCGTCGGCAATCATTTCCTATTTGTATGTGTGCAACTGATTATTCGTAAGTGGAGTACTTTGAATTTTATCCTGTTTACTTCAGACCATTTCTCCAGTTAGTCCAGATCATTTTGAATTTTATTCCTATCTTCCAAAGCACTTGCAACCCCTTCCAGCTTGGTATCGTCTGCAAACTTTGTATGTGTACTCTTTATGCCATTATCTAAATAAGCAATGAAGATATTGACAAGAACCAGAACCAGAACTGATCCCTATAGGATCCCACTGGATATGCCCTTCCAGTTTCACATTGAACCATTGATAACTTCTCTCTGGGAATGGTTTTCCAGCTAGTTATGCACCCACCTTATAGTAGTTCCATCTAGGTTGTATTTCCCCAGTTTGTTTATGAGAAGGTCATGTTAGACAGTATCAAAAGCCTTATTAAAGTCAAGATATACCACATCTACCACTTCCCCCGATCCACAAGGCTTGTTACCCTGTCAAAGAAAGCCAGAAGGTTGGTTTGATGTGATTTGTTCTTGACAAATCCACGCTGACATGTTCCCGTGACATTTCTGAAAAACGTAACCAATATAGACATATGTACGGCCGCTACTTGAGTGTCTCTACATACTACATGATAACTCATGGCTCTACTTCTGATACTGTGTTCATCTCGGCTATACTTTACGTCCATATTGGACTCAACTTCGAGCCCTCCCAGCACTGTCTTAGAGGGACTTGCTCAGTATTCCCAGCACCTCTATGGACATTACTCGAATGAGAAGAAATGGTTACTCACTCTGTGCAGTTCTTTGAGACGTGTCCCCATACAGGTGCTCCACTATCCACCCTCCTTCCCCTCTGCTTCGGAGTTCTCTGCTATAGAGCTTCATGTGGACACATCTGGAAAAAAACAGTGACCGCACAGAGGGAGCAAGAACTTCTTCCAGATCCCTTCCTGATTTGGGAATTAGTTACCAATATGGAAGTATCAGGTTTGAATATTTTCCAGGATCTGGGGTTCCTGCATTTATGTAATTAAAAACTCTGAGTAAATGACACTATTTCCCTATAGAAGCACAGTGACTCTTCTCTTCTCTTTCTTTCCACCCATCTTGTTAGAAGAAGTTCTGTACAGTCTTTCTAGAGTCATCAGTTTCCAACTCTTGATCATCTCCATCACTTTGATCCAAAGAGATTCAAAGAGCTTAATTACTGAGAAACCACGTTTCTCTATATTGTCATAGAAGTAACAGAGAGAAGAGAGTCACCAGAGAGAAGAGAATCACCTTGTAATTCAGTCCATTCCTCTGCCAGAACAGATTGTCCTCTACATAATATTTATTAGTGTATTATCTGATCTTGTTTTAAATATCTCAAGTGCGTCTACCACTTCTTTTGGGTGACTCTTCCACAGGACAATGAATCTCATCCACCATTCTTGAGATAGACACAACTGGAGAATACCTTCTTTCTGACCATAGTGCATGGCCCTTAAAGGAACTTATCAGCTATGGTCATACCACTGTAGACCTTAAATTACCTAGAACTTGCACTCTCAATATATCACAATTCTGAAAGGTCCATCACTGTAATATGTAGGCACCAACCCAATTCCAATCCTTTCAGACAATAATAAAACAATACATTATGAAAAGAAAACGAAGGCTCTCTATGCCCTTACTAAAGATTTGTTTAAGTTTCAAACTCTGAAAGTCTTTTTTGCAGCCCTTTAGCCAACTCTTGGTGGTTATCCACGTATTCTGTGCATCCAGTGCCCAGTTTTGTTTCCTGCTTTTTTTAAATCAGCCTGGTTAAATGTATCTTGAGATTCATCACATGGATGTAGGTGAATGCACCAAGTAAGAGTTGTCGTTGATCATCCTCTTTATTCACAGCTGGGGGAAAAGGCCCTTCCTTGGATCTGTCTACCACAGACATGTGCTACGGGATTTAGAGAACAATTAGAAGACAATCACCCTTCCCTAAAGAGCTTACAGTCTGGATTTTAGACAGGATACAAAAAATTATTTAAGCAAATAAAATTGGGGAAGATAGGACAAGGGTCACATAGTAATGTTACATGGTTACTCATATCTATCTAACCTAGCTCATTACTGTAGTATCAGAACTCTCTCCCTCTCTCTCTGCCCCATAAGATTAAAATAACTCACTAGCCCATACAGAAGTTATAAAGTAATCTGTTCTTTAAAAGCATATCTTCACTATGAGCCTCATCTGTTATGCTTGCCTACAAATTACTCTTCGCCCATGCTAAGTGCTCTTACATAAAGTGTGTCTCAGTAAAACATGAAATATGCTTCAATTACAAGAATATCTTTAGCATCCTCAAAACACTCTTACATATTCACCCTGAGCAGTAAAGTGTTTTTGCACAGAAGTCTTTTAGAGGTAAGATTTTCTGTCTCAGTGCCTGCATGGAGTTTATTGTTAGGTTTCACCTGAGTCAAATTCAGGGATACTCAAGTTCTATAGGGAGTGGAGAATAAAAATACGCCTGTTCCTAAAAGCAGTGTAAAAGATAAGCTCACCATTTGTCAAAAGCTGTTAGAGACACTTAGTTACCTCTCTACTCAGTGAGAAATGGTATGGTGTGAGACGCTGTATTAATTTAGATGGAATAAATGAGCCCAGACTATATGTGGTATGTTCTGTAATGAGTTTCACCAACTCAATGACAAATGTGAACTCCTAAGTATTGTAACAGTCTTACCATGGGTCACAGACATTCCCCTTGGACATTCCTATCTATCTTGCCACCTAGGCAAGCTGGACTTAGAGATAAATGTTTACTTACACCAAAGATCACAAAATATTCAGGTTGTTTCCAGTTCCAACCAACCAGTCACTTACCCCAGGTCAATTTGTACCTCAGCTCTCGCATCAAAGACAACTCTTGTAGCCAATCCTATAGTAAAAACTAACTAAGAATTTGTTAACGAGGTAAAAGAAATGAGAGAGTTAATTACATATTTAGGGAGGCAACATATATAGACAATTGAGTTATAATTTATGGTCCCCAAAGGTGACGGAGTTATAGTAATCTGTCCACGCTGAATGTCTTTTAGGGCTAGCCCAAGTTGAGCCTGGACTCTCTGTTTCTGTTTCCTAGCTCCAGCCCTGTGAGAATCCAAACAGCAAAGAGATGTAGAATATTCATGTGTGCGGGTCTTTGTTCTCTTCTTCCACAATTCCAGCTGATGGAAGGAGCTTCCTTGCACGTAGTATCGTATTATCCTGTAATGGGGCCCTATGACTTTGTGTTGTGATGTTTCACAGTGGCCCACTTGGGTTTGAGAGTCTTTCTTGATGAGTGGGGGGGACCCACCGCCTGCTTGGGTTCACAAGTTCAGAGCTGGCCTGTTTACAGTTATAAAGCAAAAAACATGCACAGCACCTTATAGCACAGGACACAGATATTACAAGTAAGATGAACACATGCAGCAGCTTACAAGCCTTTATGGAGACTAAAGACTCCTTTACAAGTCTCTTGAACAATACTAATGTACAGGCAGGGTGACCAGATGTCAAAGGGACAGTCCCGATTTTTGGATCTTTTTCTTATATAGGCTCCTATTACCTCCCACCTCCTGTCCTGATTTATTACACTTGCTGTCTGGTCACTCTGCATACAGGTGAGCTGGTCTGGTTTCCAGCTATGAGTTTGTCAGTGTTCAGCTGACTCCTACAGCCTTGGCACCTAATCTGTCAGCATGTCTCTCCCCCTCCTGATGACCTCACACATTTGCTTTGCATTTCTGATCAGTATGGTTTATTTGTATTGTCCCATTTTACAGATGGTGCCCGATATGGTCAGATAGAGAGGTTGATGGGCAGACAAGTAGGAATAGTGTAGCAGGACCACATGGATGGGAAGGGCATTATCTGATCTAGCTCTGGCAGGGGCCACTATATAGTCATAGAATCTCAGAGTTGGAAGGGACCTCAGGAGATCATCTAGTCCAACCCCCTGCTCAAAGCAGGACCAATCCCTCTTTTTGCCCCATATCCCTAAACGGCCCCCTCAAGGATTGAACTCACAACCCTAGGTTTAGCAGGCCAATGCTCAAACCACTGAGCTATCCCTCTCCCCTAACATTTTAGGGGAAGACTCAAAGAAAGCCACAGTGCACCCAGCCAATTGTGCAGTGCTGTAGTGAGGGAATGGGAACACAATTGCTTATTGACTCCCTAAAACAGTCGTTTTATTACCTGAAGTGGGTTTTTTGAAATCCCTCTCCAATAGTAGTCATTGCAGGTGTTAGGAGGGGCGGCCAAACCACGGCTAGCAAGCCTCATTTGGCTCTTTTACAGTTTTCAGAGCCTCACACACCCATCCTCTGCCAGATGGGGGATGGAGCTCAGGGTTTCTGCCCTGCAGCAGGGTGTTGGGAGGGGGGATGAGATGACCTACTGAGGGGGGGCACAATTTAAAGTTTCCCCCCCCAAGAGGTTGAGGCATGCCCCCCCCCCTCCCGAGACACCTCCCCTCTTACACTCAGTGGCCCCTTCCTGCAACTCCTAGGTGTTAGCCCTGAGCTCCGCAGGGAGAGGCGGCAGCAAAAGCAGTGGCTCTCCCTGCAGCTCTCAGCTGTTTGCTGCTGCCTCTCTCTTGCCAGCTCCAGCAGCTGCTGTGCAGGGAGGGGTTCTGAGGAAACTATTTCTGAGCAGAGATTTCCCTAACTCCCCCTGAATTTTCCCCAAAACCCTTCTCCTGCCCAGTTTTGTGAACTAGACAACAGTGTTGTCAGTGATTGTTTGGACATTTGAATTGAAATTGAAACATTAATACACACTTTAAAAGCATATAAAGTGTATGATAAAATGCATGTCTCTGAAAAAGTATAATAGATTTGAAAAGTATGAACACAGACTAACTTCCTTATACAGCTTTTGGTTTTATGACAATGTCAGTGCATTCATTTCGGTGATTTTGGCCAACCTAATAACTTCACATTTTGATTTGTAAGCAAAGTCTAAATGAGCTCTCCCTGATGACTAGTGCTGAGCTGGAGGCTATGGGGAATGGCTTCAGGACCAGATTGTATTTACATTCATACCTAATCTACCTAGGTATCCAGCAAAGAGAGCTGTGTTGCCCAAGTGACAGATTTTGGCTGGGATTGGGTTACAAATCACTTGAATGCGGAGGAGGGGGGAATGAAATGTTGTTATTGGATGAGTAAAGGGCAGCAGAACTGTACTTAACCTGCACTGATTGACAGCGTCAAATCAAGAGAGAGAGTGGGGAACAGGTGTTTTGTTGATGGTCTGCCTGAGTCACAAGTGCTATTTGACCTGCCCCTCTCCAGTGTTTAAAAACAGAGCTGATTAAGCTCCATAGATAGTCTTTTGTTTTGTTAAGAGACCATTACAGCTGAAATCTCTGGTAATCAGGTCTAAGTGCTTAGACCTGATGTGGGACAGTGTTGGAAGACATGGCCCAGTATGCACTAGCAGCATGGTTCCCCCACTGAGAGCTCAGCTGAAATCACTGAGAGCTGGGTGGAACCTCAAGAGACCAACTTGCAGAGGTCACAGTGGCAGGTTGCAGCAAAAGGTGACAGCACAGAGGCCATTGGCGACACAGCGATAGAGTAAACGGTGGCACAACAAACAACAGTGGCCAGAGCGAACAGTGAGCAGCTGGAGGAATGAGCAAGGTGCTTTCTTGCCCCTACTTGGCAGGTGAACTCACGTGAAAGTACCTGTGAACTCTGAGTCTCCAGTGACCAAGGACAACAGCGGTGAGTGTTAATGAGGCTGTTAAAAATGCTGGAGACACAACATAGTTCACGTGAACAAACATGGGTGTGGCATCATACTTTCTATATAAGCAAGAGATACCACACACTACAAACTGGAGGCCAATGTTAAGTGCATTGTCACTTGTTCGTCCTGAAGCTGAACACTGTTTCCAAACAAGACCAGCAAATGTTCACTGTCTTTCTGCAAGAAACTCAGCTGACTGGCTAGAAGCACGTGGTGCAGCAGTGAAAGACTCAGGAGTTGAAAAAGTGAAAAACTCTCTCACTAGATTCAAAAATTTGCATACATGGTTGATGAATGCACCAATGCAAATGGGCATCAAGTATTAAGTCATTGTGTACATTATCTCAATGTCAGTGGTAGGCCAGTAGATGCATTTCTAGATGTTTAAGTTATAGAAGACACATTGGCTGCATCTGTGACACCCACATCTTAAAAGAGTTACATTCTTGTCAATTGGACCCCAAACAGATGGCTGCTTCTGCATTTGATGGAGCTGCAAACTTCTCTGGAAGACATGGTGGAGTACAAGCTTTGCTCAGAGAAAAGTGTAACCCTAATCTCTCCTATAAACACTGCAGAGGCCATCTACTCCAACTAGTGCTAGTACAAGCTGCAGAATCTTCGAAAGACATTTAAAAAGCTATACATTGAATGACTTCATTATATTCTTTTTTTCAGCAAGAGTCCAAAAAGACTGAATATCCCAAAAAATATAGAAAATACACTGGGACTGAAGTTCAAATTAGTCGAACCTGAGAAAACCCTCTGGCTTTCTCATGAGCGATCCTTGGCTGTGGTCTTAAAATTACTCCAGTGGTTATTACTGGCTCTGGAAAGTATCTACCAAGATGGGATGGATCTAAGTAGTGAGGCTGGTGGATTACATTTGCTACTACATTCAGAGAAGACTATCGCCATTCTCTCTCTTGTAAGTCTACTGCTGAAACCACTTGGGTCTTTAAACAATGCCATCTAGGCATCTGCTACAACAGTAGTAGATCTTTGTTCAACAACAGAAGCTACATTTGCATCAATCAGAGAGCTATCCCTTGAAAAAGTACTGGAAGAAGCAAAGACTTCAATACAGAAGTTGACTAATGAAGGCATTTCTATTGAATCCTGAAGTGAAAAGGACAAGAAGTGTTTGTTAAGACAACTAAAAAAAGTATATAGATTTGATTCTTAAAAATCTACAACAGCAACTTCTAGATTCTACTCAACCTCTATGTAGCTTTTACAGATCCCTGTCCTATAAAACACCAACAGTTGAGTGGAGTGAGGCACTACTAGCAATGTGCCTGCCATGTGCTCAGAACGGTATAGAGAATTTGAACACAGAGTGGAATATCATATGATGAATGAATGAAGATTTGACTTCAACTTCTTTTTCTATCATCACTAATGGCCTGACCTGATCTTTGTGCTGTTTCCTGGGATGAAAGAAGTAGAAATTCATCTTTTGCTACTCCAGTCACAACAGCTACAGGTGAGCGTTATTTTTCGTCATTTAATAGAATTTTGTGTTCTGAAAGAAGTCATCTTCTGCCTGATCACATGAATGAATTAATGAGCATATCAATGAAAGGAATGGAAGTACCGGACACATGAGAAGCCACCAAAGATGAACATGTTGCATTCAAGAAGTTCATTAACAAAGTTATGCATAATTATAAAAGAAACCAAGAAGGATGTAGATGTAGATCTTCATAGAAGGTTTGAGTAGCCAACTTTAATTTGTGAAATTATTTTAAAACATGAGTTAAATCTAATAGAATAGTCATGAAACATTTTTCACTTTTTACTGTGGTGCCATATAGCCCACCGTCACCCTCACAGTCTTACCCCTCATTGTCCCTGACTCTGCCCCCCTGTAAATTCGAACACCTCCTCCTTAATTTCAGTTCCTGGGTAAAACACTGTTTCTGAGTAGGTCTGATCTGGATTTTTCTCATACATCTGTAAAGGATCTGGTCTACAGACAATAGACATGACTAGTTAGTCTATGGGGCAGGGACCATCTTTTCACACTTGCCAACTCCAGCAACCCCATGAACAGAAAACAGATGGAAGAACTGAACAGCTCCTTGTGGCTAAGGATGCTTGGAGGAGATAATACATCTCCCTACATGACACTAAATTATACAACTGCCAGAGTCGAGCCAACAAAGTGATTCTGTTTTCCCCAAAGCTCTTCTCCTACTCTAATTACATTTGAAATGTTTTGCTTGCTATTGAAAATGTCACTTCCAGCCGTGGGACCATGCAGGAAGCCTACGTGTCATAGCTGTGGGTTTTATTAGGACAGGTTGCTGCTGGGGATTTCAATGACAGCAGAACAGGCTCGGAATTAAAAGCCTTTTGTTAAAAACATTGATCTGGGTAATCCACACTTGTTATAGTGATCATAGAAAAGCATGTTTGACAAAGGCACAGCGGTGATCAGGACTACTTTTAAGACTAAGGTTGTACAAAAAAAGCAGTGACTGGCCAGTCCCTTAGTACTTAATATCTTATAAAACTGCAGCAGAGACAAACACGTTTGTCTAAGATCACCCCCAGCAGCAAAGTCAGTCAAGTCCCTCTTGGCTTTCGCACACTGCACCTTGGCCTGATCCCAGCCCTTCTGTGCATCCTTCGCTCCTGTTGGCATCAGTTTTAGGTCTTCAAGGAACATAGGAACAGGTCTGCTACAAGCATAAGGCAAATCATGCACATTTAGAGACAGAGTCAGCCCTTGCGTCTACAGCCCCCGAGATCCCCAAACAATGGGATCAGGGTGGGAGGGGGAATCAGATTGTGGGGCTGCTCTGGAGCAGAGGTTCTCAAACTTTTTTTGCTGGGCCCCGCTTTGAAAATATTTCCGGCTGTGATGACCCCGCATCCTCATTCTTAGTACCAGGCAAGAGCTTTCGTGGCGTCAGAGCAGATCCCTACAGAACTAACCACACTGCGCCACCCTTACTTCTGCCCTGCTGCTGGCAGCACCACTGCCTTCAGAGCTGGGCATCTAGCCAGCAGCTGCTGCTCTCTGGCTACCCAGCTCTGAAGGCAAGGAAAAAGGACAAGCAAGGGAAAATCATGGATATTTGTTCGTGTTCCTAAAACCCACCTGGACAGAGATCAGAGGAGAGGAGAAGAGAAGAGTCATGTCCAGGAAAACCCGGATGTATGTAACACTATTTTTTATGATCTCATGACCCCTCCCCCCATAGCCTTGTGACCTTTTGGGTCAGGACCCCCAGTCTGAGAAACGCTGCTTTAGAGGATCTCTGCAAGGCAGCTCACATGGGCTTAGGACTGGGTAGGCCAAGGGAGGGGTGAAGCCAGTGGATCTGCAGAACAGTGGATCCTCTGGTCTCTCTGCAATTAGGGAAGCTGAGGAGCAGCTGAATGAGCACGAGATGGCCCCACTCTTTACCCTTGCGATATCTCGCTAGAACCCAGCCCAGGCATCTGAAGATCTGGCCCATGCTAGGCTATGTTCTTTTGTGGTGTAACTTCATTGGCTTTGACGGAGTTCCAGCAGGGATGGATCTGGGTCCGTTTACAAAGAGCGCTTTAACACAGGATTCTTCCTGAAAGGCGGCTGTGCCAATGCAGCACCTTCTTACTCATCCAGTCCTCTCCCGGGTGTACGCCCTCCGCGCAGCCCAGTGGAAAGGCGAGAATCATGGTCACACATCAGAGTGCTGCTTCATTCCCAACTCCAGGCACAATGGGCCAGCTTTTCAAAAGACAGCGTCTCCAGCTCTGAACCCTGGGTTTTTGAATTAAAAGTGTGGGGGATAATTAAAAGGATCAGTCCCGATTAAGTGTATACATGTGTCTGTATGCATGTCACGGTGTGTGTGCCCGCACACATATGATGGTCCCCATTTAAAAAGTCTAATTTACTAACGAATACATTGCCCTGTACTTAGAATAGGAAATAATTAGTCTGCAGAGATTGCAGAGAGGTAGGTCTTGACTCTCGAATGGCATCTCTGATGTCTCCACTGTGAACTCTCCTCTCAACACAGAGCTAGCCCCAGCTGCCTTTCACAAGGATATCTGCAATAATAGCAAAGTGGGGTACAGAAAAAGGGTGGAAGAACTTACAGTCTAGTTCACTTAGTCTGACTCTTCTCTACCATGTGGGGGCACCTTCTTAGGGTCCAGAGGAGGGGGGCTACTGCTGCCCTACCATTTACTGCCCGGCCTCGTTACTCATGATATTTCTTTTAATAGAGGACCAGATTCTGATGCCCTTATTCCTTTTTAGAAACCAGTGAATCTAGCCAAGAGAGAAGGTGCCACCCAGCCACAGTAAGAGGATCAGAAGGTGTCCTTATAGGATAAGCTTCATAGGGTAGCGACCTTGTCTTCTCTGCTTCTGTACAGCACCGGGCCCACATATGGCCCTTTTCTAAACAAAGAGCATACCTTTTCAGTGCCCAGAGGTTCCTTCTGGCGATGGATATGTCACCTACCCAAGCATTATATATTTCTTCTTTTTCACCAAAAAGGAGTTGCACCTGGCTGGCACTTGGAATACGTCGAAGTGAAAGACGCCACCCTGGATAAGACGTTCCGCTTCCAGTGCGATCGCTGGCTGGCTAAAGGTGAAGACGACGGTCAGCTCATAAGAGAACTGGCTTGTGCCAATAACGACATCCTGGAACTGAAGGAGCGCACGTGTAAGTTGGAGACTCTCTCTGAGAATCACCGGATGTCTGGAGCTATTGAAACCACTCAACTGAGTGTCCCCAGACTGGCACTTGGCACTTCCCAGGATTAGTTTACCTCAGTGCCTGTAGGAACACAGCATCGTGGTTTTATGAGGGAAGATTTATGAGGAGGAAGCACGTTGAGTCTCACTCTAGGCTGAAAGTGAAGATGGCACCATATGCACCTGTTGTTGCTGGCAATATGCAGAGATGATACATGGTTGTGTCCTCATTAGAAAGAATGGGCTTGAATCTTTGAGGTGGAAAATAAATTCAGTTTCCAAAGGCTGACAGGTAACATTTCCCCAACTGCCTTGGGGCTTCAGGCTCAACTGCAGGGTTTGAAACCTTGTAGCCCTGATTCTGCTCTGAGTTATTCCTGATTTGACACCATTTCTGGTAACTCCATTGAGGTCAGTAAAGTTACACTGGTCTACAAAGTGGTGTGGGAGATAGCACTGTTATTTAATAGCTCCAACAAAAGTGTCAGGCATGTCACAGCTCTGGAGAATTTAGATCATGTCACACGAGGTATGTCTGCACTTGGACCTTGCGGTGTGATTTCCAGCTCGATTAGACATACCTGTGCTAGTTTTCATTGAGCTAGCATACTAATAATAGCGTACAGCTGTGGTGCTGTGAGCGGCTAGCTGCCTCGAGTACAGACATGTCTGAGACACTAGGCTGGGGTGGGCAAACTTTTTGGCCTGAGGGCCACATCAGGGTTTCAAAGCTATATGGAGGGCCGTGTAGGAAAGGCTGTGCCTCCCCAAACAGTCTGGCCCTCACCCCCTATCCGCCCCCTCCCACTTCCGGCTCCTGACTGCCCCCCTCAGAACCCACAACCCATCCAACCCCCCTGTCCCTTGACCACCCCCTCCAGAAACCCCCCAGGACTCCACCCTCTATCCAACCCTTGTGCTCCTTGTCCCCTGACTGCCCCTTTCTGGGATCCCCTGCCCCTAACCCCTCCCCTGGAACCTTACCCCCATCCAACCTCTCCTGCTCCCTGTCCCCTGACTGCCCCAAACCCTATCCACACCTCCAGCCCCCACATCCCCCTGACAGGCCCCCCAGGACTCCCACACCACTACAACCCCCACATCCCCCATCCCCTGACGCCCCACCCCAGAACCGCCACCCCATCTAACCTTCCTAGTGGCCTCATAGCCACATTACACCAGAGAAGGAACAATATCAACCGCTGCAGCACACCTGCCCTCGGGGCAGAGGGGCAGCTGGTCACAACTGCCCTTTGAGTTCTCTGAAAGAAGAGACCCAACCAAGAGTAGCCCCAGGCCCTGCTGCTCGTTGATCATCCTATCCCTGTTCTGTTTATTCCTTCCCTGGGGTGAAATGTTGGTCTCACAGGAGTCCATGGCAAAGCTCCCATTATCTGAAGTGACAGTCCAAGAGACAAGTCTCTGTCTGGCCGTTGTCATGGGTTACATCTGCTCTACTCTGGCTATTTTAATTTTGTTCTTTAATTTTGCCTTGGAAGCCTATGAGATTGTCACAGTGACAAGCGATACAGAGGAGGCAGAAACCAAGGAAAACATCTGGATCATCTTAGAAGGAAAGAAGGGACGCTCAAAAGAATTCCTTCTGGAAAACTCCTCCAAAAAAAGGAAATTCACAAGGTAGGTGAGCGGGAAGGGAATGTCACCAGCTGGGTCTCTCTTAAAAAGGCCCCTCTCTCTCTCAGGAGGACCCATGGAGTGGCATTAGGAGTGCCAGACCATATCTTCTTTTCCTTTCCAAAAGATACAACAGTAAAAGTAGTAAAGTGTAAGAAAGAAGTAACGTTTGCCTCTGAAGGCCAAGTTTAAGAATGAGCAGAAATGTCCATCCAGTGATTGGACACATAGAATGTATGCACATGTCCTTCAAAACATAAACAGGGGTGCTGATACTTCAAGGGTTTGCCAGATGAGCCTAAAGGGAACCCCAACAGCTGGGAGGAGCTGTGGAAAAACTCATCTGAGGGGGAAGGTGTTTTAAACATCTCCGACAGAAGGTTGCTGGGGTGGAAGAGAGTAAAAATAATTCCAGGCTAAATGTTGTCAGTGCTGTTTAGATCTGACCTAGCATTCCAAATGGTTTGGTTTAGGAATGAGAGATCTCTGGCATTTGTCCTGGGTACAAGAAAAGGAGAGAGAGAAATGATGAAAGAAAACTTTATGCTGCAGAGATGAATGGGCGCTATTCTATGTAATGTATAGACTGGCTCAGGGTACCTTTATGTAGATGAAAAGAAAGAAAGTCCCTCTTCCACATTTGAAATCTACACCTGAATACACACACAACTGGTCAAACCCCTCTGGTTATTAATATCCATGAGATAGGTTTTGTGTTGTTTTTGTTTATGGACACTGTACACAGCATGCTGCCCGTAGACCACAAAGAATATTAGAGTAAGCCTGTTTGTTGTGGAGGGAAGGGGTGTTTTTCTGTCAGGAACTCGAGAGTTCCTTCCAAGGCAGACAAACTTTTAAGTAAATTGGACTCTAATATTAGTGGCATCCATGTGTACGTAGCTATTGTAAACATCAGTGACCCAACAGGCATGACATGAGAAAACTTCCATCTGTTAAACAGTGCCGTGCTCCTGTTATGAAGTGGTTTGGCACAGTTTGGGGAAGGATAGGGTAGGACTGCGATAAAAAGAAACAATTCTCATATTTCATAGAATAAGCAGTTTGTCTGTGGTGGCCAGAAGGGAACCTCCTCTATTTACACAGTTGATCGGGGTCTAATGGGACTAGGATTCCTTCCTCTGGAGTATTAAGCATTGTCTACTGTTGGAGGCAGACAACTGCATGAACCACTAGTTAAGGCAGAGCTTTCCAAACTGTGTGACGCGACACATTAGTGTGTCGGCAGCAGTGTGTAGGTGTGTCACGGGAACTAAAAGCACTTCCCTGGTCAAAACTGCTGGAAAACAAGCTGCTGCTGCAGGCTTGGCCGGTGCCGGCCAGCAGAAGGGGGGCGGCGGGGGGCAGAAAGCCCACTCCCCTCCCTCCCCCCGCAGAGACAGTCGGGGGAAGGAGGATTGCACCGCGGCCGCGGCAGGAGACTCTGTGGGCCTTGCATGCAGGTGCCGGGAGGGGGAAGGAGGGGAAGAGCCCAGAGAGCCTCCCCCTGCCCCGCAACCTGGCTCTGCCCCCCCCAAGGGTCCCCCAGCCTCCCCTTGCTGCCCCCTTACACCTTCTCCCCAGGAGCAGAGCGTCCCTTCTCTTCAGTTCCGTGCAGCAACATGCTGCCTCCGTTGCTGCAGGGTCCTAGCGCCCTCCTGCTTCGGCTGCCTGTGATGGGGGTGAGTGAGTGTGCTGTTGCTGAGGGGTGGGGGCAGGAAAGGAGGAAGCTGACCCAGAGCTTGCTGCTGCTGGCAGGGAAAGGGCTGGGGGGAGTCCTCCTCTCTGGCTCCAGTCCCAGAGCAACCTGCCTACACCCATCCCAAACTCATCCCCAGCCTGCCCTACCCCAGAGCCCACACCCCAGCAAGAGCTTATCCCCCCGCACCCCAATCCTCTTATTCCACCAAATATTGAAAAGTTGTGTTCATCCCATCAACCTTATACACCCCATTAAAATGGTAAGTAGCTATTGGTGTTATTCAACTTTTTTTAATTATGCACATATTTACATACTGTTACTCATAAATGACAACAATATATGTTATTATCTTACAAATCATATATTTTTAAAAATATAAATGAAAGGTTTTCATGGGATATGTTGTGTCCCCATCCATTTCGTTATTACAATTTATGTATGTGTCTGTATCTCTTATAACGGGTTAGTTTAACCTCCGGTTTACTAGTAAAACTGAATTACTGTGTCGCGAAATGATGCATGTCTAAAAAGTGTGTCACCAACATGAAAAGTTTGGAAAGCTCTGAGTTAAGGCTACGTTTTAGTCAGTACAACTCGTGGACAGATCATGTTCAGTAAACAAAGATCATGGCTCGTGACCTGTCCATGACTTGTACTATATACCCCTGACTAAATCTGGGATGCTGGGGGGGGGGGGCCTGGGACCCCCACTGCTGCTGGAGGGCAGGGGACCCCCACTGCAGCTGGCCCAGCGGCTGTCTGAGCTGCTCGGGCACCCCCCTGGCCAGCCGCGCCCGCCGCTGCAGAAATCATGGAGGTCCTGGAAAGTCACAGAATCCGTAACTTCCACAACCTCCAAGACAGACTCACAGTCTTACTAATAGTCTAATCCAGTGGTTCTCAGCTCCCACAATGTATTACATGGACCTCAGGTTGAGAACCACAGCACCCCCCCTCATCGCAAAACCGCACACACGGTTGCCTATGTCCAGCACTCCCCTACCCAGAGACGCCTCCATAGAGTGGGACCAGGAGTAGAGCCCTGGGCACAGGGCTGGACAGCTGGGACCCAGACCTGCCACGTTGGGCCGGGCAGCCGGACCGGGAACCCTGCTGCATGGGGCCAGACCCTAACAGCCAGACCCCGCTGTACAGGGCTGGCCACCCAGCAGCCAGATCAGGATCTCGCTGTGTGGGGTCAGGCAGCTGGCAGCCAGGACCCAAGGCACCGGGCCAGGAACGGAGCCCCACCTAAAACCTGGGGGTGCAGCAGCACCCCTGCAGACCGCCAGTTTCCAGCGCCCAACCGCCTCACTGCCCAGAGTCCCTCACCCCCAAACTTCCTGCCCCCGGCCCCTCTGCAGCACTCCCCAGCCCCCTGCTGGTAGGAAAGTTCCTGCAAGCTGCCTTATGCTCTCTCCCCCTCAGCCAGCCCCACCCTCTGCCAGACTAGAACAGCAGATTTTGGATTTTTTAGCACACAGCTGGACTGCCGCTCTGTGCTAATTGGGCCACAGGTTGAGAACTGCTGGTCTAATCCAATAAGGCAGCTACTAAAGACACACAAGATACACAACAGAAGAGTTGGCCAAAGGTTTGACAGAGATACATTGTTCTGAAAAGCCCATCTTGAGAACAGCCTAAAAGCAGGAGGGAAGTTTGACTAGTGGTTTTGAAAGCAGCTATGATTAGTAGAGGTACAACAGATACAATATCTCTCAAGAAAAAAATGAATGCTTTAGGGGAAAATTAGTCATTCTTTAGCTTTTGCTATAACAAGACAAATTGTTTTTGGATGTGAAGTGTCTCAAACATCCCCTGGTAGGTCCTAGTGGTAGTACCGGTAATTTAAAATGTCACCCTCACCAGGAAAAACACTGAATTTAAATACGG
Organism: Sternotherus odoratus; assembly: GCA_032164245.1. Taxonomy (NCBI): domain Eukaryota; kingdom Metazoa; phylum Chordata; order Testudines; family Kinosternidae; genus Sternotherus; species Sternotherus odoratus. The sequence continues at coordinate 96,583,280 of JAVMKO010000007.1, forward strand.
AAATTATACTTTGTGTTAAATAATTATGAATTAAATCAAATGACTTTAAAAGAAGGTTTGTTTTATATCTTTCATAGCCACATGCAAATTACCTAATGCCAACATGACACAAGTCATTGCCAGTCTCCAGGATGTTATGTTTTCTCTTCTATGTTTCCTGCAGGGGAGCAACAGACAAATTTCTGTTTTCTTCAAAGAATGTTGGTGATATTGCAGCCATCTGCGTTGGTCACTGTCCAAAAGATGGAAGGAAGTCAACCACAAAAGCTGATGAGTACTGGCATGTCCAAGAGATAATCATAACAGAGATGGAACTTTGCAACAAGTAAGTTGCTTCCATCAAAACAGATATGCAATAAAGAACTTCAGGGGCTAATGGCAGAATGGCCTGGGAGATTTAAATAGTATTGTAACCATATTTCTGAGGTTCTTCATACTTAACCTTTCCTAGCCACACATGTTGAGTCTTAAAAATTCTTCGCATGTTTTAGAAACTAAGGGCAAGATATTTAAAACATTTAGGAGATGCAGCAGATAAGTCTAATTTGCATGCATGGTTTCCATGTTTCTGGTGCAATGTATTTGCATGTGCAGATGGATGCACAATCATAAAACAAATCAGCCTGTATTTTGCACACAACCCTCTACCCTCCCCCCCCCCTCAAAAAAAAAAACAGCAACAACAAAAACCTACCCACTTAAACTCATTGAAAATCTAGACCTGGTCATTTAGATTCTGTGGGCCACTTATCAAAGATTGGCCTCTAAACTGCTTCAGTGAAAATGACTTTCACCCATGTCAGTATTCAACATGGGTGACACCTCAGATTTGAGTCCCTTTGCATTGTGGGGTGGTTCCGGTAGGAATCCTTGGGTCCAAAAGCACCTCAGGAGTCATCTACAAAACTAGAAGAGGGGAAACACACCTCTTGAGCGCCTCCTGCTGCTGTATTGCTAGACTTGCCTTCTGTGGCTTGGTTCTTCAGCCAAGTCACTAGTCCAGATGAACACCTTCTGGGGTATGTACCATCTGATAGATAAACAGTCTCTCTTCCCTTAGCAGGTGCCTTCCTCCCTGTCTTTGGGCTCCCAACTCAGTCCTGCCCACTTTGTGGGGTTTACATCCCTTTACTTCTAGCCAGTAGCAGAACCCAGGCCCGCCCAATACTCTGGGTTCCATCCCAGCGACCTATGAATAGCCGCCCCATATTGCTCAATTTCAGTTAGCTGCCACCTCTTTCCTTGGCCTCTTCCTACCCTGTCCCCTTTTCACTTCACCCATATTATGGGATCTCAGGGTTGGAAGGGACCTCAGGAGATCATCTAGTCCCGGGGTTCTCAAAGTGGGGGTCGTGACCCCTCGAGGGGTCATGGGCCACTTTTCTGGGGGTCGTGAGCCCCTACCCCAGCTGCGGGCCTGATCCCTGGCCGCCGGCGGCTTGAGCCGCGATCCCCGGCCGCCGGGGACCCAGCTCCTGCAGGGGGCTGCCTGGGGATCACGGCTGGAGCCGCCAGCCCTCTCCCCAACCCCATCGGGCGGCGGGCTCCAGTCCTGACACCAGCGGCGGGCTGTGCTCCAGCCCCGAAGCCCGGGGCGGGCTGCCAGCTCCTGCCCTGCCCTGCCAGTGGGCTGCTAGCCCCCTCCCCAACCCCAGCGGGTGTCGGGCTCCAGCCCTGAACCCTCCCACCCACTCCCCCACGGCGGGTTTCTGGCCGCAACTCTGACCCCCGTGCCAGTGGAGGGCTGTGGGCTTCCGTCCTGACCCCTGTGGCAGGCTGCAGCTCCCCCAGAGCAGGCTGCTCACCCCACCTCCGACCCCCAGTGGTGGGCCCCTGTGCCGGCCCCATCTAGCCCCTATGGCGGGATACTGACTCCACGCTCCTCCAGCCCAGCTCCACCCCCAACTTCACTCCAGGCACTGCTCCACCTCCAAACAAAAGGTGCCAAACAAGTTTGGCCAGGCACCATTTTGCCTATGACCGACCCTGGTAAGGAGACAACATTTGCAGCTGAACAGATACTTTTATTAACAGTCATACATACAAGTGCAAACTTTCTGCTGAAAATAATGGCCACTAAAACTGGCTACTAAAACTGCTAAAAAACGAAAGTATCTCCAGTCTTACATTAAACTTGGCTTTACCAGTATCATCACCTCTGGTATTGAAAAACTGCAATGTGTCATTTTGATGAAGTTTTGTCTGCTGAATCAATGAAACCATGCAAAATGCAGGGATAAATCAAATAAAATAACTTTTCCATTTATTTTTAATTCAGTAAAAATGTGTTTGTCTTAATTTAAAAAGCAGTGAGAAAAGGTAAATCTATTTTAAGCAATAGGGTTTACTTTTAGTATTTAACGGTATTAAATATCGAAAATGTGTATTTAATTTCTAGAGGAGGTCGCGGTCAGAAGTTCAGTGTTCAAAAGGGGTCGCCAATACAAAAAGTTTGAGAACCACTGATCTAGTCCAATCCCCTCATCAAAGCAGGACCAATCCCTATTTTTCCCCCATATCTCTAAATAGTCCCCTCAAGGATTGAACTCACAGCCCTGAGTTTAGCAGGCCAATGCTCAAACCACTAAGAGATCCCTCCCTGATTATCCCATATCTCGGGATTAAGGTCTTATGCCCTCTCTTCCTGGAAACCCAGATAACAAATGCAGCCAGTCAGTGGCGTATTATCGCCTAGGCCGACAAGGCCTAGATGTAGGGCGGCAAATTTGCAGGGGCAGCAAATTCCCCAGCCCCGCCCCCATTCCAACCCCTTCCACAAATCCCCGGCCCTGCCACCTCCCCCGGGTGCGCCGTGTTTCCCCTCCTTCCCCCTCCCTCCCAGGCTTGCCACGCGAAAGCGTTGGGAGGGGGGAGAAGCAGAGTGGCGGCGCACTCAGAGGAGGAGGCAGAGAGGAGGTGAGCTGGGGCGGAGGGGGGTGTTGCAGGGAATAACCCTTGGGAAGGCATATGGGGCTAGGGGTGGCAATTATTTCAGGGCCTAGGGGTGACAAAAATCATTAATCTGCCACTGCAGTGAGTAACAGACTCTGGCTATGCTGTAAGCTCCTAAAATCAGAGAGGGGCATCCCACCTTGCCCCTCTAATCCCAGCCAGGAACTGACCTGCTGGGGCCCTGCAGTGCCTTTTATCTGAGCCTGCTGGGCTCTGATTGGCCGCTTCCTTGCAGCCTCGCTAAGCATGCCCAGGATCCACCCTCGCTTCTCCTTTCCTGGGGCAGGGGTCTCCAGGAGAGGGCCACAAAGGCCCAGTACACCCGGTCACAAGAACCAGAAGATCTTTTTATTCTCTGGTTTGGAGATGGCAGAAACCTTCCAAGATTTTCAAGAAATTTCAAATCATCGTGGTGAACTTGTGTGATTGACTAACCTCTCAGCACGACAACTCCCAGGCCCTGTTAGCCTGAGCCCTTCATGAGCACGCAGAATTAATGAGCTGCTAGCATGGAGACGAGGCAGGAAAAGGAAAAAAGGAATGGTCACCCGAAGAAGAAATGCCTAATAGCTGTCAGTCTTGGGCCAGAATAGCTAAGCAAGCACATCCAAACTATTAATGCATTCCTGTTCTCTCTGCCGTATTTCCCCTACCGTTCAAGTATTTAACTTTAAGGGTTTCATTGCTGCTGAGACAGTTTAGTGTTTAAAAAAGAAATCCTTGACGTGAGATTTTGATGTTAAGTGTCTCTTCCAGCAAATTAATCAACAGCTAAATCAAATCAGCCCGTAGAAGGGCCATGTTCATATTTGCAGAATGAAAACTCGGTCAGTCATATTCTTGTCTCGCAATCAGGGGAAACCTGCGGTTCTTAATGCCCGACCCTGCAATCACAGCCACATGCCCGAAGCTATTTTACATCTGAAGAACTTCACTGAAACTAATGTGGCCCCACAAGGGGGCAGGGGTCTTCTAAAAGCCCAATTTAAGTCTTTTATTTAAACATGACATAGCACAGCGACAAGATTCTGCTGTAAGTTGCAGCCTGTCACAGCCCATTCCGCCCAACACTCTGCCTTGTTCTCCGTAAGCACAGCCCTACCTAGCCCAGAGGTTCAAAAATGATGAGTGGAGGCCCCCCACTTCCCCTCCACCCCCACCCCTAAAACCTCAGTCAAATTTAAAAGATTGACTTAACAGTCATGATTTTATTTTAAACGATATATTTCGGTTCTTTTTCTTTGCCTTTCGGTTTTGGAACCATTGGCATACAATTGGGTCATGTTTTCAAGCTTTTCTCTTTGAGGGGTAGACATATGAAAGAGAAAGAAGGAAAGGAAAGAAAGAAGGAAGGAAGGAAGACGGATGCACCTCGTGAGACAATGCCCCAAGCAGAGGGTGGAAGGAAAACGCAGAATATCACAAACTGCACGATAAACATCCCAAGAACTGACAACTCTGAAGTTGTGAGAGTTAAAAAAGCTCTCAGTAGGAAGTACATTCCTACCCCTGAATAAAGGCTTCAGGATTTATTCTTATCAGACCCTCCCAGGTACAAAACTTCTTTCCAAACATGGGCAGGTATTTCTGTGGTTTCAGACGCATGAGGAGTGTTGTAATTCCTTAAGGAATATGGTAACACTGGTACTGAAGAAGCCCTTTCTTCAGGTCTTAATTTTATTCATGCATAATGCAATCCAGCTGTATTCCTTCAGGGAGTGCCTGCTGCCCTTTGGACAGGAGAGAGAGGAAACTCAGGTGGAAATGACTTGCATCATTGCAAATAAAATACCTCATTGAAAGCCCCAACGTTGGAAATTCTGGCTGATTACCAGACACACAGTAATTTATGAGTATGTTGTGTGCTTCCTGCACATCGCCCGGGCATCCCAGTGGAGTGAAGGGTTTTCAGCATCTGGTACATATTTCAGTACTTGCTGCTTCCTTTGTCTGCCCAGGATGAGCTGAGAGTTAAAGGAGGAGAGAGGTGACACACATTCTTCCTCCCCCAGCTTTTAATATTCCCTCTTTTCCTGTTCTCCCTCACCTCTGGCCCCTGCCTTGTTGTCCCATTGATAGTGGTAATTGCTGAACTTCACCTTGAGGGGGAGAGCACCTACGTTTGTTTGTTTTAAATCAAAATGCAGCAACCTGCCTGCCCTGCTGGGCTCTCCGATAGTAGCCGTTTGTGGTATAATTTGTATAGCTCTGTGAGCATCCATGACCTTGACAGGCAAATAAGATGACAATTCTGGCATAAGTTGAGTGACTTCAGTTACCGAGGGACGTGTTGGATTCTCCATCACTCAAGTCTTCAAATCAAGCCTGGAATGTCCTTTTGAAAGCAATGCCCTAGCTCAAACAAAAGTTATGGGCTTGAGGCTGGCTTTACTCTGTGAGGTTCTGGAGCCTCGGTGATGCAGGAAGCCAGATATCATGATCATAATGGTCCCTTCTGGCCTTACAATCTATGAAAGTGGGACTTGAAAGTGACTTCGACAGACACTGCACCTGCTGACACTGGAGCAGAATTTGGCTCAAGGCCCCTGCCTGACAGATATTTTTAAGCTGGTCTAGGCATAGGGAGCAGCATGGTCTATTGGTTTTGATCTTCAGCCCTCGTGCCTAACTAAATGCGCTAGCGCAGCACGCCTGTCATTACACAACTCCCTCAATCATCCTCCCCTCAGCTCTGCCGCGGTGCCCGGCCTCACAGAGGGCAGCACTGAACCGGCAACATGGCGGCCCCACAACAGGTTTTCAACCTGGAAATCCGAGGAGCTAGGAGGCCCCTTCCCCTTGCTACGTTGCATGTACAAAATGGCGAATCTCAATAGGAAGGATGAAGTCATTTAAACCATCTGCTTGGAGGCAGGGGATTTGAACACGCGTGGTCTGCTGAGGTTTAGGGTTGCTGCTCACCCTCACTAGAGCTACAACAGCCTTCAGAATAAGTCCATGATATCCAAAAAAACATGGGTAATGATGAGGCTTCCTCTTAGGGAGGCTAGTCCCCTGCCCACCTCTTCCAGCAGAGAACCTGCCTCTTCTGGCAGAAGCCCCGCCCCCACTCAGTGCTGTCCCCACCCCCCCATGGCCCTGGCTGGGACTATGGCAGGACCCCTCCCCTGTTCTGCCCCTTCTGTCCTCTCCTATCCTCCCCTGTCCCCCTCCCCCCCATTCACTCCTCTCTCCCTGAGACCGGAAAAGCTCTGGTCCCATCTCCTGCCTCAGCTGCGGAGTCACAGCGGGGCGCGAGAGCTCCTCCAGTTTGGGGCCATGGTGGGAGGAGACTTTTCGGGGGGGGTGTCCCAAATCCACCACTGCCTCTCCCCATGGTGGCACGAGGGTTGGGGGGGAGGCTCAGCCCCCATTATGCACTGCCTATGCCAGAAGATTTACTAAAAGCCCAAGTAAAATGAGCTGCCTCCACTGTGATTAAAGCGTGGGGCCAGGACTGTTTGAGGGCAAGAGGGCAGTGAAAATTGTTATGGCTGGGGGGAAATCAGCTGCCCCAGGACTTTTGAACTTCAGAACAAGGTTAGATGTTCATACACATACGGTGTAACTCAAGCCAGCTGTTTTAGCTCCGCGTATTCAAAGGCAAGTGTATTACCCTGAGTAATGCGGACATGCAGAAGAACTGGAAGGTTGAAGGGCTGAGTTGACTTTCTCTGACTTGAATTTGTGTTTCCAGGGAGATGACATATTTCAAACTCGCAAATTAATTAGCTATGTACTTTAGAGAGTTTCCTGTAGCACACCGAGCAGGACTGTTTCTTAAAATACCAGGATCTTCAGTTCAAGTCCCAGGCAAGGGCATGTCCCTCTCATTCTAAATACAAGGTTGAAACATTAGTAGTAGGTGAATTGCTAAATTGCCTGTCCGCATTATTCCTGGGCATTCATAATGCAAAGCAAAAGGCCGTGTTATTAACACACTGTTCACTTTCCTTTGGCAGGTATTTTTTCAAGTGCAGTGCAAAAATTCCACTGAGGAACAAGAGGGGTGACTACAAAGTCTTTGAGTGTGCCAAGGTCATAGAGAGTTTCGCCAGCAAAGCCCGGAGCTTGGTGCCAGTCAAATATGAGGTCATTGTGGTGACGGGGTCTGAAAAAGGAGCTGGGACCGATGCCAATGTCTTTATCACCATCTTTGGAATAAATGGAGATTCGGGCAAGCGTGCTCTCAAGCAGAAGTTCCGGAACCTCTTTGAACGGGGCAAAACCAATAGGTTTTGCCTAGAAACCCTGGAATTGGGGGAGTTGAAAAAAGTCCGGATTGAACATGACAACAGTGGCATAGCAACCGGCTGGCTAGTGGAGAGGGTGGAGATCACCAATTCAGCTACTGGAGTGACCACGATTTTCCCTTGTGGGAAGTGGCTGGACCAGAATAGAGGAGATGGTTTGACCTGGAGGGAATTGTTTCCAAGATATTAACAGGGATGCATCTTCAGCCTTTAAATGAGGCTATTTATATTCACTGCAGAGGGGTTTTTCTTACTTCTTACACCATTTTGTATTGTGCTTTACTTTTTAAAATATTGTATTTTATACTTAAAGGATTTTAGTTGGAATAGATACTCCCTGGATTAACATTTTATCAAAAGAATCACACTTTTTAAATGTGTATATAAAAAGGCAAATGGCATAATTTTTCTGGTCTACTGATTATCCATATCAAATCCACTTCGTTTATGGCTCAAAGGGTGTGGTTTTATTTGCCCAGCTACTGAGGCTGGAAACTCCAGCAGAGAACTGAGGATCAGGCTGGCTCCTCTTTAAAGTAAAAGAGGCTGCAATAACAATCAAGTTAACACAATCAAGGGGGTTGGGTGTAGCAGTCCCAGTTTTGACCCACTTCTACTACGTTTCTCTGTATTCAAGTGTGTATAATTGTTGCTGTGTACACGTGAGATGAAGAGTTGAAAGCAACAACCCAGATGAGATTTTTCTGAACAGGAATTTCAGCAGGAAAGTGAATCCTCTCGGCCAGGTCTCTGCTGGTGTGAATTGGTCTCGCTCCTTTGACTTCAATGGACTGACACCAGTTTACAGTGGCTCAGGACAGCCCCAGTCCACAGGTGTTAAGCAGCTCCAAGATCATAGCTATCAGCTGAACAACATAGTGATTTTGTGCTATTCAACTGAATACATTAACAAAACACTTAACAATAATCCATTCTGCTTTAGCGAAGCAGCAAAGAGCACATGTTCAAAGCTATCTCAGCATCGTTCTGCGCTGCGTGGCATGTGTCGCAATCACTGGGAAAGGCAGCCACCATTGATTTTATGGGTTTTTTTTAAAGTATTGCAATTTTGACTTTTCAGGAAAGGATAGTTTCATGGAGCGAGTCAAAACTGACCCACCAGTACATGCGCTTCCCAGTCCCGACCGCACTTATTTGGCTGGATTATATTGGATTTGCTAGAAAATCATTCTGTACTTTAAAACAAAAGGAACATTTCTAAAAAAAATCTTTAGGACCCCCATCGACCAAGCTGGGAGCGCGCAGACCGGCTCCATTGGAGCCAGTGATTTCACTGCGGCCAGGATTCCACACCAGGAGTATGTCCCGGTCTCTTGATTCTACCATTGTTTGGGGCAAGGAGGGGCCGAACAGTCTGCCCAGCTGAGGAAGGGGGGATCAGACTCCAAAAACCTGCCAATCTTGGGCAGACTTCCATACGGTCTTCTCTGCTCCATACACTGCTTCCTGGCCACTCTCCTTCCCCATGGGAGGAGTTGTGCTCCCATAGGCATCTCAGCTCTTCATTCCCCACACCGGACAGGGATTCCCAATGCACACACTCATCCTGATCTGACCATCAGTGAATTACACAGGCTGCCAACCCCTTGTGGAGTCGGGAAAGGAGAGAGGAGCCTACAGATGCAGCAATTCCTACTTCTGTGCATCCCATCCAGGACCACAAGGGCTTCAGCATTTCTACGTCAGTCTGCTAGCTAGGCAAAGCTAACTCTATGAAACATCTTTCTGCCCTCTCCAGTGAATGACTGTCTGTAGTCTCCGTTGTTTCTTTACCAAGGGGTCTGCTCTCAGCTCCATCCTGCAGCCTTGTGCCCCCATGCTCTGCTCTCTACCCGCAGGGCAGCAGGGATTTAAAGGGAAATTAGCCGTTGTAGTGGGGTGGCTGCCCCACTCCAGGTAAAAACGGGCTTAACACAGCCCAGGAAAGGCCTGTGGCTGGGGGCAAGCAGCTCCCATGCTTATTGGGGAGGCAGGCGCAGCTGGGTGGCCATGCCCCCAAACTCTGGCAGGCCCTTGTAGAAAGGCTGAGAGGCAGGGGCCTGAGAGAGAGAGAGTCTCCTCTGTCTGCAGAGGCAGAGAGGCCTGGCTGCTAGGAGCTTGACAGGGTACCTAGAGTGGTGCAGGGCTGGAGCAAGGCTAGAGGAGCTGGGGAAGCTCTGACCTGGAAACCCCCAGGCTGTAGGCCTAGGGGAAGGCCCAACAAAGGGTACTGGGGTTGCAGTGGGCAGCCCATGGCTCTAGAGATAGAAGCAGCAGGCCAAACCCTCCTTGACGGTGTGAATGGGGGCAAGTGGTGACTGGCAGTTGCCTAGACTGAGGCAAGGTGGGGAGAGGGAGTGGGGGGTTCCCTGGGAAGAGGAGACCCTGAGACTGTGGGGATACTGCAGGGGTGCAGCACCCTTGGTAAGAGGACACTGGGGTCCAGGAGGGACATGGTGCCAGTGGCAGGCAGGACATCGGCCTGCGGAGGGCGCTGCAGAGGCTGGCAAGAGCTAATTCCCTGGACGGCCAGCAGGAGGCGCCGCAGGGTGAGTTGCCGCCTCACTACAGCCGTAAATCCAGGAGTTAACGAGGGAATCTCAGTTTGGGACAAGGAGCCATGTGGATTTGCTGTGCATCAAACTGCTGATTACTGGTGATGTTAATCACAACCAAGGCCCAACAGCTCTTCAGATTACATAATGAGTTAGGGCATTTTCCCAGCCCTCCAGTTTCGCTTTGGTTTACCACACCTAAGGCGGGATACATGATCCTGAGCAGTCTCATTATATGGCTTGTATCACTGAAGACAGTTTAAGTGCAATCTGAGAGCCTCCAACGCCCCTGGGAGGTCTGGCCATACTCTTATCCCCATTTTACAAACGGGGAAGTGAGGCACAGTGAGGCCTAGCACCACAAATACACTTAGGCTCTTCAGTGACTTTCTCACACAGGGAATCCATGATAGAGTAGAGACCTGACACCGTATCTCCTACAGCCTAGGCCAGTCCCCTGAGCTCCGGCCCATCTGTCTTCTCGAATGCAGTACTTAAAGTAAAGTAGGTGCCATATAGACCAGTTTATCTGCGTCTACTAAATGGTACATTTTGGTATGAGTGAGGCATTTTTCTTCTAGTACGAGGATCCATCCTTTGCAAGCTACTCTCCCCTGGGCACATTTCACATTACAGGGGTCCTACCTCTTGATCTTCTTCTGGAGATGCCAGCCAGTGTACCTCATGGGGCTTGTCTATGCTACCGTGCAGGGTCGATCTAAGTCACGCAACTTCAGCTACGTGACTAGCGTAGCTGAAGTCGACATTCTTAGAGCCACTTACCACGGCGTCTTCACTGCAGTAAGTTAACAGTTGACGCTCTCCCATCGACTCCACTCGCAGTCTCATTCTGGTGGAGTCAACGGGAGAGCACTCAGCGGTCAATTTATCACGTCAATTATAGTCGTGATAAATCAACCCCCGCTACATCAATCACTGCCTGCCGAGGCCGACATCAGCCCTGTGTCTACTCGGAGTCAGTTAACAGGTAATGACTTAAAGCAACTCATTTCCAAAGCCTTTATGGCAAATGGTGGTTTTGGAGAATAGTGAGTTACTGAAATCTACCTAATAATCAACTGCATAACTGATCAAGTACTCACTGAGGGGAATAATAATAGTGATGGGCTCTTAGAAGCTGGCTATAATTGTCATTATTCCCTCCAACTCCAGGCCTGATGCTACAGAGTCTTCCTATTGATGGGAGTGGAGAGCTTGCTGGAGGATCGGACCCTACAATGGCACTATCTAGGCCTAGTGTCTGTGCTAATGAACACCTGGCATGCTTCACTGGCGTTGCCTAGTGAGCACACAGCTAGGAGCCGAGCCTAGGGACTTGCTGATTTTATAACGCAAGCCATTAGCATTACAGCATGTTTAACCAAATCCTTAGCGTAGATTATCCTGGGAAACAATGGGCAGCGTTGAGGCAGCTTGTACTGCTGCTGTCTGCTGCGTCCCTCCCAGCTCTCTGGGGGGAATCGGGCATCAGACTGCGCAAGCTGTCGTTCTTGTGAACGGTTTCAGCCTAAGCCTGCATCAAAAACAGACAGTAGTGGCTGGAGTCTCTGCCTGCTCATTTAAAGGGTTTCGCTGGCTGATGATCTCCAGTGGCTAGGAAGATTGTTTCATTTCCCCCCCCCCCCCCCAGTAGCACTAGTATGTTGTTTATAGATGTTCTGGATTACCAGAGTGCTACCGACCAGGGAGTTGTTATCCAAATTATGACGGATGAGATTCTGTGGTAGCGGAAATGCAGGCGGTCAGACTAAATGATCACTGTGGTCCCTTCTGACCTTAAAAAAAATCTATGGATTAAAATCTCTGATGCTGATCTCAGCTGAGAGCAGGTTACGGGGCTAGGCCCTGTACAGACACACTGTGGGAGGCAATCCCTCCCCCCGACAGTTTACCGTCTAGACATACACAGTTTGGGAGAAACGAGCTGGTGTTGTCCCTATGTTAAAAATGGGGAATTGAGGGCCAGAGAGATTTAAGTGATTTGCCTAAGGTCACCCAACAAGTCTGTGGCAGAGTTCAATCTAACGCTCCTGAGTCCTATGTCAGTGCTTTAGCTGCAGTAGCGGGGGTCTGAACTAGCAAACGAGATCTTCCCTGAAATTGCCTAGAGATAGTCTCTGGAGTAGCGGGTGGCTATTTTTCTACTATCCACCTTCTAATTTTAAAAGTTCTTTTTCCCCCTTGAAGTAAACAACCACTGTACATAATTTTTAAAAAGCCACTTCCTGTTCTAGCAGTGCCACTGATCCTAGCCTATAGCTGCTAACCATGCCATGATAAAACTCAAAATCAGGGATTTTTATTTTAACCTCCAGTTCCTTGGTGAAAATGACACGTCAGGAAGTTCAGCATGTTCGTTCACACGGCGCTTTTATTTTTGCACTAGAACGTCCATGATCATCTTCATGTGCGTCGAGTGGTAACCGACCAAAAAACATTATTTATTTATTTACGGCTGATCAGTCCATAATGCAGGTTTATGGTGCTGAGTAAGTGACAAGAAGATTTGTTGGGGTTTTTTTAAATAATGATCAGTTTTTAAAACATAAATCAAGCAACTTTCAGGCTAAGGACCAGTTCATGTCTGTAACACAACAGGGGGGTCCTTGTGGCACCTTAGAGACTAACAAATTTATTTGGGCATAAGCTTTCGTGGGCTAAAACCCACTTCATCAGACGCATGGAGTGGACAACACAGTAGGCGGTTATAAATATACAGCACATGAAAAGATGGGAGCTGCCTTACCAAGTTCGGGGTGGGGGTGAGTGCTAACGAGGCCAATTCAATTAGGGTGGATGTGTCCCATTCTCACCAGTTGACAAGAAGGTGTGACTATGACCAGATAGTTTTCATGTCTGTGCCCTGTTTCTAATTTGACCTAGGCTGATAGTTGCTGTAAATCATAGCAGGCAGACAGCTACTTGGGGGAATGTGTATGGCCAGTCAGTTGGTGGTTCCAGTCCAGTACTGAGTGATCAAGTAGCCATGGCACAAAGGACACGCATGTTACATGCCTGAACTGGCCTCCTCATAGCGCTAAGGGAGGTCAAGTGGTTCCGCACTAGACTGGGACGCAGAAAAGCTGATTCCATTCTCAGCTCCACCACAGATGGCCTGCGTTGACCTTGAGAACGTCACTTAATTCCCCGTGCCTCAGGTTCCCACCTGTAGCATGTTCCATAAACTTCCCTGCCTCAACGGGTGTTTTGTGAGGACAGGCTATACATATCTGGGCGGAGCTCCCACAGTAAAGCATATGGCCAGCTGGCCTAAATGCTGCCCATGCTGTGAAAAGTATGACATTTTTTTATGATGACCACGTCACTTCAAAAGATAAATACGGCCTTTGATCTTTTAGCACAACTTTGCCATGGTTTTAATGAACACCGGCAATGATCCAGCCAGTCCAGTGGAGCGGGACCAGCAGCCTCTGCTTCAGAGGAAAGTGCAAAAAAAAAAAAAAACCAACCCCAAAACACCAGTGTCCCCCCCCCCCCCCCAAAAAAAAAACCACAAACCAAAACTCCATAATGGACACTAGTGGACTAAGTCGCCTATAACTGTGGTCATTAACCAAAATGGTGACATTTAGTCCTGGATCAACTGAGCCACTTCCCAGTCTCTCCAGTGTTACTTTGTGACAGGACTACTTCTGCACCACGTGAACGTGACTTTTCTTTTTTGCATCTTTACTGTAATTATTATAAACGCCAAGCACAGCGGGAGAGGCAAGAACCCTCATGTGACAGAGGGTGAACCAACCTCTAAATCAATTAGGGGCAGAAAGATTATTTTCCCTGGCAGGCAGGTTATCCTATAACGGGCAGTGCAGAGCGTTTGGCATCTTCTTTTAAACAATCTGCTACTGGCCACGCTCAGAGACTGGCAGCTAGCTGGAGCCTGGAAAATCCCAAGGCATAAGCGCTGCTGGTTGGGAATGAGCTCCATAAATCTATGTAGGGACATTGGCCCAGCACCTTGCCTTCCATCCCACCCCCCCCCGCCCCCCCTTATGCTGGCTCTAGCCCGTGCCATATTCCCCCTGTGCTTGTATACACTCCAAAGTCAGACAGAAAAATGGCTATTAGTTCACGGAACACAACAACATCAGCTACGTCAGCAAGTATTACGTTGCCAAGTTACTGCATAGTTCCAGAAGGAGCGCTACAACCCCTTCCTGTTGACACAGTCACACACCTGCTGCTGCGGCCAGAAGTAACGACATGCAGGTTTTATCTATACTGGAGGCAGCCTAATAGCTGAGGGAAACGCCAGGCACTATTTTGCTAATAAAGAGCCATTGGGGAGTATGTTAATACCAGGGAGGTCACCGATCGTGCTGTGACCATGCAGGACAAACTTGGCAGGAAAGATAATTTTTTTTTAAAAAAAAAAACTTTAAAATGGTCCCCTTGTTTTCTATAAAACTAAACACCATCCCAGCTCAGGAGAGCTGTTCAGTTGCCACAGCAGCTAAGGGCATGAAAGTAATAAGGTGCGATGGAATTTTTCCAGGGTAGGGATTTGCATTATGTGGCTAAAATGAAAGCAAAGCCAAGAACCTGTGGGAACAGATCCTCCGCTGGCCTAAATCGTCATCGTGCCATTGACTTCACAGGAGCTGGAACAGTTTACATCAGCAGAGGATCTGCCTGCTGGGCCCATAAATTGGTCAGCTGTGTAACACCACTTCACTGCTCTTTCACCATTTTGCTTTCTAATTATTTGCTTTGTAATGAGGGGAGAGTGACCAGACAGGGGGTGGGGAGGTAATAGGAGCCTATATAAGAAAAAGGCCCCAAAATCAGGACTGTCCCTATAAACCTGGGCCATCCGCTCACCTTAAATGAGGGACAGGCAAATTTAATTGTATTTTGTTTTCTTGTTTGGACTCTGACGTTGAAAATTGCAACCATCACTGTAATGGCAGCCGACAATGTGGCAAATTTTGCTGCGTCTAGCTCTATTTTATAATGAGAAAATTCTCCAATTCTTCCTCCTCGTCAGCCTGGTACACAGTGCGACTAATGAGCCCTTGGTGGAAAGGTGTTGTTTGGGGAAAGGTGAGTTTCTGAACATTCTGTGGAAGTGAAAATGAAATTAGCCCCAAATCTGTTGTAACTAACAGGTTCAATACACTCCTTTGCAGCCTAGTTTATAGCAGTGGTTACCTGGGCTATCATACTTAGACTAGGTGATCATAATTAGCCTTTCTAGACTTAAAAACCTATGGAACTGGGTGCAAAATGCCATCTTTTTCATTTGGTAGCATTTTACATCCACACTGGACTGGCATAAGTGAAAAAGAGGTGGACCAGCCAGCCCCTATCTTCCCAGAAATGTTGTCCATACAGGGCTCTTTAGTCTGCAGGAAGATGCTAAAAAGACATAAAAATACCAAATTCATTTTGATACCAATCCTAAAGATTTGGTTGCTCAAAATTACAATGGGGGGGGAGGGGAGGAGATGATGCTAGATACTATTCAGCATGAGTAAGTGTTACGCTACAAATAGCCCCACTGAAGTCACAGAAGCTACTAGTGGAGTCAAGGTGCTACTAAGGGTGAATAAGGATTTTGGAATTTGGTCCTGTCTGCACTGACTTATTGGGCAGAGGTATTTTCTTCTCCCACACTACTTGCTAGTTATCAGGCCTCAGGATATTATCAGACTGACACCTAAAAGCAGCATGGATGATGTTTTGTTGCTGAGGTTTTAAAGATAAAATGATTGACATCTACACCTAATTCTCCCAATTCTAGTACCCTTTCGAAGAATGTCAAGGTCTCCACAGAGCAACCGAGAGGTTGAAATCCGGTACAAGGAGACCATTTTGCCTATTTTGGAAGTCTTTTTTAAAGCTCTCCTCTGGTGAGAACCTTGCACTTCATGTTGCTTGAAAATGATACCACACCCAAATCCTCTCTCTCTCTCTCTCAAAAAGGACAGCGAAAGAAAGTACATCCAGCTTCTTCTTACCAAAATGAGCTCAGAGTAACTATGAAGCCAATAAAGCTACTCTGCTTGAAACTGGTCACAGCTTTATAGACAAGGTCACACTCAGGTTTCCTTATAAGCTCTATATTTAGCCCTCAAATAGCTTCCCTTTTTAGCTAATTAGGTGTGATTTGAACCTAAATCAGTAGTCAGGCTTCACCAAGCCTTATATCTAGAATAAATAGAGACCTCGGATCAGACATTTTAGTAGCTCCAGTCAAGAACTTTGTATAATTCTCTCCCCGGCAAAAATAAACAGATTAATAGGACAAATGCTATAAAACTTATCAGGTAAACTATGTCATAAAGAATACTCTATGGAGGCAGCTAAACATGTGTAGTGTCAGTGATTTTTTCACCCATTTTTTTTAGGCACTTCGATCAGCCCCTTTGAAATGGTCCAAATACTCTTGATGCTAGAAGAAAGGTGTGACCCTCCCCCCTTTCAGTGGGATATTGGGGGTGACCTGACTCCAAGAGGTTATGTGGAGGGACACTAGCTTTATCTGACTGGGTAGGTAGCGGATATTTGTGTTCTCAGACCTCTTCGTCTTCGCAGTGGGGCGGGGGATTCTGCCAATACCCCCCTCAAGGAGCAAGTCAGCGTTAAGCTTCCATGCTGCTGCTTCCCCAGCTCTGGTGTAGCTGGCCCCTTCACTGGACTGAGGTACACTCATCTTCACGAGCACTGTAATCAGAGCATGACTTACCCAGCTTTTAGCCAGGGGGCAGTAGGAGGTACAGGACAATGCTGAGTACTGCCTTACCAGCAGCCCTGGGTTCGGGAAGAGGGACTTTGGCTTTGACTTTGGCTCGACGGGGCTAAACCTTTTCGAGGGTGAAAGAGAAGTTTGGTTACTTCATATCTCACCATTGGCAGCACCGTATTTCCAGGTTCCATGCAGGACCAGAAATGCAAAGTACCCAAAAGGCAGCTTTGCTCTTTAGGTATTCCCAGCACTCAGAGGATCGACTGGAAATACCCTCCCTGGGGAATGGCCAGAGCAATCTTCTTGTCTTGCACAGAAGAGCCAGTGTACCTTTAAAATTGGCCTAAGGAAACGTGGTTGAATCTGTGTCCCCTTTGATTCCACAATGTATCAAGAAGTCCTGAAATCTTTGCCTCTGGGTGGGTGGGTGGGGGGGAGTTTTTTTTAAAAAAGCTTTTTTTCTGTTAGTTTTTGAAATATCAGGAAAGTCTCATCTTCCCGGGGGGGGGGGGGGGAGGTCATGACAGTGACCTATGTGCAACACACCTCTCTCTCTCTCAGTGCTTCACTAAACAGAGGAATCTTTAACAGGGGAGTCTCTTCTTTGAAGTGTGTTAAATAGACATGAGGAAAAAAAACCAACCGCCCCAGTGTTTAAAAGAGTCGGGGGGGGGGGGGCATCTCCTCTCCATTACTTTCACACCCTCTCTTCTCACTTTCCAGTCATTCATAGACTCTTGCTGGCAACGCAAAGCAGCCAAAAGCTGCAAAAGAGGGTGCTCAGCTAACAATGGAGTTGTTCTAGCTGAGTCATGCTCAGCCATACCAGTAGAAGTTTTACTGGTAGAACTATTGGGGTGTGGGGAATGCTTTCTTTCCACTGCAATTACAAGCCCTACTAGCAACCCAGTTACACTGGTATAAAGGCAGCTTGTACCAGTCTATTATTCCTCTCCCAGTACTGGAATAACTAGATGGGATAAAGCACCTTTATACTGAGAAAAAGGCATTTGCACTGGGAGGGTTATGCCACGTTAAGTACATTGAGATAAGACAGGCCCGTGGGGTTGGAGTCAAAGCCCATTGGTGTCTCTCCACAGACTTTCCCTGATTTTGATTCACCTTGGAGCAGACACACAAAGAGTCCAGAGAGGCTGACCAGAACTCTCCCCGCTCAGTTACAGGTCTTACAGCTGGTGACGTCACTGACCTGCTACTGTGCTTGCAGCGCAAATACGCTTCGGTTAAGCTTTTAGACAAACGGGAAGTAAAAGTTTCTACTTACGGAAAGTACCATCTCAACAGACGGCGTTGGGAACGAGTCCACCTGGCGGGGTGGAGTCCCAGTTATGTCATTGGGCCATAGATCAGGTCTTTCTGCCACATAACGGGTACACCATGGTGGGGAGTGGTGCAAGTTCCCTGTTTATGGGGAGGCGGCGGGATAGTAGGCGCACTGGGGGAAGATACCACGACTGGATGGAATGGGGTGGGGGCTGGTTCCTGGTTGGCTGAGCATCCCACAGGTTCCTACCTGGTCCCGGGCCTGTTCTAGCCCCTCCAGGTCCAACTCCTGATCCCAGCTAGCCCCCTGCACACCATGGGGAGGGACACTAGGCTTCCCTTGAACGATCCTATCAGCATTTTCCCACTCTTACCTTAGTGCGTGACCTCCTGGAACAAGCTGGTCCACAGTCCATGGCTACACAATCTCTGGCCCATCTGTGTCAACAAGGGTGCAAACACCGGCCGGGGCCCCAGCCATTTGTGGCTAAATTTTAATCCTGACACATTTTAGCTTCAATTTTAAAATATAATCAAAATAAAAATATTGCTACTAAGTTTGCCCAGGAACCTCAAGTCTCACCACATACCAAGCAGTTTTACAAAGGACTCCTTACTCCAATGAGTATTTTCCTTAAGATGGCGCCCCAGCCATGTGATGAACGGCAGAAGCCTAATATGTGGCGTGGGGGGAAATAATTTGCCCCAAATTCAATCTTAACACACGTTCAGATTTTATGTTGATAATAATCTTACAGTCTATAGGCCCAGATCCTCAAAGGTATTTAGGCACCTAATGCCTATTGAAATCAATAGGAGACCTAAATACCTTTCACAAATCAGAGAGGTAGCCGTGTTAGTCTGGGTCTTCCACTGCATGCATCCAACGAAGTGGGTATTAGCCCACAAAACCTTATGCTTCAATACTTTTGTTAGTCTTTAAGGTGCCACAGGACTCTTTGTCACTTCTAAATACCTTTGAGGATTCTGGACCGTAGGCCATCTTAAAAGAGCTGAAAATGCTTTACAGACATCAACAGTTATGCAAAGTTGGGGCCAGAGTCAGTGGGCTTTGGTCCTGTATGCAGGGATCACATCAGTGGAAATACATTAACAGGACCTAAGACATTATAGGAAATGAAAGTAGAGCTACAAAAGAGAGAGAGAGGGAGAGAGAGAGAGTGTGTGTGTGTGTGTATGTCTGTCTCGAAAGAAACCTTCCAGAAATAAATAATTTCCATGTAGTCTGGGGCTGTAGTTAGCAATGCAATTCATTTTATTAGTTATAAATAAAGTACAAAAAATCCACCAAAAGTGAATCTAAGCATTTACACAATTTCTAATGTCTCTTCATTTCTTCAATGCACTATTGCTTTAATATTAATAATAAATATTTTGTCTAGCTTTCTTCTATAAAATAGTCTATGTAGCAAAATGTTGCACAGCACAACAGAACAGCAGTAGGATTACAAAAAAATGTGGAAAATCCTTTCACTTGCCCGTGCCATTAAAGGAGTCCCTGTCTGTTTGTTTGTCCCCTCATTGCTCTAGTTATCCCCATTACATTCCGACGGTGCCCAGGGGAAAACCAAAACCAGCGCCATACTTTGGGTCTGCGCACACTAAAGAACAGTGTGAGATGGCAGTGGACGTGTTTTAGTCACAATGACAAAGCAAGCTAAGCAGGACCTTTAAGGGACCAAGAAAAAAACAGGCGATTCCGGCAGGCATGTTTTTAGGTCTCCTGTCCAAAATAAAATCACATCGAGATGAGTTATGGGGAAAACTGGTTCGCTGCCGGGATAATGTCTCAGTTATTTTCTCCCTGATATTCTCATGCAGTTGAACCGCTAGTCACTGATATGGAAGCCATGACTCAAGGTTAACATTTCACACTGCGGGCTTCCACCCTCCTGAGCCGCCTCTTTCTTGTTCGGGACCACGCCCATTTAAAAGTGCCCTCCTTGCCCAGCTGTGGCTCCGAGCCAGTCGCTGGTCTTGCCGCTGCTATGGTGCCCCCTACTGGACGATGTCCTGCACTGTCTGGGAGAGTGGCACGGCTGTCCCTCCCTGCAACCTTCACCTGGAAAAGGAAGGCGGGGCGGGGGAGGGCTATACTGTTTGAATTGATATAGCTGAATGGCAGATAGGCTTGGGATGAAAGTTTGTTTATCTGCAGTTTTATTAGTGTACCCACAATTCAATTGAAGGTGCAACCATGTGATTATAACTTTGCCAGGCCTAGAACAGAAATCCCTTCTCTAAGTCAAGGGTGGAAACACACTCCTAGCAGAGCCCTCGGGGGTGTGATTGTGTGTAGTGTGCTGCGCTGTCTCCATGCATTCCAAATGTTTAGAATCAACAGTGGTTCAGGTTCATTGATCCCCTTTTTCTAATGTCAGTTACATTTGGGGGGGGGGAAGGTGGGCTTTTATTTGGAAAGGAACTGCTTGGTCTACACAAATCCCCTGCAAGATGTTATGATTTAAAAATATTAAACCCCACTGTCACACCGAAGAACAATCATTGTACAGAATTAGCATCTGTACGTGCATTACAGGTGACTTTTCTAAGTCACACGAAACCTATTGATACGTACATGTGTCTCCTCCATACCAGAATACTTATATGACCAATTTCAACCCAAGAGACTTTGCACTGATTATACCGAGTTACTCCTAAGGACTAACGTTTTCAAATGGAATGCTGACAAATAATTGTTTCTCTAATGCACGTCTGACCAGATTATATATTGGTTGTCATTAAAGAATCAACATTTGCCAGCAGCTACCATAGTTTTCCTTCTGCATACACCAGGAGACATTGAAATGACTGGCAATTTTTTAAAACTGGCTTCTACTAGTTGCCGAATGCACCAAATATATCAGACATCTAGGGTCATATTTTCTAGAGAAAGGGATTTCCGTTCTAGGCCTGGAAAAGTTACAATCACATGGTTGCACCTTCAATTGAATTGTGGGTACAATGCTGAGTACGTGCACACCTGGCTACTGGATTGTGTGTTCAAAGGAAGATGGATATTATGCAGGTGTCCACGCCCTTTTGAAAAGTTATACGCTAGGTTTAGCCTAAGGCTAGCGGACAAAGGCTGAAACATTAGTTTTAATACACCCCAGTGTGTCTAGAGATGCAGGGAATTATGCTACAATAGCATTATCTAAGGTAGAGGCTTTCATAGAAACCTGATCAGCTGCAACACCTAGGCCTAATGTGGAAAATTAAGGATGAATTTATTTTTAGGACAGTTTTCTTTTAATGTGCATTTAATTTATGCAGCCAAGCACAGCTGCACACACAGAGTGGACACAATTTGCAGTCTTCCATGCTCAACCCCCCATCTGCTATCAGCCTGTTTTCTGTACACAACTGGTGAATTCGTCCCAAAGCCTACTTGTATTGATGCCAGTGACAAAACACCCACTGACTTCAATGAGACCATGATTTCAGGGTCTTCGTGAATGCAAATGAGAAAAAAACATTGTGAAGATGGAGCTGAAATTGCTGTGTCAGATTAAGTTGCAACTTTTTGGTGGGGAGAGTAAAAAATGGAAGGTAGGGATTACAGTACTGATTTACTTTTTAAATGATT
Source organism: Sternotherus odoratus (assembly GCA_032164245.1). Lineage (NCBI taxonomy): Eukaryota > Metazoa > Chordata > Testudines > Kinosternidae > Sternotherus > Sternotherus odoratus. The sequence goes on from JAVMKO010000007.1 coordinate 96,604,664, forward strand.
AAAGAAACAATTGCCAGGTGTCTTCAATTCCAAGCCCTACAGGCGATTTATAACTGTTTCTAACCAGCTGTCACTGAACCAGCTGAGGCACTCGGAAAAGTCAGACAGTAAAATTAGAGGGCGGAAAAAGTACTCCCAGACCTAATTCTTTGCTGGATTCATGGGTGTTCATGCTACCCAGTGGACCTGCCACACAGGGGAAGGGGCCAAACAGGCCACTTCCTGTGGTGCCCCAGTTTGTTCAGTGTTCACCTGCACTGTCCTCTAGGGGGCTCCAAAGTAACAGCAACTTCCCTGAACTGGCTGGCAGCCACAGCAGAGCAATGGAGGGATCTTTCCAAAAAGAGACCTTCATTAATCAGGACTCTGATTCCAACTAAAACGTCGACTCAGCTCCTCCATAATGGAAATGCTGAGAGGTCAGCCTCTGCGGCTGTGCAATTCTAGGGCCCCGTCCTGCTCTACTCCGTAGGATGAACTCCCTGGCTTCAAGGGACTGCCACACAGGGGATCAGCTACAAAGTCGGGCTCCACACTTAAAAAACCACTCTGATCACCTCTGAGGGTGGCCTCTATCTTTTGCCTCAATCCCTTTGAAATGCTTAGCTGGCCAGATATGTAGAATGCCGAACAACCAACCACCTCACATACACACGCACCGGCACACCAGACAAGACACGGCAGGAAGGAGAAAGCCCATCAAAGTTTAGTTTAAAGAGAATCACGCAAGGCCAGCCTGAGCTCTAAGACAGCGACCACCAGGTTAAAAAGTAGCTCCATGGGCCTGTTTCCCTGCTCCCCCATTGTTGGTCTTGTTGATTTAGAGTGTAAGAAATTTGGGGCAGGGTCTGTTGTTCACTATGTATGTTTACAGTGCCTGGCACAATGAGACCCCCAGTTTCAGGGGGGAAGGAATCCAGGAACTACTGTAATACAAATCATAAAATAATATCCCCAACAGCCCGGGCACCGTGGGATCCGAGACTTGGCAGTTATAGCTCAACCCTGGTGCCTTCCTCAGGCAAGCGTGTTTCATTGACTTTAACAGGGCTATTTCTAGGAATAAGGGCTGCAGGACTCTGGTCAGACTTCCTCTGCTAAGTACAGGAGGAAACTCTGGTATCTCAGTCACCACTGTGTAGTTGGCATTGGCAATCACTGTTTTTTTTTACTAGTGACCCAATCCATAGTGAGGAGGAATATGACCTGTAGAGACTCTCTTTCTAAAGGGGATAACCAGCAGTGACCTGATTTGTTTTCAAATCCTAGAGCTATATTATGTTATGATAATCCAGAGGCTGCCAGCTCTCTGAGCAAGGAACTCCCATTGAAGACACTCCATGGGGCTTGCAGGAGCCACCCCAATTATTTGGCTCTGAGGAGTGCTATTTTCCTTCAGTGCATACGGGCATGAGTGAAAGGATCACCATCGTTTGATTATGAGTGCAAATAATATTTATATATATATATATGTGCTAAACACAGTCACTATATTGCAGTTTTCCACTATGTCACAGCATACAGAATCAAAGGTTTGCATTTTTATGGAATGTATCCAAGGTAACAGCACCACAGTAATACAGTTTGTAATCACACACCCTGATTATTTTTTTTTGACATGATAAGCTTTACCTCCCCACACGCCATGTTTAATTTGTTTAAGTACCGATGCATGCAAAGCATTCCATTCCCAGAAACAATGCAAAAATGAGGTAATAGGAGTAATAAAAAAAATTAGTATTAATTTCTAAATAAATAAATTATAATTAAAAATGCAAAAACAACTATAAAAATAATTAAATAAGAACCCACAATATCTACAAGTTAGTCATAAATTATGATTGTTAAATATAAGGCATTTAAACTCACAAAACCCTGTAAACTATGGTTTGTTTCTAGAGATTTGTTTTGTTTTGTTTTGAAAAAAATCACTCTATTAGCTCATTCTACTCATACAAGCTATTTAAAGACAAGGGAACCTGACACACCAAATGCAAATTTCAGACGTTACAAGCTCTCGCGTGCCACTGTATCACTCACTCACACAGACCATGGAAGTTTGGTGCTTTCTTCACCGTTTTAAAAACTGTGCTTGTTCATTAGGCAAATAATACTTTCGCATAGACGTAAAACACAGGGGTCGGAAGAGCTCACTTCCTCCCCACTGAATGGTTCATTCCAAGCAAGACCCCAGGCTTGAAAGGTTCTGAGCACCACTTGAAGGTGCTGAGTAGCTGTAATTCCCATTCACGACATTAGAGGATCCTCAGTCCTTCCCAGGACAAGCTCAGCACTGGTAGGACCAGGCCATAGCGCACGATGGATTACAGTGCATCTAAAGAGCAACGTCTTGTTTTGCTCGTTCATATTATTTTTTAATCATGTATGAATCTGCTGCTGCTGGAGTGAGGCCCGGGCTATTTACTGCCCAAGGCACTCAGCCCTTCTAGTCTAAGGGCTCAGACCATCACGTTCAACAAGATAAAGTAGAAATGACCACACGTGTCTAATGTCATCTTGAGGCAAAATTTAACAGTGCTAGAATTTTTCAGAGCAGAGTTTTGCAGGAGCGGTTACCTGCCCCAGTTACCTCATCCGTCTACCCTCCCCCGACACTGTTCTCATCACACGCACACACAGGACGAGAACAGTGGTTCAGAATAAATATTCATAGATTGCATCTTCTTCACCTGCCATTGTGAGTGATTATTTTTCCCTCCTCCCCATGCCACTACCTGTGTCTAGCAAGACAGATCTGTTGAAGAGATGGCGACCCTGGGCGAAATTGCTGCAGTGAATTGGAGAGCATCTCCTGTGCGAATGCTGATGCAGTCGCTCGTCCCGGCCCTATCGTTAACTTTATTCTCCAGACTGGAAAAAAATATATCACGGGCATCTGGGAGGTCAGCATTTTCCAATTACAGCTCGCAGGAATCCTATGATCTCTCCAAGGGTAATTTATGTTCATCTCCACTTACAAAACATTACTTTGCTCCTATGAAACAGGCACTCATGGGAATGGGAAATCATCCTCCATATAAGCATCTTAAATATATGTTTCTGATTAAAAATCCTCTAGTCACTCTTTTGCTCCCCTAGTACATGAAAAATGTATTAAAAGCCTGGAGAATCTTGGCTGTTGATTCCAATCCTCCAGAGAGCTGTCAGTTAAAGAAAACCGAGTAAAGAGTCAACATGCACTTAATTCAATGTCTCTCATGGCAAATAATCTGAAATATTTATTTCCAAGGGAATGTGGCTCAGAAAGCTCCATTATTTTGGCATTTCATTGATTACGTCTAATCTTTATTTTGCTCATAATTATAACTGAGCCTGCCAAATTAGCATCTGTTTCATTTCAGAGCTCATGCCATACATATATATTATATAGATGTGGTTTTGTGCATGTACATACATTTACGTCCCTAGTTTAAAATTCAGACCAAGTACTAAATTATCCCATACATCTAAATTCCCGTCCTGTACTGAAATTTTCATGTCAGCAATTTCTTATGTACAATATGACTGAACTATCCTGTTATTTTTCCCACGCATCTTGTCATCAGAACAACTATCAGATTTTCCACAGCAAGGTAGGAAGAAAAAAAGTGGATTTTTAAAAAACCTGGAGAATTCCACCTGAGCTGTAATCTCCTCTCTTATTCTTACATTCTAAGCTATGAAAGCTGCTCTTTCGTGTAAATCGCAAAGGTAAGAGCAGAAGAAAGACATTTAGCGCAGGCTGCAACTTGAATCACTCCCTTTTCTTCTTTGCCTCTGGGAGCCTGAAAAGCAGATTAGAGGGCAGCACAACTTGGGAGCATTTAATTAGATCACTTGAAATTTCTTAGTCTGCTAGCCAAAGAAGACCATGAGATTAGGGATTTAATTGTAAGAAGGGCATATTAGTTGTATTCAATTTTCCCCCTTCTGGATACCTGCTTTAGCAGAAAATATGGTTTGTGCTTTTGTTTTTGAGAGACGAAGAATGCATTTCTCATCACATTGCAAGCATATTTCCGGGCCAATTAGTGCTCCAAAACACACTTGCAGGGTCTAACGACTGACCAGCTTAATAGGTTCTCTTCCTCCAACAGAGAGACAATGGAGCTTTCACCACAGGTGTGGTGTCAGGTTAGCATCTGCTACATCTTCCACGGGGGAATTCTGGGCCTGCTCTGGAGAAATGTGGACCACCTGCAGCTCCCATTGACATCGACGGGCCATACAATTGCACTGGAAGATGAAACAGTGGTAGGAAAAATTACAAAAATAAAACATCGAGTGACCCTCTTTGAATGCTGAGCCCCAAAGTACTATGGAAGCAGAGCCAGTCCCAGGATCTTGCCCCATATCAAGTGTCCAGCACCAGCAGATAAGCAAGAACAAAACTTCTCTCAATCATTTTGTTCATTTCATTCCGATTTTTTTTGTAGGCTTCTCTAAATTAGCCACACACTGTAAACAATCAAAGAAATAAATGCGGACAAGGCAAAGAGCACGATCCTTCTAACTGTAAACAGGAATTTGCTATTTCACCTCTTTTTTTTCCCCCCCTAAAAGTGGGAAGATTTCACTTCTTTATTTATTTTTCCTCTGCCACATTTCAGCCAGGCACCAAAATAAGGAATCCATGAAAAAAATATTTGGTGCAAATTAGGTTAACAGCGACATGTCCACCACAAGATGACTAGGGCATCAAACACAACATTTCTTAAGCTAACATGCTCCAGTTGCTGTCCACAGAAATAGCTAAAGACCCCCTAACATGTGTCTACTTATTCGAGAGGTATATATACAATCCTTGTGAAATCCAGGATTGACAGGCCAGACTAACCACACACTAGTTCCTTCATGTTCGATACTAAATCTTCTGTAGCACAGGGCCTTCTAGCTCTGGGAATACCAGCTCCCATGCATTGGACCAATATGGCTGTTAGGATCCTCTCCTACGACTAGATATTGTACCACCAATTCCTCCTTTTCGTTAATGTGCTTGCAGACTTTTCCTCTAAATCAAATGGCTCAGAAGGCAAAATTTTGCTGCAAGGGCTTATGGCCATATGACCTGGTAAGGAAAATGGTGCACCGCATTGGTTCTTTCAGCTGTCAGAGCCAAGTTGTGTTTCAATGTCCACTCTGCAGATCGGGCACTTCTTGCTGGTTGCTAGCCACTGATCCACACACACTTGGTGAAATAGATGCATACAGGGTAAACGCCTGCAAAAGAGAATCACATGCCCGTTACAGCTGGTGGAGTGAGGCAAGTGGAAAAGGGACAAGCACAACCATGTATAGGATACAGCGAGGGAGAGAATCAAGAACTCTGCACTTAGTATGTTTATAGATTCATGGATTTCAAGGCTTGGCAGGGCCAGTATGACTATCTAGTCTGACCTCCTGCATAATGCAAGAAAAAGAACCTCACCCAATAATTGCTGCATCAACCCCACATCTTCTATTTAAACCATGGCAACTCTTAAAAAGCTATCCCGGCTTGATTTAAAGCGGGATGGAAAAACCCACCACATCCCTAGGCAAGTTGTTCCAATGGTGAACGACCTTCACTGGTAACATTTCTGGCCTCTCTATTTGTTGCAGTTCAGTATCGTTTCAGCTTGGCCGTGCTGATCGGCCAGGATGGCGCTTGCATGCACAGCCCTGGCAAAAACAGTCACCGGCTGCACCCAGCACCTTATTTCCAAGATTTTCATGCACCCGTTCATTTTAAAGATAAGGAAAGTGGGGTAAAAAATGAATGGGCAGTGCCTGTAACCCTTGTGAATGTGCCCTTGCATGTCCAGGGACTGCTTCCCCCATGGGACCACTGAAGGTGCACAGAAGCAGTACGTGGTAGGGCCAGGGAGAAGGGAGAGAGTCATGGCTCTCCAGGCAGCCTGGCCTAGGCTCATCTGCAGAAGCAGGCTACCCCTGTCTTGAGTCACACTCCCTTCCTCCTGTATTCGGTGCAGCTGTGTCTGGCCCCCCCCTTTAGTCCCCCCAGCAAAGGGCTGCGCCTACATGCTGCCCGTGATTGGACCAACGTTTCAGCAGGACAGATGGGCACAGCCCTAACGCAGCTGGCGCATGCCAGGAGTAACTCTGCTGATGTTAGGGTTCTGCTACCACGTACGCACCACTGTTGTGAGAACAGAAGCAGGCCCTGAATCTTCAGTCTCGTCACTTTATGTCTCTGGCATTGGTTCCTATCCCCAGGTAATTCAATGCTGCAATAAAGTTTTGTTAGGACACAAGACAGGACTTCAGTGATAAGCAGAGCCAAAGTAACCTTATTGTAGGTTGATTACGTTAGGGTACAATGGAAGATCACAGCCGTTCCATGCTGTCTGCAGCATTGTTGTGTTGCCATTCTGGCTCACAGCAGTGGGAACTTTATGCCAAGAAACCAAAATTTCCTAAGTGGCCGTGACTGAGCTTCCAATTTTGGGTGCTTATTTAAGGTTCCTAAAACTCTGGTCGCGGTCTCCCTCTAACCTCCCAAACACACATGTAGTGAGCAGCTGGATTAAAGAGGAACCTGAAGCAAAACCCCAGATCCAAGAGTCCCTGAACTTGAAATCTAGGTCTTCCTATAGCCACTCCGGTCATAATGGGTTGAGTCCAAAATCCAGATGCAAACACCTCAGAAGTAGAGACTTACATACAGATCAGCATGGTGTGACTTGCCACTGACTTAGCTATCTAACTACCTGGCTCCTACCGCCACACAAATACTGATTGGCACTGAAATCTGCAGAGCTGTGGGCCTAAAAACACTGGGGCCCAGAAGTAGGTGTCCAAAAGCAAAGGTCACTGTTGACAACTTTGCCCCAGTACTGCAGTATAGGTTCCTTTAGCCACAGTTTATAAAATGGACTTTGAGAGAATCCTAAAGATATTTAGCTTCCTACAAACGCCTGCACTCTATCAAAGGGAGCTCACCAGAACAAGAGCATCGACAGCCCGGTCTTAAAAACATACGCATGTAGCGGTGAATGATTTCCAATCAAATAAAATCCAAACCAAGCAGGAAATGAATGGAAGTATGGGGAGGGGGGAAATCAGAGCCAGAAAAATCTCTGTGGAAAAGATCATACCTCACGTCTTCTCCGTCTTCAAGCATAGACAGACAGATTGTGCATTTCTCATCAGTGTCTGACTCCTCCCCATCCTCCTTCTCAGCTTTGCCTTCCTGCGGTCTTCTCTGTGACAAGGTTAAAGATGTAACGTGATTACACCAGGAGAGGCTAAGTCTCGCTGCAGTTCTCTAAGGCTCTGCAGCTGGAGGAATCTGAACATTCAGCGCTTCATTGTCAACTGAATGGACCTACCACCAGGTTAGGGAAGCCTGCCCAGTCAAAAATCCACGGCAGAATGCGTGCCAGTTCCTCCTCATGCTCCAACTGTCAAATTGTACCAGGAGAGGAAAGGCAGACAGAATAATGTCAGCGTCCCAGAGGAACCAGGTAGCCCCTTTCTCATGACTTCCATGATTAAAGTCACAGTCATTAATGTCACAATTCATGTCATGATTCATTCTTAGGTACGGAAACCTCCACAGTCTCTTGAACATTTCCAGTGAACAATAACAATCCCAGTTCGACCCTCGGATATACCAGCACAGTTCCCACAGAGGCTGCCCCTGTACGCCCTAGGAGGTACCTGCACACATATACCTGTCACAGCTATCGTTGTTCCCTGTAGACTTTAGAAGTGTGACACTTTCTACACAATTCAGCATTCACTGAAATAACATACCACTGAAAATACCCTGGTACCCAGCCCGCCACGAGCAATTCCAGGCCCCAGGGCAGGACAGTCAATGGGCTCCCACGCACACACAAGCCGCAGACGCGGTCGGCCTGACATTTGGGCGGTGCTGCGCCTGTGCCGGTTGGTGCCCAGCGAGCTGCCGGCTCCGCTGCTCCGCGCACTCTTCCGGCACGGCCAGGGCTTCCATACGCCTGCCTGGTAAGGTTGCCAACTGTCTAATTATGGGAGACCCTTGCCCCACCCTCTAACCTGCCCCTTCCCTGTGGACACACCCCTTTCACTGAGGCCCTGCCCCCTGTTCGCTATATCCCTTCTCCCTCGGTCGCTCTCTCCCCCCCAGCCTCACTCATTTGCACCAGGCTGGGGCAGAGGTTGGGGAGTGGGAGAGGGTGACGCGTTGGGCTCTGGGAGGGAGTTTGGGTGTTGGGGGGTGAGGGGTCAGGCTCTGGGAGGGAGTTTGAATGCGGGAGGGGTGCGGGCTCTGGAAGGGAGTTATGGTGCAGGATGCAGGCTCTAAACTGGGGTAGGGGTTCAGGAAGGGGTCAGGGGGTCGGCGTTTACCTCAGGAGGCTCCCAAAAGTGAGCAGCAGTTCCTTGGCGGGGGGCCCAGGGGTCTCTGCACGCCAGAGCCCATAGGCACCGTCCCCTGCAGCTCCTATTGGCTGCAGTTCCTGGGCAATGGGAGCTGCCGAGTCGGCGCTCGGGGTGGCAGCAGCATGCGGAGACCCTCTGTGCCCCCCTCACTCCCTCAGGGCTGTAGGGCCATTCTGGCCACTTCCGGGAGTGGCACACTGCGAGGGCAGGCAGGAAGTCTGCCTTTGCTCTGCCGGTGGCAGCGGCCAGGGGCCCCTGGGCCATTTTCAATAGCCCGGGCCCCTGGGCAATTGCTCCCTTTGCCCCCTCTGTGCTCTCCTCCCCCTCCCCACATCGGCAGGCTTGCTGGTACCACAATCACTCTGGAGTGGCAACTGTTACTTGTTTTGTACTAATGTCAACAGGCCCCAGCCCCATTGTGCTCGGCACTGTACAAATAGAAAATATGTCTCCCCTTCGAATGTGTCCTGATATTTTGTGGTTGTCATCTGGTCACCCTAACACACACACACACACACACACACACACACACACGAGCACTGAGAGAGAAGGTTGAGACGCAGCCAGCTGAGCTAACCTGGCACTTTAGTTTATGATCCCCACGACACATTATAACCAAACATGGGATGGACCATAGGGATTCTGGATTTCAAATTCCTCCCATCTGGATCTGAGGCTTTGGTTTGGGCCTCAGTCTAACCTGAATGTGGTACATACATACACACACACACACACACACACACACACACACACACACACACACACACACACACACACACACACACACACACACACACACACACACACACACACCACATTTCTTCCCATTTCCTGTCCATGAGTAATGGTGGGACAAGAATGATTACATGTTTCTTTAGCAGCTACGCTCATTCCCTTAGGAAGCAAAAGTCAGACTTGCTGGGAGAGTTGCCTGTAGACTCAGCCCTGGAAGCTTTCTCACCTTTTTGTACTTGTGTGGGAAAGTGAACCTCTCAATGGTGTTCTGCACAGCTCCTCGGTTCACGCTGCCTAATCTGTCTTCCAGCTGCAGCAGCTCCTTAAGCAAAAAATATCCACAAGGCATTTAACAATCTCCCAAGATTATCCCTCCAGATTAATTCTGCTTTGTGCTGAACATCAAATGTAAGGATCTTTTCTTACCATTTATTCAGAGAAAATATAATCTCATGTTAATAATTCTGTTTCACTTTAATGAAGCTGTTTATCATAAGAACGTAAGAACGGTCATACTGGGTCAGACCAAGATCCATCTAGCCCAGTATCCTGTCTTCTGACAATGGCCAATGCCAGGTGCCCCAGAGGAAATGAACAGAGCAGGTAATCAGTAAGTGATCCATCCCTTGTCACCCATTCCCAGCTTCTGGCAAACAGAAGCTAGGGAGAGCATCCCTGCCCATCCTGGCTAATAGCCATTGATGGACTATCCTCCATGAATGTATCTAGTTCTTTTTTGAACCCTGTTATAATCTTGGCCTTCACAACATCCTCTTGCAAACAGTTCCACAGGTTGACTGCATTGTGCGAAGAAATACTTCATTTTATTTGTTTTAAACTTGCTACCTATTCATTTAATTTAGTACCCGTAGTTCTTGTGTTATGAGAAGAAGTAAATAACACTTCCTTATTTACTTTTTCCATACCAGTCATGATTTTATAGACCTCTATCATATCCCCCCTTAGTCATCTCTTTTCCAAGATAAAAAGTCCCAATCTTATTAATCTCTCCTTGAACCGAAACTGTTTCATACCCCTAATAATTTTGTTGCCCTTTTCTGAACCATTTCCAATTCCAATATATCTCTTTTTAGATGGGGCGACCACATCTGCATGCAATATTCAAGATGTGGGAATATCATGGATTTATATAGAGGCAATATGATATTTTCTGTCTTATTATCTATCCCTTTCCTAATGATTCCCAACGTTCTGTTAGCTTTTGACTGCTGCTGCACAGTGAGTGGTTTTTTTCAGAGAGCTATCCACAGTGACTCCAAGATCTCGTTTGAGTGGTTACAGCTAATTAAGACCCCATCATTTTATTGGGATTATGTTTTCCAATGTGCATTACTTTGTATTTATCAACACTGAATTTCATCTGCCATGTTATTGCCCAGTCATGCAGTTTCATAAGATCCCTTTTTAGCTTTTTACACTCTGCTTTGGATTTAACTATCTTGAGTAGTTTTGTGTCATCTGCAACTTTTGCCACCTCATTGTTTACCCCTATTTCCAGATCATTTATGAATATGTTGAATAGGACTGTCCCCTGTGGGGACACTATTGATCTCTCTCCATTCTGAAAAATGGCCATTTATTCCTACTCTTTGTTTCCTATCTTTTAACCAGTTACCAATCCATAAGAGGACCTTATCCCATGACAATTAACAGACATGGGCCCACGGCACAGAATCCAGACCATGGTTTCTGACACTTAGAAGTCCAGGGTGTTTGAATCAACACTGAAGTCCAGGGTGTTTGAATCTGTCAGGCCATTCTCTACAAATTAGTGATTTATAAAACATTAGTTAACTCTCAATTCACACTGGTGAAGTGGGTGGAGTCTTATCTCCAGATAGGAAAATGAACCAGAGAAATTAAGTGACATATTTATGGCCACACATTGAGCCAGAACGAATAGTAGGATTCAGGACTCCTTACTGTAATTGCTAGACTTCATGGCCACCCAAATTGATATTAAAATTACATGTTTTAAAATAATCTGGACACACGTATTTTGCCAGAGAAGTGCTGTTGTCTCCATATGTTTCACAGGGAGGATACAAACTGGGCCAAGGTTTCAAAACTGCCTGCCTGGATGCGCACCTGTAAAATCTGTGCTCCCAATTGTTCTGTGCACCGCACCTGGATTTGTGTGTGAACCAATAAGAGCCTGATCCAAAGCCCTCTTGTAATAGGGTCTCCCTCTGCTTCCCCGCTTCCTGCAGCCCGCTGGCTGCCCAAATAACAGCTCCACAAGGCTTCACTGTGCAGCACCTGTGTCCGTTATTATTTACAATGCAGTGCCCACCACCAGTGTCAAGCTAGATACAATAGAGGCTTACTCAGTTCCTCACAAACACCTCAGCCGGGAGACTGACTTTACCCTGGCCATTCTCCCCCCACCTTCTGGCTCCTTCCAGCCTTTATAGCCTTCAGGTCAGCAGGTGTAGCCAATCGACAGGCCAGGCATCAGGCTCTCCCCAGCCCCAACCTATCTCCCCTGATTGGGGCTGGCTGAGCAGGGGCTGATTAGGTGCCTTCTGCAGCAGCACCCTGCTGCACCCCCAAAATGGGAATCTTTCCATTGATTTCAATGAGCTTTGAATCAGACCCAACTACATCTCATTAGCGTTCCTGGACCTAACACATATATTCCAGTTTGGAACAGCTGTTCTGTACCAAACAGTTTTAAACATTTATGACAGGACATATGCAGGTTCCAGGGGAAGCAAAAAGGAGTTAAACCGTCATGTAAACCAGAAGGTACCTACTTCATAACTTTCCCTTACGGCAGATGTGTGCCTGTTTGGATTCAGTCCCTGAAGAGCAAGTAACTGAAGCTGAGGATAAGGGTAGTTTCTGATTTCATGGACAACCTGTGTGGGAGGGGAAAGACAATCGCCTGTATTAGCACATAAAATCCTGACTTCAAATCAAATCTTTTTAAAGTGCAAAACTTCAGAGCAGACTGACAACTAGTTTGAGGCCCAAAATAAGATTTCTTTTAAAACAAAGAAATCATAGAGTTTTTATTAATTAAATCTACTCTCGGTAAAATACAGTTGTGATTTTTTAAAATTTTGTGTAGAGTATTGCCAACCCTAGGTATTCAAAAATCATGAGATCAGCTTAAAAATAATCAGCAATGCATTTCAGGTTCTGTTTATTTGTCCTCTGGTTTTTAGCCATTTAAATAGCATTTGAGTCAGATTTTCAAGCTATTCTTTGAAACTAGGAGAACTAGAAACTTACTTTAAAGAAAAAAATTAAAGCTTGACTTCTCATAGTCATATGAATCCAGGAGCTGGGAGCTTTAGGAGAAAACCCTCACCAAATATCACAAGACACAATAAAATTGCTACGTTTGGCAACACTGTAGGTCAACATCCAAAACACAACATCCCGCTGGCAGGAGAATATCATTAAGCCTATATCTAAACTAGCACTTTTGTTGGTAAAACTTGTTGGTCAGGGTTGTGAAAAAACACACCCTTGAGTGACATAAATTACACTGCCAGATGCACTGGAATGGACAGCGCTATGTTAGCAGGAGACACTCTCCTGCCAACATAGCTACTGCAGCTTGTTGGGTCTGGTTTAATTATGCTGATGGGAGAGCTTTCTCCCATTGGCATAGAGCGGCCACACGGGAGACCTTACAGGGTCTACACTACACTGTAGTGTGCCCTGTGAGTCTCTAGTGTAGACATAGCCTAAGTGAAACTGATCATCATCTGTGTCGGGTGTGGAAGTTAACAAACAGCCTAAAGATTTATGCTGAGACTTGAAAAACAACCTGTAGAGGATAACAGATTCCCAAATCTCACCTTGAAACAATCACACCCAAACTGGAAGGTGGGGACTTCTCTTAAAAAGTCACAAATAAGGCCCCCAAAACAGCATTTATTTTTAAGAACATGAATTTTTGGGGGGAGGATCTGACTGATGATTTTTGAACTCATACAATGAATACCACAAATGGTGAAGAGTGAATAAGATTATTTTAATTCATTTAGTTTTAACATACTGTGGGAGTTATATTGGTGACACCTCACCAAAAAATACCTGGGTAATCTTCATGCTGTTGGTCTTCTTTAAAATGCTAATAGGAAAAGGTTTCAAAGATTTATGTCAAGGATCCTTTTGAGTGGAAGGAGATACAGCAGGAATGAGTCTCAGGGAATGTCTACACTTACCTCCGGAGCAATTGATCCGGGGGGGTCGATTTATCACATCTAGTCTAGATGCAATAAATCGACTGCCAAGAGCTCTCCCATCAACTCCGGTACTCCACCAGAGTGAGAATAATAATAATAATAAAAAATGGAGATATACCAATCTCCTAGAACTGGAAAGACCTTGAAGGTCATTGAGTCCAGTCCCCTGCCTACACTAGCAGGATCAAGTACTGTCCCCTGACAGATTTTTTTTTTCCCCCAGATCCCTAAATGGCCCCCTCAAGGATTGAACTCACAACCCTGGGTTTAGCAGGCCAATGCTCAAACCACTGAGCTATCCCTCCCCCCATAAGCAGAGTCAATGCGGAAGTGTCAGCAGTCGACCTACCGCAGTGAAGACACTGCAGTAAATAGATCTAAGTACTTCAATGTCAGCTACATTATTCACGTAGCTGAAGTTGCGTAACTTAGTTCGATCCTCCCCGCAGGGTAGACCAGGCAACCATCATGACCATCTAGTCTGACCTCCTAAAGTCCCTTTACACCACTCTGGCACTACAAAGGGATTAAATTACATTTAAATCCACTTCAAGGCTGCTTTCCATTGCCAGAATGGTGTGAACAGTGCTTAGTCTAAATGAGTATCAGGACCAATGACTCAAATTCTGCTCTCAACTAAACCAGTATGAATATGGAGTAATTCCATTGACTTCAACTGAGTTCATCTGGATTTACAGTGGTTTACCTGGGGTGGAATTTACCCTAATATCTACAGTGGTACAGTGTTCCATATCTTTTCCATTCTGTCTAGATTTTGTGGGCCAACCTGTGTAAAATCAGTGAAGCGCCACTGAAGGTAATACAACTAATCCGATTTACTTTTCCTACCCAATGAGTACAATGACGCAATCTTATCCTCTCAGGCAGACTCCCTCCCACTGCCAGAGATAAGTGGGACTCTTAGAAGACAGGTGATGGAAAGATAACAGCCTTTATTTTGACTGCCTTCTGGCAGACAACGCATAAAACATTTCCCAGCAGAAGTGTTTCACTTACCATCTGCGTTGAGGATGTGTTTCTGGGGAAATGGTGCATTCTAGACGTAGCTAAATAATGTTGATAGTGTTGAGGAACTGGCCTGACCTGGAACTGGGTATGCGTCAGTCCAGCATCAACACTCAGATCCCTGTGAGAATGAGACCAAACATACATAGATGCAGAAAATATAAATCCCATCTTCCTTTTAAATGTCCCCCTTTATTTCTGGGCCCATATGTACTGCCAGTTACAATTCATAGCATGCTCTCCCCTACGGTGCACGCACTTCATTGGGTCCCAGTCTCAGCTACCACCGTGCAAATCCGGAGTGATGCCACTGACATCGGTAGTTACTCCAGATTTACAGCACTGCAATGGAGCAGAACTAGATCCGATTCTCCACAGTCTTGTTCTTTTTGCAAGTCACTTGCACCTTGTCAAGGTGAGTGCAAAGTGCTGGTAAGAGTCCTGATTTGGAAGGCAGTAGAGAAATAGGCCCACTGGCTTCATAATTGGATGAATAAAAACTTAGTGGCTTTATTAGTCCTCCAGGATACAATGGGTAAAGCAATGTGAATTAACTGGTTCAGAACAGGCCAGATTTTGCTTCCGCTCATGCCAGTGTAAATCTGGAGTAATTCTACTGGCTATAGACTCTTCCCTTCCACTTTATTTTTTTATTAATACTAATCATACTTTGCTTACACACTTTACAAACATAGCAGATGCCTCACCAGCCACTAAAATGCAATCACTTCCAATATGCAACTATGGGTATGTCTACATTACCTGCTGGATCGGCGGGCAGTGATCGATCCAGGAGGGGTTGATTTATCGCGTCTAGTCTAGACGCGATAAATCAACCCCCGAGCACTCTCCGTCCTGTACTCCACCACCGCGAGAGGCGCAGGCGGAGTTGATGGGTGAGCGGCAGCAGTCGGCTCACTGCAGTGAAGATGCCGCGGTAAGTGAATCTAAGTATGTTGACTTCACGTTATTCACGTAGCTGAAGTTGCGTAACTTAAATCGAATCCCCCCCCTCCCCGTGTAGACCAGCCCAAAGCAGCCATTTAACAGAGGTCAACAACAGTAGCACGGGGAGAGAAGAACTGAAACTACAAGGACAATTCAGGGATGAGCTCATCTACAGTTGCTTATGAGCGCACAGTGGTTCACAGCACAAAGTGAGATGGTACATCCCTTACCCTAATCAGTCAGGCGCCCAAAGCCTCTGAACTGCAAAATTATTATTAAAGACAACAAAGACAAGGAAGCCATATTGTTGTAAACATCTTTACCCTATGTTGTAATAAGCAAATGTATGTAATAAGCACACACAAACTCAGTTGCTTAAACTGTGATTAAGACAAAGCACTCTGGGTAAGCTTGTACTGCTGACTGAGGGATGGTTAGCAGGCCTTGAATGTGGGAAATATCAGCCCATGAGAAAATAAGGGAGTATTATACTCAAACACTCCTATACTAATTGAGATAAGACACCTGGTGTTGATGTGTGCAAAATAGACTGACCTCCAGAAGTAAGCCTGGAAAATGTTACTAATATAGGCTAAAAGTGAGAAATCTGCTGCGCAGGCTCAGCATTGCAGCAAATTAGAACCAATGAATATGTTTCTGATGTAACCTTCCGGTTTCCACATAGTTTTAACCATGTACGGGTATAAATGAATAATCAATGAGATGTACATCTGTATGCTATAAAAGTTTCCAATTTTTGATATTAGGGGTTGTTCTATTTCTAATGAGCAACCTTCAGCGTGCTGAATAAAAGCTTAAGTTAACCCTTTACCCTGCTGTCCAGTGAAGTAAAATTGGGGCAAGCAGCTGGATAGGATCTTTTTCTTCTGAGGGAGGGCCTGTTGAGTCCTCTTACCACAATATATAGGAGGGGAAAAGGGAATACATCTGAGGGGAATGGGGCAGAACGTGGGCTTGAGTCATAAGGATAGAAGTTCATCAATTTTAAAGCCAGAAAAGACCATTCAACCATCTAGTCTGTCCATAGATTAGATCGTCCTCTTGTGTGACATAGGCCAAAGAATTTATTCCAGCTACTCCTGTGTTGAGCCTAACCATGTGTGTTTGACTAAAGCATCTCTTCCAGAAAGAACGAGGAGTCCTTGTGGCACCTTAGAGACCAACAAATTTTTTTGGCCGTAAACGTTCGTGGGCTAAAACCCACTTCAGCAGATGCATGGAGTGCAAAAAAACAGTAAACTGAATATATATTATAGCACACAAAAAGGTGGGAGTTGCCTTACCAAATGGGGGAGGGGGGCAGTGCTAACGAGCCAATTCAATTAAGGTAGAAGTGACCTATTATCAACAGTTGACAAAAAGGGTGAATACAGACTAATAGGGCTACCACTCTGAAACCTGTCTTTCAGAAAGCCATCTAATCTTGATCTGGAGACATCTAGAGATGGAGAATCCACCACTGTTGTAATTTCATCAAAAAGATACATTTTGTTTCATTGCACTTCTCCTGCTTTCACCAGACAGAAATTTACAATCTCCATAAGCCCTCCACCAGGGACCCCCTCCTGTGTACACAAACCTGTGAGCTAAAACATGCTGGCAAATCCCACCCTCTTGATTCCTGGAGTCCAAGGGCAGAGAGCTAGTACATTATCTCCATAAGTAATTCCATTAACAGATCCCTTGGCTCTCCAGCAAGAGAAATCTTGTAGCAAACAGTGCTTTGCAATGCTGGTCACTTTATCAGAGTTACAAAAGCAGGCACTCTAACTACTATTGTATTAGCACTTGCCCAAGCAAAGCTAATGAGAACAGAGGAATTGCCTTTTCATTCCATCCTCAAACTTCCTTTTCCTTAGGCGGAGGAAGAGAGCAGCCAGCATTGAGGCTCATTGTGAGCTATCAAAACATTTCTTCAAGAGACTGTGGAAGCTGCTTTCCCTCAGCAGCGGAAGACAGACATGAAGACACAGTCACTGCAGAAGTCTGTTGCAGCACTGCTGCTTGAAACATCCTGAGCATGAGGAGAGAACTCCAGCGCCCACTCCTGCCATTTCTGGCCTATTCCTGCCCTTTGCTTGGCTGTACCATGCCCCCTGTCACACTGGATCTCAATTGGAGCAGGGCTGCCAAGCCTCAGACCAGGAGAAGGCCAGCAGAAGGATGCAAAGTGTTGCAAGAGGAAGACTGCCATATGAGGAGAGGGTCTCTGGAGGGGACAGTCAGGGGACAAGGAGCAGGGGGAGCTTAGATAGGTGGGTGGGTTCCCAGGGGGGCAGTTAGGGGCAGATGGTCTCTGGAGGGGGTGGTCAGGGGAGGGTGGTTGGATGGGTTGGGAATGCTGAGGGAGGCAGTCAGGGGGCAGGAAGTGGGAGGGGGTCAGATGCGGGTGGGAGCCAGGCTGTTTGGGGAGGCACAGCCTTTCCGACCTCGCCCTTCATACAATTTTGCAACCCCGATATGGCCCTCGGGCCAAAATGTTTGCACACCACCATGAACTGATTGGTAGGGCCGAGCGGGCTAAGCAGCAGGGCTCTGCTCCTGCAGCAGGAAGCTGAGAAAGTCAGCGGAGGCCCCGTCTACACTATGAGCCCAGGGTCTGATTTCCCTGTTCGTGTCCACGCCCTTGCACTAGTGCTCATCCAGTTAGTGTGAATATAAATAGCAAGGTAGCCACGGCAGCAGCAGCAGCAGAGGGGCCGCACAGCTCAGCCACACAGAACACAGAGCCACTGGTTTCACGTAGGTTTGTACTCGACACAGCTCAGCCCTGCCTCCTTTACCAGTGCTACCATGGCTACCCTGCTATTTATACTCATGCTAACTCTACCAGCGCTAGCACAAGGATGCATCCACCAGCCGGGAAATCACACCCCTCGCTCCTAGTACAGACAGAGCCGGAGTTCAGCATCTGTGACCCAGGACCACACAGGGTTAAACAATCCTGCAGGATGAATGACTCAAATTCAATCCTTAAAGACATAGGGGGAGATAACATTTGTGGTTTTGTGTATAATGTTTGTGGTTTTGTGTACAGTGAAACCTCCATTTAACGGACTAATTCGGGCGAGGGGGTGTCCGTTAAATGAAAAAGTCCGTTATTTAATAATAAAAAAAAACGAGCTGTAGGAGCAGCAGCCCGACTGCCGCAGGGTCGGGGCGACAGCTCCGCAGCCTACCCGCTGCCGGGATCCGGGTGGCAGCCGAGAGCCGTCAGCCAGCCCGCCCGGGTCCTGGCTCCCGGGACCCAGCGGCAGCCGGGAGCCGTCAGCCAGCCCGCCCGGGTCCTGGCTCCCTGGACCTGCCAGCCAGCCCTCCTGCTGCCGTGACCCCGGCGGCAGCCGGGAACCGGCAGCCAGCCCGCCCGCTGCCGTGACCCAGGCGGCAGCCGGGAGCCGGCAGCCAGCCCGCGAGAAATGGATTTGGGATGCATCAGACTTGCTCAGAAATTTTGTCCGTTGCATCCAAAGTCCGTTAAATCGAGGTCCGTTAAATCGAGGTTTTACTGTATTCACCTGTCTATGGTAGGGGTCAAGAATGTAATCAACAGTCCCTGTCTATGCTGTACACAGTAACATTAGAAAAACTAGAACATTAGAATTGGGTGGGGGGGGGGGGGTGAAAATGTGAGTCGGGGTTGGTCGAGGGGTATATACTAGCAAAAATACCCGGCGTTGCTCGGGTCCGTCGGAGGCGGGGAGGTGGCAGACAGCTGAGCGAGTGCGGGGTCCGTTGGATGGGGGAGAGAGCAAACCTGACACCCCCACCTCACCCCCCTGACCAAACCCGACACCCCCACCTCACCCCCCCACCAAACCCGACACCCCCTACCTCACTTACCGTCTGACCAAACCCAACTTGGGTCCGTCGCAGGGGGGAGGGGCAGAGAGCTGAGCGAGTGCGGTGTCTGTTGGAGGGGGTATTATGACATCAGGACTATGTCACAGAGAACCGCAGCTGCCCAGCTGATGTGATTGGCCTTTAAATAATTTCACCCCTGGGGGGCGTCAGAGGTGAGATTTGAAAAAATTTCGACTCTTACCCTGATTAGGACCCTAAGACCTATAACTGTACCAAATTTCAAGTCTCTAGCTCAAACGGTGTGGAAGGAGTAAGCACACGTACATACATACATACATACATACACCATTTGACTTTTATATATATAGATATATCTACACACAGTAACTCTTTACTTAAAGTTGTCCAGCTTAATATTGTTTCATTGTTATGTTGCTGATTAGGGAACACGCTCCCTGCACAGCCATGTGCTACTCCTGCCCTCTGCCTTGGAGCTGCTCCCCGAGCCTCCTGCTTTCTGTGCAGAGGAAGAGGAGGGGGATAATGTCAGGGTGTCCCCCTCCCCCCTGCTCCTGCCCCCCTCCTACCTGCTTCTCCATATAGAGCAGGCTGAGGACACCGAGGGAGAGAGACAGAGAGAGCCCGGAGCAGCAGCTGCCACTTAAAAAGACAGTATACTTAACAGTGGGGTCAGCTTACTTAAAGGGGCAATATGTGTGTCTCCTTTCTCCCACACACACAGGGTGTGTGACTGACTCTGTCTGCTATGCTATAGCCCCTCCCTCCATTCGTGCTGCCTTGTAGAGTATGAGGCTACATTAACAACAATGTGTTATTGGGGGTCAGCAATCTTTCAGACGTGGTGTGTTGAGTCTTCATTTATTCACTCTAATTTAAGGTTTTGTGTGCCAGTAATACATTTTCACGTTTTTAGAAGGTCTCTTTCTATAAGTCTATAATATAGAACTAAACTATTATTGTATGGAAGGTAAATAAGGGTTTTAAAATGTTTAAGAAGCTTCATTTAAAATTAAATTAAAATGCACAGCCCCCCCGACCAGTGGCCAGGATCCAGGCACTGTGACTGCTATTGAAAATCAGCTCACATGCCGGCACACGTGCCATAGGTTGCCTACCCGTGTTAACCCTTGAGGGCTCAGCCAAAAGCTAGTTCATCATTTAGCAGCAAGGCATTCCCTGGGAAACATCCACACTTCCACCCTCTAACTTCACTACCTCAACCAACTTCACAATCATCATAGCTGTGAACAGTATTACATTGTTTGTTTAAAACGTATACTGTGTGTGTATATATATATATGTAATATATAGTTTTTCCGCTGGTGAAAAAAATTTCCCTGGAACCTAACCACCCCCATTTACATTAATTCTTAGGGGGAAATTGGATTAGCTTAACATCGTTCCGCTTAAACTCGCATTTTTCAGGAACATAACTACAACGTTAAATCAGGAGTTACTGTATATGAATCCTAATTCTCACTCAGTCCTCAAGGAGAGACTTCGAGAAGGAGACTTGCTGCAGCAAAGCTATGGGGGTCTCTGAGGCTGCCCCTGCCCTGCAACTCTGTCCTGCCTGGCTGATGTCAGGGTCTCTCTGTGAGGTCACCACCTCCCAAACACTTTTGCCGAATAGGCTTAGGTCCTGCGAAAGGCCTTTGTGATGTCACTGTCACATCCACCCCTCCGCTGCAAGACTGATGTGCTGCCCCCCGGCCAGCCTTTTTGGACACACTGACTGATCAGAATAAAGTGCTCTCAAATGAGCTACAGACCAACAAATGTTCCTAGTCATTATTCAGCAAGTATTTTAGAAAAACTAGAACATTAGAATCATCAACCGTTCAGAGACAATTATTGGAGAGAAGCAGCAATATTAATCAAATACCTGATTGGTTATGACTTACAAGACAAGTGTACAAAGAGAACAAAAGGACCAGAGTCCTTCCTGTCAATAGCCCCCTGCTTGGCCAGTCAGCATGGAGACTCTGACTGATGGGCGCTGAGGGGTCTCATCAGATGTTCTGAAGGGCGGCTCAACTCACCACCGGAGGGGTCACTCTCACAGCACTATTCCAGCCCCTCCTCTTTGTGAGGGCCTCCCACAATGAGAGCAACCCTCCTCCCCAGACACACACATACCTCTTTGGTGGAGGGATGGAAGCAGGGGGGGAAAAGGGGGGAAAGAGGGGGAAAGAAGCAAGAGGAAAAAAAGAAAGGAGGGAGGAAAAGGGAAAACAAAAAGGACAAACCCCAATGTCCCCAGTAATTCTAAGGGACAAAGTCCTTGGTAGGAAATCAAATTCTGTCACCCTAACATTGCAATTTCTGTACCTAGAATTGAGCCGGCACCAAGTGGATCAGACTGAACAGGTTCCAAACCTCTCAGAGGCTCTTACCTTCTAAACAGGGACTGCAAAATCAGTAGTAGGAAAGGAGACAACTCTGAAGAGATTCATTTTCATGTTCATATATAGCTCAATGTGCCTTAGTTCTGCTGGCCTCTACCCTTCCCTCTCCACAGGCCTTGCAGTGCAGACCATAAAGACAGCAATCCCAGTGGCCAGATGACAATGCAGTAGGGAACTAGAGACAGCTAGGACCATTGAGAGCAGCCTCCAGTCTGCTCTAGTTTGACTAGAGGCTGAGGCAGAGAATCAGGATGCTGTAACTAGCTCCATGACCATCTGCTGCACCCAGCATATGTTGCGCGCAGCAGAAAATCTGACCCCCTAGATGTAACTAAAACTGCAGGAGGAATATCGATAGGGAAATGTTATTATCCGAGCTGGGGTCTGGTTGGGCCTCTGGGGTTAACGCCCCTACTTGCTATACAAGTGCAGAGTTTTATCATATTGTGAAAAGTGTCATGAGAACATTATCATTAATTAATTATAGTGAGTCAAAGTATAAACATTTTCCCATACTCCCCAGGGGCCATGATCTTTGATGACCACAGTTGCTTATGGCTTTTGTTTTATGCCTCATCCAAAATACCAGGGGAAATGAAAGACTTACCAGTCTGTGCCTTCAGCTAAATATCTGGGCTGGGGCCCCAGGGGTTGAGGAGTTTGCAGTTGGTGGCCGAAGTCAAAGCCTGGGTGTAACCGATGAGGTTGAACAGACATGCGCTCCTGAGTCCGCCTGCACGGGGGGAGGGGAGAGAAGGGCAAGCGTGTTTAGAGGGGACAAGGACATGGCCAAATGCTGTAAGCTTCTTTTTTACATTTAAGATCAGCAAGGATTTCACTGTTCAACCAAGCTGGTCGCCTGCCATATTTACTATTCTTTCTACACATCGGGATGGTTTGTTCCTGCAACCTCAATGAGGATTCTTTAAAGTACAGCCAGCTCTCCTGGACTCCTCTTGATGATATGCAAGCCAGAATAGACCCCCGCGTGCTCTCCTTTTGTTGTTTTGTCTTTGCAGGGCTAAGAGAAGAAGGAGGTAGTACAAGCTGGATCCAACTCACAGCTCTTGACTACTTGAACTACATCCACAGTATGGGGCTACTCTGCTTTAACAATATCAGTTTCTAAACTGATACTGTTAGAGAGGGACAACAACTGTATGTAAACAAGACCTAAAGTACGCAGATGAGGCTCTGAACATACAAAGAGTCAAGCCAGTGTGCTCAGTCACTATGTAGTCAAACTCCCAGGGACGTCGGTGAGGTGAGTGAGGTACAACTACACCGCATACACTGATACTGATGGCAGTTTGCCTGGGCAAAGACTGAGTAAATCTAAATAATAAACTCTGGATCTGGCCCAAATGGAGTTAATCTGCTAAGTAAATAGGTTCTATTTTTCACAGCGTCACAGTAGAACCCTCACGCTGCAAGACACAAACCAGATTCTCTTTATTAAGGGTTTGAAAGAAGCTTTCCCTGTAGACAGACTATTTTACGGCTGCCAGCAACAGAGATTTTTGCAGCTTCCTCTGGTACTAGCTGTTTCCCTGAACAGGATGCTGGACTAGATGAGCATTTCTTTACCTTCTCCATACTGGGATACCCCCCCTCCTCCCCAAGAACTCCCTCCCATATAGCTGCCGTTGTGAGAAAGTCATTGGGGTTGTGAACCCATTACCTGATTTGTGAATCCCCCAGGGACCCACAAAGTCTACAACCCGTTGACTAGATACACCACTGATCTGATCCTCTGACGACATTTTCATGTAGAACTGCACTGTATGGTTTCAGAAGAGTGCAGTGTATGACTAAGTAATAACCATACCATCATTCCCCTATCCACACATATATTTGCTACTAATCATTAAGCTCTCTTAAAGAACTAACCCATGAAAAATAAAACAAGCACAAGAGTGTAAGAAAACACCTTTAACGAGGAAAACATATGGAAAGGAGGAACCTTCACTTTGCAGCAATCCTTCCAAATTATTGCATTTTCATGCTTTAATTCTTGATCCATTAGTATAACCCACAAATGGCTTCCATATGTTTTCAAATAGGTCTCCCCATCTTATATTTTCTATAAACCACTCTCTCAAGAAATGCCGTCTGAGTTAGGCTAGACATCAGTTTCCATTTCTGTTGAGTTAAAATTATTCTCTTTGCAGTCATCAGTCCAGTCCGAAGCCAAGTTCCCTTCCTTGACAAAATGTTCTTCAAATCAGAAGCATCATTTAGTTGGTATGCAGCTGGTTTATAGTCATCAAGCCTACATCCAGAATGATGATCCTCTACGTTCCCACAATAAGCACATATATGTGAACAGACCTAGAATATGTGATAGTCTCTTATATGGTTGTGAAACCTCCAGCAAACATGTATAGATCTCATACAAACTACCCATTTTCTCTGTTGCCCAGCATAGATTATGTAGTTTTAAAACTGTCATCCTGATTCTCCAGTCATTTACACCAGTACCTCCAACGACTTCAGGTAAGTTTCCCTAGTGTGAGAGAAGACTCTGTCTTAGTACTTTTAAATTCATGTCCCCAACTAGTCTTATCATTAAGAAGCCGAATGTTTTTCCAATTACCTTGTGTAACTTTCACCTAGTCTGATCTCCCATGTGCTTTTAGGCCCCATCACTAAATCTACATATACACTGGATATAGCGTGTTATAGCGCGGGTTCACATACAGCGAGGTCGTTGCCATGGATCCCAAATTAAAATATTTAAATTGGGATCCATGGAAACGTGTCCCCAGCATTAATGCGGTCCCCGCATTAGTGCAGGACCATGCATGGATCCCGAACCCCAAGCAATAGTGAAGGTCCGGTGCATATATATATATATATATATATTATATGCTTAATGAGTTTCCTTCATGCATCTGAGTTTTCTGAGCTTTATGGGCACATCAGTCAGGTGTTTTATGTAAGGAATCACTCCATGATTTTTTCATATATAGTCACAACTGGGAACTCCACTCTTGCCGGAACTTTTTTTAAATTGGAAAAAACAACAACCACCTAGTGGCTGATTTCCAGAAGAGCTGAGCAGCTCCACATCCCATTCTATCTAGGTGGTTGTACTGTGGATCCCCATGCGATTGCATAGGTGCAACAGAAGTTGAAAATCTGCTCTGCGGCCTCTCTTCCTCTTCATGATACCTGACCCTGAAAGACCACAGCTTTGGTGCCGGCTGAATCTGTGGGACAGGCAGTTAGACAACAAATGTCATAGGAAGCGAGTGAAAGACGGAGCCACAGGATATCATTTGTTCAGAACCACTTTTCAGAGGTTCTGAAGAAGAGGACAGGGGCATCCCTCCATTCTAACCTCAGAAGGCCTCATGGACTTCTCCCTCTGAAAAATCAGGCCAGGGGTATGTATCCCCTCCAGCAGGTCAGGCGTGTGTAGAATGTTGTTTGACATCCAACAAGTCAACTCTGACCTCAACTTTGTTTTACTGCGCTCCTTGAACAGGGTACGGAGCCGAACTCAGCCCTGATTTAAATGTGTGTGAACCCCATTGACGACACTGGGTGTCAGCTACCCTAGGGCTGAGCTTGGATTGTTATGTCTTGTGTGTAAGAAGAGACATCGCCTTTGAGAGCCACAGACTGGCGGTGGTGGGTTAGTTCATGGCTTGCCGCTGGCTGCCCTATTTCTTGGCGGAAAGGGCACTCACCTGGGATGAGGCATCAGCCTGCGGTGCTGGGCCTCGAGGAGCTGCTGCTGGAGGAGGTATTGCTGGTGTAGCGCCTGAGGTAGGAAGGAGGGTCCTGTCACATCCTGAAACGGCAGGGCTGGCAGAGGTGGTAGGGGCTGGTGTAGCGGGCCGTTATGCTGGTGAGCTGTTGCCATGTGAGGGTTCAGCCCTGGCTGTGGCTGGACAGGGTGAGGGAGAGGGAAGTCAGCTGAGATCTGAGGTTGGGGGCCCAGATGGAAGTGCCGGCAGGAGGTAGCATGAGGGTGCTGAGACCTTTGAAATGGAGCACCTGCAAAAGAAAAGCAAGTCTATCACAGAAATATGCAAGTGCCGCCACAATAGGACTTCCTCTAGAATACCCATCGGGAACCAGGCCTGGAGGGAAACAGATTACACAGCTTCATAGAGGTCTTCCATCTCTTCGAACTCATGATCAAAGCCATCTGTGTGCCCGTGACCACATTTCCAAACATGCCAGCAGTTGCATTCCGTGTGCACAAGCTGGAGAGCTGCAGGAAACCGGACATGAAATCTTTAAAGCCTATAAACCTTCCTGCTTCCACACACACAAGCCAGCCACAAACTCCCAGGAGGGGGGAAGAAATGTTACATGTCCCCCAGCGCCATCATTGTCCAGGGTGGAAGCTTTACACTTTTTTCTGAAGCCTCTTCCATTGGCTGCTATCTGAGCCAAGATCCTGGACTACATAGGCCAGTGGGCTGGTTCAGCCCATAAACACCTATTTCCTTAGAACTTCTGCATTCATAGGAGCGGCCATCTTGGCCAGCATACTAGGGATTGAACATGCCTGCTACAAACCCACTGAAATAACATCCTCATGTCGGAAATTAAAAGACAGCAATATCATTACACAAACTACTTATTCTTAGTGTGTGTCATGCTACAAGATGAGTGTTTGTAATAACCCACAGAGGTTTAATAGAATAAGTCTTCCGGTACAGATGGAAGCTGAAAATGTAGAATCTCTTATCCTCGAAGCCTAATGCCTACGTTGGGCCTCTTTTTTGTTGGGCCTATGTGAAACCTTATACCAAAGACATCCAGCTTGTTTATTTCATCTTGGGAGGCCTGGTTCTCATATAGCCCTTTGGTAACATCTGCAAGATCTTTCCTAAACTAACAATAAACCAGGCGCTACCTGCTAAACGCCCATGTCCCGCTCACTCAGACAGCCCACTGCTAATTCTAGTAATGGGCCAAGGGACCCGAGTTCAATTCCCTTCTCTACCACGGTCTTCATGTTTTACCTTGGGCAAGTCACTCAGAGCCTGTCTATATGGGATGTTAGTGCACAGCAAGCCAGAGTGTTAATCTACAGTGCACTGGCTGTTGCCAAACAGGAGGAGGTCAGAATTCACTACTGAACCGTTAGCATACTGGGCCACATAGGACATTACTGCGAGGCAAACTAGTGTGCTAGATTCACGCCCTGGTTTGCCCCACACTAAAGTCCCATGTGGGACAAGCCCTAAGTTTCTCTTTATCTCAGTCCCCATCTATAAAATGGGGATAACAGCATTTCCCTACCAGTGGTTTTGTCAGCATAAGTTCATTCAATATTGTGAGATGCTCAGACACTACTGTACCAGGGGCCATACAAGTATCAGAGACAAAAATAATCATTTGCACTTCTGTGGTGCTTTCCATCAGAACATGTCAGACATTACATTAATTGGGCTTCACAACACCCCTATGTAGATAGGTGGTATTATCCCTCTCGCCAACTCTTATGACTCTCGTGATATTTAGTGTTTTTCTTCTGTGGTGTAGTGGTATAAAAAAAGTGGGTAAACTGAACTCCATATTTCTCAGATGAGACATGGGTCGAAAGTTGTTCACTCAAATTTTCTCCTCAACTACACTGCTGTTTTTTGTCAAGCCCTGTCTCCTGGAGTCAAGTTATTTCATGAAAATCTCAGCTTAAGACCTTCAGAATGTGACTCAAATACACCCAAAAGGCTCAGCCCCCTAAAAGGAAAGAAAAAGAACCCCAGATTTATCATTGTTTTAAAAAAGTCTCATGATCTTTAAACAATGTCATAGGTTTTAGAGCTTGACTCATATTTTAATGCTTGGGTTTGGCAGTATCAGATTCAGGTAAAATGAGGCATATGGAAGTTAAGTGACTTGCCCAAGGCCACACAGAAACATACTGGCAGAGCCACAATTAGGACTCAGGTAATGAATCAGCATCCCTTTTGGCAA
The DNA here is from genome assembly GCA_032164245.1 of Sternotherus odoratus. Classification (NCBI taxonomy): domain Eukaryota; kingdom Metazoa; phylum Chordata; order Testudines; family Kinosternidae; genus Sternotherus; species Sternotherus odoratus. Next base: position 96,632,157 of record JAVMKO010000007.1, read on the forward strand.
AAGAGTCCATAGTGAATTAAGGGTGCGCAGAACCTCACTACAATACTTTACAACTCTCCACTCAAACTTTTCTCCCATAGCAAGACAGATTTCACTATGCGCCACACTGAGACTGGCCCTTACATGGATGTATAAGGATTGCACAGAGCCCCAGCCTCACCCCGCCCCCATCTGCATACACCAGGCAATACAGTCCCTGTGAACAGTGGAGCACAGAGCTTTCTCTATCTGGGTGCAGAGAAGGGTGAAGGTGGGGCCATAGTTGATGGTTTAATATACTGCTCCCTCTGATGGAGTGTATCAGTGATCACAGTGCGCTGGGTGCTGTAAGAGAAATTCAGCTCCCTGAGGCCCAGCATTCTTTCAAGAACTCTTTCTAGGAGAGTGCGTCTCCAAACACGCTCAACATGGGGCCATGTGTATAACGCACCATTGACCACTGGATCAAGATCACTTCTTACTGCAAGTCATTAGCATCAGACACTCCACTACCAGCCATCCCACACCCCATTTGTGCGTGAAATAGGATTGCTTCTCAAGAGGCATTTAAATAAATAGACACCCACCTATCTTGAAAATACAATAACAATTCTTGCTGGACAAAACTCTTCTGAGTCTGAGAGAGACTTCGTTAATTTGCTTCCTACAGCATGCAGCCAGGAGACAGACAGTATGGCATTCAGAACGCGCATTGGAAGCAACTGGAGGTTGCTTTCGAATGCTTTGTTTATTACCTACTTACTGTACATTGGACTGCACAAAACAACCCTGTAACTAGAACAATGCTCACAATGAAGCCAAAAAACACAGGAAATTTACCCAAGTTGAAGCTTTATTACAAACTCAAATCTTTGACCAAGATGAGAGCACCACTTGAGAGCAACAGGGCTCAGTTTGGAGTGAACTTGGGACGAAGTTATGGTCTTAAATTGGAAGTTTATTATTTCTTGTACCGGGTGCCAACACCTAGCCTGGTGCTTTGAACACAGTAAAGTTCAGCCTCATCTGCAAAGCTGAGAAGTGGCTCCAAACCCCCCTAGAAAGCAGAGTGTTCTTATGCCAGGCAATGTTTTGGAACAAAGCCAGCTCCCCCGATAACAAACCAGCCTGAAAACCATGGGTATTTACGCAGCACGACAAGCACTTGCTGCCACTCGCTGCTTCCTGTGTTCCCGAGGCTACACTCGCACTCTTAGTGTGCTAGCTCCAAACATAGACATACTCTGAAACAACTGATTGAACACATAAACCGCCAACTTTTGAACAATTCCAAGTACAACCTGATCATACACAGTTTCTAATGTGCTCACTCACTGGAAATGGTCGAATGAAGACATTCACACATTGGGAGTCTAATGAAACTGGATGAGTTGTCCACAGCTTGGGGGTTCCATTACAAATGTTTCACACTGTTCTGGGGCAGAGTATTACACTGTGCATTTTCATCTCTGATGAAGATACTCTCCATTAGACCTGGGCCAATATTGTCTAGCTACACGTAGGAACATTCGTTAAACTTGCTTTGATGGAATTTGTGACTTTTTTTTATTCCTTTCCTACAAGCGGTGGGTGTGGTTGTGAGGATGTCTGAGGAAAGACAGATGCTTTGTGAAATACATCTGCAGGCCTGTGACTTCAAAAGAAGTCTTAGCACAGCCATCTTGAAATCTCTGTCACTTCTCTCTTTCTGTTGTGATCATCCAGGCAGAAGCAGAAACAATACCAGCACGATGCAACTGACCAACCACACATCACAAACAGTTGCTGAAAATCACACAGGATGAATTCTGTTAACTAGGGTAAACCCATAGTACCTCTGCTGACATCAATGGAGCAGAATTATCCTGCATTTACCCTGATGTCACTGAGATCAGAATCTGGCCTTGCTGTACCATTCTTTTACTGAATTTAATGGACGATTTCTCAGAATAAAGAGCACAGGATCAAGCCCTGTAGTATTTACTGCAGTGACATTTATTCTTTTCTTTTTGCCCATATTCCAGTCCCAGGTCAGATTTGCACGGGAACATAAAGTCACTGCTCATGAGAGATTCTGGGTCAAATGAGAATTTGATCCATTTATTTCAACAGTCCTTCGTTTAGACAGTGACATCTGGCACAGCAGGGAGAAACCCATAACTAAAGATCTGTGCAGAGACACCACTCTGGCTCAGTGTTTCTGCTCCCTGTAACGATGGCAAGGGTGCCATGTTCACTTTTCAAAACTGCTCTTGAGCTTGTAGGACATTTCTACAGCAAAGATGATTACGCTGGATATGTGCACATCACATTCAAAAGCCACTAATTGCATCTTTCCTGTGCCATGCTCTGCATAACCTGCCTGCAGCAGGAATTTGCAAAAAGGAAATGTAGCTCTAGGATTAAAGAGGGGAGATGGAGATTCAGATACTCCCTGTGTCAAGTCACTGAGGGCCTCAAGTTTCTATCTCCATGTGAACAGGAGATCTAAGCCCCGCACTGGACCAACTACAATCGGCTTTCTTTTTCCATTAATGCACTTTGATCTCCTGACAAGTAAGCAGGGCGCTTACCAGTGAGAAGCTGACAAGCTCATAGCCTAAAGGACTGGTCTCTGCATTAACAGCTGCTTTCTTAGGGCCTGCTCCAAAGCCTGGTGAAGTCCATTGAAAGACTCCCACTGACTTCAGTGGCCTTTGGATCAGGGCCTTATTCTCCACTCTCCAGACGAACTGGGAAAGAGAGAGAGTGCTAGCATGGTAACGCGGGCCCTTAGACCACTGAGTGATGAAGTGCCGCCGCTGTTGCTTCTGAGGGGTTTTGACCCGAAGCAAATCTGGAAAAACAGCATGGGCCCCTCCTTTCTCTACTAGCAGGGTGGATTCAAAAGCCACCGGGGCAACCCCTCAATGTGTCCCATTTATTTATGTGCCTCCTTAAATTGGAACTTCTAGCTCTTCCCTGAGGTTCCAGATTATTAACAATTTATGTGTGCTCTCTCATGCTCTCAATATCCATGTTCCCCTTTTGCCGCTTACCTGTGCTTTTCCATCAGGCTATGATATTTAAATAGTAACTTGAAGGGATATTGGATCAGCAGCCCAGAGAGGGACCTTACTGAAAACAATACCCAGCTGCTGTGTCAGTGGAGGAGATAACGTATCACAACTCAGCCAGAGAGACCAGTTCCCACTTAACCGATAACAGCTGAGCACCAGAAGGATCAGCAATCGCAGGGGCCAGGCCTGCATAGAATTATCCTGATGGTATGTAGCTTGGCAGTATAATGGTTTGACTCTATCTTCTCCCCTTCATTTCCTGGCTTTCCCTTTGTGATTGATCACATTCAGTCGCCCCTGCACGGACTCCGTGCTCCTCACAAAGTCCTCAGTGTGTCCTAACTAACCCTTCCAACACCAGAGGCCAGGCCATGTCCTGTGTTGAGTTACGCCTGTGTGACTGCATGGAAGCCAATGAGGCCATTTTGCCAGGTGCTAGCTCTGGCTGATGTAGAATGGACAGAACACAAAAGGTTTGGGATGGCTCAGGAAAACAGCCCTGTGTCTAACTGCTTATCCAGATGATTAACAGAGAGTCAGGATAGTCCTGTGGTTAGAGCAGTAGCCTAAGGCTTGTCTGAGAAGCAAACACTCAGTTTGCAGCTAGTTGGGGTGTCAATCTACCCTGCACTAGCATGCCCCACATTAAGTGTCTGTCTGGTTTCTGCTGCCTAGGGTGACCAGACAGTAAATGTGAAAAATTGGGATGGGGGTAGAGGAATAACAGGAGCCTATATAAGAAAAAGACCCCAAAATCGAGACTGTCCCTATAAAATCAGGACATCTGGTCACCCTACTGCTGCCACACACCAAAAGTCTCCTAGGGTGCTTTATCTACCGCATTTCAAAGCAGGGCAGATCAAAGGGCACTAGGGAACGGTTAGGGGATGGCAGCATGCTCCACACAGACACTTAATGCCGGGCATGCCAGTGACACCCCAGCTTGCTGTCAACTGAGGCCTGATCTCCACTGACAAGTTAGGTGAATATAGCCATGGCAAGCAGGGGTGTGAAATTCACACCTCCCAGCTCCATAGCTATGTCAACCTAACCCCCAGCGCAGGTGCAGGTGGCCGATGGAAGACTGCTGCCTTTGAGCTAGCTACTGCCACCTAGGGAGGTGGATTGCCTGCAACAACAGACAACCCCCTTCCATTGCCGTAGGAAATGGCTACCTTACGCACCACAGCAGCACAGCTATGGCACCACGGCCGCTGCACTCAGAGAGCAGCCATGCCCTAAGCATTAGTTTAGCCATCCCCAAGCCTTAGGAGGTTCAAGCTCCTGTTCCTCTCTGAGCTTGGCCACATCACTTAGTGCCAGATCCTCAAAGGTATTTGGTGCTTAGGGCCACCACTGACATTTTCAAAACCGCTGTGCAGCTCCTTCCTATCACTGTAAGTGCCTAAGTCCCCTAGCCACCCGCGTTCCTGCCAGTGGGCATTTCCAAAGCCACCTAAGTTGTGACACCGCTCCACAACTAGTCAGCTCCTCAGAGCCCTCGCTCAAGCCAAAGCAGCAGAGGCCCGGGAGTGGGATTCTCAAAGTGGGCAAGGGAACACCTGGCTCCCCATCTGGACCTGCTCCTGCTCTGAGAACTCCTGAAACCTGTCAGGCTCTGCAGCAGGAGGGCTGGATGAAGGCCACCTATAGGTGTGGGGACAGCGCAGCAGCAGAAGAACAGGGGAATTAGGGCGAGCATGGGCGAAGGACACAAAGATAGAGGCAGATTCACCTGCTAAGGAACAGGCTACCTAAGTGGCTGACCTGGCGTCCTAGCTCCAGGACAGAGGAGCCCAAGCAGACAGAAGCGCCGTCTCTGGCCCATCGATCAGATGTGCCCCGTTCACCGCCTAAGATGCACCTACGCCTCTCTCCTCGGCGTTGCACTCATGGCTATCTTAGGCAGCTCCTTGCTCAGCTGGATGGTTCTCCCGATCCCTTCCCTAAATGCTGAACTTTCCCCGTGCATTGTGGATGGAGTCGTGGCTCAGGGTAGAGACGCTACGAGGCAGCAGGCGACCTAGGGCTAGGCTTTGCACCACTCAGCTGAGCAGGCCTTTGAGGAGCTGGGCCGTGGTTTCTGTGTGCCTCTTTAAAATGGAGATGGCAGCACTTCATGTTGTGAGGACACCTACACTGAAGTTTGTGAGGAGCTCAGACAGAGTAATGGGGGCCATGTCAGACCCTATGGCAGACAGTCGGATGGGGGCGGGGAGAAATCACACCAGAGCAGATTTTCTTACTTCCAGCTGCACTGGAAGCACCAGGCCGCTTGGGACTGAGGGGGTGGGGTATTGGGTCCTCCCCTTTTATTTAACCTGTAAAACAAAACGGGTGTCAGGTGGCCTTACAAAGCCAGTCAGCCTGAAGCCTAGCTACTACCAAGACGGGTACGCCACTTAAATGCCTGAACCAGATACATCAGACAGCTGGCCGGCCCACAACGTGCCATGGCACAGGTGCTAGGCGCGGACTTAATTAATACCTTGATTAACGATAATAAGGGGAAAGCTCTAGGTGCCTAAAGCGGGAGCTAGGCAAATCCTTTTGTAGATGTGGGGTTCAGTGATTCCAGCCTGAGCGTGGGAGACAGAAACTCTCAACTCTGCTCTCAATTCACTATGGGAGAGATTGGCACAGCCCTGAGCAAGGAGAGAGGCATCAGATGTGTTAGCAGCCCCTGCATGTACTGTGCCTTAGAAACCCCCATTCCTCAAATCAACTTTTCCTCTGCTTCTTCCTGGTCCCTGGAGGTTAGAATTTACCGCTGGCCTTTAGCAACAAGTTACTACCCACCCCGCACAGGTTGGGGAGTAGGAAGGGTGAAGCCACACCTTGTACTGTCCCACAGGCCTATCCAAAGGCAAGCTATAACCTTGTTATAACAACTAGCTTGTGTACAGTGACTTGCATCAGTAGGTCTGAAAACACCTTACAAAGGAGCAGCAATACCCCCATTTTAAAGATGGGGAAACTGAGGCACACAACGGTGACCTGCCTCGTCCAAGATCATGCAATAGGCCAGTGACAGAGTTGGGAATAAAAGCCAGGTCTCCTGAGTCCCAGAACAGTACCCAATTCACTCGGCCTCTCTGTAAGCATTGGTGACTACCACAAGAGTTGCAAATAAAAAAATAAATCTTAAAAACTGCTCTTTCAGTGAATATTAATTCTCCATTAAACCACATCGAAATTGGTCATTTTTCAGGGGATCGTTTGAGCTACATTCTCCATGTTTTACATATTAGCATTTTTTAAATCAGCTGTTTCCACCAACGATCGCTATTTATGCTGCAATAACCAGAGGTAAATGGAGCCTCTGACTCCAACAGGAGTACTCATCTAGGGTTGCCAGCATGGTAATATTTAATAACTGGACACTCCAACAGGAGTGCTGGAACCTGCCCTGCCCCACCCCTTCCCCGAGACCCTGCCCTGCCTTTTCTCTAGAGTCCCCACTCCTTGTCCACTTCTCTTCCCCACTCCCCTGTCACTCACTGCTTTTCCCCTCCCTTCAACCACCCAGGTCAGGAGAGACTCTCTTACTATTGCCCAGGGCAGGGAGCTGCAGCCACACTACATAAGTAGGAAGCAGCTCCGGCTGAGTAGGGGCTGGCTGGGTGATGATCCACCACCTCCCACACCTGCAGTAACCAGACACTGAGTGCCCGGTCAGTAGATCTGACCATACACTGTCAAATCCCCTTTTTGACCAGACTTTCTAGTCAAAAACCAGGCACCTGGCTTCCATAGACTGCTCATGGAATAGCTACTCACCCACGTAAAGGGCTCGTAGTCTGATCCTATATTGGCAAAACCAACATTTACACGTAAAGAACAGCAGGCACGATTTTATAATTATGCACCAATATTCCATCCAAGGTGTTCCTTAGATAGTTCCTGTGATCTATAATGTGCATATATATATATAAAAAACCTCATCAGTGCTTGATATGCAAAAATCTATAACTAATATTCTCAACACAGACACACACGTTTCAAGCGTTACAGAAAGAAAAGGAGTCCAAGCATCAGGTTTGCCCATATGAGTAATTCTATTGAATGCAATGGGGCTACTCTGAGGAGGGCTACTCAGGTGAGTAAGAGTTTCAGGATCAGGCCCCTTCGTTTTGATTGAAAATAGGCATTCCAAAGATGCAACCCCAGGGGTACTGCAACTGTGTCACATTTGAAAGGAAAACAAAAAAAATCTGTTTTATATTGTTAAAACTGCCCATGACACAAGTGAATTTTCCCCCTGGGGTAAGAAGCCCTGGCCAGCGTCAAGAGGCATTAATAGCTTGTGGGTGAGAGAGAGAGAGAGCGCTGACCATGTGTGTGCCTGAATGTAGTGAGGGACGGCGGAGGGAACTGAAGTCCTATTTATACATCTTTGTCAGAGCACGGAGGAGAGGGAAATGGCAGCTTCTGGTGAGTCCTGACTCCCAGGACACAGTCACAGACAGATTCTGGAACTGCAAAAGATCTTCATTTGCCTCTCACAATCTGCTCAGATTGGAGATGCAGACAGGGTGGGAGCTGGCAGCTCTAACGAAGTCTGCCGCATATCTTGCTATTGGCCACTTGCTATTGTTTAAACTCCAGCTCAAAATCTCCCCCCCAAAAGGCACCCAGATAAGACTGAAACACACACAGCTACAGCCGTTAAGGCTGCATTCTGAAGACTGTTTCTTAAAACACCAGCCTCTGCGAGACTGATTTCAGACATACCATGCAGCTAGGAAGTCTTTAAATAGAACTATTGCCCAGTAACACTAATAAATCAACAGCCAGGAGAGATTGTGATTTCACTCCAGTTTGGGTTTGTTATCCTAGAAACACTCACATGTTATATTAAGGTTCTATTGAGAAATAGCTATAAATGAATATTGATTAGATCACACATTGATATTAATGATGATTACTAGATGTTAGCAGCACATTACTGATATGAGTAAGGTATGTTATATATGGGGATTAAAACATCAGCAGCACATTACAAGCAATCTGTTGAACTCTAACAATTGATTAATGTTATTTTATAACATCCACGAATCATGCATTACTCTTTTACAAACTATTTGTAAATGTATCCTTATAAAAATGGCCCAAATTTATTCAGTGATCTAAAATGGGAGATTATATTGCATACAAATACCCATAACAAACTTAATCACAGATGCTGTGCCTTTAATACGCTCATTTACTTCCGTTTACAAGACAGGAAACCCAATACAGAGGGGAGATTCAGCTACAGTCACTACACATGGAGGTGTGGGGTGCAGGGAGATATGTAGGGGGGGAATCACTCTGTCTTGATTTCAGGGCCTTTTGCAGCAGCACTGCCATTTTATTTAGGAAATTCTGAGAACTGTGCCAAAAACAAAAAGCCAACCAGTGTCCATGAAAACAGTCTGATGCCCCACACATATTGTGAATAACCAAACGTACCGCAGAGCCATAACCAGGGTCATGAGTGCTCAGCACACAGAGGTTTTGCCTCAGTTTGCTTGGTAAAGGACCGCAGCATAGGCTTCTGCTTCTGTTACGCCACAAAAAGAAACAACAACAATACTTTGCATTTACACGGCAACTGGCCTCTAAGGAGAAAGGCATAACAAGAACCGGTGGCTGGATACTAAAGCCAGACAGTCAATTAGAAATAAAGGCCCGGTTTATCACCCTCAATACCTTCTGTATCAAGTGCGCTCAGTTTATGAGGGACACGGTCAATTCTGGAAAAGAATCCAGTTGATTCCCTGACTGAGATCTACACAGGCACACGCTTGTGTCCAGGCAGGTCTCAATACAAAATCATTCTGTGTCCTAAAATGTGCAAAAATTAGTGCAAAATTCACAACAACAAATGACTACAAGACTCTAGAATCCCATTTCCTGTGCGGAGGATCTGTTCCCAGGACTGTAAACACTAACACGTGCTACATCATTACACACTATAGAACAGGGGTCAGCAACCTTTCAGAGTCTTCATTTCCTCACTTTAATTAAAGGGTTTGCGTGCCAGTAATACATTTTAATGTTTTTAGAAGGTCTCTTGATAAGTCTTTAATATAGAACTAAACTATTGTTGTCTGTAAAGTAAATAAGGTTTTAAAAATGTTTAAGAAGCTCCATTTAAAATTAAATTAAAATGCAGAGCCCCCCAGACTGGTGGCCAGGACTTGGGCAGTGTGAGTGCCACTGAAGATCAGCTCACTTCGCCACCCGTGCCATAGGTTGCCTACCCCTGCTATGGGGGCTATACACTCGTTTCTATGCAACATAATTAGTCAAGTTAAAATACAAAGTTGTAAGTGAATGTGGAGGTCTCAGAACACATTGGCACTCTACAATTAACATGGTTCCTAACACGAACCCAATCAATCATTTCAATGACCAGCATAATAACAATATTCTACCTGCCCGTCACAGTACTCCAGAGAACGCACAGAGTTCTCACGTAATGTCCTGGGGGGGAGTTCAGTTCCCTTCAGAATCTTTATTACTTATTTAATAGACAACATATAAAACTGACGGTCAGGTCTCACAGCATGTTTCCATTGAAGATCAAGACAAAGGGTGAAGTTAATTTTGAGCAGTGTAAATTGAGAACAATGAGAGAAAGTGATGAAGGATTATATGGCACTGGGGACCTTGTTACAAGAGTGTTCGACAAAGGAGATGTCTGTATGTATGGTTGAAAAAATTATGATGAGACCATTTCCCATAAAAAAAAAACAGTTTTATCAAAATTCCCATGGAACATGTTGATTTCTCTACTTTTCCCATGGATATTTCAGTAACATTTTGATTTGACAATGATAAATGTTTAGATTAATTTTTTTATTTGTATAGTAAAATATTCATGTTAATATTACAGTAATACTATGTTTAATATAATATTTAAGCTGACATGAAATCAGTCAAAACATTTCAGTGATCCTCAATTGAAATCTTTCTGAATTTTTTTTCTGTGGGAGATTCTGGAATGTTGTTTTTTCATTCTAATTCAGAAAAAAAGTTCCCCCCAAAATGTCAGAATTTCCCACAAAACGTAATTTCCAGTTTCAAACCAGATCTAGGTATGTTGAAAGTCAGTGAATAATAATTTGCCAGTAGATGGCACTCAAGAACATGCAGCATTATTCATAGGTGTTATAGGGCCAATAAAAGTTGGGCTTCACAGAGAGGGCTATTAGCTGTGTACTTTACATCAGCTTTTAACAGACTGGAGCAAATCCTTTAACTGTTCATTTCCAGATTTCCTAGCATTATCAGCCAGAACCTCAGCTGATGTATGCTGGAATAGCTGCCTAGATTTCAGGAGAGCTATGTTGATTTATGCTAGCTGAGGATCTGGTCCTAGGAATTGTACTCCCTTGAAGATTAATGCTTTCTTAACCAAGTTTTCAGTTTGTGGATATAACAAATTTTCCCAAGGGTGCTGTTCAGAGAAGCGTGTTTTAAAATGTGGTCTGAATATTCAGGATAGGTACCATCGAACAGACTGAAATCTGCTTATCCACAGAATAGATATGGTAGCAATGCAAGCTTATTCACACAGTCCAGTTATTCACCCCCATCTTATTCTGGAGGGTCTTATTATTTACTGGTATTCTGTCTGTCACCGCACTTCCCACTTCTGCTCCAACACTTCTATTTTCAGCATGCTAGCTCAATCATAGCTAACACGTGCATACATCTTCCTGAGCTGGAAAGTTCATCCCCAGCTCTAAGGTACACATAGCCTAAACCCATCTCTTTGAAAAATCAGCACAGCAGGGTTCGTTGCTGATCAGCAGCTTGTGGGCTCATATTAATTGGAGGATGAAATCTTGGCCCTGTTGATGTCAACCAGACTTTTGCCAGTGACTTCAAAAGAGCCAACATTTCACCTTGAGAGTCCACGTTCCAAAATTAACAACCACCCCCCAAGGCCAAAAGGTAGTTCAGTCACCATGAGATACAGTCCTGGTTGTGTCTAATGAGATGACTTCCAGTCGGGCTACACATTTTGATTTGGACCCCTGTTCACTATTGGACTGAGAACCTCAATTCATTTCACCATCAGAAGGTAACAGCTTTCAGCTACTCCTGATCTGAAGCAGCCACAGAGAGATTCAGAAATTCCAGATCATGTTACTAAATCCCTGAGCTACCCAACCCCCTAAATAGCAGATGTTTTAAATGAATGGCCTGACTTTCTTCCCCTCCTCCTCTTTATCACTGGCATGCACTCACACTGCATTCTTCAGTCTTTTAAATCAATGCTTGCAGCAAAGTGTTCTCTGAACAACCCCAGATTCAGCACCCAAACTTGCATGCATAATTTTTGGGGCTTGCACATCCCTAAACTCAGATTTACGCACCATTTGACATGATTTGCTCAATCAAGTGTCAACTGTGTACATCAGCCCGTGTTCTGAATGCCCCAAAATGAATACCCCGCAAAACACATGTGCACAAATGTGGATGCTCCACTTTGCAGGTTGTTTTTGAAGATTTGGTCATTGACCATTCAGTCATTCTGTCTGTCTGGGCCACCCTTTCCCATACACTCATTCTAGCTGTTTCCTGTTTGCAGCATGACATCATTCTGTACATAACAAACCATGAATAAAAACGTTGGACAAAGCTTTTGCTGAACTTAAGGCAAAGTCCCAGGGCTCATAAATGCTTTCCCAAAATCCATACATAGCTCTCCAATCCTATATAATAAAAGGCCAGAGGATGTTTGTCCGAAGCCGTCATGCGCAGTAGAGACGGCCCGGACAAACAGCCTGCTGGGAGTTGTAGTTCGGCGGCACAAAATGGCCGCCACGCATGCACCGCCGCGAGCCGTAGAGACGGCCTGGACAAACAGCCTGCTGGGAGTTGTAGTTCGGCGGCACAAAATGGCCACCACATGTGCGCCGACACGAGCCGTAGAGACGGCCCGGACAAACAGCATTAAGCACTTTGGCCCATGTACATGGGCTATTAACTAATTTATATATAAAGTGCTACAGAAACTGCATGGGGATTGGTTAGAAACGGCATGCTTTGATCCATCCATATATGATACTGTAAATACCCTGTCCCCCAACCTGAACTTCATTTTGCTCAGTTTATCAACCACAATACTCTTCCTTTTGGCCATTCCGTTTATCTTTCTATTCTAGCCAAGCCAATGGTGTCCTATTCCCCACTCTTTCTGTTAATTATTATTAGCTGGGCTAAACATGTGAAAGGAACTAAGTGACCAGAAGGTTCTTTTTGTTCTGTTTTAACTAATGTGCTTAGAAAAGACAGTGGACGTCACAGGAATGTATCCTGGGGTACACAGAACACAAAAATATTCATGCTTTTTCAAGAGTGGGGTATAGTTTACTGTGTCTCGACTACTTTCCACTTGTCTTTCTCCCAGCAGGCTATAGAAAAATAAACTAAGGGAAGGGATTTCGTCCTCTACACTTTAAAAAGTTTTGGCCAGGAAACCTGCCTTTGCAGAATGCTGCAATAAAGCAAAGAAGCACCCACACAAAGGGGAAGCATTAGATCTTAGTCCTTTCCCTGCCAGACTCTTGGGAATGTAAACTGTACTGACTTGTGCCTGTGAGTGTCTCAGAATTTGACAGGCAGCAGTAAGCTGCTACCAGTTGTTTTAGAGGGGGAATTCCGTACATGGTTTTTTGACGTTTGGTGTGCTTTGCAGTGCCCAAAAGGCTAGTTGGCATTGCTTAAGCTCTGGCTTCTAAATACACCTGTAACTGGCCTCTAATGACACCCCTAAAACCATGCATACATTAATTGTTACTATTATTAGTGGGAATGGTACTTGGATGGAAAGTGCTGTAGATATGCCAACTCAAACCTCTATACAAGCTGGAGATGGGCACAAAACCAAAGCCTTGAAATGAGAAACACCAACTTGGGAGGTTCAGAATGTGACCTTTGATCCAGCTCTGAATTTGGTGGCTAGTCTGTGATGGTCCAAAACAAACCTCTGAATCCAAACACCACCAAGCCATGAGGATTTGAATTCCACCGCTGGATCCAAATGTGATTACTTCCTCCCCCTCTAGTAAAAGTAGAGTAGTAAAAGTAGTAAACATTAAAAGATCTCTGTACACAGAATGACCTCCTTTCTCCTCCTTAAAATCCCTCCTTGGAGAATTTTTCCACAGGGCCCTTTTCTGAAGAAGGACTCCTGCTAGGATCCTACGCTGTCTCACACTTGTACCTGCTCAAGATGCTCTATCACTGTGTTTGCTGGACCGTGCTCTAATTGAAACAGCAACAAGAGTCCATCGATAGATTTGTACAGAAACAGCTGCACAGCTTGTGCACTCAATAAACAATAATAACTGGAGAGACAGTTTGGTTTGTGAGCCAGGAACTAATCCTGAGTCGGACTCACTGTGTGACAATGGCAAAGTCACGTTGCCACTCTGTGCCTCAGTTTCCCCATCCATATGGGGAGGCACTGATTGCTCAATATCCTTCTCATTCATGTGTAGAGAGGGGCAGCAATGCAAAGTTTTGATACAAAACTCAACGCTGACAAAGTTCGGGGGGGCAAAGCCAGGGTCTGAAGTCCTTAAACCATGATTTGAGGACTCCAGTAGCTCAGATATAGGTGAGAGGTATATAGCAGGAATGGGTGGGTAAAATTCTGTGGCCTGCGTTGTGCAGAAGATCAGACTAGATGATCATAATGGTCCCTTCTGACCTTAAAGTCTATGAGTCTATGAGTTTTGGTTTGGCCTGCTATGGAATTCAGGGCCAGCTGTTCAAATCCTTGCTGGACATAAGACAAATAATAACATGAATTTCTTCAAAGTTCGGAGACGTCCAGTTTAGGTTCAGCCCCATCTTTTGCTGATTTGTATTCGCACCGCCCCTCCAGCAGTGTGTAACAGATCTTACCCTGCAGAGGAAATTCTGTCATGGCTGCCGCACCTCAGGAAACGGCACCAAATGCCTCTGCCCTGCCACTCACAGGGGAGCTGGCAGCGATGTGAGTGGAAAGTACAAGGTGCCACTTCTGAAGATTGCTCTAAAGCCCGGCTCTCTCCTGTGGGTAGGAGGGGGGGTCGCAATGACTCATTCCAAGGGCCCGATCCCGCTCACCTCACTCACACAAGCGGACCTGCGGGAGTCAGAGCGACTGACTCGGGAAAGTTGAGCAAGGGCTGTACGTTTGGGCCGGGGCCAAGGCTTGGACCCCGTCCTCCCACTGTTTCTGGGGAAGCCCTTGAGTTCTGGTGTACAAGAAAGGGAGGGCTCTGGACCTGAGGGGCAGCCTGGAGTGATTATTCCCTCCTTGCGGGTAGGTGAGGATAAAGAGCCGGCGACCAAAGGCAGCATAATAAAAAGGAGGACGTACAGATTGGAACACACACTACAAATGACTCACTCAGTAGACAGCCAAGTGGGTCATTAGCTTGTCTCTCCAGCCCGTGTGACCTACCTGAAGCCCCTGCCAACTGAAACCTCAATGGCAAAGAGAAGGAGAAAAACCTACAATTGAGAAGGGCTCAAGCTACCCCTGGTCTGTCAATCCTGTGGCCCTTCCCTCGCCTGGGGGAGGAGGGTGCGGGGCGGGGCAGAGGGAAGCTTTTGTTCTGGTGAGCTCCACTCAACCATCCCAGGATTTCAATGGGCCAGATTCTTCCCAGACAAACTGGCGGGACTCATTTTCCCAGCCCCAGTCCTTACAGACATTGCTTTACCCATGAGCCCTTGCTGGGGACTTGTCAGGAAAGTATGTTCATACACCCTTTACACTTGCCGGCTATTCAGATCCCAGCCAGAGTATCTGAGGCTATAACCTAGGAGGCTGCTTCCCCTCTCTGATTGCCACCTTGCTACTGTGTGATTTGTGACCCAGAACAACTGTTACAGTTTGTGTGCGTTTCTGCGAGGCAGCATGACACTGCTTTTCCCAGGGGCTTTGGGAAGGATTTGATGCGCCCGGCAGCCTTCACTGTGAAGAGTCAGGAGACCCAGGAGGATAGTTTTAAATTGCTGCAGTTTGGACTTGTCAAGCCTGAGAGCGTCCATTTAATTTCTTTTTATTTCAGGGCTCAGAAGTCCTGATGACAGCAAGGGAGAATGAGGGTCTAGTGGGAGCTGAGATTGCCCGCGTTCTAACCCCAATGCTGACACCAACTCCCAAGAGCCTTCCTGACTATACTTTACAACCAAGTAATTTTTATGCCCATATTACAGATGGGCAAACATCAGTTAAGCAACCTGTCCAACGTCACCAGCAGAGCTAGGACTAGAACCTGGGAATTCTGGGTTCTATGCTAAACATCAGATCACTTTTACTTTCTGGTCACCTATTTTCACTACCAAAGCAGGTCTTTCCTGCAGGATTCCTTCAGCACCTTCTCACAAGTGTCTCCATGCACATCTCCCATGCTTGCCTTATGGGGAGCAAAATGAAAACATAGCGAGGCAGTGTGGCTTAGTGGACAATGCACCTAGGGGACCCCAAATGCCTTAAATTCTAATCCAGCACTATCACTAAGCTGCTGTATAACCTTCAGTCACTTAACCACTGTTTCTCCTCCCACTATTTCTTTCTTTTGTCTACTTACACTGTATTCCCCTCTCGCAAAAAACGGCCTCACAGCACTTAACACAATGGGGCCCTGAGCCCTGCTCGGTCCTATGGTTATGCAAATAATCAACAACACAGGTGACCTGTGCATATTGATGGCTTTACTGTAAAACTTGTACCAAAATCACTGCTAATTTTCAAAGCCTTCTGACTATCCTCAGTCACTTCCACTAGGAACTGCATCAGCATTTGAAATGCCTCCTTAAAGCGACACTGTGCCAATTACTTTTGCACTGGATGTTGTTTTCCTATAACAGTAAATAAGACAAGGAATACTTGTGGTACCTTAGAGACTAACCAGTTTATTTCAGCATAAGCTTTTGTGGGTTATAGCCCACTTCATCAGGTGCATAGAATCAGGGCCGGCGACAGGAATTTTGGGGCCCCGTACGCAGATCGTGCACCCCCCCCCCCGGTCTCCCACCACCCGCGCCCCCCACCCCCCCACCGGTCTCCCGCCACCCCCGCCAGTCTCCCGCCGCCCGAGGGTCCCAACCCCCGCATGCGCTTCTGGCCAGAAGAAGCAAAGGGGATCGGGGGGAGGCTGCTGGGTGCCGGTGGAGGGGGGAGACCGGCTGGGGGGGGGCCTGCGGGAAGCTGCCCGGAGCCGCGCCTTGCTCACAGGTCCGGCGACAAGGGGGTACAGCTGCGTACCGGCCCGCCCCGGATTTAAGGGGGCCCCCCTTAAGTCCAGGGCCCGGTACAGCTGTACCCGTTGTACCCCCCTGTCGCTGGCCCTGCATAGAATGGAACGGAAGTAAGATGTATTGATACACACAGAAAGCAAAAAAAAAAAAAAAAAAAAAAAAAAGTTGTACATTACCATACCAATTACCATACCAATCCGTCTTATTTACAGATACAGACTAACAAGGCTGCTAATCTTAAACCTATAACAGTGGCTTTCAACCTGTGGTCCGCGGACCCCCTTGGGGTCTGCTGACTATGTCTAAGATTTCCAAAGGGGTCCACACCTGCATTTGAAATTTTGTAGGGGTCCGCAAATGAAAAAGGTTTGAAAGCCATTGTCCTATATTGATTTTGTCCATTTCTATTTTAATAATACAAGAACATAAGAACAGCCACACTGGGTCAGACCAAAGGTCCATCTAGTTCAGTATCCTGTCTTCCAACAGTGGCCAGTGCCAGTTGCCCCAGAGGGAATAAACACAAGAGGTCATCGTCTGGTGATCCATCCCCTGCATGCATTGATTTCCCCTCCCCCGAAATTTAAATGGGGCTGCAATTACCAGCTAGTTTTGTTATGATTATCGTTTACTTATGGCTTAAACTCACTTGTATAGTAGCATCCTCAGGTGGGTTGGTACAGCTCTAGGAATAAAGGAGGTTGCCATTGCATAAACAGAAATACTTGGGCATTTTGGCAAAATGTTGGATGGTTTTTGTATGATCAGAGATGGAATTTTAGATTTTAAATTAAATGGATTAAAAAAAGATGATTAAATTTATGGAGAATAGTTCCCTCAATGACTATTAGCCAAGATGGGCAGGGACGCAACCCTGTGCTTGAGGTGACCCAAAACCAGAAGCCAGGAGGTAAAAACAGAGGTGGATAACTCTATAATTGCCCTGCTCAATACATTCCCCTGGAAGCTTTGATATGAGCCACTCATATCAAAGCTTTGATATGAGACAGGATACTCGGCTAGAGGGGTGACCAGATATCCCGATTTTATAGGGACAGTCACACTTTTGGGTCTTTTTCTTATATAGGCTCCTATTTACCTCCCCCCCCCCCCATTCCCTGTCCTGATTTTCACACCTGCTGTTAGTTAGTTAGTTAGTTATGCCCGTCACCCCAATCGGGGTATGGGCCGACACCTGCTGTATCTGGTCACAATAGATGGCCAACGGGTTCTTATTCTCACCGGTGGAAACTTCGGTGCCTAAAGGGTTAGGTGGTGGCGGATCAATTGTGTGGAGAATGTCAGTAGGGCCTAGATGTTGGACACAGGCACTTAAAGAGGCCCAATTGCTTCTTGTAGCACCTAAATTCCTTGACTCTATCCTTCAGTGCCCATCTGTAAAATGGGGAGAGAATAGCACTTCCCTACCTCACAGGGTGTTGTAAGGATAATCAGATTAGAGATTGTGAGGCACTCAGATACTGTGGTGAAGGGAGCCATAGAAGTATCCAAAATAGAGAGAGATGGGCCTTCACTGTATAGAATTGACAGGCCTGAATTATCAGTAAACCCAAAGACTGACCAACTAGATCTATCACACTCATCGTTCTGGTATGCAAGTGCCTACAGGCCCTCATGAAAGTTATGCATGGATTTAAGGAGAAAGATACCCCGCCTTTAGCTCTGAATGTAACCTCTAGGTCCCAAGGATTTGTCAATTCCTTTAATTAAGTTAATTTAGTTTAATTTCAGTGTCTTTGCAGCTCAGTTTCCACATGGCTCTTTCCGCTGCCAGTGTTCGGAGACCATAGCAACTTCAAATTAAATATCAATCACAGCATTAAGGTCAAGTAGCTTGATTCCATTAACAGGCAGCTAGATTCAACTTCCATATAATGAACAGTCTATACCCTCATAATGATCCGGAGAGAAAACCTGGGCAGTTCTGTTAGCTCCAGCTTTCAATCACTGGCACCCCACTGACATAGGGGATGGCAGAATTGATTCAAAAAGTCCATTTGTCTGCCAAGAAATCTCATCTGAAATGATTCTGACCTGTGACAAATCTGTGTATCAATTTAATGACAAAGCAAGAGAGATGGATTTCTGCTGGGCCTTTCCATCTTGTCTTCCAAGTCTTACTCCCTGCAACACTATTATATATCTGGACCTCACTTTCTAACTGACATCAGAGATTTTTTTTTTCCTGCTATGGGTTGACTGCCACACAATAAAAAGAAATAATGCTGTTTTGGCGAGATTGCATGGTCTAGAGCAGGGGTGGGCCTGCGGGCCACATGTTGCCTGCCGGCCATTTTTATCCGACCTGCAGGGGCGCGCTGCCGGTGGTCCCACGCTCCCCAGCCGGGGCGCCGGGCCGAGTGTGGGGAGCTGCGGAGCGTGCTTGGGGCGAGCCCTGCACAGCTCGCCAGTGGGGCCCCGCGCCGGGGCGCAGGGCATAGCGGGGATCACCGCAGGTCCCCGGACCCCTGCCGGGGTGCCACAAGCCGCGAGGGCCCGAGCTGGGCGGAGCGCGGCTCACAGTGGGTCCCCGTGCCCCCGGCTGGAGTGCGGCGAGCCCTGCGCTGGGCGGAGCTCGGCGCCCCGCACCCCCGGGCCAGGGCGCCGGGCGGTGCCTGATGTGCTGTGGGACTTGGCTGAGAAACGTGAGCAAGGGGTGGGGCTTAGGTGGTGGGGTGGGGGTGGTTAGGGTCGGGGTCTAGGGAGGGGTAGGGAATAAAGAGAAGGGTGCAGGGGTCTCTGGAGGGGGCAGTCAGGGAAGAAAGAGCAGGGGGGGCCTAGATGGGGGTAGGTTCCTGGGGGGGGGCAGTTCGAGTGAGGGGGTCTCCGGAGGTGGTGATCAAGGGACAAGGAGCAGGGGGAGAGTTGAATGGGGTGGGTTTTTGAGGGGGCGGGAAGTGGGTGGGGGTCCGATAGGGGGCGGGACCAGGCTGTTTGGGGAGGCACGGCCTTCCCTACCTGTCCCTCCGCACAATTTTGAGCCCCCATGTGGCCCTCGGGCCAAAAAGTTTGCCCACCTCTGATCTAGTGGCTAGAGCACTAGAGTGAGAGTCGGGGACCTGTGTTCTACTCCGGGGTTATGATTATTTGTATTAGCACAGCTGTATCATTTCTGTTACCATAGCTGCACCGTTACCTAGTCACGGACCAGGACCTCATTGTGCTAGGTGCTGTACAAACACAGATCAAAAAGACTAGCCACCGGTGTGACCCGTCACCTTTGTTTCCTCCTCCACGTCCTCTCTTTCCCTGGTCTATTTAGATTGTATGACTTTAGGAGCAAGGCCTGTCTCTTACAACGTGTTTGTACAACAGCTCTCACAGTGGTGTCTCGATCTCAATGGTGGCTACTAGAACAGAAATAAACAATGAAATAATATATTAATAAGCAGCAAATGTGATATTATTATTATTAACACATCGCTAGATCTGAGTCCATTTCAAAAAGATGGAAAACATATTTTTGCACAACAACAACAAAAATCCCATTTTCCAGCCAGCTCTACTTATTGTAATACTCTGTCATGCTAGCTGCAAACATCCACTTTTCTACTTCCCTTACATGCATCTCCACCCTTCTCCCATGCCACCCTTCACGCTCAGAACAGATCTGACCACCCTCTTAGTTTTGCTGAGTGTTCAGTGGTAGGTTCAGAGCGACCTGTAGTCTCAGGTGGGAAATAGGGTGACCAGATGTCCTGATTTGATAGGGCCAATCCTGATTTTGGGGTCTTTTTCTTATATAGGCTCCTATTACCCCCTGTCCCGATTTGTCACACTTGCTGTCTGGTCACCCTAGTGGGAAAAGACCAGGCCTTGGAAGAGTACAGCCTCAGTCACATGCATCTTCTATTGGACTTGACTTTTGATGTTTTCCCTGTGGCTGTGCATGTTTCACCTCCAGGGCCAAAATCACCCTCACTGGCATAGGAACATCCAAACGACACCTTCCCACACCAGCAAAGGCTGCTGCACCTCATGGTGTAGGGAGGAATTCTCCCCTTTAAGAGGGCACAACTGCCTGCCCGTAAGGGCTTATGCCAAGGGAAGGTGTTTCAAGAAAAGCCTCCTGCTGACGCTGATCACCACTGGGACCATGAGGGAGGGGAGATTGTAGAGGCTTTGTATCCGCACAACCTCATCCCAGGTGGACTTTCCACTGCTAGGTGCTTGCAGACCCTGGCATGAATCTGACTCTCTCATCCTAGGAGTAATCAACATGCAGATTAAAAGCAATTAAACCCTAACGGGGTTAACCCAGCCTGCCTTATTTACAACCCCAGTTGTCCCCAAGTCCTGGGGCACCTTGCACCTCTGGAGTCAGTGAACTACGGGCTTTGGAGAAGTTTCCACCCTAGAGACATGGCCAAACTTGAGTTAACCAGTATGAGGGGAATGGGATTTGACTCCCTACTGTAAAGAATATAGAAACAGCTAGCGCCACCTATTGATGGAGGAATGGAACTGTACTTATTTGCATAGCACCAGAGATGAGCATAAATTTGGAAACAGCGGCTATTCTACTCTTGAATTTGATTATTTCAAAATGAAAAATGCATCAGTGCAGCACAGAACATATCTTTAGATAGGCTCAGCCCAGCACAGCGTGATTTTTATACTGGAGCATGAAGAAATTATCCTGAAAATTAACCACTATAACAAGAAAAGCTTGAGAGAAGGATGACTTACACTGTCGTAAAACAAGAGTCCCCCAACTGACAGAGAGATCAAACTCAGTTCCCACATGTTCTACCAGAGACCATCACAAGCTGTGATTTTGACTCCACCATTTCTGTGACATCTGTTAAAAACCATACTTTTAGAAAAAACAAACCAACTCTAAAGCATCCATCAGAGCAATGAAGAGCCCTGTATTTCAGATGGTAAGATCATCATATACCCCTCTTGGCACAACTATTGAATTGTTGCCTAGTACTTGTAGATTTTATTCACTTTGCCCACTGTAAAATATGTTCGTTTAAAAGCGCTCAGCTACATTACTCCAGCAAAACAACAAACACCACAACTCCAACCTGAAAATACCCCTTTTGTTTTTTAAATTAAAAAAACCACAATCAGTTCCATTTAAAAGTGCAGTTATGTTCATTAAAATGACTGTTAAAATAACATCACAGCATCCCATATTTATTCCCTTTCAAACACTTCAGATCTGATTTTCCCACGTCAATAAACATTATGAGGCAAATTCTCTGCTCACGTGAGAGGACACAACGACATTGGCTCTGCACCTGCAAGCACTGCAAACAAAACCTCAGATCAGAAAGACGAAGCTCTACAAATTGCATCTAAGAAATTGATCTGAAGGTCAGAACTGGATGAGGTGCTAGGATAACTGGGTCCTATTGTTGACCATTAACGTGATATGTGATTTTAGGCAATCTCCTGAATTATTATGCCTCAGATTATCCATTGGTAAAATTTGTGTAATATCTAGGGCTGGTCAAACATTTCTGCCAATTTTTTTTTAATGGAAAATTGAGTTTTCAACTAAGTAAAAAGAAAAGTGTCTCCTTTCTGCAGAACACAGCAACTTTCCATTGAAACCCCTAAATCCCTGTTTTGGCTGAAATTGTCAAAGAAAAGATTTTCTGCACCAAAAAAATGAAAAACTCATTTTCTGACAGAATCTAGTCATAATCTGTGTTTCTCTACAATGGTGATTGGAAAGTACTTGGAGACCCTTGGATGAAAGGTGCTGTCTAGGTAGAAACTGTCGTTGTCAATAGAGTCTGCAATCATAATGTAGCTGACAATTTTGCCGGACATGCGTAAGGCAGAGTAGGACTTCCCAAACCAGTCTTAACTCCACAGTTATAAAAGGAGCAGAGGGATGTGGTCTGACCCAAACATCCACAAGGATCAGACCCAGTGAATAAGAAGGTGCTGTTTTCACACAGGGGCTTTTCCGATTGTAACTGCACTGCAACATTTACAAAGCGCTTCAGTCCCGGACTAAGAATTTCATTCCAAATTCTCCAATGAATCACCTTCTGCATAGTGCACTCTGGACTGGCCAAAGTAACTGACCCTTCGAGCTGCGTTCAGTAATCTTCAGAAGTTCAAGAGCCACAAGATACGTGCAACCTGCACCGCCCCCTCCTTGTGGGGCAGACGCCCTTAGTCCCACCACCCCACCGCAGGGCAGAAGCCCTGAGCTCCCCCAACCCACCACCGCCCAGTCTGGTAGGCGGAGAATGTGGGTGTGCCTGGGAGGCTCCGCGAGCTGCACTTTCATTGTAAAAGAGCTGCATGTGGCTCACGAGCCAGAGCCTGGCCATGCCTGCTCTAAAGCAACACAAAACCCCTTTGCAATGAGTGAGACAGGATGATGAAAGAACCTTTTTCCCCGGTGGTCACAGTGACTCTGGAAGTCAATGGCAGAATTTTCACTGACTTCAACAGGAGCCGGGTCTGGCCGAGGCATTGCTACACTTCCCTACCTCTCCGGTTGGGCTGAGTACAGTAAGGAAACGGAGCAGCCGGGAATATCGGAGGATGAAGAGACCCAGAGCTCCAACCTTTCCCAGCTCTTACCACACAGCACTTCTATTTTGTTTCTCAATAAGTACAACCACTGGAAGAAGAATTATAATCAGCACCTTCATTGTCCGCAGCCATTCATACGTCCAGCCTCCTCATCCCTTCATTGTCCACAGCCATTAATAAGTCCATCCTCCTCATCCCTGTGAGGCCGGCATTCTTAGCTCTATTTTACAGATGGAGAAACTGAGGCAGAGAGGTGACATGACTTGCCAAAGTCACATAGGGTGGGAATGTCAGTGCCAGGAATAGAACTCAGAAACTTGGATTGCCACCAGTCCCTGTGCAGATCTTGACACTAGGCCTCTCGGAGTAGCAGCTCTTATGGGCTTAAATTGCTGTATGCTACCTGCTCAAATTGGCAGTTTAATTGCCTATTGATCATCCACCTTTGTCATAAAAATCCCTTCTTGCAATCCAGCCTAAAGCTCCCCTTCATTAGCTTTAATTCCTGACCTCATGTGACTCTTTTACCTTGTGGTATGAATGAGCCTTGTCCTAGATCCTCGTGTGAACCCAGCAAGAAGTTGTAAGCATGATTAAGTCACCTCTCAACTGCCCTTTTTTTTTCTTGCAAGGCTGAACCTATTCAGCCTTTGAAACCTGTCTTTGCAAAGCAGGCCCCTTCGCGCCTTGGAACAAAGGCTGGAAAACTCTTTTTGAAAGGATCACAGTAGGTGGCCATAAAAAAAAAAGCAGCTGTAGTTTCAGAGTGAGAGTTTCAAAAGCCCCCAGCGTTGGCTGGATTCTGCTCCCAGTGAAGTCAACCGAAGGTTCACCAGTGACAACGGAAAAAGGCCAACCCTGAGAACTTCTGCGAATGCCACGCTACATGCATCGGCCCGGCCCTGAAAGGCCTTTCACGAAGACCTTGCCCTGCTCTACCCAGGCTTTTCTTGGAGGAGTGGGGAGGCTTTTAAAGCGTCATTTGCTTTGCAAGGACTGACCTGCAAACACCCCCACCCCCCACCGCTTAGTGTCCCTCTTGGTGCCTAAACAGTGCTGTACAGATCATCACTTCGGACTAACGAGCCCTCCCGCCGCTTCTGTCGTGAGCCTGTAGAGTCCCACCCCACAGCAAGCCCCAGACTGTCCATCCTTCCAGCCAAATCGTCAGTCCATGCACAATATTTTTTTTAAATGATGTTATTTGGGAAGAACAAGACAGAAACCAAACTCCCTGGGCCTAATTCTCCCCCTGTGTAATCCCACCGAGGTCAATGGATTTACGTCTGGAATGAACCTGGCCCATTTTCTTTCGTGATCTGAAGGGATGTTTCCAGAGGCAGAAGGTTAGTGCATGATCCAACTCTGCTACCTGCACAAACACGTACACGCACTTTTATGGATGCCTAGGATGTACAATAGGTGGAGCATTCAAAAAAATATTTAGCGCTGGCCAAACTGACTCAATAGCCACCGTCGCAGAAGACTGGAATGAGGCTGAATTTCCTATGAGAACATGGATAACTTTACCACAGCATGTTGCATTTCTGGGCTAAAGAACTTGACATTGTCCCTTTAAGGTCTCATGGATTCACCCTAAGCCTGGGTCCCACTGAAGTCAGTCTAGGAAAGAAAGAAGAAAGCACAATGCTAAAATCACAACTGATTCCTTGAACCTCCTCGAGTCACCTTTTGGCCTCTAAAACGCAAGAAATGTCTGACTGTGGGGGAAGCAGAGTTCAAGTCAACAAAAATCTCCCTCTTGCTTCTGGGAACAAAAATTCATGAAACTCGAATTGTGAAAGATATTCTACTTGTGGCTGAGCCCATGCTAAGTGATCCTAGGTGTCTAGGTAGCAATCTCCAGTGGTTAGTCTCAACTGTATACTACAGTGTGCTGTACACCGTAACCATATCAGATACATCACTCAGCTGCACAAACATTTGCAGACTAACATCCCCTTGTAAATAAGGAAACATTTTAGGAACAGCTGCTCCAGGGAAGGTGGGAGTGTGTCCAGTGGCTGAAAAGAAAACTCAGGGTTCAGTTCCTGGCTCTGCTATAGGGTGGGTTTGGGAAAGACATAACATTTCTGGACGCCAGCTTTGAAGAGGGGCTGATAATACTGACCTATCTCACAGAGGATACCTGAAGGTAAACTAATTAATGTCTGCCAAGCATGTTGCATCCTGGGATGGAAAATACAATAGCTATGCAGCAAACTGGTACTGTGTATATGCCCCTTTGCCTTCTAAAGGAGGGGATCAGAACTACATATTATAGGTCATATACTGCTAACGTACAGAGGTTCTCCTTTTGCTCAAGCAGCAGCGGCGCGCGTGCGTGTGTGTCCATACACACAAATACACCCTGGCATCATGATGAATATGCACCTGATTCAAAAGTCAAGACAAAAATAAATCAGTTACAAATTAACTGCAATTGCAAGCTTCACTGTCAGAGGGAAACTCTCTTTATGGTAAAAGCAGGACTATGCAATGACACTCAGAATGCAAATAAGAGATCCAAGCCATGGCTCAAAAAGGATAAATTTTGTCCAAGGTGAAATAATACTATAATAGTATCTGATACTTACATAGCACATGTCACTTAGCTGCTTAGCAGATTTCAGGGGTACTTTACACGGCCTTTTTTGACCCTTAAGTGCAGTGATAAAATACTTTAAAAGTTTCAACTCTGTTTTAGATCCACTTCCGGGAGACGGGCTGTAGGACAAAAGTCTGTTCTTCCTGTTCAGAGCAAGGGGAACACCATTGAGCTCCATGGTGCTACCACAGTATCAAACTAGTGTGAGACCAGAATCAGGACTTCAGAAGAGTTATTCCAGATTTACTCCCACATACGCAAGAGCAAAATTTGGCTCATATATTCAGTTTCTAAAATTTCCCTTGCAAAGATGGACATTTACTATTACAAGTGATATAACGCCTCACTCTGCTACCATTGGCATTGACATGGTATAACATTGGAATGTGACTTCATTTGGAATACAAAATGTGAATAAGAAAATGTACAACTAAAAGTATTCTGACTGAATCAGAGACTATGGCCCCAATTCAGCAAGGTGCTGCTGTATGACTAAGAGATGGATCTGAACCAGAAACTTCCACAACTGGGGATGTTTGAAATCTGGACCCAAACTCATGTTCTGATGTGTCTTGAGGCAATAAGGCACTTTATCTACAATGGGCCAAAGTGGTACCCCAAACCTGAATACCCCCAATCCCTGGAGTTTGCATGTTAAAATACAGATTCAAACCTAGATCCAGATTTTGAATGTAAGGCCTCACTCTACTTGTTAATTAATAACAATAAAAAATGTATCACAAGAAAATTCCATTTTGGGGCCCTGATGAGAAATTATTCAACATTCTGCCCAGGTAGTTATGGAATTATGTGGCCTTTCATTACAAACTGGAGTCATTCAGCTGGTCTCAGTAGTAATAGAATTGACTAATATTAATAGAATTAATATTAACACTTAAGCTGAAGGCTAAGTGCTTAGTGGTCTGAGTTTAAGGCTGTAAATACCTTGACTCCTTGGAAACACAGATTCAAATCCTGCAAAGGTTGATACAGTCTGAATTCCACGCATTCTACTATGAGTAGATCTGTTAACTGAACCATGGCAATTCAAGATCCTTTGGCACTTTTCTTATGCATGGAGGCTTGCTCAAATGTGCTCGGTCAAAATTTCCCTTCCCCACCGTTGTTCTGTGTATCACCCTTCAGCCCCCTCTAGGTATAATGCTGTACAGTACTCTGGGTTCATTTGGTTTGGCAGGAACTGAGAACAGTCAGATATTAATATTGTTATATTACTTCATCATGGATACATTTAGTCAATCCATGGCACTAATTTCTTCTTTGCATTGTGGGTCTTTCTTGCATATTCTGTGTGAGTTCCAGGCCTTGACATATTATAGATGTCAATAGCAGTTTCACAAGTGGAAGGAGTGCAACATATACAATAGAAATCAGAAGAGGAGAATTTATCCCTCCTTCCTCAACCCCTGACTTTTAACTAGTTTTGGGTCCTACTAGAAATATTGCTGCCAACGATACACATGCATATATATTAAAGACAAGCGGGTCATCTCTTCAACAAGAGGTAGCGTTGGCAAATCCTGCGGTCTGAATCACAAATCTCACAATATTTGGTATTTCTCTTAAACCCTAGAGTGATATGATTACATGGGAATATCACTTTCTGTTTTCAGATGAAAGCTAAATTCCTAGCCCTAATGGTTGCAGAGAAAAAAGTGAAAATGTGAACCCTAAAGGCCTCAAAAATCAGAAGGCAATCAACGAACAACTCCAAATCTATCCTTCTCTAAAATCATATGATGTTTAAGCCAACCTCGTGATTTGGGGGTGGGGGGTGGGGTTCATGAGATTTGAACTTGAGGTTGGCAGCACTGCAGAGGTCATGCAATACTGTGTGTAAACTCAGAAGGCACTATCACATCGGGCATGTCTACACCGTAATCGGAGGTCTGAGCGCAACATATGTAGACAGACCTGAACTAGCTTTGGTCTAGCTAGCTCTGATAACAATAGC
Organism: Sternotherus odoratus; assembly: GCA_032164245.1. Classification (NCBI taxonomy): domain Eukaryota; kingdom Metazoa; phylum Chordata; order Testudines; family Kinosternidae; genus Sternotherus; species Sternotherus odoratus. Next base: position 96,659,566 of record JAVMKO010000007.1, read on the forward strand.
AATGAAGCCGCAGCAGTGAGGGGTAGCCACTTGAGTCCATACCGAGGTCGTACAGCCCCCACTGCCACAGTTTCATTGCTGTTGCTCTCCGAGCTAACCAGATTAAAGCAAGTTCGGCTATGTCTACATACGCCACAGTCACATCTCTGACTGCAGTGTGGACGTGCCCTAAGGGAGGTGAGCTGCACGCATGAAAGGGTATTTTTACTCTTTGCTTGTTGCAAAGGCATCACTGAGTACGAAACAGTTACTGAGCTGTTCTGGAAAACGTGCTGCATTTTATCATATACGACTCAGAGAAGAGAACAGGCCAAGAACCAAGATAGGGACGAGGGTGAATTACAGTTCAGCTCGTTCAGAAGGGCCCATCAGTCGTTGGTGTGAACAGCAATGGAAATGATGCATCATTGCACTGCTGCTCTGATCGGTGCCCACTACGTGTAGAGCTTTATCTTTCATTTTCGAGTGCTTCTCAAGGCTAGAGCCGACCTTGTGATGGAGCAGAACTTTTCGCGAGGTTGACGTTGTTAAGTACAATTAGACACAAAAAATGACATGACAGATGACAACGCACATGGCTGTAACCGCTAAGAGCTGGCAAGGAGCAACCACGCGCATCGAATTCTTCTGTTGTTTTGAGTGTCTTTTTACCACGTTACTTTTTTCTTATCACTCAATGTACATTTTGTGCTGGCGGAATAGTTACTAGCTTCACTGCTGTTTCTGTAAATCCTTTGCACACTTTCCTCTGATACTATAAACTCCATACAGTGACATTCCCCTTAGATAGGCCTCAGACTTCTACAGCAAGGTTACACGAGGACAACTATTTCTCCTTCTTCCTGGCCACCACCATGGCAGTGCTATGCTAAACCACAGCATGACAACTTGGTCAACACACCAGGGATTGAACCAGGGAGATCCAGAGCTAAAAGCATGAGGTGCTACAGCTTGAGCTAAAGAGGCCTCTAACCGGCTCATATCTTCTGGAGATCAGGCACAACGGGCCACCTGTAACAACACACACCAGTGGGTTACAACATCACTTCACCCTGGCTATACCAATAGCACAGATTCCACTTGTTAGCAACCCCTCACTGGCCGGCAAAAAGGTGCCACTATCCAGCAGTTGCCAATAAGAACGTAAGAACGGCCATACTGGGTCAGACCGATGGCCCAGCTAGTGCAGTATCCTGTCTTCTGACAGTGGCCAATGCCAGCTGCTTCAGAGGGAATGAACACAACAGGTCATCATCAATTCAGTGTTGCCCATTCCCAGCTTCTGGCAAACGGAGGCTAGGAACACTTCAGAGAATGGTTTTGCATCCCTGCCCATCCTGGCTAGTAGCCATTGATGGATCTATCCTCCATTAACTCATCTAGTTCTATTTGTCTTTGCCTTCTCAATACCCCTTCCAAATAGTTCTACAGGTTGACTGTGCGCTGGGTGAAGAAATATTTCCTTTTGTTTGTTTTAAATCGTCTGCCTATGAATTTCATTTGGTGACCCCCAGTTCTTGTGTTGTGAGAAGGAGTAAATAACACTTCCTTATGTACTTTCTCCACACGAGTCATGATTTCTAGACCTCTATCACAGTGGTTCTCAAACGTTTTCTATTGGCGACCCCTTTCGGACACCAGGCCTCTAAGCGCGACCTACCTTAGGGGTCGGGGTCGGGGCAGGGGCCGGGCTGGGTGGGGTGCCAGCAGCCCCCCAGGGCAGAGGCTGAGCTGGGGGGGGGTGTAGGGGTGCCAGCCCCCTGGGGTAGGGGCCAGGCTCAGGGGAGGGTGCCAGCAACCCCCTGGGACAGGGGACAGGGCACGGGGTTCAACCGCAGCAGGGGCTGGGGCCGGGGCTCTGGGCACCGCCGGCAGCCCGCCGCACCATGGGCCGGGTCTGGGGTTCCGGGTGCCACCGGCAGCCAGCCGCCGGCCCGCCACAGCAGGGGCCAAGGCCCAGAGCACCGCCAGCAGTCTGCCGCGGCAAGGGACGGGTCCGGGGCTCGGCGTGCCGCCAGCAGCCCGCTGTGGCAGGGGCCGGGCTCTGGGTGCTGCCGGCAGCCCACCGTGGCAGGGGCCGGGTCCAGGGCTCGGGGCATCGCCGGCAGTCCGCCGCCAGCAGGGTCTGGGGCTTGGGTAGAGTGACCAGATCGCAAGACTGAAATATCAGGACACTTTGGGCAAGCGGTGGGAGGGGAAGAGCAGCGGGGGGGGGGGGGGCAGAGGGTTGGGGTGCGGCGGGGGGGGGCTCTGGCTGGGGGTGGAGATGAGGGGTTTGGGGTGTTGGAGGGGCTCAGGGCTTGGGTAGAGGGTGAGGTGGGTGGGAAGCTCTGGCTGGGGCTGTGGGTTCTGGGGTGGCGCAGGGCTAGGGATGAGTTTGGGTGCAGGCAGGCTGCTCGGGGGCCAGAAAGGAGGACACCCTACAGTCCTTTCCCTTCTGGCAGCAGCAAGCTCTGGGGGAGGGGGAAGGGCCCCCCCTTTCCGGCACCCCCAGCAGCAGCACACTCACCCTGTCACAGGCAGGAGAAGTTGGCGGGCACTAGGACCCTGCGGTGGCAGTTGCTGCACTGAGACAGGGACACTTTGGCTCTGATCCGCTCCAGGGCCACCTAGGTGCCTGGGAGCAGCAAGGGGAGGCCAGGACACTTGGAGGCGCGGGGGGCAGCCGGAGCAGGGTTGCGGGGCTGGGGAGGCGGCTGGGGGCTCTCTGCCCACAAGACCGGCCCCTGCTGCATGCGGCAGGGTGGAGACCTCCTCCCCCTCTCTGCCTGCCTGGGGCCGATTTGCAAACTCCTGCAGGAGCTGCCCCAGGAAGAACAGCAGCAGGGGCTCGTGACCCCCACATAATCGGGTCGCAACCCCTACTTTGAGAACCAACGCTCTATCATATATCCCTTTGGCCGTCTCTTTTTCCAAGCTGAAGAGTCCCAGTCTTATTCATCTCCTCATATGCAAGCTGTTCCATTCACCTAATCATTTTTGTTTCCCTTTTCTGAACTTTTCCCAATTCCAATATATCTTTTTTGAGATGGGGAGACCACATCTGTACTCAATATTCAAGATGTGTGCATACCATGGATTTATATACAAGCAATAGGATATTTTTCATATTATCTATCCCGTTCTTAATGATTCCCAACATTCTGTTTGCCTTTTTAACTGCATGCACATTGAGTGGCTGTTTTCACAGAAAGTAGTAGTAACAACTAATTTAGACCTCATCATTTATCTGTATAGGTGGAATTATGTTTTCCAATGTGCATTACTTTGCATTTATCAACAGTGAATTTCATCTGCCATTTTGTTGCCCAGTCACACGGTTTTGTGAGATCCCTTTGTAACTCTTCGTAGTCTGCCTGGCATTTAACTATCTTGAGTAGCTTTGTATCATCTGCAAATTTTGCCACCTCACTGTTTGTTCCATTTTTCAGATCATTTATGCATATACTGAACAGTACTGGTCCCAGTACAAACTCTTGGGGAACTCCACTATTTACCTCTTTCCATTCTGAAAACTGACCATTTATTCCTACTCTTTGTTTCCTATCTTTTAACTAGTTACTGATCAATGAGAGGCCCTTCCCACTTATCCCAGGACAACTTACTTTTTCAAAAGCTTTCTGAAAATCTAAGTATACTATAGCCACTGGGTCACCATTGCCTAAATGCTTGTTGACACCCTCAAAGAATTCTAGTAGATTGATGAGGCATGATTTCCCTTTACAAAAACTATATTGACTCTTCCCCAACAAAATGTGTTCATTTATGTGTCTGATATTTCTGTTCTTTACTATAATTTCAACCAATTTGCCTGGTACTAAAGTTAAGCTTAAAGGCCTGTAATTGCCAGGATCAGAGGTGATCCTTTTTTAAAAATGTGTGTCACATTAGCTATCCTCCAGTCATCTGGTACAGAAACTGATTTAAATGATAGGTTACATACCACAGTGAGTAGTTTTGCAATTTCATCTTTGAGTTCTTCAGAACTCTTGGGTGAATACCATCTGGTCCTGGTGACTTATTACTATTTAGTTTATCAATGACACCTCAGTCTGGGACAGCTCCTCCCCTAAAAGGAATGGCTCAGGTTTGGGTCTCTCCCTCACCTCTTCCGCCATGAAGACTGATGCAAAGAATTCATTTAGTTTCTCCAAAATGGCCTTATCTTCCTTGAGTGTCCTTTAGCATCTCAATTGTCTAATGGCCCCACTGGTTGTTTAGCAGGCTTCCCGCTTCTGAGGTACTACACCAAAAAAATTGCTGTTACTTTTTGAGTCTTTGGCTAGCTGTTCTTCCAATTCTTTTTTGACCTTCCCAATTATACTTTTACCCTTCACTTGCTAGTGTTTATGCAGAAGGCAGGTTTGTGAGTCTGCAGGCCCAGAAGGAAGCACTGGGATGGGCTGAGTGCCAGCTGCAGTCAGGTTCCTGGGGCTGCAGCCAAGGAAGGCAAGTCCCACCACTTCCTTCCCAGTTTGCAGCCCTGCAAACCTGCCTGGGGTGGGCTCTCAGCCCATCTCAGCACTTCCTTCCCTGGCTGCAGCTTCACAAACCTGCCTGCAAGTAGGGACTTTCTTCCATAAAAGTTATTAATAAGTGGCATGCCAATATCCAAATGCCATTAACATTCAGATCAGTGGGATGGGATTGGTTTCTGGCAAAATGTTGCTATTAACTAGAAGTTGTCAATATCCAGATTGTTATTAAGTGGGTAGATTTCCACTTAGGCCAGGTCTACACTACTCGCCGGATCAGCGGGTAGTGATCGGTCTATCTGGGATCGATTTATCGCATCTTGTCTAGATGCAATAAATCTATCCCCAAGTGCTCTCCCCGTCAACTCCAGAACTCTGCCCCCACGAGAGGTGGAAGCGGAGTCGACGGGGGAGCGGAGTGGTCAACTCGCTGCCATGAGGACACCGAGGTAAGTCAACCTAACAAATGTCGACTTCAGCTACACCATTCACGTAGCTAAAGTTGCGTATCTTAGGTCAACCCCTGCCCCTCCAGTGTAGATTTGGCCTTAGGAACATAGGACTAGCTATACTGGATCACAAATGGTTCCATCTAGTTTTATATCTTGTCTACTGTCAGAAACTTCACAAGACGGTGCAAGAAACCAATAGACAACAATGGTCCTCACTTCTTCTGCAGCAGAAGAAGCTGTTGGTTGCAAAGAATCTCCTTCGTCCAGCTCCCAAGAATTCTCTCTCTTAAGAGTTAAGTTTGCAGGCCTCCCAGAAATCCTAAAAATCAGCCCTTCATTTTTGTGTCAGGGTTTTTCAGGCAGCCAAGCAGACTAGCAGGGGTAAGCATTTCAGATAACAACTTAGGTCATCAATCAAGTAGTCTCACGGCAAAGATAAAGAAATGTTTCAAGTGTAACTTCCAGGGTTTATACTGTCTCAGATTGTGTGTTTCAAAAATACACTCCGCTCTAAAACACAGGGGAGCGTCTCCTTTGGAATTCAGGGCAGATTTTGAAGTGATCAGCATCCGCAAGGGTGGCCCGATTGTCAAAACAGCTCCTCACTCAGCAGCAAACACTGTGGCCCTTTGGAAACTCTGTTCAGAGTGGCCCAGCACAACACACACTCAGCTCTCCTGAAAATCTGGCCGCTGATTTCGGTGCCTAAATAAGAGCTGAGCTCTTTTGAAAACCTGGACACTAGTGTCCATGGGCTTGAATGTCTTAAATTAAAATCTGTGGGTAAAATCCCAGCCCGACTGAAGCCACCCAGAGTTTTGCCATTGAATCCAATGGGACTAGGATTTCATATCATATCTGCTGACCAATACAAGCCTAAAGCTGCAGTCTTTGCCCTCAGTATCTTAAGGCCCCGAGCCTTGTGACTTGTATGTCATGCAAAAGGTAGAACAAAAAGGGCGACACTAAAGACTAGCTGACCCAGTGGTTAGAGCAGTAGCATGGGATTCTGGGGGTTTCCTTCTGTGCCACAGATGTCATGCGTGACTTTGGGCATGTCACTAAGCCGCTTGTTGTCTCAGTTTCACAGCTGCAAAATGGGGATAATAGCACTTCCCTATTTCATGGGGGTGTTGTGAGGATAAATACATTACACGATTTTGGGGTGCTTAGATACTACTGTGATGGGGGCTGTATGTGTAGCTTAGATAGACAGAATAAGTATCTTTGGCCCATTGGCAATCTCTCTTGGCTGTTGAGTGACCCATCGGATATCCCCTGCAGGCTGCCATTCTTATCCTCTGGTGTGGAAGCGCTTTCTTGTTGCCATGCTTAAAGGCAAGCGACGCACAGCAAGAGGCGTTTAAGACACATGTTTCTATCTGTTAATCAATCAAGGACAATGGGAGCATCTGTGATTTATCAAGAAAGAAACATTCAAGACATATTCAGCTTCTCATACGGGGAAGACATCTTTCGTGGAGCAATTCTAACAGTCACCCAGGTTGCATCACAGTGGCGTTGGATTTGTTTCTTAATCCTGAAACACAACCCTGGGCTGAGCGTGAGAATGAGCACTCTTGTCTCAGAATCATGGGATTACTGTCTGGAACTTAGATGCTTGCTCTCTGAAGAGATAAACCCTCTGAGCGTGCGAGCGTTCATAGGGGAAGAAATAATAGCACTGCCAGGCTGAGAATATATATGTGCATCAGGCAGTTCAGAAACCAGTGCTAAGAATTTAAAGACCACAAGCATTGCAAGCACCAAGCATTAAAAAATCGTGACTCGGACCCCTCCAAAATCATGAGCATGACTTAAAACTCAAGAGATTTCATAGAAACAAAACATTTGGTTTTTCTTTTTTGTCTCCTGGAATTTGGACCTTTGGGATACACTCGGGTTACTCACTCATGCGTTTCTCTGAACTACAAGGGATGTGAGCTGAGATGTAAGAGGAACGGCCACATATGGTGAGACTTGCAATAAAGTCATGAGAGTTAGCAATACTTGGAGTAGGCACCTATTCGTGTGAGATGCTGTGCATTAGAATTTGGGTGTTCAGCGCTCTGGCTGGTCTGAAATACAAATTTCTCGTGGAAATTTGCAACAAAAACCAAAAATAACTTTTGGATTCATCAAAGTTTTCCACAGAAATTTTGTTTTATGCCAAAAACAGAAATATTTTGACTGAAAATGGGATTTATAGTTTGTGCCTCATGTCTGGCTGGACTACATCTCCCACACTGCATCAAGGTATCCCCTCCTGGTGATGAGACGCTCTGCGTCATGGAGTCCCTGGTGATGGATGCCTTATGGGAAATGTAGTCCACCTGGAAAATCCCACCACAGAGAAAAGAATAGGATACAAGGAGCAAATTGCCACTCCCGTTTTAAAAAAAATCAAAATATGTCAGTTTTCAGCTGACAGATTTTGACAACAACAACAACTATAATAATAATTTTTCTGTGGAAAGCAGATACTTTTTGCCAAAAATTTCATTAAGGTAAAACCCCAATTTTCTGTCGAAAAACAGTTTTGACAGAAACTTTTCAATCAGCTTGCCGAACTGAGCCTTAGATTATCAACTGAAGTCTAGGCAGATGTATGTGGAGTATTGGTTCAATAGATAGGGCACTCGATTTAAACCAGGGGTCTCAAACTCAAATGACCATGAGGGCCGCATGAGGACTAGTGCACTGGCCCGAGGGCCGCACCACTGACACACACACATACCCTCACTGCCCCGGCTCTGCCCCCACTCCACCCCTTCCATGAGGACTAGTGCACTGGCCCGAGAGCCGCACCACTGACACACACCCCGCCCTTGCTGCCCCGGCTCCGCCCCCACTCCACCCCTTCCAAGAGGTCCCACCCCTGCCCCACCTCCTCCTCTGAGCACGCAGCTCCCCATTCCCTCCTGGAAAGCGCTAGGCACCACCAACAGCTGTTTGGCAAACAAAGCAAGAGCAATATAGGAAGTCCAGAGCTAGAAACACGCGCGGCCCAGCCAGGCAGCAGAGAAGCCTCCACTTCTGGCCCCTCCATCCTGCAAACTGCTATAGGGGGACCGGGGGGGAGGGGGGGCACCAGGAAGCTTGGCGGGCCGCAGGGAAGGGCTTTGCGGGCCGCATGTGGCCCCCGGGCCGCATGTTTGAGACCCCTGATTTAAACGTTGGGAGACCCGGTTCTACCACATACCTGCTGATGCTCCCTTTTCATTGTAAAGTGCTTTGAAAGCTCTGAATGAAAAGTGCTAAGTATTATTATTAATTACAGATGGCCTAGCACATCAGTGTGCTCCCAACAACAGACATTATTATTACATAAATCATATACATGTTTCCCAGGTGCTGGGAGAAGGAAGATGCTGGTCCTTCAGCCCCACAAACACAGGCCCCTAATGACTTAAGCTAATATAGAGCTCCTGTCAGTGTTACCATTAGTAGGCCTTTTATCCTCTACCTGCGTCAGCCAATGTCAAGCAATGCCACTCTCACTCACACACAAAGCCAGCACATGAGTTTGTACAGTCACTGATGCTTGTTCAGTTTTTCCATGCCGGGGTCTCCTAGGCACTACCACAATACATATAATAATTATTATTAATAACCAAGGGCCCAGGCAACCCAGTTTGACTCTGAATTTCTCCAGAGTGCCAGAGGCTCTGGTTCCAGCATCCCAGCCCAGACCCATTTCTAATGTCAGTTAGCTGCCTTCAGGGATGAATTTGGCTGATTATCTTTAAACTATTTGATGTTGGTAACTATTAGCAACACATGTAAAACTCCAAGCCCAGTGGCTGTAGTTAATGACTGCAGTTCATGCTGAAACTAAGGATGTTTGAAAAGGGAAGGGTTCTACTGAAATATTTTTCTTAACTTGGAGCTTTGTTAGATGGGAGTTGGTGAAGGCAGCTGAATGCCACTCCCCAAATTCCTATACCTGTGAGTCCCTTTTATTTGAGAGTCTGTGGCACTGAACACAATATTGCCAACCCCAAAAATCACATGGTTGGCTTAAAAATCCTGGGAATTATAAAAAGTATGTTTTGGGTTCTTCTTCTTTGCCTTCTGTGATCTCCATTTCCAAATTACATGGTCCTGTGTGTTTAGGTCTCCAAACATTTTATCATTCATACCAAAAGAGGCCAGTTAGAAAACGCTAGCTTCCCTCTTACATGGCAGAAGTCCTCATAGAGGAGGCCGATGTTAATTACACATGGGTAGTTAAAACTGCAAGAGCTGAGAGCACTGTATCAAAAGTTTTCATTATTTGGTGTTTTTCCTAAAGCCTCAACTCTCAGATTCGTGTGATGATGAGAGAATCTCTAGCTTTAGGGGGGGGGAAACGGATTCTGACCCTCAGGGTCACAGCGAAATACTTGGAAACATGGCCCAGTTGAACTCTAAAGACTCAAAACCCAGAAAGCAAATAACATTTGTATCTCAAAAAACAACAAAGAGTCCTTGAGGCACCTTACTTAGAGGCTAACGAATTTATTTGGGCATAAATTTGTTAGTCTCTAAGGTGCCACAAGGACTCCTCGTTGGCTTTGCTTAACACAGACTAACACGGCTACCGCGCTGTAATTTTTATCTCGTGATTTTTAAGCTAATCTCGTGATTTTGGGGGCATGACATGTAATTTTTAAACTTTTGGGGTTGGCAATATTATATTTGCAGTCTTCGGCCAAGTCTTATATTCAGTGTAGTCTTGGGAGAACCAAAAGGTCTTGCTGTTTGTAAAATAAATGTGACTAGTGTACCAAATGATATTATAATACTAGGGTCACACAGAAGGTAACCTGACAGACCACTTTTGCACTCAGAATTCTGGAATAATTTAAAGAACACCAGCTACACATCACAAACAAGCTGCATTTCTATTTTTTCAGATAGACTCTCATAAAATGGCTGCTGCCAACCTATAGTTTTAAGGCAGACTGTTAAGGGGAATTGTTTGTTATTCAGGATTAGGCTAAGACTTCTCCAAGGAACATCTAAGAGGTGAAGAAAATAGTGATTGAGTAGGTAGCATTTTTCTTTCTGAATTTGCACTGAACCAGCATGATATTATAGAGCCCCATGTTATTATAGTGCAATCTTTCAGATCCCATGATCCTGACTGCTTCAGGTCATTAAATATTTAATCGCACTTTTGTAAGAGTTTGGGTTATAAATCCTTATATTTTCTCTTCCTAAATATATCCTTGGCTGTTTAATTTTGCTACAGTGTTAGTCACTTCTTGTCTCAATTGCTGTGTAATGTTCCTGTTCACTGTTAAGCAGCTGCCATGTTTCACCTCACAGGTGCGGGTGAACAGTGAATGTTTCACCTTCTTGGAAACGTAGGCGGCCATTCATTCATGTATTAAATGCGTAAGTCAAATGCAGACCAGGATGGTGTAGGGATGAGTAATGGCCTATGGAGCCTTCTGCATCTGAGCTGCAATTCTTAGCTTAGTAGTGACTGAAGAGTAGTTATGATGTTGTGACTGTTCAGTGGCTCACATGAAATGAATGTGTGATCTCGATCCGTTGCCCAGCAGACGGGTCATCACAAAACGAGCAAACCAGCTGATGAGGACCGGTTGTCTTGCTGACAATCTCAGCCCAGAAGCAAAGAATGGAATGGGTGTGGAAGCTAAATCCTCTCTGCCTGTCCCAAGGCAGTCCCTTTGCAATGAGTTCCTAGCACTTTGGAGAAGACTGTGCTGTCACGATCTGTGATATAGCTGGTTGGGATTAAATAGAGCCCTTCATTCCCCAGGGCTGTCAATCATTCTTTCTCCCTTATGACGAGTTGACTTGTGGGATTTGTGGCCCTCCCCTCACTGGTGGGGCAGACCTTTTGTTCCTCTGGTGGGCTGCACCAACTAACCCAGAATTAATCTAGGATGGCATTTTCCACCAGTGCAAAATTCACGCATACGTAATAAAGATGCCAGACTGTACATGTTAGACTGCATTACAGACGAGGTCTGTTATTCTACGCAGACACTTACTAGGGTTATGCTTGACACACAGGGCTTGTGTACACTTGAAACATGACAGGGCACAGCTGTGTCACTGTAACACTTCAGTGTAGACGCGCTACACCAACAGGTAAGGTTCTCCCATTGGCATAGGTAATCCACCTCCCCCAGAGATGGCTGCTAGGTTGATGGAAGAATTCTTCTGTTGCTAAGTATTCTCCACAAAGGGACCTAGGTCCACTTAACTATGTTGCTCAGGGGCTTGGGTTTTTCACACCCCTGAGTGAAGCAGCTGGGTCAATCGAAGTTTCTAGTGTAGACCATCTGCATAATTACAGCACCATAGCTGTGCTGTTGTAAATCCACAGTGGAGATGCAGACTAAGGCCAGGAAAGGGGGTTCTCCATCCCTGTAGGAACTTCTCCTCTCCGAGCGATGGTAGCTAGGTTGATGGAGGCATTTTTTCATTCACCTAGCTGCATCTATACAAGGGGTAGGTTGGCATCACTATGGCACTCAGGGGTGTGGATTTTTCACACCCCTGAGCAAAGTAGCTATGGTGATCTAAATGTTAAGTGTAGACCAAGCATACTACAGCAGTTTCCATGTAAGCCAGAACAAGCTAAATGAAACAGCCAGTCTAATGTTTATGGGAGCAAATAGCTAAATTTTATTTCAAGGTCTTACCAAGTTTGATCACTGGGGGTCAAACCAATGGTCCATCTATCCCAGTAGTATCCTGTCTTCCTACAGAAGCCAGTGCCAGACGCTTCGGAGGGAATGACCAGAACTGGGCAATGTATTGAGTTATCCATCCTCTCTCAACCAGTCCCAGTTTCTGGTAGCCAGAGGTTTAGGGACACCCAGAACATGGGGCTGCATCCCTGACCATCTTAACTAATAGCCATGGGTGGAACTATCCTTTTCCATATTCAAGACCAAAATCCTGCTGTCGTTTAGCCAAAATCCCAGATTGCAATGGAAACTTTGTCTGCATAAGTACAGTAGGTGTCTCTAATTACTATCCTGGGGTGTGTAACGTAGAAAGAGAAGTAGATGCTCCTACCCAGTGCAATGGGAGAAAGAGACATGACATTAGAGGGCGGGACTCAGGGTGTCAGTTACTGTGGAGTTGCCTGATCTCAGTCAGTTGTGTTAGGCTTTAGAAAAGGCTGATAGAAATAACTGGCTTGCGGGGTCAAGTAAAACCTGTTTTTCCTTTGTACTCGTTATCTATTCATGAAACACATGCCTCCCCCCCCCCCCTTCCTCTTTTGGAAGAGCATTTGTGGCACTTACACCATGCTCACATTTTTTGATAGCCGGGATAAGGAACTTAACATCTACATCGTCTTTTGTATCTGCGGAAATCAAAGCACATTCCAGAGAGTGACTTACCCACACCCCTCCAGCAGGCCATTGACAGCGCTGCGAATAGAAACCAGGACTCCCACAGCCCCATTTGTTGCCCTAACCCCCAGACCACACGGCCTCTAACTAATATAGGATGTAGTCGCACACTTTGAGTACCGCTCTTGCTTCACACGAACATCAAGACAGGGCCAGAAGTGTTTTCCAATGAGTTTCCTGTCTAGTTCCTTTTTGCATGGTTACATGAAACCTTCTGATATATTAAATTCCAAGAAAGGGCTTGAGTCAGTACATACAGCCTCCCTAAACTCTCCCTGTGATTTCACTTAGCTGGGATGTTCAGCATAGCCGCATCCAAACCGTTCTACAGTAGGTGCATTAAACAATGGGCATGCACCACACACTTCGCTATCTATATATATAAAAGTCAAGTGGTGTATGTATGTGTGTATGTACGTACGTATGACTGCGAAGTCCTCCCGCACCGTTTGAGCCAGAGACTTGAATTTTGGTACAGTGAGGGGTCTTGGGGTCTAGATGCTGGTAAGGGTCGAAAAATTTTCGGATCTCACCTCTGACGCCCCCCAGGGGTGAAAGTCTTTCAGGGCCAATCACATCAACTGGGCAGTTAGGTGGTGATGATGTCATAATACCCCCCTCCAACAGACACCTCACTCTCTCAGCTCACCCCTCCCTCCTCCAACGGAACCCCGGAGATCCCTCAGTTCTCTGCCCCTCCCACCTCCCCAACGGAACCCCGGAGATCCCTCAGTTCTCTGCCCCTCCCCCCTCCCAACGGAACCCCGGAGATCCCTCAGTTCTCTGCCCCTCCCACCTCCCCAACGGAACCCCGGACTACATCAGCTCTGTGCCCCCCCCCCACCTGCGAAGGTCCCCGGAATCCCTCGGCTCTGGGCCCCCTCCCCCCCTGCGACGGATCCCAGTTGGGTTTGGTGGGACGGTAAGTGAGGTGGGGGTGTCGGATTCGGTCGGGGGGTGAGGTGGGGGTTTCGGGTTTCGGGGGTGGGAAGGTGTCGGGGTGGGTGAGGGGTGAGGTGTGGGTGTTGGCTTTGGTCAGGGGGTGTCAGCTGTCTGCCACCTCCCCACCTCCGACTGACCCGAGCAGCGCCGGGCACTTATGCTAGTAGATTATAAAACCAGAAGGGAAGACTGGGATCATCTAGTCTGACCTCCTTTATCTATGATATTTGGCAAGATCAGTAGTGACCAAAGACTGAATGGGACATGGACCTTCTCTTCTTAGAGGTTGTCATACCGGGTCATGACCAGGGCACTGTTAGTTTGCACCACTGTGGATCAAACAAAGAGTTTTTAATCTCTAAGGCTGTCGGTGCTTCACCTGAATTCACGTCACATTCAAAGAATAATGATTTTTAAAGGCTTGCAGGAGCAAACCAAATCTTCCTGCTGCTCTAGGGGAGCAGGTAGAGAGGCTAGGGGCTATTCAGCTCCCTCAGAACTGAAGAATTAATACCACACCTCACACATTGCTCCGTAAATAATGGTAACTGGAGGACACAGAGCCTTTGCCTCCTGCAGTGCTGTGGATTCGTCAGAGATTCCTTTCTTTCATTGCCTGTAAATTACACACCGCTCCCTGATATCACTGCACAACAAACAAACTCCCTTCTTATCTTGGATCCTGGAGATCTGTGGGCTCTCATAAATAACTTCTGTAGAAGATAAGACTTCTTCCAATACAGCCTCTGCTTCCAACACACATAGGGCACTTTCTCCCGCCATCAACTGAGCTAAAGCAGCCACTTCCAGAGAGGGGTCAGCTGTAGCCTGCTCAGTGAAGAGTCGACCCCTGCTCCCTTTGAAGAAGCAAAAACCCCATTGACTTCTATGGTGCAGCTTCAGGTTTTAAACCCAGAATGGTGCCCAGCAACTCCCGTTGATCTCAGTGGGAGAGGAGGATGCTTAGCTCTGGGCATGGTCAAGCCTGATGCTGCTTTTGCTCACAGTGTGTTGAACCTTGTTCTCTGAGTCCTCCTATTGGTTTCAGCGAGTCTACTCCTGGAACAAGGTACTACTCAGTCACAGCAAGGGTGGCAGAATCTAGCCCGGGGAAGGGCAGACTATGGCCCGCAGGCTGGATCCGGCCCATCAGCGCTTTCAATCCAGCCCGTGGGATGTCCAGCCCTGTGGCGCAGAGGGGCTAAGGCAGGCTCCCTGCCTGCCCCGGCTCCATGCTGCTCCTGGAAGTGGGTGGCACCATGACCCTGAAGTCCCTGAGGGACTAGGGGGCAGGGGCAGAGGCCTACCTCGCATCCAGGCCAGTGGGAGCTGCGAGGGGCAGTGCCTTCAGGCAAGGGCAGCAGCTGGCTACTTCCAGGAATGGCGCAAACCAGGGAAGGCAGGCAGCCTGCCTTAGCCCCACTGCCCCCCCAGAGCTGCTCAAGGTAAGCGGCACTGGGCCAGAGCCTGCACCCTGAACCTCTCCTGCACCCTACACCCCAGCCCCCTGCCTTGAGCCCCCTAACCCCTTGCCTTGAGCCCCCTGACTCATCCCAACCCACTGTCCTGAGCCCCCTAATCCCCTGCCTTGAGCCCCTTGCTACACCCCTGCTGCACCCCAACCCCCTGCCCTGAGCCCCTAATCCCCTGCCTTGAGCCCCCTGCCACACCTCTCCCGCACCCCAAACCCTGCCCTGAGCCCAACCCCCTGACTTCAGCCCCCCTGCCACACCCCTCCTGCACCCCAACCCCTTCCCTGAGCCTCCTGCTGCACTCTAGTCCCCTGCCCTAAGCCCCCTCCCGCGTCCCAACCCCCAGCCCTATATTCATGGCCCTGCATACAATTTCCCCACCCCTATGTGGCCCTCGGGCCAAAAAGTCTGCCCCCCTTTAGGTTTCACCATGAAAAACTGAGCATGCGGGAGATGAGATGTTTATAGACCCATGATTCATAATGCTGCAGTTTGCAGGGAATGTAACACCATTCATGATTAAGAAACGCTCTTCTTTTCTGCCAAATATAGAAAATAACCACTCCTCCCCTGAACAGCCAAAGCGAATTATACATTCCATTAGCCCCACACACCAACCGCTGTAATTCTGGTATAGAATGAAACCATTTCCCTAGTCCCTAAATCTCCTTTCTGACGTCCAATAACAAATGTCATAGAATCATCACGGCGATGACTAACGAACACTTATTATAAGCGAGTTTATAAATGTTATTAAGAGATTTCTATTAAAGGCCAGCCTAAAAAAAAATGTGGATTTAACAAGAACAACAAGAGGAGGAGGAATCTGCATAGATTTCACAGCTCTTTTCCTGCCAGGCAAAGAGCACCACAATGTTTGCAGCTCAGTGAATGCAGAAATGGTTGGCTGCCCACTGACTTTGACGGACATACCTTCTGAAGCGCTGGAGCCCTGATTATCTTCAGGTTCATTCGGAGCTTTAGAAGGCTCTCGCTCGGACTCCTGGGAGCACATTACCCCACTAGCGCAGCGCATGGCAGGGGCAGGCTGAGCGCAGAGGATATTCTTTAAGATCCTAACGCTGCATCTCCAAGCCCTTGAAAAGCATTTTCAGACTACAACGGATCTGAGACCGATTTTTTTTTTAAACGTCTCAGGTCAGATTCTGATCTCACTTACGACAGCATAAATCCAGAGCGGACGTTTATTCCGGATTGGTGCTGGGGTCATCAAGATTAGAATCCGATGCCGTGTTTTCTGAGGATGCATTTTGAGAGCTTTGTTTGGGGCCATGATGATGTCTCACTGGTGCCTGGGCTTCCAAGACAGCTCCTATTTAAAACTATCGCCCCTTGCAAGTGGTGCAGGACAGGTGCGCAGTGAAGGTGCAGGTACTGATGAGATATGCCCATGAGAGATGTGCCCCACACAAAACCCCAACATGAACTTAGGGGAAGTTCAGATCTGGAGGTAAATGTCACATCCAGCCCTATCTCCTTGGTGGGTTACACCAAAACCTTGGATCTGAACTCCCCCCCAGCTTGGATCTAGATTTTGCTACTGAGGTCCATCACTAACACTTCCACAAACAATAAGCAGCCAGAATAACACTGGGTGATAGGGGTAGTTTTTCCTCATCTCAAAAGCTACACAGCGAAGGGGAAGCACTTGCCTTCTCTACTTTTCTATAAACAAATACCACTGTCCATCACAAGCACAGTGATGAGATGGACAGACCGAAGGATAGCAGGGTGGGAGGATAGATTTCAAAGCATTTTAGAGGCATTAACGAACTCCCCTTCACAATAACCCTGAGAAGTACACACAGTGGTTGCCTTTAATAACTCACCTCAGAGCCCTCAGTATTTGCAATATCCTAGGAACTCCCTATCATCAATATGCAGAAGCTGAGGTAAAAATGTAGATACATTTTTTTAAGCAAGTGCCACTCTTCCAGGATGGGGCTGGCTGCACTAAGTATTATTTCCACCCGGCAGCTGGGGAGACTGAAGCGAAGGAAAGTGACTTGCCCAAGAGCGCACAGCGAGCAGAGTCAGGAACAGAATCGCAGGTCTCGTTCCTCCGAGGCCCAATCCAAATCCCGTCCTCCCCTTCCAGGACAGCGGATTGTCTTTTTTACTTTTTTCACTGCCGTTTCACATTGCTGGAGAGAAGGAAGCGGGAGAGGAGGGTGTGCGGCCTCACGGTACATGCCTAAAGCTTCGGCAAGTTACATTTAGTTCCAACTAAAACCATGTGCCTTGGGCTGCACTGCCAATGGTGAGTGGTCTTTCTCTTCTCTCCCCCCGGCAGCCGTTTCTTTAGTGGATAGTAAATCTTCAGCTTTCTCAAAAGAGACGGGCCTATTGAAACAAGCCTCTAATTCCGTTCCCCTTCCACAGCTTTGAGTCAGCAATGAAATGCCTGCTTATTTGCACCCACTTTTTGCATTTAAGTCATGGCGTCCTCTAGGGGTTTTGTTGGGCCTGGGAGGCTCCGACCGGCAACAGAGCCTCTGCTGCACTCCAGGTGGCAGGCACAGTGTTGCCTGCAAGTCCCAGGCAATGCAGCAGGAGCACCCTTCTAGGGTCTAGAATCAGAGAGGTAGTCGTGTTAGTCTGGAATAGCAGAGGTAACAAAGTCCTGTGGCACCTTAAAGACTAACTATAAAGTTTTGAAGCATAAGCTTTCGTGGGCTAATACCCACTGCTTGCATCCGACGAAGTGGGTATTAGCCCACGAAAGCTTATGCTTCAAAACTTTATAGTTAGTGTTTAAGGTGCCACAGGACTTTGTTAACTCTTCTAGGGTCTGTCTTCATTAGGGTGACCAGCAGCAAATGGCCGGCTGGGAATGTGAGTGACAGCCCAGGTACCACGTTTACTTGGGCTGGTAGCCCGCCCATTGTAATGCAGGCTGAATCACTCAAGTTCTGATAGTCCTCCGGTGCCTTCCCACAATCCCCCTCATGTGCCAGAGGCACAAATTCTCCAACCATTCATAAAGTAGCTCAGTTTACTGCAGCACAAAGAACCATGGGACATGCCCCCAAAGCACTAGCAACACACACAAAGGGCAGGGGCGTCCCTAGCCATTTTGATGCTCTATGCAGCCCCCTCACGGGGAGAGAGGGGGCTGTGTGGGGCCCCAGGACTCCATGCGGGATGGAGGCTGGCCCCAGGCCGCCTCAGGGGGAGGGAGTGGGAGACCCTCCAGCCCCAGCCCACTCTGTCCTGCTCCCCTGGCTCCCAGCCTTGGGGGGAGGGAGTAAGAGGGGAACCGCCCCCCCAGCACTCGCAACTGGGAGCCAGGGGAGTGGAGCAGGCTGGGGCTGGGTCGCTGTGTGCAGGCCTGATTCATGCAGCAGTCCTCCAGAGAGTTGGGTGGAGCAGGGTCAGAGGCCATGCGGAAGAGACGGAGCAGGGGCTGGAGCAGCACGCAGCTGCACTGGGCATCAGGAAATGTGGTGCCCCAAATTCCCTGGTGCCCTACACTGCTGAGTACTTTGTGTGCGGGTAGGGACGGCCCTGTCAGAGGGTGAACACGGCAGCAGGGAGGACACCAGCTTGGGTAGGATTTTGCAGTGTGGCTGCTCACAGCTGGGCTAGGCTCAGCTGGGTTCACAGACAAGGTGCCGATCACCTGGGCTAGCTCTGCAGTGAAGACACTCTTCTTGGAGGTTGCAGTAGGCCCTCTGCTATTAGCATGGCCAGTTCTATTACCATGACTCCATCTCCTTCCTAGATCACCCTAGCCTTTTGGCTACAGCTAGCTTTACAGGTGCCAGCAAAAAGAACTGTCATTTTTTTCCAAATCCCTGCTCTTTTTCCTTCCCCTGTGCCTTTGCAAGGCACAATCTGGATCCTTAAATACCTTCCTGTCCCCACAAAACAGGCCTAAATGAAACCAGCGATCCTGCACACATTTGAACCAAATTGAGCCTGAAAGCAATGGTGGGGGAATATGAACTGAGGCCCCTTTGAAAATCCAGGTGCTAAGGATAAAAGGAATAAGTTGAAGCAGAGTGTCCTCTGCTCAGTGTTTTTCTTTCAGAATGTATTTACTTGCCCTATAATTCACTCCAAAGTGAAAACAAAACCCCTCCACCAAAAACCTAAAACATTTAACAGTGTTGTGACATCACAGTGGTATCTCCGGGGCCCTCAGAGGGAAAAGACCAACAGCTCACTGCTTTTATCGAATCACATCTCCACTAACGAGAGGTCACTGGGAGAAGCAACAAAATTCCAAGATGGACTCTGCTTAGGCTGACCATATTTCCTTTAGACAAAAACGGGACATTGGGATGGCAAAAACGGGACAGGGTGTGTGGGGGGAGGGCCATGGAGGAATAAGCAGAACAGGGATGGGGGATGAAGAGGATGGAGGGAGAGAGAGAAGGGTGGATGAGGGATGAAGATGGAGGGGACGGAGGGAGAGAAGGCACGAAGGTGAGAAGGGAGAGGATGGATGGATGGGAGAAGAGATGGGGGTAGGGAGCAGGGGGGATGGAGGAGGCAAGGGACAGCGAGAAGGAGGGATGGAGAGAAGGGAGATGGAAGAGGAGGCAGTGGACGGAGGGAGAGAGCAGGGAGGAAGGGAGGGATGGAGAAGGGGGATGGAGAGAAGGAAGAGAGGGATGGAGGGATAGAGAGAAGGGAGGAAGGAAGGGATGGAGGGATGGAGAAGGGGATAGAGAGAAGGGATGGAGGGAGTGAGAGGAGGCAGTGGACGGAGGGAGAGAGCAGGGAGGAAGGGAGGGATGGAGAAGGGGGATGGAGAGAAGGGAGGGAAGGAGGAATAGAGAGGAGGAGGCGGCAGCGGGCGGCGGGCTGGAGGAGGCGGCAGATCGGAGCTGTCCGGAGCCGCAGCCGGGGGCCGAGCGCGCCGGCGGCGGGGGGGGGGGGGACGTTTTATGACTCCATGTTTTATGAGTCCACGTTTTATGAGTCCTGCCCCAAAAACGGGACAAAATTGATATTTTGGACAAAAAGACGGGACGGTTAAAAAACATTAAAAAAACGGGACTGTCCCGTTCAAAACGGGATGTATGGTCAGCCTAACTCTGCTGGAAAATAGTGACCCAAGGTTGGTGGCATTTTGCCTCTCAAAGATCAGGAAACCCCCAGTTGGAAACGTCAAGGCTATTCGCTGATTGGAGATCAATGAAAGCCTGGATTTCCTTAGGAAGCTGATAGAAGGAGCCAGTGTGTGAGGTACGCAAGGAATCTGTTTGTCAAAATCCATCCCAACCAAAACAGATGTCTCAGCTCATCAAATCAGCAGTGCATTTGAGTGAATACTCAAATGGCCTTTACAGAGGAGAGTGTAATGAACTTGAGTCCTGCAGGGCTGCCAGTTCTTATCAACAAAGATGCTCTCATTTTGCCTTCCTTTCACGGAGGCCTTCAGAACGGCTACACGGCTTTAAATTCATCCTGAGCAGAGAGGCCCACATTATACAATGCGTATACCCAAAACGCACGCGTCGGTTTTTCAAATCCGAGCCATTCTACTTAGGATTGTGTAGCTCTGTTTGCGGGGTAGGCCCCGTTCTCTGGTTTACAGTTGTTTTGACTCCTCAAAATGGCTCTTTAATCAGCACAGCAGGAGGAAGAAGAAATGCCAGGCCCAGATTCTGCTCCTAGTGACATGGGTGTGAATCCAGAGTAACTCTCTTTTTCTTGACTTCAGTGGAGTGTCTCTGGGTGGGTGCAGTAAGGGAGGACAGAATACAGCCCTTTGTCACAGTCAACAGGCAGGGGTGTAATTCTGTATAGAAATGCCTCAGTCAGACTACACACAGACCTGGCACAGTTTCAACCCAGATCAAATTTTTACAGTTCAGGCCTATTTCTAATTAAATCCAAACTACCTATCTATGGGTCTTATATGGGCCCCACAGCACACACAAGGGGTCGGCAACCTTTCAGAAGTGGTGTGCCGAGTCTTCATTTATTCACTCTAAGGTTTCGCATGCTAGTAATACAATATAATGTTTTTAGAAGGTCTCTTTCTCTGTCTTTAATATAGAACTAAACTACTGTTTTATGTAAAGTAAATAAGGTTTTTAAAATGTTTAAGAAGTTTCATTGAAAATTAAATTAAAATGCAGAGCCCCCCAGGCTGGTGGCCAGGATCTGGCAGTGTGAGTGCCACTGAAAATCAGCTCATGTGCCACCTATGGCACCCATGCCATAGGTTGCCTACCCCTGCACTACACAATCATTAGTGTATTTATCCTCACAACAGGCCTGTGAGATAAAGTACTATTTTCCCCAGTTTACCCAGGAGGAACAGAGAGACTATGTGACTGGCCCAGGGTCAAACACAAAGTCTATGGAAGAGCAAGGAATTGAACTCCAGTCTCCGGCTCGTATCTACCGAATCATCCTTCCTCACTGTGGTCTCAAAGATCTGTGGGACTTAGATTGAAGCTTTGCCGATATCTTGGCGCACAGGCAGTCGTTCCGCTCTTTTTGTATGGCAACAGCAAGGTCAGCAGAATGAAAATCAAGTCTTCGGGCTTGTCTACACGGCGGGGTAATGCGCATTTCAGGGGTGTGAATTCTAAAGTGTGCTAATGTGTTACAAATTAACTGACCCGTGTTGACCCTGCCGGTCTGTGGAACCCCTGTTCCAAACAGCACTACGTTAAAGCACACCAGTTGGGTCTATAGGACCAATTAACGCGCGACCCGTTCGTGTGCTTTCAAAATCCCTGACGTCATCCAGGCTGGAACAGGCTTGTCTGACTTTGTACAGGCCCTGAACAGTTTACAACCAGTCAGGCAGCAGTGGATGAAGTGAGGACAGGGTTGCACCAGGCCATCTACTCACCATTCTGGTCTAACTAAAATTCCCCACCACATGTAGCTGATGTTCCCTGTTGCCCAGGCCTGGATGTAACAGAAGAAAGGAGGCCAGTGGGTTGCCATTACCTCAGTGAATGCAACGTGACACTGGCAGATCAGCTCTTGCCAAGGCTGTAGGCATCAGCTGAGCACGGATAAATTCATCACTGGAGACCAGACCAGCTCACCTGCAGTGTTCCCTCTCATTTTTCCCCACCCATGTGCGGAATGAATTTGGTTTATGTGCCCCAATATGGAGGTGAGGTGTGACACTTCAACAGGTCTAGACCAGGGGAGGGCCACCCAGGCTGTGCCTGGATCCAGGCCGCTCTGCACCACCCCCGCTGCTTCTGGGTCTGGACCAGTCTAGGATCAGGCCAGACCGCGCTAGCTGCACCTCGGGCTGGCCCGGGCCACACCTCCTCGGCCGCACCGCCCGGGCCTGATCCAGTCGTGGCTGGTTCCAGCCTGCTCTGACCATGGCAGGTCTGGGCTGCAGGGTGAGTCGGGGCCAGGGAACAGACGCCTCTCCCGCAGCAGGTTGGGGGTCGGGCTAGGTGGGAGCTGGGGGAGAGGCGCCCCTTCCCCAGCTGCGGCAGGACCCCCAGGAAGGTTGCCTGAGCGCCTGCACAGCGCGGCCACACGGCTTACAGGGAACTTAGCTCAGCTGATCTAGAGAGGTGGTAGACCTATACGAATGTGTTTAGTGTTTCGACTCTACGGAACGCTTGTACGTTGCTGCCTGCCTTAATTTCACATGTCATGTCTGTACCCTGTGCTATAAGGTACTACGTACGTTTTCCTTTATAACTGTAAAAATGCCAGCTCTGACCTGTGAACCCAGCCAAGAGGAAGGCTCCACCTACTGCCCATCAAGAAGGACTATCACAACCAAATGGGCCACTGTCGAACATCACAATACAGAGACTCGGTTAATGGCCCTCTCACACCCATGAAACCTGCAAGAAAGTGCATTCCATCAGCTTGAATGCTGGAAGGAGGAGATAAAACAGGAACACAAGAACATTTCTCTCTCTCTTTTGCTATTTGGACTCTCACAGGGCTGGAGATAGGAAACAGAAGCAGAGATCCCCAGGGTCAACCTGGGTTAGCCCTAACATTCAGTGCTTACAACTCTGCCACCTTCAGAACCAGAGACTGTAACTCATTTGTGTACATATGTTGCCTGCTTTAACCAATAAATATCTCTCTCCTTTCTTTCCCCTGGTTAATAAATCCTTAGTTCGTTTACTATAGGATTGGTTACAAGTGTTGTCTTTTGCCCGAGATCTAAGATACATATTGACCTGAAATAAGTAACTGGTTTCTTGGGACCAGCAGCACCCTGAATCTTGTGAGCTTTGGTGTATGGCAATCAACCACCACTAAATCCAGCTTGCCTGGGTGGCAGCATACCCTGACGTGCCCAAGGCGACTGTCCTATGACTGACTCCATGGTCAGACTGTTATAGTGGTTCAGGAGTTCACATTTGTTAATGGTTTGGTGAAATCTAGTGGTAGAACACAGCGCCAGCTTGGGGTGTCTGCCCTGCTTTAGGACAGTCTGCCCTGAGAATGGCACTCACAGGGGTGAACCACTCCAGACAGCATGACAACAACGACAACAACAGCGTTTGGCTCTTTCATGAGCATGAGCCAATCCTCAGAACAACTCGGCTGGTGGGAAAGGAAGCAGCATCCTCCCCATTTTACAGGAGGAGAATAGGCAGAAAGATTAAGGCCCAACATTTTCAAGCGTGCCTTGTTAAAGCCCCCCCACAGTTTTGTGCCTGTCCAGCTTCCATGTGCTCAACCCCACCCCAATGAGCGTGTACTAGACGTCTGAGAAGTGTATGCACAGATATTGAGGTGGGTGCATATACCCCGGATTCGCACACACCCAAGGCACTGTGCATGCACAAAGCTCCATGCAAATTTTAGCGTCGGTATTTTGAACATTGAGCTCAAGTGATTTGCCCAAGGCCACATAGCAAGTCAGTGGCAGAATTAATACAGGAAGTCAGGAGGTCTTGGCTGTCAGTCCCATGCTCAGACCACTAAGTGCTGCTTCATACAAACTGATTGGGAGGGTACCCTTTAGATCCAGTACTGATTGTTAATGTACTTCTGGCAAGGGTCATTCCATGGCTTAATTACAGGGTGGATCTTTGCGGTCAGCAACGCATCTTTCTCCCCCATTTGGGTGCCTTCTCAAGGATAGATCCTGGTACACTAGCTTTGTTATTCTTTCCTAAAACAATGTTCATACATATTAACGTGAGAATAATAATTCAATAATAATTGAATAATAATTCAATCTGACTTCCTGCATAACACAGGCCATAGAATTTCTCCCAAGAATTCCTGCATCAAGCCCTTCATTTGTGGTTGAACTAGAGAATACCTTTTAGAAAGCCATCTGCTACTGATTTAAAGATGCCAAGTGATGAAGAATCAACTCCACAGCTTGGGAAACTGTCCCAATGCTTAATTACCTTCACTGTTAACATTTTGCACCTTATATCCAGCTGGAATTTTTCTGGCTTCATCCCTCACCCACTGGCTCTTGTTCAGTCTTTCTCTGAAGAGAGTGATGGTATCAGAAACCATCGTCCTGAGTAGGTACTTAGAGACCATGATCAAATACCTCTTAACCTTCTTTTCAATAAACGAAATAGAGCGAGTTCCTTAAATCTCCCATTGTAAGGGGTGTTTTCCTGTCCCTGAAAATTTCTCCTATCCTTCTCTACTGGTTTTTCAACATCCTTTTTAAAATTAGGCATTGGAACTGGACCCAGCGTTCTAATAACTGTCTCACCAACGCCACATACATGCCATATCCCTAATCTTGCTCGATATTCCCGTTTATATCTCTCTAAGGATTGCATTAGTGCTTTCAATCACAATCCACTGGGAGCTCTTCTTTATGCGACTCCTGAATCCATTTCAGAGTCCTTGCCTTTCCCCTGTCCTGGAAGTGCAACTTTGCATTGAGTTGTATTGAATCACATGTTGTTTGATTTCCTCTAGCTTGTCTGGTGTCGCGGTTTGCGGGGGCATGGTTGGGCAGTGTGACATTGCAGGGGTGGGGGTTGGCGCTGAAGATGGAGTTGGACAGTGTCACACAGCTTGATCCAGACCCCTACGGCCCAGTGACGTGGCCTCATCATTATTCACCTGCTGGCCAAGCTTTGTCTCACCCGCAAACTTGATCGGCATCATTTTATATGGTCTCCCAGATCACTGACGAAAACATTGACCTCCTCTGCCGTGGCACTTGTGCCCCATGACTGCATTTCCATGCCGCCCTTTGGGCTGCTTCACAGATAGAGTGACCAGACAGCAAGTGTAAAAAATCAGGACTGGAGGCGGGGGGGGGGGGGTGTTAATAGGTGCTTATATAAGAAAAAGCCCCCAAAATCGGGACTGTCCCTATAAAATCAGGACTGTCCCTATAAAATCGGGACATCCGGTCACCATACTCACAGCTGGCCCCTTGGCGGTGCCTTTTCAGAACTAAGAATGCATGCATGAGACACACCCTTGTCCTTTCCAGTCACTATGCAGATGGAGTTTATAATCTCATCAAGAACTGGGACAGGTTACTGGGGGGATGTCGTCTACACTGCAAACAAACCTGCAGCACTGAGTCTCAGAGCCCAGGGTCGCTTGACTCGGGCGCATGGGGCTCAATCCGCAGGGCTCAAAACAGCAGTGTAAACGTTCCCACTCAGGCTTGAGCTCTTTGCCCAGTTTCAGAGCCCAGGTGCTAGCCTGAGCAGGAACAGCGATGCTGCTATTTTTCGCCACGCTGCCCGAGCCCTGCAAGCCGAAGTCTATTGACCTGCGTTCTAAGATTCTTGGCCGTGTAGACAAATCAATCTACCTCCCATCACATACTATACTGTCCATTCCATGACCCATCCTCAGGTCTCTATGAATTTGTGTCATCGCTACCTGCTGCAACATAGATTTAAAACTAGCATTAAATACCGGCAGCCACTCACACCCTAGGATTTCTGGGAAGGATCAGGCCTGAAACAGAAAGGAATTGATTCTCCATTATCATGCACCTTGTGTACTTACTTACACATGGGCCAAGTGGGCATAAAACACTACCAAACACTCCCCACGGGTAGCATATCACACTCATTTACCATAGGCGTAAATGGCTGCACAAGAGGGCAGTAAAGAACTGGGCCCATATTGCACAAATGGTTTAGTGGTACTGCAATGAGTGAACTATGGAATAGTGCATTAAATGCAAAACCATTCACAACTACGTATGCAGTTTGAAGCTGCGGTGTCTGGTTTTCTATGCACTGCCCCTTGAATTCCGTCTGGTCTCAGCGTGGCTGCAGCCTGTAACCAGAGATGCACACACTGTGCTCGCTCCTGGAGTCTTTACTTTTGTTCTTTCTTGCTGCTGTTTCCTTTTAATCCAAAATAAAAGTTCTCTTAGGCAGGTGGGGATATAGTTCTTGGTACATTGGAAACATAACATGGAACAATTAGCACTACAGAACTAATCACTCCAGCAGGTAAAGGCTAAGTACTACACATCACTCATGTGAGAACGTGTTACATCCCTAGGAGTAAGGAAGGGAGAACATGACAGGAGGTAGGAACACTTACCAGCTCAGATAGGGAGCTCCACAGCAGGCAACAAAATGGCCCTCTTAGGGCTGCGGCTGTCTGGGTCTGCCAAGTTTAAAGGGCCAGTGCCCAGAAAGGCATGCTGGGGGGAAGGTCATGTGACCACTGAAAAGCATCACCAGGGATCAGACAGAAAGGCTGAAGGATAGTGCCTGTTGCAGGTGGGCCATGGCCCCATATGAGAGTATCCCATAGTCCAGTGGCTAGGGTCTTCACCTAAGCAGTAGGAACCCCAGGTTCAAAGCTCTTCTCCTCAGGCAGTATGGGCAATTGAACCAGTATTGCCTGCCCCCTGGGTGAGTGCCCTCCCCACTGGGCTAAGGGTTATAAGAGAGGTCTTTTTTTCTCCCCACCCATCCCTGACTGTTAGGGGCATGTCCATGCTGTTTGTGCAAGCAACCGCTTCAATGTCTGACTCCAGGGGAGAGTCCAGATCTGTCTAAGCTGTGAGAGGGGAGGGTTTAGGATACATCCCCTCCTTGGCACCTGCTATGGACTAGCTCAGCCAATCCCCCGTCTAGTGTGCTGGCTTCCTGGATCCCATTTTTAGGGTCTGTCTGTCTCTCCCCATGTATTGTAGAGGGAGCTCGGGTGCCTATCTCAGAGTTTGTGGTTTCCACTGGGTGGCTTGGCGCTAAACGTTGGGCATGGCAAGGCTGAGCATTGCAATAGCTAAGTCCCTCTGTGGATGTGGGGCGAGGTGATTCTAGGGACCAGAGATTGTTTCCGCCTGTCCCCAGCACAACTCCAATTCAGGAAGCTCCTGCTGTAGGCACAGCCTGGTTGGTTTCACTGCGGAACTGGCGTCCATGTCATGACAAAGAGCTCTGAGGCGGAAGGTGACAGGGCTCAGAAGTGATTGTTGTGTGTTTGTCTCTTTTGGAGGGGATGGACCTGAGTGGTCTGCCTCCCTCTTAGAAGATCAAGGGGCTGACGACAGTGAGCGAGAATTAAATCGGGGTCTCCCATGTGAGAGGGCGCAGAGCAAGCAATTAAGCACACGCAAAGTTAGAGGCAGCTTTGAACCACACTAGTCTGGGGGGAGGGACCAGCGGGGGAGGGACCGGGGGGGAGGTCCATGTCTCCTGGAAGCTCTGCAACATGCAGAACAGCCCATTGTCCCAGGAGGAGACCCAGTGAGAGCAGAGGTGACCCGTGCCTGCCGATAATGGGGGAGAGGCAGGGGTGGCTCTATGATTTTTGCCGCCCCAAGAGCGGCAGTCAGGTGTCCTTCGGCGGCACGCCTGCAGGAGGTCTGCTGGTGCCGATTCAGCGGCGTTTCTGCGGGAGCTCCGGTCCCTCAGCTTCGACGTACCCGCCGCCAAAATGCCGCCGAATCCATGGGACCACCAGACCTTCCACGGGACCACTGCCGCCCTGACAGCAACCAACAGGCCACCCCTGCGGCTTGCTGCCCCAGGCACGCGCTTGCTGCACTGGTGCCTGGAGCCATCTCTGGGGAGAGGGGACGGAGTGAAGGTAGCGGCTGGGTGGGGAGGCGACCCATACCGGTCTCTGCCACCCCACGTGTCCCCTCTGAGTGAGAGGAGGAGAAAACTCACAGCTAGACCCCTGGGCCTTACTCAGGTGTCTACCAGCAGGGTTAGAGAAATTCACAGTCTGATTCCCACTGGCAGCTTTGAACCTGCAACCTACCCCCTCCCCACCCTCACCCCCCATTCATGAGTCAGCCCTCCCCTGCGAAAAATTCTGAGATTGGCTTAAAGATCGTGAGTTTTTTAAAAATAAAGTGATAAACTCTCGGTTCTTTTTATTTGCCTGCCGGTTTTTGAGGCTTCAGGGAGCACTTGGGTCACGTTTTCAAGTTTGTCTCCACAACCCTGAGGGCTAGAAATGTAGTTTTATTGAACTGAAATCTGAGATTCTCACCCAATCACCTGACCCCAGGAGCAGGACATTATGGAAAATGCCAAAATATTGTGCAATTCCCACTTAAAGCAGAAGAGTTGGCAATGCCGCTGCTGTTACTTGTGGTCCTACAAGCTGACAAGGGAGGCCACTATCACTGAGAGCATTAGCAAAGTCACAGGATCGGGCCAATTGTCTGACTAAATATCCCTGATTCATGCAAGGGCCATGACTGGGACATTTAGTACTGTCAGACAGGAGGTGCACAGAGCCCTCCTGCAAACAAGCAAGTAGTATAAGAATTTTACATCAGCAACATGCAACCTTAGCCCGGCTTAGGGCCTCCTTTGCAACTTTCTAAGAGACTGCAGATGGCACCGAACTTGCAGAAATGGAGCAGGGTAGCAGCTCTGCGTTCATTCGGAGCATAATCTTAGAGGTCCGTGAGGACTGCCGGTCCCAATATGCTCCATCTTGGTATGAGCAACCTCCACTGGGATTGATTTGGAGACTGCCTGGCATGCTGGGACTTGTAGTCTCCAGGGGCTGCACCTGGGAAGGGTGACTCTAGGTCACAGTGTGAACTCCTGGGACCCCATAGAGTTTGCCAACTACAGTTTAGCATCCCCGGCTCCCTGGAGTACTACGGAGAGGACAAGAAGCTACAGGCGCATGAGCAGGAACCTCTACGAAAATAGAGGAAATGTTTTGCTTCCCGGAGAAAATAAAGAAATTATTTTAAAATTAAATTAGAAAAGCTTCCGAGCACAGAGAAAGTTCAGACTGTTGCACTGACCAATGAAGCGCAGATCAACACTGATAAAGCAAGCAGGAATGGCTGGCCCAGGGATCTGGCAAAACCATTGAGAGCGTTTCACTTCTAGGTTGCTGGTTTAAAGCCAGCTAAGGACAGTAGTCACAGAGTCATTCCTATTGATGGATGTTTGGTGCCCTATAGAAAGTGAATGGGTGGGTCTGGTTCAGTTGGATAAGTGTCCACAATGCACAAAACCCACCACCACCTTTGTATGCTGTTGGCAGTCCCAGCGGAAAAGCAAAAGACTGAACAGGTCTGGAAAAAGAACTCTCCTCTCGACCCGCCAGGTCATTGGTAGGAAAAGGGACGGAGAATCATACGCTGTACATGTTCTGTGGATAAACTGAGGGCTTTATTAGGCATGCTCATCAAGCCATCTCAGCACTAAATTCACCTTTGACTCCAAACAAAAAATAATAGCTAAGAAATAAACAGGGGGTCATTTATTTAAGCAGCTAACTTTAGGGTGCTGATGAATGAAGCTGCTGACTTTAATATTTCTGGAGTGATCAGACTGTGAGACTCTGCAGCAAATCCCCAGATGTAGACTGGGCGACAGCGCTTCATACATCATGGCTTGCTGGTCACATATTTCTAATGGTATTCTCCTACTTAGACTTCCCAAATGAGAAGGGGATTTCTTTACCACTGCTGCCTAAGCATAGTGTCTGGCCAGTTTAAAAGTCCCCCGGGGAAAAAAGAAACCTACTTTTAATTATTTGAATAGCCATGCATATTCAGTACCAAAGGCCCCCCCCCCCCATAACAGGATGGACTATAAATGCATACTGCTCCGGGATGGATGTTCAAATGCAATATATCCCCTAATAGCTTGTTCTAGTAGGGGAAGACAGAATGACATGGCTACATGCCTGAAAAAGTATGGGAGGGCAGAATTCCGCACTCTCCCCATCCCTAGCAAGATTTCCCCAGAGAATGCTTGAACACAGCAGTTGGGAAGGCAATACTTTAAGATCTGAACAGCATGAACTGCAAAGTGAATTTCATAATCCTTTCGGGAACGCTTTGAACTGATCTGTTTGGAGTAAAAGAAAATGTAGCTCCGTAGGGAGCCGGACGGCTCATGGAATTGGTAATGAGATACAGAGTCTTTCTCCTCCAGGTCACCTGTAGGAGACTTAGAATCTAGCTCAGGTCATTATTGATCAAAAGTTGTTACTATCACCTGATGGCTGTTTGGTGGCCTATGGGTAATAAGTTAGTTGGTTTCATGCCAGTTCTTTGCCTCCACAGGGTACAGTCCACCCTGACAAAGGCAGACGGCGCACAAAGGTCAGAGATGAGATGGGGACTCAGATATGTCTCCACTGCAAAACGAAACAAAACAACCACCTTTAGGCAGGTAGTCTCAGAACCTTGGTCAAGTCAGGCTTGTCCTACCAATGTTTCTGCTCAGGCTGGAGACTGGGCTGTGAGACCCACTTGCCTCGCTAAGTTTCAGAGCCCCAGCTCAAATGTCTACATTGCTATTTTGAGCCCCATAGCATAAGACCCACAAACCTGAGTCACTTGACCCAGTCTCGGAGTCTCTCTTAGACGTGCCTTAAATTACTCCTTTGGCCCTTAGAGGCCATCCCTCCACATTAGCAAGTTAGCCCATTGTTCTACTGCGCCCTGTGCTGTACATGTCCTGCAGACTTCTTCAGGCTGCTCGTTTGGCACCTTTTACTAACACTATAGTCTATCTATATGGCTACACACTCAGTAGTATTAAGGAAGCAAACTGGAAGCCTTCAGGCAGCTTAGAAAGGACGATTTTAGGGTATTTTCAACAGCTCAGAGGGTTATTCGGAACACCAACCACTGTCCTTTAACGTGTATTTGGGATGGATCCTTGAATTATGGCCCTTATTAAGCTGTGCACAGTAGGGTGACCAGATTGTCCTGATTTTATAGGGACAGTCCCAATATTTGGGGGGTTTTCTTATATAGGATCCTATTCCCCCCCCCCCCCCACACACACACTCTGTCCTGATTTTTCACACTTGCTGTCTGGTCACCCTAGTACACGGTGACTCGGTAAAATGTGTTCTTAGCTGTTTTGGAAAACCTCGCTTAATAAACCGGCTCTTAGCATTCAAGGAAAATCGCCCCAGCAAATGGCAATTGGTTCAGAAGCCACATTGCCAAAAGGGCCACGAGAATGGTAAACTGTTGGAGCCCGTTACAGCCTAGATGGGTCCTGCTGGTTCCAGAAAGTGATCCGTCTTTCCTGAGGGGCGATCAGACAAAATGGAAGATTTCCAATAGCTTAAGGAAGGACCCCAAGACTGGGCAGCCCGTCTAAACCCAGAGTAGCGCCATTCATATTATTAGTGAGTCAACCGAGACCAGAAGCTGCTGTGTGTAGCCTTCATGAGCACACTGCTTCCTCCACGTACAGCCCAACCCAGAGAAAATTGGTAGTAGCAGGACTAATGCTTGGAGAGTGTTGCAAATATCAAGAATCCCAGTAATTGCACTCTGATTCCTGGAGTCACAGTAAACTGGCGATGTGAGCAAAGGTAAATCTAAAGTAAGCAGCATCCTTGTGAGACATAACCTATTGCCACTCCATGACATTTATTATATCTGGCCCAATCCTGTCGGCCTTACTGGAGCAAAATTACCATTGACAGTGGCCTGGGTCGGCAGCAGCAACCGAGTTGCACACAGCACAGGACGGGCTATTGGGGGGATTGGAAAGGTGGCTTTAACCTACCTTTGCACTCTCCCCGTTTGGGGCTGGTTTTGTAGCTGCCACCCTCTGTAAATTAGAGCAGCTTGATAAGCACAACCGCAGTCTCTTTCCTCCTAGACACCAGCTGAACATCACCGGAGCCTCACCCTACATTAGAGATCTTCCTTAGGCCCGTTAAGCCCCTACTCTTTAGGAATCTGTTACATCCACAACAGCACAAAGCAGTCACGGCGAAGAGAGGAATTGGGTCCATTGACTATAGTGGGGGGGGTTAACCAGACTATGGAGAACTGAGTACAGACCGCAGGAATTAGTCAATAGGGCCAAGGGTGACCAGATGTCCTGATTTTATAGAGGCAGTCCCGGTGTTTGGATTTTTTTCTTATATAGGTTCATATTACCCCCTGCCCCGTCCCTGATTTTTCACACTTGGTGTTGTCTTGTCATCCTATTAGGACCTGATTCGGGTTTTATGCACAGGAGTAATTCCACTGGAGCCAACAGGATCAGACCTGGTATCCAAAGGTCAGTTTAGTTTCTTAGCCTTTTTTGGCAAAGCATCGGCAGACATCTGGGGCATCCCCGGGGCCGGCACTTCCCTTGTGGAGACCCATTTAGTGCAATGTCAGAAACAATTGCTCTTTGGGAGGAAGACTGGCAAGCCTCCGTTGTGTATATGGCATAGCAGGTGTGTCCCTTAGCAATCACAGGAAGCAAGCTTTAGCTCAGGGATCGGCAACCTTTGGCACTTGGTCTGTCAGGGTAAAACCGCTGGCGGGCTGGGCCGGTTTGTTTACCTGCAGTGTCCACAGGTTCGGCTGCTCGCAGCTCTCACTGGCCGCGGTTCGCTGTCCCAGGACAATGGGGGCTGCAGGAAGGGTGGCCGGCACATCCCTCGACCCACGCTGCTTCACGCACCCCTCATTGGCCTGGGATGGTGAACTGTGGCCAGTTGGAGCTGCGATCGGCCAAACCTGCGGACGCTGCAGGCAAACAAACCGGCCCGGCCCGCCAGCAGCTTTCCCTGGCGGGCCAAAGGTTCCCAATCCCTGCTCTAGCTTATTTCCTCCTGCCTGAAGGACTATCTTCCTCACAAGATGCTGGATCAGATTCTCAACCCAATTTTGTAGGTGCCATGCCCCCCACCCCACCACTGAAGTCACATAAACCTAATTCACCCTCAGATATACACACAACTACCCCAAGGATACGATAGCTGAGGACCGATTAGATCCTTCAAATCAGTGGGGTTGCTTTAACCACGGTGACTGAAACCAGAGCTGAGGCTTTCCTGGGGTTGGGATGTGTTTAGTTAGCAGGAATGGTCAGGATTTATGGCCTGGTTTTTGAAAATGCTGAGCAGCCCTGCTCCTATTGACTGCAGTCTGAGGATCTAGAGCTGTAAAACTAGTTCGCTGGGACAGGTCCCATCACGCATCAGAAGAAAACACTGTAAACTGATTTTTTGCTAGAGACCACGACGCAGCCATGGTAAAACTGCTGCCTTGCTCATACGGATAATACAACATGAATTTGGCTGACATGCTCGGCCAGGGGGCCGTCCCCAGAATACACATGTAAGTGGAGTGGGGCTTGTCAGACGTCCGTCCCTACAGCTCTATGCTCTCTTGACTACATGTAGGCCTAGATCTTTCCCTACCCCAGAAGGTGGGAAACTCAGTCTCCTCCAGGGGCTGTGTGTTCAGGGGAGGTGGTCCTCCCGGCCCTTGGATGGTCTGAGATCCAAGTCATCCACAGAGTGCCAGGGCATGTGCACTGAGGCCTAGTCCCTGACTGCTGATCCCTAGGCCCTGGAACTCCTTCAGGAGCTATGTTCCATTGAGTCCCTGGCTACGATTAAGCCAAACCTCCTTGGGGAGGAGGTGCTGACAACATGGAATGAGAGTCTGTGCAAGATAACGTAGCAGCACCAACGGTTATTTTGGACTGAGGAAAAAGCTGATTGTGGAGGCGAGTGGCACTCGCTCCTGGCTCCCCACATCCCCTGAAATCAGATCCCCCAACACACAGAGTTGGCCTGGAAGGGCTGATGCGGAAGTGGGGGGCAATTGTGGTGGGTTGACTCACTGTCACAGCAGTTAGCTAGGGAGGGGGCTTTCCACTCCTTCCATCAAAATGAAAGAGGAATGAGTTGGCCTTTAATATTTTGCATGTTCTTCATGGCATGACAGGAAATGTTTTCATGTGAGAGACGTGGAGAGTTTGAGAGAGGGGGCTGTTTACTCCTACTACCTCCTTTTGTCTTACATTTTACCCTCTGTGCCACAGAGGCACTGACACCCGAAAAATTGTTGAAGTGGACAAAAAGCTCTGATACTGCTATTCATTCACTCGGGTGATTGAGGACTCATACAGAGCAGGATTCAGGCCTTGATTTGCTGTGGAGGCAGCTGAATGCTGTAGTCAACTACTATGCAGCTTGATCTCTGGTCACCCTATTAGGACCTGGTTCTGCTCTTCTTCACCACATACACTCTGACAGGAGCCGCACAAGCACCGAGAGATTCTTATGCACATAAGCAGATTGTGCAGCTAAGTGATATATGTTTGGCCCAATGCATTGGGCTTTTTTAACATTGCAAGAACTAATACTTATTAAAGAATTGTGTTTACTGAAATAATCTTGACCTGGTTGCTGTGAGGTTTTAGGTTTCATAGCCACTAAGCCTAACATATTCAAATTTAGTGCCTTAAAAATTAGGCAGCTAAATCCACTGCTAGGAATCTAAACCAATGAAGCCTGGTTTTCAGAGGTTGTGAGGATCCACAGTTCTCCCTGAAATCCACACAGGTACAGGGCACTCAGCAGCCACCAGGAGTTACTCCACACAGCAGAACCTGGCAGGATTGAACCCTAACCACTTGACTCGCGGTTGATTAGGCCGCGGGTTGGAGTTTTACAGCATTCCTCTCACAAGTCCATTTATACTTTGGTTTCTTTTGCTTTTTAATTTGGAAGTGGGCTCATTTGCTTTTAAACATTACTCTTACATGGGCCCAATTCTGTTCTTAGCAGCGTAAATCCAGAGTTACTTCATTAAACTTTGCTGGAGCTGTTCCAGATTTACACCACAGCAAATGAGAGTAGAATTTGGCCCAGTATGTTTATTTCTGAAATAAAATAAAAACCCAGTATAGATTATAGTAAGACAAGAACCTCAGCTTGGTTCAGGAGATGGGGTCAGTGGGCCTGGTTCTAACTGAAACTTCTCTGGTGGCATAAACAGGCTTAAAGTGAGTACAAACTAATTAAGATCTTTCTAAAGCTGCCAGAGCAGTGTAAAGGTCCCTTAGCATACATAAGAATCTGGCCCAGTTACTTTCATGGTCAGGATAATCATTCCCCCCATGGTCAGGATAATCATTCCCCCTCTCATAGAAAGATGTTATTTAAAGCAGTCCATTAATGCACAGTGGCAGGGGTGGTGGTGGTGGTGGGAGGGGGGTGTCTGAGAGAACTATACTTTCAAGAAACAATTGTGAGTCCTTCCACACAACAGCAACAATGGCACTTTCCTTGCCTCCAATGTTCCCAGTCTGTGCTACCGAAATAAAAAAGATGGCTTTCTTGTGTCCAGATGTCTTTTCCGGATTACAGTGTCAAAGGTAGTAAACTGTGGATGCATTCAATGAATTATGAACTATGGAAGCCTCGTGGCTGCTAGCTAGTAAAGTGTTTGGGGAAAGCAGAAATATTGCCTCTCATAAGAATGCATGTTCTAACAAGATAGGTCAAAACACGATGCAGATGATAAATTGCTTAGCATGAGTTCCCATTAACCCAGCAGCTTTCTGTATTATTAGATTACTAAACTATCCTCAAAATGTATTGACCAAACAATTTTGATCTGTATTAGCCTAATTTGCAAAATAAGAACTGGTGGCTTGTTATGATGAAACCACTGTCTGTAACAAAGGGACAGCTGCTTGCATATTTCAGTTTAGCAAGGGTTGGAAATGTAGGATTTGGAGTGAGGGGGTTGGTTGGTTGGTTGTTTTTTTACTTTCTGAAACCATGGATAAAATTTAATTATATGATGGGGGGGGGGGGGAGAGAAATCATGTAATAGAATGATCAGCCCCAACAGGCATGCATGTCTCCCTTCATGCAAGCTAAAAAAAAGCACAGCCTGCCTGCTTACATATGTGCGCGTGTCCATGTGTCACAGCAAACAGCTAAGCTTTCAAATCTGGAAGAGGCTCGAGCAGAGGACAAAGGGCCAAAGCATACAGTACATCCAGAAGGGGGAGCAGAGAAATATATTGTGTGTGGTCATACAGGAGGGATATGATGGCCAAACAATTACTAAGATACATGGAAAAGGAATATGGAGGAGGAAAAAACTCAGGATATAGCCAGGAGAAAGTGAAAAGGCACTGCCTTGCAAAATGAGGAGTCTCTTCAAATGACAAACATGTAGGGAGTGTGGGTTCCTTTAATCGCTTGATTTCATTTGTTTCTAACATGCCTTTTTCTACCGGGCAAATGTAAGATTACTTGTCTTACACTGAAATTTTGATAGGTGGAACTGTCAACTGCTGAATTTTTGCTCTTCTTTACAGAAAAATAACCCAACCCTGTATTTCTCCATCTTCTTTTGAAATGCAATTAGTGCAAAGACAGGTTTTTGGAAGCCCTGACTTTACTTAGTCTCTTGTAGTGGCACCTAAATACCACAATGTAATCAATTTTAAACGTATTATGTAATAGTGCCCTCCTGCAGATCTGGGAAACAGTCCTCTTAATGGGCTCTGGTGAGATCCAAAGATGGGTGATCTGCATTATTATTTCATAGCATCTGCAGTAAACTCCCCTACTGACTAAGGTGCAGAGCTAATTCAAATTTTCTGTGGGCTCACATATATTTTAAAGTGCATGTTTACTTACTTGAGTGTCTAAGTCGATATTTAACTTGTTAATCAAATCAGATATTCAAAAGAGTGGACCTCAAGTTTTCACACTATCCTGCAAGCAGGAAGTGTGGTTATAACCTTAGCATCTTGGACACATTTACTACTCTAGCTGCCCAGCTAAGGTATTTATAGTGTGCCAGTCATCACAGAATCTAGGCACTAACAACTCCTTTCCTACCAGATGGTGGGCAGGCTAGTCATGTTCAAAAAGGGCAGGGTTATAAAAAAGGGGGGAGATATTTTTTCAGATTCATTTACTTCTTGCTAACAAAGACAGCCATATAAAAACGTCTTTTTCCCTCATCCATCTTGGGGCATTACACCTCTCATTACTTGACTGATAGATATCATGACCAATGTGTAACCTTGTCATCAGAATGCAGTAAGTAGCAGGCTCCTTAACCTCTTCTGATAATTAATGAGCGTGGGTGTGTTTATACACTTATTTTTTGCCATTCTGGAGTAAAACAGAACTATACATAGGCACAGTGATAATATAGGATGTGTATCTGAATAGTAGATATACACAGACTAATGCTGAATATAGATATGGGACGGAAATATTAAAGACCCCCATATCTGTGGTACTGAAAAATTCATTCACTCAAATCTTACAATGGGGAAAGCAAGGAAAAAAATCTAAACAGCAGGATACGACAATAAATGGGAAAACAGCAATAGAA
This sequence comes from Sternotherus odoratus, assembly GCA_032164245.1. Taxonomy (NCBI): domain Eukaryota; kingdom Metazoa; phylum Chordata; order Testudines; family Kinosternidae; genus Sternotherus; species Sternotherus odoratus. The sequence continues at coordinate 96,696,811 of JAVMKO010000007.1, forward strand.
AAAGCACACTAGGTTAATATAGGAAAACTAGTTTCTTTATTGAGAGATTGTATATTAGTATTAGTGGAATTGTGTGTAACAATGTCATCATGCACACAATACAAAAAGGCAAGGCCCACCATGCTATGGAAGGGCAACAGAACAAAAGCAGCGTACAATGAGCAGATGTATAGGCTACAGCACATTACATTTCAGCAGGGTATGTCTCTACAGAGAGATTTACATCAGAAACTAGGTAATGTAAAAAAATACAGACCATGCTTTAGTTTTAGTACAAGAAAAAAGGTGAAGATACACAACCAAAGGATATTTGATACAGAAAATTACCCACAAAATAAGAACAGGAAGTAATTTAGCACAGCAGAAAATGTTATCCCTGTTTAATGGAAAACCATTTTGCCAGTAGTCTCTCTTTTAAAAAAATAATTTAATTAAAATTGCCATTTAATAAGCTTTTTTGGAGCAGTGTTAATTGATCAAATGTTTGTGTCCAATTTATTCACACTAAATAAAGTGTATGGATCATTTCTGTAACAGGCACTTGTATATATTGGATGTTTCAGCTTTCAAAGAAACAGATGGAGGCCAGCTGTTGAAAGTGGTGTAATTCTGGCCAAGAGTGTGTGTGATATATAATGCACAAAGATGCAGTACCCCTTTGTATTACAAAGTCTTTGAATAATCCTTGTTAATACGCAGGGTGGAGGAATATTCAGATGTTCATATGCTTAGTGTTCCATTTATTCACGGATCTTATTCTCCAACTATTTTTAAAGTCTTTTTTTAAATGTAAGGCTAATTTAATTGCAGATATTATTATTATTATTGCCTATGATTGACTATAATTTGTTCAGTCATAAAGGCGTTCTAGATGACAAACCAATGGTTGTCTAAGTAACTAGAAAAACCCCCACAAGATACTGCATCCACCAACTAAAGCAAAATGAATCCACTTAACAGGAATTTACAGTGCAATGTACTTAGCTAAACAAGATGAAGATACAAAAATGGCTGTTATTATCTACAGCTATTCTGAAATGGCCTGCTTGCTATACTACTACAATGAAATTAAAAAGAGCAGATTTAAGCTTACAGTCTGTCTAATAGTTTTACAAGAAAATTGTGGTTTAGGACTTCAGGTTTAAGCATTAGTATCCTCTGTCACAAGGTCTTTTATGGTTCATTTTTATGGGTCAAATATCAATAGCCCCTTTAGAGTTTCTCTATGGGTACGTTCGGTCTTAAGTAAAATGAAAGAACCCAAAATGAAGCGTCAATTTTGGGGAGAGAATCAGAGAAACACACACCCCCACACACAAAAACTAATTTGAAATTGAAAACATTAAATTGCATCCAGCAATGGTATTAAAAATCAGTGTAATTAATGATTTATGATTTAATCAGGATAATTATACTTTGGGGCTTAATATCAGTCTTGATTATTTTTAATGTACGCCTAGTATAGAATAAAAAAATCCTAGACATTCTCAAATAAAAAGGATAATTGCACAGATGAGAGGGAGGGGGGAAACTAGTGTTACAGAGAAATCTCCATCAATCTAAGCCTTTTTTGAAATTGACAGACAGCCCATAGAGAGGGGATACTGCAGCTTAAATATCAATGCCTTCCTCGGATGGATACAGGAAATGGTTAAGAGAGGGGTGTCACAATACAGCTAAATGCAGAGGCAGAGGGCTACAGCACACAGCAGCAAGTTGACCATTCACTGTGCTACACAATGAAGAAAAAAAAAAAAAAAGATTTGATAAATGCAAAATGTCATCATCCCATCATCACAATAGAGACGGCAGTTAACAATGCCACTATGCTCAACCTGGGCCACATGTACACATACAATCAAGGGAAATAATTTGTAAAGCGACTGGGCAACAGCAGGAAAGGAAAGACCAGATTCTGATCTCAGTGACACTGGGGGTAAATCAGTGCATCTGAAGCCATCGGTGCAGTGGAGTTACTCTGGATTTATAGCAGTGTAAACTGAGATCAGAATCTGGACCGAGGAGTCTAATTGTGCTAGATTTTAATCCACGTTTTATTGGGTCCCCGTGATCAAGATCTCAGTGGTAATTACACCAGTGGATCAGTTTTAAGAAGAAATTTATTTTATATATAAATAAAGCTATAGGGACTTGACCAACAATAGGCCAAAGGCAGGTGGGAGGTCAGGCTGGGGGAACACTTCCAGGGAAAGAAATGTAAGGAGAGAGAGAGAGGCTGATTTGGAAATAATGAATCTAAATGCATCCTGCTTTTGACAGAAAGAAAATGGAAGGAATGAGGGAGAAAGGGGGTGGGGAGGTCCAAGTCCATTGTCTGTAGCAGAATGTGGGGTGGATGGGAACGAGGGAAGGTGGGAAAAAAATATGCAATGGCCATACACATCCCATATTAAATATCTGTGGAAAAGAATCACCAGGCTGCTTTCCTGACAAACTATCTCGGAGCCAGAAGAGCACGGTGGAGCTGTGGACTGATCACCCCCAGGATCCCCAAGCAGAGGCAGGCGGGGGGGGGGGGGGGGGACGGCCAAGGAGAAAAATAAAATCCCCCCTCAAAACGGGTCCCAAGAGGGGGGGAGCGGGACGAGATCAGCTATGCAGCGCCCCCGGGCTTGCAAATCAATCAGGGGGTTACACGGAGCACACGCGCCGAGGACACAAAATCAAATCGCTCCCTACGGATTGCACACAAAAAAAGGACAAAAATCTCCCCCCCCCTTTTTTTTTTTGCAGCCCCCGTCGGGGCACGGAGCGGGGCTGGGCTCGCCCCCCCCCCGGGGGATTTGTCAGGGGGGGCAGGGGGTTCGCCGAACCCACCCGAGAAGCAGCGAAAATCACCCCCCCCCCCGCTTGCTTGCTTGCTGGGGGGGGTCTCTTGCTGGGGGGGTCTCTTGCTTGTGGGGGGGTCTCTTGCTGGGGGGTCTCTTGCTGGGGGGGGTCTCGCTTCCCTTCCTCCCCCCCTGCATCTGAGCCGCCAGACCGAGGAGCCGGGGGGGGGGGGGCTCCAGAGAAACCCAAGGCTCGTGCATGGACACCCCCACCCCCCCGAAGAAGCCCCGAAGGCGAAAGCGATACCTCGGTTCCGCACGGAGCCGAACACTGGAAGCACAAGGTAGCCGACGTGCACCAGAACCATCCTGCCTCCTGCCCGCGGCGGCGGCGGTCCCTTTGTGGCGCGGCTCCGGGGCGGCGGTGGGAGCGGGGCGGCGGCTGGCGGGGAGACAGATGGCCCATGGAAATGGTCCCTTCCAATCCCCTCTATACATTCAAATGTGGAGCTGGGGCTGCAGCTGCCTGGCACACAAAGGGACGGGCAGCCAATGGGAGGGAGGCCTGGGAGGAGGGGGCGGTGGGTTCTCTCTCGCCGGGTTTTTTTTTTTTGGGGGGGGGGAGGGGGTTGTTGTTGGGATGATCATCTCCAGCTCGGGGCTCTGTGGCAGGGAGGAGACCCAATCAGGGGCTGGAGCCTGCCCCGGGGCCCTGCTGGCTTAAGCTGCCTCCCAACAAGGAGAAGGGAGCAAATTGGGGGCAGAGGCTGGAGGGGGGGATTTTACACCCAGATATACTCACACACACACCCACCCACCACAGAGAGATGTGCCTGCACACACCCATAGAGACACATGGAGTGATTCAGAGACCCGGAGATACACAGACATCACATATGCTCCACACACCCTAGACACAGAGAATCACCCGTGGGACGGAGATAAACATGCATTGTAAGCATACAGGGCCAGGTTGTTAAAGGTATTTAGATGCCTAAAGATGCAGCTAGGCGCCTTACTACCTTTACATCTCTGGCTCACCCGTCCTACATACAAAGACACACAAAGGCACTTGTATGCCAACTCTCCACAAAGACACCTACGCACCCAGACATACATAGGCACACATGCACAAACATACAGTCCATACATACATTAAGACACACACCAATATACAGAGACATCAACACACTCAACATATGAACACAGACACTGATCACACCTGTATAAAAAAGTCCTGTAGAAGTTGAGAGAATGATAACCCTGCTATAGAATGCTACAGAATGGTTAGGGAGACTAAATAAATGTCTTTATTAAATCCTGAGGCTTTTCAGAGTAATTTCTGTAGAATTCTATGAAGTATCTCTATTGGTTAATTCCTGCTACATTCCATAGGTCTTCTCCACTAAGGCACAGACAGATACACATAAAGACACACAGAGAGGCATACACACAGCATATACACAATCTATGCAAATATGTAAAGTGTATGCACACACACACACACAGGCATGGACACACACAGAGAGAGGGAACAAATATGTACTCTATACACACAGCTAGACAAACAGGGGCACCCAACACATACGTACATTTACCCTATACTCACAGATACACATACATACATACATACCCTATACACATACATACATATACCCTATATTCACAAATAGAGCAGAGATACACAGAGACACATAAACATGCACATTGTACACATAAAGTCATATATATGCACCCAAATCAGATATACACACACACATAAATGCACACTGCCTAATCACTCAAAGACAAAGGGGAAACCGTATACAGACACACACACACACACACACACAGAGTCAGACATATACTGACACCCTGCACCCGTGCTTATAGAAAGTCCCACAGAGTGAGCAGAAATTTCTGTAGAATTTCTAAGCCAGTCTACAGAATCCTATAACAGGGATAAAAGTCACAATTAAATTCTATAGGATAGTTTTAAAATTCTATAGCAAGGATATAATCATTCTCTATTCAATTCTATATGGATATAGAATCATTTTTGTAAAATCCTGTTTCATTTCTACGGAACCCTATTGTATAAATCCCTATTAAATTCTCTAGGACATGCATACAGAGACATAATCAAATATACAGACAGACAAACTTTACACACATACTGGACAAGTACAGCAGCACCTTGATCCCTCCCATTTATATGTACATCCTACACACAAAGCTGTACAGACACACACAACAGCCGGACCTGAAAAGGTGTCCATTTCCAGCCTAAATCCCTGCAGAGTGCTAAAAACAACAGCAAGGCAACCCTTACATATACAACTAACAGGAAAATAATATCCCACTGAACAAGACAAAAAAGGTAAGAGCGATGGTGTGACATTGATTGTCATTAACTAACAAGAAAATGAAGGAAATCTCTATTTTAAAATACTGTCTGGGATCTGTTTGAAGCCAGTCTGTGCTTCATATACCACAACATGCTGCAGAAGAGTAAATCATTGCTCATGTGACAATGAAATAATCACAGTAGTCCCTTTCTTCTAACACTGCACCAGGAACTTTATGAATATAAGGACATTGTATTCCCCTTAAAGCTATTCTGTTTCTCTCTGCTTCACTGTACAACTTCAGGGCTAGAGCTTTTCCCAGTCTCTCTGTGCTCTGGTTTCCTGCAACCAATTTAAAGAAACAGTGCACATAACTTGATGGGGTATAGTAGAAAAAAGTTAGGATTTTTTCCTTCATAAAATCTGATGTTAGTGGAACCAATTGAAGAGACCTGGAAAGAACTTAATTCAAGTGAAAAGGAACACAATGTAGCAATCCAGAATGGTAAAATCTGGGAAATGTAGAGACACACAGAGTCCACATAGAAAACAGATACCCTAAATTATTCACCCTTGGGCCTCGTAATAAATGCATCAGGAAGTCTCAAACCAGCTACGTATAAGCACTACAAAAAAAAAGAAAAGAAAAAAGACTTTCTGTGGATTCCGCCATATAAAGAAATCACTAGATAAATACAAGCCACTTCAAGCTGGTTGAAAATGGCCTTCCCTGCAGCCCCAAACCAAACCATTGTCCAGTTTTTCCAACCAAATACAAACTTTCTCTCTCTCTTCCCCTCTGGAAGACTGAAAATCCCACCCCCCACACCCCCAACATTTTTATTTTTAAAAATCATGTTTGGCTTCAGCTTTTCTTCCAAAAAACTGCAGCAGCTAAAAAAAAACAAAAAAAAACCTCGTTTTTTAAAAAATTCCCATGAAAAACAACTGACATTTTTTGGACCAGGTTAAAAGCCACCACCATTAATACTGTGTGACAGTACAAGTCAAAGTGGTCACTAGGTCGGAACAAAGTCAGCTCTAGCTCAAGAATGGAGCAAAATCCTGAAGAAAACCGTCAGCAATTCTGCAAGCAAGTACTGTGTGTACACAGGAACACTCCCAAGAGCAGCAGAGAATAAAACTAGGACAGTTCCTCCTACTGATCGATATCTAAAACCATGTGTTGTGCCCCTGGTATTACCTCATTAAGAGCAACATGTACTCTCTCCATCAGAAAGCAATACAGACTTAAAAGATAAATACCAAAAAAATGCCACTCCACTGCTGTGCAATTTCAATCCTGGCATGAATAATACTAGTCCACATGCTTCCTTCCTGCAAAAAGTACTCTGAAGGAAATACATTCATGCAAAAACCCCATAGCTCCGTTAACGGGTGCAAAGTGGGTGGGGACAAAACAGACGTTGGAAGGTTTGGGATCCATAGGGAAGCTGGCCTCAACTGGGTGGATCTGCCCAGGGTGGATCCTGGAAGTAAAAGCTCCCTGGAGCAGAATTCATTTTGTGTGTGCTTAGCCACAGGTCTGGGATCAGGGAATGTGCCACTTAGTGCTGCTCTTCCACCCTGCTTGCCCACTTTTTCCTACACACCTTCAGGGATTATTGAAGAGAGTGAGGGTGGCTACCCAGAGACAAGCAACCTCCCACGTAGCTACTTTCCCCCTTCTTATGGACCAATCATGTTTCTGTCATAGCTTTCGTGTCACCTGGTTTTCAGAGATACTGAACTCTTGTGCCAATGACAAGAGCTCAGCGGCACCTCTGCAAAGTAGGCCACAATCCCGCAAGTGACTCTTTGAATCCCCCTGGAGCCCCATTCTATCTCTAACACTTACAAGGACGCCATTACCCTCGTGAGTGTCTGAGCTCCTCACAGTATTTAAGGTAGTTCTCCTCCTAACATCCCTGTAGGGCAGGGAAGTGGTATCCCCATTCTACAGCGGCCCAGGCAGGCTAAGCGACTTGACCAACATCACGCAGGAAGAGTGATGGCGCCAAGACTTGTATCTATGTCTCCCAAGTTCTAGGTGAGCATCCTAACTTGGGGACCATTCTTCCGCTCCTAACTGACACCTCAACGTGTCCCCACAAGTCGTCGGGCCTCCACCCACACAGAATCACTTGCAGCATCAGGGCCTTATTTAGGGATCCAAATAAGAAACTAGATGCCTAACCTTTAACAGACAAGTTTGAAAAATATGGCCAGGGGTTTAGAAACTCATGACATGACCTATGTTGGGGACATACTTGATTGTACTGTATGGTATTGAATTTAGGCATCACTTGCTTCCCTTGTTTTTTTGCAATGGCATTGTAGCTGTGTTGGTCCCAAGAGGCCTCCTGGTCTGAAGAGCTCTGTGTAACTCAAAAATGTGTCTCTTTCACCAATAGAAGTAGTCCAATAAAAGGTATTACGTCACCCACCTTGTGTCTCTAATAACATTTACTGAATTCAGTGGACACACTCAGGAAATTACACCCACACCCCCCCCCATGCCAGGTTATTCTGAATTTATTTATATGTAAAGGGATATATTTGTCCCCCTTAGGATAAGCAAATCCACCCTTTAAAAATGGGAATGCTAGTGTAATTTAGTCTGTACCAGTTTTCCACAGGCAAACTGTTCCTTCCTGAATCACTGAAACATCCTCGCAAACATGCCATGTAACTACGATACATTTCTTTTAAAATAGCATTTCAGCTGCATTGGCATTTCAGCTTTCATTTAAAACCCACAAAAGCAAAGATATTCAGCATTAAGGTGGAAAACCCAGGCCTCTATTCTGTCCTGAATTCACCCCCTTGCACCTGGGGGATTAAGGGGGGGCTTAATACAGCAGCAGCTTAAGGCCAAAGTATCTATCTGGATTTTCACCCTTAAGTTTGAAATACAGTTCTGTCCTGTTATTGGGTTAGGAAAGACCTTTAGTCTAAACATAGGTTTTTGCGATTGATCACATGGATGTGTTTCCTTTGCAATCGTATTATTGCATCTAAAGAGAGACTTTACTTGTAAAGAGAACTCGCAATATTTTCCCTATCAGCAACATATGTATATCAGCCCTTCCGATAGCATCAATCTACTGTGCTCCTCCATACGACAGTAACAATCGTAACAAAACACCCACTGTCTAGGCTGTTACCACTGACAATTGCTTAGGATGGTTTAAAACTGGAAAATATATCTAATGAAGGCTCTGATCCTGTCCTGGTGGAAGACAATGAGAGTATTGTCACAGACTTCAGCAGAGAGCAAGCCCTAAACAGGGTGGAGGTTTTTTTTAAAAAAACACCCTGAATCCTTAACACAATACACAATTATGCTCTATTGTCTTAACGCCCTACATATTTTGAGGACTTATTAATTGGCACATTGTTCACCTGAAATGGTTCCAGTCTATCCCACATGTGAAAAAACTAAACTGAGATTTCCTTAAGAAACATCCTAGGACAGGGGTCTTCAAACTTTTTGAGATGAGGGCCATAATACATGTTTGAAGGGGCTTCGCAGGCTGCTACCGCGGCCCACTTCCTTTGCTCCTCTGGCCTCTGCTGCACCCCCTTCCCCCATTGCTTCTCTGGCCACTGCCTCAATCCCCCTCCCCCCCTTTACTCCTCTAGCTGCACCGCAGGGGCATTCACCCCTTCACACATGGGGCCACTGGCAGAAGCTCGCGGGGGGGGGGGGGGGGAGGACAGCAGTGGCTTCTCCATGTGCCTGGTCAGATGGGGCTGGACAAATTGATGCCCCAGGCCGGATCTGGCCTCCAGGCCGTAGTTTGGAGACCCCTGTCCTAGGAGCACCCAGGAATTTATAATGAACCAACTCAGCTGATTTGTTTGCAGGTTGAGGGTGGGGGAGGGGGACCAAGCCCTATCTACCCTCATTTAATGAGTAGCTTTGTAACTTGTGTAAGTGGATGGGTGAGAATCCTCCTGAGTAATATCCTATGACCAGAGCTCCTGTTCTAGGTTGTTGGGTTTTTTTGGTACTGTTATTACTTTCAAACTCATGTTCTGGACAGTTTGGCATCTTAGGTAGAGATTTTCCTTGTTTACCCAGCATTTCCTCAGATAATGTTTTACCCTAGAAAACAGGAGGTTGGTAATAAGAGAAAATATGATGGACATAAAAGGCCAAATCTATTTCCCTTCCCTTCCCCACCCCATGACCTCTCCAGACTGAGCTGGTCACTGAAGAGATGCATGGGGGTGTTGAAGAGAATGAAATTGACCTTGTCCTATTTCTTTATGGAGGAAGCAGCCTGTACATCCACTAATGCAGCAAGGGAAAGCACAGAAGCACTATGCAGGAGCAGATCAGCTTAGCCCAGGGGTCTCAAACATGCAGTCCACAGGGTTATTTCCTGCAGCCTGCCAAGCTCCCTCCCCCCGCATCCCCACCTCCCAGCGCGCCGCGTCCCCGCTCCTCTGCTTACCTCCAGGTGCTTCCCCCACCAAACAGCTGTTTGGTGGCACTTAGCACTTTCCAGGAGAGAGGGGGGAGGAGCAGGGAGCCACGCACTCAGGGGAGGAGGTGGAGAAGAGGCAGGGCACAGGTGGGGATTTGGGGAAGGGGTTGGAATGGGGGTAGGGAAGGGGTGGGGAAGGGGTGGAGCCTCATGGAAGGGGTGGAGTGGGAGGCAGGGCCAGGGACAGCGGGCGGGGGAGGGCTTGTGTCTGTGATGTGGCCCTGGGCCCAATGTACTAGTCCTCATGTGGTCCTTCTGGTGATTCGAGTTTGAGATCCCTGGCCGAGCCCCTCTCTCTCTGATGACCTGTCTGTGTCCTGATGCCTGCTCTCTTCTGTGAAGCTGGGCTCAGTTCTGTGCACACAGCATGGGGTACACCCGTGGAACAAGAGTGGAATTAGGGCTGATCCACCCTTGAGATGCCACAGAGGCACAGCTGCAGTGTTTTGGTGTGGATGCTACCTGTGCCGACAGGAGGGGTTTTCCAATGCCCTCGGCGTAGGTAATCCACCTCCCAGAGAGGCCGTTAGGGTGACAGAAGAATGCTTCCATTGGCCGAGTGCTGTCTCTACCAATGGTTAGGTAGGCTTTACTGCTGTCCTCTCCACTGCTTGCATCCGACGAAGTGGGTATTAGCCCACAAAAGCTTATGCTTCAATACTTTAGTTAGTCTTTAAGGTGCCACAGGACTCTTTGTTACCTCTGCTATTCCAGACTAACACGGCTACCTCTCTGATTCTTGCCCAGTTTTACACCCCCCTGAGCAACATAGCTGGGCTGACCTAATTTTGTAGTGTAGACCACGGCTAAGAGTGCATTTATTCTGGTTTAGCTTATGTTTTTTGGGAAGGGGTTGAAGATATGCCAAAAAAGCCACTATTGTACTGGCTAAGTGTCCATAAGGGGAATTGTGTCAGTATAACTACAGCCATAAAGTTGGTAAAACCTTTCGATGTGGAAAAGGCTTATGTCACACTGTCTTCCCACCGTGGCTGCAAGAGTCCCATCCCTCCACAGGTCCGGCCATCTGGATCATCCTTCCTGTATTCCTCCACCTCCGGTTCTTTTTCCAATTCCATCTTGCTATATAGCCCTTCGTTATTAGCTCTACAGCTAAATGCTTCATTCTATTTGCCATGCTGTAGCTCGGCTCCTGTTTTGCTGGCTTAGCGGTTGTGACTGGGGAACACATCTGACCACATGAGTTGTCATTGTCGGTGTGTTTACATCCTCGTGAAGTCTGCTAGGAGGTCACCGTAATGGGAAAGGGCAGTGACAGACTCCCAGAGGGAACCCCAGGAGGGACAAGTTCAGACATGCCACAAAAATGTGTATTGGAGACAATACCCTGGTGGATGGGAAACAGCAGGGGTCCAAGGGGAAAAGAAGAAAGGGAAGGAAGTTTCACCTTGAGGCAGCCCTGCTGGGAGAGGGAACAGAGTTAATGAGACACCAGAGGATGCTGCTCTTCCCAGGAGATCCTCTTCATATGAGAAGAGAGAGAAAAATCAAGCAAAAGGTTCTGACAGGGATACTGACATACGAGACTCCTGCTACTTCTCCTTGCCCTTTGGAGACCAGGCTTCATGACCCCTAGTGATGCAGCTTCCCACATGAGCATATATGTCTTTATCCACATCTGCTCCTCTCCGCTCTGGGACAGGGACTATCTTTTAATTCTATGTTTGGACAGCACCTATCATAACGGGGTCCTGGGCCGTATCTGGGGCTCTTAGGTGCTATGGTAATATAAATTAATAAATCCTCCTCATTTGCATTTGGCTGCTAAGTAAGCACAAAAATGATTTTGCTCCATCGTGCTATGCACTAGCTTCTGCAGGTGCATCCCAGCGATCCTAACGCCCTAACTCCAGCCTTTCTCCCTTGTTCTGTCCTTCCGTTTTGTTGGCCTCATTCACTGCACTGTAAACCTGTGTATGTGGGACACGGGATTGTGGACTCGATGTTTCCAAGCCCACGCTTGAGTGTCCACACTGCATCGTAAACCTGGGTTTGCAGCAGCTGGACCTGGGTCTCAACACCATGCTAACGTGTCCATACTGTACCACGCAGACCTTCTGACTCAGATCCACAGCTTGAACTGTGTCCACACTGCAAAATCACAAGGCTTGGAGTGGAGTCACAGTGGGATTGGGACTCTGACCCCACTAGCAGGCTCCTAGGAGCCAGGTCCTGAGTGCTCGCTGACCTGAGTCAGATTGATTTGTGTGTGGACGGAAACAGAATTTGGGCTCAAACTGGAGACAGAGCCTTATGTGCAGTGTAGACACCCTCTATCATGGCTAAGCTGCGACTGTGCTTTGGGGTGGGGACAGCACCTTCTCATTTGCTGTAGGTGGTGTCTGGTGCACTGTCAGATAAATAGCAAACAAAGAGTCTGCCCTGGGAGGAACCGTCTGTCCATTGTGTGGTGCAGTCCACTGACCCCCAGTGTGCAGAGGAGCTGTGGGTCTGGCCCAGGGACGGTCCCCATTCTTTACGTCCAGCCACTGCCCCTCCCTTCTCCACTATAAACACCAAAGCCACTTGTCGTTATATTAGGGTAGGTTTTCACCCGGATCGGCGGGCAGCAAGCCATCTTTTAGCAATTGATTTCTCGCATCTCCTTAACACGCGAGAAATCGATCCCCCGCGGCGCCCCCGTCAACTCCCTAACTCCAACTTGTTGCAAGGCAAGCTGGAGTGGATGGGGGAAGCGCGCTGCCGACCGCCGCGAGGACGGCAGGTAAGTCGGCTGAAGATACGCCGACTTCAGCTACGTTATTCACATAGCCGAAGTTGCGTATCTGCCGTCGATCCCCCTGAGTGAAGACCAGCCCTTAGAGGCCCTTTGTCGGTGGGCCCTGCCCAACCTTTCGGCTCAAATACCTCACTGCACCATTGAGCCACCTGAACCCTCTACCAGCCTTTATCACCTCAGCAGGGACCGCCTTTCATTCGGTGTTTGTACAGCACCGCACACGGTGGAGTCCTGGGCCAGGACTGGGGTTCCGAGGCATTGCAGGATTACTGTATTTCCTATTCATTTATGCTTTGTGTTATTTAGATTGGTAACGCATTCTGGGTTATGCTTTGCATGAATGACAAACTAAGGAGCTTTTCTATTCCTATTTACTTAACTTCCAATTCTTTTCCTTCATCAGGCCAGAGTTGTTGGGCTTTGGGGATGGATTTTTTTGCTATATTGTTTTCTAGGATTTGCTTTGTCCTAACGTGCACCAATACCCTGGTTTTCTCACCAGTCCGAGGCCTCTTTAATCCATGCTTAGTTTATCCATTGCGTACATCTGGATACCTCTGAAAAATGCAAGCAGTCACCAGTCTCAGAATATGTATCTACTATTAATCTGGATTAGTTTATTTTTCTGATCTGAATGAAAATAGGAGTTTGCAGCCAGAATCTGATTAACTCTTTTGCACCCTGCTATGTAGCCCTGGCATGTTGGACGGTAGCACTAATGCAAGTGCCATTTCCCAGCATGACACGGATTAAGCTCATCTGACTACTGCAGAGACAACTGTTTGTGAGCCCTTGTTTGCCATTTTATGGCTATTAAATTCAGAGGGAGGGAGGCTGATTCTCCTTTTAAAGTTTTCACCCAATTTCTGGGCAGAGAAGCACAGCACTAGGGAACCTAGCACTGCAGCCGTCAGCATCTCACATACGCTTTACTGGTTTGTAGTCACCTGGTTGAGTTTTCCTTTCAAACCCTGTATGTTGAAGGTGAACGGAACAGGAAATTAAAATGAAGTTTCCCCCCTTTCTGGGATGCACAACGAAGACCCGAAAGAGTGGTTTTGGAAGAGGTCTGAGGAGGAAATGAGGAGGGGCCTTTTTTAAAAAAACAACAAACTAAAGTTATCTGCATTATTTTCTCATTAGAAATTCAGGTCTCATTTCTCTGTGTTTCCTAGAAGATTGTGTGGATAGCTGGCGATCTTTTGCTGTGAAGTTCTGAGTGACCAAATCATGCAGCATAAAGACAACACTAAAGTTTCTTGAGGGCTGCAGATTTGTAATACTATTTTAGTGGTCTGCAGCAGTGGTTCTCAACCACGGGGACATGTACCCTTGGGGGGATGCAGAGGTCTTTAAAGGGATCATCACCGGATCCATGCAGATCTCCACCCTCTGGTGCCTGCACCCTGTGTTTGGGCTGGTGAAATAGAGTCCTCCATGCCTTCTTATGGTGGTTCACCCGTGTCTGTATTCATGGGGCCCATGCAGTTCCCCAAATCCCCCAACAGATAGTGACCCACAGACCCTGACCAGGGTCTCCTGTCCTTTGAGGCTTCCTTACTGCTAAGGAGACAGCAAAACTGCCCTCCTGTCTCCTCTCAGGCTAGCCTCCTCACGGAGGCGTGCTCAGGGCTTTTATAGCCCTGCTGGTGCGCAGTCCAGCTGCCAGCACTTAGCTCAGCAAATTCCTCTGGGCCAGCCCTCCTTGGGGCTTGCAGCTGGGCTCTCTGCTGAATACCTGGGTCTCTGCCCCGGCCTCTTGCCCAGAAAGCAGGCCCCAGCCAGCATTTTGGCAGGGCTCTAAGGTGGTTTACCCCTGCCCTGCCACAGGGATACATCATCTCATCTAGAGATTCGTCTAGTTTTACAACCGGCTACCTAAAGAGCACTAGCGAAGTCAGTACCAACAAATTTCAGACAGACAAGGACATATTTATACTGTTCTATGTACTATGCCCTGACATGAAGTACAATATTAATATTCCATTGGATTTATAATTGTATGGTAAAAATGAGAATGGAAGCAATTTTCCAGTAATCGTGTGCTGGGACACTTGTATTTCTATGTCTGATTTTGTAAGCAAGTTGATTTTAAGCGAGGTGAAGCTTGGGGGCACGCAAGACAAATCAGATTCCTGAAAGGGGTGCAGTAATCTGGATAGGTTGAGAGCCCCCGTTGTGTAGGATCCTGGATTATGTTCACTATTACCTTTCACATTTTAGAAGGAGAGCTCAACTCGATTAACTCATTTACTCCCTTTTTTGGAGTAATCCTGGTTCAGCAGCAGGCTGTGGGTTATATAGCCCACGAAAGTTTAGGCCCAAATAAATGTGTTTGTCTCTAAGGTGCCACAAGGACTCCTCATTCTTTTTGCTTTCCAGCGAGGTGAGGCTAGTTTACTCTGCTCAGTGAATTCATTACTTAACAGAGAAGCAGTCACTGTTTCCCTTGGAATTTGATCTCTTTAATGTTAAACATGCCACAGGGACACTGACTTAAGGGAATGCTAAAAAAACGACCCCAAAACAAAGGAGTAAAAAGTTAACACACAACCAACCAGAGAGAAGAATCTGAAAATGCGTATGGTGACATGACTTTCATTCATCATTACCTGAGCCGCCTTCGTCTGCAGTATGCTGAAAACTTAATGAGGTTGGGCCCTTTTATGAGATTTCCAATATTTTCAGGTTTCTGCCAGGCTCGCAGGTCACCGTTGAATCCACAGGTGGGGGCAGCTCCATTGAAATCAATGGAGATTTACCTGCTTCCTGGGGTGACCAGACAGCAAATGTGAAAAATCAGGACAGAGGGGGGGGGGGGGGGTAATAGGAGCCTATATGACAGACCCCAAAATTGGGACTGTCCCTATAAAATCAGGACATCGGGTCACCCTACACAGTGGTGAATGAGACCCCTACCTCCCCTTTCTGGATAAAGCCCCTGTCTGCTTGAGAGGCAGGGTTGCCCACTAGACTGGTACTCACGAGGCTGGGTTCCATTCCCAACTCTCCTGCCTCAGTTTCCCATCCCACCTTTCGATCGCCGTGTTTATTTAGCGTGTAGGATCTTTGGGACAAGGACCGTCACTCACTCTGTGTGCGCATGGTGGGGTCTCAGTCTCAGCAGGGGCCTCCAGGTGCGAACAGAACATAAATAATAGTCACCTTCTCCAGCCCGGTTGCATGTTTCAGGACTGGTTGGTGAGCACAGCAAAATCCCCAGGAGTGCCCTGGTTCAGATTGTCAAAGGCCTCTTTCTAACTACTGCTAGCGAGCTGCCTTCTACATTTGTCTTTCTTGTCATCCTTCACAGCTGCATTTGACACATCTCAGCATTTGATTTGTCTCAAATGCCTGATGACATCTGTTGGCTGGAGTGGAACGCTTGCTTTCTTGCAGGCCAATCGCAGGCAGTTCATGTGTCTCTCAACAACTTCATCTCCTCTGCCGAGTCAGTTGTCTTGGGTATTTCGCAGGGCTCTGTCCTCAGTCCCCTGCTTTTAATCTGCACGTGCTTTCCCTCTGCAATCTGATCTAGCAGCATGGCTTTGCATTTCATTCAGATGCCAAAGACAGATTTACGTTAAAATTAGCCATAATATTCCTTCTGCCACCTCTGTGCAGTCTACACGTCTAGTCAATGCCAAGGCTTCAGCATCTCAACAGCAGCTACCATCTCTTGCCCCTTACCTCACAGTTAAAGGCGTCCAGTGTTCAGCTGGGTTATGGTTCCAGGTTTGAACTGCGTGCGATGAAGTCTGCTCTTCACCATTTAACCAGATCTCGTTCCCTCCTCCCTCTGTCTAATGTTGAGACCAGTGTTTCCTTCTGCCATATAGCGCAATTGCAGTACCCATGTCTGGGCCTCGCAGAATTCCCAATGGCGCTATCTAGCTATAGACCTGAATCTGCTCTCACTTTCCTCCACAACTCCATTGACTTCAAGTTATTCTGGTGCATGTGAGAGGAACATCAGCCACTGTATATTTATCATGTACCCACATATAATGCAGGTTCAAGAATAGCAGCCATGTTAGTCTGTATCCGTAAAGAAAGCGAGAAATACTTGTAGCACCTTAGAGACTAACCAGTTTATTTCAGCATAAGCTTTTGTGGGCTATAGCCCACTTCATCGGATGCATAGAGCCTGATCTCACACATAACTGCATCTCCACTTTTAGCTCCATTATGCTGGTTGCCAGTTTCATTCCAAATTAGCTTCCAGGCCTATAAACATCTTGGAAATCTTACTCTGATCTGGTCACTCTTTACAACCCTAAACATCAGCTGCGGTAACAGGATGTTGGTTTACTCCTTTCACCGCTACCAAGGGAAGCCACGTTAGATAGACATTGCTTTCATTTAGCAATTTTTCAATGGGCAGCCATGCCATAAAATGTCAGGAGTGCCACTCCTCTTTAACTCTTTGATTTCAAAGTGAAGATTTCAGTTGCTACCCAGGCACTTGTGCCTGGCATGACTCAATTGTTGTTGATGTTCTTGAAGTGCCTCAAGACTTCGTGATATGATAAGACTCTATGGAACCCCAAAGTCCTAACAACAGGACACAGAGTAATTATAAATCCCTTGTCACTTTTGCAGTAGAAATGCCTGGCCAGATTCTTGTGTAGGTAATTACATTCTGCCTACCTAAAATTCTTTCTAATTTTAATTCTTTAGTTTGACTCCAGAATTGATTGATATTAAAAGGCCGCTGCTGCTTTCCTTGTATTATCCCAAGCACCGGCATTCCAAATGGGAGTATCTCTGGGCAACTTTGGGTCCCAACTGTCACCAGATGTCTTCTTAATAAACAGTTAATGGGCTGAGGCATGGTCTACACTACAGAGTTAGGCTGACACGAGGCAACTTACATTGACCGAACAGTGTAAATAAGTGTCTACCTTAAAATTTCACTGCACCAGACATAACTTGCCCACTACACCAACTTCCACAAGAGGCAGAGAGTCAACGCTGATGTAGTTAGGTTGACACAGTGTCAGTGTAGACACTACGTTGCTTACATCAGCTATTGCTGGCTTTCAGAAGCTGTCCCACAATGCCCCACACTGACAGCTTAATTGGTGCAAGGGCTCCTGGTGAGGACACACACTGCTGACACCAGGAGCAAAGCGTAGACACGCACAAGCGTGTAATGACTGCAGCAGCTGTACACCGACGTAAGTTATGTTGATTTAATTTCGTAGCGCAGAAATGCTTTGAGTGGCTAATGGAATCCGAGCCTACCAAAGGCCCCCCGCCCTCCCCCCCCACACACACACACTGAAGTCCAGAGTGGAACAACACCCAGCCCCACCTACTGGTCGGCCTGTGCTGTTTAAGCCAGAAGGACGCACAGGAAGTTGTCCACGCAGCCAAGTGAATTCCTGGCTGGCTGGCACATTGGACCCTGTCATCTCATCTGACTCCTGAACCCTGCTTTCCTGACTTGTTCCTGATCCCTGCCCCATGCCTCCCAATCCAGATCCTTGGTTCAACACCCAATTCTGACTCTGACCTCAAACTAGTTCTGCGAACTGCCCAAGAAGATCTACATCTCAAACCCCACACGTTTCACCCCTGCACTGACAAACCCATCTATACAGCAGGAGAAATATCCACTTGACATTTTCATTGGGTGCAGGTCATCTTTTCTGACTCTTCAAGACTCCAGTGCTCTGTGAGACGAACGTTGTCCCCTCGTCCTCACACACCCTGCTTTCACTCTGCATGATAATGCAGGTCACAGGAACTTTTTTTATTAAATCTATTATTAAAAGGCCAAATAGCTGAGAGAAAAAACATCCCACGCTGCTTTTCGAGGGCAAGAATGGTTCCTCTTTGGGAACTATATATGTTAGATGGTTATAAAATTATAATTTTCTATTATATTACTCTATATTTTGCCTCAGCAGTTATCCCCCAGGGACTGGATCTGGGGTGTCTAAAATGTTATAATGATCCTATTGCCATTTCAACATCGCTTCTAGATGAGCGCATGCTCAGAGCCGACCCGTGTCTCTCTTTATCCGGTACAAGTCAGTCAGAAAAGCAAAAATCACAAGCGGAGAGTGCTAGCCAAGATACACATTCCTGCCGTGCTAGCTAGAACTTGCCTGGTAGGAGACCAGGATAAGTTCATGAGAAGTTCTTAGCTCTCAGTCAAGAGCCACAAAATAAAGGGGAACAAAAATGTTGCAATATCCTTCAGCCAGCCAGGCCCCAGAGTGATATACAAACTCTGGGTGTAGGTTTGCCCCTGCTAGAATAGAGGGGTGGAATTTATGCCCCTCTCTGCCCTATGAGAATAGGGAGAGGCTCCAGCGGAGAATAAAGTAGTGGCCCAGCCTCCTATCCCTGCTCACAAAAACCTAACTGGCACCGTCAGTTTCCTCCCTAGGAGCCCCAATCTGCTTCATGGAGATGGGGGCAGAGAGGAGCAGAGTCCCTGAGCTGCTGGAGGAGCATCTCTCCCCCTCCTCCTGCAAAAGAAGCCGGCACTCTCATGTAGTCTGCTCCTGAAGAGGCGCACACACTGTGCTCTCCCCCGAGGCAATCCCTTGATCGGAAATGAAAGCTCCAGTCTGGGCCTTGTGCAATCAGCTCCCCGTGTGGCCTAGCGGGGACTTCCTGCAATAGCCAACCCGGTGAAGCATACGGATTGCTTTGATCTCGGGTCCCCCACCCCTCTTCCACCTCAGCTTGTAGAGTAGGGGCAGTGCAAGGAGGGGAGCAAGCTGCAAGTTGCTCACAGAGCAGCATTTGGAGAGACTCCTGCTGCCTGCCGCACAATCCTCTTCCCTCTCCCCCAGGACTCCCCTCCGGTGTGCTAGCTCCGTACTAACCCCAGGCAGGGATCTGGTGTAAATGCCACCCTGAAAATGCAGCACAGCTCTTGATGCATGGGAGATCACAACACCCACTGAGGAGAAGCCAATCTCCAGATTTCAGCAGATTTCCACTCCCCTTCTGTATGGGTTTATGCACATCAAAAGCCAGAGAAGAAATGTATGTGGTAGGGATGGGGGACAGAAACCTGGGGGAGGGGGAAGAAGGATCCCAGGAGGGGGGAAGAAAAGGCAGCAGTTTCCTCCCAGCAATGCCAGGGAAGCTGCATTCCCTGCCTAACTGAGCGTGAAGGGAGCAAGACTCTTCCCTGCTATTTCACGTGACTCTCTCCCTTCTCCCTTGGAAGCTCCCCACCTGTTCCAGGCTGGAAAGGGAGACCGGCAGCACAAACTGAAGGAGGCATCGACTCTGTCTGCCCATTTATGAAAGGGGAAAGAAAGACACTTAGCCTTTGGTTGGGTAATGGAGGAAGGGGAAGGGAGAGATTGTATGACACACCAAAGGGATCCATCCTGCAGGAACTGGTCTCTCCAGCTGAAGACAAAGAGTAAATAGACAGCCTCCACAGAGAGGCTCTCTTTATGGCTGAAAGTGGATACTTTGTTGGAACAGATTTCCAATAGATTGCCCAGCCCTTTCTCACAACTCGGAATCTCATTTCTTTATGTTCCCTGAACACTGGGATATGTTAGTGAGCTTGCAGCTGTCTTGGAGGGGACTATTCACCATCCCATCGCTCTCTTTTGAATGCTGGCTTTGTAACGGCTTATAATAAATGGCTCCTTTTGCCGCCTGTCCCCGGATTAAAAATAAACTAGCTTCAACTCACAGAAATCAGGCTTCAGCTGCCAGTCTTAGTTTTGCAATCAAAAT
Source organism: Sternotherus odoratus (assembly GCA_032164245.1). Lineage (NCBI taxonomy): Eukaryota > Metazoa > Chordata > Testudines > Kinosternidae > Sternotherus > Sternotherus odoratus. The sequence continues at coordinate 96,716,906 of JAVMKO010000007.1, forward strand.
ATTTGCGGGGGGCGGGGGAAGGAAGGGGTTTCTCTCGGGAGGAGACACCAACAAAGTCAAATTTGTATTTGTTAACGTGCACGAAACAGAACAATGGTGAAGCAAACTGCAGCACATGTCGAGTAATTCATTCTGGCAAGTGAACCGGAATCAGCCAAATTCAACAGTTCCCCAAGCAAAGATCTTGTTAATACTACAACTCCACCTTCTCTTTTTAAATAAAGCAGACAGGGCTGAATATCTTTTTCCTTATATGGTCCGCATCACCCTAATATCTGGATTCCCCATTATTATTAATGGAGTCCCCTCACAGCACCTATGTGAGTACAGCTGTCTCGCGGATAGATCATTTTACAGATAGGGAAACTGAGGCACAAAGAAATTAAGCGACTGGTCCAAGATCACACAGCAAAGCCTCCCTCCCTCCATCCTGCCAAGACTTTATGCAGGTGCTTAACTTTCCTCTTGTGAGCCGTCCCACTGAAATCAATGGACCAACCCATGGAAGTCAAGTTAAGCCCCCGCCTGAATCTTTGCAGGATTGGGGTCTGCGGCTGTTGCAGAGGATGGGATTTGAATCCGGATTTCCTGAGCCCCACTTCAGTACCGTAGTCACACGACCACCACCCAGCACTTAGTTATTCTCGTTCGTTTGTTCCTTTACAGACAGAAGCACCCACAGGACCCAGCCAGGTAGGAGAAAAGCCTCTGTAAGCAAAGCGATCAAGGGCTTGAAGCTGTTGTTTTACGGCCCTGTTATACTGTTCCGGCAGCAGATCTGCTCACATGGGGATATTCCTAACACAGGGACTTACCCTGGCTGGCCGAGAGCTGGCAGCTGGCTCGGTGCCATCCCCTTCAAAGCCACTGGCATTGGGGCATGCCAAGGACATGGCCAGAGGGGCCAGGAGTATGGTCAGAGCACAACTGCTCCCCAGATGCTCTCAACTCCCACAACAGACTATAGGAATCATGGACAACGGAGCAGAAGTTAGAGCAACCTGAGACTAGGGTTCCCTGGGTCCACGGCCAGCAAGACCCAGATTCAGGGTTGGACCAATCTACCAAATGCCCCTGCAGTCCATCAGTTTCTGCCTGGGGTTGGTATGGTGATCTTCTTCCCCTATCCCCCGGATGTCTGTCGGGGATCCACACTTCTCTTTTTTTCCAGCCATGTTCTGGTACCAGCAAAAACCAGCTTGCGCAGATTAGCGATAAGGCTCGTCTATACCCAAAAGCTGTAGGGCTTTAACGCTGCGTCAGATCTGACTGATATATCTTAAAACACACCCGCGAACCCCCTACTTCTGGCACCTGAGTTTGAGTTTCCGTGGGAAGGTTTTTGCTGGCCACGCTCCCAGTGGAGTCTGCTCTCCCCAGCAATTGGGCTTGAAAATAGGACCAGTGACAGGAGACATGGGGTGTCTAGATCATAGGCCCAGAAATGGAAAGGGCTTCACCTCAAGCAAAATGTCCACACTGACCCTCCCTTCCAGCAGCCAGAAACTAGAGATGAGGCCCAAGCCGAACTCCCAAACCAGACCACTCCCAAGCCTAGGAGAGGTTCAGAGCAGGATCTGAACTTGGCAGATGTCTCCATTTCTAGCCAGCCGAAAGCCTGGATCCAAATACCCCGGAACTTTGTATCTGGACCGGAACTTTGTGCTATGAATCCATTTCTGCCAGAAACCTTCCCTCTTCCCCAGTGTAATGTTCTCTAGCAAATTCCAACCCCGCATGGAAATATAGCCAATTCCCAGAGACATCCGCCAGGAATTAACTAGTCTCCCATGTGTTGGAATAACGCAATTTAGAAACAACTGTATTATGAATGTTGTGTAGTAGGATTTTAAAAACTGTCTCAAACTGTACTTTCACTCCCTGTATATGAACTCTCAACCTCTAGCCTGGCATGCATCTTAAACTCATGTTTACCCTGCCACAGCTGTGCAGGAGTCATAGTGTCTGAGTACCCCTAAGGGTCCTGGACCTCCTGTTTACCAGACATGTAAATGGCATGGATTAATACCGAACAATGGATGTGATAGTCATTAAGTGTTATCACCTGTGTAAGTGTATTGAAAGCCCCCCTCCCTTATTCACACCTGAGTATAAAATAGGCCTCAGCCTTGCATGGAGCTGAGCCAATTGTTTGGGTAATAACCCCTCTGACTCCTATTGCTTGCAATAAATCGTGTTTTCCAGAAATCTACTGAGTAAATGCCTGTCCTTTGAGAGTATATTGGGATTGGGCTCCAAAGGTAAAGCAGTTTTGGGGTAAATCTAAGGCTTTCAGAAAAATTTCTAAGTGCTGCAAAATTCATTAGCATCCCATTCTGGTTTTTGGTGTTTGGTGTTTTGGCCATGCTCTTGTGTTGTTCTACGGAAAAGTCACAAACAGAGTGAAATAAAACCTGAGGAACAAGCTTTGCAAATATCAGAGATGAAGAAAAAGATGTGGAACCAGGGCACACATTTAAGGAAGGAGATCAAGCTAGTTCTTAGGCGACCTCTGAAAAAAATCAGCCCCAGTACATGCCTGAGTCAACTGCTCAAAGCTCAAATGATTCACAGTAACTGGATAAACAAAGATTTAAGAGACAATGCAACAATGCAAAGCAAAAGAAGAACAATAGAACCCAGCCCAGAAACAACAGAAGTGGCAGAAATACTCGGAGGCTGTTAATGGACTAAATAATAAAGGAGTTCCAGACAGGCTCATTGTTTTATTTTAAAAAAAGAGGTGGTGGGGGACCTAAAAGGTTATTTCCTCCTCCTTGCTATCTTGGGACAGAAAGAGCATGTACATAGGGCTAGGATTTTGCTATTGATTTCAGTGGGATTAAGATATGCCCTGTAAACATCCCCGCAGGGTGGGGGAGGGTTGTGGTGGGGGTGGGGAAATTGGATTTGTTCCTTCTTTATGGCATACAGAGGTTGACCTGACAAGGGTTTGTTTGGTTTTCCTGCTTGTTTGTTTTTTAACCTTAGGCCTAGCGCAGGTGGTATGGTGCTGTTGACTTCTTATACCAGTAGCTACCCTGATGCAAATGCTAATGTAGATGAGAAGCACTGCTGAGGCTCATAGCAGTATCACGTATTGGGGCATGGAAGTTTTCACTGCAGTCAGAGGCATGACAGATCAGTGTACATGTAAACATCTAGATCAGGTACCTCAACACATGTTGCAGCCACACCTCCCGTTGCAGTGTAGACACCTAGTTCTTAGTGTCCAAACAGTGCATCGCCATTAGGGATTTCCTCTAGTGTAGCTTCCTCAATGCACTTACACCAGTGCAAATTTCCTGGGTCTATACAAGCCCATAGAAATATCAGGATTCGTGTCTGCTCTAGCCTGGTTTTGCTGGCTGTCTTCTTGGAAGGTTCGATGTTTATTTCACCACTTTCTCAGCCTTTACTGAATTAATATTGCCGCTTCCAGACATTCAGAAATCATGAATCAACCCACCCCACCAGAAAAATCATGGAGCTGGTCCTCAAGGAATCCGTTTTGAGGCACTTGGAGGAGATCACTGTTTCTGTGGATATGGGGAAAGCGGTGGATGTGATATATCTTGACTTGAGCAAAGCTTTTGATACAGTCTCCCACCTATAGTACTCTTGCCAGCAAGTTTAAAAAGTATGGGCTGGATGAAGTGGACTGTAAGGTGGATCCGTGGATAGAAAATTGGCTACATCATCAGATTAGTGATCAACAGCTCAATGTCTAGTTGGCAACCGGTATCAAGCGGAGTGCCCTGGGGGTCAGTCGAAGGCCAGTTTTGGTCAACATCGTAATGAATGATCTGGATGATGGGATGAATTGCACCTTTGGCAAGTTCGGGAATGACACTAAGCTGTGGGGAGAGGAAGATACGCTGGAGGGAAGGAATAGGGTCCAGAGTGACCTAAACAAATTGGAGGATTGGGCCAAAAGAAGTCTGATGAGGTTCAACAAGGACAAGTGCAGAGTCCTGCACTTAGGATGGAAGAATCCCATGCACTGCTACAGGCTGAGGACCGACTGGCTAAGGGCAGTTCTGCAGAAAAGAGTGTGGGGATTACAGTGGATGAGAAGCTGGATATAAATCAGCAGTGTGCCCTTGTTGTCAAGAAGGCTAACAGCATATTGGGCTGTAGTAGGAGCATTGCCAGCAGCTCAAGGGAAGTAATTATTCCCCTCTATTCAGCACTGGTGAGGCCACATCTGGAGTATTGCATCCAGTTCCCCCTCCCCCATGGAAAGGATGTGGACAAATTGGAGAGAGTGCAGCAGAGGGCAATGAAAATGATTAGAGGAAAGGGGCACATGACTTATGAGAAAAGGCTGAGGGAACTGGGCTTATTTAGACTGCAGATGAGAAGAGTGAAGGGGAATTTGGTAGCAGCCTTCAACTACCTGAAAGGGGGTTCCAAAGAGGATGGATCTAGGCTGTTCTCAGTGGTAGCAGATGACAGAACAAGGAGTAATGATCTCAAGTTGCACTGGGGGGGTGTCTAAGTTGGATATTAGAAAAAACTATTTCACTAGAAGGGTGGTGAAACATTGGAATGGGTTACCTAGGGAGGTGTTGGAATCTCCATCTTCAGATGTTTTTAAGGCCTGGCTTGACAAAGCCCTGGCTGCAATGATTTAGTTGGGGATTGGTCCTGTTTTGAACAGGGGGTTGGATTAGATGACCTCCTGAAGTCTCTTCCAACCCTAATCTTCTAGGATTCTGTTGGCACAATAGAGCAGGCTAGGAGAGACAAGCATCTCATTTTACACTGAGATGGGACTGAGCCTCACAGATCAGACTGGACCCTGAATTTTACCAGCATTCGGATGAAGCTGGGATGCAGGACTTTGGCCTGGTTTATTATAGAGATTCTGCCCCTGGTTCTGTGCCTCTCAGAAAGCCCAGCCCATGACAGAGATGGGAGCAAAGGTGGCCTTAAGCCCCTGGATTCTGAGCCCTAACTGAATCCTGACCAAAGGCAAATTAGGTGACCTCCCCAGTGGTTCCTAGTTACAATGACTTACCTCTGGCATCTACAGGTCACCCCACCAGCACAAACTAGCTCCTGCCTCCAGCACAGGGGTTGCGAGAGGAGGAAGCATAGGGACCAGCTGCAAAGTTTGGATCCAGATCTACCCTCCCTTGAGTTCGGACGTATCCATACCTTTGTGATTGGTTTGGGCCCCTCCCATCTCTGGTTTTACTGCAGTGCTTTTATCTCTGCAGGTACCTCCAACGAATTTTACAAGGCAAAGCCTTACATTCCAGCACTCCCAAACGCATCACCCACCAGGACTCAGCACCGGCCCGTGTACTATCTTAGACATCAGCATATGTGCAGCAGATGAATCCGAGCGGTTTTAATTCATACATCTCAGATTGTTGGATGTTTATTATTATTTCTACGTCAGAAGCATGTAGAGGCCTCAATCCATTGTGCCAGGCACCGTACAAACACAGACAGCGTCTCCCCTGAAGAGCTCACAGTGTAACTAGACATGGCAGACAGCTGGAGGGAGAGAAAAGAAGTGAAGTGGTTTGCCTAACGACACATTGTACGACGACAGAACTAGGAATAGAGCCCACGTCTGCTAAGTTCCACTCCAGTGCCCTATCCACTAGACTACACTACCTTATCCACTTTATGTATCGTCAGCTTGCAGATCAAACGATGCCTGATGTACTAGAGTCATGAGGGGCAAAACAAAAAAAAGAGTGGCTTAGTTTTGCACTTTGCTCCACTCCAGAAGTGGCTGCATTTAAGTGGTGGGTGAAGTGATCCTTGTATATAGTTTACCTAGCTCCTAGCTGAGTTGGTGAAGCTTCATCATTTAGTGCTAGCAGAGCACATTCCTGGTGCAATCTAAGACAGATGCATTCAATAAACCACAGACAAAATGGCAAACAATAGGTCAGATCAGGGTATGTAGAGGTTATTTAGCAGAGGAAAACAGGAGAAAGTGTTGGAAGAACATGGGCGTGAAGGAAAACCGAGAGAAGCTGGCAAATCTACGTTTGTTTGCGGGTTCATTGTTATACTAGGATAGCTGCAGCTGTCCTGGTTTTGTAAAGATATTTCAGTCCTTTAGAGCGGAGACCAATCTTCGCACGTAATCTCCTTACATCAATAAAAGGAAGTGGCGGGGGTGAGATTCTGATCGGTGTTACCCCACCATCAATCCAGGGTCGCGTCTGTGGATAAGCTGGATCTCGCCCACTGGCTTTTCACGATAGGACATGCCAGCCGGAGGCTCGGGTGTGCGCACATGTTGGTTAATGTGCCCTGGTGCAGCAGAAGGAGGATATTGCCTCGGAAGAAGCCGCATTTAAGGGGATTCAAAGCCAACTGTCACTGCCTCTTCAAACGACTGGCAAGAACTAAAGCAGTTTTTACACGCAGAAGGTTCAGTTTATGTGTTTCCTTGTTCCGAGCCTTTGTTTCCTTTGTAATAATGCAATGTAATGGCTTGCCATTGTTTCACCTTTTATGATCATGTCAGCCTCTCTAGGAGCAGACAAAAAGAAGGGAGACGGGCATTGCAGCAGACTGTCCTTGCCTTGCATAAACAGGAATCATTTAAAAGATGTATTCTGTTGCTAAATGGCCTGCCGTGGAATAAAGAAAGATTTCGACTGATGTGCAATTCAGGGCTGTGTTTTGTGTCTGTTCTTCGCCTTTACATATCATTGTGATTTTACCGTTTCCTAATCATAGAAAATACAACTGATGTAGTGTACAGGAATTGGGGACTATCCCTTTAAATACCTTGGGAGCCCTCTAGTGGGACTAACTGCAGAAGCTAATAGTAAATACAGTCCTTGGAACCCAGCTATGTCCTTGAAGTTACCTCATTCTTAATGCCGTGTAGACAGGAAAGACACAACATAAGCAGTGTACAGCGTTGCCGCTTTTCACCCAAGCAGCTAGTTAAAGTTTGGGGGGGGGGGCTGGAGATGTTCCGGGTGGAAGCATTAATTGGCGACAGTCAGGCATTTCTTTGCGAGAGGAATTTCTTTGCTAGAGTTTCAGCTGCTAGAGAGGAATACCTCACCCTCCCTGATTAAAGATAACAAGCTGGTTCAGCCTCATTGGACTAACCCTGTTATCTCTAACCTGATTCTTGGCTACTTATCTATACCTGCCCCTGGATACTTCCACTGCATGCATCTGACGAAGTGGGTATTAGCCCACGAAAGCTTATGCTTCAATAGTTAGTCTTTAAGGTGCCACAGGACTCTGTCACTTCAGGCATTTCTTTGAGGCAGCTTTGTTCACTTGCAAAGAACGGACCAGGGCCCTGTGTTTCTGAACGCAGAAGGAATCAAGAACCAAAGGAGCTGTTTCGTAGCTTGCAGGTAGCCTCTTTAGCCAACACCAAACCCAAACCCTCACTCCGCCGTACAGGCTCCTGCTTGGCTTTTCTTGTCTGTTCCAGTTTCTTTCGGTGTGTTCTCACACACTTGGTCACAATACCAACGGCGGTGCTGGTTTCTGGGCAGACTCTAGAGCAGGGACGGCCAGCCTGAGAAGGAGCCAGAATTGACCAGTGTACATTGCCAAAGAGCCACAGCAATACGTTAACAGCCCTCCCATCAGCTTCCCCCCTACGCACTCCCAGTGCCTCCCGCCCACCGGCAGTCCCACCAATCAGCGCCTCCCCCTCCCTCCCTGCCAGCTGTTTTGTGGCATGCAGGAGGCTCCGAGGGGAAGGGGGAGGGGGAGGAGCGAGGATATGGCTGGCTCAGGGGAGGGGGTGGGAAGAGGTGGAGTGGGGGCAGGGCCTGAGGCAAAGCCAGGGGTTGAGCAGTGAGCACCCCACAGCACATTAGAAAGTTGGCGCCTGTAGCACCAGCCCTGGAGTCGGTGCCTGTACAAGGAGCCGCATGTTAACTTCTGAAGAGCCCTATCTGGCTCCAGAGCCACAGGTTGGCCACCCATAGGCTCTGTTTTAGGTGTGGCCCCCACCCGTCTCTTAGTCATTCACAAACCAGCTTGAGCAAGGTCTTAACGCAAGGCCTCGCCCAGCTCAGAATAGCTGCGCTCCACCACACTTTATCTGAGGCTATGTTGGGTAGAACTGGAAGGGACCTCAGGAGATGATCTACCCCCATCCCCTGCAGGCGTGGCAATACTAAGTATTATCTAGACCACCCTGGGCAGGTGTTTGTCTAACCTGCTCTTAAAACAGCTCCTGTCATGCCGCCCCCGACCCCTTTCCAGTCATGGAATCTGTCCTCATCCCCCTCTCCATTGATGCACTGTTGGCTCAGCAGAGGGGCTTGGGCTGAAGGCGGAGCTGGGGATGGGGGAGGAGCTGAGGCAGAGCTAGCCTGGGGGTTGGCCCAGGCCCTGCTGTGCACCCCCCAAACCTTCCCCCAGACCCAGTAGGGGGCCCACCCCATGGTTTGGGAACCACTGCCCTACACCGTAGGGTCCGCACAAGGTTGCACCAGTTTGAGGGAGGGGAGATGTTGCACTGATTTAGTTAACACAGTGGTACTTTGTGCGGACACTTTGCCTCTGGCGTAAGCTTGTTTTCCTCAGATAAGCTGCAGGGATTTAAGGCAGGAAATGGAAGTGAAGTATGAGCACACAGAGCCAGCCTGGCATAGGGAACATGTTATGGCAGGTCTGGGCATAGTCTCTCTTTCCCTATCCTGTACCTCAGCGTACCTCTCTGCTGGGGCGCAGGCCACCGCCTGGTGTTCTTGGGAGTTTGCAGCATAGATCTATTTATATTAGACAGAGAAATCTCTGATGACAGGAGAGTGACCGAACCTCAAAAGTTAAACAATTACTAAATCCCTCTTGATCCATGTGAATACATGACAGCGAACGTGTAAACCAAGAAACAACTATAAACGTGGTCAGTGACAACTCTACAAAACCAACACTTTCAGTGGATTTCCCCCTAGGTTTTAGTATGTACCATCCCATGTTGAAATGCAACCTATCGTTATGCATGTACATACATACGCTTCCTCCTCTCTGGGAGGAGTCGCCCTGCTCAGTCTCTGAGGAATAGTGTCCAAACCCTCCCTATGGCACATCAGCTCCTTAAATTGGGAAAGAAGTGAGAGTCCCACAATCTCCTTCAACTTCCCGTAAGACTTTGCAATATCAGCCTACAATTTGTATCCGGGCTACCGACAGTGGCCAATGCCAGGCAGGGCCGGCGACAGAAATTTTGGGGGCCCCCCTACTCTGACCATTTGGGGCCCCCCTACTCTGAGAATTTGCCCCCCCCCCCCCGCCAAGGGCTGGCCCGGCTCTTGATGCAGGTGGGCGGGGGAAGCGCTGCAGCCGGGGGTGCCTGGGGGCGGCTCCTGGGGCGCGGGACGAGCAGCCGGCTGAAGGGCTCGGGAGGCAGCCGGCCACTGATACCCGGACACAGCCGGGGAAAGAGCGGCCAGGGAGATGCGGTGCCCGGGGGGACGACTACGGGTAAAGCTGTGTACCAGTCCCCGGACTTCAGGGGCCCCCCCTCAAGTCCGGGGCCCGGTACAGCTCTACCCATTGTACCCCCCTGTCGCCGGCCCTGATGCCAGGTGCCCCGGAGTGAGTGAACATAACGGGTAATGATCAAGTGATCTCTCACTGGGACCAGATGGCATTCACCCAAGAGTTCTGAAAGAACTCAAATGTGAAATTGCGGCACTATTAACGAGGGTTTGTAACCTATCCTTTAAATCGGCTACTGTGCCCAGTGACTGGAAGATAGCTAATGTAACGCCAATATTTAAAAAGGGCTCTAGAGGTGATCCTGGCAATTACAGACCAGTCAGTCTAACGTCCGTACCGGGAAAATTAGTTGAAACAATAGTAAAGAATAAAATTGTCAGACACATAGAAGAGCATAAATTGTTGGGCAAAAGTCAACATGGTTTCTGCAAAGGGAAATCGTGTCTTACTAATCTATTAGAGTTCTTTGAAGGGGTCAGCAAACATGTGGACAAGGGGGATCCGGTGGACATAGTGTACTTAGATTTCCAGAAAGCCTTTGACAAGGTCCCTCACCAAAGGCTCTTACGTAAATTAAGCTGCCATGGGATAAGAGGGAAGATCTTCTCATGGATTGAAAACTGGTTAAAAGACAGGGAACAAAGGGTAGGAATAAATGGAACTTTTTCAGAATGGAGAGGGGTAACTAGTGGTTTTCCCCAAGGGTCAGTCTTGGGACCGATCCTATTCAACTTATTTATAAATGATTTGGAGGAAGGGGTAAACAGTGATGTGGCAAAGTTTGCAGATGATACTAAACTGCTCATAGTAGTAAGGACCAAAGCAGACTGTGAAGAACTTCAAAAAGATCTCACTAAACTAAGTGATTGGGCAACAAAATGGCAAATGAAATTTAATGTGGATAAATGTAAAGTAATGCACATTGGAAAAAATAACCCCAACTATACATACAATATGATGGGGGCTAATTTAGCTACAACCAATCAGGAAAAAGACCTGGGAGTCATTGTGGATAGTTCTCTGAAGGCATCCACGCAGTGTGCAGGGGCAGTCAAAAAAGCAAACAGGATGTTAGGAATCATTAAAAAAGGGATAGAGAATAAGTCAGAGAATATCTTATTACCCTTATACAAATCCATGGTGCGCCCACATCTTGAATACTGCGTACAAATGTGGTCTCCTCATCTCAAAAAGGATATACTGGCACTAGAAAAGGTTCAGAGAAGGGCAACTAAAATGATTAGGGGTTTGGAACGGGTCCCATATGAAGAGAGATTAAAGAGGCTAGGACTTTTTAGCTTGGAAAAGAGGAGACTAAGGGGGGATATGATAGAGGTATATAAAATATGAGTGGTGTGGAGGAAGTAAATAAGGAAAAGTTATTTACTTGTTCCCAAAATAGAAGAACTAGGGGCCACTCAATGAAATTGGCATGCAGCAGGTTTAAAACAAATAAAAGGAAGTTCTTCTTCACACAGCGCACAGTCAACCTGTGGAACTCCTTACCTGGGGAGGCTGTGAAGGCTAGGACTATAACAGGGTTTAAAAGAGAGCTGGATAAATTCATGGAGGCTAAGTCCATAAATGGCTATTAGCCGGGATGGGTAATGAATGGTGTCCCTAGCCTCTGTCTGTCAGAGGGGGGTGATGGATGGCAGGAGAGAGATCGCTCGATCATACCTGTTAGGTTCACTCACTCCGGGGCACCTGGCATTGGCCACTGTCGGTAGACAGGATGCTGGGCTAGATGGACCTTTGGTCTGACCCAGTATGGCCGTTCTTATGTTCTCTCCTGCCATCCATCACCCTCCTCTGACAAACAGAGGCGAGGGACACCATTCCTTATCCATCCTGGCTAATAGCATTAATGGACTTAACCTCCATGAATTTATCCCATTCTCTTTTAAACCCGGTTATAGTCCTAGCCTTCACAACCTCCTCCTGACTTTGGGCATGTCCTGTCCAGCTGCTTGCCCACAATGGAAATCACTCCAAGTAACTTCAAACAGCCAATGAGCATGACTAGTGCCGTCACACCCAAGTTCTGGATGATTCTGACCCATCCAGCAGAATTGTCTCACCTAGCTCCACCAGGTCTGCAGTCTGTGTACACACACACACACACACACACACACACACAAAGCTGTATCAGTTTAACTTAACCAGTGCAGCTTCTTCATCCCAATAAGTCGTACTGTTAGGTAAAATAGCAAGTCCCACTCACCTCTCCAACACCTGAGTTTGTGTGGAGTTGGTATAGGGCTCACAAGCTGTCAGAGACCAAGTACACAGACACTAATTCGTTGATCAACGGGCTCACACTATTCTTAGCTCAGAAGCTTCAGAGTAAGTGTGGCAATTTTATTAGGGGCAGGCATCAATATTTATACACAGAAGTAAACAAAGTAGTTAAAAGGTCATAATGGTCATGCATAATCAATCAAGATTCTGCTGGGTAAAACAGGTTAAAACCAGCCCTACATGGCTCAAGAAATGTAAATCCCAAAGACAAAGGGGAGATGGCTACTTAAGGGGGGGGGGGTGTCAGGAGCTGTTCGCAGGTCAGAGCTTTGATTAAAAGTTCAGACAGAGCCATCAAGTCAGGGTAAAGTTTAAACTCAACACTACCACCAGGCAGAAACTGCAGTATGGAAATGTTCATTCCACACTGCCCAATAATAGGTCATGGCTAAACATCCCATCCCATCTGTTGGTCTCCTGCTATGTTGCCATGGGATTTTAGTTAGTGTGACAGGGTGGGGGTACTCCATCCAGTGCATGGGCTTGAATAAGTCTGCCAGAATGCCCTTGGCCTCAGGGCTCTAAGGCCTACGGCCAGAATAAATAGTCACCCTTGCTCTCAGAGTTGTAAGGCCTGATGGCCAGAATCAATATGGCTGAGTGGGTCAGCAGCCAGTTAGGGAAGTGGGACACCACCTAGGGATGGGTGACGGCCCTGGTAGTGGGACCTGGGCCCTCCCTGCTCCACCAGGTTCCAGCCCAGGGCCCTATCAGTGCCAAGTATCTCTGCCACTGAGTCTGCAGGGATCCAGACCAAAACACACTGACTGTTCCCAGGCATGTGGCTGCCTCTTCCCCCCGGGCTACTTCGTACCTTGTCTCTTGTAGGGGAGCATCAGGCGTCTCCAGAGTTTCTGGGCTATTCAGCATGGCTGGCTCCCGGTGACCCTGGGTTCTCACAGACCACTGCTGGTTTCTGGGTCTCCACCAGATTTGTAATGTCGCTGGTTTCTGCTATCAGAGGCTCTGGCACTTCCCAGGCTGGAGCCCACAACAAGTGTCCTTCCTGCTCTAGTGCCTGCTCCCTTTTATACTACAGCTACACTTGGAGCATGCCCAGTAGGGTTGAGGGGGTGTGGCTTCCTCAGCCCACAATGCAGAGTTAACCCTTCCCCATGCATGGGGGAGAGGGGGCTGAGTGCACTCTGTCACAGGTAGGTTTAACTTTAAGCTTGGGAACAATCCCTTGATGGGGACCCCTTTGTGTTTGCATCAAACAAACACAAGTGACCGTCCCTGCCTCAAAGAGCTACCATCTAAATAGACAATACACAATGGAAACAGAGACAGAGAGAGTTAAGGAACTTGCCCACAGTCACAAAACAGCTCGGTGGCAGAGCCAACAGCTCCCTGGCAGATCCCAACTTTCCAGAGTCCCACACCAGTGTCCTATCCACTGGACTACCCTGCAACACACAATATAGCGTTGTTAGCTCTCATATTGCACTGCGGCTCCCTGTTTGGGCACTAAATGCAAAAAGGCTTTTACAATGATGCAGCAACATCCCTGCACCAGGGTGAGGCAAACTGCTGCATTAGATTGGTCCGTATTTTTCTACACGTTCATTGCTGTTGTACAGGCCATAAATATGGTTCTCCCCCCTTGCTTTTGAAAACAATCACTACCAGGGCTGGCCTTTAAGTGGTTTTCATTTCTTTTGATAGAAACAAAAAGATAGCCCCTTGCTGGAAACACCTGTTACTGCACCAGGATTTAAACAGCTTCAGGAATTGAAGGAATTGAATTGTTAATTACAGCCATCTCAGTGGTTAGTTCAAAGATGCACCACCTCAAGGTGGTTTTGGCTTTGCAAAGCCTCATCGGGGCTGTCTGGATTTTGAAAAACCAGAGGTGTCTTGTCCCAATTGATCTCGAATGCGAAAGTCCAGGGCTGCTAGCGCTGGGGAAATGATCCTGGTTTTGCCTCAACTGGAGTGATTTGGGGATTACTGCACAATTATTTCATGTCACTGTCAGAGTTGGCTGGGCAAGGTTATTTCCCTCCTTTGATGGTTAGTTTACATATCATATACTCTCCGACTCCAAAGCTGTAACATACGTAGGGGTGGGGGTGGGGATTCTCAAATTACTATCCGAGTAAGGAGCGTTACTATTTAATAGTTGTGTTTTCTATTTAAACATGTGTTTTTGGTTTGGTTGGCAGTTGAACAGAGACAAGCCTATGCGGTAACATTTGGGTCTAGGGCTAGATTCCCAGCACCCGACGGCTGCAGCTGTTTGGATACTTCGATGCAGCTGTTCTGTTCAGAGGGCTCCTCGGGTGACCTTTTTGAGCATGTGGGCTGCGAATGGAACAAGATTTCTGACTCCCGTACTTTCTAGTAAGACCTTACTGCTGACACTTCCATCCTAAACTTCCTGTGCGACTTTGGGCAAGTCACTTAGCTGCTCAGAGTCTCCGTTCCCCCTTCTGCAAAAAAAGGGGAAAACAGCACTTCCCTACCTCGCAGGAGGTGTTGTGGAGATAAATACATTAAAAATTGGGAAGTGTTTTAAGATTTACGCATGAGCAGCACTATGTAGAAGCCAGGTATTATTATTACTAGAGTAGGGGGACCAGACAGCAAGTGTGAAAAATCGGGATGGGGTGGGGGTAATAGGAGCCTGTATAAGAAAAAGTCCCCAAAATCGGGACTGTCCCTATAAAATCGGGACATCTGGTCCCCCTATACTAAGGTGAGATAGCTCAGGATTGTTATCCCCGCATCACCAATGGGGAAACCGAGGCACAAGAGAGTGACTTGCCTTTCCCTGGGTCACAGATGAGTCAGTAGTAGAGCCAGGTTTGCAAGCCAGGAGTCCTGTGCACCCTCCCCATCTTAGTTCCCACTGTGTTCCCTTCCCCCCAGCCTCATCCCAATCTCTCTCTTTGCCCCTACTTGGCCTTAATCCTCACCTTTCCCCACTGGCTCCTGTTTTCTCAGGTGTCCCGTCTCCCACACATAACATGCCTGGCTAGTGAGGGTGGGATGCGGCTCGGGGCCAGGAGGAAGCAGGACTGCCTACTTGGTCCTCCTTACTGTGCTGCACGGAGCTGTGCGACAAGCAGGAATGGGGTCTGCCTGCCTGTAAGGGAGCCCCGTGGAGTAGCCTCTCATAGCCAGGAGGAGGAGCTAAGGGCAAAGTCCTGCTCCCTGCCTGCATTTAAAGTTGGCGTGAGTGAGAGCAGAGATCACCGTGTGACAGCGACCGAGAGACCCTCGGCAGGCAGCAATGCAGGGCTTTGGTTCGGCCCATCACAAAGCCACCTGCAAAACGTCAAAGGAACAGCTGTCCGTGATAGAAGCAGTGTGTAAGAGCGTGTGAGAGCAGGCTTGTCAATGTCCCCGTCCAAGCATCTATGCCTGGCGGCAGCAGGACCCCAAAAACCTGCTGTCATGGATCCACAGGGTTAGTGCCACCTCTCCCCCCGCCCTTTCCCCCCAGCTTTGGAACAATCTCTTGGCGGAGCCCCTGTGACGAGCCCCCCGGCCTCACGGAGTCCCAAGACAGAACCTCTGGGCCTGAACTCTCCTGCTTTACATGACGAGCTCCATTCAGTGAGTCCAACTGAGACCAGCTCCTGGTGGAGAACTTGGACACGCCTCGTGGATGGGTGCACCTGACCCCATATTCGCAGGGACACACCAACAGCATTGTCAAAACAGTCGGGTTTCTTAGTACACCGGGACACCGCGTGGGAAGTCGTTAGGTGAGCAGAGAGAACTGAAGGTTAACGCATGGTCCATTCTGGTGAGTCCAGAGCCCCAGCCATGCTCAGGCTTTGTGACTCTCTCTCTCAATCCTTAGTTGGGTCCCAGGTGACAGAGCTCATAGCTTCCTGCAGACGTCTCCGGAGAGTCTCCAGACAGGGCTCTGGAACCTGGCATTTGTTACGGTGATTGCCCTTATATAGCAGAGCAGTTGATGGGCAGGTATGTAGCCGGCAAAACACTAGGAAAACTCCCGAGACATTAACAAAGCGCTGTCGCTTGCATGCTATGAAGTCAGCACTGTACCTACCATTTGCTTTAAGAGCCGCTGACAGGACTGGCCAAGACTGCGTCTCACTTTGTGAATTGCACCGGAAGATTTGCACCTGGCCTTCCTATGTAGCCGGCAGTGTTCGGATTACGCCAGCATTCTGCAGGGAAAATGTTTTCATGGTGCTGCAGTTCAAGTCTCATTGCACTTTCGAGCACTGTTCAGAACTCACCACCACCTGTCATTCAGTCAGCAGCGGGTCCTTCCTACCCATCTATAGACAAAAGAAGAGGCCTGACCGCAGAACCAGAACGCGGCTGGAAATGTAACGCATGTGGATTGGGTGTGGCTTTGAATTGGGTCCAAAAAAATGTAGCTAACTTTGGTGCCATCTAGTGACTGTCTAAGGTCTATTTCTGGTTAGAAGCTTTTTGAACAGAAATATTGGGAACACAAAGCTGCTGTGGGCAGAGTCAGATTTGCTGATGATGAGTTCAAGAAGGAGACCTAGAAACCCTCAGGCTGGGTGGTCAAACTAAACGAGAGGTGGAACCAGTGATTTTGGACTGTTCCCAACCTCCTCAGCTACCTAGCCCCAGCCTGCTAGCTCTCTTGTCATCAGACTGAGAGTGATGTATGAGCGAGCTCAGACAGCACCGATAACAGCCGTGTCTCTATCTTGCACAGATTCCAGAACTGGATCTACTCAGCTAATTTGTGGGCAGTAGGGAAGTTGCATCACAAATATATTATTACACCGCGGAAAGTAGTTTGCTCAAAGGTCTCTTCTCCAATTGCAAATCATTGAGTAACAATTCTGTGGCACTGAAAGATTTCCCATTCACCAGCAAACTCTACCACGATGTAAAGCAGAATCCCTATTAGGTGTGCCAGGATGAAGGCTCTGAGATGATCACTAGAGGGAAACACGCTTACAGTACACCCTTGAACAATCCGACATGTTGGTCCACAGAGGACACCGCTGTATAGATACACCAGCCAGTATATTACAGCCCCGGCCTTCAATGGGACATTTGCTGGTCCTGCCTTGGGTGTGGTACATTTATGACCTCAGAATTGATGCTCTTTCTTCAAAAGCAAAGAGTGCTCACGTGAAATCATTGCTTTGCATTTTTAATGTCAAGAATCTCATTCTGTTTTGTTAAATTAAAGATGCAGTAATGCAATGAATTGATGAGGAGAGAGAGAGAGACAGACAACCTCCATTTGACTGGCATCCAAACTCCAGTTCGTACTAAGATTTGGATGAAAAGTGTGCCCCGCAAGCACATACACCGACCAGAGCCTCTCCATTCCCTCCCAAATCAGAAGAAGAGAGAAATGAGGCAGCAAAACTGGGAGGGAAAGTTGTCCGAAGGTCTCCTTGACCTTGGTATTTTCTGCCTCCTCAACAAGCAGGGAGTCTCAGGTTTCAGTTAAATGCTTTTAGTTAACCCTTATATCCACAATGCAGAATTTGGGTGCAGTCAGTTGTACTCAGAGTCCCTCAATTCTGTCTGTCTTCATGTCTCTCCAGTAGATCTGGTTCCAATGAAACATGTTGATGAAAGCAAAATCATTTTTATTTTTGTGTTTTCTTTAATAGTTTCCAATAAACATGTGGGCAAGGGTGATCCAGCAGATATAGTGTACATGGATATTCAAAAAGCCTTTGACAAGATCCCATGCCTGGTACTGGTGCTAGGCTTACCGGTCTGTAATTGCTGGGATCACCGCCTCTGGAGCCTTTTTAAAAAATCAGCATGACTTGAGCTATCCTCCAGTCATCTGGTACAGAGGCTAATTTAAGCAATAGGTGACATACCACAGTTAGTAGTTCTGCAACTTCACATCTGAGCTCCTTCAGAACTCTCGGGTGGATACCATCAGGTCCCGGTGACTTACTACTGTTTATCAGTTTGTTCCAAAACCTCCTCTACTGACACCCCAAGCTGTGACAGTTCCTCAGAGCTGTCACCTAAAAAGAATGGCCCAGGTGTGGGAATCGTGGATGAAGATCGATGCAAAGGATTCATTTAGCTTCTCTGCAACAGACTCATCTTCCGTGACTGCTCCTTTAGCACCTCAGTCGGCCTGTGGCCCCCACTGATTGTTGGGCAGGCTTCCTGCTTCTGATGTACTTGAAAATTTGACACTTGACTTGCCATGGTGGCGTTTGGTTTGGTTTGGGGTATACATTGAGTTTGAGCCCCTACTATGGTGTTTTGTAGAAGTTTCCATGCAGCTTGCGGGCACTTCAGTCTTGATTGTTCCTTTTAATTTCTGTTTAACTACCACCTCATTTTTGTGTAGTTCCCCTTTTTTGAAATTGGGACCAGAGTCCCGGGGGGGGCCACACTGTCCCAGGGGGGCCATCATCTCCTCCTAGCACACCCCGCCCCCGCTCCTCCTCCTCCCTCCCAGAGCTTCCTGCATGCCAGGAGACAGCTGATTGCAGCAGGGGGGAGGTTCTGGGCGGGGGGGGGGGAGGGAGGGGACGGACACTGGTCAGCAAGTGGGAGGTGCTGGGGGGAGAAGGGAGCTGGGTGCCAATTGGAGCTAAAACCATGGGTGCCATGACTACCAAAACCTTAGGCTACAAGTTCACTACAACAAAGGTACCTCTTCCCACTGAGATCAGTAGTGTTAACCTCACTGTCGCTAGCTGAGCTACCTGTACCTTCACCTGTGGATGTTCTTGACTAGCTACTTGGAGTTAAAACTACAGTGCTTTGTCTCCACTAGCATTTTACACTGAGAGCTAGCTCCATGTCAAACACACACTCTCTTTGCAGGAAACACAGAACCAACGTGTTTTGCTGCTGCTTGGAGCAGCAATAACGCATTAGCAGGAAAAATCTGCATCTTCATAGATTTCTATGAAACTATGATCAATTCAGTGTCTGGCTAAGAACACAGGAGCACTTTGCCTATGTTCATTTTTAAGCATTTTTTTCTATTTGGATCCATTTAAATTTTTACAGTTGTGCAAAATTCTGGGTTTTAAGGATTTTTTAAAAATTTGTATTTATTTAATTTTTCACACTTGTGGGAAATTGGGGGTGGCAGACAATGGAGGGGCCAGGCAACAATTATTTAATAACAGACACTGAGTTTTTAAAAGTTAAAGCTCGTCAACAGTTAAACCACAACTTGTCAACATCACATGTCAAACTAGACAAAGTAAATCTCCTGCAAGTAAACTCCGCTGAGTTCTCAAGCTGCGTTTCTGCTTCCTTTGTCTAGCTGTACATTTCCATCATCAGCAATGGACACATTTTTGGTTTTGTCGATTTGTCTGTGTTCAGTGAAGTCAACAATTACCAGCAAACGTCTAATCCTTCCAAGCCTAGCTGTAGCTCATTATTATCAAGGCCGCCCTGGGTGGTACAAGACGTGTTGCCGTAGCTGTGTTGTTCCCAGGATATTACAGAGACAAGCGCGGTGAGGTGATATCTTCTATTGGACCAAGTTCTGTTGGTGAGAGAGACAAGCTTTCCAGCAGACCTCTCCTTCAGGGGCAGTCCGGATGCCTCTTTCCCAGCACAGTCTGCAATTTGCCACTCTCTGCACTAGGTGTCTCTAGCTGCACTCTCTGCTGGTTACTAGTCTGAAGTGAAGTGGGGAGGGAGCAGATGACAAGGGGAGAGTCTGGCTCAGAAAATGAGCTGGAAATGTGGAAAGAGAAAGGCACAGGGGGGGAAGAGGAGAAAAAGAGAGAGGAGGGGGAAGAGTTTCAAATCACTGCTCCCAACAATATCACTTACATAGCGCTTTACAATCTGCCAAGGCCTTACTGCTGTCCTGAGGGGTAGGCGAGTATTGTTATCCCCATTGTAGGGAACCTATTCCCAGCAAAATCAGTCCCTGTAGTTCAGCCGTGGGACAGACACTGGTGATGACACAGTGGGTGTGTTCACACTGTAGTCGGAGGAGCTGATCAAGGCAGCAGACTTGTGGCAGTGCAAGTGGTGGGATGGGCCAGTTTGAGACCCTAAATTAGGGTGACCGGATGTCCCAATTTTATAGGGACAGTCCCATATTTTCGGGGCTTCATCTTATATAGGTGCCTATTACCCCCACCCCCATCCCAATTTTTCACACTTGCTGTCTGGTCACCCCACTCTAAGTGTGTAGTAAGGGCGGCTAGACTGCCCTGTGCAGCCACTGCTACACTGCTAGTTTTCGCATGCTCGCTCAATCAAAGCTAGCCCTTGTATATCTACCCACGCTGGCAATTACACTTCTGTGCCAGTGTAGGTCTCTGCAATCCTCTCTCTGGAAGTTTTCCGGGGATGGCAGCCTTATTTCGTCTCGTGGGGCAGGACACTTTCCCATGCCAGTTGACGATATGTTTGGCAGGCACCACTGAAGAAGACATGGTAGCTGCCCCAGGGCCCAGCTGGCTCTCTGTGCTTTTGTTACTCTCAGGAGAGGGACAAGTTAAAATGGTCACTGCCTGTGGAAAATGGCACCCATCTTCCATGTCACTGCCCTAGACTCATAGTTTCATGCGACTGAGCGATTCTCATTTCCCTCACCGCAGTGGGCCTTACTCACCGTGGCAGGTGCTCAGGGTTTTTTACATATATGCTTAATGGCATGATTGCTCCTGAACTGCACCTCACAAATTTCAGCAAATAAATGGAAGTACGTCACACAATGAAGTGTCAACCTGTGGAACTCATTGCCAAGGGATGTTAGGCTAAAAGTATAACAGAGTTTAAAAAAGGATTAGATAAGTTCATTGGCTATTAGCCAAGATGGTCAGTGATGCAACCCCATGATCCGGGTGCCCTAAACCTCCAATCATCAAAAGCTGGGATTGGACAATAGGAGATGGATCAGTTGAAATTGCCCTGTGCTTTTCATTCCCTCTGAAGCAACTAGCCCTGGACTAAATTGACCATTGATCTGACTCTCTACAGCTGTTCTTATTGGGTTTGGAATAAGACAGTGAAACATTTCCACAGCATATGAATGTATGTTACGCTTTTGGGGGGGGTGGGGGCTAAGTTTCTCAGCTGAAATATGAATTTATGCTAAACTGTTCTGAACTGTGCAACAGTCTTGAGATGCTCTGCAGAGCATATGCCATAGGAAAAAGACACTGCTTCTTCAATTATTGAAGACAAGGCATCTATTTACTCTCTCCAGTTTAAGTAATACATGATCATTCAAGCAGCACACACGGTCTTCCAAGCCAGCATATGCCAAAAAGCTCAAGGCTTTGTATTTCTTTATGTATTTATTTGTTAAGGCAAAGGATTCTGTTAAAGTTATTGACCAGGCAATGCTGTCTGTGCAAGGAGTACTCGCTCTATTTATTTAATATATTCCAGCATTGCTATCTCCAGAGGTTCCAAAATCAAGAGTCCGGCCCTGCAAAATCATGAGATTTTAAACAGAACAGTTGGGTTATTTTTCTTTGCCTTCTGATTCTGAGCCTTTGGGGCATGCTCGGGCTAAGTTTTAATGCTATGCTCCAGAATGGTGAGGCCTAGAAACTCACCGTGACAAGGCAAGGCTTCTCCCCAGCTTGCTAAGGATTCACTGTCACTCCCACACTCTCTTTTAGGCATGTTTATTGTCCAAACAAAGGCGTTCGTCAGTGTCACCCTTTACATTTTAGGCTCACTGCTTTCCCTGGCAGGGGACTCTGGTGGCGGCAGCAGCAGTGGTGTTGGTGCTGCCTCAGCCAATTGTGACTCCTCCCTGGTGTTTTTTCTCTCTTTATAGCCCCAGGTGCAGCCCTGCCCCCTTAATTGCCCTGACTGGGAGCACCTGTTCTGCCACAGGACCCACTTCAATTACAGGGGGCCAGTCCTGTGACACTTTTTACTTCAACTTGAAGCAGAGATTCTCACATAATCACATGACTCCAGGAGGTGGGGATTTAGACAGAACATTGAATGTCATTAGCATAAGTGGTGTTGCAGAGTTTTACTCCTTGCGGGCTCAATTTCCATTGATATCAACAGGAGCTGCATGAGGCCCTGGGTTATTTCTACCACTTTTCCCACAGGTTCAGTCAATATGTAGCAACTTGACACAAAAGCAAAATAAACTAGTTTGTAGATTAAAGGGATAAGGTCTAAAGGGATAAGATTTTCTACTTCATGAAGGAGGATGCCAATAATACGAGTCTGTCCAATGAACAAAAGGCTTCTGTTTCTGAAGCATCAGGCAGTTAAGTCTGCTGGGAGCATTTTTTCAGCTTACCTAGCCTATATGCTACCCCCTTCACCCCAAATGTCTAGCTACATTCACATGGCAATCTGGTACCTGCAGAGAACTGTAGAATCTAACAAGGCTGGAGGAGCCTCAGAGGTCTGGATGTTCATTTCAGCTAAGCACATGGAAATGTTTAGTGCTTCTCCAAATCTCTTCACTGTCTGATCATCCTAATTCTGCTAGTTTAGGAGAGAAATATTGCTTGAATTTCCTTGGCAACTGTGGCAGGGTGACCAGCCGCCCCCTACCAGAAGGGGCTTGGAAAAGCCCCAAAAGGGGTTTGAAATAGCCCGGAAGGGGGTTAAGGCTGGGAGCCAGCTGGCTTTGCCTGATTGGGCATTAGGCCCAGCTGGGCGGCCACGCCCCAAACACAGGCCTGTATAAAGGCTGGGAGGCAGGGGCCTAGGGAGGCAGTCTCCTCTGCATTCAGAGGGAGACAGGCCTGACTGCAGGAGCTGAAGCCAGGTACCTGGGTTAGGGCAGAGCTGGGGCAGGGCAGAAGGAGCTGGGTGGGCTCTAGCCAAGAGCCCCAGGCCTCCGGGCCTGATACAAGGTCCGACCCAGAACTACCAGGGTTGCAGGGGGCAGCCTAGGGCTGGAGATAGCAGCAGCAGGCCAACCCTCCTTGCCTGGGATGAGAAGCCATGATACTGCAGTCCGCCCCAGTGAGCGGGGGCAAGTAGTGACTGACAGTGGCACACTCTGAGGCGAGTTGGGGATAGTGGGTGGTGGGTTCCCGGGTGGGGGAACCCTAAGACCAGGGGGGTACTGCAGGGTTGCAGCACCCACAGCTGGAGGGCACCGGGGTCCGGGAGGGACACGGGGCCAGGAAAAGAGCGGGGCATCAACCTGCGGAGGGGGCTCTGGACGCTGAAGGAGCTGATTCCCCAGATGACCAGCGGGAGGCACCGCAGGGGTGAGTGTGGACCCTGTTACAGCAACACTTACCGTTCCAGTGGCAGATGGAGCCAGGAGCTGTCCTACCAGTGCAACATATTGGGACAATAGCTGTCCCGCCTCCCTGAAACAATCCAATGCCGGGATAGTTCCAGCTTTGAATTAAGCTTCAAGTTGATTATTAATTTAACTGGCCCCTGGATGGTAACCAGACTGAGTCTCTGGAGTGAGAGAGGGAAGAGTCAGCCACCAACTTCCCATAGTCCCTCACGCCCAGACTTTCACTGACACTCCCTGGGGATCAGATTTTCAAAACAGTACAACAGTACCAGCGACAACCTGGCCATTTTATTTCCTAAGAGTATTTCTACACCGCAAGCAAGGGGTGCAATGCAGATAGTGTTAAGCCGGCTTCTGCCGGGTACCAATAGCAGCAATGCATGGGTGTCAGCATAGCGTTGACAACCTCGGGGCCATGAGTGCACGCTCGGACAGCAAGCTTGTGCTGTCACAGCTTCACTGCTCTTGGTACCCACCATAGCTAGATTAAAGCTAGCTCTGGTATGTCTACATGCACGTCAATCACTCTCTCTCTCAGCTACACCCAATCACAGTGTAAACTGACCCCCGAGTCTCCAAGCATGGATGAGCCCATGGTGTAAGAAGGGGAGGTTTAGATTTATTAGGAACTGGGATCAACCTTTTGGGAAATGCGGAGCCTATACAGGAAGGATGGGCTTCATAGAATCATAGAATATCAGGGTTGGAAGGGACCTCAAGAGGTCATCTAGTCCAACCCCCTGCTCAAAGCAGGACAAATCCATAATTAAATCTTCCAACAGATTTTTGCCCCAGTTCCCTAAATGGCCCCCCTCAAGGACTGATCTCACAAGCCTGGCTTTAGCAGGCGAATGCTCAGACCACTAAGCTATCCCTCCCCGCTTTTCCAACATGGAACCAGATTTCTGACACTTAACATTAAAGAGGTCCTAGAGCCAGCTTTAAATGAAGGGTTGGGAGGAAACCGACAAGTGCAGAGGAGCACGTGGTTTGGACAGACGCATTCCTTAGGGGAGGATCTATTAGTGGAGATTCTATGTCCTAGTAAGGAGGAGAGGATGGAAGATAAAATACAGGTAGCATATCATGAGAAACAGTCAAATGAAAAGAAGATCCATTCAATTACATCACATAATGGCAGACAGCTAAAAAGTGACAATTATTTTAAGTGCTTATATAGAAATGCTGGATGGCTAAATGATAAGAGAGGAACTAGAGTCCTCATATTAAATGAGGGTATTGATATAATAGGTTTCAGCGTGGTAGCCGTGTTTGTTGTTTTTGCTGATACAGACTAAGAGTCCTTATGGCACATTAGAAACTAATGGATTCCTCATTGGAGTTTATGCTCCAATACGTCTGTTAGTCTATAGGTGCCACAGGACTCTGTCGCTTTTGCAGATCCAGACTAACATGGCTACCCCTCCCAAAAATGATTAGGGGTATGGAACAGCTTCCGTAAGAGGAGAGATTAATAAGCTTGGAAAAGAAATGACTAAGGCGGGACATGATAAAATCATGACTGGTGTGCTGGATAAAGTAAATAAGAAAGTGTTATTTACTTCTCATAACACAAGAACTAGGGGTCACCAAATGAAATGAATAGAGAGCAGGTTTAAAACAAAACAAACCAAGTATTTCTTCACATAATGCACAGTTAACCTGTGGAACTCTTTGCAAGAGGATGTTGTGAAGGCCAAGACTATAATAGGGTTAAAAAAAAAACTAGATGAATACACGGAGGATAGGTCCATCAATGGCTAGTAGCCAGGATGGGCATGGATGGGGTCCTTAGCCTCAGTTTGGCAGAAGCTGTGAATGGGCGACAAGGGATGGATCACTCGATAATTACCTGTTCTGTTAATTCCTTCTGGAGCACTTGGCATTGGCCACTGTCAGAAGACAGGTGTTGCAGGGTACTCGGAGTCCCATAGAAACGAGGCACACACACAGCTGCTGAATAAAAATGGTGAGTTTATTGAAGGCAGAAAGTGTTGCCTTGACTGGGAGTAACCTTTCCCTGGCGTCTAGCGTGAGAGCGTGTTCCCTAGATGCATACCGTTACAAAATCTCACACCCTACAGATGGATCACTCCATGATTACCTATTCTGTTAATTCCTTCTGGCGCACCTGGCGTTGGCCACTGTCAGAAGACAGGACACTGAGTTAGATGGACCTTTGCTCTGACCCAGTGTGGTCATTCTTATGTCCCGAAGTGGGAGCTGAGATCTTTTGAAAATCTGCTCGGAAAAGTCTCCTACGGGTCCTGGCCCCCTCCCCCACTCAAAACTTTCTCTAAGGCCTTGCTTTCACTAGTGAACAAAAAGTGTATTTCAACACTGGCTAGCTGGTAAACCCTAGTCTTCCACTGCGGATTTACCTGGACCAGATAATCCAGGTTAAAATGACCACTGGCCTTGTCCACATGAGGATTTTAACCCCTGTTAGTTATCCTGCATTAAAAATGTATGTATTTTCTTGATGTGGACATGGTCTTATTCTTCATCTTGGGTTTTATGCCATCACTGCAGCACCTGGGTACACTAGATTCCCTTTTCCTTCCTTCACTTTGAAAATCTAACCACCCTATGGCTCCCCGACCTCTAACAGTCATTCTAGGATTGGAAAAGCTCACACCAGCAGCCCAGGGCCAAGAACTTGATCCACAGAAGAAAGGTGTTAAAAGACGAGTGATTTGACAAAAAACAGAGAGTGGGTTTTTTCTTCTTCTTGCTTGTTTCCTTCAGCTTCATCACATGCAGATGACGGCTTCAAATGCTATTTTTAATACTACGATCCCAGGTTTGCCGCCCTAAGTCAGGGTGAACTGCCACTCACTCTGTGCATAAGCCCTGTTGATAAACCACAGGAAGGTATAGCTCAAAGGGAAGTTAATGGGCTTGATGCGGGAATTACTGGGTGAGTTTCTATGGCTTGCATTATGCAGGAGGTCAGATTAGATGAGCATAATGGTCCCTTCCTGCCTTAATGTCTATTAATCATGTGATTTAAGTTACCAATCACACAGCTCAGCATCTAAGCTCAGATACTCAGAAGAATCCCCACTATGAACTGTTTGCCCAAATATGTCCATCTGTTCTGAATAATGAACAAATACGGAAAAAGTCACAATCTATTCAGGGACAATGCACAACCAGAAGAACATCCCACAAAGAAAATAGCTTGTAATGAGTAGTCAGCCAGTTCTTGGTATTATACACCGCTCCACTTCGGCTATTTGTGCAGGTTACAGAACCCATTAAAGCTGTAAAATGTTGGCAGGACCAAGGTGTTACTAAGATGTCTGAAAATAGACCGCCACTGTTTAGCTTGTGATTTGTAGCTGGCTGCTCATCTCCTGTCAAGGGGTGTTTTTATTAGGTGTTTTTGTCACACAGACCCCAGGGAAGGTGTTAATAAATGGCCCCAAAGGGGAAATGGAATCATGTGGAAAAGCAATACAATTATCCTTTCATGAATCCCTGTCATATCCTGCACAGTCACTCGAGCCGGTGAGATGAGCTTAGAGTAAGAACATCTCATAAAGCAGTACAATAGCAACACATTGCTCATCAGGTTCTTAAAAGCATAACTCCAAGCCAAATATCTTTGACACCAAATGCTCCCCTTTGGATTCATATAATAATGAAGCCAGCGCCAGAGCATACTACAAAGGAGAACAGAAAACCATCCCAACAGACTCCCAATGGAGAATTTAAAATGTGCATCAGCTGCTACAAAGTCAGTTCGGCCTCAGCCTTATCCTGGAGGTTACAATTAGCAGAGCTTTAGAGTGTTCCAAAGGATTATTAATAGGAGTATTGGGATGAAACTGGGCTATTTTAGGCGATTAAAATTGGAAAGATCTTCCCCCCCCCAAAAAAAATGGATGGAAGATTATTGCTCGACTCAGTTAATCCATGCCTGATAATACATCCTGCAATGAACAATGGTTTTGTGATTAGCGCACTGGACTGGGATTCAGGGGATCTGGGTACAAATTTGTGGCTCTGCCAAAGACTGCCTGTGTGATCTTGGACGAGTCACTTAATTTTTCTAGATCTCAGGTCTCCATCTGTCAGTCATGTAAACCCTTTGGGGGCAGGGACTTAGGTGTATGTGCGTATCTAGCACAAAGGGGCCCTGATATTGAAAGGGGTCTTTAGGCAACTATGCTAATACAAATCATCATCATCCAAGCTAGAGGGAGAAGTTCTATTCTGTTATCTATTTCCCCAAATAGCACCCAGAGTAAACCCAGTATTATTCTAGTATTTACATGAGAGAAACTTGCAATGGGCAAGGAACATACCAGATGATATTAGGCCTTTTCCACCTCTTTCGACTCATGGTAATTAACGAAGTTGGACAAAATAAAGGCCCTGGGAGGGCAGCAGTTTTAACATGATGGAAAGGACAGGATCTTCCGTAGTTAAGGAACATGTAAGTAACCTCCTGATGGATAAGACCCTGTGATTCTCCCTTTCTTAGTGTTCTGCAGAAGTTTGCTTTCTAAACATTCAGTCTAATCAGGGCTTCACACCGGAAGCAACAACATATCAGACACTTAAGATTTTCCATGAGCAATTTGGGAAAAAACAACACATGTTCTCGTTCGTTTACCCTTCCATCTCTGGCATGGTTTCTCAAATTGGCCTCTTGCCAACTTCTCACTGCTCTCCCTAAATTGGCATATCAAGGCAGGGACTCAGGAGGTTTATCGGGGGTTAAATGAGTTCATCAGGTTTACCCCTGCCCATTTCACCCCCGTAGATTTACCCTTTGAAAAATGCCATCCCCCCTATCAGCAGCTGGCAGCCAATTTTCAGCTGAATTGTAAATACAGCTGAATAACCATCTCCAAGAGAATGCAGCCAGGGTGTGCGGGGGTGTTTTCTACACGTCAGTGTTCTCTTTGCGTCTGTACAGAACACACCCATCTGCTCAAGAACACATGTGAGTTTTGCTCAGCCCTGGTATCAAGAAAGACTCAGAACATTTCTGGACTTTGCCATCTGATTTCAATATTACATTGAGACTATTCTTATTTTTACCTGTTCCAGACCACTAACTACAGGACCTGTTGGTGGTAACCCAGCCTTTGGTGGAGTGCTGCTCTTTTCCCAGTGTAAACTGTAGTTGTAATTCATTGATGCTCTGGGAAACAAAACGATAGGGCTATAGTCTGAATGACAATTGCTAAGAAGGAGGGAGGGGAATAGCATTTAATCTAAGGATACAGAGGTATTTACAAATGCTACTGTGAAAGTAGACTACCTTTCAATCCATTTACTTTCAATTCCCATTTCAAAGCAGTTGGAACAGCTTTTCAGCCAAGAAATTAATTTGCATCCAGAATCCAGAAGATCTGGGGGGAGGGAGGGGCAGTGAGGAAGGGAAGGAAAATCTACTTGTGAATCAACTTGAGCCAGGAGAAAGAGGTAGGTGACTGGGGAGGAACTTCAGATGCTGTATATTTCAATTTATTTATGAAGGCTGAGTCTATGGTACCTTGTGTTTGACGAAAGCAGATTTTGAAAATATAAATGATAGAAAATGGTTAAAAACAGATCCAGCCTGGTACTGAAATCTTTCAAAATAAGTATCAATATCAAGTCAAGAGCTGAATGATTGGCAGGTGCATCCGTTGGCTGATGCCCGATGCGAAGTACCAGTGTTCACAACACACCACCATCACCACAATTTGTTATTTCAATACCAAGGAGTGAATGGGTATGAAGAGTGAATTACTCTCAGCAACTCTCCCTATTTATTGTATTTATATTTAGTATATATGGCACTTGTTAGTACCAGCTTGCACCTCATCTAACAAAGACAGATACTAAACAAAACTCTTCCGCTACCCTCTTCTCCTGCAGGAATAGCTTGAAAGGTAGCAAATTTATTTTCTTCTCTCCTATGCATGAGCAGACTAAAAGGTAATGGGGATGTTAAGTCATTGTAAGGAACATTGCATTTATTTCTGAATGTGGAGCGGCCCATATCATTCTTATCGACTGCAGGAGGGAGTTCCATGGTCCAAATCCAACTCCAGGGGAAGTTTTGTCTCCCATGTTCAGAAGTCTCCCCCCTATTGGTCAGTTTCATGGTTCCAATAGAACTTGGCTGACATGGTTGGTCACACAGGAAGGTGTGTGATCCCAGGTAGCTGGGGAGAATCCTATGGAAGGCTTTGAGCATCAGGACTGAGATTTGGACATTGTATTCTCATCCCAACGGGTGGTCCCTGCTGGTCAGGTTTAAGGCACATGGTGAGAATGGTTTGTAGAAACCAGTCTTACTGGTACCCATGGTGTACCTAGGTCCTATAAATAAATATAGGAATCCACTATCCATTGTTATCAGTCTGTCATCTCCCATCAGTACTATAATCTAAAATTGTTGTGTTGGACCAAGTCTCTGAAATGCTGGATAAAGGAAAGCTTTTGTGGTGAGGAAATAAAATATTGAACATTCTAGACATCAAACAATGTCAGAGAAGGGAATAGTTCTGAAGTATGTAACCCACTCTCACAGCTTAAAGGCTTTATTTTGGAGGCACTCCAAATATCACAGTATTAAAAGGAAGTGGAAAAAAACTCCCACACAAGGTAATATTGTTTAAATAATACACTCTATTTTATTTTGTCTTAAAATAGTTTAACCTTTATGCTACAGACTTGTTTCAAAAAACAGAAGGTCTCATCTTGCACCAAAAATATATATATATTTATTTATATTATATATATTTTTATATATAACACTCTTATTAATTTTTTCCTCCAAAGACCATTAAATACTAGATGGAAAATGAGAACTAAATAGTGAGTGTCAAGAAGAACCACATTTTTAACTAGAGTTGCACATTTTAAATGTTAAATTCTAAGCCATGATTTGTCTCCACTGCAGAAGATTCCAAGTTCAAATGCTAGCAATAGAGGAACTGCTGAACCATAAAGGGCTTAAGACAGAAGTCAGTGGAAAGTCTCTGATTGCCTTCAGTGGGCTTTGGGACCAAGTGCATTGGTTCTTAGCCATACAACGGCTAACATTTCACTTTCCTGTTGAGAAGAGCAAAATTGTTCAGGCACCTTTTGCTCTCAAAAAAAAACAACAACTCCCCAAACAAAAAAAAGAAATACTTCCTAGCTATCCAGTGATTGTGGTTTTTAGATCACTACCCTTTAAAATTTGTTAAAAGAATAAAAGAAATATGTAGTGTTTTAAATAAAAGAAAACCAGCCTCAGACTAAAATACATGATTTGTTTAAAACAAACACAGTGCACAATTGAAGGAAGTTTGGTTAGGATGCAGTCATTTTTATATATACATGGAAGTCACATCATATACAAACTGAGAAACAAAGTCTGTTTGCAATTTTTAAAATGGAAGGACTACAAATGGGTCCCTGCAGCTTTCTTAGAAACTGATCTTTTAAAGACAACTTCATGAAATAGTAAAAAGCAGCCACACTAAATCATCTTTCCCAGTTAACCTACAGCATTGTGCTAATCTGCTAAAATGATGGGTAAGTTATGTAATTAACCAATTAGGAAAAAAGATCGATAGTCACTATTAATATAGTGTACCAATATTACAGGACAGTTCTCTATTGCAATGAGTATGGAGTCCATTCACTACACTCCCTCCCACCCCCAAACAAAGAGACCAGTTACTAGAAGCACCAAACACATCTTACAGGTTATGGTCATGCAACACGCTGGTCACTGTTTAATGTTTTAGAAACTTTTAAAACAGAACATAAATCCTTTACCTAATTGCTCTTTAAAATGCAGTCACAACCTGCATTTTTGAAGCAAACTGTTTACTATTAACAATACTAGAATCAGTTATTTTATAAACAAATCTGTGCTACCGAAGGCAAAATTCTTGTCCATACAGCAAATTTTTGGAAGCCACCCTGCACACTTGTAAACTGACACCAAATCAACCAGATCAGGATTTGTGGTGTTCATTCTACTTGCTGTGTAACCCAATCTGGTAAAAATTCTGTGTTGGAACTGTAGAAAAATTCCACTAAAAGCATTTTGAATACAAAAGGTCACATTTTAATTGCACAATAGATATATAAAGTGAACATCCTCTTGTTTTGAAGTTTAGTCTTTGGTTTTTACCTTGAACAGGAGCCAGTGTGAGTGATTAAGGGCTACTTCAATACTTACTATAGGGACTAATGCTTACTGGAGTGTCTAGTCTAATTGATTTCACTGTCGTATACACCCAGCTTTGGTAGGTAAGTGTCTGCAGGATCAGACCCTAAGAGAGGTTCAAACACAGGATAGAAAACATGACCTAAGAATAGGAAAATGGGGCAGAACTACTTAAAACCAAAGGATAAGCGTAGGTCCTGATCCTGCAAAGTACTTAAGTACATTCACAGTTGTAAGCATTGATTTCAATGGGGCTACTCTGGTGCTTAAAATTACACATCTGCTTATGTGCTCTGCTGGAATGGGGCCTAATAGTATAGTAAGTTTTTGGAGAAGATGATTGAAGGAAAGAGGTGAAGTACAGAAGGAACCTTTCAGAAGGAAGAAGATTGAGAGGCACGGTTAAAAAAAAGAGCAGGATCTTAAAATGCAAGGGATTCGGATTCCTTTAAAATGGGCTGGGATGCTGGGTCTTTTCATGACTATTTTCTTATGCTTTTGTGCTGATCAGCTGCTATTAAGTCATTGTTACTTGGAAAAAAAAATGTAATATGCCGTGGCAAATGACCAATAAAACACCATAGCCAAGAAAGACAGAAGAGAGAGCACTGACTAGAACTATAAATTACATAGAAAACGACAATCCTTTCATTAAGAAATTGTCCAGTGCACATGTTATGAGCCTTTCGATAAAATGACAGTCCTGCTGGTGAAGAAGCCAAATCCAATTGGGTAAATACTGTTGGTCCAATTTTCAGAAGGGCTGAACACCCGCAGTTCCATTGAAATCAATGGAAGGAGGCTCAGCACCCCTCAATATCAGGCCATCACTGTCTCTGATGCTCACACAGCAACAACACTAGCATCTACAAACAAAATCAATTTACTTTTAAATTAAAATCATTTTGATATCAGTGGTGGGAGAGGATGGGAGCGTGTATCTGCCTGCACAATTATTTCTTTAGATTAACACACAAAATGCTTAACTGTAGGTGTCATTTAAATTCAGTGCTATCAAGTTTTCATACTAGGAAAAAATCCTCCTTTGAGAAAGTCAAATATTTGAAGCGATATTAAAATGACACCGCATTCCGATGGAAAAGGAAATTCTCCAGGAGTTTGAAGTCCAAACCGCTAAGAACAGGGCTTCTGAAGCTGAAGCTACAACAATGAACGTCTGTGCCATAAAGAAGGGAAGGGATGGGGGGGCAAAAACACAGTGACATTGCATTACAGTAGATATTTGCGTCTGGTATCCTCGTCCAAAGTGAGATCAACTACTTCTGGGGGGGAAGACCAATTCTGCTGGGGGGCCACGGCTGTCCATGACTGTGTTTGCCGAGTGCTAATGTACTGCGAGCCTGAGCCATGCTTCCAGGAAGACACACTCTGAATCACACCTCCCCGAGGATGGGCACACCTGCAACAAAGGGAAGAGCAAAAGCATTAACACTACTGTCAACTTCCAAATAAGATCCTTAGTTGCAATATTTCAAGGTGTTAATTTGCATCCAATTAACAAGGTCTCTCTTCAAAATCTGCTTGTGCCTTTTCCATTTGTGGAGTCCATGAAGGTCTGCCAACATGACTTACTACAGATTTTATACCCACACGAAACAGGAAACGCTTGAACTTGAGCTCACAAGATCAAACACAACATAGAACCTAGAATGAAATTTCTCTGCATTCAGTTATTAAAATACAAAGGATCAAATTCTGCCAATGGAAGTGAGTGAAGCTCCCTGAAAGTCATGAATGCATGGCTCCCAATATTACAGGGGAGAATATGATTCATAATGTGTAGCATCATGTACTGTTCAGATAACTGTATTGTACTGGGGGGGGGGGGAATAGGGTATTTTTTCTGCCATTAGTCTTTTTGAAAGAGGAAATTTTTCAATAGGCGAGACCTTCATGAAGGAAACAGAAAAGAAATTACATATATACATGAGAGACCAGATTCCCATTAACAAAAGGAGAGGATACGTGCCTTACAGTGGTTATAGTAGACATATTATGTTTTGTAAATTTTTTTTAAATTAACCCATTATACTTTATTTCCTTTGTAGCCCAGTGGGCCAGCATACCTGTATTATATTCACGGCTTTGTATTATATTCAATGGTAATGCAAGGAATCTACAGGCTTGTATCCTACAAGACACTGGCTTCAGCAGTTTAAATGAGGATTGAGGCCTATTAATTTTGACATAGATAAACTTAGGTAACTCATAAGTTTTGAGGAACTGGAAGTAGAGAGTAGGGGAAATTTTGTCTATAATGACATCAGCAAACAACAGAAACAAACACCCACCAGCTTCTGAAAGATTTTGGACAGAACATCTGACCGCAAGAGTGCCATGGCAACGAACTGACCTACATGATGAGTTAAAATCATAAATATACTGACCTATAGAACCTAACATCGGTAAGAGGCGGAAATACAAATAAGGAAGAGGTGAAAAACCCCTACTGAATATGCATTAGAAATGGTAACGTCAGTGTAACATTGTAAAATTGGTATCCCAGCGTGTGATCAGTTGGGGAGAGAGGGGGGGGGGGAGAGAGGGCGAGAGATGTAGCCCTTGGGAGGGGCTAGAATGATGGCCACTGGTGAAGATGAGGAAGGTGACAGTGATGAGGAAGATAATGGCTAACATTTCAGCTTGTTCTGCAAGGGATGGTGTGAGTATGGATGTTCAGATGTACTTTCTGTATGATCTTTATTTACCTTACTGAGTCAGAGTGTCAGACTTTGCTAAATGTGGTGTTTGATTATTTATTTGTAAATATAAGAGTTCCTATATCCGACGAAGTGGGTATTAGCCCACGAAAGCTCATGCTTCAAAACTTTATAGTTAGTCTTTAAGGTGCCACAGGACTTTGTTAACTCTGCTATTCCAGACTAACACGGCTACCACCCTGATATAGTGTGAGTGTTGCACCTGTGTACAGGGCTCCCAATTCTAATAATACGGGGCTTGATCTTGGGACAACCACCTGTCTAATCTTAAGGTGATAACTGGGCATTCTTATTCATAATCTATAGGATCAGGCTACAGATTCAGAGGGGTAGCCATGTTAGCCTGGATCTGCAAAAGCGACAAAGAGTCCTGTAGCACCTATAGACTAACAGACATATTGGAGCATAAACTTTCGTGGATGAATACCCACTTCGTCAGATGCATGCAGTGGAAAGGACTCTGTCGCTTCAGGCTACAGATTGGCACCCGAACAGGGAGTCCAAGGGCATACAACAATAATCTACCTACCCAGGATAGGTAAACTCCCCTCTGGTAAAATCTAAATTAAAATCCAGGTAAACTCTCAGTCAGAATTTGGTTCCTGTCAGAAACACTCACTGTAACTCACCACAGATTTCCTTCCCCCCCCCTCAACTATTGTTCCTCTTTTCTAGTTCTTTGCCTCTAGTCTATTATTTCTGCTTTACTTAGCAAGAGGGGGAGGGTACGCCCTCCTGGAGGACAGTAGTAACAGACCCATATCAAACAGAGGATTTCTTGATCATCAGACTCACTTGGCATACCAGAGGCAGGGTAGGACCCTCATGGGGAACCACCTGTCTCCCACCATTAGATCCCCATGGAAATTGTAACTGTGTCAGGATGCTCATTGGGTATTATTGGTCACTGGGGTTTAGAATCACGCAAGGAGGGGATTCTTTTATATACGTGTTAAGGGGGCGTTGTAAACTGAGTTACCTATAAGAGTTACAATGGCAGTCGCATTTGGTCCAATGACCCACACTTTGAGGTGGTGCCAAGAGGCCACATTGTCTCAGAACTTGTACGGTCTGGGATACCTTGCTTCAATCCCCTTAGCTCTCCTAAGCTGAGCCCAGATCCATCTATCAGCAGGCTCTACCTTGCTGCTCTGTAGGTCCTGACTGGGTAATTACCTCACAATCAGCTAAGAGCACATTAGCCATAGAAGGAAGAGAGAGGGGAGCAGAACCCCAATCCCCTTTGCTTTTCTTGAGGCTTGTTCAAGTAATTGTTGAAACCAATTAAGGCAAACTACAGTCCGTGGGCCAGATGGGCTTATCCTGCCGCCAGCCTCACCCCTGCCTTCCCTCCTCCCCCAGAGCCTCAGTGCTCTGGGGAGGGAGGGGGCAGTGTATCTGTCTCTATGTGGCTGCCGGACAAGTTGCTGAGCAGTGTGGTAAGGGAACCACATAACAGGCAGGGAGTCCTGGGGGGCAGTAGGGGTTGGATGGGGAGTGGGAGCCCCAAGGGTCTGTTGGGGGTGGGGTGGCAGAGGTCTCGGGAGGAGATGGTCAGGGGACAAGGAGCATGGGGGCCTAGATGGGGGAGTGGTTAGGGGAAGGGATCTTTGGAAGGGGCGGTAAGGGCACAAGAAGCAGGGGGGGTTGGATTGGTTGGGAGTTCTGAGTGAGGCAGTCAGGGGGCGGGAAGTGGGTGGGGGCTGAATAGGGGGCCAGGTTGTTTGGGGAGGCACAGCCTTCCCTACCTGGTCCTCCATGCAATTTTGTGGCCCACAGGCCAAAACATTTGCCCACTCCTGGGTTAAGGGGTTAATTATTTAAGGAGGGATGCTTAGACATGTGTACAGTATTAAGTGCTTATTTTGTACAGATTTAGGATGAAGCTAGGTAGTAAGATTTAATTGAGCTCATTTGAAGTGGGAGTTAGAGGTAAGTGGAGTAGAGTCAGCTCAGAATTCCGGTTGTGGTCAACCAAAACGTAGCATACAAACATTAAAGATTATAGAGGAGGTTTCATATAAATGCAAAATAATTGGGCTAATTTTTAATCACCCTCACTTGTTCATATGAACATATGTCTAATGTAACATAACTAATGCTTGTCAATGGGTAATGACTCAAATGGAGAAATGAGAAACAACAAAATTATCTAAGCACAGCTGTAAGTATAAATCCATCTTTCACCAATGCAGGGTGTTAAAATCCCAAGAGACTAAATTGAACAGTAATATAAAGGAATGGTTGAATAAGTAGTATCAAAGGAACAAGGGGAAAACCTTTACTTACCAAAAAGTACGGAAAACTTCATCTTACAGACCTTGTAACTATGCATTTAGCCCATGCGCTGTAATCCACCAAGACAACAGGCTCTGTGCCTTTAATTTGTAATTTCTAAGTAATCCTCACCAGAAAAATCACTTAGGCTTTGACCAGCAACTAACATGTTGCTGATAAGGGAAGAACTTTTGCACTCTGTGTTTGGGAGGAAAAGGGGAAGTAGGCAAGAAAAGTGCTTCTAACTTGAATTTGGCAACATATTATTAAAACGTAGGGGCCCATAAAACATCTAATTTTTATTTATATATACATATATATATATATATCCCATAAGTTAAGAGATAAGGTTCAGCATCATTTAGACATACTAGACATAATCTTGTCTAAATGTGCATGTACAAGGCAAAGCAAACTCTCTTTATTACTCCTCTAACCCGTAAGTGGTAGGGGAAGTGGAGCATAAGAACATGAAGGCCATACGGGGTCAGATCAAAAGTCCATTTAGCCCAGTATCCTATCTTCCAAAAGTGGCTAATGCCAGGTGCACCAAAGGGAATGAACAGAACAGGTAATCATCAAGTGATCCATCCCGTCACCCATTCTCAGCTTCTGGCAAACAGAGACTAGGGACACCATCCCAGCCCATCCCGGCTAATAGCCATTGATGGACCTATCCTCCATGAGAAAAAGGAGCAAGGTAATGCCCTTAGGGAATAGTCAAACATTAAGTATTTATATTGTTTTGTTACTTGCACGTGTGTATTAGATGTATTCCTAATTTAACTAATCGGTTGTGATTATTCCAAAAATACGTTATCAAGTTAGTTGCAATTCCAGACTCGCCTAACATGGTAAAGGAAGTCAGCAACATATCTTTCTGCTTTACACAGGAATTATTATTTTAAGGAACTATCGAAGCCTCACACAAGCAACAGGTAGAAAACGTGCTACCATAAAATAAATTATGATTATTATAGGTCCTAATTCATGAAAATAAAATGCTGAATTAATCTAATTGCAATTTTTCCTTTATATTTCCTAAATAAAACATGTGTTAATATTTTAATATTAACATGTGTTAATGTCACCTGTAGTAGCCTAGAAAAAGGTCTGTCCTCTAATCAGTAACTCCAGGATGGAAGGTGGCTACACTTCTGCCAGGAGTAGTAACGGATACAACTGTCATATCAATGTCTGCATACAGCACAATTTAGAATTGGGAAAGTCCCCACAATTAATCTGATTTGCAGTTGCTAAATTATATTGTTGAAACGGTTTTAAAATTTGGAACAGGAAGAGCCATTTGTTTTCATTCTTATTAAGACATGCCACTAAGAACAACTCAGATATAGGGTCTGTGACACTGCACCCTAATTAAGACTCTTATTTAACTAAGATTACATCATGGCACCTCCTTGCCCATGTTCAATCCAGATGAGGATGTGTTCGGTCACTTGGCAGCTATCCACTCAGTTGGTCATCTTGAAGATAATGTCTACATTAAATGTATTAATGTACCTCCTCTAGTAGCACATCACCCAACATGGGAAACTCCACTAATGGCCTGTTGCTCTGGATAGGGGTATCATTATATTGGCGGATATAAGATATTTAAGGTGGACACACACTTTTGTCATCCTCAGGGTGAAAAATCTAGCTATAGATTACTAGGTGGAAATAATGCCTAACAAAAATTCATATCCTTGAACAAATCACACACAGCAGCCAACTGAAGAAGATTCAATCAAACCTTAGCTCAGGAAACATGCTTGACAACCTGAGCGTAAGGTGAATACATCATGAAGTAAATGCAACAAAACCAAAACAGAAAAGGAGAAATAGAGGAGGTTTTATTTTTTAAATACAGGCATGGTAGGAAATCCATTCAACAAAATTAAACAAAAAACAGCACATAACTACCAAAAGGATTCAGTGGTCTAAGTAAATGCCAAATAGATTCTAATGATGAAAAAAATAATCAAATCACTAGAATCTAAATCACCACAAATGAAAAAGAAACTCAAGTTTCACAGCCAACACCAATCCAGCAACACTACAGAATATGGAGCAGAGAAATATAGTGTGAATAACAGAACTGAATCCAATCATACAAACTAAGCATGCAAACAAATGCTGATCAAAAACCTAAAACCTTTTCAACATGACAACCCTGCCAGAAGCCCATCAATACTTCATAACTGCAAGTCTAGACCTGGAAGAGAAATAAAATTCTAAATAGGAAACAAACAATCATAAGGTGCAAGTTTCAAATAGAACTGATGAGCAATAGTCTCCCCAAAGATGGCAAACTAGTTATAAGCAGGTTCAAGAATAGCAGCCGTGTTAGTTTGTATCCGTAAAGAAAGCCAGGAATACTTGTAGCACCTTAGAGACTAACTAGTTTATTTCAGCATCGGATGAAGTGAGCTATAGCCCACGAAAGCTTATGCTGAAATAAACTAGTTAGTCTCTATTCCTGGCTTTCTTTAGTTATAAGCAGAAAGGAAAAAACAGCTGAGGATAAGTTAAGAAAAATGTGCAAAAAACCAACATCTTCTCTCCTTCCTTTCTGAAGTGCAGGAAATATTTCCACATTAGCAAGCCTAGATCCACTAAAAATAACTTTCACTAGCAATTGTGCATTGAATTTAGAAAGATTTGAATTTAAGTATTACTGAGGCAAACAACTTAGAAAGTTAAAAAAAGAGAGAAATGGATGAAACATGAATGTGATTAGTATTAGCACTTACATAACTAGTAGTGGAGGACAAATACATTTAATTTAAGGTTTTCTAAATAGTCGATCTGCAGGATATAGAAACCATGTATTCCAAGTGAGATTGTCTTTAAAAGAATTATCAATATTCCAGAAGAGATGGCTCAACCTGCAATGTCATCTGTCTGTCTGTCCCCGAACCCAATCCCATGAGGTTAGGTTATGCCTGAGTCCTATGGAGTCAGATCAAGTAAGGCCTCTTGCATGACTACAAAGGATTGAGATCTTGGGGGTACTGCCTACTTCATACTTCCCTCCCCTCAGAATCAGCACATAAGGGTGAAAGAGCAAAGAGGGTTAGAAGTAGGTGGAGCCAGAGTTCTACCTCCCACCCCCAACATCAGCAAGCAGAGCTATGCATGTTCCAAACATAGCTTTGTGTGGACAATAACGACTAATTTGTTTTCCCAAGTTAGCTTCCCAGAAGATAGGAAAGTCTCTATGTGGGCCTCAATCTGCTAGTTACTTCATCATACCTGGGTCCAAAGATAGATATGGGAAGGCATTCAAGGAAAGAAATGTGTAAGGTTTCAAGACTATAAATTAAAACGTGGTGGGACTATCACCTATTAGGATTTTGGTCCCCAATTCTCATCTCAGGTTGAGCATGTGAAATGTCCGGAAATGAAATTACGACTCGTAAAAACATAATGGCTAATTCTTAAGCTACCGTGGGTGTGACGAGCCCCCTGGGTGCAACCCGAGAACTGGGATATCACTGAGCTCTCTGTCTCACCATCCTGGGCTCACTGTCACACTGTGTTGCTGTGACAAGCTACAATCATCTCCAGGATTTCCACTTACACAGGCAGGGACACACCCAGCTGTAGTTACATGAATGCTTCTCCTCGGCCATTCATGAACTAACAATAGAAAGGCTACAGCCAGTAACCTTCCCCTTCCCAGCCCAGCTCCACAGCTTAAGACCCCAGAGCTGTACCGTCTTGTCCTGGTCAAAAGCCTGACCAGTAAAGACCACTCCCCAGTCTGCCCCTCCCTGGAAGCCCCTGGCCCCACACCTGCCGGGGGGCAGAGGACACAGACAAGGGACTCCGGGGACTGCAGGCGCTGGTGTTCCCTGCCCCCAGCAGGCGGGTGGACAGCGGCTTCCACAGAGAACTCGACTGCAGACTGGGAGTTCTCTGTCCCCGACAGGCGCGGGGCCGCAGCTTCTCTCCCCTGCTGGGCAGTGGGGAGAGAAGCTGCAGCCCCCCGCCTGCTGGGAATGGAACCCCACTATAACGCTACCCCGCATTTAGTGCGATGGGATTTCTTGGATCCCATCGGTAGCATTATAGCGGGGCTCCACTGTACTTATAATCACTTAAATCAGCGGTTCTCAAACTGGAGGTTGCGACCCCCCCAGGGGGGTTGTGGGCAGATTCCCAAGCGGTCACGAGCTCCCTGTGCCGCAGAAGTACCACTGAATGGAACATTTCCACTTTTGGCAGACATGCTGTGCGCTTCATAGTGTTCGCCCAAAGCCGCCAAAGTGAATGTTTCCGGTTTCGGCGACTGCTCGGATGCGCTCGGCATGTCCGCCGAAATGCTGCCAAAAGCGGAAGGATTCTATTTGGCAGCATTTTGGCGGACACCAGCGGCAAAGGTGAAAGGAAAAAGGGCCGGCACGGGACAAAGTTTGAGAAACACCGACTTAAATCTATCTTTTAGTAATAAGGTACAATAGATTAGCATAAGAAATAAAACAAAAAATGCAGTCTAAATTCTCTAAACTGGAT
The DNA here is from genome assembly GCA_032164245.1 of Sternotherus odoratus. NCBI lineage: Eukaryota > Metazoa > Chordata > Testudines > Kinosternidae > Sternotherus > Sternotherus odoratus. The sequence goes on from JAVMKO010000007.1 coordinate 96,757,554, forward strand.
GAATTTCAATTTCACCCTGTTAGTACAAAAAGTCCACCAAGCTTCCATACAGAAGCAAGCTTTCTTCTTTGCCACCTGGACCCCCCTTTCCCTGTTTAGTCTTTGTTCTTCAGGTGTTTCCAGGTGTTGTCTTGTAGGGGGAGGGAGGCATAATGGTCACGTCACCTCCCCCTTTATAACTTCTTCCATGTGGAGGGAACTTTTGTTTCAAGCCAAGTCCCCAAGCACAATTTGTGAAAAAGTACAAGTAAGGAGATGATATTCAAAAATCACATGATTAGTCACATGCCCTTGCATGCTTGGATGAGTAATGCCAGCCATTACCTATATTTTGGCTGAAGCATCCATAGGAAAGCTTAGCAGGTGACGCCAAGCTTTTCCCATGGCCCACTGTCCTCGCTGATGAGCCAATACTTTGAATAGTCCCTTCGCAATGTACTGGCTAGACTGGATGTAACCAAACTGTGTGGGTGTTACCCAGAGCAAAGACATTTGAAATACAGATGCATAGTCAACTCTACATACAAAAATGATACACGCATATAAATAGGATAATCATATTCAGCAAACCATAACTTTTCCATTGACCCCCTCACAGGACATATTTCACACAAGATGCATCATCATTCTATTATAACCATACATAATCATCTGACTCTGGTGAATATGGAGTGCAGTGTGTCATAGTGGCATCCTTCCATTTATCACATTGACCATACAACTATTTAATGGTCGTTGTTCTTAAAATGGGGAATTCAATCAAATATCCAAGAAACCATTTCAATACTGTAATGCAGTAAGAGCACATTTTTAAGGGCACTGTGTACACACATAGTGGGAGCCCTTAAAAACACTTATCTTTTTGTAAGCTATTAGTGTGTTCAGTTGTACACTGATTAAATACGTCACATCAGTATCAAGTATGCCTATCCATATATTTGATATAGATATCACATGCTTAATCTATGTACATCTGAAAACATTAATAGGCTAATAAAGATAGGTAGAGTATAAAGAACCCACAACTAAATAGTATTTATTTTGCATGTTTGGCACTGGTCATGGCTGAAGAACTAACATCAGAAGTCAGTCAACCGTTTTCTTCTTCATTTATTTTGGCTATTTAAGAGTTTGGATAAAATGAAGAAATCATAATTAAAATATAAAGCAAAAAATATAACAAGTACCTTGCATGTTCTTGAACTCCCACAATCTCCACTTCACTGTCAGAAGAGGCAATATTAATTTCTTCATTGATCTGTGCATTGCCAGAAGAGGTTCTCTCACTTGCTAGGAAACCTGGATCCAGATGACCTGCATAGAAACAAAAATATAAACACCACCTGAGTCTAAAGAACTCAGGAAACCAATGCTGAAAGATACTTCTCATCAAACTAACCACAAATGATCAATGAATCTAAGATAATCTATTAGATCATCTCATGCAACCCCCTCCTACCGCAGGGTGAGTTGATACTGTATATTGAAGTGATTTGTCCAATCTTGCTTTGAATGACTCAACTGATAGGGCTGTTGCATAAAGGTTGTATCCAATTCCTGTTATGAGAACTTTCCAAATAATTAGATTCTTCACCTGTAGTACTTCATAAGTGCCTTAAAGGCAGACTGCTCCTAACCAACCCTGAGATAAAGCCATATGAAGGCCAAATTATGCCTTATCCTAGAGAAAAGAAAGTTCCTTGAAGTAAGTGATTGAAGTAGCAAGAGGGAAATTTACAACAATTGTTTTCATTGTACCCTTTCTTAGGATTAAGCCATTTACTCTAGAAACTATTTTTTTAATGCAACTTCCAGCATGATCAATGAATGCATGAAAATCATTAAACAAGGAACTAGCAGTGCCATAGTCATACATCCAAGCTCACCCATCTCTCAGAAAAGGAAACATTACTGTGAATAAATCAAGAGTCACAGGTGAAGCAGAATAAAATCTTCTGTGGTGTTTCAGGTTTATTTTTAAAAGCCAGGGGAGGGGGTGGGAAATGCAACCAAAACTCAACACAAACCATCAGTCCCTTCTTCATGCAGCTTAAACGTCCAACAACATGTATAAAAAGCAACCAATATATGTAGTGTAGCTCTCCTGTCTGCAATGTGCTCTCTCCCTGATTCTAGAAAACATTTCTTTTTCACATGAAACTAGCCTAGCCCCTCTACAAGTTGATTGCCAGTACCTCAAATCAGTGAGGCCCTCTTAGGTGGGACTCAAACCCTTAGTACTACATCCCAGAGCCCCATGCAATTGTCTTGCTGGACAGGACTTCCCCCAGGAGACTGCTGGAGAGGGGTGTGTTATGGCAAAAGGCCCTCTTCCAGAGCATGCCAAATGGTCTGTTCACGGCCACGGACTAAAGAGCAATTTTCAGTATGAATAGTTTTTCCGGTGACTGATGAGTGAAAGGGTCGAAGAACAGAATAGATTCTGCCACCTCTTGGCTGCCAGTGAAATCCAGCCAAGGTCAGCAGAGGCTTGTTCCACATGAGGCTGTCTGGTGATTAGGAAGCGAGCTGGTGATCTCTGTTTCTAACTCCCACTGGTTGCATCATAAAAACTATCACAATTGCCCCTTATTAGTCTCAGCAGAGAGAATGGACATGAAAACTGAACTACTCTCTTGCCCACAGAGGTGGTGTGTCTCACACAAACAATCAAAGCAGAGGGGATGAAAGTGTGGACAAACTGTGTATCTGCTATGTGGATGATGAGAATTTTGTAGAAAGGGTACCTTGTGCTTAGCACCGAATTCATTGGGAAAGGATTTGAGAGGAAACAAGAGGCAATAGCTGTTGTTAATAACACTATAGTATTTATCAATTACAAGTTACAAAATTCAGATATTTAAAATTACAGAAGCCCCCTGAGAACACAAAATACAGTCTGAAAAATTCAGAATTGGCAAAGGGCTCTCCTGAAATGCATCTCCTGCCTACAGACATACTCCATCAGGGAATCTTTTTGAAAAGCATTTATGAAAAGATCTGCAGGTGTGTACAGAAAAGTTGCTCTTTAAAGAGTACCATTCACTGGACATTCAGTTGAGTGGTTCACCAAAACAAACAATGAGGATGTTTTAAAAGCTGTTTTACATGCTGTACCGTGACACAGTAGGCAACATCCTAGCTTTGAATCGGAAAACATTAAATCTTTAGCATATTTTAGTGAAGATGTGTTAGTCAGGTATAGAGAACCACACAACACACAAAATAGATAGAATCAGAGAGGTAGCCGTGTTAGTCTGGATATGCAGAAGCAACGAAGAGTCCTGTGGCACCTTAAAGACTAACAAAAGTATTGACGCATAAGCTTTTGTGGGCTAATATCTGACGAATACAGGACTCTGTCACTTATGTAAAATACATACCAGACCAAAAGAGCACTCAGGTGCTCTGGTGATAAGTTCTCTAGAAAAGTCAACTACTATCAGTGCTCCAAGGAAAGTTAAAACCTGTATCTCTTTTTAGTGCATACTGCTGAGTTGGGAGAGGTTGGGCAGCCTGGAAGGAGACTGCTTGTTTTTCCAAGTGCCTGAGGAAACTACTAGCACAGCTGCACTATACAGTGAGAGTGTCGTTCACCCAGATGAAAAGCACTCCGATAAGAAGGAAGAGGTGTGTATACATCTAGCTTGGCTAAATGGACAGAAGAAGAAGAAGGGACATATCTTCTAGTATGTTACAAGAGTTAGCATCTTGAGAAATGGTTAACACCTTGGGTTGATACAGGGAAAGGATGATTAGGACACTAGGCTGAACACCAGAAAAACTTTCTAATGGGATTCCATTAATTGTAATAAGCTCTATTAGACAGTGGAATGATCCCTTGGAAGCAATGTCACTTGAGATTATTTAAAACTGTTCTACACAAACACAACAGCAGAGAATACACTATAGAAAACAACCCTGCTCTGGGAATGGGACTGTCAAGGTTCTATTTCCCTACTCTGAACTCTAGGGTAAAGATGCGGGGACCCCGCATGAAAGACAAATCACCCCCCAAGCTTATTTTACCAGCTTAGGTTAAATCTTTTCCCCCAAAACCCAAACTTCTCCAGTTGGGGCTTGGAAAACGCTTCCACCACCAATCTGAGCCTCCAAAACCATGGGGTAGGGCAAATTGGAACCCCCATAGTAATACACACACACACACTTTTTACCTGGGAGAGATTAGAGAACAATGGCCACAAACCCTCACTAGCTGTGAGACGTGCCTGACCCAAACCAGGATCACTCCAATGGAAATAAAACAGACCGTTCTTACAAGAAAGATTTTAATAAAAGAAAAAGAGAAAAGCATAAACTACTTATACAGAAATCAATAGATACTAAGCTTCCTAGCTTCACCCAGCCCTCATGGAGTCCCCTCCCTTGGAATTTCTTTCTCTGCTAAACTTAACAGTCTAAAGACACCATGGATCAATTACCAAGTGATACAATTCAAGAATACACTTACTGCTGGACTTTTGGCTTAATAGAAACATAGATGTGATTCCTCCCCATAGCCAGGGAATGCAGACAGACTCCGAGCAGCCACGGAGAGAAAGACAGAGAAAAAGCCCGGGAACAAAAGTTAAAAGTAACCCCTTTGTCTGCCAGGTATTAGCAGCTCCGATACGTCATCCCCTCTCCTGTTTCAGGTTAACCCTTCACAGATAAAACAGTAATTCTAAGGCACTTCATACTTATGACAGGGACTGACTAGATTACCTAATCAGTCATCCATCTCCAACTTCTATGATGTTATTTGAATGTCCACCTTACCATACCCACTCCGTCTGATCCAACCTTCTGGATAACTGCTTTTGGGAAGTGAGGCCTCTGATCAGGGTCAGAAGAGGTATGAAAGTGTTGGGCTCAGATATGGGGCAGAGCTTGCCACCTCTCAAATAAAATATGAAGATAAAACCCAGAGGACAGTACAGCCATGAAACAATCAGTCCCCTGGACCTCCCTGTGTTTACTCATCATTTCTGGGGCTCACGTGGGTTATGTGCGCTCGCTTTGGGACAGGCAACGTATGGTTTTGTATGGACTGTGATTACCCTCCTTAAATGCAGGAGAATCATTGCTCTGTTTGGTGTGTACAATGCTGCCTCTGTTAAATGTTTCATTTTGCCTGTAAGGTACAACCTTGAACTCAGCCACCAGTCTCCTCACCGGTCGGCAGACTGAGAAAACTCAGGAAGAGGCTGCGTGAAAGCAAAGAAGACATGCTGCACCAAGTGATGCAGCAGTCTGTGGAACAGAAGTGGAGGAAGAGTGAAAGGAGGATCCGCCAGGAAAATGCGGTGCTCCGGCAGCCAAGCACGGAACAGCGGATCAACATAATGGAGCGCCAAGCGAACTCTATCCAGGAACTTGTTGCCATGCAGGCGGAGCACTACGTGGTCAAACACCCCCTCCCCCCCCCCCCGCAGCCCTTGTCCCAAAACTCTCTCGTGCCCCCATGTCCTCTCCAACCCACTTTCCCCAACATCCAGCTTCTTACCACCCCCAGCTGCCTCCTACACCTGTAGCTTCACCACCCACCCACAACAACTACAACCCTTATTCACTGCACTCAACCCCCTCTCAACATGCCTTATAGCCATGAAGTGCAGCACTCAGTGCACAGCACTCCAGACAGGATTCCAAAGTATGAAATCAGAATATACTCAAGTCTGAGTGAACCCCACCCCAGCCCCCTGCCCTTTTGGTATTTCTGTTACACTTTGTTCTTTTTAATAAATGAATTTTCTTTTCAATAAATGCATTTTTTTAATTTTGAAAACATACTTTATTAGTGCATAAAGCAAAATATACCCTTAGCCCAGGAAAGCAATGAGCACTGCAAGTTAGTGTACCAAACACGGGCACTGCACTTAACTCCCATGCAGAGCACCAGAAATTACTGGTGGCCTTCAGCCTCAAATTGCTCCCTCAAGGCATCCCTAATCCTTGCAGCCCCATGCTGGGCCTCTCTAATAGCCCGGCTCTCTGGCTGTTCAAATTCAGCCTCCAGGTGTTGAACCTCAGAGGCCTATGCCTGAGTGAAGCTTTCACCCTGCCCTGACGCTTCACAAATATTACGGAGGGTACAGCACACAGATATTACCGCGGGGATGCTGTCTTCGGCCAAGTCCAGCTTCCTATAAAGAGAGCGCCAGCGGCCCTTCAAACGGCCAAAAGCCCATACTACAGGCATTTGGCACTGGCTCAGCCTGTAGTTGAACTGTTCCTGCTTGATGTCCAGGCTTCCTGTGTAGGGTTTCATGAGCCACAGCGTTAAAGGGTAAGTGGGGTCTCCAAGGACCACAACAGCCATTTCGACTTCCCCTATGGTAATCCTCTGATCACCCCTATGGTGATCCTCAAGTCCCAGCTTGCAGCTTCTTGAACAAGCCAGTGATCCAAAAGATGCGTGTGTCATGCACCCTTCCAGGCCAGCCTGTGTTAATGTCAATGAAACGCCCACAGTGATCCACAAGTGCCTGGAGAACCATGGAGAAATACCCCTTTCGGTTAACATACTCTCCTGCTAAGTGGTCTGGTGGCAGAATAGGAATATGCGTCCCATCTATTGCCCCTCCGCAGTTAGGAAAACTCATTTGTTCAAAGCCAGCCACAATGTCACACACGTTACCCGGAGTCACAATTCTTCTGAGCAGGATGCGATTAATGGCCCTGAAAACTTGCATCAACACGATTCTAACGGTCGACTTTCCCACTCCAAACTGGTTAGTGACCAATCGGTAGCTGTCTGGAATTGCCAGCTTCCAGATTGCAATAGCCACCTGCTTCTCCACTGGCAGGGCAGCTCTCAATCTCGTGTCCTTGCACCACAGGGTGGGAGCAAGTTCAGCACACAGTCCCATGAAAGTGGCTTTTCTCATCTGAAAGTTCTGCAGCCACTGCTCGTCATCCCAGACTTGCATGACAATGTGATCCCACCATTTAGTCCTTGTTTCCCAAGCCCCAAAACAGCGCTCCACAGTGGAGAGCATGTCCGAGAATGAGACAAGCAATTTTGGTCATATGCGTTACGCGACTTGATATTGGACTCCTCAGTGTAACTCCTTAAGATTCAGAGTAACTCAACTGCCAAACGAGACATGCTGGCGAGACTCACCAGCACGCTCCTACACAGTTCGGGCTCCATTCCCAGAGACTGAAAGGGAAGACAGAGTGCACTGCATAGAAACCGTTGAAAGATGGAGCCAAATGTGGATGGAAAACAGCTGCAAGCGTAGCCAAGCCCTAAGGCCCAGATCCTCAAAGATATTTAGGTGCCTAACTTCCACTGCTTTCCAAAGGAGGATCTGGTTGTTAGGTCCCAAACCTGCAAACTCTTACAACTAATTACAGAAACTCCTCGCTTACCGTTGTACTGATGTTCCTGAAAAATGCGACTAAGCGAAACAATGTTAAGCAAATCCAATTTCTCCATAAGAATTAATGTAAATTTGGGGGGGGGGGGAAAGGTTAGGTTCCAGGAAAAAAAATTTCACCAGACCAAAAAAAACCTATACACACACACACACAGTATACATATTAAACAAACAATTTAATACTGTACACAGTGCTGATGATTGTGAAGCTTGGTTGAAGTGATAAAGTTAGAGAGTGGGATATTTCCCAGGGAATACCTTATTGATAAATGATGAACTAGCTTTTGGCTCAAAGATTAACTCATTGTTAATGTAGCCTCACATTCTAATAGGCAGCATGGCAGGCAGAGACACACACCTGTTAAATATAGCTTCCATGTACATGCCAGGCTGCATGTCCGGCTGCTCAGGTCAGTATCTTCCGCATTAGTCTGGCAGTAACAACCGAGCCATGAACTTTGCCTGGTGGAAATAAAGTCATCAAGGCGCCACCTACGTATACGGAAAGCGCACCTGCCATGCACGCAACTAATCTGCCTAGTAAGAGGGCCCCATCTACACAGGTCCAATCAGGTATCGAGGGTGTTTTCCCTCGGCCTATTTATTCTGGGAATTGGCGCCAAAATTCTAGAGGCGTTCCATATCCAGTCCAGGCCTGATCAACCTGCACAACACCTCTCCACTCCTGTATCTTCTCCTGACTGCATAACGATTGCCGGTCGAGTTCGAAATGTTATACGTGTCTCATTTTCGTAAGTGTTTACCTCAGAGTTTGAAGTGTTACTCATGTGTCTTTCCTCTGTTTTTACCTCAGAATTTGAAAGGCCACTCATGTCTCATGCTGTAAAGTTTTCTCATGTAAATAGTTGTGTCTTTTTGGCAGTAATAATAAGGTTCCTTTTGTTGTAAATCTTATACTAAGCAAATCAATCAAAAAGAAAAACTGTTTAATACAATTGTTTAATAGCCAACTGTTTAATAGAATTGTTCAATTGTTAATTAGTCTTTGAATTCACCCATTACCCCGCCCCTTAAGAAACAAATTGTTAGACTGCTATCAGTGTGACTCCTTCCGAAAATCCAAAATGAACTCAGACATTTACAACACAGAGAGAGAGAGAGAGAGAGAGAGAGAGAGAGAGAGAGAGAGAGAGAGAGATATGTGCATTGCCCCTTTAAGTATGCTGAGCCCACTCTTAAGTACATTGTCTTTTTAAGTGGATCAGGAATTTGAGACAGCAGCTGCTGCCCCAAGCTCTTTTTGTTTCTCTCTGTCCCTGTCCCACCCTGCTCTATATGGAGAAGCGGTAAGCTAGGTGCAGGAGCAGGGGGGAGGGGGACACCCTGACATTAGTCTGTCCCTTTTCTCCCACCCCCCACCCTACGAGCAGGAGGATCCCGGGAGCAGCTCCAAGATAGTGGTCAGAAGCAGAACATGGCAGTGTGGGGAGGGACAGCTGAACTGCCGGCAGTTGATAATCTGCTGGGTGGCTGCCACACAGGGAATTTAGGGGAGCGGGCAGCTGATGGGGGGTTGGCGGTTCAGCCTGGTTCCAAACCCCTACCAGCTAGCTCCAACAGGCTGCTCTTCCTACAAGCAGTGGACAAAGCAGGCTGCTACCAAATGACGTTATAAGGGATCATTGTACAACTTTAAACGACTATGTTTCCTAATTGATCAGTAACTTATCAAAACAATGGAAACCAGGGTGACTAAGCAAGGAGTTCCTGAAAAATGCACAGTACCCTGCGTAGATCAATTCTTAAAATCAAAGTAGGAGTAAAAATGTTTTCAGGACTGATCACTTAGGGCTTGAACCTTGCACAGTACTGGGCACTCTGGCTCTATTCCAGCCAAGCACTTAAGCAAATACTTGATTTTAATCACATGATTAGTCTATTGGTTTTAAAAGGACTAAAGAACTTAAAGCTAAGTACATGTTTAAGTGCTTGGCTAGATTGGGGCAAAGGTGCTTTGGAGATTATAGTTCTTAGCTTTTAAAGGTGTCATCCAAAAAATCTATACATACTAAACTTCAGGGAAGTCATTTTATTTACCTTGGAAGATTAAATGGTTGAGTTTGACCCTGCTGGGATCTGAACTTTATGGTTACAGGTAGTGTGGAGTATATCTAACATAGTACTCACAGGCCTGATTCAGTTTCCTCTGGAAACTGATGCCAACTCTCTTCATTTGTAGCTGATTACATCCTGTGTCAGTAGGTCATTTCCAAGTCACAAACTATTGTCAAAGCATGATGATGTCAGCATATATCTGCCTAAGTTTGTACATTGCTCACGTGTGTGCACACTTTGCAGCTTGTGTCATACTCATTAGGAGTGGTTGTGTGGCTGTAAAGAGAAGTGCACCACAGGTAAGTATCCCATAGTGCCATGTACCATCATCCAGTGCAGTGTTTCTTGGGAAATTTTTGCAATGGGTTGGTGGGATAGAAATGATATAATCCCTAGCTTCTAGATCAGAGGTGGGCAAACTACAACCCTCGGGACCGTTCTGCCTGGCCCTTGAGTTCCCGGCCAGGGTGGCTAGCCTCCAGCCCCTCCCCTGCTGTCCCCCCTTCCCCACAGGCAGTACGGCTTGCACCCGCTCACCTCCCAGGCTTTCCAATAAGTCAGTGAGCAACATGGTAAGGGGGCAAGGGTAGATAAGGGGCAGGAGGTCCTGGGGGGCAGTCAGGGGACGGGGAGCAAGGGGCGGTTGGATGGGTCAGAGGTTCTAGGGGTGGGAACGAGGGGGGGTTGGATAGGTGGTGGGAGTCCCGGGGCGCCTGTCAGGTGGGTGGGGTTTTGCCAAGGGGTCAGGGCAGTCAGGGGATAGGGAGGGTTGGATAGGGCTCAGGGTTGCAGGGGGCGGTTAGGGGCAGGGGATCCTGGGAGGGGGAGGTCGGGGAGAAGGAGCAGGGGTGGTTGGATGGGTCAGATTCTGAGGGGGGCAGTCAGGGGACAGGAAGTGAGAGGGGGTGGATGGGGCGGGGGCCAGGCTGTTTGGGGAGGCACAGCCTTCCCTACCTAGCCCTCCAGACAGTTTTGCAACCCTGATGTGGTCCTCGGGCCAAAAAGTTTGTCCACCACTGTCCTAGATCCTAGATCCAAGTCCCAGCATGCAACTTTCTCCATCCCATAATGCCATCCATATCCCATAATATTCAAACTTTTAAAAATCCCACAAAGCCGTGCTGCATTTTTCCATCTCCACTACTTCTCACAGAAGCATGGCGCCTGCAGAGCTCTGCACTATTTTCACGAACATTGAAAATACAGGCTGTATAATTCTCCTGAGCAGACCCGCAGAAAGTACCATAACAACTGGGGACATGAGGATGCCTTGAAGGACAGTTAGCTGAGTGACATAGCAAAAAACAATTCAGTGTTGAAGGTAGCATTCAGAGCAGCTGCAGACAGTGGAGCACTGCCTTCTGGGCCCTAGAAATAAGCACTGACAAGTGGGATCGCATTGTAATGCGGGTATGTTATGACAAGCAGTAGTTGCACAACTTTTGGATTCCTGGAGGTGGTTTTATTGTGTCGCTGTAACAAGGCGCTAACGTCAGCCAGAGGCAAATTTGAGCATAGACACATGCACAAATAGGTGGGTGCAAGGTGATTTACATCAACGTAACTTGGTAGCACAGACCGGGCATGGGCAGTCCCTTACACTGCGAGGAGTCCATTGATTTCAATGGAATAAGTCACAGAGTAACAGACCACTCAGCAGGAGATAGGATGGCAGAATCTATCCCTAAACAAGAACTAAGTACATTCAGGACAACTGCTGTCAGGCCACATACATGCTACAGCATCAGAGAAGGAGGTTAATTTAGACGAACCTGTATCAGCATTCAGTTCTTCTAGCAGACCTCTGGTCCTCCAGGTAGCTCCTGTGTCCTGGTTTCCTACAGAATTATTGTGCTCTTGAACTACTGCAGCCGCCAATAGATTGTCCACATTTACCACTTCAGAGTCAGAGTTTGTGTCCGATATATCATAATGAGCTACAACCGGAGGTCCATCTGAGGAGGAAAGGAAAAGCAATGGAGATAAGATGAATTGCATGTTGTGAAACACAACAAAAATCTCTAGCTCTAGGATCATCACATTTTTCTAAATATGTCCTCAAGGAACAGTCAGAGGCACATTTATTAATGTTTAAACTTCAACTGGGGGAAGGAAGTCTTTTTAGGAAGCATTTTAAGTTTTGTATAAATAAAAAAAGATACACAATAACCAGCCATTTAAACTTCCCCTCTCGTATCTGCTAATTACATATCCTTTACATTAACCCAGAAAATTCTCCATATTTAACAATGTTTACATTTATAAACACTAAAACGATACGTTTCAGTTTAAGGAAAGAAATAATATTCTGAAGAACAGGACATTAAATATGGCAAGAGAAAATGTTTATGGAATTGAACCTAATTCAAATAACTTACATTTTTTAGGGGTTGATATGGATAAAACAATCTACTTGGGGGGGGGGGAGGTGTAACTGATCCAACTACAATACATTTAACACCAGGCAAGTTTCCTTATATAAAATCCACCTGCCAAAGACACTGGCATTTGTCAAACTGCAGTGGCTTTTTTCATATTCCCCCCCCTCCCCCAAAAAAGAAGTAAAAATGTACAAGTGAATACCACCCTTTCAGGCAGAGTTTTTGGTTAAAAGCAAAGCATACCGACAGTATGCTTTTAGCAGTGTTTTCATAATATGAATGTACTGCTGCCAAGGGACTGGGAGGAGGAGAGGGGACAAGAGATGTAAACTTTCAGGATTTTGCAGCCTATTACTGAAAAACAACACAAAGTGTGTTTTTTTGGGGGGAAGGCATGTTTTTGCTTTGCTTTGGTTTTTTTTGCATAGCGGGGGGCACCATATGCCAAATGTCCATTTTCTTTCCTTGAGGGATGAAAATAATGTGTAGCTTGAGGGGGTACCAGAAGCAGCCCATCCTCAAAATAAAATAAAATTCAATTAAAAGGGTCATTTGGAAGCAGAAGAAGCATTAATAAATATAATTATGAAAGCCCCCATTTTCATTCAAAAAAGCCTGCTTCCATTAAGTTTGGAAGACATTTTAAAGGATGAAATCCTCGCGGCATTGAAATCAACTGTAAAGCTCCCATTGACTTCAACAGCGCCAAGATTTCCTTCAAAGGAATCAAAGTGGCACATATAAAAATATCTGAATATTCTGGAACAAGACTCAGCTGACGTCAGCATAGCATAGCTTTTATTTGCAGTAAGAATAGGATACATTGACAAGGCTACTACTACTTTTGTCGTATAGAACCTTCTAAATTATAAAACAACTAAAATACAAATTAAAAAAGCAGTTCTCTAAAAGAAACATTTGTTTCAGGAAACTCTGGCCTCTTTAGGGGCATAACATGAAAAGTGTTTGGCACTGAAGAAAAAAAGATCAGTGTATAATTAGAGTTTAAAACTTGGGTCACTGCACAGTTGATTCCACCAGAGCTTGATTGGTTTTTACTTAATCCTTCAGAAAATAATCCAATACAACAATTTTAAGGAATTCTTATTCTGTAGTTAGCAACCCACATCACTAAAGCACAACATTATGAAGGAATCTTGCTTAAAACTGTGCTGAAGATCCAACCTGACATGAAAAAATTCACAAACAATTTCAAGTCAGAACAGCCCCCAACATCAGTTTCATAAAACAATGTTGTTACATTACAAATTCAAAACAGACCCAACGTAAAAATAAATGAGTAGTTAAATGCCAATGTATAAAAGAGCAAATATGTCACAACATGAAATACTGATGATTATTACTGGGGAAAAAAAATCCTGACGACTAGTTGAAAGACAACGGTTTTCTTTCAAAAAGGCAAATCCAAAGTACAAGATTACCAAATTTATGAATAAATTGGTTATTTGAGGGGTTTTTGTGCATTTTAGACTAAATTACATGCAGAATTTACAATTAAATGATGCAAAGGCATTTTTTCACAGTCTTATCATCAGAGTTCAGTGTGATATGGTATCAATATATTGTGTGATCTATAAAAATAAATATACTTGAGTGCAGAAGATACGAGGGTCAAGTACAATATTGACTATCTGACCATGTTTTCAGTAAGAATGTTATCTAAAATTTAAGGAGCTGTGTATAATTCCTTCAATGTTTTGTTTCTCTTTTGGTTATTATTAATCTAAGAGCAGAAGCCAAATTTAAATTAAGTCGGCATGTCTACACAAATCAAATTATAGTTGGAAAATGGCATCAAAAGTCTCAAGTCAAAATTGTACCACTCCTACATGTATAATCATGCAAAAATGTATAATAAATGTATATACATGCAGAGTGATATTCTCTTCACCTACCCATAGAAATAACTTGTGTGAAAGTCTTCATCAGTAGGAAATACAAGCATAAACTTGTTATCTGTAGCTCCACTCTTGTATCTTCCACACTTCCAAACAGCACACCTTATAACTTAGCTTAAATTTAGTATACATCAAACAAATATCTTCAATATAATTTACATTACTGTACAGTAATTTTGTCAATTTAACAGCCACCATTAAAGGATCTTCAAAATCCACAATCGCAAGTGGACTATTCACAAACCATCCATAAAAGGAAAGAGATCTTTGCGTTTCTCATCCTTGTCTTTCAAAATCAGATTTGGAAACAAAAAGTGGCATGAATATTAGGGCTATCTAAACCTATAATCAGTGAATGACTGATTACGCCAACTTAATGACTGCAAGACTGGAGCAAAACCCTGCGACTGTCAGCATGCGTGAAGCTAGAATAGACGCCTGATTATGCCCCTTTAAAAAATAAAACAAAAAACAACCAACCCAAGACTTTCTCCTTAAAAACAACTCTAGAAAGACTTTCGAAGGAGTGGATTGAGTAAAAGGAACTCATAAGGCACAGTTATTAAAGCAGACTCTGGCACAATCAGAAATGATATTCCACAAAGAGAAACAGGAAGTGTTTTAGTCAGCTGACAAAACATATTTTTTTTTCCTCTTTTTAAAAATCAGACTGAGACTCAATTAAGTAGAAATGCTTAAAAAGCTACATTGGTGGAAAACTTAAATCCATGATTAATGCAATAAACACATGGAAAAGACGAGTCTGAAAGTTAACATACAACAGCAGCAAAATGCAGCTGTTGACATTTAACATTAATGCCGCAAAAAAAACCCAACCAGACAATTTTTTTCCTTTCAAAGGCAGAGGCCATCCCTGGCATAAAAACATCAAGGATCTGATTCTGTTCTCATCTACGCTGATCTAAATCAGAATCGTCTCCACCAGTATCAATGGAATTTCAACCAGTGTAAAAATCAGACTCAGGCCTCAGTTGTCAATTTTTTATATTTTTAAATTTGCAATATAGTTAGTTCATCTGACGAAGTGGGTCTTTGCCCACAAAAGCTTATGCTTCAAAGCATCTGTTAGTCTATAAGGTGCTATAAGACTCTTTGAAACTTTTGCAGATCCAGACTAACATGGCTACCCCTCCGTTATCTCACTTATGTTTACTAAGCACTTATAGTGCCTCTCTCCCTGCTGGATCCCAAAACACTTTGGGCCAGATTCAGCCACTCTTGCTCTCTAAATCCTGCTGAAATGATACTGAGCATGAGCAGGGGTAGCAGAATTAAAATTTCAGTGCTGTGTGATGATTGTTGTATATAAAATTCAGCATCTTTGTGATGAAACCCAACAGCTATTTATACTGCAGGCGTTTAGGACAGGAAGTAAACAACACTAACTAATGCTGTAGGGATAATTTAGCCGCTACATTTTCATATATAAAACAGGTAAAACAATCTCTCAAAGTGTATTTCATCAGATGATCTCAAATCACTTTACAAAGGATGTAAGCATCATTATTTCCATCTTACAGACTGGAGAACTGAGGCAAAAAGCCATAACTTGCCCAAGGTCAACCAGCAGCCAAGCCGGGAATAGAAGGTTTCCTGAGTCCTAGTCCAGCGCTCCAATCAGGATGCTGGGATAGTTCTAAACAGTGAATTACTAATGGTTAAAAAAAATTAGCTTCAGAGTATTTTCTTGAAACACAAATTTAAAAGGGTGACAAAGATATAGGAGAGGCACTCTTAATGGCAAACCAATAAAGATAAGGTTTCCTTTACTCTAGCAATAGAGAAATACTTCTGTATCTTATTTATGGATATTCATAATGCTTTGTAGTATTTGAACTGCATTACCTGACAGAGATGTTTAATTTTTTATATCCATCATATGAGAATATTAAAAAAATTAAAAGAAAACACCCACAAGATGTATAGTTTTTAAGACCAAAAGATCGTTAGAATCATCTAATTTGACCACCTGCATAACATGGGCCAAACAACACATAACATAGGTTATGGTTAAGAATATGGCCCTACATGACCTGCAAAATTAATTTTAGGCAATATATACTAATAAAGCTTCTGACTCCATAGAAAGATTTTTTTTTAAGAGTTTGAACTGGATAGATATTACTTTTGTTTTAAAAAACACAATACAAGATTGATATTATTCAAGACATGAGTCAGCGCAACAGTTTCATAACATAGGCATGATTCAAGTGGCATTGAACCAGATTAGCTGAACTCTAAAAATGATTCCCAAACTAGAAGAAAAAAATCTTGCCCATTATCTATAATTTAGTAACAAGAAACATTTTATTACTATTTATATATTTATTCATTCTAGGTTACAGTAGTTACATTTCAAAATTTACAGGGTTAGGCAAAAGATACACACTGTGAATACAATAAAAACAATAGTGAAACTACATTCTCCCTAAAATCATCAAGTGAACAAAAAATACTATTTAAATTAGGGTTTTTCATATTTTTCCTTCATTTAATAAGATAATTTAATTTACACCATGGCAATAAAATCAGAAGAAAAGTAGATGAGTATCTGTTTTGAGATTGGATTCAAGCTCATTTTAAGATACTATGCCCAGATGTTCAAGTTTTGTAGATCAACATTTCATACTTTCAGGCTATTTGATGGCTAGATGGAATTTATTTAATTTATTTATTTTGGGATAATACACAAGTGATAGTGTCACTTAAGTTGTGCTCTGAGTAAAGGCACATGGAACATGGCTATGTCCTGAAGATTCTAGGAAGTGGTGCATATTGTTTTACAGTGCATGTTTATCTTCTGATGGCATGTTCTGTTTCTATTGTTATTGCATTCTGAGCTAAACATTACAAAAACTGAATGTCCAGGCACTCTAGCGGGCCAGTCTGTAAACTTCCATCTGACCTTTTGAGTCCCTTTCAGCCAATGAAACAATTTTCCATGTGCCCAAACTAATACTACATTGGATTAACAGAATTTTAAAAAATAGACAGAAGTGGGTTTGTGACTTCACTTTTTGCTAGGTACTATCCATCTTTATCAATCAGCCTGAATATTTAGCTTACACAGTACATATCACACAGCACTCTCATTCTAATGATTTCTTGTATCTGTAGTGTCCTGTTGCAGACCTTTGTTATACTGAATCTAATCAAGCATCCACTTACCAGGCCTGAACTGCAAATGCCCCATTAAGATCAATGGGAGTTTTCCTTGAGTAAGAACTGCAGGATTAGATTCATCTTAATTAAAAATAAGATTTGACTACTGGTATCATGAAAATCCACTTTTCCCCACTGACTTCCATGAAACCAGGATTTCACTGTGTTAAAATGGCCAGTAGAAACATACAGTATGTGATACATCTTCAACAACAAAATCATTTAAATAAATTTAAGGTTGTAACAAGTCCCACAAATAATCCCAGAAAATTTTAGGCTCAGATTGATAATCCATCCTTAACTTTAGCAGTTCTTAAAAAATAACCAAAATATTTGTTTCACAGACATTGAATAATATTAGACAAAAAATAGTATTTCTGACGATCATTTTTTTACCTGCCATTGTTACAAGTCACATTGAGGATCAGTATGAGTGAAAGGTATGGGGCAAAATATTATTTGTCCTATATTTTCTCAGGGCTTGTCTACACTTGAAATCCTACAGCATAGCGCTTCAATGTAGACAATATATACACTGACAGGAGAGGTTCTCCTGTCATTGTAAGGGCTGGTCTACAGTAAGGGGGGTGGTCGACCTAATATACGCAACTTCAGCTATGTGAATAACAGTTATCAGTGTATTAAAATTAACTTTTTAACAAGATGTTTAAAAAATTGACCTCCGGTGAAGCTAATGTATGACAAATTTCAGCCCAGAGTAAAATGTTTAGAGATAAATTATGGAGATTGAACAATGTTCAATGTTCAACTACATTATACAAAACACTATTTGCTTGAAATACAAAGACAGGATGTTTCTTAAAATAATAGAGAAGGAAAATAAAAACAGACTTTGATCTGATGCTTACTGAAATTAATAACTTGCTTTAAAACTACTTTTCCTTCAGTCCTAGAGACAACAATTGGACTTTAGGGTAATGTGTTATGCTAGTTTTACTATCCTTTGTTTTGTTGTATACTATTTTTTATAAATCTAAAATATTTTAAAGTTATAAACCTTTTAAAATAGGACTCTAACATGAATAATGTATAATTTATAAAACATTAAACCAGTGTAAAACTATCATTTGCATGCTAAGTAAAACAGAAACTCTTTATTTAAATAAAAGACTTGTGTAACAAACTAGTAAAAGACAGGAAATGCATAATTACAGCCAACACATCTCCTTAAATTACCCCATTTGTGCGGGAGAGAAGTGGCTCCAAGCCTCCATAAGGACCTAAAGGAAAACTTGAGCCTGCAATCAACAGAACTCCAAATCCCTCAGATTTCAAAAGAGTTCTACACATAAACCAATTCCAGAATCTGAATTTCGAATTTCCTGTTTTTTTTAAATTAAGAGCATGTGCAAAGATTTGTTTCATTTTCACTTTGCTACAAAAATCATAAATGAAGTAAATATATTTCAAGTGCACAGAACAACCAATTCCTAGTTCCTGAACTTCTAGTTATGCATGTACTTTCATTATTCACATGCATAAATGTCTGCAGTATTTTATGTGTCTTAAATTCAAGATTTTGCATAAACGAGCATATAACATTTAATAGCCAGTTCCTCATCTGGTTTTGAATAAGCACTGACTTCAGTGGAGCTATGCCAGTTTACACCAGATGGCAACCTAACATTTATTTTTTCACAGGAGTCTGTAAGACTGCAAGGAATATTTTCTTAAGAAACTAGAATGTTTACACCCCATTCTGAAGCAAAAACCACAGGGCAATCAAAGGCAACCTAGATTCCAATATGCTGTTCCCCACACATGTAGAATTCTTATTGGACTCTCCCACAAATGTATCAAACACAACAGTTAATTAAATTTCAGTTTTAAAAGGCAAGACTAACTCTTAAAATAAAAAAGGCCAGAGTATTTTATTAGCAGTACGTCAAGATGGGGGCCAGACCTTATATACTAAAATTTCAGTTCAGAGCACATTTTAATTCCCTGAAAATATTAATTTCAAGTCAAAACATTTGAAAATAGGAGCTTATAGCAGAAACCGTGACAATCTTAACTGTAGCTGCATGAATATAACACCATAAAATAAAAATACTTCCAGTTTTTCAGAATTACTTTCAAACTGTATACTGCGACCAAAGTCCAGTACTCCATTCAGTTAAAAGATGTCAAGTGCTGGCATAAATAACTAACACTAGTGCCATCATAAAAAGGTCAGCTTTCCTGCAGCACATCACCTCTTTTAAATTCATAATATAAAGCAGAAAGATGGATATTTTTGTTTAACTGTATAACCAAAGTGATTGCATATTTTCCAGAAGCATAAAACACAGACCATTCTTTGACTCAAATATCATGTTTATACCAAAACAATGAGAGTGGAGATTTTCCCTCCCGCCCCACCCCAAGGAGGAATATAATTCTTGAAACCAGAATACAAGCTAACAGTCCAGATCCTGAGCTTGTCTAAAATGGCATTGGATTTGACTTCAAAGAAGCGATACTGACTTATGCCAGTTGAAGTTCTGACTCAATATGTTTTGGAGGCAGATAGAGTAACTGACCAAATTAAAACCATTTAGACATTCCAGATATTTTCAATATTATGTAATTCTATGTGGAAATAGTATTAAATTCTACATCTCTAATCTGAAACATTTTCCTAACAATCACTTGGCTGCCTTTGAACTAACCTGCCCTAAAAAGGGCACTCTCAAAAAGTTTCCTCCCCATGTGCATCAAAACATGTATGTTCCACCACTATTATTTTCTGATTTGTTAATTTACAAGTAATGTGTTGGTGATTAAAAGGTTTTCTGAAGCAGAAAGTATATTTTTTCTGTTGCAGGTAGTAACCCAAACTAGGAGTGCTATTTATTAACACTTAAATTTCAAAGGTGAATTTCAATAAAAAAAATCCCATCCAACTTCAATGCGAAGATTTTTTTTCAAGGTTCCTATGATCTACACAAGGCACAGCAGTTAGAGAGAAATTTGACTACAACCATTGCAAAGTTATTATCCAGTTACAAGACATTTCTAATCATTATATAAAAGTCTGTATAACAGAAATGAACAAATTCTGCTCAACTCTCAAGGTAATTTGTTTTCAAATGTCTAATTGCTCCCTTTAAACAAAAAAAATAAAACAGAGCATGCTTAACATACTGAATAAGTGACCCTGTTATAGAGAAGAGAACCCAGTCACTGCTGGAAGCAGCTTTTGCATGCATGTTGAAAATTGTAGAGTTGTCATGCTTTAAATATGCTTTGCATATTATAATTTTAAATGTATATATTATATATATTAAATCTATAAATACTAAAGATTTTTTTTAAATCAATTTTCCCTGAAAGATCTTAACTTTAAACAGATGAGGACAAGTTTGTTAAATTGGCTTGGATAGGAAAAATATTAAAAACGCCTTAGTTACTTTCTTTTTTTAAAAAGTAAAAAGTGTTAGTTACTAATGGAGGGCCTGATCAGAAGGCTACGTAAATGGATAGATTCCCACTGACTTCCTCAAGCTTTGTATCAAGCCTACAGAGTACACAATGGTACTTCTAACTGGAAGAAAAAGCTTTATTGAAATGGTCTAAATAAAAGTTCATAAAATCATCATGGTTTAAAAATTGAAATTCTAAGAATCTCAAAAGACTTGTTCCATTTTCTTTACTTAAAAGACATCTAGGTAGAGACTCTGAATTCCCGTTATTACAGTTTTGACTTTATTTGCATTAGAAATATCTTACCAATACTAAGGGATAATAAACTGTATAAACATATATGTCTGGTAACTAAGTTTGCTTATCTCAGGACTCACATTTCTCTTTTTATTTTGGCATGAAAGACATAGTTTGACAATATATATATGTATATATACACACACAAGAAAGCATCAATTTTGTGTGCATATGTTGCGCACACACACAAGAGTGTGTGTGTATACATAATTATATATATGCAAGCATACATACAAAACTGGTGCTTCCCCTAAATATTAATATTGTATGACATGCCAATGTCATTAATAGAAACTCTTGTAAGAAAATTAACTACCAAATGGGACATATCAACTATTGAGCACATTCAGTATGCATAGCTAATCTCTAGGGGAGGCTTATTTACGACTTCTGCTAAAAAAAGGAGGAAGGGAAGGTCAATATGTAGACAAGTTTCAGCTGCAGAATTTAGGAATGAATGGATATTTAAGTATATATTAATTGTTATTATGTAGTCAGGTTCACTAAGATTCCTTAAGTCTTTAAAATTTAAACATATTTCCCTATATAAACTTTTTGGCATGCAAGAGGAACATATATGAATACAGGGGAGTCGCATATTACACAGGAGCTAGGTTCAGCACACAAGGCAAAATCACATATAGTTAAATGCTCATTGAGTGGAATGGCGGGTAGAATTGCCCACACTACAGGTACAGTATTTAAATTGTTATTTTTCTCTCCCCTCCCCCCCCCTCCATGTGTATAGTTAAAATCGTGTAAGTTGAATCTGTGTATGATGCGATTCCCCTGTACACTGATTGCTTCTACTATAACAAACATAGCTCTACCATTCCAAGGGTATGTAACAAGGATTCTAATTTACATCTTGCCAAATGTTAGTGACAGGAGGTTTTTGAGTTTTGCATGTGTGTTTGTGTATGTGTGCATTTTGCTTTGTTTTTTTTTTAAAAACCACACAAGTTTTCTTTAAATAAAACATTAACAGCATAATGTTAAAAACCCATCACAGAAAATAAAATACTTGCATGGAGAAAAGCAAATTTTGTTCTTAGCACAATCCAAGGTAATGTCAAGATTTTAAAGACTAAGTTTTTGATTGATTCAAATCATGCTCGGCAATATTCCCATTCTCTGGAAACACAGCTGGAAAATTGTTATTAAAAGTCGCTGGAAACTCTAATGTAGTGTCAACATTTTGATAGCTCACATAAGAATTAAAGGACTGCTGTGGAAGTACTTGGCTATCCGGCATCTGCATGTATGCCCCTGACTGTGTGGTAGGGGAAATTCTTTGGCCAACTAGTTGCATTTTAGGTTCCCTGGGCTCCAGTTGTTGCTTGCTTTCTTCATCTGTGTCAAGACGGGTTAGCTTTTCTATCCACATGCGAAATTTCTCCTCTGTCTGCCTCTGCATCTCGGCAAAGCAGTTCATGGCCTCTTCCAGGACATTGCCTATGCAGTTCCTATCCCATACGGTGCCCCTGTCAAGCAATCCTGGAATTTCCCTGGTCGCTCCTCCAGATCCCCCAGCACGACTGTAGCCAGCTTTAAAGACATTGAGGCCATTTGATAAGACAATGTTAAGTAAGAACATTATAGTGTTTATTAAGGCATCCTAACTCAGGAAAACAGTATAAACATTTCTAACTATGGCCAGATGGATACAATATTGGGAAACCAAATCTGCAGCCTCCAAATTAACCCCGAGTATTTACTTCAAAGTAAAAACCCACCGGGTACTACAGAGTTATTACTTCAAGTTCTTGGCTTTTAAAATATTTCATTTTAGATTTTTCTGGTAACTCTGCTGTACAATGTGCTTGTAGGTGTTGGAAACCAAATTTAGTCCAATTCCCACAGAAACTTTAGATCCTTTCACTGTTGATTCAAAATCAAAACACTGTACAGTATTTAATAATATAACACATATCTCTTTTAAACTGCGACACAAAAATATCAGTTTTTAATGGACAAACCTCAATAATTATACACATTTTACTTAGTTAGCTCTCCCCACCCCACCAAGGGATACACAAACAACTGTACACGTAACTGAGATAGAGGCTGATACTAAAATTGTACTGTTTCAATTGGCAAATCCCAAATTTTAGCCCTGTCAGCCTTTACTTCAAAAGCAATACTGGACACTTAAGGAAGAATAAACTGTCACAAAACCCTCCGATCTTGCATTAGTACATAAGTAACACCATTCTGCCATATTGGGGAAGGAGGAATGAAACAACTTCTGTTTGTTTCTTATGGCAGGAAAGACCAACCACACCACGGAAGTAATCCATGCAAAACCCGAGTCATCAATGGCAAAACTCTCACTGACTTAAATGTGAGCAAGACCTGACGCTTATTCTCCACAGTATCAGAAAAATGGCATTTTGATTCTAGAAGACCCTCTTTCCCGGGTCCAGAGAGAAGGAAATTGATTGCTCTCCTCAGTGAGTGCTAAAATGACTTCATTGGAAGGGTCAGAAACAATCTAAGCACAGGAGCTCATCTTAGGTTATTTTAGCTTCTAAAGAAAAAAGAGAAAGGTAGTGGTAACCTATACTTTGGGGCTCAAACTCTTCAAAATGCCACCTCAAAAAAAAGACAACAACATGCGGATCTGAACCTGTATGAGGAAAAGTCAACACCATGTACCTGGAACAGTTATGTTGCCCTAATACATAAAGGATAACTTTATTCAGATGTTTTCACAACTAGACAACGATCATATTAAGCTATTAAAAACAGGTAATTAACTGATAGAGTTTACATTTAAATTACTAATAAATTATAAATTAATAAATAAATTTAATTACATGGCTTTTTTCATGCAGCTAAATTTCTGGAAGAGTCTGTTTGGATACTTACAATTTTTTTTATAAACCTAATGACTTGCTATAGGACAGGGATGGGGAACCTCCAGCCCGCGGGCTTTATACGGCCCGCCAAATCATTCCGTCCGGCCCGCACGGCTCCGTGCTGAAGGTAGGGGCCGTGAAGTGCCTGGGGGAGCCGCCGGCCGGGTATGTGCATGGGCCGCCCCCGGCCGGTGGCTCCCCCAGGCGCTTCCCGGCCCCCACCTTCAGCGTGGAGCCGCCAGGCAGGGGCAGCTCTGCGCGTGGGCCGCCCCCACCTGGAGGCTCCACGCTGAAGGTAGGGGCTGGGAAGCGCCTGGGGGAGCCGCTGGCTGGGGACGCACACGGGCCGCCAGGCAGGGGCGGCTCTGCGCTGAAGGTAGGGGCTGGGAAGCGCCTGGGGGAGCCGCTGGCGCTGTGTGGCCACCATTAGCCGAGCGGCGAAAGGAGGAGCCGCGGTCAAGGGGATGTGGAGGGGAGGCTGGGCGGGCGGGGAGGGGGGCAGGAGACTAGGCTGGATGGGGCGGGCGAGGCTTTGGTGGGGGGGGGGGAGGCTGGGCTGGGCGGGTCAGGCATGGAGACAGGAGGCTGAGTTGGGAGTGGGAGGGGGGAGGAGGTTAGGTTCGGTGGGATGGGCCAGAAGAGGCAGGGGTGGGGGAGGAAAGGCGGTTAGATGGGGGGAGGCTGGGTTGGGGTAAAGCAGTGTTTCTCAAATAGTGGGGCGCGCCCCCCAAGGGGGGCGCGAGGCTCCATAAAGGGGGGCTCGTTTGACGTGCGCCATGCGCCGCTTGGAGCGGAACATGCTGCCCACGCGGGGCAGCACGCGCTCAGGGCAGGCGCGGGCCAGCGAGCCGAGCGCGGCGCGGCGCAGCCTCACCGCGTAGCCCTGCGGCTTGCTGGGCTGCCGCGGCTCCGCCGCCACGGCAACATCGCCCCGCCAGCCCGCCCGCGGGCCCCGCGCAGCGCACGGCCCGGCGCAGAGCAGCGCTCAGTCACCGGCCGGCCGGGCGCGCATCCCCCGGGCGAGGCGCCCCCGCCTCCTGCCTGCCATCCTGGCCGGGCGCGCCGGGCCGCTGCGCCCTAGATATAGGCTGGCGCCCGGCAGGGGCGGCGCCGGCAAGGGGCGGAGAAGAGCGGGGGGGGGCGCGACATGTTTTCTTCTTCCTAGGGGGGGCACGACAGAAAAAAATTGAGAAGCACTGGGGTAAAGGAAGATCACCCCCTACACCCAGGTTGACAGCAGGAGCTGACTGGGGCAGGCGGAAGGACCCCGGCTGGCAAGGGGCCAGCAGGGGAAACCCCAAAGCAGTGCAGGGCTAAGCACTCCGCCTGCCACTGCTTTGGGGTTTCCCCCGCTGGCCCCTTGCCAGCTGGGGTCTCAGCTCCCATTGCCAGCCTGGGCTTCCTCGGGGGGGGGGGGGGGGGAGGAGGGGGGGGGAAATCAGCCCGCAAATGACATTATAAATGTCCAAATGGCCCTTGACAGAAAAAAGGTTCCCCACCCCTGCTATAGGATATGGGTGTCCTATTAAACAAAGTCATTATTGTTTACAAAATCCATAGGCTATCATATCTTCTGAACAACAGAAAATACCTTAAAATGCAGAGAAATGACGGGATGACCTAAACCAAGAATTTAGTGATAATGAGATATGGTAGTAACACATTATTGGGGCTTTATCTCTTATAGGAAATTACAGTGCCATTTAAACAATACATTCTTTCTGAGGATCCATTTAAATGAGACATGTAGAAGAATCCTTAAATTTTGGATAGTTACCAATATTTAAGATTATTCTTTTCTTATTTTCTATTATTAGCAATGTTATAGTTAAAGGTCACATGGCATTTCCACTCCGAGCCCTTGTTTTAAGGGCTTATCACTCATCTGTTTTCATACTGAATGGCTAAAAGTTCTCTATTCAATAGCAAACGGTTTTATAATATTTGGTCTCAATTGTCTTGGCTGAATTTTATTTAAAACAAGCTTGTGATTAGAAAGTATAATTACAAATGGCATCTTCTTGTTCAATAGATCTGCTTCCTGTGTGTCTCGTCAGGGTCACATCTATTTACTGATAAAACTTACATTTTCTTCTTTTTTACTTCCAAGCATTACTACAGACCAATACAATAAGAGTAAGCTGAACTCTATGCTTGCTCATCAAGAGCTTGATCCAAAGTTCAGTTAAACCAATGGAAGACTTTGAAGGATTTTGGATTAGATCCCAACAATTTATCTAAGTTCTAATTGTACACTTTTTTTAAAAAAAAAATTATTATTACTGGTGATGATGGGTAAGAAATAACCCAGATTGACATTCAAAACCCTGGATGAATTTGCAGGGCTAGAAGCTAGAAAAAAACATGCTTTTTTAACTTGTCATCTTAAGGAATTTGATATGATAGCTGTTGAGACACAAATATGTAATCCTACATCATTTTTGAAGAGGCACTACTTAGAGTATAATTACACTTAACTTAATAGTAGCAGCAAATATATCAGTTTGAGATACCTTTTCACTAAATAAAAGATGTTGTATGATTTTGTACATGAAATTTTACAAGTGGCTTGTTTGCCACATGCCTTAGTCAATCGTTCACAATTTTATTGGCAGCTTTGTGGGCCATAAAATCTGGTTTCAAGGTGCTTTTCGCATGATATTAAAACAAAAACACTTATTTAATAGATCTCTCAGAACTCTGTAAACTGAAAACTTTATAGCTTTTGAATTTGGCTAGGACACCAAACAGCCTTGGAATCTTTAATGACCATAAAGGGATCAGGATATAAATACTATGCCTCATCTAAAACATAGCAACTCCAGCAGAACAATATCCCTCAGCCCTGCACTAGGGCAGTGGTTTCAACACTGACTGAGTTTAGAGCACTAGGTACTGAAATCACCATCACTGTCTATGTACAATAGATTCATCTTATTAGCAATCCTTCAGCTGCCAGCAAAGGGTTGCTGTTACCCATCAGTTGCTGATAAGCAAAAGGCAGGAGCCAAGAAAGTAAGTTCTGTGGGGGGTGGCAGCCTGGATGCCAGGGCTTTCCATAAGCAGCAGAGGTGCTGGGACCCACTCTCTCTCCCTGAGCTTCCTTCCCTGTGTGAGGTTCCCAGGTATGGCACAGCCCAGAGAGCACAAAGGAAGGTGCCGCAGCTCCAGCATGCAGGCTGTAGGAGCTGAAGCTCCAGCACTTCCTTTCCAGCCTCACAAACGTGCCTGCATATCTGAATTGATGTTAATGGCCACGTATTTCCAGGAACCAGTCCCATCCCATTAACCAGAAGTTGCTAATATCAGGATTGCTATTAAACGGAATCTACTGTGTGCCTTCTTTGGGTCTCTCACCCAAGTAACAACCAGGATCAGTGTTTAATTTATGAGATTTGGCATGATCAGTTTAAGATGGTATACTGTATCCTGTCCCTAGCTATTAATCGTGGGTCTCTCACTTGTTGATACACTAGCCCAGTACTTTTAAGGAAAATTGGAAAGATTTAGCTGTGAAGTATGCAAAGATTTTTAAATATCTGCTCTTGAATAATCATCCTCAGTTATTCCCTTTGGTTAACACGGATTCCTTGGCAGAGGGCCAACAAAAGACCTAGGCAGGAAGCTTAGGTGAAACTGAAATGATTCATGGTTCATATGCTTTGTGCTGGCCCTCTGCACAGATGTAAATTGCACCATGTGTTAGAAAGGCCTACATACTAAAAATCCTTATTAATATATGGGTAATTTACATATGTGAAATAGCAACTTTTCCAACTTTAATATTTCAGGTTTTAACAATATTCCCCCATATATTAGCCTAAAACATGGGTTAATGCCCTTTTTAACATTTAAAACGGTTTTTGATTTATAGGAGGAGCACAATGGTGTATGGAATAATATGTTTTTATATTATATTTTTAAAATAGTTTTTGAGTCAAATTGTTTAAAGCTAAATATTGATTCCTAGGATCATTTTGCATGCCAAGTTTTCTTCAGAGCCAGTCTGAAGGGTGAAATTTGTAATCTACAAAGAACAAAACCCTAAACAATAACAGAAGTGCTACCAGAAACTGCTGTATCATATTTTATCAGTGCCCAAAGCGAACGCCATCATGTATTCAAGGACTGCTTAAGAATCTTGTATGCCAATATTGATGTTCAATCTTTAAAATACAATAGAGGCATCTTAATTTGCATTAATTAGCAATCCATTGTGGTTTACTGGACTGGAGCCCAATTCAGTGCCCATTGAGATTAAAAAAAAGGTTCTCACTAACTTCACTGGGTGTGAGATTGGTCCTTTATGCACTACAGGCACTATATAAAATATTCAAGAATACTACCTCACAGAATGTACTTGTCATATATGGCACTAATATAGTTATAATTGTAATGAAGTATTAGTAATGAAACCTCATCATAACACTGCTATTCAGCCTTTGCTATGAAATAAGACTGCTAATATTTTAATGAAAATTATCAGGTTTGCAGATTAGCAGTGAGAATTGAAATTCTATTGCAAAATAGTCTGGTTCAGAAAATGTGTTTTTGAGTTAAAGCAGAAAAGCTAGTAAAATTGTTTATGTTTATAGCATCATTATGCATTTATTGGGACATTCTTCTTACTAATCATTCCAAACTCATTGCAAAAGCAATCATATTGTGGGGTTCAAAAATCACTCATCTGCACTCTTAAAATGGAAGATGTTCAGTGAAATCATAGAATCTCAGAGTTGGAAGGGACCTCAGGAGTCCAACCCTCTGCTCAAAGCAGGACCAATCCCTATTTTTGCCCCATATCCCTAAATGACCCCCTCAAGGATTGAACTCACAACTCTGGGGTTAGCAGGCCAATGCTCAAACCACTGAGTTATCCCTAAAGACCCAAATGTAGCCTAAGTACACCACTCTAATTTTCAAACTACCCACAGGTTTAAAAAAATTTTCCCACATAACCATAAAATTATTTTACATGTTTTGATAGAAGATGACAGCAGGAATATTTTATTCTTTTTAAAGGCCTCTCTACATATCTGTGCTAAGAAAAACACCTATAGCAAAGTTATAATCTTGGAGCATCTTTGCTGGCGTTGCTATTTTTCATGCTTATGCTAGACACGTCTGCAAAATAGCATCTATGGTAAGCTGTTGAGCCAATCTTGAAACAATAACTCATTAGTGCAAGATCATCTAAACTTTATAATGCTGGGGGTTACATTGGCTTCTTGTTAGTGTCATAAGTCACTTGCATAAAGAGGTACAGAATTTTTCAAAGTAAGTGAACACAGTTGCTCATTCTTGTATATCCCCTGATAGATGCACAGCAGTTTCTTGTTACTAAAGTTCAGAATCAATTAAACCTGCAGTTTATCACCAATAAAGGTAAATATGGCTGAACTTGGTCTTCAGGCTGCACTTTGGCCCACCCCATACTAGTGTCTGAGTGGTCTTTAATTTTTAAAGTCTATTCAAGACAATGTCAATTCGCTATGCTCCCTCAATGCTCTCTATTAAGTCAAATAATTCTAACTTTAACACAACCCCGTCACCCAATTCACAGAACGATCAAGAAGAATTAAATATTTATTTTAAGTAAAAGAAGTCATGTCAGACCATTTGTGAGCCACCTACAATGGGAAAGCTAGAAATTCAGGTCAGATTCAAGGCTCAAGTGTGTTTTTCCTAGCGTTATTCCCACACTATGGCAGGGTCCGCTTAGACTGGACACAACCAGTGATACGACTGGGGTATAACTCCAACTGATGCGTTGTTCCATCTGTCGTTGGAGGCATTTTATAGCTACTGCCAGGTGTTAAGCCTACAGCAACCTGGTATTATAGGAGGTCTCCCATCCAAGTACTAGCCAGGCCCGACCCTGCTTAGCTTCCGAGATCAGACGGGATCGGGCGTGTTCAGGGTGGTTTAGCCATATTAGATTTAAGGCTCAAGTACACCTATTAAATCTATTCATTTTCACTAGCCTACACAGAGCAATAGGATGCATTCAGGACCATCTCTCTCATGACCCTTCTCATTTAAAGGGTAACTGAAATGTGAAAGAATATATTCTAATCACTACACCTAATTAGCAAGGATTCATTAAAAAGATGAAGTATGTCTTAAACATCACTTAAAAAAAAAGAACAGTCAAAAGAAACCCACTGTTTAGTGCAGGGGTGGGCAAACTTTTTGGCCAAAAGGCCACATCGGGTTTGCAAAATTATATGGAGGGTCGGATAGGGAAGGCCCCGCCTTCAATCCGGCCCCCTCCCACTTCCCACTCCGACTGCCTACTCAGAGTGCCCGACCCAGTCCCGACTGTCCCTTCCAGAGATCCTTACCACCCCCCAAGATCCCACCTCCTACCCAATTCCCCTGCTCCCTCTCCCCTGACTGCCCCGACCCCTATCCATCCTCCCACCCCCTAACCACCACCCAAAAACCCCACCCTCTATCCAACCCACACCACTCCGACTGCCCCCTCTAGAGCCCTCCCCCCCCCATCATGGAATGCTACCCGCATTCAACCCCCACGGCCCCAGCCCCCTTATCATAGCTGCTCGGCCCAGCTCTGGGGAAGGGGGGGGGGGGGAGAAGCACGTGGCTCTGGGGGAGGTGGAAGCATACAGCCCTGGCCCCCCGGAGTGCTGCCTGCACGGTGTGGCTCCGGGGGAGGAGGGAGTGCACAGCCCCGGCTCCAGAGTGCTGTCCGCGTGGCACTACTCTGGGGGGGGAGGGGGGAGCATGAGTCCCAGAGCACTGCCCACACGGCTTGGCTCCAGGGCAGGGGGGTGAGCATGCAGCCCCAGATGGGGGAGCACGCAGCCCCAGCCCCCCAGAGCGCTGGCCATGTGGCGCTGCTCCAGGGGGTGGAGTGGGCAGCGTGAGCCCCGGAGCATTGCCCACGGGGCGTGGCTCCAGGGGAAGGTGGGAAGCGTGCAGCCCCAGAGCGCTGCCCGCACGGCACAGCTCTGGGGGAGAGCGTAGCCTCGGCCCCCAGAGCGCTGCCTGTGCTTCGCGGCTCCAGGGGAGGGGAAGGGGCAGCCTCCCCAGCCAGGGGGCCGGTCCCACTGGCCAGATCCGGCCCGCAGTTTGCCCACTCCTGGTTTAGTGTAGGAACACATGGGCTATGAAAGAAGGAATGCAGGTCAGTGCTGTCCCCTAGTGTTCTGAATGCTCACTCCTTGTGTCACCTGTAAAATTAGGCCTTGACGCAATGTCCATTGAAGTCAATGAGAGTCCTTCCATTGATTTTAGTGGGCACCGGATCAGGCCCTATGAATGCAAGCTCTTCAGAGCCAGGACTGAGGGCCAGATTTACAAAGGTGTGTAGTCACCTAGAGATGCAGCCAGGTGCCTAGTGAGGTTTTCAAAAATTCCTAAGCATCCAACTTCCATTTCAATCAATGAGAGCTAGGTACCTAGGGGCTTCTGAAAATCCCAATAGGGCTTATCTACAACTTTAGGCAGCTAAATACCTTTGAAAACCTGGCCCTGGTCTATTTATTTGTTCTGAAGGATCTGATCCAAAGCCCACTGAAACCAATGGGAGTCTTCAATGGGTTTTGAATCAGGCCCCAAATGTTGAGGACACTCTTAAAATAATGAGAAGTTATGGTCAAAGTTATCAGTTACATTGTACTATTTTAATTGGTAACTATAGCTACTGAATCACTATTAAATAAGCCTCCTTTTAAAAAAAAAAAAAAAAAAACAATTTTGTGGTTAATTATGTAAGTTTGTACCTTTCCCATACCTTCCAATGATAAACTGCATTTCTTGTGTTCAATCTACACCATAGCAAAGAGATACAGCCTTAGACTATAAGCAAAATATCAGTTTTCAAACAGACCGACCAGCACCATTCACCATTATTAAAGTTGAAAGTTACAGATTTGTATCAAATCGTATGTAAATTCATTTTACTTATAAAAATTTCATTTAGCTGTCAAAGTTATTAAGACTGTCATTTTCCTTTAAATCTGCCTTTAAACTAAAGAAATGTGTGTTATTTAGCATGCAGTTTATCCCCCAAACATCCTCTTTAGTTGGCAGAAAGGGGGTAAAGGCAGATCCACCCAGAAAGACTGGCAAACCAAAAACTTTATTTTAAAATTTTATTTTATTTGTTAAGGTTGCCATATGATGAAGGTTTTGAGGTTTAGTATTGGAAAAATAGTTCACACATAATCCTGACCATAGTACTGGCACCAATTAAATAATGAAGAATCACCAGACAAAGAAACGAAGAACGTATCTTTCTTCTGCTATAAACATCATGAGAATGCCCCAGTAATTTGCTGCACCCAGCTTGTCAACATGGATATAACGGAGAATGCAGAAATATAGAAATTATAAATTTATATAACACAGAAAGATGGAATTGGCCTACTCCTAAAATTTTGAGACACCAGGAGTGGGGACAATTTGGGGCATGTACAAATAATTCTTATTTATGCTCTAACGCAAGTGGCCAGCTGCAATTTGCATGAATGTAACTAACAAAAAGGTTAAGTAAACATAATTTGAAATGTAGAGCTGGAAAGCATAGCATAAGTGCAACACTGGAGAATGGGGCCTCATGGTAAAATGGGCAATAAACATGCCATGTTTTTTTCCCCAAACACAGATGCAGAGGTGCTATTGTAATATATTAAAGTGCGGTTGCCCACCTATAATAATGTATTAGCTAATTAGGTTGTTGATTGTTACCATCTAACCAGCACTGATAAAAGTTCATATAGGTTTACAAAGAAAATTCCAAGATTTCAGATAGTCCCTTCTACAATTTACCTGTGCAATTTGCTGTTGCGCAAAAGCAAACTGATAACCTCGGAACGGATTTAAAAATTTGCCATGTCTTGTTAATACACTGCAGTCTTCAAATTTACACAGAGCTGCAGTTCTCCTGGTTTTTCTCAAGTGTCACTCATCTAATTTAGCATGACAGCTGAGAAACGATGTCAGGCGCTTTACAGTTCAGTTTAAAAAACATCCTCTACCTGGTATCTCTGCAGTGATTGTCTTGCTGCTCCCTGAAACCTCTTCATCATCCTCTGATGAAGTCGTACTTGAGTCACAGGTCAGGTCACTATCACTGGTACTGCTGTCCTGCAGCAGGTTGTATTTCTTGCGAGCAGCTGCCTCCCGTTTCTGTCTTAATAACCGGATTCTCTCTTTGTGCTTTTGGCTCCGATGACCTTTTACCTTGGTGACTCGTCCATTCTGCTTATCACTAGACTGTCGATTTTTCTTGGCAGCCATAGTTGATGTTTCACTTTCAGACCTGGATCGTCTGGATTTTCTCCCAACTGCAGCCCCAGAAACTCCAGAAGGGTCTCCCTCTACAGGAGCTTCAGCCTGACAGGGCTCATTCTCTTCTGCGGAAGACAGCGTATCTGAATCAGCCAAATGCCCACTGGAAGAAGGGGAAAGCATGCAGTGATTAGAAGAGTCACTCTCATAAATTTGGCCTGCTGTTGGCTTATCACTCTCTGTAGATGCTAACTGAGACTCTGAGGAGTCCCGTCTCAGTTCCATCAATAAGCATGGCATTGAGGAGAGCACCACAGAATCTGCTACAATGGGCACATCATCTTTCTGAGCGCACGTGTCTAGTTCTATAGGTCCATCTTCACCCGGAGCTGCCTCTTGTTTTTCAGAGAGTTTTGGTGAGACTTCTGAGTCAATGAGCTCTTCTACTTTTCCCACCGCCTCCATCTTCATTTCAGAGTTCCAAGCTCCTCCTTGTCTCAAAGCATGGAGTTTAGAGGACTGGGGGAACTAGATTAGGTTTTCAACAGCAAAGCAACCTGCATAAGAACAAAACAGGAATGACAATTTACTCAAAGAGCACAATCACTTCTACTTTTTTGGTCATTTCCACAATTTCACCCAGTGAAATCACTTCTTTACTTAATTAAAACTAATATGGTACATTACAATTCTGGCTATGGTACTTTTCTTTAGCTTCTACCTTTTCCTGGTTAACTCAAGACTTTTAAACTGAAATGTCTCATGCTTTTCCTTTCTTAAAGAAAGATGGCACTATCATTGTACAAAATACACTTCAATCTGCACTAGTTATCACAACAGATCAGATATAATAATGACTGCCTTTCTAAACTCTTACTTTGGAAAGTTTAAGTTAATACAATATAAGCAGATTTTCAACTTTTATCTAGAAGCAATTTTAATACACTTTAAAGGAAACTTCAGTATTAATAAAATGTGACCTATAGAAACCCAAAAAAGTCTTCTACCTGAGGAGTCCATCTTTAGGGGTGACAATATAGTTCAGTTTCCATGCCACTGGGAACCCAATGAGTGTTAGCGGTCTACTTCCAGTAACATTAAATCTGCTGATGCACTGGTTTAGTACCAGGCCAGAGAGAAGTGGCGTTGATGGTTCACTTAGAGTGAAGTACTAACAATACTTCATACCACATTTAGGTGCTCCTTGGAGGTCTCAGATATGAGTATTGACCCATCCTGACCTGGTTTAGCTGATAAGATCTGTTAAGGGAATAGCATAAAATTCTATGGCTGCTGACAAGAAACACTTTCTATCCACACGAAGTTTCAATCGCATCTTTTACTTCTAGTTTGATAAACAGCACTGTTCCATCTTAAATGTTAATAATCAAGCTGTCTAGACAGCTCCTAACATATAGGTCCCAAACCATCGTAGTACTTGAGCACCTTCAAAGTATTACTAATAAAAACAGCATTAATTTTTTCACCTTTCATTGATCTCCTTCCATCCATGAATTTGGACTTCAACATACCACAAAACCATGCAAAAAAATCTTTCAATTATGATTCCCACTTATATGTAAATTAAAGGAGACAAACTGTTTATGTTTAAAACCTGGCATGTGCTAACAACGTAATTTAACAGTTACTACAATCAACATTATTTTTAAAAATATGCAGTGCTATGTTCTAATTTGTAGGCTCTATTTCTGTAGGATCTAGACAAAGACAATGAGTATTTGTATAAAATAAGAATAGCCATACTGGGTCAGACCAAAGGTCCATCTAGCCCAGTATCCTGTCTTCTGACAATGGCCAATGCCAGGTGCCCCAGAGGGAATGAACAGAACAGGCAAACATCAAGTGATCCATCCCATCACCCATTCCCAGCTTCTGACAAACAGAGGCTAGGGACACCATCCTTTCCATCCCAATAGGAAGGGGGGTCTAATGGATAAGGTGCTAATCTAGACGCAGGAGATCCAGGTTCAATTCCCTGCTCTATTACAGATTTTCTATGAGATGTTGGGTGCGTCTGTTCCTTAGTTCCTCTCTGTAAAATGGGAATAATAGTACTTCCTTACCTCAGAGGGTGCTGGGAAAAGCTCTAGTTCAGGGGTGGCCAACCTGAGCCTGAGAAGGAGCCAGTATTTACCACTGTATATTGCCACAGTAATACATCAGCAGATCCCATCCGCTCCCCACTGCTCTCAGTGCCACCTGCCCATCAGCAGCCCCATCAATCAGTACCTCCCCCTCCCTCCCCACAAGGAGGCTAGGAAGGGGAGGACCAAGTGCATGGCAGGCTCAGGGAAGGGGGTGGAGTGGGGGGCAGGACCTGTGGCAGAGCAAGGGGTTAGGCAGTGAGCACCCCCAGCACATTGGAAAGTTGGCACGTACAGCTCCAGCCCCAAGTTGGTGCCTATAGAAAGAATCACATATGGCTCTAGAGCCACAGGTTGGCCACCCCTGCTCTAGATTCTGTTACCAATCCCTTGAATCATCCTGAATCTTGAGGAGTTGTTTGTTTTAAATATATTTCACTCCTCCCGAAGTGTCATGAGTGTCAGACACTACAGTTATGGGGGGTCATAAATGTACTTCAGACAGACACCAGTGAAGGAAAGAAAGTTTAAATGAATAAAACACATACACAGTGTTGTGCTGACATTTATTAATTGTATTGGCTATTTAAACAAGGAAATAAGCTTGCTATATTAGTGTTGGGCAACAAGAAAAAACACAAGGATGACAAATCAAGGTTTGCTAAATGAGAAAGTGGAAACTTCTAAGAGGGAATCACAATTACAAATGCTAAAGAAGGAAGCATGGAAATGTATGCAGAGAAAAAGCATTTGACAGCACCTGAAATGTGTAAAGCTAGTTTGAAACAAAATACGAGAAGGCCTTTCTGAAGCTGGTAATTTCTACATAGAATTCTTACAGACAATATATAACTGCGCAAGATCCACTTTCTCTGCCTCTTTTCAAATGGTTCAAGAATAGCAGCCGTGTTAGTCTGTATCCATAAAGAAAGCGAGGAATACTTGTAGCACCTTAGAGACTAACTCGTTTATTTCAGCATAAGCTTTCGTGGGCTATAGCCCACTTCATCGGATGCATAAAATGGAACAGAAGTAAGATGTATTTATACACACAGAAAGAAAGAAAAAAAAATTCTACATTAGCATACCAATTCTAAGAGGGCTATTAAATGTAGAAGGGTCATTATCAGTAGGAGAAAAAAAAACACTTTTTGAAATGGATTTCTGTTTCAGGTAAATTAACTCAGGAAATGCAATCAATTAGTGTAATGAGAGAACCATTTGCAAGTCCTATTTAGCCCCTGGTTAATTGTATCCAATTTGAAATTAATTCCAGTTCCTCAGTTTCTCGTTGGAGTCTGTTTTGGAAGACTGTTACAACATACTACATCAAAAAGAAAAAAAACATAATAACTAGGAAAGTGAATATACGGAGATGTAAAAGCATCTAATAATAGAATACTTTCACTGGCAAATCTCATTATTATTAATATATCGGTTATACAGATGGAAAAACAGAGGCACAGAGAGGTTAAGTGACTTGTCCTAGGTCAAACTTAGTATATATTTATGCCAGGGAATGGATCCAATGGCTCTGTCGACGTTAGATTTTTTTAGTCTGTAATTCACTATGGGTGCATGTAGGGAGGCACTGTGGCTTCCCTCCGAACTGGAGGTAAAGAAACACACTCTCAGCCAGAGTGGGCGGGCCCAGACCAAGCTGGCCCCGCCCCCAGGAAGAGGAGGGGCGGAACAGGAAGTATAAAGGGCGGGGCCCCTAGCTCAGTCTGGGCAGCACAAGGGAGGGAGGCAGACGCAGGCCGCTCCCTCCACTCCTTGCTGCCGAGCCAGGGAAGGCCCTGGACCGAGGAAACCCTCCTCTACAGGAAGGACTGGGGTTTCCTGACCTGCCTGCTGCAGAGTACCCTGAGGGACTGCCGGAGCTCAGCAGGGACCCAGACCTGCCCGAGGCCAAAGCTGAGGGAGAACTGGAGCTGCCAAGAGCAGAGTACCCTGGGGGACCGCCAGAGCCCAGCAGCACCCCGTGGCTGACAGAGTTGGACGCTGAAGGGGATCCAGAGTTCCCCGCGGCCAACGACCCTGAGTCCTGCTGGTGCCCCCTCTCCTGCGAAGTACACCCCTGGACTCTTGACGGCGCTGACGCTTGGCCGGCGCTGCCCCGCCCGAGGGGCGCGCCGCTGACGCTTGGCCGGCGCTGCCCCGCCCGAGGGGCGCGCCGCTGACGCTTGGCCGGCGCTGCCCCGCCCGAGGGGCGCGCCGCTGACGCTTGGCCGGCGCTGCCCCGCCCGAGGGGCGCGCCGCTGACGCTTGGCCGGCGCTGCCCCGCCCGAGGGGCGCGCCGCTGACGCTTGGCCGGCGCTGCCCCGCCCGAGGGGCGCGCCGCTGACGCTTGGCCGGCGCTGCCCCGCCCGAGGGGCGCGCCGCTGACGCTTGGCCGGCGCTGCCCCGCCCGAGGGGCGCGCCGCTGACGCTTGGCCGGCGCTGCCCCGCCCGAGGGGCGCGCCGCTGACGCTTGGCCGGCGCTGCCCCGCCCGAGGGGCGCGCCGCTGACGCTTGGCTGGCGCGCCCCCGCTGACTAGGGACAGCACACCTCTCGACCCTAATTCCCCAGTAACGGGGAGGTGTGACCAAGGCTGTCCCAAAGGGGTAGTAGCCCCCCCACACACACACCGGCACAGTGGGCCTACTGACCCTCATTACAGTGCAGTTCTCTGATAGTACTGCAAAGCGCCAGTCTAACCATGCTCTAAAACCCTCCAGTAGCGCTATAATTTTCGTACCGTACACACTTCAAAGTGAGATTTTGCGCATTTACTCACTGTTTAAAGCGCAAGTATTAAACCTCCTTTTCGAAAGGCAGAAGGCTTTTAGCGCTAGCGCTGTAGCGCAAGGGTGCAAATGTGACCACCCAGGAATAACTCATTACGCTGTAAGGGAATCAACAAGCCATTTAAGGCAAATGACGTCAATTTTGTTTTGAAGAAGGGCGGAAGAATCAGGAAGTAGCTTATCAGTTTCGCTCTTAAAACTCACAGCCGATAAGCACCGGAAATGCTGACCGATCGAGCTGTGCGAGTGCACTGCAGAGCCTGGTCAGTTTCCTAGTCACTGATAGCCTCAACTTGTCTCACTGCCTACAGGTTCCCTCTTCCCCCTTACCCTCCTCCTTTGCAAAGCACGTTGCACCCAGCTGAATGCTGGGTTACCTGCCCATAATTCCCCACTCCCTGTGCCGCCAGAATCGCCTGAAATGTGTCCATGCTGTAGCGCTGAAGGGTCTTAATCTGCACAGGCTGTAGCGCGATACCTATTGCGCTAAATTTGGAAGCGCTATACACACGCGCTATAATCTGTAGTCTAGCCATACCCATAGTAGCACTGGTAAGCTCCAAAGCCCTAGTTCAGGGGTCTCAAACTCAAATGACCATGAGGGCCGCATGAGGACTAGTGCACTGGCCGGAGGGCCTCATCACTGACACACACCCTGCCCTCGCTGCCCCGGCTCCGCCCCCACTCCACCCCTTCCCAGAGGTCCCACCCCTGCCTCACCTCCTCCTCTGAGCACGCAGCTCTCCATTCCCTCCTGGAAAGCGCTAGGCACCACCAACAGCTGTTTGGCAAACAAAGCAAGAGCAATATAGGAAGTCCAGAGCTAGAAACACGCGCGGCCCAGCCAGGCAGCAGAGAAGCCTCCACTTCTGGCCCCTCCATCCTGCAAACTGCTATGGGGGGGGGGGGACGACAGGAAGCTTGGCGGGCCACAGGGAAGGGCTTCGCAGGCCACATGCGGCCCCCGGGCCGCATGTTTGAGACCCCTGCCCTAGTTGATACAGATGCCTGCTGCTTCTCCATTATTTACCTTCACACATGGTAATATACTGCAAGTCCCAAAGCACGCTGATGATTTTGTAATCATGTTAATTGAAATTCTGGATTTCATGATACTCTTTCTTGAGCACATAACTTTACCTGTTTTCCTCTCCCTGGGATAAAAGAAATGTTATATCATTGGGGAAGATCTCAGGCAGAGGTGTGAAAATTCTGCTGCCTGATCTTCTCAGGTGTATATTCTTCCACCTCTGCTGCTGAACTGAAGAGCAAGAAGATTTTGATACCGCCATATCACCACTACACCCCAGAAATCACACCATTACATGCCCCTTGCAGACTGGTGATTTTAA
This sequence comes from Sternotherus odoratus, assembly GCA_032164245.1. Lineage (NCBI taxonomy): Eukaryota > Metazoa > Chordata > Testudines > Kinosternidae > Sternotherus > Sternotherus odoratus. Next base: position 96,796,587 of record JAVMKO010000007.1, read on the forward strand.
AGATTCCATTCTGAAATCATTTGCACCCTGCTGCTTCACAGAAACAAAGATGCTCCAGCTAGAGGCATGAAGACTGGTGCCTTAGAGGATGTCTTCACATCTCTACAGTACTGTAGCTGTGTCACTGTAGCACTTAAGTGAAGACCCTCCTACGCCAACAGGAGAGATTCTCCCGTCAGTATAGTTAATCTACATCCCTGAGAGGCAGTAGCTATGTCAATGGGAGAAGCTCTCCCATCAACATAACACTGTCTATATAGGGAGTTAGGTCAGTATAACTATGTCACTCAGGGGTGTGGATATCACACCCCTGATCAACATACTTATACCAATATATGTCTGTAGTGAAGACCCGGCCTTAGACTTAAAGGCACTGAGACTGGGGAGAGTGGCTTTTTTTTCACTCAATGTGGCACAAGGGAGAGGAAATGGCTCATGTCCCACAGCCTTTTCAGCACCCAGAAACACCTTTAGGAAACATGCACCCTCATTTCCTCAAAGAGGACTAGTGGAAGATGTACGGGCACAGGGAAAGGGTACCAACAATTTCTCCTGGTGGCAGTACCCCTTCCTGCTAGCAGCCCTGGCATGGAGTAGCATTTAGTCACCTGTAATTCATAATTTATTAGACTCACTTCTGGAAGTAGCCCCCGGCCACGAACCATGCATATTAATTAGGCTGTGTGAGAATATTTGTTCTGAGGAGCCAGGTCTGCAGTCTCCAGATCTGTCAATCTTTCATGAATACCGATTTTTTAAAAATAAAAGTGTCCCTTGTACATAACAACCCTGACAGATATCTACCAAGATTCAAAAAGTGTTCCTTTGCTGCAGGAAAGAACACACAGGGATGACTGTCTCTGAAAAAAGCTAAGGAAAAACAAATCTTAAGAGATATTTTAGTTTTACTTGAGAAATATAAAGAGGAAAGAAAAAGCAAAAAGATTATGCTGAAATACCCCCGCCCTTTCCTGGAAACATGGTACATAAGTTCTCAAGGTAACCTTAAGAGAAAGCTAAGCAGGCTACTTAAATCAGAAAACCACTGCACTGAAAACTAGTTTGTGAAATCACAGGCTCAAATTGAAATTTAATTATACAATGTCTAAGAACTCCATTCAGGCAAAACAATTTTGTCCTTTTTCATAGTGAACAAATGTTTGGCTGAAGATTAAGAACACAGTTCTATAAAACAGAACTGTAAGATCCTTGTAACACAAAGCATTTTCTCCTCCCAACAGTGCATGGATCTTACATGAAATTAACTCCTGGGTTCATTTTGACTTCTACTTAAGCAATAAAAACTTATGCAATATTACACCAAAATTATGCCAAATAGGGCACCTTTCTATGAATAAAAGTGCATCTTGCAAACAATTTAGGCCTTGGTCCAGAAGGACTGCGAAACTCAAGGGTTCTACTCAGTGTATCAACTGCAGGCATAGTAATACTAAGCATTTCTTTCTAAACTTAATCAAGTTCTCTTATAGAACTTCAGAAATCCAACTACACCACACAGGATCTCCATAATACATGTATTACTGTTTCCATGTCACATACGGGTAAACTGAGGCACAAAAAGTTGTCCAAACAGCACACCAAGACAGAGACAGAATAAGGAATAAAACCAAGAGGTCTTGATTCTCAGTCTACTGCTCTATTACTCATGGGAGAAATCTGTACAACTGCACACATACAGAATTCATGTCCCCCATGGATTTCTTCGCTTCCCCACAGAAAAATGACTTTCTGATGGGGGAAGCAAAGGGAAGCCGTAAGAGCAATCATGCACCCCTCCCCAGCAGCAAAGGCGCACCATTTCAAGCACCCGGAGTAGCCAATAGAGAAGTAAATCACTATAGGGCAGTGGTTCTCAAACTTCCTGAGACCGTGACCTTTTTTTCTTCTCTGGCGGCACGGCACGACCCTTGTATGTCTGCCAAAAAGCCACCAAATTGAATACTTTCGCATTCAACAGCTTTTTTTGGCGGACACAAGGAGCACTTCCAAGACTGCTCGATATGTCCGCTGAAAAACCACCGAATGCGGAACTAATCAATTTGGCGGCTTTTCGGCAGCGGCAGGAGCTCGCGACCCCCCTGGGAGCACTCGGCGACCCCCCATTTGAGAAACCCCGCTATAGGGATTATGGATACCTCGGCCAGTGGCTCCAACTCTGCAGGTTCAGTTGCTGGGTGTCCGGGGGAGGGGGGGAGAAGAAGAGAGAGAGGGAGAGGAAAGAGAGGGAGAGACACGGAATGTGCTCTTCCCCTGCAAGGAACAGACAGGGACAGGTCAGACTCACCTCCAGAAACCACCTGCAGCTGCAAGAAGTTCTGCAGGCCTCCCACCCCCACTTCCTGCCCCCATCATGCCTCACCCATGGGGGAGAGGGGCTACTGGACAGGGAGCTGCTCCCTCATCTGGCCAACTCCTATGCATCTGGCCAACCCCTGTGCACCTGGGTGCCCCCATACACAGATCCTCATTCACCTAGGAACCCCCCCCCCCACTGAACCTCTGACACCCAAACCTTCATCTCCTTGAGCCTCACCACCTGCATCCAGATCACCCCTGCTGAGTCAGCTGCACTCCAACCCTAACACCAATAAACCCAAACCCCCACATGTCAACCCCCCAACAGGCCCCCCCACCTTGACCCCCACCCCCTGAACCCCAACCAGCTGCATCCAGACCCTCAGCCCACCAAGCCTGTAGCACCCAGACCATGTTGCTGCCCCCCCCCCCCCCCGAGCCCCATCTCCCGACTTCCCAGCTGAGGCCAAACCACCACCACCCAGACTCTCCTACAGAATCCTATTGCCCCTGCCCCTAGACTCCGACTGAGCCGCCCACACCCTGGCTGCCCCACACAGAATCCTCTCATCCCACACCTGGATCCTCCCCCACACTAAGCCCCTCCACATTTGGATCCTGCTAGACTGAACGTGCCCACACCTAGTCTGCCTTTCATGGAGAGGTAGGGCCCCAGGGTGTTTCTGGGACTGGCCCAGCCCTTGAACTAGTTATTCCTCACTGCCAAGATCTTTCTAAAGAATATGATGAAAGTTTATATTCTCATAATCTCAGCCTAAAATTACTGTTGCCTATATATTTTACATTTATGTAGCAGACCAAAGGATCCCCGAGTACGTTTCAGTATACAAGCACACATACAGACGAAATACTTCCACCATATGTGATTACAGCCACCTCTGAAGTGCAGGGATGCACCCCTGCACAGTAAAGCAAAGAGAGGAAGCTGTGGCCAAGGACACTGAAGCAAAGTCCTACTCTTACAAAGAGAATCACAAGACCTTTAATGCCCTCCAATTTTAAGGTCTCACCCGAAAGGCCTGCATATTTAAGGTCTCACCCGAAAGGCCTTCATGATTTTCATGCCATCTTTTATGCTTTGAACTCCCTCCTTCCCCTTTAGTACCAATAGGCCACCCTCTCAATTCAAAACCCTTCTTTACTCCTTCAGTGAAGCCCATCAATGATAATTAACACTGAATTCAAGTTTTATATAAACGTTCAACAAAAAGATCTAAGTAACCAAAGGAAAACGAGCAAAACTAAATCCATTCAAAATGATCCTCTCTGCTAGAAATAATAACTTCCCTCGAGACAGGTGTGCAAGTACAGATGTTTTCCTTCCCACCCACCACAGTCTGTCATTTTTATTGAGCTCTTGATCTGATTTACTGTGCAAGCTCCGAGACCATATCTTTATATCTGCTCATAGAAGGTGCCAGGAATATCCATATACTTAAAACAACAGAAAGACAGCAGGATACTCAATTTAACTCAAGATGGGGGAGTTATTTGAATTGGAAACCTGGGCTGCTCTAAAGTGTCTAGTCTTTTTTGCGCCACTGTACCACCATCTTCTGGATACTGTGCTACTTTATATAATGGTCCTTAGAAAAATGCTCTCCTAAAGCTGATTCAATAGCACACCATTCTACCCAAGGAACATTTTTGGAGAGTGGACTTGGCTGTTTAGCCAGTTAATTCATAACTCAGGCCCGGCAGCAATCCTAAAAGGTTGGCCACCCCACCCTTTCCAACCAGGATGGCTACAGAAACATGAGATGACAGGAGGAAACTAAAGCTCTGCTTCAACCAGTTTTGCATAAACAAATGAGGTTAAAAAATAAACTATTTCTATTAAGCCCTGAGACTGTGTATACAAACCAGCCAAGACTGAGTAGAGAGGATATGTTTGTGAAACACGGCTGCATTCTTGAAAAAGACAGTCCTTTTCCAGCATGAGTAAGCAAGAACTTAATAGAGGTGAACTTGAAAAAGGGAGAATATTAAAGAAAACTAGTCAAGATTGACCAGCCAGGATAATTCAAAACTTATTTGTAGGACATTAGCCTGCTCTCAGCACTCTATACATACTCACGGGTTGAAGTTGAACCAAGCAAAATCATTTTCCTTGCTAAAATAAATTCACACGTTTAATACACAGGAGAAGAGGACAGAAGATAAGGTGCGTTAGCTTTAAGTGTTTCCCTTCCACTGTGTCTGGCTGCCTATATTCCATTGATGAGTGGCAAGCGTTTTCAAATCTACAAGACTTCTTCCCTCTGAATTCAAGAGAGATGGATTTTTATTAACTGCTTGTTTCTAAAAATGGAGACAGAAGACACTAGATCCACAAAGGGTCTCAGGTGCCCAGCTAGCCAGTAGTATTTACAGCCCCAAATTAAGTGCCCAGCCTCCCCTTGCATTTTATGGGAAGAGTTAGGTTCCTAAAAAAGGGATTCACAGAAGCCAAAATGCTGCCTAAAGTAGCCAGTAAGAATTCCAAGGAGAGGTGCAGCATCTAAGCACCATCCTTCAAAGGTAGTTAGGTGCTTAACTCCAGGCCAGAGGGAAACACCCAGCTCTCTTGGGATTCACCCCCTCTTGGAGTTAGGCACCTAAGCCAGGTCAGCCCTTTCTCTCTCTCATACACACACATGCACTCCGAATGGATATCTGCCCCATAATATCTAATAGCTCAGTGGTCTGGGTAGTCACCAGAGTGGAGCAGCTATTTGAACACTCCTGGGTTCAGGTCACTGCTCCAAATGAGGCAGAACATGGATTCACATTTGGATCCATCTATCATAGATAGCTCTTATATGGAAATCTACAGCCCAGTATGATCAAACAGAAGTGAAAGCTGCTGATAGCATGTGGACAAGGGGATCCAGTGATAGTGTATTTAGATTTTCAGAAAGACTTTGAAAAGATCCCTCAAAGGCTCTTAAGCAAAATAAGCAGTCATGAGATAAGAGGGAAGGTCCTCTCATGGACTGGTAACTGGTTAAAAGACAGGAAACAACGGACAGGAATAAATGGTCAGTCTTCAGAATGGAGAGGTGTAAATAGCTGTGTCCCCCAAGGATCTGTACTGGGCCCAGTCCTAGTCAGCATATTCATAAATTATCTGGAAAAAGGGGTAAACAGTGAGGTGGTAAAATTTGTAAATGATACAAAACTACTCAAGATAAGTCCCAGGCAGACTGCAAAGAGCTCCAAAGGATCTCTCAAAATTGGATGACTGGGCAACAAAATGGCAGATGAAATTCAATGTTGATAAATGCAAAGTAATGCACATCCCGACTATACATATAAAATGATGGGGTCTAAATTAGCAGTTGCCACTCAAAGCGATCTTGGGAGTCATTGGGGATAGTTCTCTGAAAACATCCACTCCATGTGCAGTGGCAGTCAAAAAATCAAACAATGTTGGGAGTCATTAAGAAAGGGATAGATAAGACAGAAAATATCATATTGCCTCTATATAAATCCATAGGCAGGAGGTTTAAAAACAAACAAAAAGGTATTTTTTCACACAACGCACAGTCAACCTGTGAAACTCCTTGCCAGAGAATGTTGTGAAGGCCAAGACTATATATAACAGGGTTCAAAAAAGAACTAGATAAATTCATGGAGGATAGGTACATTAATGGCTTCACTACCGTATATATTTGCCAGTACAGACAAGTTGCCTGAGGATAACTTGCTTTCTCTTTAGAGTAACTGGTGCTACAGATATGTCACCACACAGCACTCCCCATGCAAGCATACTTTATTCTTAAAGTAAAAAGCATTACAAAGAAAACACACTGAGAACAATGAAAGAACCTATTCACATGCAAATAACTAACAGGAACAGTCCGTCAAACCCTGCTCTCCCCCGTCCCACAACCAAAGGGGAGTCCTTGTGGTTACCAGTTCATCATAGCTTCAGTTCAGAACAAGCACAAAGTCCTTCCAACTCTCCCCCTAAGGATTGGGGTCCTCCATGGATCAGGGTCTTGTTCATTTGCTGGATGAGGAAGACGGCCATGAGCCAATTTAAAACCGAACTATTTATCCACAAACCCTTTCTTTGCCCATTGGGGCCTGGAGAATCCAGTTTAAACTAGTATATGCAGACCTCCCCAGAGGGGTGGCTTCAAAAGGTTCATAGGAGAAAGTATATTAACATCCCTGAATAGGGAAGGTACATACAATGCCACAACACAAATATAATTACATTTTTAATATAATGTACCTCAAAGATATTAACTCTAATTCAATAAGTTTTACCTTAATTCCATAAAGTTTATTTGGGATGATACAGAATATTGTCAGTATGCCACAGGGAGCAAAGGCCAACTATAATTTTGCCAACTTTATTGATAGCTGTACCTGCAAGATGTGCTACAAAGTTTAGCATGAAGATATTGCTGCAGCCTTATTCGGTTAAATTAACATGCATCGCTATACTGTGCTTTTATCATTAGCCGCCAAGTTTTTAATATTATAGAAGAGAATAAACAACTACCATACTTCCTCTACTGTTCCTCTTAATTAAAGTGAACTAGTGCCAGTAAAAGGTGCTACCTTGACAACCTGGAGACAGGGTTTGCTACAGGCACTGCCAGTGTCCTCATGCTAGCCTGCAGTGTGCTTAACCACAATCTCCTCTCAAATATTTCAATTTTGATATTAAATACTTCTCATTTATCAAATGTTAAAGTCAGTCATAGCATGTTTTTCCCCCAAAGGCCAGTTTCTGCTTCACTAAAGACAAAGAAAAGTCTTCTCTTCTCTTTGCATCTATTTTGCTGAATGGGCTAGTCTTGTCAAAGGTGCCTGACTGACTACAGGTGGTAACAGAGGCAACCTATTAGATCTAGCCCAGGGGTCTCAAACATGAGGCCAGCCAAGGCCTTCCCTGCAGCCCGCGGAGCTCTCCGTGACACCTTCTTCCCTACCCGCGCCCACCTCGTGCACTGTGAGTGCGGTGCCGCTTTCTGCCCTTCAGCCGGGAGGGAAGGGGGAGGAGGCAGAGGGCTTCTACATTGCCTCCCTCCATGAACTGGCCCCCCCAGCTCCCATTGGCCGGGAACAGGGAACCACGGCCAATGGGAGCTTCGTGGGAGTTGCCAGGAGGAAGCAAGAGCAGCACACGCAGGGAACCTTCCATGTGACTCCCTCTCTCCCCCAGGCTGCAGCAGCTTCCTCGAGTGGAGCTCTATGGGGCCGGAGCCGCTCCAGGCAAGCAGCACCAGGCTGGAGCTCGTACCCTGAACCCCTCCTGTACCCCAACTCCCTGCCATATCCCACACCCCAATCCCTGCCCTGAGCCCCCTGCCACATCCCACACCCCTCCTGCTCTCCCTGCCCTGACCCACCTGCTTCACCTGACCCCCTGCTGCATCCCTCACCCCTCACACCCCACACACCAACTCCCTGCCCTGAGCCCCCTACCACACCCTGCACACCTCCTGCACCTTAACTCCCTGCCCTGAGCCCCCACCACATCCTGTACCTTTTCTGCACCCCCTGGGGGGCAGGGAGGGGGCAGCGTTGGGGTGGGGACTTCAGGGAAGGCGTTGGAATGGGGCAGGGAAGGCATGGGAAGAGGTGGGACAGGGCCTCATGGAAGGGGTGGAGTGGGGGCGGGGCCAGGTGCAGTGTCAGTGATGCAGCCCTCAGGTCAATGCACTAGTCCTCATGTGGCCCTCATGGTCATTTGAGTTTGAGACTCCTGATCCAGTCCATCTAACAGCAAAGGGATTATATATCGAATAGGTGACTCTCAACATCTCTTTAGGTTATAAGTTTATCCAAAATGCCTTATATTGAAAGTCAACTTGGATATTGTTTGTACTGAACCTGTAATATTAGGGTTTTTTGAATTATTGCCCTGTACCAATGCCCAATGTTAACAGTCCTTATCAGTGGCCATCTAAAGAGGACGAAAAGAAGCTCTGCATAAAGTAGAAAGTTTGAATGAAACTGTTTTGAAGCCCTTTATTTTTTCTTTGAGAAGATTGGTGTTTTGATTCCACATAGTATAGAGAAACTATTAGATTGTGACCTTAGTTAAAATATTTTAACTTCAGCCCAGTAACAAGCATATGCAGTCAGTAGTCAGTCTCCAATCCTCTTCCTGTACTCACCACCTCTTCTCCTAAAAGGTTCTGCCAGTTCTTGCTATACAGTCATCTTGAATTCCCTGGGAAATAATTCTCAGAAGAGAGAGAACTGGCAGAGTGAAGTAGGTGGACTGGAAGCTGACAACTGATTAGAAAGCCAAGATAAAACTGAAAATTCTAGTTGTCTTCTACTGTTTTCCTACTAACAAATGTCAGCCTGATTCGCTAGCATTTCCAGAGATGACTATCAGCATGATGACAAACTAATATAGGGTAATTTAAATATTGGAATAATAGCTTAAGCAAAACAGACAATTATTTAATTTACGAATAAAGTACAATAGCAATTGTAATCTAACATTTAGAGTAGATTAAGTCAGGCCACCTTAGGCATACTTCCAGCTCTGCCACTCACTTTATAAACTTGGGAAAATCACTTAATCATTTCACCTCAATTTACCCAAAATGGGAACAGTAATGCCAGCTTCTGTGAAAAGAAGCCTTGTGCAGTTTTATCAATGACTAAAACACAAGACCATCCAATAAACACTGTTGGATCAGGCAGGAATAGGAGTTAAATTTCCCATATGTGGTCAGGCTATGTATGTCCACCTTTCTGGAAAGGTAAGAAGATAGAGAAATAATGTCTTAAGATATTACTAGAAAAGGAGTATTTCACCATAAATACCCAAAGCCATAATTTCAGTAGCCTCTTGAAATTAAAGTGGCGCAAATGTAAATTTGGAAGTGTCTTAAATATACCTGTTGTAGACTGATGTAATCATAATTTTTAAGATTTCTCCACACAGACTGAGCATCAAGAGAGGTATAGTATATGTGTGAAAGTAAATCTGTATGTTATTATGCTAAATTAGTGATGCATATTCTGTTTGAAAGACAGGTACACAATTAAATTAAGAGAAAACAAATTATGCCGGATCACCCTGAATCTGAACTCAACCGACCACATGGCTACAGGCACATTACTTGACCTTCCTGTGCCTCAGGCAAACCATATGTAATTGAACAAGAGCACCACCTCACTAACTAAGGGCAGGTCTACACTACGGCAGGGATTGATGCTGTGAGAACGATCTATCGGTGGTCAACTTATTGTGTCTAGTCTAGCAGCAGTCAACTCACCGCCATGAAAAGTAGATCTAAGTATGTCAACTTCAGCTACGTTATTCTCGTAGCTGAAGTTGCATATCTTAGATTGATCCTCCACCCCACCTCCCCAGCGTAGACCAGGACTCAGATGTTCCGCCTGGTTTTTAATCTTGAATGAGTAAATTGCTATACAAGTGTCAAAAATCTAAGCTGTAGGGAAATAAGGTAGCATTAATAGTACAATTGTGTTGGCCTCTTCAGCTAGAAATAAATTACAGAGGTGTGTGAATAGGGGAACATATTCTAACCAGAAAGCACACAGGACTGGGAGCAAGAAACTATTTAGTTTGAATCCTGGCTATAACACCGGTCTGGACTTCATCTATGCCACCAGTTCAGTTGCAACCTCTCTAGCTCAGTTTCTTATCTAACATGGGGATAATAATTCTCTATGACGGTGTCACGAATACTGAAGTTTATCTAATGCTACATACCAAGTATTTTGTGTTATGGATTTTAATACAAACCCCTATACTTCTCTCAATTACAACGGTACAATTAACTAAAGGAAGAAAATACTAATTTTACTGACTTGCTTTTAGGATCGTGTGATCAATGACACATATATTAGTGAGAATTGAACAGCCTGGTTTGTCAGTTCACCATGGAAATCATCATCGCTATAAATAGACTAAGTGAGATAATATTATTTCACTGGAGCAGGCAACAATGCTGTGGTAGCTCAGCAACTCCTGGGCTTTAGATACTGCTAAAAGTTAAATGCAAAACTGAAGGCCCTCTGGGTTGAATGTTGATACACGTTTTGCAATATGAACATCATTAGCTTCAAGTCTAGTCAGTTTTAATAATTTACTTACTACACTTGCTTAGCAGTGCTCCACCAGTATCTGCAGTTTCAGGTCCCATTTTTATATATTACAGACCCAGTGCTGTCAAATGACAAGTATATTTAAATACAGAGGTAACAGAGTCCTGTGGCACCTTAAAGACTCTGCTATTCCAGACTAACACGGCTACCTCTCTGATTCTTATTTAAATACAGACACTTTGTGACCTTTCAGTTTTAGGAATATTAGAGGTTACTAGTAACTGTGGTTAATAAAGTGTTCAGAGATATAAAAGTTCATCACGTCCTTTCAAATCTACAACAACTTTTCAAAAACCTTCACAGGTAGAGTGTAGACAGCAGGCAGGCAGAGAGAACAAACACAGCCAACAGAGTTCTAACATTCTTCTTTACGCAAATACAACCTGCAGCCACTCCTTTATACTGTAAGATCTGTAGAAACTACAGGGTCCAAGGGACACTGATGTTTGTATGATGAAACTTGCATTGTCTGTAGCGCAGAGGATATGGGAGTGGTCACAATAAGACAAAAGGAGATGGGAGAATAAGAACACAGAGCCATGAAGGTCCTTAAAAACAAAGAGAGGAAGTCTGAACTTGAGGCAGTATAACTAGAAAGACAGTGAAGGGATTCCAAGAGGAGAGAGGTGATCAGAGCAACAGGCAAAGTTGACAGCAAGTATGTTACTTGCTGCTTTGACCAAACCATATCCTTTTTTGAATCTCTCCACTGTATCCTTCCTTCTTAATCTTCAAGGCCACTCACAATTCTGTTTCCATTCTTTGTTCATACTTCATTCACTCTTGTGCACTGTCGACAGTAGCCTTATCTACCAGTCTGTCAGTTTCCCACAGGTGCTTCCATGTCCTCTTTTACAATTCAGGAGGATTTACATGGCATGTGCAGTGACCACTATCAGGCTATTCTTAGTTGCCTGGCTATTGCTTTGCATTCCCTTCATGGTCTGTCCGTTGTACCATTTGTTTATTGTCTTATAGACTGTAAATTCTTCAGAGCTTACAGTCTTTTTGCTGTAGTTTTTACAATGCCTATTTTAGTGTGGGTCTAGGTACTACCACAGTACAAGTAAACACAAATAACTGTAAATACAAGATACACTATTTTTTCCTCTTTCTGTTGAGATGCCTATAAGAAGTCAGCAAACTAATGATTCGTTTGAAAAGCAGATATGGATAGCTGGCACTTATTGTGTGTATGTATATAAAAATGAATCTGAACTTTTATTCTAATCCTTCGGTTCATATGCAACTACTATATTCAGCAATTGTTTTCCAGTATCTTTTCTACCCCCCACTCCCCACCTCTTCATTATTCACTTAACAAAACACTGGTATTATAGGTACACTTGCATTATTATCTGATATTTTACCAGCCATTCAAGTCCCCAAGTAATAAAACCCTTCTCTGGATCACTTTCTTTTGTAAACACCTGACTCTTCCAGATCATTAACAATGCAGATAAACTGTTCAAGAGTACAGAACTCACAAGTTGATCAAGCACATCATTATAGTCTTAGAAATGGTTGCTGTGTTGATTGCCAAACTGCACCACATTTCATCTCACTGATTGAGTGATACTGATTTACTTATACATGGATCTAAACTCCATGTAGGAGAAAAAGATTGTGCCCTTGCTAGACCCAAATCACAGAAAAAATCCTGTGCCACCCAAATATTTCAAGCTTATAAAATGAATTCTAAATTTGCAAGGAGGTCTAAGAGAACAGTTGCCCACATAGTGGAGAACTTTCCCCACATACAGCTCTTAGCACTTAATCACTAGGGGAAAAAAAACAAACACATAACATTAGGGTTAGGTGTGGCAAACACCACAATAAAAATGCCTCTGAAGCAGTGGTTCTCAATCCACAGCCTGCTTGCAGCTCAATCAGCACACAGCTGACACCCATGTGACATCCCCAGCACCATGCAGATAGTATTGGGTGCGGCCCAAGAAACATCTAGTAGGATGCAGAACAACAATAAATAGGTTGAACCACTGCTCTAAAGGATGACACTGTATTCATTTTCCACCTCACCACTTTTATCTAAAATGATTAAAGGAATGCTGTCAGATAGTTGAGGCCAAACATTAAGTTTTGTAAAGACAAAGATTTAAATAAGAAATGGTCAGATTTTAAAGCTCTTTCTGGAGACACAGAAAAACTAAACTGGAGAAGTCTTGTTCACTCTTCACCTTTTACATAGTTTAGATTTTGAATTTCACTAGCCTGGACAATGACAATAGACTAGCACTTCACTTGTGTGTAATCAGTCTAAATAGCATAATATTATTATTTGGGTTGCAAGTACTGCAGAAGAATAGTTAAAGCTAAATTGTTTTCAGAAGATTAATAGAAATCTGATATATTTAAAGGAACACAGGTATTCCAGCAAAGATTTATGTTTGGTTGACTTTAATACCCACGATTCACTAATTCCAGTAAAACATTTGACACTAGCATTTCTACACAGGAGTTCTAACAGTCTCTTTGCATTACAGTACTTATATTAACACTAGTGATCACCAAAAGTTTGAAACTCTATAACTACCCTGTTTGAGTTATGACTTTCCAAAAAGATTACAATGGCAAACGTGTGAACTTCTCAGAGCACAAATAATTTGGCTGATTTCTTTCAAGATTGAAAACATTTCAGACGTGTATTTAAGTTACATGGAATCAGATAGATTTAAGACTAGTATTCTTTAGTATTCTGAAAAAGAGTGAAGATAACTTTGGAAAAGTCTATCCAATGCCAGAATTTATAACAATGAGTAGGATCAAAAATAAAAGTTCAAACATTGTATTTCAGATGACATTTTATATTCAACATCTTAGGCAATATCTACACTAGAGAGCTTTCAGCAGCATGGCTGTTCCAATGCAGCTTTGCCCTGTAAGATCTCCGTCTCATATAGCCACTCTATGTCAAGGGCAGAGAGCTCTGCCATCAACATAATTAAACCACCCCAACAAGGGACACCGTAGCTATGTCAGCAGGAGAAGCACACACCACCACTTATGCCGGCATAATTTATCTCACCCGGAGTGTGTGTGTGTGTTTTTCACATCCCTGAGTGACACAGATTGCCGCATCAGTGGTAGTCTATACATGGGGTTAGTGCCTCTCAAACCAAGCAGGACAGTGAAGTTTTGTTTTACAGTATTTTTAAAAGGTCCTTGTACTTAAAGATTCAGAGACAAGTCCTACTGTCATTCATCAGAGAGGAAGCTGTGTTAGTGTGGAATTGCAGAAGTTACAAAGCACAATTTTAATTTACCACAAACTCTTGAATTGGAATTTTTGCATAAATTTAGACAGGTCTATCATTTATTACATAAATTAGGCATACATTTGTTTCAAGGGACTTTTCAAACAAAACAAAATGGTATCAGATGTAAATTTATTTCTAGGACTATTTCATTTAAGTAACCAAAAATTTGCTTCCCAGCATTGTCAAGACAAATTCAGCAAGCTATAGTAATCAAGTTCCAACAGATTACGGGGCTATAAAAACAACTGGAAAACTTGAGAGCTGAGCTTTTACATCAGGACATGAATGAACACAAAACATCACATCAGTGCTCACTGGCACTAACCTAGTAAACAAAGACCAAGAACCATTATTTCAGTTACCCCATCGCTTCTCGGCTCTTTTGAGTTAAGAAAGCATTATCTAAAAAGTTATTTCTGTCCTCAGTCATATTGATTTAAAAAACCATGGTAAGATCCCTAAAGGCACATGGGATGTGCATAAGAGTTTGTAACTAGAATGATAGGCAGCAGAACTGGAGCGGTGGGGGGAGGGACGGGAGCCGGAGAGGAACCTGGACACTTTTTGACTCGGCCAAACCCAAGGGCACTTTGACCCCACCCCATATTGCAATGCCACTCAGGACGCTACTCTGTCAGGACAATGGGGTAGCTGAACCAAATATCAGTGAATTGCATTCCCACCTGGCACACAGGGTCACAACAGCACACAGGTTTTGCACCAGGGTCACAATGCCACCCACTCAAATTTGGCCCAGTTACCCTTCTGTCATGATGGAAGGATGACTGGGACAAATTTCAGGGTGCTGCAACCTCACATGCCAGATTGCTGCATCACTGGTTCAAATTTGGAGGGGATGCGCGTAGGGGCTCATAGTCCGGAGGACCAGGCTGCTGGTGGGTGAGGCGTCAGAGGGGAAGAGGTCAGGCAGGGAAGCAAATTCTACTGGCCCTCACTTCAAACAGCGCCCCACAGCCTTGACTGGAACAAACCCAGACACACTACGGGGCTTCTCTTGAAGTCAGAAGTGGAGTGTTGCACTCCCACGCTTCCTGCCATGTGGTAAAATGGGCAGGAGTGAGGGGGAGAGCGAGATACACATCTAGGGGCGCCTAGACAGCCGCCCCCAAACGCTAGCGGGTTCTTGACGGCTCATCCCCCTAGTAGTGCGCTGAACTGCATTCCCCGGGGCTCAAGGGTGTGGACGTGACCTCCCGCCAGGGCGCCCGGCACTCACGCGACACACGGGCACTGGGGTGCTAGACTCCCCCCCCCCCCGAATCCACCCTGCGCCTTGGCCCCGCAGGAGGGACCCTGAGCAGGGCGCCTCCCGCCCGCGCTGCGCACTCTACGGGTGCCGGCCCGGCCCTCCTCCCGGCAGCCCAGCCCGGTGCAGCGCGCCGGGACCCGGGCCCTGCCTCAGCCCACGGGCTTCCTCCCCGGCTCAGAGAGGGGGAGACGCGGATTCCACCCGAGCCCCCCCCCCAGCCTGTCAGTCCCGGCAAGCGGGGGTGGGAGGGGTGTATGGGCCCTTCCTCCCACCCGCCCTGACGCGAGGGGAGCCCGGATCCCCGGTAAACGCCGGCCGCCCCCGACTGGCTCTGGAAAGGGGGGCCGAGCCCCTCGCGGCTGAAGGCGGGTCACTCACCAGGGCAAGCTCCGCCTCCTCGCCCCCCCTCGCGGGGGAGCAGCTCGGACATGGGGGGCCGAGGCCGGGTCTCCGCCGCCTGCCCCGCTCCCCGCCCTGAGCGCCACTGAGAGAAAATGTCACCGGAGGCCGCGCGCGGCGTCACTTCCGGCGGCCGGGACCGGGCTTCCGCCGACCGCCCAGCCGCGCACAGAGCGGCCCCGCCGCTGGCGCCTGCGGCGCCACCTGGCGGCCGCGGCGCCACCTGGCGGCCGCGGCGCGCGTCGACCCTGGCGCTGTAGGAAGGTCCCCGGAGATTGGGAAGGGGGAGGCGGCCGAGCCCCGCCCCCATCCAGATCCCAGGGGTATGAGGGAGCAGTCAGGGCCCTTCCAGACCCCCCTAGGGCGCCATGGGGAAAGGATCCAGGCCCAGAGAGACCCCCTCGTCCCCTGACCACTTCTCCCCGAGATCCCTCCCTCCTCCGCTGGGTTGTCCGGGGGAATAACCCAGAGCCTCCTAACTCGGGTCCCCTCCAAAGGGATGGGACCCAGAGCCTCTTCCCAGCCCCCCCTCTCTCTTGCCAGCTCCCTCTACCTTGGGGTCCACTGGGAATGGCTTGTGAGCAGCACTCGTGGGATCAGCCTGTGGCACGACAAGCCCATGATGGACGGCCACCTCTGTCTGAAACACAGGAGGTTTGGAAACACGTTAACCTGGCAGCCCCATCCTCACTGTGATGTCCAGGGCCGGATGGGTGGTGCCGGCCTTGGGAAGCACCAGGCTCAGGGTGCTGTTTGTGTTGTTAGCGACAAAAGGGCAAATAGAATGTTTGAAGTCAAATGTTTCAGGTGTTCCAGGTGTGGATTCATTTTTCACGACCCTCAACCTAGAACGTTCTGGACCTTTGTACAATCTCGTGCAACGTTCCAGGTTTGTTGAGACCTACGTTTTCTTGGAACCTCCTTGAACGTTGTCAGCCGTACATTCGCCGGCGTATAAGGGGCACTGTGTTGCCAGTCAGTCAGTGAGACGCGGATTGATGTGAGAGCCCAGCTGCAATATTGTGTAAAGGTGAAAGTGTACATGTGTTTTAAGACTTGAAGAGTGTAAATAGCGACTAGTAAAGTATTATTTAATGAGATACCAGAGATAGCTATTGAACTCCTATCTATGCAACAATCTTCTTCTTATCCTCTTCGCTCCTGGTGGAGCATAAGACGCCAACCATTCTTCTCCATTCGCTGAAGATTTGGTTGACGTTTCTGTAGCATTCATTTTTTACATGGTGGGTTGCTAGCCCAACGCAAAACCCTCCTCCTTTCACATATTGGGCTTGGGACCAAGCAATGGCGGAGTTATCTATGCAACAATATAAAATAAATACTGTTACTTCTTTTGCCATGCTTAACATGTTTGATGACTTTCTAAGACTGCAGAACGCAGATGTTTGTTCTCCTTCAGACGGTCTGGTTTTCCCCATAGAAAATAAGAGATACCCCCAAAGAAGGTTTTGATGAGCTCAGTATCAGAAGCAAAAAGTTCAGTTGTAATCTCATTTGAAGCAAGGGGAAAATTAGATGGGAAAATATCTGAAACAGAACAACACAGACCAGGCTTTAGGCAATAGCGCAGAAGAACTTAAGGAGCAAAGTGTAAATGATGGAAGTCCCATCACTAAAGCATTAGCAGATTTAACTGATAAGGAATGGAAAATGTGAGGAAAGTGATGAATATTTATGCAGTTTTCCTGGTGGTGTAAAGGAGAGTGACAATAAAGACAAAATCTAGTTTACATGAAAGGAGAGAATAAAGAAGAATCAGCCTCACATGATGACAAACAGCAGTAAGAAAAATTGTACCCCACAAATCGATACATCAGATCCTGCTTTATGGCCAGTGATCCTTAACTCTGCCAACATGGACCATGAAATATTGAATAGGCCAGGCAAATTCAAGAAATTCTTCCATTAAATGAGCAGAAGCGACGCTTCTCAAAGTCACACTGTGAAAGAAGGGTAAGAAATGGAATCAACATTGGCTATGTGAAAACCATACAGCTAAGGGTAGCCTAGAATTCCTCCTTACCTGTATGGGGTTAAGAAGTTCAAATAACATGGTTGGCACCTGACCAAAAGTACCAATTGGGGAAGAAGATTCTTTCAAATCTGGTGTGGGGGAAGGCTTTGTTTGTGCATTCTCTTGGGAAGCAGAGAAGCATCAGGTCAGAAAATTCCTTCTATAAGCCATCCTAAAGTGTGTCTCAATATTGTGCAAAAAAAAAAAAAAAAAAGTAAATAAGGCAAGGCATATCAGATTAGCTTTTGTTTCCAACTTGTCAATTTTCCCTTTGCTAGAAGAAGGATTTTCCTTTTTTTTTTTTGGGTGTAACTTTGAAACTAAGGCTAGAGGGGGTTCCTTTGTGTTTTTTGATCTTTTGTTACTCTGTAAAGTGGCAAAATGCCTTCTCTGACTCACCAGGCTCAAGTTCTTTATGCTCTGGCGAGGCAAGTGCTGTCCAGGCAAACCACCTAGAAAGCCCAAGGTCAGGCTTTCCCTTCCCCTAATCACTCCCTTTTTGGCTAGGTCTTTTCCCCTCTGTCCAGGGAAAGCTATCTCCCTTCTTGGAGAGTCACCCCATCCTGCTACCCCTCCTCCCCCCCCAACCAACCTGCTGGCAGCCTCACTCCCTCTATCTCCCTTCTTCCTACCTGGGAAGGATTTAAAAAGGTCCCTGACAGCCTTTTAATTGGCCTCAGCTGATCTTTCTTGGGTCTCTGGCAACCTTACTCAGATGAAACCAATTAACCTCTCATCACCACTCCCTCTAGTGGCTGCCTGCTCTGGGTTTACCATAAAAGTCATTTTCCCTCCTGATTTTATGGAGGTGATTCTTTTACCTTTTTTTTAAATAAACTTCCTCTTTTAAGAACCTGAGTGCTTTTTCCATTGTTCTAAAGATCCAGGGGTTGGGTCTGTGCTCACCTGTACCAGTTGGTGAGGATATTATTCTCAAGCCTTCTCAGGAAGGGGGTGTAGTGCTTGGGGGGGATATTTTGGGGAATAGGATCTCCAAGTGGTCCTTTACCTGATTCTTTGTCTAAATCACTTGGTGGTGGCAGTGTACCATCCAACGACAAAGGATTTGTACCTTGGGGGTGTTTTTAACCTGAATTGGAAGAAATAAGATTGGGGGGCTTTCATGCGGGTCCCCACATCTGTACCCTAGAGTTCAGAGCGGGGAGGGAACCTTGACAGGCTAGTTTACTCAAAATCAATGGTCACTGTGTTCTGTTTTTATTGTAAAATATTTGACAAGAATGCCAAGTCATTGCTTGTGCTTTCAGGGTACAGTTACTGGCATAACTTAGCTGATGCTTTGAAGCAACATGAAAAGGCATCTGGCCAGTTTATGCATAAATGTAAGAAGCCTGGGAAACAAGCAGGGAGAACTGGAAGTCCTGGCACAATCAAGGAATTATGATGTAATTGGAATAACAGAGACTTGGTGGGATAACTCATATGACTGGAGTGCTGTCATGGATGGATATAAACTGTTAGGACAAGAAGCGATGAGCTTAAATTGCAATCAGGGAAGTTTAGGTTGGACATCTGGAAAAACTTCCTGTCAGGTTGGTTAAGCACTGGAATAAATTGCCTACAGAGGTTGTGGAGTCTCTGTCATTGGAGATTTTTAAGAGCAGGTTAGACCAACGCCTGTCAGGGATGGGCTAGGTCAGTGGTCTCCAACCTTTTTATCGGCGCGGACCGGTCAGCGCGGGACAGTGATTGCTTGCGGCCCGGGGGGTCGTTTTAGGTTTTTTTTTCCTTCAGGGCGACGGACCTTTGTATGTCCGCCGAAAAGCCGCCGAAGCTGATGGCGGCCAAAAACCTAACTCTGCGGACGGCGGACCGGTACAGAAGGCGGCGGGGTACTCTGTGCCCGCCAAAAACCCGCCGGAAGTGAAGGCGGCCCGGAACAAAAGGCTGCCGAACGCGGACCGGAAGACAAGGCGGTGGCGGGCTCTTCTATGTCCGCCGAAAAGCCGCCGGAAGGGAAGGCGGCCGCGGACCGGTACAAATTGCTCCACGGACCGGGGGTTGGGGACCACTGGGCTAGGTAATACTTAATGCTGCCATGAGTGCAGGGGACTGGACTAGATGACCTCTCGAGATCCCTTCCAGTCCTATGATTCTATTAATGTTGCCTTTATCGTTTGAGTAAAGGGGAAGCAGAATTGGGTTTAACCTGTCCCAAATAAGGAAGACACCCTCAGCTGAAAGGACCTTGTTAAGCCAGGGGCTCCAATGCCAGAGCCCTGTGAAAGTAACAAGAGTGAGGAGGGGATTGGTATCTCAGCCAGGAAGTGTGGACACCCCCTAAGAGTCCACAGTCTGGTTTAATCTGTTCCTGCCCATTTTTCAAAGATAGAGCTAAATCGCCTCCATTAAGTGCTCAATAAAAGCTGTAATCACTTATGCTTGAATAGTGTTTCTGCCCAACCTGTTAAGTGCTAAATATCACTAAGAGCTGACAGTCACTAAGAGACTGACCTGCAGAGGGGCAGGTGGTAGTAGAAGGCAAACGGCCGGCAGGAGGCAGTGAAGAACAGCGGCTAGCAGAATGGCCAAGCAGAGAGGAACAGTGGCTGGCGAGGCAGACAGCCAAAGCCAGTGCTCAGACGGCAGAGCAAGCCAGCTGCCTTCTTCCCCAGGTGGGAAATGAAGTCACAGAGATACAACTTTGAACCCTGGGTCCTCACCTGACCAAGGTCAACCACTGTGACTAGGGTATGGTTAGGAAGCAGCGGGGAGGGGAGCTCAGTAAAGGAACTTTTGGTTGTAGAACTTAAGAACGTGAGGCAGAAGACACTGCCCCACGCACTCTGGGGTGAGTATCCTGCTGACCAGTTTATGTTTATGAATCCTGCTTGTGATATTTTAATATCGGGTGACTTCCCTCCTTTCATTAAAAGTTTCTTTTCTATGCTCAGACTCTGTGCTTGTGAGGCGCTCAGGAGTGGTGTGTAATTTCCCCAGGTTACTGGCTGGGGGAATGAGCCGGTTCTGTGTTGTATTGTTAAAAAGGAACCCCTAGTATTGAACCCGGCCCTGGTTGCTGCTGGCTCCATCTGGCAGAAGGGTCACAAATTCATAATGAATTGATTGATCTTATGGCAAGGAAGGTTCTTGATAGAGCATTGATGTGGCTTGGAAAAGCGAAGTACGGCACCATAATAATGGATTGCACTCCAAACAGTCACAGGGAAAATATGTCATTTACAGGAAGATTTGTTGATGACAAGGATGGCTGTGTATCCAAGTAAAGGAACACTTAATCTGTTTCCAGTCAGTGGATGACTCTACTGGAAAAGGCCTTACAGAACTGTTTATGAATGTTTTGAGTAAGAAAGAAATAAAGCTTCTTCAGGACTGCTGCAGCCAAGGTTACAACAACAGCGTGAATATGAAGGGAAGAAACAGTGGTGTCCAGGCAAGAATCCTTATGTTGAATTTAAGAGCTTTCTTCGTGCCTTGTGGTTGTCATTCCCTCAACCTGGTTGTGTCAGATGCAGTGTCGTCTTCTTTAGATTCACTTTCTCTCTTCATAGTACTGCAAGGACTATACATTGTTTTCAGCATCTACTATCAGGTGGAAAGTAAATCTGCTATGCCACAAAACCCAAGAAGAAGACAAGAAGTAGCAGTGTTGTATTTCAGTGGGTAGGAGATATTCAGCTAAAACAGCTGAATGAGAGAAAAAAATCTGGATTTTTCAGTTTAAACAGATATTTATTGGTAAATCATGGTTTATTTTCTGATTTGGTGGAAGAAACACCTGAGTTTGTGAAATGGAAGTTGTAGTTATACTGAGCCAAATTTATCTCTAAGATCATTTTACTGGAGACAATGTAACTTCAAAGTGCAAAAAAGAAAAAAATAGGTTTTAAAACCCATTAAGATTGTTGAAGGACAACTGAATGCTAGTGTGATGGGTATAGTATATAAACCTGAATGGAACAGAATTATCTATTGTTTCATTTACAAACCTCAAGTATTTAAAAGCAAGAAATGAATTGTTAAGAATCTTTTAAATCTTACTCATCATAATAACCACATCTTTTAAATCTTACTCATCATAATAACCACAGTCACATTCTTATTCAATACTACAGTTACTTCTGGATTTTTTTTTAACTTTTTTGTTCAAAATGGAAACAAAAGGAAAATTCTCATTGGATAAATTATTAGAAATGTTCACATACTTTGCTTAGAAAAATTGAGGGTTTGGGGGTAAATGAAAAACTTTAATAACCTTTCAGTAAAGTTTTTTTTTATAAATATCTCCCCAAACCTATTGTAAAAATGATCTTTTGAATACTACAGAATGAAAAGTTTAAAAAAATTGCACTGAAATATTTGTAAATAGAAAAATTTTACATTGACAATTTATTTTGCAAAACAATCCTTTAAAAATAAATTTCAACCAAAATATTTTAATTCAAAGAATTTTAACTAATTTAATATATTTCTCGTCAACACAACAAACTTAACTTTGCTGCTTGGATTTGTATTTTATTTTTTAATCTTAATTTCAGCCCCTGTGTATTTTCTTTTATCAGTTAATATATTTTACAGTAGATTTCCTTTTAAATTACAGTTCATGTAATTTTTTTAAAAAAGTTACTTTATCATTGTATAATAAAATAATGTACACATATGAACATGTATTTGAAAATAACCAATGTATTGTGTACTTATATAATTTTTCTTTTAGAGATGTTTTTGACCTGTTTGTATCTTGATATTGTCAGTGGAAGAATAGAGCTTGTTTTCGGTTAGATTATTGCATTATGATCAAATATCTTTTGTACGTGATAAGTGTCACTGGGTTGACTTTCAGTGACTGAACAATTCTGTAACTCATAGTGACTTTGGCCCAGATCCTCAAAAGTGTCTATTGGTGCTTAAATACGTTTGAGGATCTCTTAGTATTTTGTAAAGCAACATGTACATTTACAACACCATGTATTTGAAGAACTGAGAACTCTTGTGAAAAAGAAGTGTCAAGGTCTAACATTTATTTGATTTTCACCATACTTACTGAAAGCTGAACTGTGCTATGTGACAACTGGCAGCTGATTTATGTGACTGCAGCAGATGGCTCAGTTCTGGCACAGAGCTAGCACACGGCTGTTTGATTCCCTCCACCCCCAAGATGTTTCCTAGCAGTACCAAGTAGGAGTAGCAATCCAGCTCTCTTTTTGAGGGTAGCACTGAAGTCAAACTCCAGCCCCTGCTGCTGACTGTAGAGTCAGGCTGTTGGCCAATGTACAGTGTCGACACATGAGTAGGTTCTGCTGCTGCAAATCCAAATGTGGAACAACGCACATTGACAGTGGACTGTACTAAAATCAAAGGCTTAATTTAGTGCTGAACTGAATAAAACCTCATTCAAGTATTCCTATCCCAGCTAGTCCACTGCCACACTGTATCCAACAGATTGATATTCCTGAAGCCTCTGGGTCCTACTAGCTGTGCCTAGAAAGAAGTGAGACTATCTACACAGGTAAATAGCCCTAATCCTGGCTTATTTAACGTTACCATTTAACAGCCAAACCACAACAGTCCTCTCTTCTGGGAAGGGGAGATGGTCCAGAAAACCCCCATGAGATTCAGCTCACAGAGCTTTCTTCAAATCATCCCCTGGGAGAAAGGTTTGAAAAGGTCACAAAGGAGGTTGAGTGTAGCATGCCAGCCCTGTAGATCTGCTGCTCCTGATCTCTCACAAAGGCAAGATCACCGTGCCCCCTAGATCCCATGCTGTAGTGCATCAAGAGGCAGGTAGGCACAAGGGGGAAGGTGGTCATGGAGAAAGTTTGATCCTTCTATACCTCCAGCAAAGCCCGATCCCTAAATTGAATGGGGAGTGGGGACGTGCAGCTGAAAGAGGGGACAGTAATTGGCGTGCAGTGGTTACTAATGTATGCAATGAACTCTTCACCCCTCATTTGCCTGCTCATTCAGCCATTGCTTGCATTTCCACGTTCGTCAGGCTCAATATGCCTAAAGCTCAGGTGCTTCCAGAACTAGAAGAGTCAGTTAGGCAACTATATCTTTTTTCCTCTCACTTTTCCCCTCACAGTTGAACGACAGCAAGTTCTCTGGAGTTTCTTCTATTGATTTAGTATTAATCATAATGTACTAAAAAGAACAAGGAAGGCAGCAAAGCCTTAACCCACTGCAAACCTTACAGTTGAAGATATAGTCTAATTCAGGGGTCAGCAACCTACGGCACGCGAGCTGATTTTTAATGCCATGCTGCTGCCAGCCGAGGTCCCGTCTGCTGGCTCCGCGCAGCCTGCTGTCAGCCTGGGTGAAGGAAACCCCAAACAGCAGTGGGGTAAGCTGCTCCTCCCAGCTGCCAATGTGGGGTCCTGGCTGCCGGCCTGGAGTTCCCTTCACCGAGGCCGGCAGTGCGCTGAGCAGGGCCGGCGGCCGGGACCTCAGCTGGCAGCAGTGTGCCGTGGCACACACACCCTAGGTTGCCAACCCCTGATTATAGACTAGACCTTCTAAAATGTATTAAAATGTAAATTAAAATGTATTACTGGCACGCGAAGCCTTAAATTGGAGTGAATAAATGGAGACTCAGCACACCACTTCTGAAAGGTTGCTGACCTCTGGTCTAATTTGATTAGCCTGCAGGACAAGTGGAGAGCCTCATGGGGTCAGTACTCGGAGATTTCAACTCTAGGTCACTCATTCGAATCCAACCCAGGTGAGCAGTGAAAGCTGTTGTCAGCCAAAGGCTCTTCAGTGATCGCTATGAAATGAGGGACTGAGCTCAGGGTGATGGCAGGCAGCCACCGAAAAAGGCATCGTCCTTGTTGGCTGGCTTCAGGGTTTGAACAGGTTATAGTGACATTACTATCTATAGGGGCCTTACTACTCTCAGTGCCTTCCAAGTCAGTCACTTCAGTTTATGTCTGCAGCAGGAGCCAGTTATGTTAAAGTGGGGAAAGTAAATTAAGCTTTGGCTTAACAACTAGAACAACATTCATTTTAAAAAAGGATTTGAAGAGGAGAAAAGCACATAAAAGTGATTGATGTTGGGTGAGCAGACTCATCTCAAAATGTGGTCTAGTTTCCCTTTACTCACCCAATAGAGGACTCTTCTAAGGCTAGAGATCCAGAACGTGGTAAAGGAGAAGGGGAGACCAAGACTAACTGGAAAGTTTTCTGTCAAGCCCCAACTCCTTGCTCCCTCCCTTTTTTCCCAGGTGATCTAATTTAGTAAATCAGAAGATACCTGGTACAAAAATGTAACCAAACATGAAACTGCTTGTTTGGTGATTAGGTCGTCCTCTGGAGGTCATTTACCAGTTTTAGCTCATATTTATAAAAATGGACAGAGAAGAAAACCTTGTTTTTATTACTCAGGCTTATCGAAAACAGAAATATACATTTTTTTACAAAATCAAAGCTATGAGAAACCCTCAAAATCTATGTCCTTTGCAGAAAAATGGCAAGTGTGCAGGCCCCCAGGAATACACCACCACGTTTAGGAGCCCAAAAAGTCTACAGTTTTTGAAGTTCTTTTCCCACACGGGTGACGTCAGGTAAATCGGCGTTTGCTGGGCTCCAGTCCTGACGGTGCCATCATGTCTACTTTACTGGAGAATTCAGCCTCAAGAGCATTCTAGTGGGAGAAAGAAGCAAGAGAAATCAGTTGCAATGCAAATAACTTTTTACATCACTGTAATATGTTCCTAATGGTCATTTCCATCGCACATTTGTTTGCATTAACCCCACTGACTGAAAGAGCATTATTGATGTGGGACGTTCATCTGTACTCGGTGCAACACACAGTTGGCTGAGAATGTAATAGGTGACTCAGCATTTAGCAGATCATGAACAGAGAAAAATGAGTCATCGTAAACAGCCAAAAATTGGCATTACTAATCTGAATGATGACCCAAAACGATATACAGTATTCTTAAATATTATCACAATGTTGCACTGTTCCCAGGACAATCTCCAAATACCAAACCCTAATAAAGCATCCATTGTTTATGGACTACAACAAGCCAAACTTATTTGTTATACTGACATCTAGAGAGCTTATTGCCGGGTGCTAAAAGGCTAAATCACAGTATTTATTTCCAAACTGACACCACTGCTCCATGCTGTGTGATCCACATGGTCCTTGGAATGCAACATTTTTAGAACCAAGCAGTGGGTGAACAGAGTCCATGACACAATGTCTTACAAAATGATGCACAGAATGGGAAGGTTGATGAACCCTGAACTCGTTTTACCGAGATTAACATACAAATTTCACGTGTATGCACAAACCAGCAGAATGCTATTCATGTGGTGGGCTTCCCATCATGCTCGGAAAGGTTGCTAGACACAGACAGGCTGCCAAAGCAAATTACTAAGGTGAAAAAACTCTCACCTGAGAAAGCCCTGCCAGTGGTGAAGAGGGATCAAATTAATGAAATAAGTCCCTCACCAGTGATCCGAGTGGTACAGTCTAAAGAGAAGAATGGTCTCATAACTGTGATCCTGACTGTTTAGGGCTTTAATGATTATCGACACCTTCAATTGTATCTAAAAGCAAACAGGAAGCTAGTGCAAAAATGTAAGCACAGGTTTTATGTACACACTGGTCCATGACACTCAGAAGCAGCTGCAGTCCCATGTGGACATCAAAAGCAACCCTATGTGCAGCTCTTCGCAGCAATCAAGCCTGCAGGAGACAAGTGCATGGATGACCTTGTGCAGTCTGTTTTATAGAGAAATGACCAGACTCCTGTCCAGCTACTGATTAAAAAATCTATTATAGGCCACAACTACGCTCTGAGAATCCAGGAGCAGTGATGTATCCAAAAGGGCCTAGAGACTGCAAACTGTTTTTAGCAAAAAGCCCCCTCGAAAGATGGTGCAAACACTTCCACACAGTTCTTCAAAGCTATTTAGGTGACTAGCTTCCACTGATTGCAGTGAGAATACGGCATCTAAATCACTCTGAAAAGCTGGGCCTTCCTTCAACATCTGTTCCTCCCTATCAACAAGAATCACTTCTATCTAATCAGTCACATTTTTACCCAGATCTTTATCTCTGGAGAGCACCAAGATTAGAATCTGAGGCAGATGAACCCGAACCTAACCATCATCAATGGTGGAGTTTTGGATGGTTTTCTGGGGGAGAGAAGTGTCCGTGTCCATTTAAATCTCTGTAAGTAACAAAAGCTCCTACCAGCTCCCGCTTTGCTTCTTCAATCTTCACTCGAGCAAGGGAAGGATTCTAAAAGAAAGAAAAATGGCATGTTAACCACAAGTAGCGACAGTCCTATTTCAGCTGGAAACAGAGAGTTTCTCCTAACCCAAAAGATATTAATAAAGGATAGGAGAGGAGTGAGGACTAACAAAATGGTCTCCATGTGTTCCCTCCAGATGCAAAAAGTGCTGCAATTAAAGAGAGAATGACACACAGCAGGAAGCTTTCTGTTTTTGTAGCAGGTGTAGCAATGGTCATCTAAGGCCGTGGTACTCAACCAGGGGTACACGTACCCCCTGGGTACACATGGGTCTTCCAGAGGGTATGTCAACTCATCTAGATATTTGCCAAGTTTTACATGAAAAGCTCTCGCGAAGTCAGAACAAATTAAATTTCATACTGACGATGACTTGTTTATACTGCTCTATATGCTATATCAGTGTTTCACAACCTGGGGCAGGTAGGGGGGGTTGTGATTTAGTTTCTAATTACATGGTAAAAATGAGAAAGGAAGCAATTTTTCAATACTACTGGGCTGGGACACTTTTGCATATCTGCTTTTTTAAGCAAATAGTTTTTAAGTGAGGTGAAACTTGGGGTACGTAAGACAAATCAGCCTCCTGAAAGGGGGCCAGTAGACTGGAAAGGTTGAGAACCACTGATCTGAGATGAGGAGTTAGGCCTGCACCAAGGATGTATAGTGTATAGTGGGGGAACTCCCTGCAAGGAGTGGGTGGGGGAAGACAAGAAGGATGGTCCAGTTGTTCGGGTATTAGCTGAGGAGACCTGGATTCAATTCCCTGTTCCAGCACAGACTCCCCATGTGATCTTGGGCAAGTCATTCAATGGCTCTGTGCCTCATTTCCCCATCTGTGATAGAGGATAAGAGCACTTCCCTACCTCACAGGGTGCTGTGAGGATAAATACATTAGAGATTGTGAGGCGCCCAGAGACTACAGTAATGGGGCCAGATAAATACGAGAGGTAGAACTGTGAATCTCGACATGTAGTTAAATTAAATAAATCACAGTGCTACCCTCCAATTGTTGAAGCATCTTCCTATGTCCAAGAGGGAGAATCCCCCACTACTGATTTGAGAAAGGAACATGAATTTTGTGTTTCATCCACGTTCAGAGGAGCTCTGCAAGTGCTGCAGTTAATACATACAGGTGACCTTGGAGTACTGGAGTTCAATTGTGCGATAGATTTCTGTTTTCCTCTCAACTTTTCCAGATAATTCACCTGATGCCTAGCTTATGCAATCAGCTTGAGTTTGATTCCCATTCATGATGGTAGGAGAGAGCAAAATCTATCTAGTGCAACTATTTAAACAGTCTTCTATTTAAGCAAAATCCTTCATCTAGACAATTTGTTAAGTGACGTACACAGAGTTTGGAAACAGCACAACTGTCAACCTGTCAACTCCACTGCAATGGAATTTATTTACATTTTGATGTCTACATATATCTAAAATATTTCAGCTACAAACATAATCTCCACTCCCTGATGTTAATTTGACAGTGAAATTAATGCCTAAGAGAAAGCTATTCCATTTTCTTATATATACACATACACGTTTAGGACACCAGAAGATAATAGTAATAGTAGAAATAATTACAGGAGTTAAGTCCAAGTAGGACTCCAGTTTCTTCTTCAAAGGCTCAGTCTGTTGCTTTAGTTCCATCAGTTTCTGTGAACACAGCAAAGCACCAGCTTATATTTCTGCAATCTAATTTGGTATAAGTGATGCAAATCAGTAAAACAAAGCATTTACGAATTTCCAAATGTTTTATCCTGTACAGATTTTAAGGATGCCCATTGTTGCCATAATGAAAGATCTATAACTCTTCCCAGGATTTAATATTCCAACAATTTTATTTGGTCAAATCCAGTTGAAGTTTTATACTGAAGCAAAAATGCACATTTTTGTATTACCTTTACAAAAAAATACATCTTTTCACCCAGTGTACATTTGATGGCTGCTGGTCTGTGTGAAAGGAGGTGGTGATCTCAATCAAGAACCCAGTAGAGAGGTGTCCACATCAGAGAAAAACACCTTTGCAATGGACATTACCTGAGACCCTTGCTGGTGATCTCAGCACAGGCCAAAACTGAATAGATCAAGAAGAATGAGTTACACACTAACACCTAGAGGCTGTCCTGCCAGAGCATCTAAGGCTGTGGTACTCAAGCAGGGGTACACGTGCCCCCGGGGTACACATAGGTCTTCCAGAGGGTATGTCAACTCATCTAGATATTTGCCAAGTTTTCCAAAGGTTACATGAAAAGCTCTCGCGAAGTCAGAACAAATTAAATTTCATACTGAATCACATAGGTGGGACAGCCCAGGGAACCTCCCACCACCACTTTCGGTGCTGTACCCATTCAGTGCACAAAGAGAAGAGTTAACTCTTGAGGGTTCGTGATCAAGCAACTTGCACCAGCACTAAAGCCATTTAAAAATCAAAGATAAACCTATGGTGCATTATGATGCATTAATTTACACCCCCTCCACCCAAACATTTGTTCAGCACTCTGCAAAAAAAAAGAACAGCTTCATGTCAACCTTGCCCCCGTATTTAGGCTCTATGAGAAAACAAAAGTTTTACAAAACCAAGACCTACATAGACATTTCTATGATTTTTTTAAAATTTAAGATTTCAATAGGAACATTTTTCAACCAGTATTTCCCCTGCAACATTTTGCAATCCAAATACTGCCAAACAATGCTAGTTCATGAGGTCCACAAGGTGAAACTGGCAAGGCTATATTTATCATTCAAACTAACTAATAAGCAAGAAATAAAACAACATAAATGGCAAAAAGCACATGACACGTTTGGTGGTCTCTTAGTTATGGTACCAGGGTGATATTAGTGTTGTGAGAGCAGAAAGAACAGACTCAGACATCATGTGCAGCAGCAAAGAGCTGGAGAATCCACAATTAGAAACACAGGAAACATGTTTTTTTTAAATAAAAGTATTGTGACAGTGTCTCTTTAACAAATTACACCACTATTGTCTTACAGTATTCACAATTATATCCAAAAATATTATGTTCACATAAAACTGGAGATGGCCGCAGGATGTAAAATTTGGATCACAGATTAGATTTTGGACACCCCCACAGATCAGAGGCATTTGGATGTGGGATGTTGGTTTGGGCCTCTCTCTGTACTCAAGTATCCATATGGATAAATGTTATTTCCTTAAACTATCCAAACAAATGCTGATTCACATGCACCACTTCAGAAATGTCCCTCTTGTCACAACACACCCACCTCTGAGAGGCTCACTAATGACTGATGTGTCAAGGAAGGATCCATCCCGCTCGCAGAAAGCTGTTCCTACAAGAGAAAAAAAGTTCACAGTTTGTACAGCACTCCTTGCACCTCTATTGAGCAGTGTATAATACGTTATTTATAGCAACACTTTAAACAGAAAAGCATCAAAATATCTCTATGGATTATTTGTATTTTAACATAAGCAGGCAAAAAGAAAAAAGTTAATTAAAGCAGGAGTTTAGGGCTGTTTTAAGTGCTAATCTCCAAGCAACTTCAGCTGTGGAGTCAGTGGCTAATAAAACATGCATAAATAGCAATATACGTACTAGAAACCCAGCATGATTAGAACATTCAGTGCGAACATGAGTAGCTTTATCTAGTAAAATGTCCACTGCATGCATTATGCTTCAATACTTTTGTTAGTCTTTACGGTGCCACAGGACTCTGTCACTTCTGCAGATCCAGACTAACACGGCTACCTCTCTGATTCTAGTAAAATGTCATCAATCTAATGGAACATTTATCCCTCAGAACTACCAGACTATTGTATATAGTAATTCTGTCGAAGTAGCCCATAATGCTCACCCTCACTTGCCTCATAAGATTTTATGAAGGTTCCCCAAATGTCTGAAGGTTCATGTTTTGAGCAGGGGATTGGACTAGATGACCTCCTGAGGTCTCTTCCAACCTTGATATTCTATGACTCTATATCAAGAACACTCGGAAAAATAGTTATTTTTCTGTTGAAGAGCAATGAATTTACTTACCTGTAATTGTTGCTTTAAGGTCCCAGTCCTCCAAGGCTTAAAGCCCATGTGTAACTTTGACTTTAATGGGACAATTCATGGGAGTACAAAGTTACACACTTGCTTAAGTATTTGCATTTGTCCTCCAATCATTAACTTTAATGAAGTCAATTTAATAAAGCCACCATTGTGGGGTGAGCTTATTCTTCAACCCCTAACCTCAGACTGTAACCTTTCTGTGAGTATGGTTCACACACACACACACACACACACACACACACACACACACACACACACACATACACACACACACACTTGTGAAATTGACTAAAAATGTGTGTGACATGATTATATATGATTAGTAGGAACGTACCTAACTTTAAAATATTGGGGCAACTACTTGCCACACGACTCCAGGAGGGGACACATTCAACCCCTAAGGTCTTTGTTACCTTTTAAGCAAAAGGATCCAAGCATCACAGCAGCCATCCACTTATCCCCAGTTCTGCAGGAAAGGTGACTGGGGATCAGTTGCAATGAGTCCCTTCAGGGACCAACTATTCTTTATTTCCAAGTGTGAGTTGTAATAAAGTCCCCCTCTTGGAGGCTAAGAAGCTTCAAAGATGTCTCTACTAGTAGTGAAACCATACATTTTGGTGCCCAATTTGACATGCTCACATATTCCTTCAAGAATACTGGTAGAAGATTTTTATCGCCAACCTCGGCAGCCTTGATCCTGAATTTGAAGTCCTCAGATTTATCCTGCAGGAATTTCATGTTCTGGGTTCGGCTGTCAGCTTTGGCTTTTTCTACTGCCAGATGTTCTTCTGTTTTTTTAAGGTCCCTTTAAGAAGAAAATTGTGGTGAATATATGTGGCTTACTAAGCTTCAGCCAAATTAACACTCTAAAGTAAACACCCACAGGGGGTACAAAGTGAAGCAGAAAAGTGAAGTGAAGTGAAGCTCAGTCTATTGGTGGGATGAGATTTCCATGTGCACAGATACCCCACAGATTCTCAAGACCCTAGGATATCCCTACTGATAGCAGGGCACGTGCATGCAAAGCCAGGACATCTGTACAACAACTCATACTAATAACCTCCTGGGTCACTATACTAGATTAGTTAGTGGAGAACCTCGGAATACAACTATTAAAGGACTTAACTAAACTCATGCAGTATGGTAATGGCAGAGCTGGGACAAGTACACAGGAATGCTAGTTCTACAATATTAACTATGCTGTTGCTGCTGCTATCAGTGCCACAATAGTTTGCGTTTACTATAGTGCCCCTCATTGTAGTTTCCAAGCCCTTCAATGTAAATTAAATCTGAGTGGTGAGGTTGCTGGTGGACTTAGTGGAATTTTATCATCTTTTGGTTAAGGAAGATTCTTCTTGGGAATCTTTTTTGTTCTAACCCAGTCTCTTATTTATACCACTAAA
Source organism: Sternotherus odoratus (assembly GCA_032164245.1). Taxonomy (NCBI): domain Eukaryota; kingdom Metazoa; phylum Chordata; order Testudines; family Kinosternidae; genus Sternotherus; species Sternotherus odoratus. Next base: position 96,828,679 of record JAVMKO010000007.1, read on the forward strand.
CAACACTGCTCATGCTCAGAAAAATATGCTCACTTTGAACCTACGCACAAAGCAATAAGTGGGCGATGCAGGCACATACTTGTGAGCACTATTCATAGAATATCAAGGTTGGCAGGGTCCAACCCCCTGCTCAAAGCAGGACAACCCCATAATATTTAAAGTCATCATTGTAGGCTTGGGATTTTAAAACCTCTTTTGACTATTTAAAGTAAATTTGTTGCAAGGACCTTGACTAGTGGTTAAATTGCTGTGAAGTAGGGCAATATTGAACTGAATATTCAGATATCCTTGCAACTGTTCAGAGACAATAAAGTTGCTGAGGACAGGGGGCCAGGAAACCCCATTCAGCTCTTTCCCTTTCTCCCCCACTACTCACTCTTGGAGATGTTTTTCCAGCACCACAGCTGCAGTTAGCTTTTTCCTAAGGCTGGTCAATTCAAGCTCCATTTCTCTGTTTCTTGATTCGGTCGTGTGTAACTCTGAGGTCAAATCATTGATAGCAGGGATGAAGCTAATGAAACAAGATGATATGTTTAGAAGTCAACGCTGCTGAAGCTCCGGGTTATATAATCACTTATTTTCTTTTATACTGTCCATAAACGTTTTGTAGGTTTGTTCTCAAATAATGGCAAATCTGATAACAGTTAGGTCTTTTAAAACTATCTTACAACCCAAATAGCTAAGAACGCCTATAAGCCAGGGTTTGACAATGTACATAAAATTCAAAATAGCTTAACATTGTAATTGCTACTCAATACACATTTATACAGGTCCTTTTCTTATGGAGCATTTCACAAGCTATAAACATGCACTAACTGAACTGCAACCGCGTCCGGGACAAATGATGGCATGCAGCCGGAGCATACACCACAACAGCTGGACGCAGAAAGGGACATTTTAGCTAAAGGCGGATGGAAAACCCCTACTTGTATTAAAAGAGCCAGATTGAACCTGATTTTTGTAAGGTTTCACCTGAGAAATCTACGCAGGGTGCACAGCCAAAAGCGCCGTTTAAATCTCTCCAAAAGGATGAAGGGCTGAGCAGACCCAAGGCAGGTTTTAGGGAATGAGATTTGAAATAGTGAGGTGTCCACCCTGTGGCTCTTGAGGGTGACTACATTAAGGAAAAGTCTACTTAATTATTAATTGAAAATGCAACCCCTGAAACCACCCCTACAATTCTTCAGCAGAAGTCTCTGAATCAGCCAACCTCTGCAGCTACCCGTGGAGCAGCTATAGGGCCTTCCCTGCTGCAAGTGCTCAACAGCTCCCCTGCTGGCCACCTGCACCACCACAGGAATAGGAAGTGAGAGTAACATTGACTACTCCCTTGCCTGCTTCTCTGCTGGCTCTGGGGGCCCTAGGAAGAGCAGGACAGCAGCTAGACTGGCTCCCTCTGGGCCTATGGAAGTGGCTAGCAAAGGATGGTTCCCACTCACTGACTCAGAGCAGCCCGAGGAGGGGCGAGAAAGAGGAGAAGCTGGGAATGAGCAGCCAGTTACAGCCCCCTGATTCTTTAGCTGAGTCCAGGTTAGAGTAGTCTGGGATCATCTGCTGTAAATTGTGCCTGATAGCATAACAGCCCCCACAGAGGGACCATGTGCCAGCAGGGGATAGCTGGAGTGCAGCATCCTTCAGCTACTCCCCCTTCCCACCCTTGACCTGCAGCAGGGAGTATAGGGAGGGAGGGAGGAGTAGGAGGTGGCCATTTCACCTCTACATCCACTGGGAACTCCCCCACCACAGAATTGTGGGTCCTTTCCACTCCCTTTGTGCCGCAGAAGAAGTGGAACAGGCAGAAAATTAGCTCCAGAGTACCGACTGTGGCCTCAAGCTGAGAAGGCTGGACACCATTGACCCAGACTCCAACAAACTGTGGAATAATTACCTTGCTAGGGAAGTGTCCTTTGTTTCAAGTGCCATTGCACTATCTACCAATGCGTTCAGATAGCTGGTGCCTGCGCTAGAGAGACTGTTGAAGGAAAGAGTCACACTCTCCATGAGAAGATCCTGTAGATAGGTGACTGAAAAACCAAATGTTACTTTCATTTAATGTTCATCACAGGTGTGCATGGGACTGTACAAATTGAGAATACACAGTCTCTGCTTCAAGGTGCTTACATCTAAACAGACACAAAAGACACTATTTAAGGTTCAATGTGCTGTGCTCCATTTTGTACGTATTACATACATAAACAATCTATCGGCTGGATCTTAAAGAGCCCTACAAAAAGTGGAATCTAGGTCAAATTACAAAGGATGGATCTAAACAAATAACACAAGGACGTAGGGACAAAATTAGAAAGGCCAAGGCACAAAACAAGATTACACTAACTAGCGACATAGAGGATAACAAGAAAACATTCTATAGATACATTTATAGCAGTTCTCAAACTGTGCGTCAGGACCCCAAAGTGTGTCATGATCCCATTATAATGGGGGTCGCCAGGGCCAGCATTAGACTTGCCGGGACCCAGGGGTGAAGCTGAAGCCTGAGTTCCGCCCCCACCCAGGGCTCAGGCTGCAGCCCCTTCTCCCCCCACCCGGGGTCATAAAGTAACTTTGTTGTCAGAAGGGAGCATAAAGTTTGAGAATCCCTGAAGCAAGAGAAAGACCAAAGACAGGTTAGGCCCATTACTCAATTCGGCGGGGAGGGGGGACATTAACAGAAAATGTAGAAATGGCAGAAGTGCTAAATGACTTATTTTGTGTCAGTTTTCACCAAAAAGGTTAATAATGATTGAATGTCTAACATAGTGAATGCCAGTGAAAATGAGGTAGGATCAGAGGTCAAAATAGGGAGAGAAAAAGTTAAAAATTACTTAGACAAGTTAGGGGGTCTTCAAATCACAAGAGCCTGATGAAATGCATCCTAAAATACTCAAGGAGCTGACTGGGCAGATATCTGAGCCATTAGCGATTATCTTTGCAAAGTAATAGAAAACAGGAGAGATTCCAGAGGACTGGAAAAGGGCAAATATAGTGCCAATCTATAAAATGGGAAATATGGTCAATTTAGGGAATTACAGACAAGTCATCTTAACTTCAGTACCCAGAAAGATAATGGAGCAAACAATTAAGCAATCAACTTGCAAACACTTAGAAGATAATAAGTTGATAAGTAACAGTCACCATGGATTTGTCAAGAACAAGTTGAATGTAATAGCTTTCTTTGACAGGATAACAAACCTTCTGGATGGCCAGGAGAAAGTGGTATATTTTGATTTTAGTAAGGCTTTTGATACTGTCTTGCATGACCTTCTCATAAAGAAACTGGGGATGGAGCTACTATAAGGTGAGTGCATAACTGGTTGTAAAACCATTCCCAGAGAGAAGTTATCAGGGTTCACAGTCATGTTGGAAGGGCATAACTAGTGGGGTCCAGTTCTGTTCAATATCTTCATCGGTGATTTAGATAATGGCATAGAGAGCACACTTATAAAATTTGCAGATGATACCAAACTGTGCACGGTTGCAAGTGCTTTGGAGGATAGGATTAAAACTCACAATGATCTGGACAAACTGGAAATAAATAGGATAAAATTCAATAAGGACAAATGCATGGTACTCCACTTAGGAAGGAACAATCAGTTGCACACATAGAAAATGGGAAATAAGTGCCTAAGAAAGAGTATTGCGGAAAGGGATCTGAGGGATATAGTGGATCACAAACTAAATGTGTGTGAACAATGTAACACTACTACAAAAAAAGCAAGTGTCATTCTGAGCTGTATTAGCAGGAGTATTGCAAGCAAGACACAAGAAGTAATTCCAATCTATTCCATGTTGTTTAGGCTTCAACTGGAATATTGTGTCCAATTCTGGACATCACATTTCAGGAAAGATGTGGACAAACTGGAAAAAGTCTAGGGGGAAGCAACAAAAAGGATTAAAGGTCGAGAAAGAATGACCTATATAGGAAGATTGAAAAAGTTGGATTTGTTTAGTCTGGAGAAGAGAAGACAGATAGGAAACATTATATCAGTTTTCAAGTACATAAAAAGTTGTTACAAGGAGATGGGAAGTAAATTGTTCTCATTAACCACTGAGGATAGACAAGTAGCAATGGACTTAAATTTCAGCAAGGGAGGTTTAGGTTGGACGCTAGGAAAAACTTCCCAGTTGTCAGGGTAGGTAAGCACTGGAATAAATTGCCTACGGAGGTTGTGACAATGTGTTAGACAATCACCAGTCATAGAACTTACAGAATCCTACCTAATTAAAACCTTGCAGGTGTTTTTTATTTAGTATATGATTACTGTGGCCTGAGCTTCATGGTTGCTCAAGAAATACTGACCGCTGTTCTCCATTTTATCCAATGCTCATTCCCTATGATTAGCTAAGGAATTGCTAAATAACATCGCTGCTGTTTCAGAATCCTAAATGGCTTCCCTTAGTTAGAGGTTAACATTGGCTCAGACACTTGAGATCAACACTAACCCTGCCCCCCACCCTTGTACATACAGTATCACTATTTCAGTGCTGTGCCATCCAGCTTGGAAGTGTAGGAAGTTCAGCAACTAAGATGCTTGTCAGCCCTTTACTTAAGAAATTGTTGTTGGCTAAGATGATGTCACTGTTGAGAGAAAAGCATTTGTGTATGCAGTGTATAACACTATATAGCTGGATCATAGGGAAATCCTAACCTATTGCTACTTTTCCACACTCCTATGAAGATATTATTACACTGAGTAGAAAAGAGAAACCCTAAAGGGTAAGTTGAAAAAGGCACTTTTATTGTAACCAGAGTTTGAAGCTCCAAGCTCACCTTCTGACTCATATTCTGCAGTCTTCTGTTTCAGGTCATCGATCACGAGGGAGACATCCCTGTCTCTGGTTTCATTACATTCCATAACCTCATATAAAATATCAACAGTCCATGAATTCACTTCATATTGTGGAATGGGTTGATCCCCAAATGTCCTTTTTAGCCATAAAGTAACCTGCCAGGAAAGTGGGAGTAAAGAAGGTAAATGATTTAATCGAAGGAAGGGAAGTTAAATATCAGGCAAGAGAACTGGAGAGTAGAGCCATCAACCACAAATCTCACTCCCGTTTGAGGGGGTTTTGTCCAGACTAGACTTTTGGGGCAAATCTTCCATTGTTGCACTACCGCTGGTTGTAACAATAGTAGAAGTGAAATGTAGACTGGAAGCACAGGGTTCATCCCCTGGCCGTGGCTGGGTACTGACGGGGAGCATGATGTGAATGCTTATCCATGCCACCCTTTGCAACCAAGAAGTTCACATGCAAACTGGGAAAACGCTCTCACAAGACAATGAAATAGTAGACTACAACTGGTCAAATCTAACCGTCTGCAATTCCCAATACTATGCAAAACTGTTTGGCATGCTAACATAGATAGAAGGCTAAACAGTTTCTAAGGTACATTGGGGCTGAATGCAGTTCATGGCCAATTCATATTGTAAGAAATTATTTAAACCCAGAACTGGCTTGTAGGCAACCCAGTTACCTCTCCAAAAGTGGTGCTAAATATAGTTTTTCTTCAGCATTCAACTGTAGCCTTGATTAAAAGCTGTTTGGCTCATCTGCTCTAGCCAGACAAACTGGCAGAACACACGATGGCTCCTGTTACCATAGTATCTCAGTATCTCAGCAACAATACAATGTGTAATGTATTTAGCCTCTCAACAGCCCTGTGAAATAGGGGGATGTTATTATTCCCATTTTACAAACAAGGAACAAAGGACCAGATCCTCAAACTTCCTTCAGGGTCATTAGGACCCTAAATACCTTTAAGGATCAGGGGTCTAAATGACTTGCCCAAGGTCACATAGAAAATCTGTTGCATAGCAGGGATTTGAACCTAGGTCTCCCATATCAGGGCCCTAACCACTGAACTATTCTTCCTGTCAGGTTAGCCTGAAATGGTTTTATACTGAGTTTAAATGTGGTTTGAATCCACAGAAAAAAAGCCCAGAAAATGGGAGACTTAACATCAGCAGTGATTTCAGGTTTCAAACCAACCGCATGAACACCACAGGATTAGCTAGACACTTCATAAACAAAATTCATAGAAAGAAATAGGATATTTTAAGTCATTTCAAAATATATGAAATTTAAAACCCAATTTTCATATCACCCTTGTTCTCCTCAACAGACCAAGCAAAACTTGGAGTTCAAAAGGCATACTCCTTTTTCTGCACTCCCACCAGAATAGCATATTGAACTTGAGTTTTGTACCTCTAACTTAAGTGGCTTTCATCCTAAATCATACATGAGAAAGCAAGGTTATAGCCCGGGGGGAAAGTCAGACCTCCTGGAAATGTACAGCAATGACATTTTATTGTAGTGAAATATTACAAAAATTGCAGGGGTCCATTGATGGGGGATGGAATGTATCTTCCTGACAGGAACCTGACAACATGTGATGCTGGCAAACCAGGTGCCAGCTTCTGACAAAGTCCTCATGTCTCAACAGAGTACTGACAAAGATGAGCCAGACTGAATCCGGCAACGTATGTGTGTTAGTATTGTTTATAAGAATGTGTTTAGACTTTATTGAATGCCTGTCAGTTGTTGCCTGCATGAATTTCATTTATAACATTTGTATCCCATATTGTAAGTTGCAAGATAATATTTGAGCATTTGTATTGTGAGCCTCTCTGACTGTGTAAATCACCAGACAGTAGAGAGACATTAACCAGTGTGAAGTGCCCATTTCCAATACAAGGTGTTACATCCTGCCCAACGGCAAAGGTTCATTGAGACTAGACGGACTATTGTGGGACGTTAAAGAGGACAAATGATGTTGGTTGTTCTGTCCCCCTCATTCTAAAGACAAGTCATGCAAATGGATTCCTCCCATCAGCTGAGTTTGCAGCTCAGGGCACAATGAAGGAGGGGGAGAAAGACACCTAACAAGGAGAAACTGGATCTCTATGCTACTTAAATTCTGAGGGGCAAGGTTTCCTAAGCATAAACAAGAGGTCCACAGCCCCTTAGCCAGGGTTAGTCCTAAAGCAGTAGTTTTCAACCTTTTTTTTATTTGTGAACCCCCCAAAAAATGTTGAATGGAGATGCAGTCCCCTTTTGAAATTCAACCTGTAGTTCATTGACCCCTACTATAGAAGTCTTAGACTGAAAACTGACTGAAAGGAATTCAACTATCAATGTTGCGTGTTCTTGGCATGGCATTTGACGTACTGTGAGAAAGGGTGCTAAACTGTGGGGTTCTATGGTAATGGCAACACTTCCAGGTTTTGACCTGCATACGGAACAGGGGGGGGGGGGGAGGGGGAAGGTGGGAATTGAGCGAAACTTTACCACCATAGTCACTTTTTGTGGAACTCTTAGATATAGTCTGCGGACTCCCAGGGTCCTAAAGGACATATAGAACTTGATGAATACAGAAGCTTCTATTACATTTGGAAACTTAAGACTGTAACTCATTTGGGTGTGTATGTTCACCTGCTTTCATTTTATAAATAACTTGTTTCCTTTTCCTACTTAATATATTTTGTACAGTTTATTATAAGATTGGCTACAAACATCATCTTTGGTGCAAGATCTAAGGGTCTTGGATGACCTGGGGTAAGTAACTGATTCTTTGAGACTGGGTGTAACCTGAATATCACTGGTAACAAAGTCCTGTGGCACCTTAAAGACTAACTATAAAGTTTTGAAGCATGATCTTTCGTGGGCTAATACGCACCCGACGAAGTGGGTATTAGCCCACGAAAGCTCATGCTTCAAAACTTTATAGTTAGTCTTTAAGGTGCCACAGGACTTTGTTACCTCTGCTATTCCAGACTAACACGGCTACCTCTCTGATTCTGAATATCACTGTGATTCTTGGTGTAAGGAACCATCTGTCATAAAGGTAAGTTACTTGGATGGCAAGATAGTTCCCAAGGGGACTGTTTGTGAATGCAAGTTAAGGCTGTACAGCATCTGAGGATCTTACATTTGATAATTGGTTGGTGTAATCTGATTACAGAACTCTCACCTAATTTGGTGTTTGTGCCCTGCTTCCTAACAGGCTGCCCTGAGGCTGGTACTCCTGTTTTTAGTCACTGCAGACAGCTTTACATCAGCAAATCACAATTTTCTGACACACAAGATCTATCTTAATAGTACAGTACCTTAAACCTGCCAAGACTACTAGCGCAAACATCATTTAAGGCACTGAATAGGGCTAACTTTTTCTAATTTGACTTTGCTTAGTTTTAAACATTCCCCTTTCTTTTCTTCCTGTTACAAACATAATAAGAAAGAAGGATTTGGGGTTTAATGCTATATACAAACAGGAGGTAGGAAGACACTATCTAGGGGTGGGAAAACTTTTTGGCTCGAGGGCAACATCACGGCCCCAAACAGCCTGCTCCCATCCCCTATCCGACCCCTTCCCACTTCCTGTCCCGACTGCCCCTAGCGTGACCAGACAGCAAATGTGAAAAATTGGGATGGGGGTGAGGGGTAATAGGAGCCTATATACAAAAAAACACCCCCAAAACAGGACTATCCCTATAAAATCGGGAAATCTGGTCACCCTAACTGCTCCCCTAAGAATCCCTGACCCATCGCGCTCCTTGTCACAGAATGGAAATGGAGCACAGGCTGGGGGGGACCATTGCAGACACAGTGTGGAGACTGGGCCACGGGCTGGGGAACCACAGGCAAACACCAGGGGGGCATAGGGAGCACACAGCGGGCAACTGGAGGATGCCAGCCTAGGAGGAAGCAGAGGCAAACACCAGGGGGCCCTTGGGGGCACAAAGCAGGGAGCTGAGGGGTGAAAGCCTAAGGGGAAACCAGAGGCAAACACCAGGGGGATCATTGGGGGCACGCAGCGGGGAGCTGGGGGGTCAAAGCCTAGGGGGAAGCCAGAGGCAAAACCCAGGAGGGGCATGGGGGAGCACAGCGGGGAATTGGGGGGTGACAGCCGCCGGAGGCAAATATTGGAGCAGCAGAGCGGGAATCTGGGGATGCCCGCCTAGGGGGTAGCGGAGAATCCCCCCGGGGGGGAGGCCGTGACCGCATTGCGAGGAAGAGGCGGGGGGGGGGGGCACTGGGGGCGCACAGGGGGGAGGGGCGATGAGCTGGGGGGGCACTGGGGGCGCACAGGGGGGAGGGGCGATGAGCCGGGGGGCGGGACTATCCCGGACTCGGGCCGGAAACGTCCCGCTCTGTGGGCCTGCCGGGTGACCGTTACCCGTCTGAGCTTCTCCTCCATCCCAGCCTCCGCCGCGTTGAATCCCGCTTCCTCCCGCCTCCTTCCCGTCGTCCTCCGCGCGCGGCCTCGACCGGCTCTGCGGGAGACGAGGCGCGCACAGATGACCTCAGTGCCGCGGCGCTTGCTGGGAGTTGTAGTTCGCAGCGGGTGTCCTCCTCTCAGACCCCGCCCCCTCCCTTAACCACGCCCAGAAGGGATTGACAGGCTGGAGGTAGCTCCCATTGCCCTAGAGATGGCACACGAGGGGTCTGGGCTGTGACCTTCTGTCTGCAAGGAGGGCTCTCGCCTTGCTCAGCCTGGCAACCGCCCATGTCACCTTACAGGACAGTAACAAAGTCCCCAGGAGGAACCTGTCACTGTGTGATGATGCATCGAGAAATCTGTCACCATATCAGGACATGGTCCCCTCCTGCCCTGCAAACCGCCCCACCCCACCCCCACTGCTGTATCACGATGTACTGATGCTCTCAAGAAACCCATCACCATGTCCTGGCGTGGTGACATGGTGTCACCAAAACTTGTGATTGTATCATAATCTCATTGTCAGGAAAACCCATCGTCACTTCTTATCCCAGTGACAGTGTCAGGAAAGCCATCACTGTGTTGTCATGACATGCTATAATGACATACAGTGGACTCTCCATTATCCGGGATGATCGGGAAAACCTTAATCCCGGTTAATAAAATGCCGGATAATCAAGCATCTACTGCGGGGTGGGGTTCGCCGGCCGCCCTGGGGTGGGGTGGGGGATGGTGGTGGTCCCACCACCTGCCCCAGTCAGCTCCTGTTGCCAGCCTGGGTGTAGGCTGATTGGGGTTGTGGGGTCTCTGGAGGGGGCAGTCGGGATAAGGAGCAGGGGGATTAGAGGGTTGAGTCTTGGGGAGGTGGTTAGGGATGGGGGGGTCTCTTGAGGAGGTAGTTAGGGGACAAGGAGCAGGGAGCCTTAGATAGAGGGTGGGGTGCCCAGGGGGTGGTTAGAGTGGGGGGTCTCTGGAGGGGGCAGTGAGGGGACAAGGAGCAGGGGGGCTTAAATAGGGGGTGGTGTCCTGGGGGCAGTTAGGGTGGGGGGGTCTCTGGAAGGGGCGATCAGGGGATAAGGAGCGGAGGGGGGTTGCATGGGTCTGGGATTCTGAGGGGGGCAGTCAGGGGGGTGGGAAATGGGTGGGTGTCGGATAGGGGGCAGGGTCAGGCTGTTTGGGAAGGCAGAGCCTTCCCTACCTGGCCCTCCTCACAATTTTGAACTCTGATGTGGCCCTGGGGCCAAAAAGTTTGCCCACCCCTGTGCTAGGGTGACCAGACATCCTGATATTATTAGGACCATCTTAGTATTAGTGGCTTTGTCTTATATATGCAACTATTTCCCCTCCGCTCCCAAAAAAGTGTCCCGATTTTTCACACTTTCTATCTGGTCAACGAGTGCTCTTCAAACTGGTGCCCCCTCATCTGTGATACCAGACAAAACCATGTTTAGTTTGTCTCAGTACCAGAAAGTGGCAAAACCATGGAAAAAAAGGACTGGTCGGTTTAAAACCAGATGAATGACCTGCCTAAAATTGCATGTAGTATATGTCTATGTAAAGACATTTCACGCAATACACAGTAGTTTTGCCATACAATTGTCACATGATAAAGAAGTACCTTCACCCGGTGCAACGGAGGCTGTCTTGATGGCCAAGTTTGTAAAGAATTGCCAATGCTAAGTTTTCAAAAATGATTAAGCCCCGAAACATCTTAAAAGACTGACTTAAAATTCAGGAAACTTTCAGAAACATAATATATTTTGTGTACTTTTTATTTACCTCCAGGTTTTAGACTCTTTAGGGTGCTCTCAGGGCTTTCAAGCTTTTTTCCCCCCAACCACAAGGGCTAGAAACTATATAATGCAGGCAGGGGCAAACTTTTTGGCCCAAGGGCCATATCGGGATCACAAAATTATATGGAGGGCCAGGTAGGGAAGGCTGTGCCTCCCAAACAGCCTGGCCCCGCCCCCTATCCAACTCCCACCCACTTCCTGCCTCCTGACTGCCCCCCTCAGAACCTCCAACCCATCCAACCCCCCCTGCTCCTTGTCCCCTGACCACCCTCTCCAGAGACATCCCCACCCCAAACATCCCCTAGTGTGTGTGCACACACATGTGCATGTATGGTGTTGGTGCGTATATATATATGCACATTAAAGCAGAACGTCTTTCAGAATCACATGACTCCAGGAGCTGGAGCTTAAAGAAAAACACCAAACACAGGGATATTATTGTGAGAGCTGGTGACACTGCGTACCAGTGCGGAATGGGCACTCTCACATTGGCTATGGACACGGTGACAGGGGGCCACAAGTTAGCCCTGCCCTCTGCCAGCCTGGACTGCCCTCACCCCTTGGACAGTGCCCTTTGCCTGCCTGGGGGAGGGGCAGATGCCTCTGCTTAAGGTGGGTGGAGCCATTTCAAGGGCAAAGGACAATTTTTTTTACAATTCCAAACAGTATTTTTTAACAGGAAAAAGTCCCCCAAAAGGTGACAAACCCCCGAAATTGTGATTGATTTATTTTTTGTAAAATATCACTGTGGGAGGGAGGGGCTGCAAGAACCACTTCCGGGTCAGGGCCTGCGCTGACCCTGTGGCGGCCGGGTAGGGGGCGTGACCTTCCCGCAGAAGGGGCGGAGCGGAAGCGGCCATTTTGTGCGGAGTGTGCAAGGCGCCGGCGGCCGCTGCAGGAGACACCCCGCGCTCGCCCCTCAGCCCAGCAAGATGCTCTCGGTCCGCGTGGCTGCTGCCCTCGTCCGCGCGCTGCCCCGGCAGGCCGGCCAGGTGAGAACAAGCTGGGCGGGGGGGAGGAGCCGGGCGCACCCGCCGCTGCCGCCATCTTGGAGTCCGGGCCTGGGGTGACATTGAGAGGGGCCCGCGGGGCTGCCTTCTTCCCCGGCGGGGAGCCGGACCGCCCCACCTGGGTCCTGCGCGGGGCTCGGCCCCAGCTTCGGCAGGCCCGGAGCGGGAGGAGACGCGGGGGGCTGGGAGGGCAAAGGCAGCACCGGGCTGGGGCATCCTGACATCCCCCTCCCCGCCCCGCAGCGGGCGACGTGGAAGCCTGGGGAGCTCGGTGGGGGTTGGGGTGGCCGTGCAGGGATCTCTGAGGCTGCTCAGCCCCAGGCAGTGACCCCGGTGAAGGTGAGTGCGGGCCGGTGGCGGCTTCCCAGTCTTACTGGCCTGGCATGAAACATAAACAAATGTTAACACATGTAAAGAGGTGGGGGGGTTGTTACCCACCAAAGCTTATGTCCAAATAAATCCCTTCGTCTTTAAGGTGCAACTGGACTGCTCGTTCTGTTTAAGACAGTCCTCTGGAAACCTTTAGTGCTCCTTTGTATCAAGAATCAGAGAGGTAGCCGTGTTAGTCTGGAATAGCAGAGGTAACAAAGTCCTGTGGCACCTTAAAGACTAAAGTTAGTCTTTAAGGTGCCACAGGACTTTGTTACCTTTGTATCATGTGCAGTCTGCCTTGGTAGTACCAGCTTTTTTGTTGTCTTTTACCCGAGCTCATGTTAATTGCTCTCACTTACGAGGGTGAGACTATCAGGAGGATGCTCTAAGGTTGAATCGATTACAATGTTTCTAAAACTCGCAGTTTCTGATAGTGCCCTTTGTAAAACCCTTTAAAAAAATCAAACTGCCTTGGGGCTTAAAAAAATGATAGCAAAGAAGAAAGTGTTTAAACTGAGTGGTACTCACCTTGCTTAGAGCACTTCTGGAAGGTGTGCTCTGCGCTACAGTGTATTCTACACTACAGTGATGAGGACAGCGTTGACTCTGAATGGAAAATGCATTAAAGTAAACTAAAAAATAGGAACTCTTTTTACTAGCTACTTTTAATTATACTAATCTTGGGCCAGATCCCTCAAGCTGTGTAGGAGGCCTTCTATTGAAGTCAGTGGAGCTCTGCATGGGGTGTCCCCAGGAAGCGACTTGTGGAGTTGAGGAATTAGCTGTTGGGTTTCTCTCTGGAAATCTTGCATATGCAAATAGTTTTCAAAGTGGTGGTGTCCTTTAAAATAGTGTTCCTCTTGCATGTTTTTACATAGTTACTAGAAACCCAAAAGAAATTACTGTCTCTTTAAACAAAATGCTTTTTGTTGTTAGGTTTCCAGAAATGCCCTCGGTGCAACATTTGTTGCTACAAGGAACATCCATGCCTCCAAAACCAGTCTTCAGAAAGCTGGTGAGTCTGAAGAAACTTCTTAAAAGGCACATGCTGGGCATGAAAATGTACAGGTTCAAATTTGCTAACCAAATGGCAGTATTCACAGCAGATAGAAATATGACCTTGCAATATGAATTCTACATTTCAGTTTGTAACAGTCTCCTAGCTCCTTGTTTTGTGAAGATTTGTTTATATCAAACTATCTTTTAGCAGTTTCATAGATATTAAGCTAGACCTTAGGGGTTTTTGTTTTTGAATGACTGGGTCAATTGTCAAACGAGAGAGAATGGTATAGTAGTCTAGGCATCAGATCTAGTGTACCTAGATTACCTGGAACTGAAGGTTGAATTTCTCCCTTCTAAGAGAATACCATGCAGAAGAGCTTGAAAGTGTTAAACTCCAGGTTCCTGTTGATTAAGTGCTTGGGTTTGACCCTGTGTCCTTGGTCATAGTTTCCATGTCCCTCCAGCAGTATGCTTTGTCTGGTTGGCTTTATTTTTCAGTGCTGCTGTATACCACTTGTCCAGTGGTTTAAGACCTTTCAGGATGAATGCTTTAAAAAATAAATAAAAATGTACATGTCTTAACAGCATGGGCCTAGTTTGTCTACTCTGTTGGTACAAGCTTTTGCCCTTAGTTTTGCAGTGTACCAAGTTCTAATGGAGTAAGACACAACTTGACTGATTTAAACATAAATTAAAACAAAGAACTAAACAGACTAGATTTATCCTGCTTTGGAAAAACATGTTTGTTGGACTAAACAGATTAAAACAAACCATGTTTTTTTTGTTTTGTTTTTTACAAAGCAAGGTTTATCTAGTCTGTTCAGTCCTTTGTTTTAATTTTGTCTTGCTTTGCAATAATGAAAATAAACTGGTCAGTTTCTTCAACTGTATTTCCCCATGCTAATGCACCACACTAGTACAGTCCTGAGTTGTGAGTTTTAGGGGAATGCTAACGCTATAGCCCGGAGTTCGGGATCCATGCATTGTCCTGCATTGCCATGGATCCCAATTTAAATATTTGGGATAAATCGCCATGACTGTGCTACACATGAACCTGCACTATAACGAGGTCCCGTGTATCTGCTTTTTATGGGAACACACATCTTGGATTTTTTGTAAAACCTTGTTTCTGCATTTACAGAATTTTAATATTTACCCTGTCCAAGTGAATGCTATGCTAGTCTAGCCTGGGTAGAACTAAGTTTAGATCCTGCAACTGGATTAGCCCAGGTGCCCCCAAATGGAGCCCTGTACACCTTGTCACTGTTTGTCAACCGGCTTCTAACTCATGGGTGGGCAAATTATGGCCTGCGGGCCCCTCCTGTCCGGTCCCCAAACTCATGCCTGGGGAGGCTCCCCGTAGCCCCTCCCCCACAGCGCTCTGGCCTGTAGCTTTGGCGGCACTCCTGTGGGGCAGTGTGTCTCACTCCCGTAGGCCACATGGAACCAGACATGCTGTGCGGCTTGGTAAGGAGGCTGCATGGCTGGATAAGTGGGAGGGCTAGCTCAGTGGTTTGAGCATTGGCCTGCTAAACCCAGGGTTGTGAGTTCAATCCTTGAGGGGGCCACTTAGGGATATGGGGAAAAAGTAGGGATTGGTCCTGCTTTGAGCAGGGGATTGGACTAGATCTCCTGAGGTCACTTCCAACTCTGAGATTCTATGATAAGGGACCCCTGCGGGCAGTTGGATGGGGCAGAGGTTCTGGGGGGGCAGTTGGGAATGGGGGGGTTGTATAGGGTGTGGGAGTCCTGGGGATGTCTCAGGAGGAGGAGGGGTGGGGTGGATAGGAGTTGGATAGTCATGGGATGGAGCAGGAGGGACAGGTAGAGGGTGTTGTACTGAGGGGTGGGGGTGGTCAGCAGACAAGGTGTGGGGGGCATTGGTGGGTGGGGGGGCATTGGTGGGGTGGTCAAGGGACAAAGAATGGGATTTAGATGGGTTGGGGGCTCTGATGGGGGTGGGAGGTAGGTGGAGGTCGGATGGGGGGCGAGGCCAGGCTATCTGGGGAGGCACAGCCTGGCCTTCCATACAATTTTGGAACCCTGATATGGCTCTCAGGCCAAAAAGTTTGCCCACCCTGTTCTAACCCCTCAGTGGGTCCAAATCTAATTTTTTCATCCATTTTGGAGAATTGAGTGCTTTCATCTTAATACACTTCAGCCAGTATCACTCCTGAATTCTTCATACTGCCTGATAAGAGGCACTGTGGTGTTATGGTGACAGAATTCCCATTTAGATATGGGAGCAGATAGGGCTACCATTGGCTCTTTCTCCCCAGCAAGCTGTGCTTCTAAAGAACAGTTGTGCCCAAAGATCTTGCATTATACCAGGTTTAACTTTGTATTTTGTTGAATTTACTAAATTCATAAAACTGTTTAGACATGGTAATAGTCTAGTTTAAAATTATTCATTCTTACCAGGCACTGCTGAGGTATCCTCTATTCTTGAGGAACGTATTCTGGGAGCTGACACTTCCATTGAGCTAGAAGAAACTGGGCGTGTACTGTCCATTGGTGATGGTATTGCCCGTGTATACGGCTTAAGGAATGTTCAAGCTGAAGAAATGGTGGAGTTCTCTTCTGGACTGAAGGTAAGCTTGATACAGCTAAAACTTTGTTTCAGTCTTAAGTGTTCCTCTTGATGCTAAAACTGTCATTGGAACTCCTCTGAGATTCTACTTGATCGCATATTATGTGCTGAAGCACTTATCCTCCACTTCATACAGGAGTGCAGGGAATATTTTGAGTAACATTTGTTGTGGAGACCAGAATTTAAATTGCAATCTGAACAGTAATGTTACTGTTTTAGAGTGTTGGGATTTAGTTTCCCTCAGATGCATCACTGTCTTGCTGCTTTATTTCTTTGTATTTTCACTGATATGGTAAGTCTTAAGATGGAAACTAAACAGAACAGGTGAACTTGTGAGAGTCTAGAGGAGGGGCTTCCCTAATTTCAGAGAATGATTTTTACTTCAGTGAAGGAACTTTATCATGGCTGAATACAGTGCACAGTAATTAGCTGGATTCTTTATTCAGGAGTCAAGCTGTCCAATATGAACAAAGTAGTGAGCTGAGCATATTGTTTTGATCCACAACACTTGAGTGCTTGGTTAGTAATTCCTAGTGTCTAGTAACTTATGAGTGACTTGTTTTCCATATGACTTGTCCCCAAAATAATGGGAGGGAGCTTGAACTTGATACTAGAAGCTGATAGCTATTCTGTTTCAGGGGGTGAGGTGGGTCTTTTAATGTAGCTAGATGTTAGATTGCCAAAACTAGATAGTGCAGTGAAGGAGCTTTAATTTAAAGATGACTTGGAAAACACACTTCTGAAAGACTGCACTTCTCAGGAAAAGATTTCAGTAAGTGTACCAAAACTTTAAGGGGGCATTATTTATTGCTTTGAATGGAAGCTTCAGTTGTCATAATGCCAAAATATTTACCTATAGGGAAATTTATTATACATATTTAAAACTAGCTCACTTTTTTGCTATTCTTCATCCAGAATTGCTTGTTTTAAGAACATAAGAATGGTCATACTGGGTCAGACCAATGATCCATCTAGCCTAGTATCCTGCCTTCTGATTGTGGCCAGTGCCAATAGTTCAGAGAGAATGAACAGAACAGGGCAATTATCCAGTGGTGCATCCCAGATTTTGGCAATCAGGGGTTTAAAAACAATAAGACCATGGGGTTGCATCCCTGACCATCTTGGCTAATAGCCATTATGGACCTATCGTCCATAAACTTATCTAATTTTTTAGCCCACTTATACTTTTGACCTTTACAATATACTCCCCACAAGGAGCTCCACAGACTGACACTGCGTTGTGTGAAGAAGCACCTTGGTTTTTTTTTATTTTTTTTTTTAAACCTGCTGCCCATTTTCATCAGGTTGTGGATTGCCACGGACTCGCAGGGGCGAGGAAAAAAAAATGCAGGCCTGTTATTTACCAGGTTGCATGTGGCAATGAACTATATAGGTAAGAGACGCAAGGGGAGTGTGGGTCAGGACGTGAGCTGCAGATGCACAGACACACACACAAGTAAAAATCAATTTAAAGTTTTACTGGGGATAATTACAAGGGGTAAGGGAGCAGTTTTTTGACTAACTAATAGACTTAATAAAACTTAAAACATGCAATGACTAAAATACCTGCTAACATTATTTACAAACAAAGATGCAGCATTTAGTAATAATTCATACTTACAAATACAAACCAACGCATAACACGACCGGTAAACGTATAAGCTCTATTTGAAACACGTGAGCTGAGAGAGAGGCTTCGAGTTGATCAGGCTCGGTTACGTGGGGTACACGGGATTCGTTTCCTCTCTTTGTCTGCACATGGCAGGCAGAAACATAAATACCAACTATGACATCACAAAAGTGTCATAGGGGACGGGGCCCAAAACTTGTTTGTGTTCGCTTCTGATTGGCACAAGCAAAGTTAACACCAAGTAGGGGAGCAGGTGCCTCAAAGTCTGGCTTCGCCCCCAAAGGTGAGGAAATGCACATTGTTATAGAATGCATGTGAAACTGAATGACAAAAGAAGAGGCCAGGGCAATACCGGTATGGGCAAGTGTTACAGGATGCAGACAGGAACTGATCTGGACACAGGTGACATTTTGGTTCTTGTGTTCTGTGAAGGGGTAAATAACTCGCTTTCTCCATGCTGTCCATTATTTCATAGGTTCAAGAATAGCAGCCGTATTAGTCTGTATCCGTAAAGAACGCAAGGAATACTTGTAGCACCTTAGAGACTAACTAGTTTGGTTCAGCATACGCTTTTGGGGGGGGGGGGGGAAGAGAGATCGACGCTTATGCTGAACTAAACTAGTTAGTCTATGAAATCATGTAAAGAAAGCGAGGAATACTTGTAGCACCTTAGACTATCATATCCTGCCTGCCTTAGTCACTTCTTTCTAAGCAAAACAATCCCATTCTTTTTAATCTATAAGTTGTCCTATATCCTAATCATTTTTGTTGCCCTTCTCTGTATCCTTTCCAATTCTAATATCTTTTTAGAGATCGGGTGACAAGCATGGATTTATACAGTGGCGTTATATTTTCTGTCTTAGTCCTTATCCCTTTCCTAATGGTTCCTAACATTGTTAGTTTTATTGATCAAATGTTTTCAGAGAACTATCCACAAGGACTCAACTCTTACCCCAGAGGAAAGATCTTAAACTTAAACCCCATCATTGTATATGTATGGTTGTGGTTTTCCAATATGCATAACTTTGCATTGTCTTAGTGTCTTGTCATTAAATTAAAACATGCCTCTAGAATTCCCTTCCCTTCTAAAACAGCTTGACTATATATGAACATCCTCAGTACCTGCTGTGGCAACTTCATCTGTGGAGAGCTCAAATGTGTTTAAGCCTGTTACCCTTCAGAATACCTTCATTTTTTGTAATTCTCTAAATTTCTGGTTAAACTGTTGCAAGAACTAACTGAATTCCCGGCTACATCACATTATTCCATAATGACAATTACCTCTGTTTTAGGGTATGTCCCTGAACTTGGAACCCGACAACGTCGGTGTTGTCGTGTTTGGTAATGACAGACTGATTAAGGAAGGGGACATTGTGAAGAGGACGGGTGCCATTGTGGATGTTCCAGTTGGTGATGAGCTCTTGGGCCGTGTCGTAGATGCACTGGGTAATGCCATTGATGGAAAGGTAAATGTGGCAAACAAATATATTTGCTGTATCTTAGGTTATATAGTGTCAAATGCTTTATGAATAGCTACAAAATCTTTCTTTGCTTTCAAGGGTCCACTTGGTTCTAAGACACGTAGGAGAGTTGGTCTAAAGGCTCCTGGGATCATTCCTAGAATCTCTGTGCGTGAGCCCATGCAAACTGGCATCAAGGCTGTGGATAGTTTAGTACCCATTGGCCGTGGCCAACGTGAATTGATCATTGGTGACAGACAGACTGGGTAAGCAATCTGTGTCTTCTGAATTAGTCTAATGTCTAAGATACTAAGCAGCTGTGTCTTTATGGAAGAAAAGGTGTGAATATACAAAGCTAATCTGTACATGTGGAGGGAAGAAAAAGTAACTTGGACAAATTAGCCCATCTGAGTTCTCACTTTCTACTACTTTTCAGCAAAACTTCAATTGCTATTGACACAATCATCAACCAAAAACGATTTAATGATGGAACTGATGAGAAAAAGAAACTGTACTGTATATATGTCGCAATTGGTCAGAAGAGATCTACTGTTGCCCAGCTGGTGAAGAGGCTTACTGATGCAGGTATAAAGAGTTGGGAAAACACTGGAATTCTTTAAGTTAGTGACTTTTCAGTTCAGCTTTTACACTAATACTATTCCTTCTGTGCATTTAATAATGGGTTAAATGGTGCAACTTGATTAACTAATGCAAATGTGTTACGGGCATGCACAAATCTCCTTAAGAGCAAACTCTCTGAATCTTTGATGCACAAGAAAAGAACCAGCTTGATTTCAGATCCCAAATTGTGTTTTGCAGTACTTCTAATTGGCAGAAAAAGCACATTCTGTTGACAGGTGTTCCTCTGAGGCAAGCATGGAACCTGACAGAACTACGCTACTGACTTTAATTTCTACCCAGCCCTTTTCTGTGGCAGTAGGCTGGTAACTCTACCTGAAAAATGCTGTGCATTGTACACACTTCATAAAGTAGATAAATAAATGTCAAATAACCTGTGTCTATACTTGTGCAGATGAGTTTGCACAAAATAAATGTGGCATTTTAAGAGTAACAGGTGAGGCTGAAGGAAAGACCTTAATTGTGGTCTCATGGTTAGTAACTCCAAATGTTCAAGGTCAAAAAAGATTCTCCTTTGCTTACCTCTGTTTTGAATTCAATAATCTCACTGTTTGAAAATACCCAATGTTGACCATGGAGCTGTACTGCTTTGCTTCATGGGCAAGTGGTATCAAATTCTCTGGGGGGTGAGGGGGAAGAGGTTGAACTCTGCTGTGGTGAGTTATCACTCTAATGTGCTGTAGTCCTATGGAACAAAGGACCATGATATGACTTTGCAGAAGCTGAGAGATTGTTGCCTTGGAGTCGCCTGAAGAAGGAGCCCTTCCATTTATCATATTTAATCAGATACTGTAATACTATACCAGCAGCTTCATTTACATTTAAAGTATAAATCTGTCTCATTTAAAGGGAGACCAAAAGTGTTACTGAATTAGTTACAAGACTTCATAGCTATTGTAACAGGGTTGTATGGGATTTAATTCTCTATCTGGGGAAAAATAAGCTTTACAAGTTGTAGGAAAATATTGTTTTGCTTGCTGATCTATGCATCTTAATTTGAGACTGGCAATTTGACTAAAGCGTACAGTACATGTAAACATTTTCAGATGCAGTTCTTAAAGAAACCTATCTGGATACAAGTTTTTCTGCAGCAGATTCCCTAATTGAGGAGTCAGTAGATGAATTGTCCTTGTATTTGCCAAACAATTACTGTTCTAGTAATCCTATGGCACCTTAAAGACTACACATATTGGAGCATAGGCTTTTGTGGGCTAATACCCACTTCATTGGATGCATTAGCCCACGAAAGCTTATGCTCCAATACGTTTGTTAGTCTTTAAGATGCCACAGGACTCTTTGTTGCTTTTGCAGATCCAGACTAACACTGCTACCCCTCTGATTCTTGTTCTAGTAATATGACCTCCGACATCCATTGGGACATAAAAATGGATATGTAATCTAAGAGGAAGAGTCTAAAGGGGTTTTAAACAACATTTATCAATAAGTGTCTCAATCTTTTTCAGATGCTATGAAGTACACTATTGTAGTTTCTGCAACAGCATCAGATGCTGCTCCCCTTCAGTATCTGGCTCCTTATTCTGGTTGCTCCATGGGAGAGTATTTCCGAGACAATGGGAAACATGCTTTGATCATTTATGATGACTTATCCAAACAGGTAAAATGAAATATTCCCTGTTTCAAGAAACTGACATAGATTTGGGAACTTAACTCTAGAATTTAAACAGACAGACATACAATTTTGACTTGTCACTAGAAATGTACTTTTCTGAAGCCTTTTTCTTTATTTTTATACAGGCTGTTGCCTACCGTCAGATGTCTCTGCTGCTGAGACGTCCACCTGGTCGTGAGGCCTATCCTGGTGATGTGTTCTACTTACACTCTCGTCTCTTGGAGAGAGCAGCCAAAATGAATGACTCCTTTGGAGGTGGCTCTCTGACTGCCCTTCCTGTTATTGAGACTCAGGCTGGTGATGTGTCAGCCTACATTCCAACTAATGTAATCTCCATCACTGATGGGCAGGTAGGATTTAAGGATCTGTTCCTTGTGTGCTGGTGTAACTGAGTGATCTAATATGTAATGAACTGTGCACCTTAATAATGACTAAGTCTGTTAGTATCGAGGTAGAAACTCCAGAAATCTGTCTCCACAGATCTTCTTGGAAACTGAACTGTTCTACAAAGGCATCCGTCCAGCCATCAATGTTGGGCTGTCTGTTTCCCGCGTGGGCTCTGCTGCCCAGACCAGAGCCATGAAGCAGGTGAGCATAAAATAACTTAAATGTTACCAGAACACTTGCTGCTTAAAAACAAGGACCTCTAGGCCCTGTCTTGTACTCATTTTCACTTCCTTTTGCTGGCGTTTAAGACTGTAACACAAAAAGTAACTGCACACTAAAATGGACGTCGCTATTTACACAAAGCTAGTTGTAAATAAGTTACCTCTCAAAGAATAATCCCAAGAAACTGGCCTCAGCATTCAATTTTTGTAAATATTGGTGGCGTTCTAGAAATGCCCCCTCAATTTAGACATGATGAAATCGAACTATTGTGTCTGTTGAATCCAGACCTGAAGGTATTGTCTCTGATCAGACTTGTGGTAATCTGTTTAATTGAATTATGAAGTAGTTAACACTAACTTTAGATTGAATGTAAATTTCAAAATTATTCTTCACTTAAGAGTCTACTTCAAGATGCAACACAGCTCCACTACCTAAATTTCTGCTTACTTTCTCTCTCCTTCAGTCTGATTTTTTTTTTCTTATCCGTACACCATTATGGTGCTCTTTATGCTTAAAAGTAAACTTAATACAGATCATATGGACCTGAAATGAATGTATGTTGCTCTGATCACTTTTTCTAAGGAAAATAAGTTAGAGGATTTTAGCTTCTTGCAAAATGGGGAATAAAACCAAACCCAGTAATTTTTCTTGTATTTTAGGTGGCCGGTACCATGAAGCTGGAATTGGCTCAGTATCGTGAAGTAGCTGCTTTTGCTCAATTTGGATCTGATCTGGATGCTGCCACTCAACAGCTGCTGAATCGTGGTGTGCGTCTGACTGAGCTTCTCAAACAAGGACAGTATTGTGAGTTCCCTGTCTTTATACAACACTTAACTAGCTGGGGAAGAAACCAGTCTGGGTCCATAGTAAGGTCGGACTGGCTGCAGACAATGTGAAATGCTTCAGTCCTTTTGGGTGACTTCTGGTTCCGATATGACGTTGGTAGGCCACTAGAGCTTTGACTCCCAATCATCAGGTCAGCTTCTGTGAATACAGCTACAGTAACATGAAGCGGAGTAGTTGTGAACAAGTTGTGTAGAATGCAGTCTTCTGCACATTTTCAAATCATCTTGTTACAAATAATGGAGTCCCTGGAAAGCTCACTGTACAACACTGAGCTATATTCTGAGGTGAGACATGCACGTTGGCTAACACTACCCTCTTCTGTGCAGCCCCCATGGCTATTGAAGAACAGGTTGCGGTCATCTATGCTGGTGTAAGAGGTTATTTGGACAAACTGGAGCCCAGCAAAATCACCAAATTTGAGAGTGCTTTCCTAGCCCATGTTCTGAGCCAGCAACAGGCTCTTCTAGCAACAATCAGGTATGTCTTCAGTGTTCCTGCTTTTTCTGTTAAAGGTGATGTATGCGTAAATACTCCAAACACATACCAATAAGAACCTCAGTCTTCATAACAGTGAAGTCTTGAACACTGAAATTGGATTTTTTAATTGTGTAAGCAGTCACTGTTAACATCTTCAGCCCATCTCTATTTGAAAGATAGCAATGGAGGGCACATGACTTGGTCTTTAAACATAGCTGAAGCATATTAGATTATCTTGAAGTAAAGGTCACTGGCAACAAACAGAACCTCATTTAACCCAGATGTGTACTTTCCTTATCACCAGCTGAAGTCTTACTGATGTTTCCACAAAATATAGTAGCTTCAGTAGTACGTGCTAAAGTACAACTTGATGTTTTACTCTTGCATTCCTGTTCACTCACTTGCTAACCTGCCTCAGACCTCCCACTTACTAGTTAGCAAGATTCTAGATAGCATTGGTGTGTGGTGAATGTTTCAAGGGGAAGAGGTTAGGGAATGATCTACTATTGGATCTGAAGTGTAATTCGTGCCTTCTCTTCCCCTAACAGGTCTGATGGGAAGATCTCAGAACAAACAGATGCCAAGCTGAAAGAAGTAGTCACAAACTTCCTGGCAACTTTTGAAGCATAAACCCTTAACATGCGACATTGTTTGTTTGTCACTGAATTCTAGGGCTCTATCTCCATTCTTCAGAAGTTTAAAAGTGCGTGTGACTTGACTGTACAGATATTTCATTGAGAATAAAAGGTTCCATGTTAAAAAAAGCTCTAGACATTCAGTATAAACTGACACCTTTCTATCCGGTATTCTAGGTGTGTATACATAAACTACTAAAGCAACACAAAGTTAAAAATATAACTGAACTCCCTGAAACTTCCCCACTCTTTGAAATGCTGTTTATGTAGTTTTCACATGCTTTCCAGAATTATTGTGACAATTTGAGCTTTATATTTCGATCAAATTTTGTTTAACATGCAAGTATTTTTTTCCAGGGATGATGTTGAGTCTACAGTCTTAAAAGCTTATCTAAGTCCTTTCTGGCTTATCAATAGGAATAGATTCTGTAGCTGGAATCAACAGCTCCGATACATGATGAGCTGGTGGCGGGTGCCCAGACCATAATGTCAAATACTGGAAACCACTTAAATCACACTTTCTCTTATAGCTGTACTGACTCTGGAGCATGAAGTATCTGCTCACCAGGTTCCAAATACATGCATTGAAGCGTGTAGTGAGGTAGGACTGTCTAGGAATCTTGACTATGAAGCTGTCCGTCTCCTGCTCAAATCCCACGTTACAATCCTCCCTAGTAGCCATAAGCCTGTATAAATGGAGTTCGTAGCAAGTCGTCATGATACTGAATTGAGGCTGAGAATTTTATTGGTATCCCTACCTAACACACTTTTTTGGGGGGACACTTCCTAAAACAAGTGGTTTCTGAATATGTTCAGTTCCCTAATGCAGAAAACTCAAGAGGGGTAAAGGGCCAGGTACTGCTTACCTCATAACACCAATTTCAGGTGCAGAGGGCCTATTTAGTAATTTTCACTAAGTCTCTTAAACAAGGGAACTGAGTTAACTGTAAACTTGCTGTTTAGTTGATTTCAGCTCTGGCACTAAAATACAGCCAGCAGTAGAAATTGTTAAAGAATCGTTATTGAGGCTGCAGGAACAAACCATCCCAATGTGTAGAAAGAATAGTAAATATGGCAGGCGACCAGCTTGGTTGAACAGTGAAATCCTTGCTGATCTTAAATGCAAAAAAGAAGTTTACAAGAAGTGGAAGATTGGGCAAATGACCAGGGAAGAATATAAAAATATTGCTCAGGCATGCAGGAGTGAAATCAGGAAGGCTAAATCCACTTGGAGTTGCAGCTAGCAAGGGATATTAAGGGTAACAAGAAGGGTTTCTTTAGGTACGTTAGCAACAAGAAAATAGTCAAGGAAAGTGTGGACCCCTTACTGAATGAGGGAGGCAATCTAGTGACAGAGGATGTGGAAAAATCAAATGTACTCAGTGCTTTTTTTGCCTCTGTCTCTTCACAAAAAAGGTCCGATCCCAGACTCCTGCACTGGGCAGCACAGCAGGGGGAGGAGGTGACCAGCCCTCTGTGCAAAAAAGTGGTTCAGGAATATTTAGAAAAGCTGGATGAGCACAAGTCCACGGGGCTGGATGCGCTGCATCTGAGGGTGGTAAAGAAGTTGGCTGATGTAATTGCAGAGCCATTGGCCATTATCTTTGAAAACTCCTGGTGATGGGGGGAGGTCCCAGATGACTGGAAAAAGGCTAATGTAGTGCCCATCTTTTTTAAAAAAAAAGGAAGGAGGAGGATCCAGGGAACTACAGGCCAGTCAGCCTCTCCTCAGTGCCTGGAAACATCATGGAGCAGGTCCTCAAGGAATCAATCCTGATGCACTTAGAGGAGAGGAAAGTGATCAGGAACAGTCAGCATGGATTCACAAAGGACAAATCATACCTGACTAACCTAATTGCCTTCTATGATGAGAACTGGTTCTGTGGATGAAGAGAAAGCAGTGGATGTGCTATTCCTTGACTTTAGCAAAGCTTTTGATACGGTCTCCCACAATATTCTCACCAGCAAGTTAAAGAAGTATGGGCTGGATGAATGGACCATAAGGTGAATAGAAAGCTGGCTGGATCGTCGGGCTCAATGGGTAGTGATCAATGGCTCCATGTCTAGTTGGCAGCCAGTATCAAGCGGAGTGCCCCAAGGGTCGGTCCTGGGGCTGGTTTTATTCAATATCTTTATCAATGATCTGGAGGATGGTGTGGACTGCACCATCAGCAAGTTTGCAGATGACACTAAACTGGGAGGAGTGGTAGATACACTGGAGGGTAGGGATAGGATACAGAGTGACCTAGGCAAATTAGAGGACTGGGCCAAAAGAAATTTGAGGTTCAACAAGAAGTGCAGAGTCCTGCACTTAGGACGGAAGAATCCCATGCACTGCTACAGACTAGGGACTGAATGGCTAGGCAGCCGTTCTGCAGAAAAGGACCTAGGGGTAACAGTGGATGAGAAGGTGGATATGAGTCAGTGTGCCCTTGTTGTCAAGAAGGCTAATAGCATTTTGGGCTGTATAAGTAGGGGCATTGCCCGCAGATCGAGGGATGTGATTGTTACCCTCTATTCAACATTGGTGAGGCCTGATGTGGAGTACGATGTCCAATTTTGGGCACCGCACTACACGAAGGATGTGGAAAAATTGGAAAGAGTCCATAGAAGGGCAACAAAAATGATTAGGGACTTGGAGCACATGACTTATGAGGAGAGGCTGAGAGAACTGGGATTGTTTAGTCTACAGAAGGGAAGACTGAGGGTGGATTTGATAGCTGCTTTCAACTACCTGAAAAGGGGTTCCAAAGAGGATGGATCTAGACTGTTCTCAGTGGTACCAGATGACCGAACAAGGAGTAAGGGTCTCAAGTTGCAGTTGGGAAGGTTTAGATTGGATATTAGGAAAAACTTTTTCACTAGGAGGGTGGTGTAGCATTGGAATGGGTTATCTAGGGAGGTGGTAGAATCACCTTCCTTCGAAGTTTAAGGTCAGGCTTGACAAAGCCCTGGCTGGGATGATTTGGTTGGGGATTGGTCCTGCTTTAAGCAGGGGGTTGGACTAGATACCTCTGGAGGTCCCTTCCAACCCTAATCTATGAGGTATAATACACACAGCATGCAACAGGCTAATGCCACAGCTTTCAAATTTGTATAATGTAACCTTTCTCTTGCATAAGAGTTGCTGTTTGAATCCTGTCAAAACTAACCGCAACCCGAGGAAGGAAACAGTAATCAGACTATATGATCTTGTTGCACTGTAGACACTTGAGTTGTATGCACACTGAAGAAATGTCTTCCCCCAGATTCTCTTTGGTTTCTAGAAGAGAGGGGGGTTTTGGTGGGGGAGCAAAGAGAAGCTGCTCTAGTGTTTGCTCACCCTTCCCTAGCAGCATGTGTGTCCGCTCACATAGCCAGGGGAGAAGTAAGTTGTGTGCGCAGAGTGGGAGGGCTGCCCAGGGCTTTTAGTCCCAGCTGGGAGGGGTGGAGGACTTCCTCCTCTGCATGGAGTCACTGAGGCTGGGCCAGATCAACCCCCAGAAACTCCTGGCTCCAGGAAGCTCTGCACTTTAGCTTGGGGTGCCTGGCCTCATCTGAGGCTCAGCAGAGGGGTTTGGGGGGGGGGGGGTGTAGGTGCACAGGGGTTGGACAGACACGGGCAGCAGCTCAGTGAACAGTGACACCCCTCTCACTTGCTCCACTGCCTCTCAGCCGCAAGGGGAGGGATCACTGTATGGGGAGCTGTTCCCCTTCTCTGCCCAAGCTGTGTGCATCTGGTCCCCACCCCAAGTCCCAGACTCCCAGCTAAGCCCCCTCCCCTCCCACTGAGCCCTAACTCCCCTTTACCTGGACTTCACTGTGGAATCTCTGCCACCAACAAGCTTCTGTGCATCCAGCTGCCACCCTGTTTCCAGGCCCCTTTCCTGACCTACTTGTACCCATATTGTGCATTCTGTACCAAAAAATAAAGAATTGTACATACAATATTAATGCTGCACATTTTTATTTGTCAGAACTTCACCCTATAAAGTGCACCATTTTCAAATATTTTGAAATAAATTTCCAAAGTATTTAAAAATAGTGTGATTTATGTGGTGTTCTGGCAAATAAAAATGTGCAGAATTCCCTCCGCAGTAAGTAATCTTCAACACTTCTCCAGGGAGGGGTTCTGGATCACTGAGCAGCCTTAAGCTTTTAGTAGTATTCGAAGTGCCTAAATAGGCAGATAAGTTCCACTAAGCACCCACAGAAGCAGGTTAGCAGACAAGGTGGGTATTGTGAAGTTGCTAAGTAACAGCAGTCCAACTCTTACTAATCTGTGATTGCTTCTACTGCAATTTGCTCCACAGTCATTGTTTTTGCTAATTTTGTTCCATTCAGGTGTGGAATGAATCTAAGTAGATCTGAGGCCTGCTTGTGTCTATTAACAACAGCTGTCAGCAAGCTCCCTCCCTCCTGAGTCCTGTCATGTCCTGTTCCTCTCTTCCACCCTGTGGAGAGGGGGTAGAATGGTGGAGGGAGGGGGACACCTGACATCGATGCCCACTTCCTCCATTCCATCCTACCCCCTCTCCACAGCAAACAGGAGGCTCCAGGGCGTAGCTGGCCAAGGGCTCTAAGGCGGAAGGCAGGAGCAGCGTGGCAGTGAGGAGAGGGATGCCTGAAGTGCAAGGCACTTGATAACCTGCTGGCTGGCCTCCAGCCACACAGCTCAGTAGAGACTTGGGAAAAAAATATCCATAAATCAGAGAGGTGTAGCCGTGTTAGTCTGGGATTGCAGAAGTGATAGAGTCCTGTGGCACCTTAAACACTAACTAAAATATTGAAGCATAAGCTTTTGGGGGCTAATAACCATCTGATGAAGTGGGTATTAGCCCACGAAAGCTTATGCTTCAATACTTTAGTTTTTTAAGGTGCCACAGGACTCTGTCACCTCTATCCATAACATAACTGCCTGTTTATAACAGGATGGCTATACTGCACAATGCTCTCAGACCAGCTTCTCAAGATGCAACTCAGAGATATAATATGCAACGCATGCAGAGTATAAAAACTTAAGGGTCAGCTACCACTACCATCTTAGTCCATATTCTTCAAACCAATAAACTTCCCTACAACTCTCAAAAGCAGGTATTTATTAACCACCAGGAATTTAATTTGTGCTGTTGAAATAAATACTCCTACAAAAGAACCCTATTACACTTAAGATAAAGCTACAGAGTCTGATGGGTCCAATCTCAAGAATTTGCACTGTAATATTCAGCTGCTTCATGCTTTTTCAGGGCTAAAATAGCTCCACCGGTTCCAAAGTTCTGTGTGGAGCAATACTCCGCTCTCAAAGCACGCTGGGATTCACGGCTGAAAGATCTTACACCGGGAAAGATGTGACTATTTATCTTGATGAAGTAGTAACACAAACTACTAGGATTCCAGAGTTGACAGCGAAAACAGACTATATTGTATGTTAGCATCATATAAATGTTTTGTCCATTGCAGGGAAATGCATTGGCACTGTATATTCCATAGGTCCTCACTACAAATGAGTGTTAGTACCTGCCATACGTAGCACTTGTCTTCAGAGTGCTTCACAAACATTAATCAATACAATATTCCTGGAAGGCAAGTAGGTAATATCCCCTTTTATACACATAAGTGTCCGAGGCTCATTTTAACTGAACAGATTTGCCCAAGTGCCAGGGTTAGGGTCTTCCTAGCTCCCAGATCTGTTCTCAGAAGGCCAGACTTTCCAGTTTCCACCTTCTACAGGAACTAATTGTAGAGCAAGTAAGTATAATTTGTTTGTTACTGGAGGGTGTGTAGATGTGACTGGATTTATTGACATTTTTTCACTAGGAGCATTGGTGTAGGTTGTACATACAGTCTGGTGCACTGGTTCTCAGCCTATTTACTATTATGGGCCACACATGCAGCTCTCTGTGTTACATGGGCCACATCCACACAATATATATACTACTGGTATGGCCCTGAGGATGTTACGTGGGCGGTAGCTGTGTGCTGATTGGGCCATGGGTTGAGAACCACTGCTCAGGTGTATAGTAAGATTGGGGGCTACGGTAAGAGTTGGACCCCCTCTTAAATTTGAATGTTGTCTACCATTGGCATGCCTTTGGATGAGTGTAAATTCTGTTTCCTTGTGATGATGGGGAGCACCTCCTATAAAGTAGGCACTTAAGAGGCATACAAAAAATGTAAGTTAGGACTTCTGAAAGATTCACTGGAAAGTGAACTGACATGCTTTGACCACAGGATGGTGCTAGATGATTAACAATGCTGTTATCATGGAGGAGTATGGGGCCCAGATACACGGTTAAAAACAGGATTGCTGAACATAATGGGGTGACGGCCTTAGAGGAGTTTCTCTTTTGTCTACACAGGGTGGTCATTATTGACTCTCTCTGGATAGTGGTAAATAATCTTGAGCACCTATTGCATAACGGGTGGTAGCAGACATACAAAAACTAAGGAATGGTTCTGAGAGGTTCTCCATAACGTCCTGTACACAAGTATTAGACAAGACACATACCCTAGGAATCAAATACTGCTGAAGAGCAAACTATTTTTTTTATCTCTGCAGTGGACTAGATTTCACCACATTGGAAGAATCTTGAGAAGTGCTCTAGAGACTGCCGGAATCTCCCCAGCTCTAAGACCTTGAACGCTGTCCAACCACCACTCTGAAAGGGGTAGTAACTGCTGGCAATAAGGTTGCAAAGCCATTTCCGTTACAAACTCCTGTTGCTTTCAGCACAGTTCTCAAGAACAAAGTCTAAATGTCCTCAGCAAATGCACTGTTTGCCAAATGGTGTCCTCTTTGTTACAATTGAGTAGCTTTGTTTCAGTGAAGGGGAAGATAAATAGGCCATCAGCCTTTCTCTGTGTGAACATGCATTCGTTAGCCCCCGTGGGTTTATCTCAGACTTGGTTGACTTGTTTTTAGGAGCCCCTTGTTAAAGTATTGGCAGAACATCATGGCAGAGTTCAAGTGGCAGGGACAAGAGGAACTGTCAGGAATAGGTCATCTGAACACAGTGCAATGACTTGAACCTCATGAAAATTAATGGCTTTGATTCACCGATGACCAACCAAGCGTCATGTGCTGCCTTCCTTCCTTGTAGGGAAGAACTGATTTCTTAAATACTCAGCTGGAATTTCATATAGTTGCTGATGATGACAGAGGTGAATTAGTCCTCAAACTTACCATAGTTACACAACAGAGCATGCCTGGCCCATCTTTGCCTACAAACGTGCTCAGTTTGGCTAATTTCATTCTGCCTGCTGAAATTCCCCTGCTGTTCCAAACGGGCTTCAGTTTCTGTCCTTGACTGTTGTGCTGTGGGTAAACAGCTGCCACATTCCACTCCAGAGGTGGCTGCATCTCACTGGTGGGTGAAGTGATTCTCTGCAGTGAATGGCATGCTATACATCTGCTACTTTGATTAAACCTAGCTAACTGTGCTCATTCTGCAGCTAGTGGCCTAAAAAAGGATTGCATGGCAATTCAAAGCTCTGCATCTTTGCTTTCCTCAGTTTCTCCATATGGAGCTGCCCTTGGGCCACACTGGAAACGCAGGTGCCTATGGTTATCAATTCCCCCAATGCTGTGGCATTTGTGTCCTCTCTAAAGGTTAGCGACGGAAAGAATAATGGCTGGAAACTTATCAGAGAAGAAGTGAGGGAGGTCTCAGCACAGTCAACACTATAACGAGGAATGAGCAAAAGTGACACATCGTTGACACAAGATCCATTGGAGACAGATGGAAAAGACCCAGCAGGTCATAAAGTTCATTGCCTCTACAAAGGCAGGCCGTGTGCATTCCATTCATGGCCATGACACCCAGTCAGCATTTCCTTCCTGAGCCTCACCCCGTATCGCTACAGGACGTCACACGCCCTGAGAAGCAGTTTTCGGCTCTTGCCTGCATCCCGGCTTGTAGAACCAGAGCCCAAGTCTGTTGGCATCTTTTTGGCCGTCTGTGAAAGAGGAGGAAGAGAGGACTAGATCTTAGCTTATACTTTGGAACATGCCAAACGGAGGTTTTGATTGGATGACACCCATTTTCTCAGTTAAACCAGCAACATGAAATGTCGTGCTAATTAGCAAGAACCACATTGGGTCAGACATTCAGGCCTGCCTTAGAGCACGCCGACGAGAAAGGACGATGGTTTCAAATCGGGTTGGGACAGCATTTAAATAGAATTTTTTTTGAGTGCGGCATAAAATGATTCTATGGATGTTGTGACCTTTCATGCCAAAGTGGAGCTTTACAAACTTAAATGTAGACACACACATCGCTTCATCCACGCTCTTCGGAGCTGTCGTTGCCCGAGAGCAGCACGTGGCAGTGTGTAGGGCGTAGCAGTGGTAGGGAAGGAGAGCTCTCCGCAACTGGCAGGCAGTGCAGGTGGGTAACGTCCCTTGGCTTCAAATGGAGGCACTGTGCATAAATAGCTGGGAGGTGTGGGGGGATGGGGCTGGTTCCTATGTACATTAAGAGGGATTAAGGGCAGCCTTTGAGACTGAAAGTCAGTTCTGAACCAGCATAGGTGGGCCACTTAGACATCTATGTGGAGTCTGAAACGGAGCTAATTAACTCCCCCCCCCCCACTCTTGAAAGCAATGTAGTGAATTCTCCATTTCCTGGACACAGAGTCCTGCAGTGGAGCTCCTCTCGCTCTCCCCATCATGGAGATTCGCCTTTAGATTCTCGTTCAGTGACAGCTGCGTTACTTCACGCAGCATGTCTTCTTTGCTTCTACGCGGTCTCTTCCTGCATCTTTGCAGTCTCTCAGCTAGTGATAACACAGACAGCTGAGGTCTCAAGGTTGCATCTGTAAAGGCAAAATGCAACACTTAACAGAGGCAGCACTGTTTACCCCAGACAGCAATGATTGCCCCGCCCTTAAGGAGAGCAAGCACAGTCTACACAATAGCATAATTTGCCTGTCCCAAAGCGAGCGCATGTCACCCACGGGAGCCCCAGAAATGGTGAGTAAGCCGCAGGGTCCAGGGGGGCTGATTGTTTCATGGCTGTACTGTATTCTGGGTTTCTGTGCCTGGGGGAGAGCCAACAGCGGCAGGGGGCACCTACACTGAACACTGTCCCCACATTTTCCCAACAGAGTTTGACCCTGCGCAAGCGCATTGCCCAAGTTCTAGTTGAGACCGTTGAAGAGATCACTGAGGCCGATTACCGCGTTGTGATAGAGCACATCAGGGCCCTATTCCGCATCTAGGCATGCACGCAGCCCAAACTCTCCTTGTCCCAAGAGCCCGCACCGAAAAACTTCCTCCCCCCTCCCCACAAAAAGCTGCTTACTGAGAACTTCCTCTGATGTTTGCCCTTCCCCAAGCACCAGCTGCCACGACTGGCTACCTTCCTCCTGGCTCAAGAAGAGCTCCTGTCTGCATGCCTTGAGGGATTCTGGGGTGTCTTTCTCCACCTCAGCACCCTTGCTCCTGCTTTCCTCCTCCTCCTCCCACCTTGTTGGACTGGGCTCTGAAGTGTCCATGGTGGCCCTCGGAGTGGAGGTGGGGTCGCCCCCAAGTATCACATCCAGCTGTTTGTAGAAACGGCAGGGCGCGGTGGTACCTCCGGAGCAGCTGTTTTCCTCGTGGGCTTTGTGGTAGGCATTCCACAGCTCCTTCACTTTAACCCTTCACAGCAGTGTGTCCCGGTCATGGCCCCTTTCTATCATGTCCTTTGATATCTGCCCAAAAGTATCATTCTTATGGCTGGAGCGCAGCTGGGACTGGACTACTCCTCCCCCCAAACACTGACAAGATCCAGCACCTCGCCCTTGCTCCATACTAGCACCTAGAGGCATGGTCACCTGGAAAGATTCCCTGAGAGCACTCCACCTGTGGCTGAGCAAACAGGAAGGGGATTTTCAAAATTCCCAGGGAATTTAAAGGGCAGGTCTGATGGTTGGTCACCTGAGGGCAGGACAGTAGAGTTCAAATTGATGACCAGAGTGGCTAGAACAGGCATTGTGGGACACTTCTGGAGGCCGATCAGAGAACATCAACAGACCAGGGCATCCACACTGGCACCACGGCACTCCAGCAGGGGCGCATCAAAGGTTATTCCTCTCACTGAGGTGGAGTACCAAGAGCACCCTGGCCGCGGAGTCAGAGTACTCTACGTGCCTTGCCAGTGTGGATAGGGAGTGAGTTAGAGGGCACTGGGTGGCTTTATTGCACTTGCAAGTGTATCCAAGCCCTGATTATAATAATTAGAGACACAACACTATTTCAGGACTGATAGATCTGGGGAAACAAAGCACAGAATAGAAAAAAGGACAGTGAATCTTAACTATATGAGAAGCGGAAGTTTGTGGTAGCTAAGGATCATAATTGCAAAACTAGGAAAGGACCGGACTGAAATTGCTTCATATGCACTAGCTGTTACAGTGACCTGAATCTCCCAACTGGGAAGGCATCCCCGTGACCTCACTTTGTCTTTTGCTAGCAAAAGACCCATCATCCCAGACTGGTTTCAGGTTGGCAGCATGAACGCTCTGTTTTGGAAGCCATAGGCCATCTTGTCTAATTAACCTTTTTGTTGCCAGAGTGGACAGAAACCTCACATCCCTCTGAAGTGTCAGAGTTTGTTGTTTGTTTTTGAGGTCAGTATATTGCTGCAGGGATTAAAAGGGGATGATCTTTTAGAAAGGATTAAAAGGTTTCTAAAAATGAGGTTGTCCCATTAGATTGAATATCCCCTTTTCATAGGGTTTCTTCATTTTCATTGATCTGTTCCCAAGCTTGCTTTTACCTAAACTTGCCCACTCACTACTATTAATTTCCGGACAATAATTCACAGGTTTCATAACAGAGTTTATTGTTAAACTTGGATCTTCCAGGGAGTGAGTGCTACAGCACAGCTCACTCACTAGCTCCCTGAGGGTTGAATTATTTTACTGTGAGGGCTAGATGAATTTCAAGGCAAGGAGTGTCAGTTGGGGGATTCAAGCACTATCGTTCTATAAATATTTACTTATGCTATTACCAGTGTGTGCCATTCCTATCTGATGTTATCTGGACTGGTGATCTGCTAAGTCATGCCAGTCCTTGACTCCGGAAGCCAGCCTTACCCTGCTCTGCTGTGAGAACCCCCCACTCCTGGGCTGTTCATGCACAGCCTCTGGCATGTAATCTGCTCCTTGATTGTGCAACCGAATGTGTCTCTCCGGTCCTAGACACAACCCTAGGAACCGTCTTGCAGTGTCCAGTTATGCCGACTGGATGCTGCAAGATTATATGAGTTTGTCAATTTAACAAAGAAATTGATAGTTACCGGGCTTGTTCTCCCAAGGGGAGTCTCTGACATGCTTCAGGTACAATAAACAAGCAGATGTATTAACTACAAAAGATAGATTTTAAGTGATTACAAGTCAAAGTGCAACAAGTTGGATTTGGTCAAATGAAATAAAAGCAAAATGCATTCTAAGCTGATCTTAACACTTTCAGTTTCCTTACAAACTTAGATGTTTCTCACCACAGGCTGACTGGTTGCCCTTCAGCCCAGCTCTCCCCTCCGATCAGCGCTTGGTGGTGGTGTTTGTAGATGGAGGTGGAAGAGAGAGAGCATGGCAAACATCTCTTCCTTTTATCATGTTCTTTCTTCCCTCTTGACTTTGCCCCGCTCCCCTTTAGGGTCAGGGGAGCATTACCTCATTGTAGTCCCTGACTGACCAAAGGGAAGGGGGGGTGACTCACTCAAAAGTCCAACAGATCCTTTGCTGCTGCCTAGGCCAATGTCCTTTGTTCCTGTGAGGCTAGGTTGGGTTTGTTCCATACATGCCCTGATGAGGTGTGAACTGCCCCCCTGCTCTTGGAGAGTTTTGCCTGGGCTTGTTTTAAGCCACGAGGACACATTTTCAGACTCATAACTATATATATGAAATTATAACCTATAACAACAAGGCTCAGTACATCATGAGCCTTCCAAAGACACCCTCCAGGACAAACTTTGCCTTGGATACTCACACAATCATATTATAAGGATGAACATGAGGTGCAGGGTGTTCCCCAAGGATACAGAGTGTCGCACAATGGATATGATTTATTTTCTGCCCTGAAAAACTTGCATTGTCAATAAGGCAAAACACGTCTCCAGTGAGCAGAGCTGATTAAAAAAAATAAAATAAAAAAAGTTTGTGACCATTTTTGAACTAGAAGTTATTTTCTGTTTCCCAGGGATTGAAAAGGGCTAGTTTTTAATGAGACGCCCCCAACCCCCGCCCCACAAACACATTTCTTTAGTCAAAAATTCTATTGAAATCATTATTAGCATTCTATATCATTTAATTATCATTTTGAAACATTTTTGTTTACCAAAACCCCAGGGTTTTTTTTTTGTAAAAAAACCATTTTGAGAAAAAAAAATCAATTTTTTTTTGAAAATTGCAAACAAATGATGTCAGTGCAATTAAATATTTTGACTGAAAAAGAACTGTTTTTCAATTAGAAAAAAAAAAGTGTCATGAAAAATTTCAAACTGTTCCATCAGCGAAGCATTTTGTGGGGACTGCTTACCAGGCTGGGTACTGGCAGGGTTCTGAAGGTGCAGGGAGTACCTGGTAGGTGAAGACAGGCAGGCGCTTTGGAAAGCGTGACGACAGAAAGGGGGAAAAGCAGTGACCTTCCGCTCCATGTTGGTATAAATGACTCTTGACTGGTTGTTTTTTCCACACCCCCATTAGCACATTTCCATTCAGTGACACTCCTTGCAGATGGCTGTACAGGGAGCGTGAGCTGTGTCGTCAGTTTCCACGCAGAAGCAATGCACGATCCTGTCTCTGTTGAACAGTAAACATTCAAGGGCCATTTCCCTGGCAGGTGGATGTAGCTGAAACTGTCAAGGTGGGAAACTGAGCAGAAAACACCTGTTCTCTATCTACACTACAGCTTCTCCCAGGGTGATCACTAGTGGAGCTGTGCCATTGGAGGATTACAGGTTTGAATTTTGATTGGGCAGATGCAGCCAAGTCGGTAGGTAGGAACTGCCAGCTGAGATCAGACCAATGTCCCAGCTAGTATCCAACAGGAGCCATTGCTGCTGCTTCAGAGCAAGGCAAAGTCCCCCCAAATGCTCTGAATTTTGCAAGACTCTCCCATGGATATTTTGACCAAGAATCTCAATGCACCTTAGATGCATTGATTAAAGCTCTCAGATGGAAGGTATCAAAATATTATTATCCTCATCTGATAGATAGGTCAGCTAAGGTTAAGTGACTTGTTCAAGGTGAAACAGTAAGCCAATAGTAGCCTAGAGGTAGGGTGACCAGACTTCCTGATATTAGGGGCTTTGTCTTATGTATGTAACAATACTCACCTTCCACACACTCCCTCCCCCCCAAAAAAAAGTGTCCCAATTTTTCACACTTATTATCTGGTCTCCCTACTAGAGGTAGGAATAGAACCGAGGAGTCTTGATTTCCTCTCTATAGTACTACCCTGCCTCTTTCACTGAGAATATTGTAGTAACGGTTCCATAGTAATAGCCTGATCTAAGGCCCACTAGCAGGAGGGTGCCTACCCACTGCTACACCCTTCAGAGGAGTCTTCATATTTCCCCCACATGCTGGTTCTGCTCCAATGCCACTGAATTTAATGGCGGTTGGATAAGGACCTAACGAAGGATAAGCAATTTTTGCTTGAAACGGCAAGTACTTAACAGTGTAGTAATGTCCAGGAAGCGTGACCAGAAAATACACTATTACAGTAGTAATCCTCCCCATCCGCACAGACCACATGGCTCAGTGGTTTGGGCACTAGCCAATGACCCGCCTTCAGTTCCCTGCTCTGCCACAGACTTCTTGTATGACCCCCGGGCCAATCACTTAATCTCTCTGTGCCTCAGTTCCATGTTCTGAAGATAAATACATTAAAGATTGTAAAGTGCTTTGAGGTCTAGTGATAACACGGGCTATATCCGAGCTATGTCATATTACTTTAGGATCATGATTGTTTAACTAGAAAAATATGTTTAGCTCAGAAATACAATACGATCTGGAGAGTAGATCTTGCAGCATGTACTACATAAGCAAATTCGGATCTGTCGGGCTCTCTAATGTTCTGAGACAGTTAAAGAAAATGACAGAGGTAACAAAGTCCTGTGGCACCTTAAAGACTAACTATAAAGTTTTGAAGCATAAGCTTTCGTGGGCTAATACCCACTTCGTCGGATGCAAGCTTATGCTTCAAAACTTTATAGTTAGTCTTTAAGGAGCCACAGGACTTTGTTACCTCTGCTATTCCAGACTAACACGGCTACCTCTCTGATTCTTAAAGAAAATGAACACTCTTGTCATATTGATCTCAGATGGAAAAATGACATACAGTAGGCAATGTTCCCTCTAATTTTTGACATGCGGTGTGTGCAAAAAAATTATTCTGTGCAAATTTTTGACAGGCAGTGTGTGCAAAAAATGTCTTCTGTGCAAATTCTTGTGCTTCTGTGCAAATTTTTGACAGGCTGTGTGCGCAAAAAATTTATTCTGTGCAAATTTTTGTGCATCTGGTGTTTCGCCGTGTGCACAGGGTTTAGGATTTGTGTGCGTGCACACAGCTTACAGGGAACAGTGACAGTAGGTGGGTGAAGCCATTCGCTGTGTGAGCCTCACGGCACAACCTGCTCCAAAAAGGGCCACAAATCCACATGGTGTCCCTGTGCAATATTTGGAGTTGGAGCTGGCTGCTGGATGTCACGTCTGAGAGGTGTCTCCACCAGGCATTTAAACTAAAGGACAAAGTTGGCACGAGAACAAATTGGTATCAACTGGCCATGAATCAATTTAGACTGGACATTAGAAGAAGGTTTCTAACATCACAGGAGTGAGATGCTGGATCAGCTTCCCAATAGGACTAGTGAGGGGCAAACAACCTAACAAGTTTTAAAATGAAACTGGATACATTTTTGAGTGGGATTATATGACAGGATTGTCTGAGGTGGCAGAGGACTGGACTTGATGACCCAGAAGGTCCTGTCTAGGGTGACCATATTTTCCCAAAGGGAAAACGGGACACTACACTGGGCCGGCTCAAGACCTGCTCCCCTGCCTCCCACGAGCCCCTCTCCAGCTCTCCCTGCCTCCTACCCCCTGCTCACTTGGGACCAGCTTGAGTCCCCCCCCCCCGACCCTCTGCATGTGGGGCTGGCCCAAGACCCCCTGCCGCCAACCTGCGTGGGGCTGGCCCAAGACCCCCTGCCACCAACCTGCGCAGGGCTGGCCCGGCCTGAGCCGCTCTCCCGAGCCCTCCCTCCCGCGCAGGGCTGGTGTTGCCACTTGCCCTCTCCCCCGCACATAGTCCTCTGCAGCTCGCTATGGGTTGTACCCCACTAAGGGTTGCACCCCACTTCCCCCCCCCAAAAAAACTGGGCATTTGTCCAGTTTGTTCTTGCCAAAGGACTGTCCTGGCCAAAATGGGACATATGGTCACACTAGTCCTGTCCTAACTCCGCCATTGCTTGGTCCCAAGCCCAAGATGTGAAAGGAGGAGGGTTTTGCGTTGGGCTAGCAACCCACCATGTAAAAAACGAATGCTACAGAAACATCAACCAAATCTTCAGCGAATGGAGAAGAATGGTTGGCGCCTTATGCTCCACCAGGAGTGAAGAGGATAAGAAGAAGAAGAAGTCCTGTCCTAGATCCCTATGCAGCCACATATGGTTCTCTATTAGTATTGCATCTGAGCAGGCTCTGATGGAAGTTATTTGAACTATTACCTGTGCTCCTCCAGGAGGTGTGCAGTGTGTCTGGCTCTTACATGGGCTGCACAAGGACAGGAAGGTTCACCCATCCGTCCCATGTGCACAAGGGCCAGGATCAGATCAGCTACTAAATGAAAGCCATTGTCTAGTGCCCTGAGGGCCTGTGACACCAGGATCCCCCCATCACTGACTCCCTGTGGCCTGGGGATAACGCTGCTTCCACACCTCGCAGTGGTGGGGAGGATGAATTAGCTAGGGCTGTGAAAGCACAGAGCTACTCCATGGTGAGCGCTGAAGCTACTTCTCTGTAGCTACCCAGGGCCCAAATATCTCCTTCCCCCACCAGCTTTCCCAAGAATGAACCAGTCCATTCATCCCAAGAATGAACCAGTTTCCCCTGGGATGTCTGGGGATGCCAGACAGTGAGTAAGTCCTCAGTTTGGTCAAATAAGTTCAAAGTCTGCAATGTCGGAGGTGGGAAAAGGGTTATTTATTGACAGAAAGCAAACTAGAAATTCTAATGAACCAATAAGAGCCCAGAGATTAACTTCAGGAACCACAGAGCCAGGGCTTTCAGCAGGGCTCTCCACCCAGTCCACCTTCTCCTAGCTTCCAGAGTGCTCTGGGCACATAGCTCTCTCCAGGGGAGACTTCCCTCACCTGCTGCACTCAGTAAATAGCCTGTTAAACAAGGTCCTACCCAACGCCTACGTACCCTTGGGCACAGGCGTCATTTCAGAAAAATGTAGGGAGCAGCCAGGGGCGTTTGACCTAACAACTGCTTCCAAAATTGGTTCGTGGCGTGAACGCCTGGAGCATATAGAGCAATGAAAAGTCGGGGTTAGTGGGGGAAGAGCTGCCCTTCTTGCCTCATATCAAATGACATGTCTGCTTTTGGGAGGCTAATGGGGGTGGGGGTGGAGAAAGGGGCCTCACCTGTCTCCATGGGAACTCTGCCCCCAGGGGTGAGGCACAATGACAATAGAGTCCCACCTCCCTGCTTCAAACTGAGGCCCCCTGGGGACTTGGTAATACATTCTACCCAAGCACTTCAGCCCTGCTGGGGTGTGTGTGTGTGTGTGTGTGTGTGTGTGTGTGTGTGTGTGTGTGTGTGTGTGTGTGTGTGTGTGTGTGTGTGTGTGTGTGTGTGTGTGTGTGTGTGTGTGTGCGCGCACAGAGGGCCAGGAGAAACACAGGAGGACATGGTTGGGCTGAGGATGTTATACCAAATAAAGACAGACAGAAAAAGCAGTACAACCAATCACTAGTTCTTAGTTATAGCTCATCACACACACTCTCACACACACACTCACACACTCATTCATTGATTCCTATAAAGGTCTGCAAAGTTGTTATAGTTACCAGCCTAGAGGTGGCTCCTGCCAAGTCACTGGCCAGGTGGCTTGTACATGAGAGTGTGGAGCCGAGTCTCTGTCAGACACGCATCCGATGCTCCCGGAGGGTTGTGGCAGGACCAGACTCAACATTTTACGATTTGCGCCTGATCTTTATAGTGATCTGTTCCCATTCAAGTCTATGGAAAGTGCCTCGTCTTGCCGTTGCAGCACTCAAAGTGATAATCAATCAGCAGATGATACCTCCGTGCCGGCTGTGGGTTATCTCATTTATCTTGTTCTTCAGCTTTTCAGCCCCATTATCTGGCGATGGTTGCGTGGATTCCAGCTTGCCCTTCGGGGTCATCCGGTTACCTTCATACTGCGCGTTCTTCGGCCCAGCAATGTTAAAACTGTAGTTCCTCTGCTGGTACTGGTAACCTTTTCATCTTATTATCTAAACCGTGCATATATCCACATGCATCCTTTTAACTGATTATCTTAACATATATTTCACTATCCCTACTTTTTCCAGTATTCTTTCTTTTAACATTTTGACTTTCAGTTTATGACAGATCACAATAGTCTGTTTGACCCATTTATCACATAAAGTCAGAAACAAGCAGCAAAGAATAACAGGAATAACAGCTTCTACATGCAGTTGTTTTACAAAGCCTCTTACGTTTTCTCAAAACAGACGTTTTGTCTCAGGCTGCGCTGGTACCATTAGTAGTTTGGCCTTGCAAGCTTTTCCACAAGCACAGAGCACAGGCATTTGAATACCACCGTCTTTGCACCATCTTTGGTGTTTTTGTTCTCGATTGGGGAACAGAGTTCTTTCTTATCCTTGTTCCTATCTTTCTTTTATGTGCTAATTTCAACATGATTATTACATTATATCTAGTCTTTTTCCATCAAGGAGGGGAACTGTGTCATAGATTATAAAGACAGAAGAGACCATTCAATCATCTAATCTGACCTCCATTATATCACAAACCAGAGATTTTCACCCAGTTATTCTGGTACTGAGCCCAAGAACTGTTAAGGGGGAGGGTACTGGAGGGAGATGGATAAATACATGCCAAAGGGTAGAAGTTCTCAAATATTTGTATGGATATTGGGCAGGACAGGGGCAACAGGGAGACTGTGGGTTGTTAGCTGGACCCCATTGATTGACTGCCGTGGGATTTGTGGATGCTCAGCACTTCTGAAAATCAGGTTTCAACCCACGGCCTCCCTCTCCCCCCCCCCATCCCCATCCTTCCCAAAATGACACGTCCCTTACAAAGATCAATATTTTTAGCACCTATGTCATGTAGCGATGGCAATTGAGATCAGGACCCCATTGGGCCCAGCACTGTCCAATCACATAGAGAGAGGCAGGACCCACCCCTGAAGCTTACAGTATTCATAGACCAGATAATTGGACTGGGAGAAAGGAAGTACGTAGACTGTAAGCTCTTTGGGGACAGGAACCATCCTTCTGTTGTGTGTTTGTACAGCGTCTAGCGCAATGGGGCTCCAATCCATGCCAGGGGCTCCTAGGTGCTATGGTAACATCAATTAGTAATTAGATTTTTATCCCCATTTTACACTGAGAGACGAAGTAACTTTCCCAAGATCACACAGGACTGGCACCTTAAGCACAAGACCACCCCTGCCAGGAAGGGTGTTTCTACCCCATTTGATAAACAATAAGGCAGTTAAGTTTTGAGAAGCCCTGAAGGCCTCTCTGGAGAGGATAAGTACGGAAATCTATTTCAAGTTCTCCTCTTCCTGGCAGCAGAGGGAGCTCTGCTGTGATCACGGTTCCCAAGAACCATTGGCTTTGTGCGTCTGTGTGAAAAATTGTTCCTGAGGCTGGCTCTGCAAACTCTGCAAGCAGTGAGGCTCAGTCCATGAATGCTCAGAGCACCAGCAGATTCTTGGGTGGG
The DNA here is from genome assembly GCA_032164245.1 of Sternotherus odoratus. Classification (NCBI taxonomy): domain Eukaryota; kingdom Metazoa; phylum Chordata; order Testudines; family Kinosternidae; genus Sternotherus; species Sternotherus odoratus. The sequence goes on from JAVMKO010000007.1 coordinate 96,871,537, forward strand.
CATAATTTAAGCAGGGAGGTGCAAGTGCTCTTTGATTATCCGCCCCCAAAGCTTGAGACAACATACAGGGAGAGTCATTATTCCATCAGCCTTGGGACAGGAATTAGGGAACCTAATGAGTTAATAGTTTTCATGCTGTTGTTACTGAGTATGGAACATTATCTCCTCAAACATACTTCGTTGGGGGGGGGGCAGCCTTTGTTCTCTCATAGACGCCAATCATACATCGGTATGTTAAACTGTACAAATATCCCTTCCTTCAGGAGGCTGCAGACCCACAATCTGTATCAGAGGAGAAAGAAACCCCATTAGCGGGAATTAATCAGAATGGTGCCTGCCAATGTCCCATTTAAAAGCGGACAAATCTCTATGTATGAAAGACTGGCCGGACTCAATCTTATTTCCCTTATCTTTACCCTGAACAGAAAGGGAGACTAATGGATTTAATTATCATTCTCAACAGCCCCGCTTCCCGTTCCGGCTCTGAATCACAGGGTTATGTGACAGCCGCATGTATATTACATGGCAATAGAGCAGGGACCTGTTTTATTTTTCTCATCAATGGTAGCGTTATTCTTAGTACCTTGACAGGGCGGAGTCATTGAAGGAACAGCCAGGTCTTTCGGCTTTTATGGGACGTTAAGGAACAGATGACATTGCTAATTGTTATGTAGCTACTTAAAGCCTGTAATGAACAACTCTGAGAGCTCATTCCGCCTTCCACATGGTGTTCTCCCTCCGGCCCGTTCATGCACATTATTACCAGCCTGGGGCAGCTACTGCTACTTTTGCCCTCTCCGGGATGGAGTGGTAAGAGCTGCTCGAGTTTTTATGACTATATCTCCTTCAAGTGCTGGCCCAGAAATCATAAGAAAGTTACGAGCTTCCCCTCCTCTTCTAGATCGAAGCCTTGGTATTCTGGAGCTGAATGGTGTGATGTCCATCTAGCACTGGGCAAATCTTGATGGTTTCAGTTTGTATGGGGGTCCCCAGATCCAGCTCGCATGCCTTGCTTTTGTGTCCTGCAAAGGACTTGAGATGATCCTTTGAAGTTTTAAAGTTAGAAGGGCCGATTTCCTCCAGGTTTTCTACCTGGGTTCAGATGTCACCGTTGACAAGTAAATACAGTCTCTGCAGCCATATTAAGTAGTTGACACGAACAGCGTTGCCAGGAAGCTGGAAATGGCCAGGGTCCCTGGAGCCAATGCAGCCGCATGGGGCCTATGCACACAGCGATGGGGCCTTCAGCAGAGTCTCATTTTACCTCTTGATCGTTCCTCATGGGGACAACGCTCTACTGCCAGGGGGTGATTTGGGTTTCCCTTGTTAGTTACAGCCTGTAAGAAACCAGCTGTAAGGTAGGCAGCTGCACGTCTACATTGCAACATTAACCCAGGCTGTAGCCCGTCCCTACGCAAAAACCTCCTACCTGGATTGGAAGGTGCTTTAAACCTGGGCTGATGTTATGGGAGTGTAGATTAGAACCCAGGCTCTGCTTCAACGTGGCCTGGAACCTGCCCTCTTCGCAGTGCGGATGCAGGCTAAATCACCTCAGTCCTGCTAGTCCTCCAGTACCTTACCACGGTGCCTTCGGAATAGTTCTCTCACTACTGAGAAAAGAATCCTAGAGTGTCTCAGCACAGAGATCCATGGGCTGTACCCTCCAGCCACACACAGGGGGAGTGCAGACACAGTGAGGACACAGTAATGCTGGTAGGATGACTTTGCAGTATGGCTTAGGGTGATCTAATGTCCCAATTTTATAGGGACAGTCCTGATATTTGGGGCTTTATCTCATGTAGGTGTCTATGGCTCCCCACCCCTGTTCCAATTTTTCACCCTTGCTATCTGGTCGCCCTAGTATGGCTGCTCAGATCCAGGCGAGGTTAAAACTCAGGTACCAATCACCCAAGTTAACTTAACCTGAGTGAGATCTATCACTCTCTTTTGCCTCTTTGTGGGAAGAAGCATGACTGACAGCAAATATTACCTGAGGGTTATCCAGTGGCTGAAAAGCAGCCATGAGACTGACTGATTCTAGGCAGCGTTTGATTAGTCAGATGTCAGTAAATGGACCTGCAGGTTCACGTCAGAAGATTCTTGCGGGCAACAGTGCTTAATACTAAAGCAGGGTGTTGGCTTTCTGGAAAATAATCAGATGCACGCAGGGAAAGCAGCACTGTCTAGCAATTAGTAGGACAAACCTTGGGTTCTTATCCTGGCCATGCTCCTAGCTCACCGTGCAACACTAGGGTCCAACCCCCGCCCCCCAGATAGCCCTGCTGAGAGGGAGAGGGGCTCTGTCCTCCCTTAGAGCACTCTTTTTGGGTGTCCAACTCTAGACACCATTCAAGAGTATAATTCGATACAATTAACCAGGGACTAAATAGGACTTGCGAGTGGTTCTCTCATTACACTAATTGATTGCATTTCCTGAGTTAATTTACCTGACACAGAAATCCATTTCAAAAGGTATTTTTTCTCCTACTGATAATGGCCCATCTACATTTAACAGCCCTCTTAGAATTGGTATGCTAATGTACAGCTCTTTCTTTCTTTCTTTCTTTCTTTCTTTCTTTCTTTCTTTCTTTCTTTCTTTCTTTCTTTCTTTCTTTCTTTCTTTCTTTCTTTCTTTCTTTCTTTCTTTCTTTCTGTGTGTATAAATGCATCTTACTTCTGTTCCATTCTATGCATCCGATGACGTGAGCTAAAGCCCACGAAAGCTTATGCTGAAATAAACTAGTTAGTCTCTAAGGTGCTACAAGTATTCCTGGCTTTCCATTCAAGAGTCTGACTTTCTGAGGTGATGAGCAATCCGAGGGCGAGGTTTCCAGTCTACCGGAGGTCAGACTAGATGATCACAATGAACCCTCCTGTCTTGGAATCTATCAAAGAGCTAATCTGAGGGGAAATTCACACACACCTTGTCGGAATGCTGCACGGCCAGTGGCACTGAACTAATTGTGCCCTTTGCCTGTTGGCACACATGCAATGAAACTGTGCCTACGTCCCCGGGATTCTTTAAAGAAGCCCTGCTTATTTGCTGTCTTGGTATTTGGGGATAGAGGTTACCTGGAGGCAGTGATTACTGGTGATGTTTCCCCCTCTTTCTCTTGGTATTTCCAGTCTGCTCTTGAATTACTCCTCACCCTCATCCCTGGATTAAGCCCCGCAAACAGCTGTGTGTGTTACCGATCGTTCACTTGGAAAGGCTGAGGCCTATCCTGAACCAATTGTGGGCACTGAGCAATTGAAAATCTGGCCCACATTGCTCTTAGCCGCACCATGCTTAAGGCCTGCAAAGGGTTGTACGTGCATTAGCGATCTAACATATGATTACTCTGAATCATAATGCCTAACCCTTGCAGCTGTTTTCATCAGAGCACTTTACAAAGGAGGTCGGTATCACTAATTAGCTCCATTGTCAGATGGGGAAACTGAGGCACAGAGCGTCACTTGCTTGAGGTCACCCTGCCGTCCAGCGGCAGAGCTGGGAATCGACGCCTGGTCTCCTGAGCCCCCGCCCAGTGCTCGCTCCGCTAGGCCACGCTGATTTGGGACAGGGATGTGCCCCAGGATTTTGTAATTAACTAGCCCAGGGAGGAAACATCCAGCCAGGTGTGTGCTCGCCAGGCCCTCCGCTCCTAAAGCCCAGACTCTCTCCAGTCCTTGCCCTTCTTCCCCAAGAAAAGTGCTGCTTAGAAGGAAACAAGCCCAGAAAGGCAGGAGCCCTGCAGTCCCCTGCAGATAACCACTGCTTTGGCAGGGAGGAGAGGAGAAGTTTCCAGGGTGGCTGGCTGCTTGCTTTGGGGTTTAGGACCCAGAGGAGCCAGCGGCAGGCACCAGGGATTGAGGAGGAACTAAAAAGTTATCGGCTGTAGTGTGGCTGGGGGTGGTTCAGACTCTGTGTAGCCTGGGGCGGTGAGGGACGCTGCTGCAGCTCTTCCTGCACCATGAAGGAGACTCTGTTCAAGGGCAACTTCTGGGTGAGAGAGAGAGGGGGAGCTGGCTGGCAGGGGAGGGGGGAGCAGCTGGCATAGGGGAAAGGAGCTGGAATGAAGCCAGCACCCCAATGGGTTTTTCTTCATTCCCTGCTTGCCCCAGCTTTTCTGACCCTGCTTTCCTCCTGCCTCCCCTCTGCTGGAGTTAGCTCTGGCCCCAGGGCAGCTGCTTTAAGGCATGTCATCTGGGAGAACTCTGCTGCCCAGCAGGAGAGCAGCGCCAGGGCTTCTGTGGCTCCTAAAGGAAATAATGTTCCTGGTTAAAATGGCCTGCCGGGCAGCTGGCTGGTCCTCTGCGGTGTTTGGATACCATGTACTGCGGCTTTCCTTGGACGGGGTGTTTGTCGCTTACTCGCTGTGTGGCTTTGGTTGTGTGCTGTCCAGCCGGGGCTGCTGTGGGGCACCCCAGAAGTGGCTGCACTTCGGGGGCGAGCGACACCGTCCCTCTGTGTATGCACTTGGGGTGACATTCTGGCCCCACTGAAGGTAATGGGAGTTCTGCCATTAACTTCCACAGGCCCAGGATTTCAACTCAGGGATCAAATGCCCCCCTCCTGCCCTCAGATTACCCTGCTGGGAGAGAGGCTCTGTTCTCCTGCTGTGCCTAGCACTCTGGACCCCTGTCCCTGGGAGTTGGGTCAGGCAGGGAGTGGAAGGAGCGGGACCAGCCCCTATATATATTCTATTATATATGGTTATATCACACTTCTATGGCTCTGATCCTACAAGCTGCTCCGCAAGCCAGGTCCAGTCGTTCCTGTGAGCTGTCTCTCCACTGGGGACAAGATGTAGTCAGCTGGGCTCGGGGCTTGCCTGCATGAAGTAACTTGCTGGGACAGGGTAGATGATGGTCCCTTGACCTAGTCCTAGTCTAATTGCAGGGGTAGGATCTAGACACTCTGGCGTTTGAGTCTCTGCTCTTACACTCCATTGATGTGTGATCTTTCGGAGAGTCACTTGGACCCAGATTTCTCCCTTGTCTTTGAGTCCCTTAATTTTTGGGTGTCCAAGTCCTTTAGCAGCTACGGCTCCAGGGGGAGGCGGTCAGAGCTGGGGGGATGCAGCACCTATGACAATCCAGGTGCCTGGGTCTGGATACCCTAATATTGAGGCACCCGAAATCGGGGTCCACTTCTGAACATGTCGTCCTTCGGGAATGGCAGCATGGAAAGGCTGGCTGTAAAATGGGGCTAATGACCCTTCCCCTACTCCCCCAGGATGTTAGCCTGACTGAGACGCACAGAGCAGCCCCCCTGAAGTCTGGGCAGGGGTTGGCTGAAGGTGACCGCTGGGGTTTGCCATGTGAGGTGTCAATGCTGAGTGTTGTAATGGGTCCGTTGTCTCAGTCCGTTGCACGGCACAATCGGTATGCAAATACAAGGTACATATTGGAAAAAAAGTATGAAAATAAGCCCTGGTTCGTGCCTCACCTCCGTTTTTCATAAGCGACACCCATTTTTATCTTTGCTCTGCTTTGTAGATGTGCTACAGAACTTGTTCTTCTTCACACAGCGCACAGTCAACCTGTGGAACTCCTTACCTGAGGAGGCTGTGAAGGCTAGGACTATAACAGGGTTTAAAAGAGAGCTGGATAAATTCATGGAGGCTAAGTCCATAAATGGCTATTAGCCGGGATGGGTAATGAATGGTGTCCCTAGCCTCTGTCTGTCAGAGGGGGGTGATGGATGGCAGGAGAGAGATCGCTCGATCATACCTGTTAGGTTCACTCACTCCGGGGCACCTGGCATTGGCCACTGTCGGTAGACAGGATGCTGGGCTAGATGGACCTTTGGTCTGACCCAGTAAGGCCATTCTTATGTTCTTATGTTCTTATGTTATGCCCTATAGGGAGGGAGGTCTGTGAGATCCAGGGCTGTGAGACTCCTGAAACCTAAATTCAAGGCCCTCACCCCGAGGATTTTAGAGAGGGTGGGGGAAAGGGGCATGTGAATGAGCCATCAAGGGCATGTGTAAGGAAAGTATTAGCGAGGCTTGAAAAAAAACTTGCCTCTGAGCCCTCTGCCTGTCTCTGACGTCAAAGGGGATGTCTTGACTCAGACTTACTTTGTGGTGATCTACAGCCAAGTTCGCTAGCTTGAGCGGCCCTACCACAAAATAACCCCGGTGGGTTGGGTTAGCCACACAGAGTAGCTGCATTCCTTCTGCATTACGAGCTTGAGCATCCGCAGCACTCCATCTTCCTCGCCACCCCGGCCAGGCCAGCTGCCTCACGTGGAACGCAGCACCTAACTCAAGCTAGAGATTTCTGTGTGTGGACGGGAGTCAGGGTAGGGGCAGTGCTCAAGTTAGACCTTGAGCTAGCACTGCAGTGGGGACAAGCCCTTACGTTAAAAGTGGGGCATGAGATCATCCCCTCCCATTTTGAAATGCTGCAGGAGGGGGCTCTGTGGGAGGAAATCTCTAAATGGAGTCGCCTCCTCCTCCTCTTCCCCCCAAACCTAGTTGGAAGAGCCAGGACCAGCTTCTCAGAGGCCCTGTGGCTCTGGTTTTGGCTGGGCAGCCCTCTGCTTCCTGGCTTCATTGGAGTGCTGAGAGTGTGTGTGTCCATGGTCCCAAAGGGGCTACGCAGGAAAGGCTGGGGGCTGAAATATCTTTTTCTGTTAAGGCCCTCAGAGGCTGAAGGTGAATGATGTATGTCTCTTCCCCTGCCTTCTCCTCACCCTATAAGACCCCCCCTGCCCCCCCAGCATGGAGTGTCCTCTACTACAGTGACAGGGGAAGGGTATCACCACAGGGGCTGATCCTCCCTTCTGCATGGAGAAGGGGAAGCTGTTCAGGGGATTCATATAGCCATGGGGGAGGTGTTTTGGGGCCAAGGGAAAACGCTGCGTAAACCTGTGTGCTTTCACACCCATAAAATACAACAGAATCTCCCAAATTTCCGCCTCCCCCTGGCCACACACTGCTCGCTCCCCCTCTCCTGTCTAGGATGACCAGACAGCAAGTGTGAAATATGGGGACAGAGGTTGGGGTGTGTGGGGGGGTAATAGGCGCCTATCGAAGAAAATGCCCCACATATCGGGAAATATTAAATAGGGACATCTGGTCACCCTACCCCGTCTCAGGAAGGGTTTACAAAACATCTCCACTGATGCTGCCTGAAAATTTTTAGCCCCAATTTCTTCTCTCAGGGAGCAAAGCTGCTTCGGGGAGACTGGAACGTTTTTGGAACTGGTGTCTTGTTTCCGAACGGTTTAGTTACAAAGAAACCTGAAAGAAAAAATCTGATATTCGCACAGCTCTAGTTGAGAGGCCTCAGGTCTTCTTGGGTGTCCAGTTTAAGACCCTCAAGGCCTATTTTTCAGAGGTGCTCCAAGCTCCAAATTCCACTTGGAAACCAAGGGTCCTGTTAGTGCTGAATATCCGTGAAAACCAGGCCTGAAGGGGAAGTTGAGCACTGAAATCTATGGAGATTGTTGGCTTTTCGGGGCAGCTTTTTGTTCTGTGTATGTAGACACAGCTCAATGGCTAGTGTTACAAAAATGCAATGGGAGCTGGAGGGGGTGGTGGTGCCTGCAGGCAAGAGCTTCACAGAGGCACTTGTGTGCCTCCGCCTAGGAGCCGGACTTGCTTCTGGCCACTTTTGGGGCCCAGCACGGTCCACGGTGCCAAGACCGGCAGGAAGCCTATCTTAGCTGCACTGCTGACTGGGAACCGCTGGAGGTGAGCCCGTGCCTCAACCTCCTGACCCAGCCCAGAGCCCCCCCAAACTCGGAGCTCCCTCCTGCACCCAGGGCCGGCGACAGGGGGGTACTACGGGTACAGCTGTACCGGGCCCCCGGACTTTAGGGGGGGCCCGGTACACAGCTGTACCCGTTGTCGTCCCCCCTTGTCACCGGACCTGGAGAGCGGGGAAGGGGCGGGGAGGGGGCGCGTCTCTCCCCTAGACAAGCGAGCCTGGCCCCAGCAGGAGCTGTGAGCCCGGCCGGCGGTAGCAGCACTGTCCGGGGGGGAGGTGGGGGGGTGGGGGAAGGGCGGCTCACGCAGCTCTCGCTGCTTGGGTGGGGTGGGAGCCGCTGTCGGCTGGGCTGGGGGGGCCCCCATCCGCTGTAGGCTGGGCTGGGGGGAGGGGAGCGCCGGCTGGGCTGGGGGGGGCCCAGCCGCTGTCGGCTGGGCTGGGGGGGGCGGCTGGGCTGGGGGGGGCCCCCAAACTATCAAAGTATGGGGGCCCCCAAATTTCTGTCACCAGCCCTGCCTCCACCCCAAACCTCTCTTCCCCAGAGCCTGCACCCCCCCAGCCTAGAGCCCTGATACCCTCCCGCATCCCAACACCCTGCCCCAGCCAAGTCCTGCTCCGAACTCCTCATACCCGGCCCCACCTGCACAAGTAAAGTTACCCTCAGGCTATGTCTACAGTGGCACAGCTGCAGCGCTTTGTGTAGATGCTCATTATAGTGACTGGAGTGGTTCTTGTTGCTGTAATTAATCTACCTCCCTGGGAGGTGGTAGCTAGGTCGACAGGAGAATTCTTCCATCGACCTAGTGCTGTCGATACTGGGGGTTAGGTCGGCATAGCTTGGGGGTGGCCAACCTGAGCCTGAGAAGGAGCCAGAATTTACCAATGTACATTGCCAAAGAGCAACAGTAATACGTCAGCAGCCTCCCAGCAGCTCCCCTCCCCCCCCAGCTCCCAGTGCCTCACGCCCACTTGGAGCCCCGCCGATCAGCGCTTCCCCCTCCTTCCTCGCACCTCCCGATCAGCTGTTTCGCGGCGTGCAGGAGGCTCTGAGGGGGAGGAGCGAGGGCATGGCAGACTCAGGGGAGGAGGCGGGAAGGGGTGGAGCGGGGACAAGGCCTGCGGCAGAGCCAGGGGTTGAGCAGCGAGCTCCTCCGGTACATTGGAAAGTTGGTGCCTGTAGCACCAGCCCCAGAATCGGTACCTAGACCAGGAGCCGCATGTTAACTTCTGAAGAGCCGCATGTGGCTCCGGAGCCACAGGTTGGCCACCCCTGGATAGCTAGAACTTTGGGGGAGGGGAAGGGGGTGTAGATTTTTCACACCGTTGAGAGACGCAGCTTTGCTGATGTCACTTTTCGGTGTTGACAGGATTGGGCCCCGATATGATTGCAGTGGTACCCACGATTATTAGTCCGTTCCACCCTCCTCAGCCCCCTCCTTTTTCAAAATGCTGCAGTTCCGATAGACTGCTGACCTCTTTCAGCCTGCTGGGAAGTCTATTGTGGGTCCTGAACACCCGAATGTCCAGGCTTGTAATGGACATCTAGCTAGATCAGGGACAGGTGACCTGTGGCATGCCAGCTGATTTTCAGCGGCACTCACATTGCCCGGATCCTGGCCACCGGTCCGGGGGTTCTGCCTTTTAATTTATTTTTAAATGAAGCTTCTTAAACATTTAAAAGCCCTTATTTACTTTACATACAAAAATAGTTTAGTTCTATATTAAAGACTTATCAAAAGAGACCTTCTAAAAACATTAAAATGTATTACTGGCACGCAGAACCTTAAATTAGAGTGAATAAATCGGCACACCACTTCTGAAAGGTTGCCGACCCCCTGACCTAGATTCTTAATCTTGCTATTTATGGCACTTTATGAACAGGCCGGAAGAGATGACTTCTACCCCAGGATGCTTGCAGTCTAACCTGCAGGATTTTTGGGTTGATGTTTTTTGGTGTGGTTTGGCTTTTTAACTATTTCTATATTTAGGGAGTTTTCACAGGTTTGCATATCCTAGGCATGTAAATACCAGAGCCAATACAATACACATTACAACAGAGAGCTTTTGTTTAGAGAAATGTAACACGGTACTGTACTCACTGGATCTCTCACTTTGCCCAGGTGTTAGCCTGCTACTGTGTGAGCATGTTTACACTGCCCGTGACATCTCATTTCTAGTGATTTGATTAAACCAAGTGAAATCTCGGATGACGTGAATTTAACAAACCAGCACATCTCTGAACTGTTAATATTTAAACAAATCAGATGAGTGTGCTGGGTTTTTTTTGCTGGTGGATGTACGTGACTGTTAGATATTTGGTTACTAATTATTCGAGTTGCTATGTGTCCTCTGTTTTGCAGGGTACATAACTAGTGCATTCATTTTTCAGTGACAGCCACTTTTGTTTGAACCGTTCCTCTAGAACTGGGCTATTTTTCTTTTTTCCAACCGGAGGCTAGCAGACGCTATCAGCTCGTGATAAGAGGTTAATTCCTCATTTCCTCGTGGGTGACCATTTCTGGTGGGAAGCCCCAGTAGATTACCCTGGGATCATTTGGTAATTAATATCCATTAATTTGTGCTAGTTGGTTATACATTTCATTCAGTACCCTCTAATGACTGGAGATGTCCACCATATAGGTATAAAATCTCCTCATTTCCCAACATTTAGCACCCTAATTTGCAGATTTTCATTTGGCAAAACTCTTAGTGTAGTAAAGATGACCGGGTTGAGCCGAGGATTAAAGGGTTATGGTGCATTATTATTGATTTTGATTTGCGTTGTGGTAGTGCCTAGAAGTGTCATTCAAGGATCAGGCCCCTTTGTGCTAGGCTCACAGGATGAAAAGACAATTCATGTCCCAAAGAGCTCATGATCCAAGTACTAATGACTGTTGATTGGCCAGGACTGTTTGAATCAGAGAATCATAAAAAATCAGGGTTGGAGGGGACCTCAGGAGATCATCTAGTCCAACCCCCTGCTCAAAGCAGGACCAACCCCAACTAAATCATCCCAGCTTGGTGGAGGGTGCAGATAGATGGGTGGGATGACACCATGCTGGGAGGAGTTGCAAGCACGTTGGAATGAGAATGGGAGTGAGTGATGGAAGGAGAAGCCAGTGAAGTAAGTTTAAAGAGGGATTTGGTTTTGGGTTCTCCCGCCGTTGGCTTCAGCAGGTTATCTGTGTATCATTGCTGTGCTCGCTGTTGCATGCAGAAGTAGAGCTCCAACTTCCTCCTTTAAGTTTTTCCTCTTTGTTTACTGAAAAAGGCAAGAGGAAGAAGAGGTTTTCTCCACGAAATCTGCTGACCTTGTGTGAAGGATGAAGATAATACCATGGAAGAAAAAGAGCTTTTCTGTAAGGCTGTGTCTGCACTGGGAAACTTGATAGTGATACTTCTCCACTGGTGTTAGCAAAGGTGGAGGCTGTAGGGTAGATCAGCATCGTAGCTAAAAATAACAAAACCAAAGACCTGAGTCCTGTTCCTACTGGAGTCACATTGATGGTAAATTATGACTTCAGAGTTTCTTAGTTTTAGACCCGTCTGAACCATCACTACTGAATGACAGCAGGTACCAAAGGGTATCCATTAAAGTACAGCTGCGGATGCTGACTGTCCAAAGGCACATTCTGATTGGCCAGTGGGGTCTTCTTGATGTCACCAGTGTTCACCAATTTCCAGCTGTATTCAGCTAGGACCTTCTGGTTGACTTATTCAAAAAGCCCCTAAGACCATTGTGATAAAGGAGGAAAATGTTATGATGCTTCACTGGTAAAAAAAACAGGACAGCGAGTCCTTCAAAGTTACTGAACCTTGTTAACCAAGCCAACCAACTTCCAGTGGATTTTGATCTGAACTGCTTATTTGTATCCCCATCTGTCTGTCTGCATTGATACTCTTGCGTGACATTAGAATTCAAAGAGCTGATACAGAAAGCTATTTATACATTGTTTTCGTCTGAAAAATAGCAGTTAGAGGTGTCAGATTGGGTGGAGACTATAAATTTACTAGTAAATACAGTTCAGATCATGCAACCATCCCTTGTTACCTTGCCTCACAGTCCCCTCCTGTTTCCAGTCTCATCCACTGGTTCCCCTGTCCATATGCTCTTTTCTCTTCCCCCTCTTTGTTCTTCATGTTTTTTTTTCTTTATCTCTGTTCTTACAACTTTTCTCCAAGTATTGTCACTGTAGCTTATAAACAAACATCTTAGGAGTGCAGCTCCTTCAAGATGCACGAATAACAAACCAACTGGAAAGATGCTGGCTAAGTGCATGTGTTGTGCCCCTCTCGTGGCTGACTTATAGAGGATAAGAGTCTACCACTGCTACCAGCTAATGAAGGCACTCCTTTTGGTCCAGTGGTAGAGGCCCATACTTTGAGGGTGAATGTCTCAGGCTTGCTCCTTGCTGGTGGACTTGTGAAGGGGATTGTTACAAAACCAAGCACATGATGTTATTTTCATTACCCTTTCCTTCACTCCCACCTTGATTATCACTTGTCCTGTTTGGTCTAAACTTAGCTTGTAAACTCTATAGGGCAGAGAGGTCTCTAAAGTGCCATATTCACCGCAAGCATTGTAGACATAAGCTGTGTCAGGAATTCTTAGTTATGTCCTTCACTGCGTGACAGTCCAAGTCCAGAAGCAAAAGATCAGCTATTGGTGTAACTCTACAAATCAAACTTAAATGGAAACAGAAACCTGCTGAGGACGATCTTTTCCCCATCTTTCTATTTCCTGTTGGCCTTTCCTGAAGCAATTGCTGCCAATTGAGCAAGTAAAGTTTTTGCAACTTGTCATTTTCATCTCATATTGCTAGGCCTGTTCTTCTTCTTTTTTTAATCACTTCCTGAATTTCTGTGCCTGCTTCTACCCAAACCAGTTTCTTTCCCCCCACACTCCAAATATTTCAGGTAATTTGGCAGGCAAAACCCTGGGCTCCTAAGTGGACAATAATTATTGTCTTGGGTGCCTGTAAATCAAACCAGCAATAACAACAATGATTAAATTGCTATAAAACAGACAAAGGATGACATTTTGGAACACAATCCTGAACGTTGAAAGCAGGGTTTTCGTCTTCTTGCTTTGCATATATGGGGAAATGCTTTAGAAGGAGGTGTCCATTGTCAAACGTGCATAAGTGACTTAGGAGTCTAACTTTCCAAACAGCTCTGTACATATGGAATAGAGCAGGCCTGAATGCTAGGTGCCCTCCACTCGAGTTGGTACATGGCTCCTTGCAGCTTAGAGCCCTTAGGGTGTTTTTTTTGAAGTGGCTGGAATGTTAGTTTCCATTTGTTCGGAATTCTGTGTGTCTTTTGCAGAATCTGGAAACATCAGCTGCTGATTTGTCACCTTGAAATTGTTTGTTTAGTCTTTCCGTGGGTAATACTGTAAAAGTGTAAAGCATTTCTGGGTTTCTGTTAACAGCTCTAGCAAAGAGCAAAGAAGGTGGTTGGGGGTGAGAACTGAACTGGTGCTATATTAAGGTTCCCTATATATATCTATTTACAAGATTTTGTGAGCAAAAACATTTCCCGTCTTGTGCTTAATTTACTTTGGAATTCAGGCCTTGTCCACCCTGAAAGACTTGTAGCTGGGAAACTAGTAAAACTGTGTCAAACCAAGGGGCTGAGGGTGAAATCCTGTCCCTGTTGAACTCGATGACCAATATCCCATTGACTTGAATAGGGTTTCACCTTGAGTTGAACTATAGAGGGGGGGAAAGGGATTTGTAGTCATGCTTTTTAAAACTGATTTTCATACCCATTAAATTCTGGTGCATAATAAACATGAGGGAGAAGGAACATCATTGTTAAAGTTGTACCACCTCTGCCCCTTATTAAGGTGTCGGCGCTCCCAGTACTTATCTCTGAGAGCCCCAAAAGGTCCTTTAGTAGAACTAGGGAAGACCAGACTTGACTTCCCTGATGGTTGTAAAGTTTACAAATAACCAAAACGTTCTCCTGTGCCCCCTACCACGAACAACAAAAATCCTTTCCGCGTTCCTTTGTTCCTTGAAACCCCGCTTCATCCACAAATCCACCTGCTCTTCGGTCTTCCTGTTCCTCCTTGAAACTCTCCTTTGCGTGACGTCTTCCAAAACTTGGCTGCTGTTAGCAGGGCTGTCCCTAGACATTGTGGTGCCCTATGCAATACAAATAATAAGAATCCTAAATAATCCGGTAAAAACAAAGCCAGAGGCACCCTTTGCATGTCACCTTTAAAATAATCATGAGGGACCATAAGGACGGCCGCACTGGGTCAGACCAATCGTCATCGAGCCCAGTATCCTGTCTTCCGACAGTGGCCAACGCCAGATGCTTCAGAGGAGATGGTATGATGGGACTGGCTACAATGGCATGTGGCCCATGGGCGACTGCCAGTAGCAAAAATCCCCAACCACTGGAGACGGGACAGTAGATGGGGAGGGCTCTGAGTTACTACAGAGAATTATTCCAGGGAGTGGTGGGTCTTCCCCATGTGCCCGGGGTCTAACTGATCACCCTATTTGGGATCAGGAAGGAATTTTCTTCCCGTTCAGATTGGCAGAAACCCTGGGGGGTTTCGCCTGCTCTTACAGCATGGGTCACTTGCAGGTGTAAGCTAGTGTAAATGACGAGTTCTTGTAACTTGGTCTTTAAATCATGATTGGAGGATTTCAGTAACTCAGCCAGAGGCTCTGGGTCTATTACAGCAGGGGATGAGGTTCTGTGGCCTGGGAAGTGCAGGAGGTCAGACGAGGCGATCACAGTGGTCTCTTCTGACTTTAAAGTCGATGGGTCTGTAACAGAACAGGCAATCATTGAGTGATCCACCCCTGGTTGTCCACTCCCAGTTTCCGGCAGTAAATGTGGCGTCTCTGCTCTCTGCCTTTCTTCATTTTATGTGCCTCCATTTTTCATGCACTCTTCTGTTTCTGGTCTGTGACTCTTGATTTTTGACTCCCTTTGACTTTTCAGAGGGGTCGGATTCCTGGATCTGAGCCTGACCTCACAGCTTTCATCCTGGGTGGGATTCAAAACCAGACAGGGCCTTTTTTGGTTGATTTTGGTTCAGAAGCAGCCAAACTATCCCGCAAAAGAGCTCTGGCGACTTTAATGCAGTCTGCACCTGAATTCAGCCCCTGAATTCAGACCCCTAGCGCTAACCTAATCTGCAGCTGAGTGCTGCTACTGTCTTGCCTCTCGTTCGAATATCCAGGGTGTGTTAACCCCTCTAAATAGCTCTGTTATATTTTTACAACATACATAACAGAGTACAGAGCTGGTGGCGATTGGGGGTGTGTGTGTGGGAATGTGTCATAATGAACCATTCTGGAGGTCAGAGGAAAATATTTTTAGCCCTTGTATCAAATCCTCTTTGAAACGACATATATTATTCATCTGACTTTGCTTCCGCAGATCTCTGGATTCAGCTTGTGAGAAGGGGAATTCTGAGCTCTCTGCCCCATATAAGGGATGGTGTGGACAGGGCACTGGGCTGGGAACCAGAAGAACTAGGTTCTATTCTTACCTCTGCCACTGGCAAGCACTCAGATAGCAAATGTACATCACTTGCTGTGGCAAAAATCCTGCTGTCCTGAGCCGAACAGCGCTGGAGAGACAGAAACCAGGCCTGAGTGGGGGACCTTCTTATTTCAGGTTTAAGATTAGCAGCTGTGTTAGTCTGTATCTGTAAATAAGACAAGGAAGACTTTGTAGCACCTTAGAGACTAACCAGTTTATTTCAGCATAAGCTTTGCTACAAAGTCTTCCTTGTCTTCTTATTTCAATATCAATCTCTGTAACTTGAGCTGATGATCGGTGCTTACTGTTATGTTTCTGGCATACAAACCGAGAAGTCCGATTAAAAACATAAATCACTCCTGCTGGAAGATTGCAGATAACACTGTTTGAGAATCCAGAATGAAAACACACCCTAACCAAAACCAGCGTGAGACAAAGCAGGCTACTCCCTAAGGCAGAGAGACACCGCTCACCCCACTGTTTTAGGGTAGCTCTTTCGAGACTCTTTGATCGTATGCTTCCCTACAGAGCTCCCTCTCCCTCGTCACTGGCAATCAGGACCAGTAACTCCTTCCCAGTTAAGGTGACAGCCTACAGTTCCAACAGTTCTCAAATACACCACACCTACATTGCGACTCCAGTCACTCAAAGGAGAGTGCTGGAGACCATCTGTGGCCCAGCCTCAAGGACGATAGTGCGGCCCATAAAAATAGTGGACTAGTATGTTTCCAGGGGGTTAGAAATTCTAGCGCCACTGCATTCTAACGCCACGAGTTGAACCCATATTGCTTTCTGGGAACTCTGCACCCAGCACAAACTTGAAAACCCAGAGATGACTTGACCTTATTTATAGGCTGACCATATTTCCTTTAGACAAAAACGGGACATTGGGAGGGCAAAAACGGGACAGGGTGTGGGGGGGGGGGGCATGGCCCCACCTGGGCCCCCCAGCACCGGGCGGGGGGGAGGCAGAGGGGGGTTGGGGGGGATGGATGGAGGAATAAGCAGAACAGGGATGGGGGATGAAGAGGATGGAGGGAGAGAGAGAGAAGGGGGGATGAGGGATGAAGATGATGGAGGGGACGGAGGGAGAGAAGGCACGAAGGTGAGAAAGGGAGAGGATGGATGGATGAGAGAAGATGGGGGTAGGGAGCAGGGTGGATGGAGGAGGCAAGGGACAGCGAGAAGGAGGGATGGAGAGAAGGGAGATGGAAGAGGAGGCAGTGGACGGAGGGAGAGAGAGAAGGGAGGGATGGAGAAGGGGGATAGAGAGAAGGAAG
This sequence comes from Sternotherus odoratus, assembly GCA_032164245.1. NCBI lineage: Eukaryota > Metazoa > Chordata > Testudines > Kinosternidae > Sternotherus > Sternotherus odoratus. Next base: position 96,888,030 of record JAVMKO010000007.1, read on the forward strand.
AGAGGGATGGAGGGATAGAGAGAAGGGAGGAAGGGAGGGATGGAGAAGGGGATAGAGAGAAGGGATGGAGGAAGTGAGAGGAGGCAGTGGACAGAGGGAGAGAGCAGGGAGGAAGGGGGGGATGGAGAGAAGGAGGAATAGAGAGGAAGAGGCTGCAGCGGGCGACGGGCTGGAGGAGGCGGCAGATCAGAGCTGTCAGGAGCCGCAGCTGGGAGCGGAGCGAGCCGGCGGGGGGGGCTGCCGGCCAGGTTTTCTGAAGAGAGAAGGGACGGAGGGAGTGAGAGGAGGCAGTGGACAGAGGGAGAGAGCAGGGACGGAGGGAGTGAGAGGAGGCAGTGGACAGAGGGAGAGAGCAGGGAGGAAGGGGTAGGCTGACCATACGTCCCGTTTTGAACGGGACAGTCCCGTTTTTTTAATGTTTTTTAACCGTCCCGTCTTTTTGACCAAAATATCAATTTTGTCCCGTTTTTGGGGCAGGACTCAGAAAAAACATGGAATCATAAAATGTCCCCCCCCGCCGCCGCCGCCGCCGGCTCGCTCGGGCCCCCGGCTGCGGCTCCTGACAGCTCTGATCTGCCGCCTCCTCCAGCCCACCGCCAGCTGCAGCCTCCTCCTCTCTATTCCTCCTTCCCTCCCTTCTCTCCATCCCCCCCTTCCTCCCTGCTCTCTCCCTCTGTCCACTGCCTCCTCTCACTCCCTCCGTCCCTTCTCTCTTCAGAAAACCTGGCCGGCAGCCCCCCCCCCCCGCCGGCTCGCTCCGCTCCCAGCTGCGGCTCCTGACAGCTCTGATCTGCCGCCTCCTCCAGCCCGTCGCCTGCTGCAGCCTCTTCCTCTCTATTCCTCCTTCTCTCCATCCCCCCCTTCCTCCCTGCTCTCTCCCTCTGTCCACTGCCTCCTCTCACTTCCTCCATCCCTTCTCTCTATCCCCTTCTCCATCCCTCCATCCCTTCCTTCCTCCCTTCTCTCTATCCCTCCATCCCTCTCTTCCTTCTCTCTATCCCCCTTCTCCATCCCTCCCTTCTCTCTCTCCCTCCGTCCACTGCCTCCTCTTCCATCTCCCTTCTCTCCATCCCTCCTTCTCGCTGTCCCTTGCCTCCTCCATCCACCCTGCTCTCTACCCCCATCTTCTCTCATCCATCCATCCTCTCCCTTTCTCACCTTCGTGCCTTCTCTCCCTCCGTCCCCTCCATCATCTTCATCCCTCATCCCCCCTTCTCTCTCTCTCCCTCCATCCTCTTCATCCCCCATCCCTGTTCTGCTTATTCCTCCATCCATCCCCCCCAACCCCCCTCTGCCTCCCCCCCGCCCGGTGCTGGGGGGCCCAGGTGGGGCCATGCCCCCCCCCCACACCCTGTCCCGTTTTTGCCCTCCCAATGTCCCGTTTTTGTCTAAAGGAAATATGGTCAGCCTAGGAAGGGGGGGATGGAGAGAAGGGAGGGAAGGAGGAATAGAGAGGAGGAGGCTGCAGCTGGCGGCGGGCTGGAGGAGGCGGCAGATCAGAGCTGTCAGGAGCCGCAGCCGGGGGCCCGAGCGAGCCGGCGGCGGCGGCGGCGGCGGCGGGGGGGGGACATTTTATGATTCCATGTTTTTTCTGAGTCCTGCCCCAAAAACGGGACAAAATTGATATTTTGGTCAAAAAGACGGGACGGTTAAAAAACATTAAAAAAAACGGGACTGTCCCGTTCAAAACGGGACGTATGGTCAGCCTACTTATTTAAGTGCAAACAGAGCTCATCACCTATGAGCTGGTGCGCTGCAGAGAAACACAATTTCTGTGTAAGTTGCTGAACACCTCTGCAGCTGGGCCTTTTAGCGATACCCTCCCCCAACCTCTACTATGTGAGCTCAAGGAGAACTCCTCTATAGCAGGTCCCATATCCTCCTTGTGGGCCCGCCACTGGAGGGCTAGCTAGCCCTCACAGATCTCGTCCGTTACAAGGGGACCATGCTTCAGGCGTGCTGTCTTTCAGTCTAAGAAGCAGTGACCGGTTTTACTTTTCTTACTCCTACTACAAGGGATGTGTCTTAAACAGAAACTGCAAGGTCACCATGAAATAGGAAGCACTCACTAGTGAAGCTGGCTGGTGTCACACAGGCCCACAGGGCCACTGAGTCAGGGATGTAGGCAACTGGGTTTGCCAGGTTTAGAATTCACTTGAAAATCGGTCTCTCCATGTTTAGAACAGCACTTTGGCGCCTCGAAGGGTCAAGATTTTGTGTACGGCATAAGGCACTGCTGCGGTTTTTGAATGTATCTCCGTCCCCTGGAGTTCTAGCAGCTCAGCGACATTCAAACAAGAATCTTTGCTTGCGTAATGCAGGCTTCTCTACTGTTTGACGATTAAAAAACTGCAGCCTGCCCTTGGAATGTAGCATCTTTACATGAATTGTGTATGGGGGGCGGGGAGGAATGTTTTTTCTGATGTTCCCAACCCCACTCCTGCTTCCCTTGTTCTCACATCTCCGAATCAGATACCCTCCCTGGGAGAGCCCAGTCACTGTCCCCAGTTAGTTACCTCAGTGTAAACCCTGGGTAACCTGGGAGTCAACAGTTGGGGGGGTTGACATGGATGTAAATTGAGGCCAGATTTTTATCCGAGTCCATCACTGGCCTGTCATTAGAATGTCCCTGGCCATGCTCTGCATACTCCGTCTCTTCCCTAGCAGGATACTGGAAGGTGAATACTCCAGAGGCCGACACACTGCCTCTGCAGGGAACTATTCTACAGCCTGTGGGCAACTGCTAGACTTCCACAGGCGCTCAGCAAAGCTGCATCCTCGTGCTTCTTAGCAAGTTCATAAGGAAATAGTAAAAAAAAAACCCCACCCCTTTTTGTAAACAAGTCAAAAATAACAGGACATCTCTCTCTATAATCTCGCTGTGGCTGTGGCTGTGGATTGCCGCTCAGCCCGCCACAGGTGTGCCACAGATAGCAATGCTTCCAAGTTCTTCAAACTGCTTCTGAGCACGTTGTCACAGTGAGAGCCGGTCGAGAGAGTTTTCTAACGGGCGTCCTTTTCCAGCAGCCAGTCCTTGGAGGTCGTTCAGTTTGGTGCTTAGAATTTGGTGTGGGGATGGTTTATAAAGCTGGCCGTGCCACTCCGGTGTGGCTGCGTTCTGGTTCATAAGTACATCTTCTCTGTGGAAAGTCCTTTGGTTATTGGCGAATGGGTTCAAAAATCTTGCCATGGCAAAGCCTTCTCTGCAGAAGAGATTCTACACAACAGGAGAGCCCAGCCCAGCCCAGGTCCCCGAACAGAAGAGGCGAATGAAGCTCGGATGCAGATGATGAGGATTCCTGAGCTTGCTGGCGTCAACGAGGCCAGTAGCTAGCTGAGTAACTCCATTGGAAGCTGACAGTTGCCCTGGATTTACCCCAGCACAGCTGGACTTTTATCTGACTGCCCCCCGTGGCAGTGTAATCGGGGCATGCTGGGCATATTCTGCCATCTTCTTACAGGAGTTTACCATCTCAATTGTCATGGCATTCCAGTTGCTTCAGGATGTAGCACAGACCTTATGATGCGCCAGTGAAGGGGTTTCCGGCCTAAGTTTTAGTCAGCACACACACCGCATGTCCCTTACGGGCTTGAGTCCACCCCAAAACATCAGGAGGAATTTGGCTTCACTACCCTTTGATTAGAACCCAAACTCATCTGGGTCTTGAAACCATCAGCTACTAGCAATAATAGCTCCTGATGCATGGCTTTTAAGTTCTATACCTCAAATGGAGTATCTGTTATAACTTTCTGAATCCCCTTGGGCTAACCGCTAGCACAAACAGCCTCCTAAGATGAAAAGGGAAGGTGTCTGGATTTGTGTTTGTGGACACACAGGGCCTTCCGTGAGAACTAGTTGTGGGCATGTTGCTCTGGATCGTTGTGTTGGGTCGTATGTATCTAGTGGGTCTGTCCTGGGCCCTGTACCATTCACTAATGACTTGGATAATGGAGTGGACAGTATGCATATAATATTTGCGGTTGACCCCACGCTGGGAGGAATTGCAAGCACTTTAGAGGACAGGATTGGAATTCAAATGAACCTCGACAAATTAGAGAATTGGTCTGAAATCAACAAGATGACATTTAATAAAGACAAGTGCGAAGTACTAGACATAGGAAGGAAAAATCAAATGCACAGTAACAAATGAGGAATAACTGGCTAGGTGGCAGTATGGCTGAAAAGGATCGGGGGGGGGGGTTATAGTGGATCACAAATTGACTCTAAGTCAACAGTGTGATGCTGTTGCAAAAAAAAAAAAGTGAATATCATTTTGGGGTGGACTAACAGGAGTGTCATATGTAGGACACAGTAGGTGATTGTTTCCCTGTACTCGGCACTGGTAAGGCCTCAGCTGTATCCAGTTTAGGAAAGATATGGACAAATTGGAGAGAGTTCAGAGGAGAGCAACAAAAATGATAAAAAAGGTTTTGCAAACCAGATATACAGGAGTGGGATAAAAGGCTGGAGAGATGAACTTATTCCCAAATTAAGCTGCAGACCACAATCCCTCTTCAAAAAAAAAACAAAACCCAACCCCAGAAAACGTTTTCAATTTTTAAAAAATTGAAAAAATATATTTTTGTGAATGTTTTCTTTTTCTGTTCCCATCCAACATTCTACTGAAAACTATTTAGACACACCACACATTTTACCGCCAACCAGTTCTAGCGAAATCCACCCTGATCTTGCGACTTTGCTGAGTGTCTGTGATGGAAGCTGGAGTGACCACTTGCAGAAGTGGCGTCTCATCACAACTGGAAGTTCCCCTTTTGTGTTTGGAGGTTTTTAAGAACAGATTAAACAATGATGGAAATTCCACTATGGTCCATGGAAGCCTATTCCAATGCTTAACTATGCTTATCATTCAAGTTTTTCTTAATATCTTACCTAAAACACCCCTACTGCAAATTAAGCCCATTACTACTTCTCCTACCTTCAGGGGACTTGGAGGACAATTGATCACCATCCCATCTGTAACCTATTAATATCTTTGAAGAGTCTTCTCAGGTCTACCCTCAGTTTTTTTTCCTCAGGACTAAACATGCCCAGTTTTTTAAATCGTTCCCCACTGGTCAATGGAACAGAATACATCCCTGTATTAACACCCTACACCATTGTAATAACCTTTGTACAACATATGCCTTGTAAGGTATCACCTGAAAGCTCATAATTCGTTGGTCAGTATTGTCCTGGTAAAATGTATGTGGCAACATTGTATGTGAAGTTATAAGATTCCCTGTATAATGTTATTAAGATATGTGCCAAACCCCACAGCCCTGCCCAAACAAAGGTTGACAAACAAGTCTATCCTAAACAACGGACTGTGTACTCTGCTTAACTTACATTTAAGCAGTACACACAGTCATGAAGCAGGAAAGGAAACAAAAAAAGCTCAAACGGGTGAGGAAAAGCCAGCTGGAAATATCCTTCCACATAGACTCTGTCTCCTAAGTGCACATCTGGAAAGTTTTCAAGAGGGGGAGTGAAACTATAAAAAGGATGGATAAAACACCCCAAAGGACCCCTTCTCTCTCTCTCTCTCTGCCGGTCACATTCACTGCACCTGAAAAGGACAAAGAAAGCATTCATTGGACAATATGGTTAGGGGTCCTGACCTTACAAGGTTTGGTCAGTAAGACTGTTGAAAGCATGTGGTGAGAAACTTGGCTTGAATCTAATGCAGTTTTTTAAGTCCGGTATTAGTAAATGTTTTATCTTTATTTTCCCTGTAACCATTTCTGATTTCCATGCCTTGTTCCTTGTAGTCATTTAAAATCTCCCTCTTTGTAGTTAAACAGCTTGTTTTATTGTTTCATCTAATCCAGTGTGTTCAAGTTGAAGTGTCTCTGCTTGGGGCGACAAGTTGTGTGCAGATTATTCCCTTCAAGGAGTAACAGACTCAAAAGAGTTATCCTGTTCAGGAGGGGGCTGGGAAATACAGGACATACGTTGCTTGGAGGAAAATCTGAGCCTGGGGGTGCCCAGAATGTTAAGTTTTTACTGGAAAAAGTTTGCTTGTCTCAGCTCCAACCCCTGCAGAAAATACCTGGTCTCTCTTGAGTGTATGCAGAGAAACCCACGTGGCTGGAATAGGAGCAGACAGGGCCACACTGACCACTGAATTTTACATCAGGCATGGGTTTGGGTCACTGATTGTAGAGTATATGGAAGACAGGGATGCTGGAAAAAGGGTGGCCAAGGGCTTTGGCCCCCGTTACTTTTTACCAGCCATAAGGGTGAACGTTGTGTGGGGGTGGAGGGGGGTGGAAGGGATAGAGAGGACCAAGCGGGGAGTGATGTCTTGGAGGGAAGGAGTGGTGTAGGGGCGGGGCCTTGGAGAAAGGAGCTTCCCCGGCTCCTGATGGCTGTGGAATTTGCTGCTTATTTTTGGTTTTAAAGTCAGCTTAACAACACTTGCTGTAATTCACTCATCCTCTGATTGTGTAACCAAAGGGCCTAACAGATTTGAAAACACTTGATAACCTTTTTGATGCTGGCTGTTGCTCTCTCAACATTTTATTCATAAGAACGGCCATATTGGGTCAAGCCAATGGCCCATCTATTAGCTGGGTTCTGACAGTGGGTAGTGCCAGATGATTCAGAGGGAATGGACAGAACAGGGCAATTTTGAGTGATCCATCCCTGTCATCCAGTCCCAGCTTCTGACAGTCAGAGGGTTAGGGATACCCAGAGCATAGGGTGTACCCCTGACTGTCTTGGCTAATAGTTGTTGGTGGATGTATCCTCCATGAATGTATCTAATTCTTTTTTGATCCCAGTCATACTTTTGGCCTTCACAACAACCACCTGCAACAAGTTTCACAAGTTGACTGTGTGCTGGGTATAGAAGTATTTCCTTATGTTTTTTTAAACCTGCTGCCTATTAATTTAGTCAAGCAACCCTTAGTTCTTGTTACATGAAGGGTAAACAAGACTTCCTTATTCACGTTCTCCGCGCCATTCATGGCTTCATAGATTTCTATCCCATCTCTCTTTGTTGTCTCTTTTCTAAGATAAACAATCCAAGCCCCGGACTCCTTATTGTTTTTGTGGACACTGACTAAAATGGCTACCCCTCTGATACTTGAATCCAAGACCTTTATATTCTCATACGGAAGCTTTTCCATACTCTAATATTTTTAGCCACCCATCTATGTACCTTTTCCAATTCTAATGTATCTTTTCTGAGATGGGGTAACCAGAACTGCATGCAGCATTTAAGATGTGGGCATATCCTGGCTTTATGTGGTTTATCATCTTCTTTTCCTAATGATTCCTTGCATTTTGTTATGGCTGCTGCACACTGAGGTGCTGGAGTGTAATGTGATGAAGTTTTTAAGGTCAACCTTGACAAAGCCCTGGCTGGGATGATTTAGTTGGGGATTGGCTCTGCTTTGAGCAGCGGGTTGGACTAGATGATCTCTGAGGTCCCTTCCAACCCTGATATTCTATGCTAAGAAAAAACAGGTTTGGTTTCAGAAGGGAAATGGTTTGATGTGACACGAGGGGCTCAGGAATGCAAGCTGGTGGCCAGGCTGCTACAGGACACACACATCTCTCCGCATTTAGCATAGGCCATCTCCAGCGTCTATGATTTGAATGATGAAAGTACCGGCTGATTGGTGTGCTTGCGGCAGAGTGATGTGCTGGCTTTGGCAGTGGGGCAGGGTGCTGGAGGGAGAACCGCTTTCCAGAACCCGGAGAAAGGGTGGCTGGCAGAGGATGTATCTGACTCAAAACTGGCTCCGGGGCGTGTGGAGACTATTTCACCTCCCTCAGGTTTGTACAAAGGGGCGGCTGTATTAAACAGCGTGGGTGGGGGGGGTAGGTGTGGGTGTAGGTCTGTATTAGTGGTTTGTATTACCATCATGTCAGGAAGCCCTGGTCACAGAGCAGAACAAGAAGACAGTCTCTGCTCCCAGGGGGCTTACAATCGAAGTATAAGGCAAGAGGCAACAGATAAAGACAGGCTGACACGGGTGTAGAAGGAAACAGTCGGAGAATATTTTTAAGACACTGGCTGTGTTGGGGTTTAGGGTGGCGTGAGGAGAAGCCTGTAGATGAACAGGCAGAATGTGGGGAAGAATAGGCCTGAGTAGGCTAGACCAGGGCACAATGAGGGCTCGTTAGTGCTTGACACGCTCTGTTGGTGCATGATGTTGACCGAAAGCATCCCCTGTCCTTTGCCGAGGCCTGCCTAGGACTGGGCCTGGCCTCTCCAGGTGAGGACAGAAGGAGCCTTGCTCCCTTTGTTCCTCTTCCCGGCCCCTTCTCTTGTACCTCCCCTGTAAATATACACCTTGGAGGGAGATTTCTGGGATTGGACCTTTTAGAGAGTTGCATGGGACCCCTAAGTGCTGCCCCCCAGTCAAATCCATATTGGAAGTGGAAAAGGTTCAGAGAAGGGTGGAACAGCGAAAAGACTCTGAGGGAAACCGAGGCAGAATTATTGCTGCACTATGCCATGCCATCGGGGTGTGCTGCCACAGGCTTCTAAACCTGGTCACAGGCACTGTGCAGTCTTAGCACTCAGCCAGCCAGGACCATGTTGAAATCCCGCTCTTGCTAAGGACCTCCCTCTGCACAAGTCTCATGGTTAGCTTGCAGTTGCCTGACATGATCGGGAGATATTTGCATTCCAAAGCGTGCTTGTAGCTGCCACGGGGCAGGACAGCTGGGGATCTGCTTCCTGCTGCAGGCCTCTTTAAACTCCTACATCATCTCATGGGCCCTCCTGCTATTTCAGCCTTAGTGTTCACCAGGTCGACACGGGATTCCTTGCTCTCTAGCCATCACCGACTTTCACTTCCTGGACCTACAGCGGTTAAGTCTGCAGTGCTGAAATCCTTGCTGTGTGCAGACAGCCCTGCTGCAACTTCTCTTATTTCTCTGTCCTGCCTCTTCCACTTGTGTACAGACCTGCTAGAAATCCCCCTCCCCTCCAATGCTCTCTGACTATCTTAGTTTTGAACCATTTCCTGAATCTTCGTCCTGACATTATTCCTCTTTTCACTTTAGGCTTCCTGTTAACTGTTTGACTGTGGCTTCTACTTCCTTTCTGCAGGCTGCATACCCATCCCTACCCCTGCTTCCTTTTCCTACTGCTTGTGGCGATGTACTCTCTGCCCATGTTTGTCTCTTCTCAACCAGTTTAAGCTCTCTCACTCACAACCCAGAGCTATCCTTTCAGTTGGGGACATCTTCCATTCAGGTGTGGCTTGCGGCATCTGCTTCAGGCTTCTTATTTAGAGGAAGGACAGTTTGGCGCTTAAAGCACTAACCTGGGCCATGGGAAAGTCGGGTTCAATGCCTGCTCTGCCACAGACATTTCGTGTGACCTTGGGCAAGTGCTTTAGTCTGCCTGAGCCTCTGGTCCCTGTATGTAAAAGAGGTGGGAGGACATATACATTAAAGAGCATGAGGCACTGAGATAGGAATGTGATGGTGGCCATATAATTACCTCAGATAATTAGAGGTTTCGCCATTATGAGTTGAGGATGTTTCTATTATTTATACTACAAGAGCGCCTACAAATCTCAGTGACGATCAGGGCCCCATTGTGCAAAACTCTGCACTAGATCACTGTAATATTTAAGCCTGGTGGTTACGTTTTCCTGAAAGCCAGCATAGATTCATTGTTCTAGGTTTTCTCAAACTGAGACCTTCTCCAGTCCTGAATAAAGGGATCTCATTTTAGATATTCCTCAAACACAGGAGAAAAAATGTTGGAAAGGAAACTACGTGTTAGAAATGGCTAAACTGTGAGCATCTTAAACTCCAAGTGGAGGTGGCAATATTACCAATGATCTGTCTTGATCCTCTGTGACATGTTTTTTATTTGTGCTTGCAGAGTACTGATTTAACGAGCACAGCTGGCTACGACAGCATTATTCAGCATCTGAATGATGGCAGGAAGAACTGCAAGGAATTTGAAGACTTTCTGAAGGAAAGGTACAGCACTTTCTCTAAACACCTAGTTAGTCGTGACTAGGAAATAGGTCGGTAATTTTTCATCTGCTGTTCCACACCTGGTTTTTCTGTCTTTCACCTTCCACAGACGATGTTAAAATCTTCCATGTTGAACTATATGGATCACACTTTTTTATGCTGCCTCTGGTAATATGCTGCCTGTGGATTGCCACGGACTCTCAGGGGCGAAAAAAAATTGCAGGCCTGTTATTTACCAGGCTGCACGTGGCAATAAACTATATTGGTAAGGGATGCAAGGAGAGTGTGGGTCAGGACACGAGCTGCAGATACACACACCCACACACACAACTAAAATTAATCAATTTAAAGTTTTATTGGGATAATTACAAGGGGTAAGGGAGCAGTTTTTTGATTAACTAATAGACAATGAAACTTAAAACACACTGACTAAAATACCTACTAACAATATTTATAAACAAAGATGCAGCATTTTGTAATAATCGATACTTACAAATACAAACCAACATGTAACGACCGGCAAACGTAGAAGCTCTGTTTGAAAACATGTGAGCTGAGAGAGAGGCTTCGAGTTGATCAGGCTCGGTTACGGGGATACACGGATACATGGGATTCGATTTCGTTTTCCTCTCTCTGTCTGCACATGGCAGACAGATCCATAAGTACCAACTATGACATCACAAAAGGGGACGGGGCCCAAAACCTGTTTGTGTTCGCTTCTGATTGGCACAAGCAAAGTTTACACCAAGTAGGGGAGCAGGTGCCTCAAAGTCTGGCTTCGCCCCCAAAGGTGAGAAAATGCCCATTGTTATAGAATCCGGGAGAAACTGAATGACAAAAGAAGAGGCCAGGGCAATACCGGTATGGGCACGTTTCACAGGATGCAGACAGAAAGGGTATGGTTAGACTGAAGATTATAGCGCGTTTATTTGTAGCGCTTCCCAATGTAGCGCAATTGGTATCCCGCTAGAGACTGTACAGATTGAAACCTTGTAGCGCAAAATAATGGATACATTTGTCGCGCTTCTGGCGGCAGTAGCAGTTGCGGGATAGGGCAGGTATCCCAGCATTCAACTGGGTGCAACGTGCTTTGCAAAGGAGGGAGGTGAGGGGGAACTGGGAAGTTGTTCACAGGGAGACAAGATCTGGCTGTCAGTTAGTTTTCGTTAGCGAAAACTGACAGGCTGTCTATTTCAGACACAGCTCTGTCCGCAAGCATTTTCACTGATTATTTGCTGTGTGAGTTGTTAGAGAGAAACTGCAAAGCTACTTCCGCTTTTATAAAACAACACCTCACGTCATTTGCGTTACATGGCAAGTTGATTGTCTTTAATGGCTTGCTGATGGCCTTCAGTGGCTTGCTGATGGCTTTACATGGCTTGGAGGCATGCAAGAGATCCCATGGGTGTCCACATTCCCACCCTTGCGCTATAACGTTAGCGCAAAAAGGCTTATCACTCTGGGAAAGGAGGTTTAACACTTGCGCTTTAAACAGTGAGTCATTTAGCAAAATCTCTCTTTGAAGTGTGTTTGCTACGAAAATTATAGCGCTACTGGAGGGTTTTTGCGCCGCAAAGTGCCAGTCTAACCATGCCCAAACTGATCTGAACACTGCCAAGGAAATTTAATGTCAGTTCCCAAGCCGCGTGTTTGATTCTGCAGCCATTACGTGCCCGTAACTCCTATTGAAGTCAATGGAGGTTTCTCTGGGCATGGGGAGTTCAATCTATGGTACTTATGTGGCCCCCATTGTGAGGGGCTCATACTCTACAGTGATTGTTGGATGTTTTTTCCTAAGTGATCTGCTCTAGGAAGTATTTTGGGGGCAGTTCTAGAGCCTGTTACACAGGAGGCCGGATTAGATGGTCACAGTGGTTCCTTCTGGCCTTGGAATCCATGAACTCCATATGTTGGTCCTGTTTTCAGCACGGGATTGGATGAGATGACCTGCTGAGGTCTCTTCCAACCCTAATAGTCTATGAGTCTCTGACTCTTCAATGTGTGTAGCCCCCCCCAGCACACTCTTGTGAAGCGAGAAGAGGCTGTTATCTCTATTTTCCATGTTCTTCATGGGGAACCAGGTGACTTCTCAGGGAGCGTGTGCTGGAGCAAGGAATTGATCTTGGAATGATGCCCTAACCACTGGACCGTCCTTCCTTTCAGGTTAGGCCAGTTAGGCAGCTGGCATTTTATGGAAAACATTGGCAGGGAGAGGGGGCCAAAAAAAAGTCTACGCGAAACTATTCTCACTATAGTCTTGCCCTGTGGCTTCGTGAAGTATTTCAACGTCGATCCACCAAAACAAACGAAACATGTTTCTTACACCAGCAGCTCAGGAGTACTTTGAACATGTAATCTGGATTTATGGCCGTTATTGTTTTGTTGACTGACGTGAGGGAATCTCTAAAGCCTGGCACGGGAGGTGTGTGACTCCCAGATTGCTTTGGAATGGGCTCTCGTGACTTTCTCATGGACAGTCGGGAATTTTAGGGCCAATTTTTGTGTTTGACTGTTTCAGTTAAAAATGGAAGAAATTGGAAGTGTGCCAGTAGAGATCTTTTTATTTTTCTTTAAATTCTGTAGGGGTGGGGGTTGGTACTTCTGGCTGCTGCTACCCTTTACTCAAAACTACACTGGGGATACTGGTCTTATGTTTGCTGAATTAAAAGCATTTAAGGTTGTACTGAAAAGTTTACATGCCCTTTGTGGAACAGTGTACTTTTTTACAGGCTATTCAGCAAGCAGTTTTTGGCATCATGCATCTCTGTGTCATTGAGCTCGAAAGTGCAGGAGAAGCAGCATGGTCCAGTGCTTAAAGCAAGGGACTAAATTAGGTATTTTTGTTTCTGTTCCTGACACTTACCTGTGGTGTGACCTTGGGCAAATCACTTACATCTTTCTTGTCTCAGTTTCATCATATAGAAGATGGGTCTAACACCGCCCTCCCTGAGGTGTGAGGCTTAAATAGGTATGTGGATAATCTAGGATGAAATGGCTACAGAAGAAGAGGTTATCTCTTAATTTTTTAACTCTTTTGGCACAACTAGAGTGTTGCTGTACGGGCAGCCCTGGAGACCAAACTTTGCTGGTTAAACCCAGGTACAGTCGAGTTGCAAGACGAGCTTTCTCAACCCACTAACAGGTTTCAAACCTGACCTGGTGGGACCACATCTGTGGAATAAGAATTAGTTGAGCCTCCATGGTCCAGTCAGTCCTTAGCAATTTGTCCATGCTTCCACTTTTTGTAGTGCAGCGCCTCCTGCTGCTTGTCTTGGGAATTAGCTCGACTCCAGCTCTGGAGCACCCTCTGCTGGCCGGTGTCTCACCTGCCTTAGGCCCCGTGACCCTCCTGGACTCCGGTGCCCCTTTACCTTGGGGTTCTTCCCAGCAGTACCCCCACACTTTGGGTCTTCCCCTCCGAGGGGAACCCCTAACCCTCTACACCCACCTTGCCTCAGTGGCTACTGCCAGTTGTCAACTAGCCCCCTCTCACTGGGGAAACTGCAGTCTGTAAAGGCCACTCATCATTTGTAAGGGGGTCAGACCAGCTGTCTTTGCCTAATCCTGGACTGCAACCCCAGTCCCTTCTTTGGCCTTTTGCAAGGTCTGCAGCAAGAACTCCCCAGCTCCTCTTGCCTTTCCTCAGCCCTGCTCTACTCCCGTTTCCTGAGCTGTCAGGAGCCAGGTCCTTCTCTCTCCACAACTACAGAGCTCCACACTCCCTGCCTTCTGGCCCTGCATCTCTTTTATAAGGCCCAGCCTGGCCCTAATTGGCTGCCTCTCAGCCTTTTCTGATTGGTTCTCAGCCCCAGGCCTCTCCAAGGGTGGCTTTTAACCCTTACTGAGCCGGAGCGGGGTAACTGCCCCGCTACAGATTTCTCTTTGATTTTCAGGTCATTAAAGAGCTCCTGATGGTGCCATGTTGGCCTCTTACTATTCTTCCTCTCTTTCCTTTTCATCAGAATAGTTTGCAGTTGTGCCTTTAATGTTGTTTTCGTGAGGAACTGCCGGCTTTCTTGAACTCTCTTTTCCCATATATTTTCTTCCCATGAGACCTTACCTACCAGAGTTCATTGCAGCCTGATTTTTTGAAGCCCAATGTCCTTATTCTGATGTACTGGAATGAGTTGCCTAGGAAAGTGGTGGAATCTCCTTCTTTAGAGGTTTTTAAGGTCAGGCTTGACAAAGCCCTGACTGGGATGATTTAGTTGGTCCTGCTTTGAGCAGCGGGTTGGACTAGATGACCTCCTGAGGTCCTTCCAACCCTGATATTCTATGATTCTATTCTGTTGCTCTCACTCTTTCCTTTCCTTAAAATCATGATCCCGTTCAGCCAAATTGCCTTCCACCTTCAGATTCATGACCAATTTCTGCTTGTTGGTTAGAATGCAGTCTAAAATGGCTGTCCCCTGGTTGCATCCTCCACTTCCTGGAACCAAAAGTTATCCCCAATACAGTCCTCAAATGTATTGGAATGGAAATCTGAGATCCATTTCACATAGGCCACCAAATGGCGGTCAGATAATAACAGTTCTTCACTACCAAACCGATCTGCAGTCAAACTTGATCATTTAGAGATGGAAAGTGCTACTCTGTATATCAAAGGAGAACATAATTGTTCTTCGTGTTGGTCAGTATTTCTTCTCATTCTCCACTTCATCAGTCCAGCATGGCCGATGGATTTATATCATGCACATCATTGTTCTAATTAACTACCATGAGTCGTTCAGCTTCAACTCCCCCTCCTCCTTATACTTACTATCACAGCTGCAGCAGGTTTTCACTGTATTGTCCTATTGAAGAAGTGAGTCTGAAGACAATTCTGATACTTAGCCCTCTGTACATATAGTTCTTCGTGAACACCATGATCACTGTGTGGTACCCATCACGCTGAGGTTTCCTGATGGCTTTAGACTTTCCTTTCAAGAGGATATTAAAGACAACACATACTGTAAGGCCACAGCTTTGGCAGGCATTAGGATAAATATAAATAGCTGCCTAATTTTCAGTAGCTCTTTACATTTTTAATACACTTGGGGCATGTGTATTGGTTTCATAGCAATTGTAAATGTGCATTTGGGCTCAGAATATGGTGACGAGGCACTAATTCTGTGATCTAGCTGAGGATTTGAATTCTGAAATTTCACAGTAGCCTCTTCTCTCTGGAGGAAGACAGAAGTGCCACATAGCTTCTGGGACATGCCATATTTAGTAGCTGACTTGGTGGGTGACTGACTACTCCTGGACTAGGGCCATATAATCATAGAATATCAGGGTGGGAAGGGACCTCGGGAGATCATCTAGTCCAACCCCCTGCTCAAAGCAGTACCAACCCCCAACTACATCATCCCAGCCAGGGCTTTGTCAAGCCTGACCTTAAAAACCTCTAAGGAAGGAGATTCAACCATCTCCATAGGTAACCCATTCCAGTGCTTCAGGTCCCGTTTCAGATGTTGCTTTTAAAACTTTTTTTTATTCCAAAGATCCCTTACAGACCTTGATCCCTGGAAAATTCTCACTGGAGCTTTAGGGCCAAATTTCCCATCCACTTAACAGAGTCTTCACCAGGGCAATCCCAAATATAGGGGGAGCTGTCCTTTGAGCTTCAAAGGAGGCAGACTTTGAACACGGGTCTGGAAGCCAGGAAGAACTCTCAAGTAGCACTGGGTGATTTTTGTTTGTTTTTGACAGATTGTTTTTTCACTGAGAAATGCATTTTGGGAGGCGGGGGGAGTGTTCGTTGGGCAAACAGCGACAATATAATCTTAGCTGTTGCTCTCTTGGACTAACCATGTGCAACCAGTCTGTAGCATCTGGCCAGAAACCTGGGAGGTGGCAGGGTGAAATTCACAATACTTCATTTCCATTTTTGGCCATACTTCAGCTATTAGGCCCCTGGTAGTTCAGACCTGGTAGAGTAGTTAGCAGTCCTTTTCATGGCTCCTTAGACCAGGTCAGGGCTCAGCAAGACATGGTATGGCAATACCAGGCAGTGCACGTTGTGTGTAGTTGGTTTGGGAGCTAGATTTCATTCCAGCATTGTCTTCTTCCGGCCGTTACCCTTCTAGCAAGCCCCTTGCAGACTCTGCATTGCATGTGAATTTCCTCTAACCTCCTCTCTTTCCACAACAGGGCAACTATAGAAGAAAAGTATGGCAAAGAGCTCATTAACCTGACAAAGAAGAAGCCCTGTGGGCAGACAGAACTGAAGTAAGTTTAGATCTTGTGTGTGTTCTTATTCCTATTTGTGTTAATGACAAAAGCTACCCTGACTTGGAATGCTGATGGAGGGGGCTGTGATGTTGAATCCAGAAAAGGGAATGCAAGTTAGGAGGCTGAAATTCGTATTCATCTGACTGGAAAAAGACTGGCTGAAATCGGATTCTTGTGAAAGAGAGACATGCCAGTGTTTGGAATTGGCTGACTTTAGCCTCCCAGCACACCAACTGTCTGTTACCAGAATGAAACACTACTTAAGGAAGTCAAGACTAGCTGTTGTGGTCTAGTGGTCAGTGGGAGTTGTGAGAGCTGAGTTCTCTTCCTGACTTCATGGGTGGCCTTGGACAAGTCCCGTCACTTTCCTAAACTGCGGTGTGCAGAAGTGTGAGAGGCTGTATTCTCTACTTGTTTGCATCTTCCTGAAGCTGGGCTCTGTACAGAATGGAACGAAGATCTGCTCTGCATTTCACCTGTGAAATTCACTGTCCAAAAGATTCCAGTTGCTTGGGACACATTTCAACATGTGTATGTTAGGGGTGGTGAAGGGCTGTTTAGGTTGAATCTACTATGCTCTGAAAGGCAAACGCAAGAGAACATATAACTAGGTTTCTTTATGTCAATTACACTTCCTTTCCTCTTAGGGTACCCTAGGACTACACCGCAAATGAAGGTGTAGTTCTATCCCAGGTAGGCATATCTGGGCTAGCCGGGTAACAGTGGGTATCTCTTCACAGCCTGTGGCAGGGAGCCGCCCTGCCCCCCGTCTGCATGCTTGGTCTTGTGCGAGCGCTGTGAAAATAGCTGCACTCTGAAGTCATGGCTCGAGCTGGAGCTCACACTTGGCACCCTCCCCTCTGCCCCCCCAACACGTTAGGCTTCTGAGCCCCAATCTCTACTGGCTACGTTTAGGCCGCAGCGCAAGCCCAAGTCTGCAGACCTTGATGCCGTGGGCAGTGTAGACTTGGTTGCACGGGCTTCAGTGTGGGCTAGCAACTCAAGGGCTTACCCAGGGTCTCCGATGGGCGGCTAGCCCATGCTAGGGTGACCAGACAGCAAGTGTGGAAAAATTGGGACGGGGCTGGGGGGTAATAGAAGCCTATATAAGAAAAAGACCCCAAAATCAGGACTGTCCCTATAAAATCGGGACATCTGGTCACCCTAGCCCACGCTGACATCCGGGCCACCCTGTCTCCACTGCTCCTGTGACCCGAGTTCACCAGACTACAGCCTGCCCTAGCTGCAGTCCCTGAAAAGGAAGTGGAATGAAAGCAAACCAGCTAGTTTTATGTT